>OW052243.1:1306250-2612500 GCA_932526585.2 Philonthus cognatus
CCAAATTTTCAGGCTTTTCTAAACTCGAAATTTTACTTCATGCGCCACCGGTACAAAACACTGATTCAATGTACAGTTTAGCGGTGTGTTTTAAGCTTCGTGTTCTGTACCGGTGGCGCATGAAGTAAAATTTCGAGTTTAGAAAAGCCTGAAAATTTGGTTTGGCCGCTCCGCGCTTCGCGCTACGCGACCAAACCAAATTTTAAGGCTTTTCTAAACTCGAAATTTTACTTCATGCGCCACGCGCACAGAACACTGATTTAAAGTAAAGTTAAAAATGCACTGAAAACCAACCCAACTTCGATATCTTTTCAAAATGTTCTGTTTTCTCTCGTATTCGTGCTGTAAACCTTCAAATATTTGTTGTTTTCTTGTGAAAATTTCGATTTCCTGTAGTCCTTTGGTCTCCGAAGACCATGATTGGTCCTTCGAGCTGTAGCCTTTGTAAAATGGTAATAAACTTAGTAATCTAGAGTAATCCTTCAATTTGAAACTTCTAAGAACGAGTGTTGTCCACTCCCAGACTAAGCATGAAGTAAAATTTCGAGTTTAGAAAAGCCTGAAAATTTGGTTTGGTCGCGTAGCGCGAAGCGCGGAGCGGCCAAACCAAATTTTCAGGCTTTTCTAAACTCGAAATTTTACTTCATGCGCCACGCGTACAAAACTCTGATTTAATTTGAAATAGTTTTACACCGATTGACAAGTGAAATAAATTTAGTATATCAATTATCAATTTTTTAGGTGATGGGGAAAGTGCTATGATGGACACATCACTATTTTTTGGTTTTATTCTGGAATAGAATTCAATATATTTCGAATGTATGAGAGTATTATTTTTGCTGTCGGCGGGCCACCAGTATTCGACCGGCGGGCCGCATGAGGCCCGCGGGCCGTGGTCTGTGCATCCCTGTTTTAGTACTTAAAATTGACTGATCTACCAAAAATCAGTATATGGTAGAATTAACGAGAAATTACCTATGATTACAGATTTGTAAATCTATGGTACAACTTTTCTTTCAGGTAAGATCTTGCATATTAACATTATTTGTTTTTTATCTTTTGTAAAATTGTCCCGAAAAAGTACCTTTTTTTTGTTTGCATCGCATTTATCGATATATGTACCCGTTTTTTATATAGAGCCCCGAATATCGATCATTGGCTACCTTATTGCATGTAAAATAATTTGGTTGTCAATAACTTACCGTACCGTTATACTTAAGAATATTTATCATGCCTTATTTATTAATTGTTGTTGTTTCTTTATTAAACGGAATCTCCTTTTACAAAAAATAAACAAATCTAACTTATAATAGTAAATATTTAAATAAATAATTTTGCTGCAAATACAAAAAATAAAAATATTAAAATTAAAAAGAATATACTAAAAATAAATATTAATTTTAATTAGATTGAATAAATAATAAGTTTAACAAAAGTCAATTTTTATTGATTCTAAAATGTGACTAAGGATTTTATTTAATTTCATTTATTGATATTTTATTGTTTTTGTAAATAATGCATTGTAACAACATTTGTTATGAACGCCAGATGGGTAATGAAAGGATAATATAGAAATTTCATTATGTGCCAATAAGCCCATTGTTGAGGTAATAATTTAACCGCATTGTTATCGCTATTATGATTATTTAAAATGGGTTGCGCGGACAACCTACGCACCAATCCATTCCCACATGCACTGCATCCAATAAACCCGATTCAACGGCAATCCGTATTACTATTTTAGTTTAATTGATATTTCGATAAAACGATAACGAATCGCGCTGTGTTGTCCACAAAAACGAAAACGCGACCATTCAGCGATATATGTATCCGCCGGGAGAGTGAAACTCGGTCGCGGGGGATGAATTATGAGGAGTCGGGTTTAATATCGAATGTGAAAACACAAAGTCGTTCGCTTTGTGTCATCATATTGAACGTTGATTTGAGAGGGTGAAGGGAGAGTTTCGCATTTTGCGCTGCTGCGATGGGGTCGAAAAGGGGCTGAAAGGGCGCCCCGCGATAATAGGGCATTAAGGGCATTGAGGGACCTCGGCGTCAATAACACTTGTGGTTTTATGTACGCTGACTGTGTACAAGATCGTTTATTGCGTTTGCGGTGTTGATATTAATATATACCTTATTAGGGTAGGTCGTGTTAATACATTTATTATAAATTGTCGTGCTAATATTGCTTTTGTTCACGACAATCTTATAATATGTGCATTATTTAATTGTGTGGGCAGCATAAATGGGGTGCATTTTACACTCAAGTACATTTAACGCGGGATTTGCGTGATAAATCTGGTTTTTTAACACGAATATAAATAATTGCCTAGTTAGCTTTTTTTGACGCTATGCAGTAACAGCGCTGTGCTAGTCAAATCAGCTTCTTTTGTCTTATATTTGACCATGGTGGTGATGACGTCGTCACTCCATTTTGTTAAAGTACAAAGTAACGCGTCAACATCTCCGCCGTTCTCACTAGTTTAACCCGGAGCGTTAACCAAATTTTCAGGCTTTTCTAAACTCGAAATTTTACTTCATGCGCCACCGGTACGAAACACTGACATATTACGAAGTTTAAAACACACCGCTAAACTTTACATTGCGTCAGTGTTTTGTATCGGTGGCGCATGAAGTAAAATTTCGAGTTTAGAAAAGCCTGAAAATTTGGTTTGGCCGCTCCGCGCTTCGCGCTACGCGACCAAACCAAATTTTCAGGCTTTTCTAAACTCGAAATTTTACTTCATGCTTAGCCTGGGAGTGGAAAACACTCGCTTAAAACTTCAAATTGGATTCTTTTAATAAACCGAGCATCGGAAAATGTGCAACGTATGCATGTGGATACTTTAAAGACAAATTTTCGTTATGAAAATGTTCGGTGTTACATAAAACTCTCTGTATATGAACTGTGGTACAACTTATAATTCCTTTTTTTACTTTCCCCCGTATGTAATACAAAGGGAAAGTATTGTTTTCGTGAAAATTTTCGAATCAAAAATTTTAGCGGAAATATCCGTTTTGAGGTCCCCTGAGTCGAATAAGACCATTTTTGAAAAATGTCTGTCTGTCTGTCTGTGTGCGCTGTACCGCAAAAACCGCTAAAGATATCGAGATGAAACTTGAAACTTAAGCTTTTTGTTACAATCGGAAGAACAGAAAAGCTTTTGGTGAAAATCGAAAAACCGGAAGTGGTACTTTACTCTTAGCGTTTTTCAGTTTTTTCAGATTTTTTCAATAAATGTTCATCAAACAAAAAATTCTTTCAAATAAAAGTTGTAGATAATAACAAAATGAAGATGTATTGTTCACTTACTTTTTGTCATAGCACTCTTAGTTTTTGAGAGTTGTGTGTTTTATCTAGTTATTGGTGTGTGACAGTGTATGTGTCGATACAATTGAAAAATGTTTCAAATAAAAGTTGTAGGAAATGAAAAACTAAAGATTTTTTGTGGACTCACTTTATGTCATAGCACTCTTGTTTTTGAGATATTTAATAAATAGTGTTTTTTATCTAGTCATTGATTTGTGTCAGTGTGTGTGTTGATACAATTGAAAAATATTTCAAATAAAAGTTGTAGGTAATAAAATATTAAAGATTTTTTGTATCTTCACTTTTTGTCATAGCACTCTTAGTTTTTGAGATATTCAATAAATAGTGTTTTTTATCTAGTCATTGATTTGTGTCAGTGTGTGTGTTGATACAATTGAAAAATGTTTCAAATAAAAGTTGTAGGTAATAAAATATTAAAGATTTTTTGTATCTTCACTTTTTGTCATAGCACTCTTAGTTTTTGAGATTTTCCATAAATAGTGTTTTTTATCTAGTCATTGGTTTGTCTCAGTGTATGTGTTGATCCAATTGAAAAATGTTTCAAATAAAAGTTGTAGTTATCAAAAAGTTGAAGACATTTTGAAAATTATAATGCTACAAATATTTAAAAAGTGATTTAATACGCAATTTACGGGGGAAAGTGCTATGATGGACACATCACCATTTTTTTCGTTGATATTATGGGGGGTGCCTCCTTTTTTGGGCCTAAAAATGCATGTTTTTTGATAATTTTTTTCTCGGGCTGGGTACAATCAATCGAACCCCGGTTTTGACCATTTTGTTTATTAACATTTTAACTTCAAAACACAATTTTTTGACCCCCCAATGTCAAAATATACGCCCGATATCGCCGTTGCCGCAGAGCACCTCGCCGCTGCAGGCCTCCACGCGCGCAGTCCTAGCGGCCACCCGGTTGATCTGAAATGGTTGTCGGTTAAACACATTAATGTAGACATGTTTCCGCAGGGAATGCCGGAGGATTTTGTCGATCGGTCAAGATATAACAAAATGGCGGCCATGTGAATAAAACAGTCATTTTTTAGGTGTTTTTTTGGTCTTCAGGGGGGCTAAAAAAATACATAATATGTACCGATTCAAAAAATGCTCCGTCACTCCCTGTTGAATTTAATTTGCGACCAAACGCCCAAAATTTCAATCGAATCGGTTGAAATGTACTCGAGTTATCACTGCGCGCGATTTTAAAAAAGGTGATTCGAGAAAAACGCGATTGAAGTTTTGACTACAATTCAAAGCGATATTGTGCAACTCACGGTTAGTCTGCAATCCCAGGACCGTACATCAGACCTTCCTCTTCCTCGTAGAAGGCGTTTTGGAGCTCTTGAGCCATTATCCTCTTCTCCATGGCGAGTCGAACTTCGGGATGCAGCCTCTTCTTAGCTGCTGCAACTCGTTTCTCGTCGCTGTTCGTTGCGAATTGCAAAGAGAAAACGCCCACCTTAATTCCCATGGTGCACATCGTCTTCAGGATAGTTGAGTAACCCTCGTTGAAGATGCCCACAGCCAGGAACATGGCGACGTTGACGGTCTTGGAGCCACAAAACAGGTGCTTAGGGGCCAGCTTCCAAATACACGCGTTCAGGCTCTCGTTGCAATTCTGCGTGTTTCCTCCCAAGCACCGGTGCAGAAGTTCGTCGTCCGAAAGCGACTGGTAAATGGGAAGAATCGCATTTTGGACTTCCTTGGTGAGTGCCGGTTCGTGTCGAAATTGGTCCAGTTGTCCCGTTGCCTCAGCGACGCGCCATTTGCACCAACTCTGCGCGCCAGCGGGACAGTTCTGGTGTTGCGGCTTGTCATTCGTCGAACACTTGTGGTAAAAAGTGGCCCAGACCTCTTTTCTCATCTCTTCCACCGAATCGGGATGACGTCGGATCGCCAAACCGTAGTACTTTGTCAGATCCTTGATCAGCTTGTCTGTCAGCTTTCCGTGTCCCTTTCCGCCGATTCCTTTGGTTTCTTTCTTCACTTTGCGAAGTCGCGTACCCATCCTCTTCTCCACATGTCCCACGCATTCCTTCTTCTCCACGAGCACATCAGGATACGGGTCTAAGTCCAGCAACCCTTTAAACGTCTTTGTGTCGCCGTCCCCAATGTAATATTTGTACTTGACCCCGAACAATTCCTCAGAACGACAAAACATTTCCTTTACGGCGTCGACCTCCATTTTGCCTGCACTCCCGTTATGATTCGCGCTGCAATTGACCTTGTGAGACTCGTACCAATCTTCAAACTGTCCAGAATCCATAACTGACTTTTGGATGTTGCAAGAGTGGCAGAAAGACGACTTGACTTCACAATCTATGACCTTTTTCGAGTATTTGCCGATTAGCGAAGTTACTCCGAACAACGACGAGAATCCGCGTGTCGTCCACGATCCATCACCTGACACAGATAAATGCGTTCGTTCGTTGCCCGCTTCTTCATTTAGTTCCTGTTCCTCAGAGGCTGCTTTTGTGCGAATAACTTTGAATACAGCCTTCGAAGCCGTGAACAAGTTTTCCAGGCAAGCGTCGTACAACCTGGACGAGAAGCCAACTGACAAATCCATCAGCCCACAAAACAGGTTAACGCCGTGGAGGCCTAGTCCCAGCAAACGCATAACCATCGTCAGCCGTCTATTGATTTCGTACGCTTGTTTGTTTACCGTCGGGGAGGATTTAACGTGACGTACGGGGCAGTCGCAATGCACGGTCAACTTGAAGCCAAGGCCTCGGTTAGCGGTCTGGGAGAATCTGATGTCAGCGTTGCAAGTCTTGCATTTCAGTATTTCTGAAAGGAAGTGGAATTCAGTCAAGAAATCCAGAATGACGTATGATTGTCCGCGATTCTTGTATTTTAGTAAGTATACCTGAGAGGAAATTGAACACAGTCAAAAAGTCCAGAATGACGTACGAATGGCTGCGATTTATCTCGATGTCATCGTAGTCGTGGTCCTTCAGCTTCTTCGCCGACGTGCTCGCAAAGGTGGTTTCATATTCCATGCTGTGGCGATTTGTTGGGAGAACTTTTTTCTTCACAAAGCCATGACCACGCTTCCCGGGTTTACGCGGCATTGTTTACACTTTGACACGTGTTTTTCCGCCGGTTGCATGAAGCAGACTGAAGTGAGAAGCGATTCTCACATATAAGTCGATATGAAAATGTCAGTACATATTTACCGACAGTCGGTACATAAACTGTACATCTGGTGACATCTGGTAACTCTTCCAGTAAGTTCTAGTACTTCACATGTCATATTGAAGCATTTGCCGTTGCCAAAAGAAAGAAATTCCCAAGAAATACGTACATGGAAAAACGGCCGATTTTAGGGGCATGTTTTACTTTGCTCAATTGAGAAAAAAAACAACTTCCGGTTCGAATTCGGTAATACGGTTCCAGGGGTGGATACTACACATATCAAAGTATCCAAAACTGCAATAAAAAAAAAATCGATTTTTTCGAAAAAAAAAGGAGGCACCCCCCTTATAGGGTATAGGCTAAACGGTAAGAGATACAAAAAAACTAAGATGTGTGTCCCGTTCTCTTTTTTAGTGTTTACTTAAATATTATTTGAAATAAAACAACACAGTTGGGAGGGTTTCACTTTTATTGTTGAACACTGCAGTGTTTAACAATAAAAGTGAAACCGTCACAACTGTGTTGTTTTATTTCAAATAGTATTATGGAGTTTCATCATGTATCCGCCTCATCAATTAAAAAATGTTTACTTAAATGGTGCAATCAGATCTACGCTAACTAGATTGGTTTAGAAGATACAGGGTGATTCTCAAAATGTACCGATTTTTATTATCTCGTATGACTTGGTTATTTATGGAGATAAAAAAAATAGTTAAATACGAAAGTTTTATGACTTTTTAAGTAGAATACAGTGGTGTACTTAAAAAAAATATAGACGTTTTCATTTTTGAGATATTATCAAAACTAGCATTGTCTCAAATGGGACACCCTGTATTTGAGTATTTCAAAAAAAAGATACAGGGTGATTCTCAAAATGTGGAGATTTTTATTATCTCGTATGACTTGGTTATTTATGGAGATAAAAAAAATAGTTAAACACGAAAGTTTTATGACTTTTTAAGTAGAATACAGTGGTGTACTTAAAAAAAATATAGACGTTTTCATTTTTGAGATATTATCAAAACTAGCATTGTCTCGAATGGGACACCCTGTATTTGAGTATTTCAAAAAATTGCATTTTTTCTTGTAAATGCAACAATACGTAACACTTAATATTTTGCTCTGTCGTAAATAGGTGAAATACTAAAAAACAAAAAAAATTCTAGATGGCCATGGATTGAATTCTTTAAGCGTTTGTTCTTATTTCTTACATGTCATACAATTTAATAGAAAAGCCTGGGCTTTTCTAAACTCGAAGTTTTACTTCATGCGCCACGCGTATATAACACTGATTTCAAGTTCGAAAGTTCGAATATACATAAATTTGACAATATTATAGTGTTTTATACGCGCGGCGCATGAAGTAAAATTTCGAGTTTAGAAAAGCCCCGTGAAAATTTGTCTCGGGTCGCTGCGCGACCCTCGACAAATTTTCACGGGGCTTTTCTAAACTCGAAATTTTACTTCATGCTTAGTCTGGGAGTGGAAAACACTTGTTTAAAGCTTTAAATTGAATTTTATAAAAGAACAGGGATGTTGTATCAATTCCATGGTATGTCATTATTTTTATAAAATCACATTACTTTTTCTTAATTATTTTAGCTGAAAATTTTCTGACATTCTTTAATTTTTAAATGAATTCAATTTGAAGCTTTAAACGAGTGTTTTCCACTCCCAGACTAAGCATGGAGTAAAATTTCGAGTTTAGAAAAGCCCCGTGAAAATTTGTCGAGGGTCGCGCAGCGTAGTAACGCGTCAACATCTCCGCCGTTCTGGCTAGTTTAACCCGCGTAAAACGCGTTTGTAAACATAAATCATTCTTAAATCGGTTAAACAATTGTGCTTTTATCCGTCCGAGTGGTTTTTTAAAGCGGAACAAACGTTAACACCGTGAAAACTCCATCTAAACGGAAGAGTTCGTTTTTTTGCGCAGAGCGTTTTTGTTAGCAAACATCTTTCTCAAATCGGTTAAACAATTGTGATCCTATCAGCCGCGAGTGTTTTTTTTTTAAAGCGAAACAAACGTTAACACCGTCAAAACTCCATCTAAACGGAAAAGTTCGTTGTTTTTTTCAAAAAGCGTGTTTGTAAACAAAAATCATTCTCAAATCGGTTAAACAATTGTGCTTCTATCCGTCGCGAGTCTTTTATAAAGCGGAACAAACGTTAAGACCGTGAAAACTCTATCTAAAAGAAAGAGTTCGTTTTTTTGTGCAAAGAGCGTGTTTCTATGTAACTTAGGCGAAAGGGTAGACTGTGTGAGTATTATTCATTGTTCTCGTGATTAGTAGCTATCATTATACGCTCGTTCTACAATATACTATTACAATCCTGTTGGTTTACACAGTTTATTCAAGTGTTGCTTAACTTTAAAGAATTAATGGAAAACTCAAGTTTTCCTTAATATTTTGGTCTGGTCACTATTTTTTTTTTTTTTTTTTTAATTAAGTAAGGCAGGTGTTCTCAACGTTTTTTTCAGGTCCTCTCCCGCCCCTCGTAACTCCACGCCCCCTCCTTGATTTAATTTCGTTTTTTTAGTTAGATTGAAACACCATTATAGCCTTATTTCACTTTATCTACTCTTCAGGAAATCTGCTGCGCCCCCCTTGACATCTTGCCGCGCCCCCCTAATGTGTCGTGCCCCCCCTGGTTGAGAACAGAAATCTTAGGGTTATTAAAACAAGTCTAACAGACTCACCATTAATTCTACAATGATAGATATTCACTAGAATTGAATAAAATCGTTTTCAGGGGTTTCGAAACGGAGCCCGGTTTTAGGACAGAGATGAACTTGAAAGAGTACGCGACGTGCGAGGTTTGTATACTGAAGTTTGTTTACATTCATTCAGCCCAATTTTTATAGCGGTTATAATATAATATCTAGACAACTAAATTTATATGAATCATTAGTAATATTTAATATACCGGGTGTGGCACTTAAGACGCCTCGGACCATAGCTCCTTTACGATAAAAGCTATCAAAAAAAAATCTAAGAGCAAAGTGGTGCATAATTACGGTCGCTATGTTTCAAAAATATTTCTAATCATCAGTGGCGTGCCGTACTCCAGTGGCGTGCCAAACTTATGTTTTTTTTAAATGGAATGCCCTATTTTTTATTGAAGATTTGGAAAGTGCTCGAAGAGTACTTATTTTTTTATCTAACATGTTATACCCTTCACTTTAGCGGTTTCGCTGTTATAACCCCTTCTTTCAAAATTGCGCCCCATTTTTGAGATTGTTTTGTAGAGAAACTAATTGACGCCGGCGCCTAAATTTTGAATTGAGGTACAGGTTAAGACCTCGTATACCTTCACATAATTTTTTTTCGGGTAATTTATGGAAAAAAAATAATTTTTGATTGAACTTCGCATGTTGTCATTTTTTTCGAAAATTTCAAATGGCACCCTCCTAAAAAAATTACGGCGTTGTACAGCCAAAACTCTAAATTTTTCATTGGTATAAAAAAAATTACACATTGCATAACAAAATTTCGGAGAAAAAAGGAATTTCATCGCAAATGTCGGGAAACGTTTTCCGTTCCCAAGAGTGCCATGAGAAAAAAAAAGATTAGTAATTGTCAAAGTAAATTATTAGACGCCAGTAGCAGCCATAAGTCATTTTTGATAAACGTTCTAAAAATGTTCCGAACTCTAGAGGAAATGGTTTACATGATATTTATTCTTGGAGAATGTAACAAGAATTGTTTGTTGGCGTCACGAGTGTACGCTGCGAGTAGGGGTGCCAATCCCGAGCCATTTTTCCAATCCCGGGATTTTCGGTACAATGGTCAAGTTTCCCGGGATCCCGGGACTATTCCCGGGATCCCGGGAAAATATGTAATTGTATATAGGTGAAATATTTTAAGAAATTGTTTCTTATTGATGTGGAATTCCAGCGCGAATTACGTTTTTAATATACGTTTAAAAAAAATGGCTAAATAAAAATGTCTTACAGTTTCACCAACATTTATTTATTTATGTATCTACACTACATATTTTTGAAAAAAGATCGCAATGAGATTAATGCGTCCAGTGTCTCGTCTCCCAGGCTTGAGCGAATCTTATTGCAGATATATCCGGCCGAAGAGAAACATCTTTCGGACTCTACACTAGTTGGGGGGATGGTTTTTAAAAAATCGTAGGCACGTTGTAGATTATTCCCACGTTTACCCCCATTAGCAAATAATTCTATTTCTTTCACTATAATATCTGATAATCGGAGCTTGGTGCGTTCCATCTGGAGCTGTGGTACTTCAGAACATGTTTTTAGAACCTTCTGCAATTTATCTTTTAAAGATATCTTTTCCTCGGTGCGTATAATCTCCGCAATTGAAACCTCCTCGTCGGAGCTATCTTGTGTCCCACACTCCTCTACGGAATTATTGCCTAATCTGGTTAGGAGTTTTTCCAATTCATGTTTAATTACTTCGATATTTGGAACACTTAAGCACTCGTCCAATCCAGTATTTGTGTAATTGGGGTTGGTAAGATATCCTAAAAGCCCGGAAAAAATAGTTCTACGTTGGTTAATTCTTGTTCTTAGTGCATTTTTAAACTCATCGCTTAAAACTGATTTGGTTCTGAGGATTTCTTCCAACATGAAATTTAATGCAGCATCAGCTTTATATAGATCCATGTCACGTCGACATAACGCCTGTACTGTTAATTGTACTGGCTGAAGAATTTTTACAATGCCTTGAATTAATTCACATTCAAAATCCAGCATTGGTGTCATATTTAGATCAATCATTGCCTTTTTAATTGAATTTTTTAACAACATAAAACGTTCAAGCATGGTAAGTAGACTGCTCCATCTTGTTTTACAGTCTAATACAAGTTTAAGCTCTTTTCCATGATCATTTTGAACATACTTTTGAAGAATGTCATTTTTAGTCGGAGATTTTCTAAACGCGCGAACAATTTTTCTCGTTTTTGCTATTAATGAATTTAATTCATGACTAGTAGTTACTTCGAAGAAGTCGCGATCTGCACAAAACATTAATCCATCCTCTTCCTCATCACCTTCGTCATCACTACTATCAATGTCAGTATCACAGAGTTCTTCTTTCTTTTTATAAAGAACGTCAATCACAGCCAACTGGATGCCATGCGCAAGACATAATTGCTGCCCTGGAACAATAAGTTTTCCGACTTTAACCATAACGCTAGCTCCATCAGTAGTAACAGCGACAATATCCTTCGACAAATTTATGTTGAATGCTAAGAGCCGATGTTCTAACATTTCAACACACACCGGAGCAGTCATTGAATATTTGTACCTTACCAACCCTAGGTTCCAGAATTTATCATGGCCATGTACATTTATATTCATAAAATGCTTATTTGATGTTGAGGTCCATTCATCGAATGTCAAACTAAATTTGTCACCTTTATTCTTTAGCTGTTGAAGCTCTTCAGTGGTGTGTTTGCGAATTTTCTCGAAATAATTCATAACGTGTTTTTTAACAGTCTCTCGAGATTTCGGCACTGAAAATCCCCTTGCTTCCAATGATTCTCTTAAATCAACTGATTCTACAAACATAGAGAAAGGAAAACCATCTAAAGCAGTCATTCTTGCTATTACAGCGTCGAAGCATTTATCATTTATTGGCGTAAAATAGTCCATCAGCTTTTTCTGTTTGCACGGTCGTTTATAATTAATTATTCCATCTGAATTACTCGTTCCAGCAATCTGCTCTGTTTGAGTTTCAAGAGAATCTCGGATACGCTTCTTAGAGTGGTCAATTTTATGAGTTTTGAGATGCGTAAGTAGACCTTTGGTGGAGCCACCTTTGGTTTTCAAAATTGCGTGACAACGTTTACATTTTGCAGTTTCCCCACGACCTTTTTCTATTAGAAAATAAAACCAGACAGAGTCGATGTCATTTGCTTTTGTCTGATGTGGGCCGTAGAGAGCAGCAACTTTTAATTCAGAGATAGTTGTAAGAACGCCTGCAAAAAAGGTATCATAGGTTAATAAACTCCCCAAATAACCTACTTTTTATTTGTAAATTTTTGTTGTTGCAGAGAAACCAAATTTGCTTAATGATAAAACTCACATAATTAGCACGTTGTCTCTCGAAATGTACATCTAACATTAAAATAAAAAGTGAAATAAGGAATAACAGTCGTCTATTTTTGTGATTAATCACTTCACATAAACTCGAAAATATTCAGTTAACAGATCTTTAATGATCTGTCATATTACATTTCAATCAGCGCCAAAACAAATACATATATGTCTCACATAACATATCTATTTCCGATAACATGACAAACTGTAGGAAATAAAATTGATTCCAATTATTATCAAGTGATTGACCAGTTTTTGCAACAGTTAAGAGGTAGTCGACCGCAAGTGAAAACGCCAAAACGCACCAAACGCCTGCCAATATATCACACTTATTTATGCATAGAAATTGACACAAAAATAAACACGTGTTCAATAAGGTACATTCTTCCCATACACGGCGGTAGATTTTCAATTAAAGTTATGAATGTTGCAAAAAAAATGTAAACTAGACAAATTTCATAAATTTACGGATGTTTGATATTTTTTATCTCAAAAACCAGCATAGTTAGAAAGAATTTGTTGCAACAAGTATGTAGTTTGCACTTTTATTAAACACTATATTTTTTTCAAATCATTTTATAATCAAATAACAGTGTGGGGACTACGAAATTTCTGTTAATTTAATAATACTAGAAATCGTGTAAAACGCCCGCCACAACTACACTGCCATTTGACTATAAAACGATTTGAAAAAAATTATAGTGTTTAATAAAAGTATAAACTAATACTTGGTACGACGAATTCTTTCTAACTTTGTTGGTTTTTGAGATAAAAAATTTATAAAATTCGTCAAGTTTAAATTTTTTTTTTTCGCAACATTCATAACTTCAATTGAAAATCTACCGTAGTATATTGTAGAATGTACCTTAATAAACACGGGTTTATTTTTGTGTCTATTTCTAAATTTCTATGCATAAATAAGTGTGATAGAATGGCGGGCGTTTCGTGCGTTTTGGCGTTTTGGCGTTTTCACTTCCGGTCGACTACCTCTTAACAAAAATGTGTATAAACAAAATTCAGATACATTAATTAAATTAATTTAAATTTATATTATAAACCATGTTATAATAACACTACGGTCGACGGAAAAATATTGTAAAAAATAGCGATTCATAGTCTTGACAGTTAACGCATGAGAAGCTAGCGGTCGAAAAAATCTCAATTAAAAATCGCTTTTGATATTACATTGGAGCATTAAATAACTATTAGTACAACTGTTTCAAACAATCGGATGGTCCCTTTCAGCAATAAGAAATTCAAATATAAATTACACAAATAATGGTAACATAACCAATAACATTTGAAACTATATGTATGAAAGAAAGGTTTCGATTTACAATTACAGAATAAGCAAATCATGCAGTGATTCAATAATAAATGTACTAATAAACAGTATTCACCCTTTTTCTTATTAGTATCCTGGTCACTCAAATCCATTCTTATTCTTCGAAAAACAACACTCAATATAAAACGAATAACAAATCCGGTGAATTACCGAATTACCAAACATATGTCAGCCGTTGTACGGCCTTCGATCTCGAAAACCGCCGTGTTGCCAAGTCTTGCGATAAATAATAATAATCAAATAATTTGTATCGTTAAAATAATAAAAACAATTAATGCCATCAAAAAGAGTATTTTTTAAATTTTGTAATATAGTACGAGATCCCGGGATTAGGACTTTTTAATCCCGGGTTTTTTGGGATCGATTTTTTAACGGGATCCCGGGACCCCGGGATTTCGGGATCCCGGGATTGGCACCCCTAGCTGCGAGATATCCGCACAGGGCACATCCAAATGAACGTGCGTTTCAAAAAGTGTGTGTTTTTGTTTTCTCATAGGCACTCTTGGGAACGGAAAACGTTTCCCGACATTTACGATGAAATTCCTTTTTTCTCCGAAATTATGTTATGCAATGTGTAATTTTTTTTGTACCAATGAAAAATTTAGAGTTTTGGCTGTACAACGCCGTAATTTTTGTAGGGGGGTGCCATTTGAAATTTTCGAAAAAAATGACAACATGCGAAGTTCAATCAAAAAATATTTTTTTTCCATATATTACCCGAAAAAAAATTATGTGAAGGTATACGAGGTCTTAACCTGTACCTCAATTCAAAATTTAGGCGCCGGCGTCAATTAGTTTCTCTACAAAACAATCTCGAAAATGGGGCGCAATTTTGAAAGAAGGGGTTATAACAGCCAAACCGCTAAAGTGAAGGGTATAACATGTTAGATACAAAAATAAGTACTCTTCGAGCACTTTCCAAATCTTCAATAAAAAATAGGGCATTCCATTTAAAAAAAACATAAGTTTGGTACGCCACTGGAGTACGGCACGCCACTGATGATTAGAAATATTTTTGAAACATAGCGACGGTAATTATGCACCACTTTGCTCTTAGATTTTTTTCGATAGCTTTTATCGTAAAGGAGCTATGGTCCGAGGCGTCTTAAGTGCCACACCCGGTATTTAGATAAAGAAATGTAATAACTTTTTCATGCTGTTTTTTTTTTTTTATTTAATATTCTTATTTCTAATAAAATACAATATAAAATAACAGATAAGTACTGTTCGGATTTGGACAAGAAATTTATTTTATAAATTTCCGCCTGCTGTATTCGTAGAAACTAAGAAGATCGATGTTTCCAATATTCCATGCACAGCCGCAGGTAGAAAATTTTTCTTGGGCGATACCCATAAATCACGCACTGTGCGCAGTAGTTAGTTACAAATTTACAATGTTGTAAAGCAATTGTATTTTTATTGCGGGTACTCGAGATAATTTTTTATTGCTCAGCACTAGAGCTTGAAAACAACTACAACTACAACACAGTCAGGTGATGTGTATGTGTAACTTGCTTATTGGCGGATTAGAATGTATGGTGGGGTGAATTTGATCGTCGAAGTAGATTAAGATTAGTTCGAAAGGGAGTTGGGAATGAAGAGTTGTAAAAGAAGGGTCGAAAGAGTAGTTTTTAAAAGAAGAGTCAAAACAAGAGTTAAAGAGAAGAGTTAAAGATAAGGCAGTGATTAGGAAAGCGTTGAGGAAATCAAGTGTTAATAGAAGTAAGTAAATATTTATATGCTATTAGTTGTATAAATTTATATTAAGTGTGATTTTGTGTTATCTTTGATAATCCTTCACGACGTCTGGGATGGGGGCGTGACAATATTCTTAATTATTGTAGCTTGGCCCTTCTGTTGCTACCAAATGTTTCTTCCTATACGTTAAGAGGGCTCTGACAAGTGCCAATCCCATTTAAGACTGTTTTAGAACTTTTATACATATCTATGTACAAATAATATTGATGTTTCGTGATTTTGATCCAAAGTTATTCCGAAATGAGCTAATGCTAAATGTGGGTTTATGCCTACTGTTAAAAGTTGGAATATGCCGTCCCACTAGTTGAAATAGGCAACAACAGTCTATCTTGTGACGCATTAGCTTGTGTAAAAAAACGATGCCTGCATTGAGGCGTCGGTAGTAAAGGATCCATCAACATGGCCAAAGGGAATCAGTATTAACCCGTTTTTTCACTGGCTAACGAAACGCAACACCAACCCAGGGACAACTGTAGGGAACAACTCAAATTATTACACCTCAACATCCAATCCATCGGAAACTGTTTGAATGAACTGTGTGTATTCCTACAAGAGCATGGCTGTAATTTCGTCTGCTTAACAGAACACTGGCAATCACTTGATCAGATAACACTACTCAAAATCATGAACTATACTTGCGCTACAAATTTTTGTCGACAACACCACAAACACGGTGGTGTTGCAATTTATTGTCATGAAAATATTAAATTCATTATCCGCAATGATATCAACAATTTGGCGGAAATTAGACATTTTGAATGTGCTAGTGCAAACTTCAAACTAAACACAACTAGCTCGATTAATATAACATGTATATATAGAACTCCAGACAGTGATTTAAATATCTTCTTTGCTAAGCTGGAACAAATTCTATTATTATTATTAGTAAAAAATGAAAACTTCTACATTTGTGGAGATTTTAATATTGATATTTCAAAACACGACAAAGCCACTAGTGAATTTTATGTTCTTATTCAATCATACAATTGCCATTTTCTTGTCAACGAGTATACAAGAATTACGAACATAAGTAAATCGTGCTTAGATAATATAATAACAAATGATTACTCAATAGGCTGTAAAATCGTAAACACGAATTTCTCAGATCACTACGCCCAAATCGCCACACTCAAATATGAACCAATAGAAAATTCGTTTTTAAAGACATATCGAAGAATTAATGATAACAGCATTCAAGTATTGAATAGAGTTCTAAAATTTGAAACTTGGCAAACGATGTATACAAGAACGAACGTAAATGAGCAATTCAATGAATTCATGTTTATCATCTTAAAACATTTTCATAATCAGTGTCCCTTGCAACAAGGGAAATCAATTAAAATGAATAAGAAAATAGAAATGTCTAAGGAAACCATTGCATGTAAAAAGGAATTGGAGTTGTATCACATTTTATCACAATATTTTGAGGAATGCAAGCCAAATTTAAAGCTGTGTAAACAACGTTATAATTTACTATTAAAAAACGACCGCAAACAACAATATGATAATAAAATCATAAAATCTGACAATATAAACAAAACGGCATGGTCTATCGTAAAAGATATTACGGGTAGAAAGCATGTAACAAATTACGAAAGTTCGGACATCGAATCTGACATAAACAACATCAACAAATATTTTGTAAATGCTGCATCTGATCTAATTAAATCGAAGAAACTTACAGAAGATCACAATATAGACATAGATATACATCAACATTCTCTGTTTCTTAAACCAATTACATGTTATGACGTCAAAAATGTAATCAAACATATGCCTAACAAAAAAAGCTATGGTATTGATGAAATATCTATGTCTGTTATTAAGGAATGTATAGATAACTTATGTGAGCCATTAAGTTTTCTATTGAATAATTCAATCAGTTCTGGCATTTTTCCGGAACGGTTAAAGGTTGCAATTGTCAAACCAATCCACAAAAGTGGAGATTTCTCGAAAATTGAAAATTTCAGGCCCATCAGTCTTCTGTCTTCCTTTTCAAAAATTTTTGAGTATATTATATTAGACCAATGCAAATCTTTTTTTAAAAAGCACAACTTATTTTCTAATCATCAACATGGTTTTACCGAAGGTAAAAACATTAACACAGCGGTTTATGACTTTACCCAGTTCATTTTAGACGCAATGGAATCAGGCGATCTCACTTGTGGTATATTCTTGGACTTGTCCAAGGCATTTGACTGTATTAACCACGAGGTGCTACTATCCAAACTGTATAACTATGGAATCAGAGGAACCGCCTATGACTGGTTCAAAACATATCTTAAAGGGAGAAAGCAATTAGTGGAGGTGATATCAGGTAATACTGTGTACCGGTCGGATGCCTTGGACATAGTCGCAGGGGTTCCACAAGGTAGTGTTCTAGGACCTTTTCTTTTCAATATATACATAAATGATATATTTCAAATAATAAACAATCCAGAATACAATATTGTCAACTATGCAGATGACACAAACATATGTGTACGTTCAAAAAATATTTCTTCATTAGAAAACAACATCACCGTCTTACTAAAATCGGTAAAAGAGTGGTTCGATAACAATTTTCTTATCTTAAATGATAGCAAAACGAACTATATTGTATTCAAAAAATCGGACGTTTCACAAATCTCATCGCATATTGCTATAAATAACACACGTATCGACTTAACAGATCACACTAAATTCTTAGGAATATTTATAGATAGTAAACTGAAATGGCACCAACACATAGACTATGTTTCATCAAAACTAAGTAAAACTTGTTACATGCTTCGAATCTTAAAACCAAACATATCCTTCAATATGTTAAAAGTAGTATATAACTCCAATTTCTTGTCAATAGTGCGTTTCGGTATAGTATATTGGGGCAGTTCATCACATTTCAATAAAATAATGCTTATTCAAAAACGTGCGCTAAGAATAATATTAAATCTTAACCCCATAGCCTCTTGCAGGACTCACTTTACAAAAAACGGTTTTTTAACAGCAGTTGCTATATACATAATGGAATGTCTGTTATTCATTAGGAAAAACGAGAATTATTTTATACCAAACATTAATGTAAATAAATACTCAACCAGAAACAAGGGGACTCTAATATACCCTATTCATAAGTTTGCTATTACCGAAAAGGGTGTTCATTACTCTTGTTTGCGTTTGTACAATAAATTACCATTATCTATAAGATCGGAATTAAATTTTGTAAAATATAAAAAATACTTGCATGCAATATTACTGCAAATCGAACCTTATGCGATAGAAGAATTTCTTTCATTTGATATAAATTCTGTTCAATATTCTGACGATGTTCTAGTGTCAAATGACCAATAGAGTATTTTTGTATTTCTGTATGTGTTGTTTATACTTGAATAAAGCTTATTCTTATTCTTATTCTTAAAGTGATTCAACGTTAAATTTTCTTATTATTTTTTGTCGCGACAACATCGATATCTGTGGCAAGATGCAATAAGTATCCCGAAGTGTTGTACCGGAAGTAACAGGTTGTTAGAGTTCCGACGAGCGAAATCATACATGCGTGTACACTTGTATAAATCACGGGCGTGTATTGTCATGCCTGAATATCACCCAAACCCACCACCCTCCCCGTCCGCGCACAAACCCATTGTACACACACATCATCCACACATACAAAATCAAATCCGTGATCGACATGATCGAAAATTCCCAAATCCAGCAGACGGGAGCGCAAAAAAAAGTAAATAAATCGCGGGCTGTGAAATTGAATAATTTCCGCGGGGGGCGCGATAAATCTTACTTCGGTTGCCGCGGTGTTAATCATCGCGAGAAGGAGCCACCCTTGTTTGCTTTAAATATTAGCTCATAAATAAATTTAGGAAAAACGTATTGTCGCTGTCGGCGGCCCGACGATATAATAATGATATCATTTCCTGGCTCTCGAGTGATTTATAAGCCCTCTCGTAAATTAAGGGACTTTCTACCAAGACGCTCAACATCGATATATTACGTCTGCTCGCCTGTCTTTTTTTTCACTTTGCAATTTCTTACGCGGGGAAGGTATACATCATAGTTGCATGATCGATTTGTTTACAAATTTATGAATATTTTAATCAATTTGCAGTGATTTATTTTTGCTCAGCGGGATGTATACTCAAAAGAAAAAAATCACAGGAAATTATTATTTAAAGCTTTTCTAAGAGAAAGAACAATAAACACTCGCGAACTAAACAGTAGGACATCGGCAGTAAGGTAAGGTGACACAACTACGAAAAATCGTCGCAAATACAACTGTGAACAGAGTATGTCCACAGTTGTAAACATACTAAAACAATTGAACCACACATTCCACATGAATGACTGATAGGAAGGACATCTCTCCCGAATTCCACTATATTCAAACATCCTTCATTCATTTAAAAAAAAACACATTTTACGGCATTAACCCCCAAATGACTAAACTTTCTGCAGTTTATCAACCCTCCGCGTGCTAACGTCCCAAATAAAGGTGACACGTGTGCTTGACATTTCATTCGCACTTTTTTTCGTTTTATTGGCATTAAGGTGAAGGTGGTGAAGGTGGTGTATGCGGGGCGTGAACGAAATGCGAATGTGAACACTTAAAAATATTTACCTACTACTGGGTAAAGTATCAGGGGCTCTGAGGGCCCGGGATGTACCCAGTCGAAAGACCCTTTCCATGCAAAACACTCCAGAAAGTGTTTATGAATATAAAAATTTACATTTTTGTCGACTCTAGAGCGTGCACACACTTCACATTGAATTTTAATTCGATTTTATTTTAAAGGGGAAAACTATGTACCCACTAGTTTTTTTTTATATGTGGATAAGTGTTGGAATAATCAGAGTTGGGTAGAATTACACGTTGACTTTAGAAAATTCAACAACTAGTGAGAAAATCATTGATTTTCTACGAATACTGATTTTCGGTAGGTCAGTCAATTTTAAGTATTAAAATATTTATAAGTATAAATGAAATTGCCAATTCTTGGTTGCA
The DNA here is from genome assembly GCA_932526585.2 of Philonthus cognatus. NCBI lineage: Eukaryota > Metazoa > Arthropoda > Insecta > Coleoptera > Staphylinidae > Philonthus > Philonthus cognatus. The sequence goes on from OW052243.1 coordinate 1,326,889, forward strand.
GAATACTTCAAACATTAAAAGTGCCGAGATTCTTTTCGCAATCTACAATAAGTTAGTCTTACAAAGACTATATCAAACACTCATTGAAACAACTAGTTCCCGGGCTAATACCCCGACGGACATTGAATTATACAACAAGTGTTTGCTGTTACATACAGTAACCTACTGCAAATGTAACAATTTGGGTCAAATTATTTAGGCCATCTATAGACGCGTTTCGAGATTTATCTCTCATCAGTATAGCTTTGCCATTCCCTCTAAACAATTTGACACCTTAGACTGGCGGTCACGTTACCGTTCAAACATATTGGCAATTTCATTTATACTTATGTTTGAACGGTAACGTGACCGCCAGTCTAAGGTGTCAAATTGTTTAGAGGGAATGGCAAAGCTATACTGATGAGAGATAAATCTCGAAACGCGTCTATAGATGGCCTGAATAATTTGACCCAAATTGTTACATTTGCAGTAGGTTACTGTATGTAACAGCAAACACTTGTTGTATAATTCAATGTCCGTCGGGGTATTAGCCCGGGAACTAGTTGTTTCAATGAGTGTTTGATATAGTCTTTGTAAGACTAACTTGTTGTAGATTGCGAAAAGAATCTCGGCACTTTTAATGATAAAAATATTTAGAAAAAAATAATTGAAATTCAAAATGAGTGCCTATAATCTGTTTTTTTTTTAATATGACCCATAGAGAAATTAATTTATAGAAGGGCCGAATCTATGGCAATAGTGTCCCTGTATTTAAGAGAGTAGCGCAAACTGGCATCCATCTTGACGCCTTTAGGCGCCAAATTCAAAGTAAACCAATCATAACGGGTGGGCCATCTAGTGGTTTCTTTTTATAAATGCAATAAAATGAACAAAATTATTTTTTTTCCATATACACTGGCGAAAGAAATTAACGCATCATTTGTGATTTTTTTGATATCTTGGAATCGAGTTTTCTTTGAACACAAACATATTTTTACAATCAAGCATGCTGTTTTACATGTTGTGTTTTGTCTTTTGTTCTCATGGTTTTCTGTCAATAAATAAAATGAAGCACTTTTCATTATTCTGACTGTAAGAAAGGTTCGGATTCATGCAAGTCGCAGGCCGGATTTGGCCCGCGGGCCGTAGTTTGGAGACAACTGGGTTAGAATATAGATTGTGAAGTTAGTTTAGGTTAGGTTAGGTTAAACAAGGCCGTAGCTAGAAAAAAAAATCGGGAGGGTTTAACTGGTAAAAATAACAACATTTTTACCAGTTAAACCCTCTCGACATTTTTTTCTAGCTACGGCCTTGTATAACCTAACGTAACCTAACCTAAACTAACTTCACAATCTATATTCTAACCTAACCCTAGCTCAAATGCCAACTACGTATACTACGTTTTTAAGCGTGGCGCATGAAGTAAAATTTCGAGTTTAGAAAAGCCTAATTTGGATTGGCCGCTCCGCTTCGCTACGCGGCCAATCCAAATTTTCAGGCTTTTCTAAACTCGAAATTTTACTTCATGCTTAGTCTGGGAGTGGAAAACACTCGTTGGAAGCTTCAATTGAACACTTTTATAATCTAACCTAAGTAACTCATACCTACATAACCTAAAAAAGATACGTATGACATAATCTAACTAAGCAATCAAGATAATGTTAGGTTAGATCAAATTAGTTGTTGATGAATTAAGTTAATGTTTATTAAAATAACCGGTGTCCAACTTAACCTAAGAAATTGGTAATGTAGAGTAACCTGAATATAGTTACGCATAACCTAAACTAATTCATCTAACCCAGGGGTCCCCAACCCTATCCCCGCGGGCACCATTGCGCCCGCCGACCGTTTTACGTGTTCCCACCGCTGTGCATTCATGATAACAAAATATTCAAGTTTTTAATATAATGTTATGAAAACAATAAATAAATTCAATATACACTGGCGAAAGAAATTAACGCATCATTTGTGATTTTTTTGATATCTTGGAATCGAGTTTTCTTTGAACACAAACATATTTTTACAATAAGAAATCTTATCAAGCATGCTGTTTTACATGTTGTGTTTTGTCTTTTGTTCTCATGGTTTTCTGTCAATAAATAAAATGAAGCACTTTTCATTATTCTGACTGTAAGAAAGGTTCATATAAAATTTCTTTTTGAGTTTGTTTTCAAGTAAATGTTAAAATTAAGTGCTAAATAGTGAAGAATGAATATGGATAGACGTCCGAATCTTAATTTAAGCTGTAATTGTGGTTACACTTGCAGAAGAAGGTAGGAGTCAGCGTTACATCAGTCAGCGTCTTGGTGTTAATCAATCGACCGTATCCCGTGTCTTGAAGAGACATCGGGAAACTCAGGCATACTCAAGAAGGCCAGGACAAGGGAGAACGGGCTGTTCAAGACCGTTTTTTAATGATGCAGACGTTACGCGAACGGTTTATTACGGCTCCTAGGCTACAAAATATGCTCGCAGAGATCCGCAATGTTCATGTGAGTTCCGTTACCATCAGAAAAAGGTTACGTGGTTTTAATTTAACTCCGAAAACAGCGGCAAAAGGACCACAATTAACCGCAGACCATCGCAGAGCCAGGTTAACATTTGCGCAAGAACATGTAAACTGGTTACAGGCCGATTGGGCTAATGTTATGTTTAGCGACGAGTCCAGATTTTGTGTTTACGGCAGTGACAGACGAATGCATGTGTACATACGGCCAGGTGAACGTTATGCGCAGTGTAACATTGTTCCGACTGTTATGTTTGGTGGAGGCTCTGTTATGGTGTGGGGTGGTATCACTTTAGAGGCTCGTACGGAGTTGGTGGTCATACCAAGAGGAAGCATCACGGCAGCGTCTTATATTGCAAACATTTTAGAACCATCCGTAATGCCTTTTGCTCCCTTTGGAGGAAAAGATTTCATGTTTATGCATGACAATGCAAAACCAGACAGTGCCCGAATTGTACAATTGACCTAGTGGGTATCAACACAATACAATGGCCAGCCAGGAGTCCCGATCTTAATCCGATCGAACACCTATGGGACGCGATGGGCAGACGCCTTAGAGCACTTCCTCGGCGTCCAAGCAATCAACAAGAGCTTGGACAAAGATTGCAGGAAATTTGGGAAGATATTAACCAGGATGAAATTGGATCATTAATTAACAGTATGAGCCGTCGCTGTCAGGCAGTTATTCGAGCAAGAGGAGGAAACACTAGATATTAAGTCTTATAATCACATGTTAACTTTTTTCCTCTTTTTATTTATGACATTATTTTATCCATTAATGAAAGAAAATGTGTTGAAAATCATTATTATAGTTCAGTTGGTTTTGTTGTTATTTTTTTTGTTTTTAAACATCAAAACTTTATTTTTAAATTAAAAAAATTAATGTGATGCGTTAATTTCTTCCCGCCAGTGTATTATGGCTGTATTAGTAAGAGCAAACATTCCCATTAATTTTGGAACACAAGTACAATGGCGGCCGACGAAATGTGAACGATGTTTATTAGCTATGTGAATATGACTTTTAATCAGGAGCGTCGCGTTTGTGCGAAAACAAACATTTGATTGACAGATTTATAAAAGTCGTCCAAAAATATGCCTAGACATCTATCTTTAGACGAGAAGAGTAGGGCAATAGCTAAACTAGAAGAAAACTGGTCCCTTAGCCGAGTGGCTGCTGATTTGAATGTAAGCAAAACCTGCATACATAATTTGAAAAGGCGATTTGAAATAAGGCAAGATTTAAGAAGACCACCCCGAATTGGAATAGGAAGGGTATCTAATGAAGAACAGGATGTTGCATTGGTGAATCATCTCAGAGAAAATCCATTTGATAGTGCCTTAGATGCTCGAGAAGTAACGGGTTTTGCGGGGTCTACTAGAACTGCTCGGAGACGTATTAAAGCTGCAGGTCTTCAAAATTATCAAGCAGCCAAGAAAGTTTTTCTCTCAGAAAACAGTAAACAACGAAGATTGGAGTTTGCCAACGAATTTGTGTATCGTGGGGATGATTTTTGGAACTCGGTCGTCGAAAAAGTATTTCAATCATGTAGTAATGGGAGCCTACGAGTTTATAGACCAATAAACCAAAGGTATGAAGAAGGATTCACCCGTCCAATAACAAATAGTGGTCGTTTTTCTGTTAATTTTTGGGCTTGGGTCAGTGTAAACGGACCCGGAATAATTTGGAAAATAGATGTAAATGGCCAATGCTATTAAATACAGGGATATTTTAGAATATGTAATGTTGCCTTCAGTAACACAAACATTTCCGGAAAATTTTATATTTCAACAGGACAATAGTCCTATCCATACAGCAAGAATTGTGACTCAGTGGCTAAATGACCACCGCATCCAAGTATTGCCTTAGCCTGCGAAGAGCCCTGATCTCAATCCAATTGAGAATGTTTGGGGACACCTACAAAAAAAGATTTACTCAAGAGATTTTAGACCTATGAATGCAGATGAACTTCACGAAATTGTTGAAAATGCATGGGAGGATTTGGCTGACAACTACAATATGAGGAATCTAGTTTCATCCATGAGTACACGTTTGGCAAAAGTTATCACAGCAAATGGTGGTCCTACAAAATATTAATTTCATAATTTCTACTTGTATTAAGAATAAATATGTTTAGCATTGTAATTAGCAATTGAATAATAGTCCTTTAAAACCTAAGTTACGCCACTGTTAAGAGTTCTGATAAATCTGTACAAAATTAGACAATTTCTCTATGACAACAAAATACCGTTCACATTTCGTCAAGTGGCTGCCTCGACTGGCTTCGCAATAGCGCAATGTGTCACTCCAATTTTCCAAGAGCTTGTTGATGGTTTCGAGCTGTAGCTCACGGATTGCTTGGATGATATTGGCCTGAAGTGCTTGAATCGTTTCTGGATTGTTGGCATAACATCGGTCCTTCACGGTTCCCCACAAAAAAAAATCCAAAGGGGTTAAATCGCAGCTCCGAGGCGGCCAATTGACATCGCCAAGACGGCTGATAACACGATTTGGGAATTTGGTGCGCAAAAGATCGATTGTGGCATGGGCTGTGTGGCATAGCGCGCCATCTTGCATGAACCAGAGGTCGTCCAAATCCATGTCTTCAATTTCATTTAAAAAAAAAAAGTCGGATAACATGGCTCTGTAACGCTCACCGTTGACCGAAACGTTGTTTCCAGCCTCATTTTCGAAGAAAAATGGTCCAAAGATGCCACTCCACAATCCGCACCAAAGAAACTGTCACTCTCCGGGGATGCATTGGCTTCTCGACAATAACGTGCGGGTTTTCGGGTTTTCCGAGCCCTGGATGCGACAATTTTGTTTGTTAACGTAGCCGCCAAGATGAAAATGAGCCTCGTCAGAAAAGATGATTTCGTTGTCCAATTCAAGCTGCTCTAAGGCCCAAACTGCGAAGCGATAACGAAGCGAATGGTCATGCGCCTTCAACTGCTGAGTTAATTGGACCTTGTAAGCGAATAATCCGAGATATTTGTGCAGAATTCTCCTCAGGCTACTGCGTGCAATGTTGAGCTGTTGAGATCGACGGCGAGTTGATGTTCGTGGATTGAGTCATAGAAAACTAATATCTATTTGATCGAGTCTCACCATAGATTAAATTAGATTGATAACTCATAGGGGGCTCCACGTATCATGATTTTAGTTTACCGACCCACTCGATGAGACGGCGCTGCAATCGCAAATGACGTCATTGGGCGCGGGGAGCGGGCGGGATTCTTGCTAAGCGGGGTGTGCGCTGCAGGGGGTCATAACATTGAATGGTGGGTGCGGTGCGGGGAACATCGCACGGTATTAAATTACAGTGCGATGCGAAAAATACCAAAGACCTAATGAACATGTTAAATGTATATTTAAAAAGTTATTACAAATATATTTCGCTACATGTCAAAACCTAATTTAATTTCACTTTTCAACAAAATGTCTGCAGTTCGTCAAAAAATGCATCTTAGAAATGAAATAAGAGGTCTCCTTATTAGAATAAGGATGTTGGCGTAAGTAGTGTTCCATACAGTGAATTTTTCTTTAAGGTAAACATATGCATAAGCTGTAAATTTTCCGACATTCGTTGTTTTTCAAAAGAGTTCAATATAAAGCTTTAAACGAGTGTTTTCCACTCCCAGACTAAGCATGAAGTAAAATTTCGAGTTTAGAAAAGCCCCGTGAAAATTTGTCGAGGGTCGCGCAGCGACCCGAGACAAATTTTCGGGGCTTTTCTAAACTCGAAATTTTACTTCATGCGCCACGCGTATAAAACACTAAAATATTGTAAAATTTATGATATTCTAATTTCACTTGAAATATGTGTTTTATACGCGTGGCGCATGAAGTAAAATTTCGAGTTTAGAAAAGCCCAGAAAATTTATCTCGGGTCGCTGCGCGACCCCCGACAAATTTTCTATGCGGGGCTTTTCTAAACTCGAAATTTTACTTCATGCTTAGTCTGGGAGTGGAAAACACTCATTTAAAGCCTCAAATTGAACTTAAAAAAAAACAAGGAATATCTAAAGATTTACAGAAAATAGGTTGAATTTGAAATACGTATACTTAAAAGAAAACTCCTTGTACGGTTCCACCGGCTATTACAGGCTGGATCAGAGCAATGCTCGACACCAGAACCGTGACAATGTGACGACACGGTCAAGCTGAGGGATGCCCGCAGGGAGGGGTTCTTTCCCCCCTGCTGTGGTCTTTACTGGTAGACGATCTGCTTGCAATAATAGATACGCTTGACGTCGAAGTGCAAGCGTATGCTGATGACATGGTCATTCTTGCAAGGGACACGGATGAAAACCAAATCTGTGAAGCCATGCAGGAGGCACTGGATGCGACTCAGAACTGGTGTATAGGGGAACGGTTAAATGTAAACCCTAGCAAAACATTAGTTGTCCCGTTCACGAGAAGGAGGATCCTGAAATTGAGACCTCTTACTCTACGGGGAGAAACCATACCATTTGTGGAGGAGGCGAAGTATCTAGGAATCACCCTGGATAAATCGCTGAACTGGAACTCCCACTTGGACAAGACAATCCGCAAAGCAAGGTACGCCCTGTGGACGTGCCATAGAATTTGCGGGAAGTCATGGGGATTAAACCCCAAGCAAATGTACTGGCTATATGGTTCGGTCATAAAACCAATAATAACCTATGGCAGTATCGCCTGGTGGCCTATTACAACTCGAAAAACGGCCATATCAAGGCTCTCCTCACTGCAGAGAATGGCGACAGTGGCGGTAACTGGAGCCATACGCACTACCCCATCAGCGGCTCTAGAAATGCTACTGAACCTCACCCCCCTGCATATCCTAATACAGGGCGAGGCCAGATTAGCAACGTATGGCAGGGCAGGACAATAAAAATATGTTCGGACAGCCAGGCGGCCCTTAGGGCCCTGGCATCTTCTAGATGCTCCTCGCTGGCTGTACGGAACTGCAAGGAAGCCCTCTGCCAAATGGCACAGGTAAACGGGGTTAGTCTGATGTGGGTGCCAAGCCACTCTGGCGTGAAGGGAAACGAATTAGCCGATTCCCTAGCCAGAGAGGGGGCGCGTACAGCCTACATCGGACCAGAACCCGCTCTGGGGATACCCAGATCAACAGCTAGAGACCGTAACAACGGATGGATGAGACACGAGGCACAGGATTTCTGGCAAAACCGCCCTGGGATGAGACATTTCAGAGCGGTAACAAGTGGACCATCTGCGGCCAGGACGGCCTCATGGTTGAAGCTGAGCAGATCAGATGTTCACACATTAACTGCTCTCTTCACTGGACACAGCCGTCTAAGGCATCACCTTAATAAACTAGGACTAAGCGACACCACTGAGTGCCGCCTATGCCTAGAGGATGATGAAACAGCAGAGCACGTCATATGTGCCTGTCCAGCTGGCGACCAGATCAGGACCACGGTGTTTGGCACACCGAAGCTAAACCTGAAGGACCTGGAAAAAACTTCACCTGACAAGATCCTTGACTTCATCAAGAAGATGGACTTGGAAGGTGAGCTGTAAGGTTGGATGTTCGACCTTAATTGTGAGCCACAATAGATCCTTGCGGTCGCAGTGGAGGGTAGCATAACTACCGACTCACTTTCAATAGAATAGAATAGAATGTATAAATACAAATAAAATATTTCTAGAAGAAAGTTATTGTTACTGCAAAAATGTTCAGCAAAAATATTAAAGGGAAGTATTTGGTATATAGTGAAACTTATTTCGTAAATCGGGAAATCTTTTGACTTATATTTGACAAGGTGAAAGATATTTGGGATACAATGAATCTCATTCATTTGATTAATAGTGAAATGCAACAGAAAAACCGTGTAATTGAATTTAAGACATTATTTTATGTTCTGGGATCGCACTTTGTGACTAGATGGAATTTCGGAATTGCTTGATCCAACAGCAAAGGGAACATTCTCCATGGAAGTATGCTCCTAGCCCAGTGTGAAGAAAATCTCCACGTCCATGGTTGTTTCATGCATAGTACTTGAAGATCATTCACGAATGCTAGGAGGAAATAAAGAGAAATAATGTAGAAACACTGGTTTTAAATGTGTTTGACTGCAGATTTAATTAAAAGAGTACGCAATGGCTTCAAAACTTAAAATATTACATAAACTTACGGTTTTAATTATTTATGTTAACGTCCATCTCCAAGTATTCAGAATTGCTGAATCCGACAACAACGGGGATACACTCCATGAAAAAATGCTCCTAGTTCAGTATGATGAAAATATCCACGACCATGGATATTTGGTGTACTTGAAGATCATCCTCATGTACTAGGAAGAAATAAAGAGAAATAATGTAGTAACACACTGGTTTTAAATTTGTTTGACTGTAGACTTATTTAAAATAATACACAATAGGTTAAAATTTAGAAATATTATACATACTTACGGTTGTAATTATTTTTATTTATTAACGCTCATCTCGAGACGATTTCGTCTTATCGGCGTTTTTGTGCCTTCAGATCCGACGGATCTGACAGCTGTTGATTGAAAACAAGCCCACGTTAGAAATTGCGGGAAATTTGAAGTTCCGACATATGCGCCCTCCCATCGAGTGGGTCGGTCAACTATATATGTGAACTTACAGAATCATATGGAGTCGACTGGGTCTGAGTCCCACACTCTCGGTTACTGCAGCCACATTCTTGTCTGTGCGCACCGTACGAGAACGAGGACCATGATTGTTGTTCACTAGCATGCCAGTTTCACGAACTTTTTGCAGAAACTTGCGTACAGCAGGCGCGATGGGTGATTCACTGTTTGGACTACACAGCACTCACTTTGGAAATAAGTTCGCAATATTTCCCAACGTTGTTCAAGCGTAAAGCGACTCATTTCGTACCGCGGAGAAATGATACCGACTTTCTGTCAAGATTTCGAGCGGGCAAAAGATGTCAGTGTCAAAATAACCTATGATTTAAAACGAAACCACTAGATGGCCCACCCTGGTTGACGCACGTCCTGTTAATTTGATTTCGTTTGAATTTGGCGCCTAAAGGCGTCAAGATGTATACCAGTTTGCGCTACTCTCTTAAATACAGGGACACTATATGGAAACCACTGAAATATAGTAATACTGGAACGCGCACTGCCTATAATCGCTGGGTTAAGAAAGCGAGCCGAGAGAGACAGCGACCAAAGGGTCTTGTGTCATTGTCTCACGCTCCTCGCGCATGCGCATTAGAACTAAAGTCAGGCGGCGTACATCACGGCACAAAAGTACGACGGAGACACAAGACCCGTTACTCGCTATCTCTGTCGGCTCGCGCTGGCGTCGCCAGAGCGCGTTCCAGTATTACTATATTTCAGTGATGGAAACGCCCACTAGCGCTCCCGGTGGCCAGTTGATTGAACTAATAGCATGGAACACAACCGGATAAAACTTCAAAGTATAGTTTGAATCCACGCTAATGGCGGGAGTTTAAAATCCTTATTGTGATTATTATTACCAATTAGTCATAGAAAATATAAGGAAATTATAAATAACAACATATTATCAAAATTATACACATTGTTTATTATATTGTAAATAAGATTAAATACATTGGAACATATTGTTGGAACAGCTGTGGGCGATATTTTTGAATTACCCGCTTGCGCGCGCCATTTAACGCCGCGGAAAGGAAATGTATTTCATGTTGGCTAAACTTATGAGATTTTAGGAGAGCTATGTTCACGTTGTTGAATCATAGAGAATTATTAGAAGACGAGGTTACGTTACGTTATGTGAAATTGTTGTTAGCGATTATTAAAGTTTTAAACAAATGCAGTCCGTCTAATTTCCAACCCCACGAAGAGGCCATCCCAGACTACACTGCATTACAATTTATTATCTTTTGTAAATATTTTTGATCGATGTAGTCGAGAGAATATTCGCACATATTCTCTTAAATACAGAGACACTAGCATCTCATTTTCCTATTCAATCCGACTCCCCTGGGCTCAACTATATCCAATAAAGCAATCCCTGTAATTTTAATAACTTTAAAACCTCACACAAAGAATTGCCCGCGCGACGTCACTGTTTTAAGCGTAAGGTCGACGACCTTGAATTGAGTCGACCTTACAACTTTATTAACCTTGACTGTTGATGTCATGTGAAGAATTCCACGCGTGACGTCATTGATCAAGGTCTTCGTCGAGTAAGGTCAACTACCTCGAATCGAGTCGACCTTATAAGTTTGATAACCTTGACTTCTGACGTCACGTGAAGATTTCCACGCGTGACGTCATTGATCAAGGTCTTCGTCGAGTAAGGTCGACTAACTTGAATCGAGTCGACCTTATGGTTGATAACCTTGGCCTTTGACGTCACGTGAAACATTCCACGCGTGACGTCATTGATCAAGGTCTACGTCGAGTAAGGTCAACTAACTTGAATTGAATCGAGTCGACCTTATAGTTGATAACCTTGGCTTTTGACGTCACGTGAAGAATTCTATGCGTGACGTCATTGATCAAGGTCTTCGTCGAGTAAGGTCAACTAACTTGAATCGAGTCGACCTTATGGTTGATAACCTTGACTTTTGACGTCACGTGAGAATTCCCCGCGTGACGTCAAAAGTCAAGGTTATTAAACTTTAAAGGTCGACTCGATTCAAGGTAGTTGACCTTACTCGACGAAGACCTTAGCATTTGACGTCACGTGAAGAATTCCACGCGTGACGTCATTGATTAAGGTCTTTGTCACGTAGGGTCGACTATTTTGCATCGAGTCGAGCTTATAGTTAATTACCTTTAGAGCTCTGCACGGAGCGATTTTTTTGGGCCCTGCCCGCTATCAAATTTTGCAAGCCCGATTCAGTCTGGTCATAAAATAATTGACTCGAGCCCGGCCCGAGTAACTAACAGAATAGCCCTGGTCAAGATTTCAGTCTGAATAATTCAAAATTTTCACTGAGTTTCGAAACACTACTTAACTCTTTGCTGCACGAGATTTCACACATTTTAAAGGGCCTACTTGCACGAAAAAAATAAAATGAAAAATATATATTTTTTTAAGTTTATTCCAAGAAATAACAACAAAACAAAGTATTTCAGATAAAAAAAAAATAAAAAAATATTGCCAAAGTGTCACTTATGGGTATCATACTTTGTTTTGTTGTTATTTCTTGGAATAAACTTAAGAAAATATATATTTTTTATTTTATTTTTTTCGTGCAAGTAGGCCCTTTAAAATGTGTGAAATCTCGTGCAGCAAAGAGTTAAGTAGTGTTTCGAAACTCAGTGAAAATTTTGAATTATTCAGACTGAAATCTTGACCAGGGCTATTCTGTTAGTTACTCGGGCCGGGCTCGAGTCAATTATTTTATGACCAGACTGAATCGGGCTTGCAAAATTTGATAGCGGGCAGGGCCCAAAAAAATCGCTCCGTGCAGAGCTCTAAAGGTAATTAACTATAAGCTCGACTCTATATTTTCCAGCATTGTGCAACTAGCAACAATACCTACAAATATTGTTTTCAACAAACAGGTAAATAATTAACATTAATTATTGTTATGATATTTTTGAAAACAAGTTTTATTTTTTCCGAGGCATAACGCGACTTCACATACCGAACAAGCCCAATCAGATCGAACAGGATTTGCCTTTGTACTGCAAAGTGCACATCTTCTGCGGGTGGATCTAAGTGGTTGGTGGGATGATGAAGTGAATCTTACTTCTGGAGGCACCTTGCGACTCTTCTTCTGAATAGCTTCCCCACAAGTTTCTTCTTTTCTTTGAAGATCTACCAGTTTCTCCGCAAGTAAACCATCTATTACTCTTCGTCTAAATTCCTTTAGGGTTATAGGTGGCAATTTCTTTAGTTTATATAATATATAACTATTTACAACAGAGCAATCTAAAAAATGCTAAAAGATTCTCATCCACCATTTTTTGCTTTTTCTGTCTATTTGGTAAGTTGATTTAAGTTGGTCGAATCTATCGACACAATTCATATTTTTATTATATTCGATTAGAGCGTTTGGGCATGGAACTTGTTTTGACGATCCGTCTTTTTCTCGCCTTTTCACTTCGTTTATGGCTTGTGGATCATGAAAGTTCGAAAGTATGTGTACGGCTCGCTTGTCTTTCCATTTCACAATACTAATACCATCATTGCTTATGTTATAGTCATATTCTCCTTGTTTCAGGTACTTATCTTATTTTAGTTTAGGCAGGTTTTTTCGGTTTGCCACCACTGTGCCACAGGCATATATACATTACGAAAAAACTATTCGTGAAAATGCAAACAGTGTCTTAATTAATAAGACAATTTAAGACGATAAATATCCATTGAAACAACTACTTCCTGTGCAAATACATCTCCGGATATTGAATTATACAATGAAATATTTAAAATCTTATTTAATTTGATTTGTTACAACGCTCTATCAAAGTATATGTAACGTTTAGGTCAAATTCTCTTCAAACCAACTAACAATACAATTTAAAATGAAAGGAGAGATAACAACAAATTAGAAGTGAAAGGACTTGGATTAAAACTAATGTCTTAGGCCATCTTTTAGTTCCTTCAATAAATTATAACTAGTAAAATAGTTGTCAAAATATAAGCAATGGTGTTTCTGCTCCAAACCTTCCATTAGACGTAATACTACCTTTTCTCCTAGTCCATATTCTACATAGTCTTTTGTTTTTCCTGTGTAAATATCGAAGTCACACAAGTAGCCCTCACTGTCAGCTAAAGCCCAAACTTTATAGTCTCGTTTGATAGGTTTTTTGGGCATGTATTGTTTGAGTGCACTTCGTCCTTTAAATTTGATCATTGATTCGTCTATTAGAGATGCAGCGATGGGGTTTGTAATATTTCTTAAAATTCTTCTTTAATTCAGATATAAATGGACGTATTTTGTATAGTCTGTCGTAGTTTGCATTGTTTTTGCTTGGCATTGATGAATTATCATTCAACTGGATATGGTTTAGAAGCCAACTGAATCTATTGACAACCATGAATTGTGAAACGTATGAATTGTGCAAATCTTCGCTTACCGATCAGTAATCACGGTAGCTAGGTAACCTTTTGATACCCATAAGTAGATTAAGACTATTAAAGCTTTTTATTTCAGCAAGAGTTGTCTGTGAGTAGCGCTTATTCGTAAGTTGATTTTCTTGTTCAGCATAAAGATTAGTTTGAAAAGTAATATTGTTCAATATTTTATCTGTGACTAGTAGATGAAATAGCTTATATGGTGTACAATTAATGCTGTCAAGTTCCTCAACTTCGTCTGCTAAGCCACATTGTGACTGGAAATCACAAGGTGGTCTTATTAAGGAAATATTTCCAATTTCCCAAGAAATATTACCTCCTTTCTGTTGAGGTAACGAGTTTGTACGTACAAATGCAGATAGGGGTATATCATCCTCAGAATCTTCTGACTCAGGTACAGCACCGATCTCATCAATATTTTCATTTTCTTCAACATCTGTATCTCCGTCTTCCGATTCTGAACCACTCGGTATGTCGTCAGGTAGATCAGTACTATATATCAAAGTATATGCTTCATCAGAAGTTAATTCAGCTAAATTAATAAGTTTATTAGGGTCCATAATGAAGTCTATCTGTAACAATAAATTTTAGAATAAATTGTACCTAGCGGCATAACGACATATCTAAAAACATTCTCCTATCAACTAATGACTTAATATTCAATTGTTTTAACATTCCACTGTGACTAAAATTAGCACTTCTTCCACCCATTCGGAAATGCATAAGTCTTAAGAATTTCCCCTGTACTCTTTCAAGCTGAGTAATGGAGTTATTATTGTATGGTGACCAAACACTTGATGCATATTCCAAATGAGGACGAACTAGGGAAAGACACAGCTTTTTAACAGTGCTCATTTTAAAATCTGTCGAAAACCTATTAATGAAACCCATTAGTTTCAATGATTTATTACATATATGTGACACATGATTGGAAAAGTTTAGCTTCGATGTAAATAATATACCCAAGTCCTTCATAACTGATTTTTGTGTTAACACATTCCCGTCTAGTGAATAATCAAAATTCTTTTTTTTCCCACGATAAAATGAAATATAGTTGCATTTCTTCAAATTCAACTCCAGTTCATTATTTTTACACCATAATGCAACGCTGTTCAAATCGTCCTGAAGTTGAATCTGATCAGTTGCAGTATTAAGGGTCTTAAACATTTTCAAGTCATCAGCAAACAGGAGAAAATTACTGCTTTTAATATTCGACCCAATGTATAACAAAAATAAAAAGGGTCCACAATGCGAGCCCTGCGGTACACCCGAGGTTACCCTTATAAAGTTCGACAGATGCTTCCCTATGCGTACACGTTGTGTCCTATTCAGTAAGTAACTGCTCATCCACTTACTATCCTTTTCAAAAAGCTAGGCATGTCACTTTGAAGTTAAATATTTTGAAGTCGATGGGGTCGATTGTTTTGAAATTTAAACCACATAAAGATACATTATTTGTAAATGTGATAATTTTTTTTTAGAATTTTAATGTCAAAGATAATATATATTCGGCGTATGTTTACCAAAAAAACGTAGTGTTTTTTCATGAACTTTTCAAATGGCCGAGTTTCATTGCGTGTATCTCCGTTATAAAATATTTAAGATTAATGAAAAAAAATAAGGTGGTTACTGGAATCTATTTCGAATGTGATGGATTAAACAAAATATGTTAAATATTTTTATTACCACAATTATAGCGTAAAAAATGAAAATCTACAATCTCGGTTATTAAAAATCGGATTAAAATGGGACTTGGCATAACGTATGTGTACATTTAATGTGATGAATAATTGAATACTATCCTTAAAAAAAGTACAGGTATATCATTAAAATCGAGGTAGTTTTATATCGAAATCAGTTTTCAGGCCGTAGAGAGAGATGCGAGTATGCTAACTCAGCGTTCGTACGGCGACCATACGCTTACCGTTAATGCTAAGCGGCAAACCGCACCGACACGAACATTTTTATATAATTATATATACTACAACTTGCCAGATCTTCGATGGAATGAAATTGAAGACTACGTGGGATTATTTCCAATTAACGTCAAGAGCAACTGTAACACAAAAAGTGCAACTGAAAGTGCAGTGTGTGATGTGTATGCGTTTAATGATTTATCACAATACAATAATATCGAAAATATTGCAGGTGGAGTGCTTGACTTGTGTTTTGCGTCATATCCTGTTGAATCTATCTACAACTGTGAACCTCTTATTACTTGCGATAATTATCATCCATCTTTGGAGATTGTAATTTCATGTTCTAATTTCGATTGTCTAAAAACTGAGTCTACACTAGTATACGATTTTAAACGTGCTCCTTATGATGCTATCAATAATTATCTACTATCGATAAATTGGAACGATTTATTCGTCAATATTAGTGATATTAATACGGCTGCAGATATGTTTTATAAAGTATTATTCGATTGTCTTGACAGATTTGTACCGATTAAGATTATAAAACAATCCAAATTTCCACAATGGTTTACTCCCGAACTCCGTTCACTCATACAGGAAAAACGACTGGCTCATAAAGCATTTAAATTATCAAAACTACATTCAGACTACGTGCAGTTTTCTCAACTGCGTAAAAGATGTAGATTGGCTACAAAATGCTGCTATGCTAATTACATTTCTTACAATGAACAAGCAATACTTGAAAAACCAGCACATTTTTGGAAATTTGTAAAATCTAAATCAGACTCGGATAAACTCCCATCCTCTATGTTTTTGGATGATATTCAGTTAAACAATGGTAGAAGCATAACTAATGCATTCGCAAAACATTTTTCGTCTGTCTATAATAATCAACGTATCAATGAGATTGCCAAAGAGGTTACAGAAAGAAATAAACGCGCTAGAAATATAATGATGTTTAACGTGCCTGAATCTGAGAATGATCCTGACACTGTCATGAATATTCTTAAAACCATAACTGATACTCCATCTGTACCGAAACAAATTACACGACTTGAAAACACACCATCGTCAAAGCCACGACCAATCAAAGCGACTTTAAACTCGGATATCGAAGTAACCAGTGTTCTTCGTGGTTCCAAAAAATTACAGTCCCACCACAGTCTTAAAGGTATCGTCTTGAGAAACGATAAAACTCCTCTACAAGCGGAAGAAGAGTTAAGATTAAAAACTGAATTTAGCAGAAGAAAAGATGAAGGAGAAAACATCAAACTCAAGTATGTTCGTGGCACTCTGTCCATCGTTTCGGAAAACTAAATGCTTCCCAACAGGTTAATGACAAACTTCTGCGCATATACTACCAAAATGCGAGAGGTTTGCTTACGAAAACTAATGATTTCTACAATAATGTGCTTGCCAGTGATAACGACATATATATGATTAGCGAAACTTGGTTACACGACGGTGTATTAAATGAAGAACTCTTTCCAGATTGTTTTAATGTTTTTCGTTGCGATAGGATAGGAAGAAGAGGGGGCGGTGTGATGATTGCTGTGCGGGGTTCTTTTAATTGCAGTAATGTAAGTGTGGAGTCAATAGACAATATTGAGATTGTAATTACTCGTGTAACTGTGACTGTAGGCAATGTAATTTGTTTTATATGTGTTTATATCCCTCCGGCCGCTAAACTTAGCTCATATATTTTGTTATTTTCGGAATTGGATAACTTAGTGAGTACTAATAAATCTGTCACAATATGCGGAGATTTCAACCTTCCACAGTATTACAACTCTCAAATCTCAGAAATAAATGATGCTAAATTAACTGAATTATATAATTTCACAATGCTTAATAATATGACTCAGCATAATAAAACTCTTAATGTCAATGAAAGACTTCTGGATCTAATATTAACAACGAACAATATATCTGTTACATTTCACAATGATTTAGCGATTACTAAAATTGACAATCATCATCCACCTTTAGCCTTCCAAATAAAAATGCTGTGTATTAATCAGGTTAACTTATGCGCGAGCGCAACTTGTGATGTATTTAATTTTAATTTTACAAAAGCAAATTTCTTGGCTCTGTATGCGGATGTTAATACTTGTGTGTGGAACGGTTTGCTTGAAATGAATGATGCTAATCAATGTTGCGCAGAATTCTACAGGATCTTAAATTTGTTGTTCAAAAAACATGTACCTTTAAAAACGTTCAATTCGAATAGAAATAAATATCCATCCTGGTTTAGTCGAAATACAATCAAGCTTGTTAAACGTAAAGAACACTTTAGAAAACTTGCTAAAAAGTATAAATATGGCATATATGAGAATAAAGTAATGCGACTCAGAAAGGAAATTCGGTCTTCTATTAAAAAAGATGAAGAATGTTTTATAAATGAGGCTGAACGTTCAATTTGCAGTGATCCAAAAAAACTATGGAACTATATTACACGAAAAAAGTCTCGCTCCTGAATTCCTGGTTGTATGCAATTTGAGAACCGCACTCTTAGTGATCCCACGGATATTGTGAACAGTTTCGGAGAATTTTTTTCATCCGTGTTTTCTGCAAGTACTTCAGGTCAGTATCCAGTGGAGGTCACTATTGGTGCTGACATTATTGATATCAGCGATATCTCGAACGAAGACATTATTGATGCTGCAAAACACCTCAGCAATAATTTAACTTCGGGTAATGACAATGTTCCATCGTTTTTGGTAAAAGATTGTGCAAGTGCACTAGTTGCACCTTTAAAGCATATTTTCAGTGTCATTTTACAAACATCAATATTCCCTACTCAATGGAAAGCAACTCGTATCACCCCAGTCTTTAAATCAGGAGATAAATTTGATATTTTGAACTACCGACCTATTTCCTTAATTAGCAACTTTGCAAAACTGTTTTAATCTATTATAGCAAGCAAAATATATGATCAAGTTGAATCACGCATATCTGACTTCCAGCACGGCTTCATGAGGAATAGATCAACTGCAACAAACTTGATTAATTTTACTGAGTATGTGTCACATAGCCTTGACCAGCGTGTACAGGTTGATGTGATACATACAGACTTCCGGAAAGCATTTGACTCTATTGATCATGGTGTCCTATTGGGGAAGCTGTATACGTGGGGTTTTAGCAACCGTACTCTTGCTTTAATAAGGTCTTACCTCCTTGAGAGAACCAATCAAATTGAATACATGATGTACAAGTCGAACAGTTATTTTCCATTGAGCGGGGTACCTCAAGGCTCGAACCTTGGGCCGCTTCTTTTTACTTTATTTATTAATGATATAGTTTATAATATTCAGTCGCGTATTCTCATATATGCCGATGACATTAAAATCTTTAATTGTATTCGATCTTTAGACGACTGCTTAATACTACAAAATGACTTACAACAGATTTGCGCTTGGAGTACCCGAAATAAACTTGAACTCAACATTTCAAAATGTAAGGTTATGACGTTTTATAAAACAATGCAGCATATTGTGTTTCCGTACATAATAGATAGTAATATCCTAGAGTGCGTTATTGAGGTGAATGATTTGGGAGTAACGTTTGACAAGGAACTATCGTTTACGCCCTATATCAATAAAATCTGTAAGCAGGCCTTGAAGATGCTAGGTTTTGTTAGGCGTGCGACTGAATCATTCACTTCTGTATGGGCTATTCGCAAATTATTTCTATCTTATGTGAGATCGAAATTAGAGTATTGCGCCGCTGTATGGTCTCCTATGTTCAGCACGCATATAAATAAAATTGAAAGAATACAAAAAATGTTCGTAAAGTACCTTTATTTCAAGCAGTCCTCAGTATATCCGGATAGTAATCTCATAGAATACAACATGCTTTTAGAAATGTTTAATTTGCAACATCTGTCAATTAGAAGAAACATAATACTACTTAAAACTATTTACAACTTATTACATAACGAGATTAATGATCCAAATCTGCTTGAATTAATAAATATTTACGTTCCGCGTTATAATAATAGAAATGCGTTAACGTTCTTTTGTAAACGCAGTCAAACTAATTTATATTTTAATTCGCCACTAAATAAAATGATGCGATTATACAACACTGTTCGCAACTCAGCTGATATTTTTGATCACAGTATTGTAAAATTTATAAGAGATATTATGCCTCACTTATAATCCTCGTATGTATTGTCTACTTTTGTTAATTTTACAAAACTAGTAAATTTAAACTTTAGTTAAGTGTCATGTGTTGTGCATGGAAATGTTCCCTGTAATTGGATGTACATCTGTTGGGAAATAAAAGAGTTATTATTATTATTATTATTATGCTACCGCTAGGGTCAGATATTCAATCACATATACACTTAGCAGAAATAAATATTTCTCCATCTGAAGTACAGTCAGCGTTACTGAATATTGATGTTAAAGGTAGTACTGGTCCTGATCAAATACCACCAAAATTACTTCAATCTTGTCATTATTCAATGTTTATGCCATTGCATATTCTGTTCTCCATGTCACTGTCTCAGGGTGGGTGAATTTCCTTCTATTTGGAAGTCATCTTATGTTCAGCCCATCTTTAAATCTGGTAACAAAAACGATATAAAAAATTATCGTCCAATTTGTATTCTGTCAGCTATTCCGAAAATGTTCGAATCACTTATTGCCAATTACCTGTCCAGCATATTCAAAAATGTCATTATCTCACAGCAGCATGGTTTCATGAGTGGACGCTCATCGGAAACTAATCTCTTCTTGTACAGTAATTTTATATTACAATCATTTGAAACTGGATACGAAGTTCATTCCGTATACATGGACTTTAGCAAAGCCTTCGACAAAGTTAACATTGAACTCCTGATAGTGAAACTTGGCAGGTACGGAATTTGTGGTCCTATTCTTAAATGGATAGCGTCATATCTAACAGATCGTACTCAGCAAGTTCGTACAAATAATTTTTTTTCTGATATCTATTACACAACATCTGGTGTTCCACAAGGTTCCCATATTGGCCCCCTTCTATTCAATATCTTTATCAACGATGTCGGCACTGGAATCAACTCTCCATTGCTACTATTTGCGGATGATCTGAAACTCTTCAGACAAATTAAGTCAGAAACTGACGCTTTAATATTACAATCTGATCTGGAAAAAATAAACACCTGGTGTTTAAAAAATGATTTGAAACTTAATATAAATAAATGTCATGTAATGTTATTTAGTCGAAAAATTAATAAATTCAAGTTCAATTATCTTTTAGACAGCATATATCTTGATTATGTTGAAACTGTTAGAGATCTAGGTGTTTATTTTGATCCAAAACTTTCATTTGCTTACCACATCGAGACTGTTATTGCAAAAGCAAACAGAATACTCGGATTTATTAAACGAACCACTAAAGATTTTACAAACATCCGCAGTTTAACTACTCTCTTCGTAACATTAGTTCGGTCAATATTAGAATATTGTAATATTATTTGGTCACCACACTTCAACTGTTACATAGACAGACTGGAATATGTACAAATTAAATTTTTGAAATACATCAGATTTAAATTATGTTTTCATAATATATTTCTGAATGTAGACCAAGTGAGATCTTATGTAAATTTAAGTAGACTATCTAAAAGACGTGAATTCTATGACATTAGCTTCTCATATAAAGTTTTGAATAATTTTATAACCTCATCTGAGTGCTTAGAATGTTTTTCATTGAATATACCACAGTATTCCACACGTAACTTGCAGTTATTACATATTCCATTCTGTCGTACATCCTATAATATGTTTAGCCCGATTGTAAGAATGTGCAACTCTGTAAACAAATATTGTGATAAAATTAACTTTTTTGATGTATCCCTTATCAGATTTAAATCGGTCGCTCGGCATTTTGTTGGTTCGTAGTCATTTTTTAATTTAAGTTTAGTGTATGTACATTAATGCTATCCATATAAAATGTTCTTTTTAGGTATATGTGTATTAATGTAATCGATGTAAAATGTTGTTTTGGCGTCAAATAAATAAATAAATAAATAAATAAATAATTCCTTCTATATACGATTCTCAATAAGTATTGAAACGCATATGAAATATTTAATTCATTTATTTTAAAATGATTTTATTAATGTGTTCTGTTGGTGGGAATGAAAATAAAGTATATTAAATATGAATCTACACAGGCGCGCACCCAGAAATTTGTCTAGGGGGGTTCTCAAACTTGTTTTAAGGTGTGTAACAAAATTCTGTCTGTCTGTTATCTTCAAAAAATACATTATAGCGAATTTTTAAATAAACCATTACAACTGTAAAATTTAAAAAAATACATTTGCATTTTTTGGAAAGCTTTATAGTGCTTTTATATATACATATAATATTATACATATAATATACATATAAACAAAAATAGGTACCTACCTACTTTTTGTAAACAGCCACCCCCCTGGGTGCGCGCCTGTAATATACAAGTTACCTGACGCCAACACAACAGACTCCTTTCATTATAAACAATAGCACTTATTATCTATTTATCCATTTATATATTATTCTGCTTATTTTATATAATTGTTATCTCATGCTTATTTCGCTATTTTATCTTATTATATTATATTTTATTATTGTATCGTTAGTTATGAATTAGAGACCAAACCGTGAACACGGGTGTTAAGAAATAAATTCCTTTTTAAAAAATCGGTTTGTGTACGAGTAAAGTTAATTTACATATAAACAAAAATAGGTACTTGCCTACTTTTTTTAAATAGTTTTACTTGGATTAAAATTTAGAATGATTTACACTATACAAGAAAAATCCCATTACTTTTTCTTAATTATTTTAGCTGCTAATTTTCTGACATTCGTTGATTTTTAAAAGAGTTCAATTTGAAGCTTAAAACGAGTATTTTCCACTCCCAGACTAAGCATGAAGTAAAATTTCGAGTTTAGAAAAGCCCCGTGAAAATTTGTCGAGGGTCGCGCAGCGACCCGAGACAAATTTTCTGGGCTTTTCTAAACTCGAAATTTTACTTCATGCGCCACGCGTATTAAACGCTGATTTCAAGTAAGGTTCAAATATACACAAATTTGACAACATTATAGTGTTTTATACGCGTGGCGCATGAAGTAAAATTTCGAGTTCAGAAAAGCCCAGAAAATTTGGTTCATAATTGGGACTCACCAAAAATATAATTGGGACTCACCAAAAATAAATAATTACAATTAATTAAATGTAAATTTTTATTACAATCATAATAAATACTAACTAGTAATATAAATAAACAATTCTATACAATGATATTATAATAAATAAACATACCTTAGTTTCTGTTCAATATTGAAATTAATATACACAATAACCTCACTTTCTCACAAAAACACTGCATGTGACGTTGAATGTTTGATAACTAAAGAGCGGGATCTCTTTCAGTTGGTAATGGAACTATGAAAAAGAGGTTAGGATAGGTGGTTCATAATTCCCGTCGCTGTTCAGCTTCCTGCATACATATTTGTAAGCGGTCTATTCTGTGGACCGATGTGTCACAGACTGCTTGAATTTGGTGGTTCAAATTGCAATCCCATATGCAGCAAAGAGTTAATAAAGGTTTATGACTAATCGACATAAAAAAGGCGGTAGGCATCCTCACGGGCCACTGCCTCCTAGGCAGACATGCGCAAAAGATGGGTCTTAAGCACAACGACTTTTGCAGCGGATGCCTGGATGTGAAGGAGGAAGAGACGGTACTCCACTATCTGGGACAATGCCCTGCTCTCGAAGGGAAGAGGATCAAGTACCTTGGTATGCACTACGCGAATGGACTAGCGGACCTCACACCTCTAGATGTAAAAATCTGATAGGGTTCATTAGGTGCTCGGATTGGTTTGTATAGGTGGGGAGGGAGGGGAGATCTGACTCCTTTTTACCCTTATGGCATCACAAGGCACCCTTTGGGCCTAAGTGAGCGGTTTAACTGCTGCCATTGAAACCTAACCCAACCTAAAGGTTTAAGGGAAACCCAGCCCAAACGTGAAGGACCCGGATAGAACTAGTCCGTCGCACAAATATTGGCAATTGCCAGTAGTGCAAAGTGGGTCTGACCATCAGGAGGGAGGCACTACAATGGGCCTAAAACTTGGCCTAAGTGGGCGCGGCTGCGGTTGCCCTCCCGACAACCAATCCTTAAAGGTTTATAACACTCATAACCTCTCAAACACTAGAGACAAAAGGTACCGAAAACAAAATACGCACATAATAATTGATATTAATTTATTTCAGGTTCAATAAATAGGGTAAAACATATCGACAGTATCGTGTGTGGGGGAGGGAGGTAAACGTCCGTTTGATCCAAAACCACCGGCAAAATCATCGATCTATGCATTCATAATATTTACAAATTGATCTAATTGACAATAAATGCTGTCACTTTAAAAATAATCACAAGTTACTATGGACTAGTCAAAGATATAAATTAAATATTCACTTAAACGAACGATCTTTGGGGCAAACGGCACTCGGTTAGTTAATACTGAGCGTGCGAGGGCACGCAGAGTATATTACACCATTTTGGGACGAATTTGGTTACGAAAATACTGTAAAATTCACTAATAGACAATTCAATTCTATAAAATGCTCCGCTGTGTGTATGTATGTACAAGTGGGTGTTGGTGCTCGGATGAATATTTCCCATTAGAATCATGTTAAATTAAATTAGTGTTTGACGTAGAGATCACATTGTTTGGTATAAACGTAAAAGCCATTAAGCACTTAATGGTTTTTACCTGTAAACCGGAGTAATGATTAATAATTTTGAAATTTTATAATTATGCCTGAGTGCAAGGCCGTAGCCAGGGGGGTGGGATACGGGGGTTCAAACCCCCCCGAAATTTTCAAAATGTTAAATTTTTACATGTAAAAGCGGCCTTGTAAGAGCAAAAACAATGAGCCCGTTCATCAGAGACAACAGAAAATGATTAATAATTTTGAAATTTTACAATTAAGCCCGAGTGCAAGGCTGTAGTCAGGGGGGGGGTGGCAGCGCGAGCAAGAAAAGGGGTATTTTGGTGGTGTAAGGAGGTCGCGGATGCAAGAAAAGATGCCATGCAAACTAGACGGGAAATCAGCAGAGCTAGGAGAAGAGGAGATAGCGTAGAAGCTCTTCTACTGGAGAGAAGAAACAAAGTGGCAGCACTGAAGCTAGAAATTGAAAGAAGCAAGGAACGAAAGTGGAAGGAGCTCTGCGACAATGTTGAGTCTGACCCTTGGGGGAAGCCATACCGCATTATAATGGGTAAGATCAAGAAGAGGGGCTTACCAGTAGACGCTTTAGTTCCTGGAGGGATAAGTGCAGTGGTAGAGGCACTTTTTCTAAGGGGCAACCAGACAGAGCATGAGGGAAACGTACAGGACGGCGACATGGATGACCTCTTCACGGTGGAGGAGATTAGAAGAGCGGTTACCCAATTGCCCAACAAAAAAGCAACTGGGCCTGATGGAATACCCAACGAAGCCATAAAAGTTGCGGTGGAGGCGAATCCCGAAATATTTACAGGCGCACTAAATAGGTGTCTGGAGGAAGGCGTATTTCCTAGGCGATGGAAGGTGGCGAGGCTCGCTCTAATACCAAAGGCGAGTAGAAGACCTGAGGAGCCCTCTGCGTATAGACCCCTGTGTCTACTGGATGGGCTCGCAAAGCTATTGGAAAAGGCCATCACGCGGAGGGTGATTGACCATATAGAGGAAGAGGGCGGGTTTCACCCGAAGCAGTTCGGGTTTCGCCAGGGACGATCCACCATCGACGCAGTGATGGAGGTGAAAAAGATTGCCGAGAAAGCCAACACAGGGCCGCTAAGAAAAAGAGAGCATGTAGTGATGATAGCTCTAGACATAAAAAATGCGTTTAACACCCTTCCATGGGGTATAATTACGACCGAGGCTGAGAGAAGACTGCCCCCTATCCTAGCTAGGATGGTGAACGCATATCTGCAAGACCGACGCATTGACTACATAGCCGATCGAATAAACACGCAGCGAACACTTAATGTGGGGGTGCCACAGGGATCTGTTCTAGGCCCAACTCTCTGGAACTTAATGTATGACGGGGTACTGGAGCTGCAGCTACCGGCCGGTGCCACAACTGTAGCTTACGCCGACGACCTAGCAATTATAGTCAAGAGCAAAACTGTTGATAGCCTACAGACCACGGCACGCGAGGCGTGTGAAATTATTAAACGGTGGCTGGAAGAGGTCGGACTCAGTGTTGAAGCCAGCAAGACGAAGGCGGTATGGCTCTCCACCAAGAGGGCTGGAAAGCAACCAGGAGACTCTATCATGGTAGGAGGCATAGAGGTTCCAATTGACAAGGCACTGAAATATCTGGGAGTTTGGTTAGAGGCCAACCCCAGATGCAGCCGCCATTGCAGCGAGGCGGCTGACGGAGCGAGGAAGATGGAGGCCATGATAGGGCGCCTAATGCCCAATATAGGGGGTGCAAGTGAGGGACGTAGACGTCTTCTAATGTCGGCGGCTAAGGCTAAATTAGCATACGCGGCCCCGGTATGGGCCAAGGCAATGGAGACGGGGAGGAACGCAGCCAGAGCACGAGGTGCGCTGAGGGTGGCCTGTTTGTGGCTCACAAGGGCTTACAGGACAGTGTCCATGGATGCAGTGGAAGTCTTAGCAGCATCGGTCCCTGGAGACCTGTATATTAATGAGAGAGCAGAAGCATACTGGCACCAAAAACAAACTGGCGATAAAGAGGCGGCAAAAGCGGAGGCACATAGTAACGCTATGGATAAATGGCAGGAAAGATGGGATACAAAAGACAGCTGGACTAAAACATTGATCCCCGGTGTCCAGTCATGGGTTGAGAGAAAGCATGGTCAGCTGAGGTACCATCTCACTCAGCTGATGAGCGGCCATGGAAGTTTTAGCAAGTACCTCCACCGAATAGGCAAAGCACCTACGGCAGCTTGTAAATACTGCCATGAACCTGAAGATTCAGCGCGGCACACACTACTAGAGTGCCAAGAGTGGACGCCGGAGAGAAACAGCCTTCGGGACATCATCGGTGATATAGACGAAGCGACGATCGTCAAAAAGATGCTCGAGGAAGAGAAGGCATGGGATGCGGTTGCAGCAAAAAACTGGCCGATGAAATAGCAGAGAAGAATGCAGCGCATTAAGAAAAGTTAATACCCCTGAGGCAATGCCGTGACCAGGCGATTCCAGGGAAGAGAGGGGGAAGGGTTTTAGTCGGTCGGAACTCATCCAACCCGACACTATTGGCGATTAAGATCTTAAGCCTTTGTCTGTTAGCAGATTTCCAATCCCCTCTAAAGCAAAAAAAAGGGGGGGGGATATAGGGGCTTAAACCCGCCCCACAAAATTTTCAAACTAATAAAGTATTCCATGTAAAAGCGGCCTTGTAAGAGCAAAAACAGTGGGCCCGTTCATCAGAGACAACAGTTGGGAGTTTACTGCTAACTGTTGGAGAATTCTCTGATGACCGGATTGTTAATCGTGCAATTGTACGAAATTGACCAACCCGAGTAGATACCAACAGTCATCACAAACAAATCCAAACATATTAAATGTTGAACATTTTGATGAACGGGCCCAATATTTTTACCATTAAAACACCCTCCGAATTTTTTTTCAGGCTACTGCCATTAGATACCAACAGTCATCACAAACAAATCCAAACTTATTGAATGTCGAACATTTTGATGAACGGGCCCAATATTTTTACCATTAAAACACCTTCCGAAATTTTTTTCAGGCTACTGCCACTAGATACCAACACTCATCACAAACAAATCCAAACATATTGAATGTCGAACATTTTGATGAACGGGCCCAATATTTTTACCATTAAAACACCCTCCGAATTTTTTTTCTGGCTACTGCCTTGCCTTAGTGTGTAACAGCGGCGGCTCGCAGCCTAACTTCAGGGTAGGCCAGAGATCCAAGCTAATATGTATCCCTTATTGAAAGGTGACTTTGTTGTGCAATTCCTTGTATTTATAAAGCACGATCCCAACCTTAAATTTTGTGTGCCTTTGTGCTGTGACCTACACCGAAGTTAGGCTGCGAGGGCGGCTCGCAGCCTAACTTCAGGGTAGGCCCGAGACCTAAGGTAATATGTATCCGTTATTGAAAGGTGACTTTGTTGTGCAATTCCTTGTATTTATAAAGCACGATCCCAACCTTAAATTTTGTGTGCCGTTGTGCTGTGGCCTACCCCGAAGTTAGGCTGCGAGGGCGGCTCGCAGCCTAACTTCAGGGTAGGCCAGAGATCCAAGGTAATATGTATCCGTTATTGAAAGTTGACTTTGCTGTGCAATCCCTTGTTTTTATAAAACGCGATCCCAACCTCAAATTTTGTGTGCCTTGGCGCTGCGGCCTACCCTGAAGTTAGGCTGCGAGCCGTCGCCGGTGTGTAAATGATTCTAATAAGAAACGTGTGAATATTGCTAACTATTATTTGTTTGTTATTTTTTCTTTATTTCACTGTGGAAGCCTAATTAGATTCTGTTTATTAAATTTCTGTTTCATGACGAATTTAGGACGCAGCGAGAACTTTTTGGCAGATTTCGTTTGTGAATTCCGAGCACTTGGCCTTACCGCCCAGGTCGCCCGTCAGGAATTTGGCCTCCTTGATCGTGGCGTAGCAAGCCTGCTCGATTACCGTCGCGTGTTTTGTGAGGCCCATGTGCTTCAACATCATGACGGCGGATAAGAGCAGCGCCGTCGGGTTGGCCTTGTCCTTCCCGGCAATGTCCGGGGCTGTTCCGTGAACCTACGAAGAAGAAACATGTTATTAAAAAAAAAAAAAAAAAAAAGACCTTTATTGGCATATCCTACAGTTATTTATAATGTCGACACTATATCACATCTTGCCCTCTTTCTCCCGTCCCACTTTCTCCAGCGTCTTTACCCTAGCTCCGTCCTCCCTCATCCATTCTGTCACCCTTCTATTCCCTTTCACTCCCACCCATTCCTCACTCACACCCTCACACTCCTCCGCCAAGTGCCTCCACGTATCCTTCCCCCATTCACATAACCTACATCTCATATATTCTTCCCCCATCCATCTCTTCCTTCCCCTCTCCCCAGACCCACACCTTGCCCTCGCCATTATCACCCTTTCATCCCTGTTCCACCCATCCTCACTCATGTATCTCGGCACCCTCCCATATACTTGCCATCTCCCAAACATATCATTATATTCACTTTTGTCTATCCGTCCCTGTCTCTCCTGCGCTTCCACCTCCTTCATCTTCTCTCTTATCCACGCCGCCACCTTCACCCCTCTACCCAACCATTCCTGTACCTTCCTCTCTGCCAGTCCTCCCCTTTCATACATTCTCCTTCTCTCTTCCCTCCACCTCCCCCCTTCTACTTTCATGCATGCCTCCCATACTATTCTCACCAATCTCTCCTCTTCTACTCCGCATAATTTCATTTCATACTTCACCACTCTCTCCACCGCCTCACATTCCAATCTCTCTCTATTCGTTTCCTGCAACAGTATATATCCCGGTGTCGACTTCTCTAGTCCCATGCTCTCGTTCCCCATGCTTCTACCCCGTACATTAGTATCGGTCTTACACACGCGTCCCACACCTTGCATGTCACCTTAATACTGTTCTCCATCCATCTCCCCCATTTTCTCCATGCCATTCCCCATGCTCTCCTCGCTTTTCCTTGTACCCACCTTATATGCTCTTCATACCCACCCGTCCCTTTAAAAATAAATCCCAAGTATCTCAAACTTTTCACTCTCTCAATCACCTCTCCCTTCCATTCTAGCACTCCCACTCTCCCCTCTCTCCCTTTATTCCTAAACCTCATCCATTTCGTCTTCCCCACATTCACACACATTCCTCTCTTATCCATATATCTTTCCACCCTTTTCAACATGCCTTTCACTCACTCCCTTTTTATTAAAATAAGAATATAACTCAAACGTCACATGATTACATTCCCTCCAATCAGAATCGCTTATTTCCATAGATACATGTTATCATAGCAATGATGCCAAATAAAATGTTTAATTTATGCCGGGTGCTGATCCGACCGCTCGGTAATAGCAATTTACATGTAAAATCACACTTTTGCAGTTTCCTGCTCCCCTAATTATTTTAATGCAAAAGCATAAGAGATCAAAGTTGTCAGAATTTAAAATGCTATATGATAGGTTCGTATTTATTTTAAAAATAGTACTAATAGTTGAAGAAAACAAAGATATAAATTAGTAATAATTTGAAAAAAATAACAATAGCCATGGTTTTAAAACAAAATTTTGCGTCATCAACAACTGTCAGTTTTGACTTTTCGTAAAATCGCACTCCATTTCAATATTTAAGTGCTCTTTTCAATTAAGTAATTGATAATAATGTCTTATACAATTGCTGAAAAAAATATATTTCTGAAGTGGTTTTATTCCGGTAATAGTGTAAGTGAAGTTCGAAACTTGTTTGCTGGTTTATATCCCGATCGGCCGATACCCGCTATTTCCACGATTCAGAACGTGATTTCAAACCATTGAATAAGTAGTATAAGAAGCGAAACTGTATGGATAATAACGTGCTCATGAAAACTATATACAACCACCCTTGCACGCCTTACACGTCTCAGTCAGCTGGAGACACCACTCATATGAACGACGTATTATAGAACTAACTGTGCAGTTGTGTTCGTTATGCTCTCCTGATACTTGCTTCGAATGTAACGTGGCGCACATAGATCGCTTGTTCATCGCGCTGCTTTTTTCTGCCTATTTTTTATGTCCCTTGATAGTGGCCGTATTCTTTGCAGTAATAAGAAAACGGCCACTTTTAGTTATATATTATCTTTTGCTTAACGCGGGCCTTAGTATTTTACATGCTAAAAATTATACCTTGTGTTAATGTATTTTATCATATAACTTTGAAACAAATTTTTATTGTTAGCAGAGCTGGGATGAATCCTCAAAAACAGGATTCGAATCACGAATCCGAATCACCTAATATGATTCGATTCACGAATACTCGAATAAAGGATTCGTAAGTGAAAAATATGATTCGAATCAAAGATTCGAATCCTCATTTTTGAATCTCGGATACAAATCCTTTAAAAATAAATTTGAATCTATTATTTGCAACCAGTAACATTTTATTCCATCAGTTTCTATTAACAAAAATGTTCATTTACTGACTAAATATCTAATTAAATAATGATTTTAATTAATGATGATGTATGTGTTATTGAACTTTATTTTAAATTAGTGTTTTATACGCGTGGCGCATGAAGTAAAATTTCGAGCTTAGAAAAGCCCCGTGAAAATGTGTCTCGGGTCGCTGCGCGACCCTCGGCAAATTTTCTACGTGGGGCTTTTCTAAACTCGAAATTTTACTTCATGCTTAGTCTGGGAGTGGACAACACTCGTTCTTAGAAATTTCAAACTAAAGGATCACTCTAGATTACTAAGTTTATTACCATTTTACAAAGGCTACAGCTCGAAGGACCAATCATGGTCTTCGGAGACCGAAGGACTACAAGGAATCGAAGTTTTTTTACAAGAAAACAACGAATATCTGAAGGTTTACAGCATGGATAGGAAAGAAAACATTCAATTTTGAAAAAATATCGAAGTTGGGTTGGTTTTCAGTGCGTTTTTAACTTCACTTTAAATCAGTGTTTTATACGCGTGGCGCATGAAGTAAAATTTCGAGTTTAGAAAAGCCCCGTGAAAATTTGTCTCGGGTCGCTGCGCGACCCTCGACAAATTTTCTACGCGGGGCTTTTCTAAACTCGAAATTTTACTTCATGCTTAGTCTTGGAGTGGACCGTCAAGATTTTCTAAATGTCGAGATTTTCGATATTTCTAGATTTATGTCGATTTATTCACAGTTTGTTATTGTATTAAATGCAACTTTAATATTGAATTAAAACCGTTTTTTTTTTAGGAATAGAATATTCACCCATTAAGAGCCGAGCAAATTATAAAGTTAACTCAAAAAGTTAATTTTAGGTAACATGTTGCATCTTTTTCTACGATTTCAATGAATGATTTATTATATTATGTACGTCGATTTTTTAAAAGAGTTAAATATAAAATTCAAACGAGTGTTGTCCACTCCCAGACTAAGCATGAAGTAAAATTTTGAGTTTAGAAAAGCCCCGCGTAGAAAATTTGTCGAGGGTCGCGCAGCGACCCGAGACAAATTTTCGCGGGGCTTTTCTAAACTCGAAATTTTACTTCATGTGCCACGCGTATAAAACACTGATTTAAAGTGAAGTTAAAAATGCACTGAAAACCAACCCAACTTCGATATTTTTTCAAAATTAGATGTTTTCTTTCCTATCCATGCTGTAAACCCTTAGATATTCGTTGTTTTCTTGTAAAAAAAACTTCGATTCCCTGTAGTTCTTCGGTCTCCGAAGACCATGGTTGGTCCATCGAGCTGTAGCCTTTGTAAAATGGTAATAAACTTAGTAATCTAGAGTGATCCTTCAATTTGAGACTTCTAAGAACAAGTGTTGTCCACTTCCAGACTAAGCATGAAGTAAAATTTTGAGTTTAGAAAAGCCCTGCGTAGAAAATTTGTCCCGTGACAAATTTTCACGGGGATTTTCTAAACTCGAAATTTTACTTCATGCGCCACGCGTATAAGACACTGATTTCAAGTGAAGTTTAAAATATACTATTAACGTTTGATATTTTTCTTGGCGAAGTAAACAAATATGCATTCACAAATATTTGAATTATTCGAAAATTTAAAAATTCAAATATGAATAATTTAGTGATTTAAATATTCATATCAGAATATTTAACCATTTAAATTAATCGAATTCGAATCCCAGCCTTAATAGCGATGATTCGAATTATTGAGGAGGATTTGAATCCGTGTATGAGGATTCGAATTCTTTTATATATAGGATACGAATCCTTTTAAAAAAAATGTAACGAATCCGGATCACGAATCCGTTTTCACTAAAGGATTCGAATACCTCTTTTGAATCCTCTAAAAGGATTCGAATCCGGGAATCGAATCCTGAATGATTCGAATCCTGCCCAGCTCTGATTGTTAGTAATGAATCAATTATTTTTCTACATGATGCGCTTAATTAGAATAATATAAACATGTTTTATTCCATTAAAAAAATATATTTAATAATATGTTAGCAGATAATAGAAATAGAACAATAACAAAAATCCAAAAAAATATCACAGAAATTGTTTGAAATGCCTTTGCTCGAAAACGGACAAACCTCTTATAATTGCCATTACAAATTCCACTCGTTCTTCAACAGTATACACGTTTAATTAATCATCTTACTAATCAATCTGAAATTCAAGGCACTTTCATTATTTTTGCACAGTTATTTATTTTATTTTTACATGGAATAAAACATGTTTAAGTTATTCTAATTAAGCGCATCGTGAAGAAAAATAATGCATTTATTACTAACAATAAAAATTTGCTTCAAAATTATATGATAAAATACATTAACACAAGGTATCATTTTTAGCATGTAAAATCCTATGGCCCACGATAAAAACAATTTAACTTTAATGTATTATCAAATGTACCTGTCTTTATTTTCTTCAGATAAATTAAATAATTGTTTATCATCATTTAACTCGCAATTTGAATTGTCGGTAGTAGTCTCCAACATTCTTATTTGCATTGATTGTTGTAATGCCTGTCGAAAACCCTTAACCGTGGGGTTGCTATTATAGCCACCTCGATTCCTTAGGACCGAAAACAAATTTTCAAGTGGGTTTTGCTGAAGACGATTAGTTAACAAAAATGTATGCCCACTTTTCTTAATGTCGTCGAATAATTGTAATATTCCTGTAATTGTATGTGCCAAGCCCTCAAAGCAATAAACATTCTTTCGTTCAGTCATACTTTTAGAATAAACTTTAATTTTATTTAAATAAACCAATCCGTTTCTTACTGTCTCTAACACAACTTTATTTTCATCTGATAATCCATTCTTATATGGATTTTGATCATATAGCGTGCGGCTATTTAACGAATCAAAAAGATCGTTAAAAATTTTTAAAAAGCTTGCTGTATTGTTTCCGCTTGAAGACTTAAGGTCACCTGTATTTACAGCAGTTTCGATCGCTGTAGACATCCTCCTACTTAGTACTTGAACTGCAAGTTTTACAGACATTTTGTCAAAAGTTATTGGATATATGTGCCTGTTTGTAATTTTTGTTAAACATGATGATAATTGAGATTGTTTATTTATATTATAAACATCTACTATGTCATTCCACGACACACGCAAATCATCCACAAATATGTCTGTTGAAGCTAAATTATTTCTTATAGATTTAAATAGGTGTGGGGCGTCATAAAGAGCAAATATTTTATTTTCCTCATAGTTAAAGAAAGGATTTTGTTTTGAAATATTTAATAAATTATAAGCACGTCTATTGTTAGAGCCCTGATCACATACAATTGATTTTACTCTAAGTCCAATGGACATACACTTTTTAATATTAAAAAGGACTAAATCTTTTAAAATATTTCCTGGAACTGGGCGTTCCGCAATATAATAAGAGATGGGCTGTTTGCATTTTTTAAATAGCCCCCTAATCATAAAAACGAATCCCTTTTTTCCAATAGCTTGACTTCGTCCTAGTTCGCCATAATCCTGGAATCCTACTAATATATATTGAATTGGATTGTATTCTAAATATTTCGGACCATAAGGATTTACATGTCAAATTTGAAATGTGTTAATATTGGCTCCCCTAATTATTTGACAGTACCAGTCTTATTACATTATTTTTAAAGCGTATTAAGCTGAATGACTTGGTAATTTATTCAATAATTTAAGAAAAGTATTTACCGAGAAAATTGCCAAAAAACTTTACAATTATTTTGAATTTAAACAAAGGTTTGCAATGAAATCATATTCACAGATATTCCATGTTTTTAAGTGTCAGATAACTGTGATGTCAACCAAAAAATATCAAGTTGCTATGGAGTAGTTGAAATGCCATTTACACGGAAGTCTACTAATAATTGGTTACATTTTCTTATACAAACAAATAGTTTTTGTGGACATTGCTCAATTGTTTCAATGGTTACATATTATAAAAACAATACATTTTGCAAAAGTCAACATGTAGCTCATCATTGAAATCAGCGTAAAAAATGCTGTTCAATGATATGCATATCTCCATATGCGCCCATAACAAAAACAAAAGTCGTGTTTGGAAAAACAAAAACGAATCGTTTGCAGATTTAATTTGTTTATGAGGTAAGTTCATAAATCGGGCTATAAGAATGTTTTTAGAAATTTTAGAAAAAATTACAAATGACAGATATGATCAATTTTGAAATATCGAAAATTTCTTTTTTTTTCAAATTACATCGAAACAATTAAAGATATATGAAATGTGAAAGCAAATTATTAGTATGCACTAAAATACGCAACTTTGCCTCCATTTAACCGATTCTCTATCTCTTCAAATAAGCGAGATAGTGCAGCTCGAAAAACGGGCACCCTGTATATTTTGAAACAATACAACAGATAATTGTCAATACCCCTCCCCCCGTAAATTGCTCTCTGGATCCGTCACTGCGATCACCCATAGAGCAGTTCTAAAAACGGACACCTTAAGATTTTTTTTCGCGAATCCCTGTCATAATTTAAGCCTATTATTAAATATGTTTTGGGCACTACAAGCGGTAAAC
The DNA here is from genome assembly GCA_932526585.2 of Philonthus cognatus. Lineage (NCBI taxonomy): Eukaryota > Metazoa > Arthropoda > Insecta > Coleoptera > Staphylinidae > Philonthus > Philonthus cognatus. Next base: position 1,361,986 of record OW052243.1, read on the forward strand.
CACCCCCCCCCCCCCTTTTTTTTTTTTCTTACGTCTATTTTGTCCCGCACACGCCGGTCCTGAATATTAAAAACTCACCATATCCACAGTAGAAATTTCATTTTCGTTTATTGGTAATTTTCCATAGCACTTTCTTATTGGCAACTTCAATTTAAATACGTTTTCTTCTGAAGTTGAAGGGATTTCGCGGAAGTCAAACGGTACAGCTGTCTTAGAAACATTTTTCCTAGCACTATTTTTCATGATATATTTTGAAGCGAAATGTTTTTCGCATATAACACTCGTATGCAGTTTATTGTTTTTTAACTGTAATAAGTTTATATTACCGCTATTCTCAATCCATATTTTTTGTCTACTTTCATCTTTTTTTGGAAATTTAAAGAATGATATTTCTGGATTTTTGTGACTGTTTATATGACAATTAATATAAACGCAATTATTACGTTTTACATTCATTTTGAAAACTATTAAAAGAATCGCCGGCCGTCTGCTTGTTCACGCACACTCATCAGCCAAAACCAATGATCCTCACTTCCCCGGGACGTCCGCACCTACTTGCTAACCGCTTCGCTCGAGGAGAGTATCAGGAGCGCATAAATATCTCGCGGTCTTCAACTTCTACACAAACTAGATATCTGTAAGATTTTAAATAGTGTAGTTCAGTTGACCGCCTACTTGGTGTCGACGCTAAAGCTGGACAATTTTCGGGGTCACGTTTTTAATGCATTGCGTTTCCTATCTTATATATTATTTAATCAATGTTTCAAACCAAGCAAAATATGGATCCGTTTTTGAACCCTGCCAGCCCTGTTTAAAGCATACTTCAAATATAGCCGAGGAAGAAGAAATTGTGTGAGATAATGTAAACGAAATAAACGTTGTTGCTGCAGCCGTTGCAAATCCCAGCATTAGTATTCAGCAAATTGGCGACGATTTAAATTTGCACAATACAACCGCTCTTAAAATTTTAAAGAAGAACAAGTTTAAACCGTACAAGTTTTCGAACCACCAGGAGATTTTTAAACCAGACAGGTATTCTAGAATGGTTTTCTGTGAAACAGTAATGGAAATGGCTGGCCAATGTGGATAGGTATTTCATTAAGAACATTTGTTTTTCTGACGAATGGACCTTCCCGCATTTGGTGATCGATAACCATTCCCAATATCCGCAGTCAGTCAACGTATGGTTAGGAATATACAGATCTAATATTATAGGCCCCTTCTTCATTGATGGGCACTTGGACGGGGGAAAATACCTTGAGCTGCTTCAATCGAAGATTGGCCCCGCCGTAGATGCTGTCGCAAGAGAAAATGTGGTATGGTTTCAACGGGATGAATGTCCTGCGCATTTTACAAGAGACGTCACTGAGTATTTAAATATTTGCTACCCAAATACCTGGATTGGACGAGGCAGACCGGTGAATTGGCCAGCTTGTTCACCAGACTTATCACCAAACGACTTCTTTATATGGGCCCACTTAAAATCAAAAATATACGGTGCTAGACATGCTAACATCGAGGTTCTGAAAAACAAAATTACGGAAGAATGCAACAAAATAACGAACCGGTAACTTGCAAATGTTCGCAGAAATTTTTATGATAGACTTAATAATAATAATAATAATAATACTTTATTAATGCTAAACACAATTGTGGTACACAGGTCAATGGAAATTACGCTAATACAAAAATATAAATGTACAATAAATATAAATACATGTAAGAAAAAGTCGTTAAAACATTAAAAACACATTAAAATGAGGTAGTTATGTTCTGGAAAACAAAACACTTCAGATATTAGATAGCTTTTAGAATTGAGCTTAAATTGGATTCATTCAGAAAAGCATCAAAGCTGAAATAGGCTTTCTCCAATAAAAATCGTTTTATACAAACTTTAAATGTTTTTATTGGCAATTCTTTAATAACGTCGGGGATATTATTGAAAAATTTGGGTCCCCAATATCTAGCTCCAGTGTGAGATTTAGTTAAGCGCATCATGTCTATATGGATATTATTTTCTTGTCTAGTTTGATGGTTATGAATAACATTTATTTGGAGATATTCACTAATATTTTTCTTTATATGAATTAAGCATTGATATATGTATAGGGATGGAAGGGTTAGAATGTTCATGCTTACGAATAGAGGTTTTGTGTCTGCTCTGTAAGCAGCACGAGCAAGGATGCGGACCGCCCGTCTCTGCAGTTTAAAGATACGCTGCCACCCCGGAGAATGACCCCATATAATCAGACAATAACTAATTCGAGATTGAAAATGCGCAAAATAAGTTGTTTTAAGAACATCTAGGGAAACTGAATGAGACAGATTGCGTAAAAGGTAGATGCTGCAGCACAGCTTTTTCGCAAGTTGATTGATATTTTCAACCCAGGTCAACTCCTTATCAACCCACATTCCCAAAAATTTGACCTGCGGTGAATAAGTGTTAGTGATTTTATTTAAAGTGAACAATACATTTACACTTTTATTCGGATTTAGATGAACACGGTTGCCTGCAAACCACTCAAAGGCCATTGCCGAAGCACTGACATTCAAAGTAGAAACTGTGGTAAGGTCTTTATCAACACTTACCAAAGTTGTATCATCAGCATATTGGATAACGCTTACTTTAGGAATGTATACTGGCAGTTCATTGACATAGATCAGGAACAGAAGTGGCCCTAGGATTGATCCCTGTGGTACCCCAAATTTAATCATTATTGGTTCAGATGTTTTACCATTTATCCGAGTCATTTGTGTTCTGCCAGTGAGATAAGAATTTATAAGACATACACTAGATGAACTGAAGTTATAACATTCAAGTTTATTTAGGAGAATATCATGTGACACACAGTCGAATGCTTTCGACAGGTCTAAGAAAGTGGCCATTGCAAAGCCTCCGTCTTCAAATGAATCCAAAATAGTGTTTACCAGGCAAAAATGGCGGGCGAAGCTAGTACGCCAGACGAAAGTTTAGTATATTTAAAGTGCTGCATTAATACCCAGTGCAAAATACTTGTGTGCATAAAATGCGGAAACTGCTACCACCGCAGCTGCAGCAAAACAACCAAAGGCATCGAGTTCATTGATGCAACAAGGATCATTTGCTGTGGACTCAATGAAGAAAGTGAGGTTAGTAAATCAGTACTTATCGCAATGAATTCTGGCCTCAAGAAGGAAATTGAGCTATTATATGAAATAATTTCCGAAATAAAAGATAAAAATAATATCCTCAAAGAGAACAACAAATTGCTCAATGACAAAATTGTTGTTAACAAAATAATTCCTATAAACAATACAAGTAGTGACATCTCTGAAACAACTACAAAAATCCAAGCAGAAACAAAATCTGCAAATAAATCAAATCAAGAGAAAAATAACAAAACTAGGTCCCTATCCGCCCGTACGTATAGGGACACAAAAACTCGAGAACCGAACGCGGAAACAAAAACTCAAGAACCGAATGCGTTGATCCCGCTGGCATCGCAAATTTTGAGGTCAACAAACGCTATCAGTGGAAATCCCAACACCAATTTGCAAAAAAACATAAATATTCAATTACAATCTGAATCAATTGAATACAATGATGAAGGACGGAGATGGACCCCAGTAAATCGGAAGAAGAAAAAAAAGACTACCGGAGTGATTGGAGTATCGGAAAAACAGCAATCCATCGAAGCAGTACCTAGGAAAGCATTCCTCTACGTGGGACGTATATTACCGGACACTACACCGCAGAAAATGAAGAAATTCATGGAAAAGGATTTTCCTGAAGCTTCCTGTGAATTATTAGAAAGCAAATTTCCTCAGTACTACTCATCCTTTAAAATAACAATTCATTTGGCAAATTTACAAAAAGCAATGGATCCAAACTTGTGGCCAGCCGGTGCATATGTTGATCGTTTTTTTCACAGGAAGAAGAAAACACAGACCAATCAGTAACATCGATAAATAAAAATGATATAATCCAAGAAATAACAGTTTTTCACAACAATTTACAATCAATAAAAAATAAAGTTAACCAAATAAATATACTTCTATATGAAATAAATGTTGACATATTTCTAGGAACTGAACATTGGATTCCGGAATATGAGACCTTTCCTAATATCACAAATTTTAAATTAATTTCATATTATAAAAGAAAAACTTCCCCACATGGAGGAGCATCAATTTTTGCTAAATATGATATAAATTTAAACAGCAGACCTGACATAAATATATTCTCTAAGGAACCAATAATTGAGGTGGCAGCCGCAGAACTTCTCACTAAATGCAAACAAACAATTGTCATAATATGTATCTACCGCTCCCCACAGGGGAACTTCGGTGAGTTTTTAGATATTATGGAGAATATTGTGTATAAAATAACTATAACTGAGAAAAAACGCGTCATCATTGGAGGCGACTTCAATGTTGATTTACTACAAATAAATAACTCAAAAACAATACAATTTAAAAACATGGTCGAAAGCTACAATCTCAATATAACTATAAATACTGAAACAAGAATTACTGAGAATACTAAGTCATGTATTGATAATATATTAACAAATGTAGAATATTATAAAACAAAAGTATTGCAAACGCATCTATCAGATCATACCGGTCAGACAATTACACTAGAGGTAAATACAAAAAAAGAAAGAAAAGTTGTAAATATAAGAACGATTAATCCGAAGACACTAAAAGATATGAATCTCGAACTATCAATCATAAATTGGGAACACTTCTTGATGTCTTCTACCGACTGTGAGACATATTTCAATACGTTCTATAATAAATATCTCGATATTTTTTATAAACATTGTCCTAAAAAGACAAAAGTTGTAAACAATTTCAAGTCCAAAAGAATATGGCTCACAGATAACATAAAAACACAAAAAAATAAGGTTGAGTTCCTTTATCAGCTTTATCTACAAACAAGAAACCCAGCTATACAAAATGAATATAAATCAGCTAAAAAATTATATAAGTCTAATTTGCAAAATCAAATAAGAGATCAAAATACTCGCCGTGTCCTAGAATCCAATAATAAATCGAAAACGCTATGGACGTTAATTAAAAATAAATCAGAAATAAACAATAAACGAAGTAGTAACCCATTCCCTGATTTTATATATGATAATAATGATGTAAGAATAGATGATCCAAACCGAATAGCTGATAAATTAAATCATTACTTTAGTACAATCGGAAACCAAAACAAACAAATAAAAAATAACCATATTTCTAGTCAAGCCAGAGGCACAATTTTTATGTATGCTGTTACTGAATGCGAAATTAAACATGTGATTACACAAATGAAATCGACATATTCAAAAGATGTAGATGATCTATCATCTACACTTATTAAGCAAACTGCTGAATATATAATTAAACCCCTAACGCAGGCAATTAATTTATCGTTATCTGAAGGCAGCTTTCCGGAAATATTAAAAATTGGACGCATTATACCAATATATAAAAAAGGTGACCACAATAATATAGGTAACTATAGGCCTATCTCAATTTTACCAATATTCTCAAAAATATTTGAAAGAGTAATATATACGAGGTTAACTGAGTTTATTGATAAAAATAACATATTAACATGTCAACAATTTGGATTTAGGAAAGGTCTCACTACAAACCACGCTATCTTTAATTTTTTACATTTTGTACTAAACAATCTGGATACAAATTCAAAGGTATTCTCCATATTTTTAGACTTAACGAAGGCCTTTGATTGTGTTCCGCACTCGTTAATACTTGATAAAATAGCAAGTTATGGTATCCGTGGAAATTGCCACAAACTGTTGTCCTCATATCTACATGGCAGGAATCAAGTTACATCAATTAACATAAACAATAAACAGTACACGTCATCTAAGGCCCATGCCGGAATAGGTGTACCACAGGGAAGTATTTTGGGTCCATTGCTTTTCTTACTATTTATTAATGATATGCCACTACAGCTTAATGCACACATTACGATGTTTGCTGATGACTCGACATTTTGTATCAGTGATACTTGTATCACAAATTTAAATATTGCATCTAACCAAATATTAAATGATCTGAGCAAGTGGCTTGACTCAAATAACCTTATAGCAAACGCCACAAAGACATATGTAATGAATATGAGATCACAACTAGGCCACACAGATATGAAACTGGAAAATGAAACCATTAAAGAAAGTAAAAGTACAAAATTTCTAGGCATAAATATTCAAAATGATCTGAAATGGGATGAGCACATCAATAAGGTGTGCTCGACCATTGCCAGATACTCTTACTTAATATATTCATGTAGGAACGATATCCATTTAGAAGCGGCTCGAGTTGTATACATGTCGTATTGTAAACCACATCTCACATATGGGATAATATTTTGGGGTTGTACCACACAACTGAATATACAAAAACTGTTTGTGATGCAAAAAAGGCTGATAAGAGCAATCTGCAATAAAAAGCCTCATACAGGATGCCGTGAATCATTTAAGCAGCTAAAAATTATGCCACTCATCAGCTTATACATATTTGAATCATTAAAATTTGTAATTAATAATATGCACTTATTCAACACAAATCAAAGTCAACACAGCTACAGTGTCAGACATAGAAATATACAAATACAAAAACACAAACACGCTTACATCTACAATTCTTGTGTGATTCAACCCGTACAATTATACAACAAACTGCCAAACTCAATTAAATCTCTACCTAATAAATTGCTAATCAATAAAATAAAATGCCTAATATTAGACCAGTCATTCTATAATTTAAGTGAATATATTGAATATTGTGAAGAAAATGCCTAGTCAGAAATGCAGATTTTAAATATTATTTTAGCTGTAACTCTTGTCTCGTCCATATACACAAATTTTAATATGTTTACACCTAGTTATTAAGTATTAAGTTTTATACAATTATATTTATTCATATACACACATTTTAATATGTTTACACCTAGTTATTAAGTTTTATACAATTATATTTATTCATTAACTGTTTTATATTTACAATGTTTTTAATGTGTTCCACCTAGTTATTAAGTTTTATACAACCTAGTTAGTTTTTATTTATACATACCTTTTTATATTTATTCATTGTATTGTCATATCTACAAACATTTTTAATGTATTACACCTAACGACAAGTTTTATTAATTGATATCAATGTATTTAATACTATTTTTAAGTTATTATATTATTATCAAACACTTCTGACTCACCCATGAATGTAATATTCTTTCTGGAAATAAATGAAATGAATGAAAGACCAGATATAAAAGTGCATCACACATGCTGACGCCCTCACGAAAACCGAATTGGTTACAATTAAGCAGTGCATGTTCCTCCATGTGTTGCACCATCTGGTTGTATAGAATTTTTTCTAAAAATTTTGAGAAAGTAGGCAGACACGAAATGGGTCGGTAGTCATTCACGTTATTTCTATCCCCCTTTTTAAAAACAGGTACTACAGCAGCTACTTTCATTGCATCAGGAAAGGTCGACATCCTGATGCACTGATTAATTACTTTAGTTATTTGAGGAAGAATAGCCTCCTTGCACATTTTTACTAGATTAGTAGAGATTCCATATATGTCAACACAATTTCCACTTTTTAAATTGCAAATAACGTTTCTAACATCATTACATGACACTTCCTTGAAATTAAAATTGCTATTACAGTTAATGTATTGGCTAGAATCAATATGCTGAGGTGGAATGGAATTAATTATATCATTTACTAATTGTATAAATGTACTATTAAAAATATCTGGGGATATATTGTGACTAATAATAACCGGACTTGGTCAATGTTTAACCGGTAATGGAGGTCTCTTTGAGCATTTAAATTGATTTTATTAAAAACAACTGATAGTTGATGACGCAAAATTTTGTTATAAAATCATGGCTATTGTTACTTTTTTCAAATTATTACTAATTTATATCTTCGTTTTCTTGTACTATTAGTCCTATTTTGAAAATAAATACGGACCTATTGTATAGCATTTTAAATTCTGAACAACTTTGATCTCTTATGCTTTTGCTCTAAAATAATTAGGGGAGCAGGAAACTGCAAAAGTGTGATTTTACATGTAAATTGCTATTACCGAGCGGTCGGATCAGCACCCGGTATGTATATTTCTGTTATTGTATAGCAAAGATGCTTAATAAAAATTATTTTTATTTTTTATTATTTTTGCAAATTTGAATGGTCATATAAAAAAAAACAGATTATACGTACAGATTCAAACAGAGCACCGTTGATTCCAATATTTCCTGAGGGGGTCAGGCCTAGGCCGCCGACTAAACCCGCGCACATGTCTGATAAAATGTCACCGTACAAGTTGGGCATGACGAGCACGTCGTATTGTGACGGATCCTGCACCATGTTCAAACAGACGGTGTCCAAATATTTCTCCTCGAATTTTACGTCGGGGTACTTTTCGGCCATTTCACGACAACACCTCAAGAAGAGACCATCTGACATCCTCCTAAATATTCAATAAAATCCACATATGTAACAATATCTATATGTATATATATAATTGCATATTATTATTGTATTTAATTGATGAGGCGGATACATGATGAAACTCCATAATACTATTTGAAATAAAACAACGCAGTTGGGAGGGTTTCACTTTTATTGTTGAACACTGCAACATGTTTCACCACACAGTGGCTTCATCAGGCAGATGAAATAATGATTTTACAAAGTACAGGTAAAAGCTTATATACTAATGCAATTAAGTTAATAGAAGGGGGGGGGGGTAATAAGGTAATTAGGCTGAAACTAATACAAATAATTTTGAGCGACTAAATATTGATTAGGGGTGAATTGTTTACTTCTATTTGGTCATTTAATAGAATACCCTTTTTGTTATATTTATTAATTTCTAATTCTTCTAATAAGTTTAATTTACGACTTTTGTTACATTCGTGCAAAATTTTGAATTTAATGTTAAAGTTATGTTGGTATTCGATTAAATGATTGGCGTAGGTTGAGGAGGTTTTCTTAAATTGAAAGCATTTTTGATGTTCTGAAATGCGATCTGGGAAGCTACGTCCAGTTTGTCCAACGTATACCTTAGGGCAATCTCCACACTCTAGCAAATACACGCCAGAGTTCGTAGTTTTATCAGATTTGTCTTTAGAATTATTAATGAATTTATTAAGTGAGTTGACCGTTCTAAAAGAAGGAGTTAGGTTTAAGGATTTGAGTTTTTTGCTGATGGCAATCGAAGGGGGACCGTTAAATGTTAATGAGCAATATTTATTATTCTGATTTCCAAAAACTAGTCAATTTAAAATCCAAACCCTCATCGACATCCCCCGAAAACAGTGTAGTTTTTTATGATAGATTTATTAACCTTTCTCCGACTCAATTTAACGATCAAGAAATTGAATTATTACAAAAAGGTTTCAAACATAACATCAAAACACTCCCAAGCCCTTCAGACTTGGAAATATTAGGAGTGGAAACAGAACTTGCTCTCACTAATTCAAAAAATAATTCCATCGAAAATAAATGTGTTTTAAAGAATGAGATTTTGAAACACAAACAAGTTTCAAAACTGATTTCTAAAAATTCAGAACTCCTAACAGCGAAATCCCTTAAGGATAAATCAATTAAAAACAATATCGTTTTCACTAAAGCAGATAAAGGTAATTCAGTTATTGCAATCCCCAAACCAATCTACATTGAGAAAGTCCTACATTTTCTCAATTCAAATAACTTCGTTCAACTAAAATCAAATCCCACCATTAAATTTACAAAAGAGATTAAGTCTATCACCAAAAACTGCAATGCCATCCTTTCCGAGTTTCAGTCAAAACTCCTTATCCCTATGAATCCCAAACCACCTAAACTTTATGGATTGTTAAAAATCCATAAAGAAGATTCCCCTATTAGGCCAGTAGTATCATATGTTTCGGCTCCTTGTCGTAATATATCAAAATATTTAATTAGTCAGATTTGCAAACACACAAAATTCAAATCCACATTTGCTATTAAAAACTCATTAGACCTAATCACTAGAATTAAAGACCTCAAAGTTCCGATGAAAAGCCGGTTGGTGTCCTTTGATGTCAGTAATCTCTTCCCTAGTGTGCCGCCTCAAGGGGTGGTAAACCTGGTTGAGGGATTGCTGACCGCCCGGGGTACTAATCCGATTGTCAAGTCGGAGATTCTCGATCTCCTTAATGAATGTTTACGACCAAATTACTTTCAATTCAATAACAACTTCTTCATCCAAAACAAAGGATTAGCGATGGGTAATCCCCTCAGTCCGTTACTTGCCGAAATTTTCATGAATTCATTAGAGGAAATAATTAGTAAACACCCATTGTTTAATAAATGCCTATACTGGTTCAGATATGTTGATGATATTCTCACCTGTTTCACAGGAACGGAGAGACAGTTAGATCAACTTTTAAATTTCATTAATTCAATTCACAAGGATATTTCATTTACTAGGGAGATCGAATTTAATAAATCTATTAATTTTTTAGACTTAACAATTTCACACCCAGGTCAAAAACATGAATTCAATATTTTTCACAAGCCGACCCATACAGATACTACGATCCATAGCACATCATTCCATCCTATGCAACATAAGCTAGCAGCTTACCATTCCATGTTGCATAGGCTAACCACTATCCCCCTATCAATTAATAATTTTAAGAATGAGCTTAACAGAATTCTCATAATAGCTAATAACAACGGCTTTGGTCAAAAGCTTATCTTAGACATCCTTTATAAAAAACAAAAACAACAAGCCCTGAAATTAGTATATCCCACCAATTTTCAAAATCAGAATAATAAATATTGCTCATTAACATTTAACGGTCCCCCTTCGATTGCCATCAGCAAAAAACTCAAATCCTTAAACCTAACTCCTTCTTTTAGAACGGTCAACTCACTTAATAAATTCATTAATAATTCTAAAGACAAATCTGATAAAACTACGAACTCTGGCGTGTATTTGCTAGAGTGTGGAGATTGCCCTAAGGTATACGTTGGACAAACTGGACGTAGCTTCCCAGATCGCATTTCAGAACATCAAAAATGCTTTCAATTTAAGAAAACCTCCTCAACCTACGCCAATCATTTAATCGAATACCAACATAACTTTAACCCTAAATTCAAAATTTTGCACGAATGTAACAAAAGTCGTAAATTAAACTTATTAGAAGAATTAGAAATTAATAAATATAACAAAAAGGGTATTCTATTAAATGACCAAATAGAAGTAAACAATTCACCCCTAATCAATATTTAGTCGCTCAAAATTATTTGTATTAGTTTCAGCCTAATTACCTTATTACCCCCCCCCCCCCCTTCTATTAACTTAATTGCATTAGTATATAAGCTTTTACCTGTACTTTGTAAAATCATTATTTCATCTGCCTGATGAAGCCACTGTGTGGTGAAACATGTTGCAGTGTTCAACAATAAAAGTGAAACCCTCCCAACTGCGTTGTTTTATTTCAAATAGTATTATTATTGTATAGCAAAAAAAATGCTAAATAATAATGATAATTATTATTATTATTATATAAATTCGAACTCCAGTAACAGTTTGCTCCAACTACTCCAGATTAATAAAATTCTCAAGAAGAGACTACCTGACATCCTCCTAAATATTCAATAGTAATATATTAAGTGCATTAAAAATGACCGAACATTTTGCACGAAAAGCCGTTGCCTAGAAACTGCATGAGTACATTTTGATTGTGATTTGACAAAAAAGGCACTTTTTCAGTCAAATCACAATCAAAATGAACGAATGTAGTTTCTTAAAGGCAACGAGCTTTGAGTACTAAATTTTCAGAGCATTTTTAATGCACGAAATGTATTTAATAAACTATTTCCTGAAAAATACGATTTTTAATCAAGTTGACGTATTATTTAAAATATTAATTATCAATCAGTGTCACTTAATGTGTCAACATGAATCGCTGCGGAAGTTTTTCTTCAAAAGATATATTGAAAAATATCGAGAAAAATTCATCCGAAAATACAAGAAAGAGTAAAGAGTTCGTTTGGAGACAATTTATGACATTCTGTGATGAAAGAAAATACGAGTTAGATCAAGATTGAGAGAAATTGATTGATACCTGACATGTGACGTCACAACAGTGCAATTTTCGCTGTAATTTTTCGTAGAATTTTCACCTACTAAGCAATTTTCGCTGAAATTTAATTGTGATTGGGCAATGAAAATGAATTCTCGTAATATGATTGGTAGACATTTTTTGAAGGAAATAGTCAATAAAATTCACGTGTGTAACATAAGGTAAATTCGAACTCCAGGAGCAGTTTGCTCCGACTGCTCCAGATTAATAAAATTATATACAGGTCGGCCGATTTATCTGAAGACGTTGAAATATTTCGAAAAGTACGCATCGGATTAAAAAAAGTTAAGAATAAAATTTGTTCTCCTAGATGAGGGTCAGCGACAGCTCGAAGCCTAATTTCAGAACTGCTCCCGATTAATAAAATTATATACATGCTGGCCGATTTATCTGAAGACGTAGAAATATTTCGAAAACTACGCATCGGATCAAGAAAAGTTCTAAATAAAATTTGTTCGCCTCGATGAGGGTCAGCGACATCTCGCAGCCTAACTTAAGGACTGCTCCAGATTAATAAAATTATATACAGGGTGGCCGATTTATCTAAAGACATTGAAATATTTCGAAAAGTACGCATCGGATTAAAAAAAATTCTGAAATAAATTTGTACGCCTAGATGAGGGTCAGCTGCAGCTCGCAGCCTAACCTCAGGACTGCTCCAGATTAATAAAATTATATACAGGTCGACGGATTTATCTGAAGACGTTGAAATATTTCGAAAAGTACGCATCGGATTAAAAAAAGTTCTGAATAGAATTTGTTCGCCTAGATGAGGGTCAGCGACAGCTCGCAGCCTAACTTAAGGACTGCTCCAGATTAATAAAATTATATACAGGGCGGCCGATTTATCTAAAGACATTGAAATATTTCGAAAAGTACGCATCGGATTAATAAAAGTTCTGAATAAAATTTGTTCGCCTAGATGAGGGTCAGCGACAGCTCGCAGCCTAACTTCAGGACTCCTCCAGATTAATAAAATTATATACAGGGGGCCGATTTATCTGAAGACATTGAAATATTTCGAAAACTAAGCATCGGATCAAAAAAAGTTCTGAATAAAATTTGTTCGCCTAGATGAGAGTGTGAAGAAAGGATACAACAGTGTTATTTATTTATTGATTATACTCTTCACGAAACTCAAAAACATATATCGATTAGATGAGGGTCAGCGACGGCTCGCAGTCTAACTTCAGGCACAGCGCCAAGCAGGGTTGCCAAACCAGTGATTACGTCACCAAATCTGGTGGTTTCAACTTTTAGATCCAGGCAAATTGTTTGTGATTCAAACGTGGCTTAATTCTAGTGTTTGTTGGATGTTTTTAGTGACAATCTAGCGATTTACCGTCATGAGAAAGCGATTAAAGATAAAACAATCGAATATGCCAAAATACTGTCAAAACTATTAACATTCGGAAATATCATTCATATATATATATTATCATTTGCCTTTTACCTTTCGGTGTAGGCTTTGTCTTATATCTTTCATAAATTCATAAAAATGTAAATGGATGAGAGAGGATGGGGCCGGGCTAACGACGCTGGAGAAATTGGCGGAAGAGAGGGAAAGCAGAAGGAAGAGAGGGGGCAGCGATTAGTGTAGATATGGATGTAATGTGTATTATGCCAATAAATGTCTTTTTTTTTGTTTTTTTTATAAAAATGTCCACGCCCAAATGAATCATAAATTTACATTTCTAAGGAGTATACTTTAAACTTCACTTGAAATCATTGTTTTGTAAGCGTGGCGCATGAAGTAAAATTTCGAGTTTAGAAAAGCCCAGAAAATTTGTCTCGGGTCGCTGCGCGACCCTCGACAAATTTTCACCGGGCTTTTCTAAACTCGAAATTTTACTTCATGCTTAGTCTGGGAGTGGAAAACGCTTGTTTACAGCTTGAACTCTTTTAAAAAACAATGGATGTTGGAAAATTTTCAGGCTTTTCTAAACTCGAAATTTTACTTTTTTGTTAATTTGGGAGTGGAAACGCTCGTTAGAAGCTTTGATTGAACGCTTATATAATCTAACCTAAGTAACTCCTCACCTAGGCTGCGAGCCGCCGCTGATGAGAGTCATCCAATCATACCAAAGTCGATCCCTCACTCCCACCCCCTGAAAGGGGGTGGGGAAATCTTTGAAATCGTAAATCGGAACCCAAATTTTTTATCGCTGATTCGGATTCCCCATAAAAATATAAGTAACTTTTATTTTAAACATATTTTTCGATTCGTGACAGATGGCGCTGTAATCGTAAGAAACTTGATTTTTGCGAATATCTCGAGACATTACACATCGGATCCAGAAAAGAAAAAAAACTTGTTTAATTATACAAAAAGCGATACAGCGATGCGAAACTTGATCCACCCTCCTCCCATCCCTACCCCAATGTGGTGAAAATGGAAGTTGCTTCAAAATCGTGATTGGAAAACCCTGTTTTTTTTTATAGCGAATCCTGGCTTTCGAAGACAAAATCCATTGATTCCACTTTATTATTTATATTGTCGCGAAGCGGATAAACCCGTACAGAAAGTGTAGGGTTGCATCCAGTCCGCAACTGCTTCTGCAAAGTCAGCGGTGTTCATCGTGGATTTCCTCGATTATGTAAAACATACAGTAGAACCTCGCTATACCGGGCCTCGAGATACCATGATTCGGATATATCGGGGTCATTTTTCAGGTTTCTTTTTTTTTTAAATGTTAATTTTAACAATTGACTGCGTACCGCCCTGATTAGGTATATATATATATATATATGCGCGTGTGTGTATGTGACTATTATACAAATTACATATATTCGGATATACCGTGTTTTCCTTATATCGTGCTAGGTATAGCCAAAAGCCATCCTGGTATAACGAGGTTCTACTGTATTTTGCTGATTAGGGAGGATCGAGGAAGTCCGTGAGACGCGTTGAAACGGGGAGTCAGTGTCCAGATACGGTAGAGTTAAGAATAAATGTTAAGATTTATTCTTAACTCTACCGTATCTGGACACTGACTCCCCGTTTCAACGCGTCTTACGGACTTCCTCGATCCTCCCTAATCAGCAAAATACAGTAGAACCTCGTTATACCAGGATGGCTTTTGGCTATACCTAGCACGATATAAGGAAAACACGGTATATCCGAATATATGTAATTTGTATAATAGTCACATACACACACGCGCATATATATATATATATATATATATATGCTGACGATCTAAAAATTTACTCAACAATTGGTACCCTTGATGATTGCCTCCACTTGCAGAACTCACTGGCTAGTATCTCAAACTGGTGCACTGTTAATAAACTGAACTTAAATAGTGATAAATGTAAATTCATGTCTTTCACAAAAAAATCCAAACCCATTGTATTTTCCAGACTAAGCATGAAGTAAAATTTCGAGTTTAGAAAAGCCCCGCGTAGAAAATTTGTCGAGGGTCGCGCAGCGACCCGAGACAAATTTTCACGGGGCTTTTCTAAACTCGAAATTTTACTTCATGCGCCACACGTATAAAACACTCAAATATTGTGAATTTACGTATATTCCAACTTCTATGTAAAGTTAATTAAAGGAAAGGCACTTGGTATTGTTTCACAATTAAATCCTTATTCCGACTAGTTTCGGTTTGTTAGACCATTTTCAAAGGAATGGACATTCCTTTGAAAATGGTCTAACAAACCGAAACTAGTCGGAATAAAGATTTAATTGTGAAACAATACCAAGTGCCTTTCCTTTAATTAACTTTACATAGTGTAATATGTTTCACCAAGTGCCAGATGAGAAATTAATTCAAAAAAAAAAAAAAAAAAATTCAAGAAATTCCAACTTCGCTTAAAACCTGTGTTTTACACGCGTGGCGCATGAAGTAAAATTTCGAACATGTTTTAAAGGTTAAATTTGTCTAAAACGTTTTTTATTTTATTATCTTAAGTTTGCTGAATTATATTTTATTAAGAGTTTTTGTCTTCGTTTTGAAATGTTACCTAAATTGTTAAAGATATTTCCAATTAAAATATTAAACAAAACATTTTATTACAATAAAATATCAAAACGGTGTGTGCATAAATGTGATTTTTAAATATAGGAAATTTTTCTGTCAGGTATACAAATGCATACACCGTATATTTTACGACATTTGTTGTTTTTTAAAAGATTTCAATTTGAATCATTAAACGAGGGTTTTCCACTCCCAGGCTAAGCATGAAGTAAAATTTCGAGTTTAGAAAAGCCTGAAAATTTGGATTGGCCGCGTAGCGAAGCGGAGCGGCCAATCCAAATTAGGCTTTTCTAAACTCGAAATCTTACTTCATGCGCCACACGTATAAAACACTGACACATCGAAAAGTTTAAAGCAATCTAAAATGTAGATGTGAATAAAACGTGAGTCAAATTCAGCGCTGAAGAAATTGTTTAAAACGGTGATTATAGGCAATCCAATAACTCTTATGTATATTAGTTTTATGACTAAATTGTGTGAATTATAAAGCGAAGAATGAACTAGTTTTGACGAAATGAAACGGGCAATAGTGAGAGGATTGTGTTCTCGGCGATTTTGTAACTGATTGAGAAAATTGGAGTGTTAAGGCGATGAAAGGCGAGGGGCTGACAATTTCTCGCTTGCGTTTGATACATCCGGTGCATTTTATGGGGAATAAAGTACACGTCGCCCCCTATTCTAATAGAATCAGGGCATGTTGACTCACTTTATAACAACTGCATTTTATAAGTGTACTAACTTTTGAGAAACGAACCGTATCAGTTTTTGCACAGCGCTTTTTTAATACCGACATAATTAAATTTGTTAGCGCTTGCGCGCGCCCCCCCCCCCCCCCCCCCCTGTCTCCGCTTATCGGAGATTTCTTCAAGGGTGGTCAACACCCTAAACAGAGAGATCGATTGGTGCCACGGTACCAGTAAGTTGTATATAACGTGTAAATAAATGTGAGTTTGTTCAACATCGCTGGACTTTTCCTTGGACCCCACACTAAGTTACGATTAAGCCCGACAACGCTTAACAAAATTATTAAAGAAAGCAAAACATTGTTGTGAGCATAAAAATAATAAATAAAGTAAACTGAGATAGTGATAAGAAATAAAAAATAGAGTAATTCCATATGAACGAAAACCAAATAGTGGAAATGTGGAATATGTTATATGTTAAATATATACATAGACAATTAACATGAAAAAAAGGTTTTTGGCAGATTGCTGCCTCCCCATTTCAACTTAAAAGATTTATAATGACAAACCGCTGCCTTTATATTACAAGGTTCTATGTGACTTTTTTTCGATTTTTAATTTGTGATATTACAAAGCTCTATGTGCACACATAGAGCCTTGTAACATCACAAATTGAAAATCGAAAAAAAAATGTCTTATAGAACCTTCTAATATTAAGCCAGCGAAACATCGAAAGAAGATTTTTTCCTCATGTAATGATATACGAATTAGTTAATTTTCAGTTATATTTCTCATTAATTTTATGAAAAACTTGCAAAAGACCAATTCGGAAAATCATATTGAGCCATGACTCTTAAGACAATAAACAGATTCAAACAAAATTCAAGTAACAAATTCATTATACTTATAACTTAATTTTAAACGGGGAGATTATAAATCTCTTTATTCACATTTATGCACTATCGATTTGAATTTTATATCAAGTTATACTGATGTCAATTTAGCCATAGACGAATTTTATTTTTTCCTAAAAGATTGTGCTACTGTTTTATGCCAACCGCTAACTCTCATTTTCAACTTGTCTATGAGGACTTAAGTATTTCCTAACAAACTAAAAATTGCATCAATTTGTCCCATTCTATTCTATTCTATTGAAAGTGAGTGGGTAGTTATGCTACCCTCCACTGCGACCGCAAGGATCTATTGTGGCTCATACCTAAAGTGTCTAATAATCTAACAAATTATCGTCCTATTGCCATACTATCCCATATTGCAAAAATATTTGAAAGAACAATATATGATCAAATTAATGCTCAAGTGTCAATTACATCAATTTGACCCTTTGAGTCAAGACATTCCGCTATTTCATGTGTAATAATAGATAAATTAGTTACAGTGGAATGATTTGAAACGAAACCATGCTGTTGCTGTGATATATACCGAATATCACAGCAACAGCATGGTTTCGTTTCAAATCGATCCACTGTAACTAATTTATCTATTATTACACATGAAATAGCGGAATGTCTTGACTCAAAGGGTCAAATTGATGTAATTTATACGGACATGTCGAAGGCCTTCGACAGAGTTGATCATGAACTATTATTAGCTAAACTTGATTCCTTTGGGTTCGGTAAAAGTGCATCCACACTTATTGGTTCCTATCTTAAAAATCGCGAATCATATGTTACCCTAAATAGTTTCAAATCCGACTCATACTTTCCACGTTCTGGTGTGCCGCAAGGCTCTATCTTGGGTCCATTGCTTTTTAATTTATTCATAAATGATCTTTCGAAATCGTTGACATGTAAACATCTATTATATACTGACGATCTAAAAATTTACTCAACAATTGGTACCCTTGATGATTGCCTCCACTTGCAGAACTCACTGGCTAGTATCTCGAACTGGTGCACTGTTAATAAACTGAACTTAAATAGTGATAAATGTAAATTCATGTCTTTCACAAAAAAATCCAAACCCATTGTATTTTCGTATCTAGTTAGTAATACAACCCTCGAGCAAGTCAAATTCTTTAAAGATTTAGGTGTTATCTTCGATAACAATTTCACATTCAATCCCCATGTACAGTCCCTTACAAAGAGCGCATTTAGAGCACTAGGTTTTATACATCGGAACTCAGCCAACTTACGTGATCTTAGTGCTTTAAAGGCGTTATTTAACGCTTACGTTCGGTCCAAGTTGGAATATGCGTCCTTAATATGGTTTCCGCAGAATCAACAGCAGATACGGCTTGTTGAAGGGGTTCAACGAAAATTTCTCAAATTTCTCTACTTTAAAAGTGAAGGTTGCTACCCTATTAGAGGGTATAATCATATGTTGTTGATTGAGAAATTTAACGTTGAATTACTTCACTGCCGACGCCTCAATGCAGGCATCGTTTTTTTGCACAAGCTAATGCGCCACAAGATAGACTGTTCTTGCCTATTGCAACTGGTGGGACTGCATATTCCAACTTTTAACAGTAGGCAAAAACCTACATTTAGCATTACCTCATTTCGAAATAACTTTGGATCAAAATCACCCGTACACATTAGCTGTAATATATTCAATAGTTTGCCTGTCACTTGTGACATATTTCATGACTCAATAGAATCAATTTTGCTCTGTGTTTAATTGTTAATTTAATATGTAACATAAAAGTTAACATTTTATTGTTTAGGCATATCATTTATTTTGTTTATTATTATTTGTTAAGTATCATATTATTCTACTATATTATTGTACATATTGCCTTGTAATTAGGATTTTTCCTGTTGGGTAATAAATAAATATTATTATTATTATTATTATATATATATATATATATATATATATATATATAATTATAATATATAATTATTTGAATCTGAGAGTTTTGTGTTGCCTATCTTTGGTTTTCAGGACATAATTAGGGTAAGTAAATATTAGTTTCAGATCTTCGAATGACCCCCACGCGACAATATTAGATTTTCTCACACATGCACTGCAATCGTAAGCATTCTAACCTTGGGCGCATTCATCAAAAAAATATATTCTCAATACGATTTTTTTACGCTTTGCGTTGGTGTTTAGTGAACGCTACTCTGGCCATTCTATTTTGTACGCTTGCGAAAATGGCAAACGGGTTTGCTGTTGAGAGTGCGTTCATCGTAAAATTCCCTAACTGTTGCCATCAAATTCCCAACAGTTTTATCTGATGATGGCGCGTGTTCAGTGTTTTTAGTAACATTTTGACATAAAGGGTATCTTTGACAGCGCTGCGCTAGCTTTTATTTCCCGTAGTTCGCCATTCAGTCAGAGTGGCGCGTCAAGGGGAGTTTGTTGGCAACAGTTAGAGAATTTTATGATGAGCGCACTGTCAACAGCAAACACGCTTGCCATTTTCGCAAGTGTACAAAATAGAACGGCCAGAGTAGCGTTCACTAGACACCAACGTAAACCATAAAAAAATCCACACGTGTTGAGAATATATTGGAATATACAGAGAGTTCTATATAACACCGAACATTTTCATAACGAGAATTTTTCTTTTAAGTATCCATATGTGGGGCCGGGGTAAGGACGCTGGAGAAATTGGCGGAAGAGAGGAAAAGCAGAAGGAAGAGAGGGGGCAGCGATTAGTGTAGATATGGATGTAATGTGTATTATGCCAATAAAGGTCTTTTTTTGTTTTTTTTTATAAAAATGTCCACGCCCAAATGAATCATAAATTTACATTTCTAAGGAGTATACTTTAAACTTCACTTGAAATCATTGTTTTGTAAGCGTGGCGCATGAAGTAAAATTTCGAGTTTAGAAAAGCCCAGAAAATTTCTCTCGGGTCTCCGGTCGATACGTTGCACATTTTACGATGCTCGGTTTATTAAAAAAAATTAATTCAAAGCTTTAAGCGAGTGTTTTCCACTCCCAGGCTAAGCATGAAGTAAAATTTCGAGTTTAGAAAAGCTTGAAAATTTGGTTTGGTCGCGTAGCGCGAAGCGCGGAGCGGCCAAACCAAATTTTCAGGCTTTTCTAAACTCGAAATTTTACTTCATGCGCCACCGGTACAAAACACTGATGCAATGTAAAGTTTAGCGGTGTGTTTTAAACTTCGTAATGTCAGTGTTTTGTACCGGTGGCGCATGAAGTAAAATTTCGAGTTTAGAAAAGCCTGAAAATTTGGTTTGGCCGCTCCGCGCTTCGCGCTACGCGACCAAACCAAATTTTCAGGCTTTTCTAAACTCGAAATTTTACTTCATGCTTAGCGTGGGAGTGCAAAACACTCGCTTAAAGCTTCAAATTGAATTCTTTGAATAAAACGAGCATCAGAAAATGTGCAACGTATGCATATGGATACTTCAAAGAAAAATTCTCGTTTTAAAAATGTTCGGTGTTACATAAAACTCTCTGTATATTGACGTGCCACTGTGACTGAATGGCGAACTACGGGAAATAAAAGCTAGTGCAGCGCTGTCAAAGATAACCTTTATGTCAAAATGTTACTGAAAACACCTTCAACAGTTTTAATTCACTTGACTATCTTTACCTTTCATTCATTAAACTGCAGTACGAGTGCGAAATGAATGCTGCAACGAATTCCAGCAATAAAAAATGTGGGTTCTCATTTACGATTTCAAAACTGCCCCCACCCCAGGGGGGGGGTCGACTTTGGTATTATTAGATGGCCCTCTTCCAGGCAAACAAATTTCATACAGAACTTTTTTTTGATCCGATGCATAGTTTTTAAAATATTACAATATCTTCAGATCTTCAGATATTTATTCAAATTTTTGTTCTGTAATTGGGTTTATCCTGTTGGACAATAAAGTTATTATTATTTATTTATAAATCGGCCACCCTGTATTCGAATAAAAAAATAAAACAGCATAATATTAAAATGCGAGAATTTTGTGAATTACAGCAATAAAGGTTAATATTCACAAGAATCAATCAAAAACAATTATAGCAATGGGCCCATTCATCAGAAACAACAGTTAGGAGTTTACTGCCAACTGTTCGGAAATTCTCTAATGACCGGACTGTTTTTTTTTTTTTTCCACATGAGGTGGTATCGCTTTGCGTCCCTGCACTACGGTCTCCGTGGTCCTTTTGTGCTCCTCTGGTTATTTTACTCCCTGTATATTCCTGTGTCTTCTAAGAAGTCCAGGAGTTTGGGCCAGGGGATGTTCTTGAGCTGTTCTTCAGGAAGCACGGGCTTCCCGAGTTGCTCCGTGCGTTGCCGTTTATAGGCTTCGCATGTGCACAGTAGGTGTTGGGACTGTTAACGTGAACGTGTTTAGGATTTTTGCAATCGTACAAAATAGACCGGCCGGATTACCATTCATTAGATACCAACACACATCACAAACAAATCTAAACATGTTGAACGTTGAACATTTTGATGAACGGGCCCAATGTAAATAATTTTATAAAACGTCATACAAAATAAAAGCTAAACTTACATAATATTAGCTTTATGCACGGCGGTGACCTTTTGCCTCTTGTTCTCCTTGGCGAACTTAAAAGCGAATTCGGCGACACGACTCGAAGCGTCCTCCGTAATCAACTTAATACTTTGCACGACGCCATCGACGATTTCGTGCTCGATGCCGGAATATTCACCCTCCGTGTTTTCTCTGATGGTGACCACGTCCACGTCATCGTAGAGCGTTTTGTACCTGAATTTAATTTTTTGCCATCAGCATTCGGGCACAGTCGCACCAAAAAAACGTTAAACTGGCTTCATCTCCGAACTCGAGTTCCAGACGACAGTTGTTATTGTTCTAATGTCACTTTGAAGTCGAGTTCGAATTGACAGTTGTTATTGTTCTAATGTCACTTTAAACTCGAGTTCGAATTGACAGTTGTTATTGTTCTAATGTCACTTTGAAATCGAGTTCGAGATGACAATTGTTATTGTTCTAATGTCACTTTGAAGTTGAGTTAAAGATGACAGTTGTTATTGTTCTAATGTCAGTTTAAAGTAGAGTTCGAGATGACAGTTGTTATTGTTCTAATGTCACTTTAAACTCGAGTTCGAGATGACAGTTGCTATTGTTCTAATGTCACTTTGAAATCGAGTTCGAGATGACAGTTGTTATTGTTCTAATGTCACTTTGGTCGTGTTCGAGATGACAGTTGTTACTGTTCTGTCAGTTTAAAGTAGAGTTCGAGATGACAGTTGTTATTGTTCTAATGTAACTTTAAACTCGAGTTCGAGATGACAGTTGTTATTGTTCTAATGTCACTTTGAAGTCGAGTTCGAGATGACAATTGTTATTGTTCTAATGTCACTTTGAAGTTGAGTTTGAGATGACAGTTGTTATTGTTCTAATGTCAGTTTAAAGTAGAGTTCGAATTGACAGTTGTTATTGTTCTAATGTCACTTTGAAGTCGAGTTCAAATTAACAGTTGTCATTGTATTAATGTCACTTTCAAGTTGAGTTTGAGATGACAGTTGTTATTGTTCTAAAGTCAGTTTAAAATAGAGTTCGAATTGACAGTTGTTATTGTTCTAATGTCACTTTGAAGTAGAGTTCGAATTAACAGTTGTTATTGTTTTAATGTCAATTTGAAATTGTGTTCGAGATGACAGTTGTTATTGTTGTAATGTCACTTTGAAGTCGTGTTCGAGATGACAGTTGTTACTGTTCTAATGTCAGTTTAAAGTAGAGTTCGAGATGACAGTTGTTATTGTTCTAATGTCACTTTGACCTCGAGTTCGAGATGACAGTTGTTATTGTTCTAATGTCACTTTGAAGTCGAGTTCAAATTAACAGTTGTTATTGTTTTAATGTCACTTTGAAGTTGAGTTTGAGATGACAGTTGTTATTGTTCTAAAGTCAGTTTAAAATAGAGTTCGAATTGACAGTTGTTATTGTTCTAATGTCACTTTGAAGTAGAGTTCGAATTAACAGTTGTTATTGTTCTAATGTCACTTTGAAGTCGAGTCCGAATTAACAGTTGTTATTGTTCTAATGTCACTTTGAACTCGAGTTTGAGATGACAGTTGTTATTGTTCTAATGTCACTTTGAACTCAAGTTCGAGATGACAGTTGTTATTGTTATAATTTATTAATTATTTTATATATTTATTTATCTATTTTACCCAACCATTTCTCATTTAAATTTCAATGTGCTAGTGATTAATGTTTTTTGTATTCTACACTATTTGTATTCTCTTTTTTGTGACCTGTGTAAAACTTATATGTTGTTGGCACCAATAAATATTATTCTACTCTATCCTATTCTAATGTCACTTTGAAATCGAGTTCAAGATGACAGTTGTTATTGTTGCAATGTCACTTTGAAGTCGAGTTCGAGGTGACAGTTGTTATTGTTGTAATGTCACTTTGAAGTCGAGTTTGAGATGACAGTTGTTATTGTTGCAATGTCACTTTGAAGTCGAGTTCGAGGTGACAGTTGTTATTGTTGCAATGTCACTTTGAAGTCGAGTTCAAGGTGACAGTTGTTATTGTTTTAATGTCACTTTGAAGACGAGTTCGAGATGACAGTTGTTATTGTTATAATTTATTAATTATTTTATATATTTATTTATCTATTTTACCCAACCATTTCTCATTTAAATTTCAATGTGCTAGTGATTAATGTTTTTTGTATTCTACACTATTTGTATTCTCTTTTTTGTGACCTGTGTAAAACTTATATGTTGTTGGCACCAATAAATATTATTCTACTCTATTCTATTCTAATGTCACTTTGAAATCGAGTTCGAGATGACAGTTGTTATTGTTGCAATGTCACTTTGAAGTCGAGTTCGAGGTGACAGTTGTTATTGTTGTAATGTCACTTTGAAGTCGAGTTTGAGATGACAGTTGTTATTGTTGCAATGTCACTTTGAAGTCGAGTTCGAGGTGACAGTTGTTATTGTTGTAATGTCACTTTGAAGTCGAGTTTGAGATGACAGTTGTTATTGTTCTAATGTCACTTTGAACTCGAGTTCGAGGTGACAGTTGTTATTGCTCTAATGTCACTTTGAACCCGAGTTCGAGATGACAGTTGTTATCGTTGTAATGTCACTCGATTTTAAAGATGAACCAGCTTGACGTGTTCGCTGCGACTCGCCCTTTAATTGAACTACTCACCCTTCCAGACTGCGGCAGGGCCTGACGTTGGCGTACAAGTTGAATTCTTTACGCAGGGCGAGATTGAGCGACCTGTGGCCCTTTCCCACGGGCGTCATGAGCGGTCCCTTCAGGCCGATTTTATTGCGGTTGACCGAGTCGATGGCCGCTTGCGGGATGCCGAATTTTCCATCGGGGCCCTGAATAGAGCAAATAATTAGGTTGATTATAAACGTGTTTTGTCAATTGTGTATTCAACACTCATTCAAATAATTTACTAATTTAATCGAAGTTAAAACCGCGAGTAATAAATAAACACTCACCCGAAATGGAGTATTCAACAATAATTCAAATAATTTAATCGAAGTTAAAACCATAAGTAATAAATAAACACTCACCCGAACTGAAATATTCAACATTAATTCAAATAATATAATGGAAGTTAAAACCACAAGTAATAATTAAACACTCACCCGAACTGGAGTGACGTCGACGGTTTCCCATTCAATCGGCACTTTTGCGACTTCGAAGATTTTCTGAACGGCGGAGGAAATCTCCGGCCCGATCCCGTCACCGGGAATCATCGTGCATTTTCTGATTTCCGAACTGTACATACGGGCGCTCGAAAGCCTCGGTGCTGTCTAAAAAAAAAAAAACACAACATACTGAATGATCCCCTTGTTGTATGCATAATTGGTGGGTTATTAGGACACTCTTTCGTCGATGATTGAACAGCGCTCTTGCCTGCGTCGAGGAAAGCGTGGCGCGCCGGCTAAAATCTCACTTTTGCATCGAGGATTGAACACCGTTCGGGAGTGTTGTTCGATCCTCGACGAAAGAGTAGATCGAAATTAGGGCACACCGGTTTTGAGTCGACTCTTGCGTGGCGTGTGGCCGTTCATTCGTACACGCAACACCGTGATGCGAAATTAAACGCACTCCACTCTTTCCTCGACGTTGTGGCATTTACACGTGCAGTTTTTTTTCCACTCCTTCCTCGACACAAAGTCTGCATTTACTCGTACAGTTTTGCGTGTGTCGTTCAATCATCGACGAAAGAGTGTACATGTAAAAGGCCCAATTAAATAAATCACACAACAGTTTCAAAACCCTCGGTGTAGTCTAAAAACAAAGAAACAGCGAATAAAGCCTGTATTTAATCCACAATGATTTTTTAAATTAAAACACCCGGCAATTCCTAGATCAACACGAGTAATTCCAAGAGCCACTCGACCCATGTGATATAACCTATAAATCAAATGTCAGACAATGTCAGCAGTTATGTAATACACATAACACGAACACCACAGTAATAATTAAATCGGGAATTCCACGTATTCACTCATTCACTTCGCGCATTATAACACCTTGAGTGGTGCAAAATTCAAACGCGAACGCGAACAATAGACGGGACGTTTTTTTCTGTGGGAATTAAATGTTTGTTTGTTTCGGTTTTTTTTTTCGAAAGGAGGTTTTCCGTCGGGGTTTACTTACGATATTTCTTATGATTCTAGCGGCCATCGTGTTTATTGTTTTTTCGGTGTTGAACACAAGAGGAAACGCAGCCCTCGGAATTCCAACGTCGTCTAAAAAAGTTTGACAAGCGACGGTGGACGTCAAGAGGGGACGATCACATGGGGATTGTTCAGCGCGGGATTTTCGAAATATTTTGCACGGTTTTATGTGTTTTTTTTTTATCTTATCTAAGTTTATAAAACGTTATCTTTGACGTTTTTTTGTTTTGTTTTTGGTAAATACTTGACACAGTTTAATTAATAGTACATGTTTATTGATTTTTAATAGATAAATTGTAATCTCTTGTTATTGAATTCCAAATTTAGACATCGTGTTATTAGTTGGGTTAAGTGAAATTCCAAATTTGGTATTTGTCAGGAGTTAGGTTACGTGAAGTTCCAGATTTTGACGTGTTAGGAGTTAGGTTAGGTGAAATTCCAAATTTTGATGTGTCAGGAGTTGGGTTAGGTGAAATTCCAAATTCTGACGTCGTGTCAGGAGTTGGGTTAGGTGAAATTTCCAATTTTGATGTGACAGGAGTTGGGTTAGGTGAAATTCCAAATTTAGACGTCGTGTTAGGAGTTCGGTGAGGTGAAATTCTAAATTTTGATTTTATCAGGAGTTGGATTAAGTGAAATTCCAAATTCTGACGTCCTGTCAGGAGTTGGGTTAGGTGAAATTTCAAATTTTGATGTGACGGGAGTTGGGTTAGGTGAAATTCCAAATTTTGACGTCGTGTCAGAAGTTGGGTTAGGTGAAATTCTAAATTTTGATGTGTCAGGAGTTGGGTTAGGTGAAATTCCAAATTCTGACGTCGTGTCAGGAGTTGGGTTAGGTGAAATTTCAAATTTTGATGTGACAGGAGTTGGGTTAGGTGAAATTCCAAATTTAGACGTCGTGTCAGGAGTTCGGTTAGGTGAAATTCTAAATTTTGATTTTATCAGGAGTTGGGTTAAGTGAAATTCCAAATTCTGACGTCCTGTCAGGAGTTGGGTTAGGTGAAATTCCAAATTCTGACGTCGTGTCAGGAGTTGGGTTAGGTGAAATTTCAAATTTTGATGTGTCAGGAGTTGGGTTAGGTGAAATTCCAAATTTAGACGTGGCGTCAGGAGTTGGGTTAGGTGAAATTCTAAATTTTGATTTTGTCAGAAGTTGGGTTAAGTGAAATTCCAAATTCTGACGTCGTGTCGGGAGTTGGGTTAGGTGAAATTTCAAATTTTGATGTGTTAGGAGTTGGGTTAGGTGAAATTCCAAATTTTGACGTCGTGTCAGAAGTTGGGTTAGGTGAAATTCTAAATTTTGATGTGTCAGGAGTTGGGTTCGGTGAAATTCCAAATTTAGACGTCGTGTCAGGAGTTGGGTTAGGTGAAATTCTAAATTTTGATTTTCTCAGGAGTTGGGTTAAGTGAAATTCCAAATTCTGACGTCGTGTCAGGAGTTGGGTTAGGTGAAATACCAAATTTTGACGTCGTGTCCAGAGTTGAGACAAAGCATGAAGTAAAATTTCGAGTTTAGAAAAGCCTAATTTTGCTCGGTCGCCGCGCGTATAAAACACTAAAATATTGTGAACTCTATGTATATTTGAACGTCACTTGAAATCAGTGTATTACACGCGTGGCGCATGAAGTAAAATTTCGAGTTTAGAAAAGCCCCGTGAAAATTTGTCTCGGGTCGCTGCGCGACCCTCGACAAATTTTCTACGCGGGGCTTTTCTAAACTCGAAATTTTACTTCATGCTTAGTCTGGGAGTGGAAAACACTCGTTTAAAGCTTCAAATTGAACTCTTTTAAAAAACAACGAATGTCGGAAAATATACAGCTTTATTCCCTGTATATTATTCAAGTAGTAATTTAGTTTCCATCATTGTCTATTAAAAATGATTACAATAAATAAGTTGTTCTTTAATGCTCATTGTTTATTTTGTTAGGGCGTAGATAAAGTATTGTACGTTTCACGAGTGGTATGGCAATTACATACTCGCGGAATAATGCACTCGCCGCTGCGCGGCTCGTGCGGCACATGTCCGCTCATATGTAATATACTGCATACCACTCTAGTTACGTAATACACTATTACAAGTGTCATAAACCTTTATTAACCAGTGTTTTGAAACTCCGTAAAAATGTTTAATTATTCACACTGAAATCTTGCCCGGGCTGGGCTCAAGTCAATTATTTTATGACCGGGTCGAACCGGGCTTGCAAAATTTGATCACGGGCCGGGACAAAAAAAAAATCGCTCCGTGCAGAGCTCTAAAGGTAATTAACTATAAGCTCGACTCAATTCAAAATTAGTCGACCTTACGTGACAAAGACCTTAATCAATGAAGTCACGCGTGGAATTTTTCACGTGACGTCAAGGTTATCAACCATAAGGTCGACTCGATTCAAGTCAGTTGACCTTACTCGACGAAGACCTTGATCAATGACGTCACGCGTGGAATTTTTCACGTGACGTCAAGGCTATCAACCATAAGGTCGACTCGCTTCAAGTTAGTTGACCTTACTCGACGAAGACCTTGATAAATGACGTCACGTGTGGTATTCTTCACGTGACGTCAAAAGTCAAGGTTATCAAACTTATAAGGTCGACTTGATTCAAGTTAGCTGACCTTACTCGACGAAGACCTTGATAAATGACGTCAGGCGTGGTATTCTTCACGTGACGTCAAAAGTCAGGGTTATCAAACTTATAAGGTCGACTCGCTTTAAGGTAGTTGACCTTCCTCGACGAAGACCTTGACCAATGACATCACGCGTGGTATTCTTCACGTGACGTCAAAAGTCAAGGTTATCAAACTTATAAGTTCCACTCGCTTCAAGGTAGTTGACCTTACTCGACGAAGACCTTGATCAATGACGCCAAGCGTAGAATTCTGTACGTGACGTCAACAGTCAGGGTTATCAAACTTATAAGGTCGACTCGCTTCAAGGTAGTTGACTTTACTCGATAAAGACCTTGATCAATGACGTCAAGCGTGGAATTCTGTACGCGACGTCAACAGTCAGGGTTATCAAACTTATAAGGTCGACTCGCTTCAAGGTAGTTGACTTTACTCGATAAAGACCTTGATCAATGACGTCAAGCGTGGAATTCTGTACGCGACGTCAACAGTCAGGTTATCAAACTTATAAGGTCGACTCGCTTCAAGGTAGTTGACCTTACTCGATAAAGACCTTGATCAATGACGTCAAGCGTGGAATTCTTCACGCGACGTTAACAGTCAGGGTTATCAAACTTATAAGGTCGACTCGCTTTAAGGTAGTTGACCTTACTCGATGAAGACCTTGATCAATGACGTCAAGCGCGGAGTTCTTCACGTGACGTCACTAGTTAACGTTAACAAATAGTTGTAAGGTCGACTTAATTCAAGGTCGTCGACCTTACGCGATTAAAGACCTTGAACAGTGACGTCGCGCGTGCAATTCTTTATGTGAAGTCAAAGTTATTAAACTTACAAGGTCCGCTTTATTGAATATAGTTGAACCCGTAGGGGGGGGGATTAAATAGGAAAATAAGAAACTAGTGTCCCTGTGGCGAGTGGCGCAAACTGGCATCCATCTTGACGAGTTTAGGCGCCAAATTTAAACTGAATCATTGTACCTTGACTCGACGAAGACAGGGTGGCCCAAATTGGATGTTACTATAAAAAAAATAACAATTTTTTTAATAGCACAGCCGACTATCACTTCTATTTAAAAAAATATAGCTTTGGGCTATATCTCTTTTCCTAATGTAGATAGAAATAAGCTGCAAATTGCATTCGATTCTCCTCGAAAAAGTACCTATGGAACGCACAATTCTTATCTTGATAAAATAATAAATGACTGAGATATTAATAAAAATCGAAAATTTAAAATATTGAATTTTTGGCTATAACTTGAAAACAAAAGACGAACGCTAATTTCTGTTTTCGGCATTGAGTTTGTTTCGAAAAATGAGCTCGTGGATGCGCCATCGATTTTTTTCTATCTCTTCTAATAACCCAACTCTTGACACGACGTCTAAATTTGGAATTTCACCTAACTCAACTCCCGACACGACGTCTAAATTTCCAAATTCACCTAACCCAACTCCTAACACGACGTCCAAATTTGGAATTTCACCTAACCCAACTCCTGACACGATGTCTAAGTTTCCATTTTCACCCAACTCCTAACACGACATCAAACCTAACCTAACTCCTAACACGACGTCTAAATTTTTAATTCCACCTAACCCAACTCCTGAGACGATGTCTAAATTTCCAATTTCACCTAACCCAACTCCTAACACGACACCTAACTCCTAACGCGACACCTAACCTAACCTAACTCCCTAACACGACGTGTAAATTTGAAACCTAACCTAATTTCACCTAACCTAACTCCTAACACAACACCTAACCTAGCCTAACTTCTAACACGACGTCTAAATTTGCAATTTCACCTAACCCAATTCCTGATACGATGTCTAAATTTCTAATTACACCTAACCCAACTCCTAACACGACACCTAACCTAACCCAACTCCTAACACGACTCCTAACCTAACCTAACTCCTGACACGACGTCTTAATTTGGAATTTGACCTAACCTAACTCCTGACACGATGTCTAAATTTCCAATTTCACCTAACCTAACTCCTAACACGACACCTAACCTAACCTAACTCCTAACACGACGTGTAAATTTGGAATTTCACCTAACCCAACTCCTGACACTATGTCTAAATTTCCAATTTCACCTAACCCAACTCCCAACACGACACCTAACCTAACCTAACTTCTAACGCGACACCTAACCTAACCTAACTCCTAACACGACGTGTAAATTTGGAATTTCAACTAACCCAACTCCTGACACGATGTCTAAACTTCACCTGACCTAATCTAACCTAACCTAACTCCTAACACGACACCTAACCTAACCTAACTCCTAACATGACGTCTAAATTTGTAATTTCACCTAACCCAACTCCTGACACGACGTCTACATTTCTAATGTTATCTAACCTAACTCCTGACATGACGTTTAATAGAATTTTTGCAGTGTCAAAGAATAAACAGTGAAATCTTAACCAAGTGTGTTATTTACTAAAAGTGTTTTTAGCATAAAGTAAATATATATCGAGTTTACGAAAAGCTCCGCCCAAAATTCGTCAAAATAATCATAATCATAAAGTTGTATAAACAGCAAAAACAATATATTATCGTTAAAATTCGTCGAAATGTTTAAACCCCGCTTCGAAATTTCGTTTCTAAACACGAAATATTTACTTCATACGCCAGTCGCCACCAGTCGCGTAGAACACTGATAAAGTCATGATTTAAAATTATTCGCCACTGCACATAAATATTAAGCCAAATGCAAGGCCGTAGCCAGAAAAAACATTTGGGGGATATACAAATTTCGGGGAGGGATTTAAATAGTAAAAGTTTTTGTTTTGAACTGACGGGGCAGCTTTTACATAGTAAAATTTAGCATTTTGAACACTTCGGGGGATTTAAACCCCCACATCCCCATCCCTGGCTACGGCTTTGCCCAAATGTATTGTTGCCACGAAAGCGCTCAGTTTCTCTTATATTATCGATCGTCACGTGCCCACTTCCAAGTTAATACTAACCTCAATTTCAGAATCAGCTGAGAATACACGCTGTAGTCTACGAAATAGATTTAAAACCCTGGTGTGGTACACTTTCCATACACTCATTATGTTTCGGTAAACTTTCAGGAATTTGAAAATCAAGGGTTACAATTTTTTTTTTCCTTACTTCACTTTAATTTTTATTCGTTAGATGCTAAGCACTCATTATCATTATCAATCACTAATCAAAAAGTGTTTTCATTGTGATTACATACACCACATAACTCAATTAAACAATTAGTGGTTACAATATTGTGTTAATTTTTGAAAGTACAAACAATATAGGCAACTCATGTATCAGTAGATAAGTGCTAAATGTGTTGCCTACATTAATTTAGGATTCTATACTTTCTGCTTTTAATTCCTATTGTAAGAATATATTAGTTCATATCGTTTTATTTCGTGTGGTACACTTTTCATACGCGCATAATGTTTCGAAAACTTTCAGGATCTTACAAATCAAGGGTTACAATATTTTTTGTTCCTTACTTCACTTTAATTTTTATTCGTTAGAGTGCTAAGCTCTCATTATCAACAACTGATCAAAACGTGTTTTTATTGTGATTAAATACTCCACGTAACTCAAATAAACAATTAGTGGTTACAATATTGTTTCAATTTTTGAAAGTACAAACAACATAGGCAACTCATATATCAGTAGATATAGTGATAAATGTGTTGCCTACATAAATTTATGATTCTATATTTTCTGCTTTTAATTCTTATTCTAAGAATATGTTATTAACGCGGGGTCGCGATTAGGTTTTAAAATTACTTAAACAAGTTGATTAAATACTCTATTTATTTAATAACTTGCAACGAAAAATATAACAGTAACAAAAAGGATAACAAAACGAAAGATAATAAACATAAATTAAACGATAAAAAAATACACGAAAAGAATTATACGGGACAACCGATGAAGCACGATGTTTACAGTTTAATGGTTAGAAATGTTCTCTCTGATAAAATGAAGTCGAAGTCCGAGGATTTTAAAAGAGAACCTGTTATTGGTCAATAGATACTGGAGAGGGATTTTGCACAATGAAGACAGGCATGACATTTGAAAAGGGATAGATAAGGATGATGGATTAAGAAAGGGGAATATTCTGGAATTTTGAGGGTGGTTTGGGTTCCGGGAAGAGAGTTTTACGACTCAACCATCGCTCCTCGGCTTAGCAACTATTGCCTCCAATTGAGCACGTTTGGGCTCGCTCTAGAAATCCTAGACTTTTTCTGACAATAGTGTTCGTGCTTTTTCAGGCACAAACAAGTTGTAAAAAATGAAACTGGAAATACACAAATTGAACACAAATAAATAAAAAAGGTTGTAAAATCAACATAATACACAAAAAATGGTGATGTGTTCATCATAGTACTTTCCCCCGTAAATTGCGTATTAAATCACTTTTAAAATATTTGTAGCATTATTATTTTCAAAATGTCTTCAACTTTTTGATAACTACAACTTTTATTTGAAACATTTTTCAATTGGATCAACACAAACACTGACACAAATCAATGAGTGCTATGACAAAAAGTGAATACACAAAAAATCTTTAGTTTTTCATTTCCTACAACTTTTATTTGAAACATTTTTCAATTGTATCGACACATACACTGTCACACACCAATAACTAGATAAAATACACAACTTTTGAAATATCTCAAAAACTAAGAGTGCTATGACAAAAAGTAAATGAACAATACATCTTCATTTTGTTATTATCTACAACTTTTATTTGAAAGAATTTTTTGTTTGATGAACATTTATTGAAAAAATCTGAAAAAACTGAAAAACGCTAAGAGTAAAGTACCACTTCCGGTTTTCCGATTTTCACCAAAAGCTTTTCAGTTCTTCCGATTGTAACAAAAAGCTTAAGTTTCAAGTTTCATCTCGATATCTTTAGCGGTTTTTGCGGTACAGCGCACACAGACAGACAGACAGACAGACATTTTTCAAAAATGGTTTATTCGACTCAGGGGACCTCAAAACGGATATTTCCGCTAAAATTTTTGATTCGAAAATGTTCACGAAAACAATACTTTCCCTTTGTATTACATACGGGGGAAAGTAAAAAAGGGGAAGCGGCATCGATGCACGTTTCTATCTGGAAAATTTAAATTAACAGAATATATTGGTTCATATCGTTTTATTTAAACTATATTTAAAGTATAGAGGTAATATATATTTCTAGAATAAACATTTAAAGCAGAATATATAGAATCCTAAATTAATGTAGGCAACACATTTATCACTTAAGTAGGAATATACAGAGAGTTTTATGTAATACCGAACATTTTTATAACGAGAAATTTTCTTTAAAGTATATATATGCATACGATGTACATTTTCCGACGCTCGGTTTACTAAAACGATTCAATTTAAAGTTATAAACGAATGTTTTCCACTCCCAGGCTAAGCATGAAGTAAAATTTCGAGTTTAGAAAAGCCTGAAAATTTGGTTTGGTCGCGTAGCGCGAAGCGCGGAGCGGCCAAGCCAAATTTTCATGCTTTTCTAAACTCGAAATTTTACTTTATGCGCCACCGGTACAAAACACTGAATTAATGTAAAGTTTAGCGGTGTGTTTTATACTTCGTAATATGTCAGTGTTTTGTATCGGTCGCGCATGAAGTAAAATTTCGAGTTTAGAAAAGCCTGAAAATTTGGTTTGACCGCTCCGCGCTTCGCGCTACGCGACTAAACCAAATTTTCAGGCTTTTCTAAACTCGAAATTTTACTTCATGCTTAGTCTGGGATTGGAACACACTCATTTTAAGTTTTGAATTGATCCTTAAAAAGAATCAATGATTATCTGAAAATTTACAGCTTATACGCTGTAATTGGGATATGTATACTTGAAAGAAAAACTTCCTGTATGTACAAGTTGACGCATTACCTGCGATTGATTGGCTACAATTTGTAATGGTCATATAGGCAACCTAATTTACACTTAACTCAAAAATAATAGGTGTCAAATTGTATTGAATGAAAATGTTCGGTGTTAAATAAAACTCTCTGTATGAGTTGCCTATTATGGTTGTACTTTCGAAAATTGAAACAATATTGGGCCCGTTCATCAAAATGCTCAGCATTCAACATGTTTGGATTTGTTTGTAAAGTATGTTGATATCTAATGAACGGTTCTCTGGCCATTTTTAAAACTTTAATTCACTGACTATAGAGGCTTCTACTTCGTTATACATTGTTGAATATAAATAAAACACTGTTTATCACTTTATTTGTATAACAATTGTTGTACAAACAAAGTGATAAACAGTGTTTTATTTATATTTAAAACTTTAACCTGCTAACACGAATCAGTCCCGTCATCAGAGAATTCTCCAACAGTCGGCAGTAAACTCCCAACTTGTCTCTCTGATAAATGGGCCCGTTGTAATCCTTGATTTGCAAATTCCTGCGAATCAAGGTTTACAATATTGTTTCAATTTTTTAAAGTACAAACAATATAGGCAACTCATATATCAGTAGATGAGTGATAATAGTGTTGCCTACAATAATTTAGGATTCTATATTTTCTGCTTTTAATTCCTATTCTAAGAATATATTAGATCACATCGTTTTATTTCAATTAAAATTAAAGTTTATGGCGAATATACGTAATGTTTAGAGCTTATTTGAGCGTATTTCTATTTTTTTTTTTTAATGATAAAATAGCATACGCAGCTAAACGTTCTGTAGTGCTTATTGTGTTGCCTAACTTGATTTAAGTTTTTATATTTTTTGCTTTTAATTCCTATGCTGAGAGTACTTTAATGTATATCGTTTTATTTAAGTCATAATTCAAGTTTATAGTATATAAAATTAGGCCACCACAAAGTGTGTGCATGGTGGTACCGCGAATTCACACAGGAAATTACAAACAGCAACGTGTCGAGTGTTCCCGGCAGTTTCTGCAACAATGTGAGGACAACAAGTAAGAATTCTTGGATTGTATCGCTACAGGCGACGAACCGCCCACTTTACCCCCGAAACCAAGAGATA
Source organism: Philonthus cognatus (assembly GCA_932526585.2). Lineage (NCBI taxonomy): Eukaryota > Metazoa > Arthropoda > Insecta > Coleoptera > Staphylinidae > Philonthus > Philonthus cognatus. The sequence continues at coordinate 1,397,999 of OW052243.1, forward strand.
TATAATTAAAAATATAGCATAAGCAACAAATTATTCTGTGGTCATTATTGAGTTGCTTACATTGATTTAGGTTTTTATATTTTTTGCTTATAATTCCTATTTTAGGAGTATTTTAGCTCACACTGTTTTGTTTTTAATACAATTAAAGTTTAAAGTACAATATTTTTAGCTTAACAATATGTATTTTTACTTTTTCAATTTAAAAAAAAAGGAGCATATGCACCTAATAATCCTATAGTGGTTACTGTGTTGCCTACATTGATTTAGGTTTTTATATTATTCGCTTTTAATTTTTATTCTAGGAGTATTTTAATTTGTACTGTTTTATTTTAAAAATAATTGAAATTTAAAGGGCACTATTTTTAACGTAAAAAAGTGTATTTCTGTTTATTTAAAAAAAAAGCATATGCAACAAAATATCCTATAACGATTACTGTGTTGCCTACATTGATTTAGGTTATTATATTTTTTGCTTTTAATTCCTATTCTAAAAGTATTTTAGTTAGGATGGTTTAATTTTATTAATATTTAAAGTTTATAGGGCAATATTTATAACTTAACAAAGTGTTACCCGTTTTTATAAAAAAAAATAGCATATGCAAGTAAGTATCCCGCAGTGACTACTGAGTTGCCTACATTGATTCAGATTTTTATATTTTTTAATTTTAATTCTTATTTACGAATTATTTTAGTCTACATCGTATTATTTGAATTATAATTAAAGTTTTTAGGGCAATATTTTTAATCTAACAAAGTATATTTCTATTTTTTTTAAATAAAAAGAATAGCATATGCAACTAGGTATCCTGTAGTGGTTATTGTGTTGCCTACGTTGATATAGGTTTTTCTTTTTTTGCTTTTAATTAGTATTCAAGGAGTATTTTAGCTTACATCGTTTTATCGCCTGTAATATACATTTAGAATTAAAATAAAACATTGAAGATAGGAATATAACTACTTACATATCTATAATATAGGCACCACAATAATCACTACATGATAATTAGTTGTATATGCTATTTTTATGTGTTATAAAAACAGAAATACATTCTGTTAAGTTTTAAATATTGCGCTATAAATTAAAATTTAATTAATTTTAATTTATAGCGCAATATTTTTAACTTAACAGAATGTATTTCTGTATTTATAACACATAAAAATAGCATATACAACTAATTATCCTGTAGTGATTATTGTGTTGCCTATATTGTAGATATGTAAGTAGTTATATTGCTATCTTCACTGTTTTATTTTAATTCTAAATGTATATTTCAGGCGCGATGAGCCCTTTGTTTCGTTTGTGCTTTTAATTGATATTCTAATAGTTTTTAATTTTTTATCATCTTATTTTAATCATAACTGAAGTTTATAAGGCAATATTTATAACTCAACATAGTGTATTTCTGTTTTATTTAATATATAAAAATTGCATATGCAACTAAATATCCCGCAGTGAATATTGTGTTGCCTACATTGATTTAGGTATTTATATTTTTTGCTTTTAATTCTTATTTTAGTAGTATTTTAGTTCATATTATATTATTTTAAGCATAATTAAAGTTAATTGGGCATTATTTATTACCTAACAAAGTGTATTTCTGTTATTTTATTAATTTAAAAAGATAGCATATGCAACTGAATATTTTGCAGTCATTATTGTGTTGCCTACATTGATTGAGGTTTTTCTATTTTTCGCTTTTAATTCCTATTCAAGAAGTATTTTAGTAAACATCGTTTTATTTTAATTATTATTGAAGTTTATAGGGTAATATTTTTAACCTAACAAAGTGAATTTTTGTTATTTTTATTGAAAAAAAATAGTATATGCAACTAATTATTCTGAAGTGATTATTGTGTTGCCTGCGTTGATTGAGGTAGTTATATTTTTTGCTTTTAATTCCTATTCTAGAACTATTAGGTAACCATTGTTTAGTTTTAATTTTATTTGAAGTTTATAGGGCAATATTTTCAACTTACCAAAGTGTATTTCTAATTTTATAAAAACAAAATTCAAATGCAACTAAATATCCTGTAGTGATTACTGTTTTAGTAATATTTAAGTTATTATCATTTCAATTAAATCATTATCGAAGTTTAGAGGGTAATATTTATAACTTAACAAAGTGTTTTTCTGTTTTTTTCTTAAATAAGAAAAATATCGTATGCAACCAAATATGCTTTAGTGATTATTGTGTTGCCTACATTGATTAAAGTTTTTATATTTTTTTGCTTTTAAATATAATTTTAAGAATATTTTAGTTCATATCGTTCAATTTTAAATATAATTGAAGGTTATAGGGCAGTATTCTAGACTTAACAAAATGTATTTCTGTTTTTCTAATTTGCATAATAGCATATGCAATTAAATATCCTATAGGGATTATTGTGTGGCCTACATTGAGTTAGGTTATTATATTTTTTGCTTTTAATTCATATTCTAGGAATATCTTAGGTAATATGTTTTTTTATTTAAAGTGTATAGGGCAATACACGTAATGTTTACAACTCAATAAAATGTATTTCTATGTATTTTTAATTTAAAATAAAATAGTATATGCAACTAAGTATCCTGTAGTGATATTGTGTTGCCTACATTGATTTAGGTTTTTATATATTTGCTATTAGTTTCTATTCTAGCAATATTTTACGTATTATTATTTTTTATTTAAAGTTTATAGGGCAATACACATAATAGTTACAACTTAACAAAGTGTATTTCTATGCATTTTTAATTTTAAACAAAATAGTATATGCAACAAAGTATCCTGTAGTGTTTATTGTGTTGCCTACGTTGATTTAGGTTATTATATTTTTTTAATTAATATATTCCTATTCCTATATTCCTATTCTAGGAATATTTTAGTTTACATCATTTTTTATTTAAAGTTTATAGCACAATACACGTAGTGTTGACAACTAAATTAGGTTTATTTCTATGCTTTTTTAGTTAAAAAAAATAGCACAAGCAACTAAATATCCTGTAGTGACTATTGTGTTGCCTACTATATTTTGTGCTTTTAATTCTTATTTAAGCAGTATTTTAGTCTACATCGTTTTATTTCAATTATAATGTGTTAAAAATATTGCTTTTTAAACTTTAATAGTTTAGGGGGCAGTATTTTTAACTTAAAAAGGGTTTTTCTGTTATGACCCGCGTACGGCAACTCTTTGTCGGTAGGCACAGAGTCGTGGATAAATGAAGTTAAAAAACAAAAAAATGTTGAGCGCCACTTGGTTTTTAAGATTTCTAAAGTAAACTTACCTCTCTTAACCAAGAAATTCGAGGAGAAAACTAATGGTCTTAAAAATGAATGAATTAGTACAATATTTAAATTTAAAAAATTAAATTTAATAAAATTAAAAAATCGAAGGTAACAAAAATTAATAGCAAAAAAAATCAAATGTGAATGAAACTAATTATAAATCAATTAAAAAGAAAACTCAGCAATACGCAAATATCAAAAAAAAACGGCTCAACTTCATTTACACAAAATAAATTCACCCAAATAAAACATATCAACAATCTAATAATAATAAAAGAATCTATATCAATACACAACAATAATTACACAAAAAAACCAGATAGAATGACGTCACCCTTCTTCACATGTGTTGTACAAATAAATCATTTTATAAACAAATCATAACTCCCTTAAATTTAAACCAAAACTTTAAGAATAATTTAAATGGTTACTATTATTTCCTAAATTTACTTCTTTTTTTTTTTATTTAAATAAATTCTCAAACTTCAAATTAAACTAAACCATGTGAATGTAAAATAATTAACCCAAATTAAACTTAAACGAATAAACACTAATCTTCGTTGCCTAAACACCGATCAAGCAATTATTTTTATTTGACGTCTTTAAAACAAACAATTCACTTTATGGTCACTTATCTGTAATTTTTTCCTGTCCAATGTTCCGATTCACTTGCACCATCATTTGATTCAGCAACGAACAGATTCTCTGGCCTTTCGATTCAATTCCACCATCTGATCGTACAGCAAGGAATGAAACTAAACTCGACCCTTTCGGAATACTCCTACTTCGATTCTACGAATTCGCCGTGGCAAAGAGTCCTAATTCGAACCGCCCTCCGGAACAGCAAAAATTGAAATAATGGTTCAATAAATTGGATTGTTAAATTTATAACCAAATTTAACTCTCACAACGAGGCCTAAAATCGACATTCAAATTTTAGTGAACGACCCCAGAATTAATTATCAAAACACAAAAAAACAAAATGGACAAGCCAACAAAATGTAGAAAATTCAAAAGCGAGAAAGAACAAAGTCGATAAGTTGATACAAAATAAAAAGATATGATAATTTACCTTAAGATGTAGTTTGGCCTCGCTTAATTTAATTATTTAATTCAATGGTTGTGAAAGGATCACGAAGATTCACTAAGATTTCTTCTTTCACACAACGGCACACAGCACGTGTTTTTCTTAACTTTTAACGACAACCTGTTGAGCACACAGCTCGCCAATTACTCCTCATGAAAATTACTATAATTTTAACTTCCCCTAGAAATAATTAATCGAGCGCCACCTGCCCAAACTAATTAAAAATTGGTCATTTCGAATTAACGAACATAAAGACGCGGCTACACAACCGGAATGTCGCCATAACAATATTTATAAAACTCCCACACAGGAAGTAAAACGACAGTACGAGAATCCATAGTATTAATTATAATCACACGTCGCATGAGAGGAATATCACCGGACTTGATAGGAACAAAACAAAAGAAGAGAAAAGTCGAACCAACAAAAATACGGACGCGCGACTCCTCCTTAACTTGACCTGTATTCGACCTTGTTCGAACAACCGAAATTCATAAACAAACATCAAGAATTTCTCCCTTAAAATCCCTCGAACACTCTACTAAACAAAATACTAAGTGCCACAGAAGAGTCCGTTGGATAATTTCGGAAAATGTGAGAAACGCCGCTCTCATTTATCTTTGAGGTTAGTTTTAGTTTATTTATTTATTTATTTCAAATCTCCTTTTTTTATAAATCTTCGCATGCTTAATTATCTTCTCTAGTATCTATCTCAATTTTCCTCTAGTGATTATCGCATCTACGTAAGTTTTAATATTTTCTTTTAGGACATAAAAGTGATTCCATCTTTATTTCCAAACGCAAACTGTTACGCAACAAATAAAGGACCTGTCACACGGTGGGATCATTCGTCGTTGCATTATTGCACCTTATTATGTAATTTGAAATGTAAAAATGTAAATTGATATGATTAAATTAAAAATAAATAATTCCTGTTAATTTTCATTTTGTTGTAAATTGGGTTGCCTATGTTAAATTACTGTTTTAAATTTAATTAATTAAATAATTACCCATGATTCTTCTAATTTATTATTTAGTTATTTAAAAATTAAAAGGTGACGAAACGTGAACGTTACACTGTTTTTTTTTTAATTAAGAAAAGTAGCATATGCAACTAAAGATCCTGTTGTGATTATTGTGTTGCCTACATTGATTGAGGTTTTTATATTTTTGCTTTTAATTCCTATTCTAGGAACATTTTAGTTGTCATCATTTTTTATTTAAAGTTATTAGAGCATTACACATATTGTATACGCCTGGTCTCTCACGCCCGACGCGCCTTCATGCGGCCAAAGCTGTAAGTTGTTGACTGGTAGTCACGTTGACAGGCGCAAGCGGTGCGCATGCCGCACAGCTGTGAAACGCGTGTTTTTGTTATTAATAAGCGACAAAATGAGCAGGAAAACGGAGGGAAAAGTGTGTCGCGTGCCTAGCTGTCCCAACGCGCAGTTGAAAAATGTCGGTTTGACATTTTATACGTTCCCGAATCGTGATTATGAAGTACAGCCGAAGAAGTTGTGGATTGCGCGTGTACGACGAGAAGGGTAAGTTATAATGTTAACATTCCTGTTTCACCTGAATAGAACTATTCAATCAATCTGCAATATTAAAATGAAAACAAACCTTATGTTTCCAGCAGCATTCCTAACCTATAAAAGAAACAGTGATAACGCTTGGAGAAAAATAATTTGAATGCAACAATGCGAATAAAAAGTCATCTTTTAATTGAAGTGTCCTTATTTCAGAGACGAAAATGGACCCTGGGTGCCAACGAAGCACACAAGAATTTGCGCTGAACACTTTGTTGGCGGTGTGGAATCAAATAATCCCACAGAGGAAAATTTTACCTGACAATCTTCCCATGGAAACCGGCAAAGGAATCCTGTGAAGCTCGCAGACAGAGACTTGCCCTTCGCAACGAGAAGAAAAGTGTGAACTCGGCCCGTAATTCTAAAGGTACAACTTTAATTGAATGTGTGAAACCACGATCTGCCGTAACAGGTTTAATCACGACATTTAAACGACCCCAGTCAACAACTTAGCGGCGCTGCCGTCAGAGCGGCGCTCGAGTCGCGCGGCGAGGAAGAGACCAGGCGTATACAACTTAACAAAGTGTATTTCTATATTTTTAATAAAAACAAAAAGAATAGCATCTGCAACTAAATATTCTGTAGTGATTACTGTGTTGCCTACATTAATTTAGGTTTTTATATTTTTTGCTTATAATTCTTATTCTAGCAATCTTTTAGTTTATTTAATTTTTTATTTAAAGTTTATAGGGCAGTACACGTCATGTATACAACTTAACAAAGTGTATTTCTATGTATTTTTAATAAAAACAAAAAAATAGCATCTGCAACTAAATTTCCTGTAGTGATTATTGTGTTGCCTACATTGATTTAGGTTTTTTGCTTTTAATTCTTATTCTTGCAATATTTTTTTATATCATTTTGTATTTAAAGTTTATTGGGCAATACACGTAATGTTTATAACTTAACAAAGTATATTTCTATGTTTTTTTAATAAAAAAGAAATAGCATATGCAACTAATTATAGTTTGGTGATTATTGTGCTGCCTACATTGATTTAGGTTTTTAAATATTTTGCTTTTAACTCCTATTCTAGGAATATTTTAGTTGATATCATGTTTTATCTAAAGTTTATAGGGCAATACATGTAATGTCTACAACTTAACAAAGTGTATTTCTATGTTTTTTTTAATAAAAAGAAATGTTTGAAACTTCTCTCAATGAGACTAAATTTTTGCAGCTACAACTTAACAAAGTGTATTTCTATGTTTTTTTAATAAAAAAGAAATGTTTGAAACTTGTCTCAATGAGACTAAATTTTTGCAGAACGTCGATATTATTTAAATTAGTTTTTATAATTTGTAAATGTTTTACAAACTATTGACAAACTCAAGTTTTCTTAATGTTAAATTTTTCTTTATGTGAAAAAATAGCATATGCAACTAAATATCCTGCAATGGTTATTATGTTGCCTATAATGAATTAGGTTTTTATATTTTTTGCTTTTAATTCTTGTTCTAAGAATATTTTAGTTTACACCATTATTTATTTAAAGTTTATAGGGCAAAACACGTAATGTTTACAACTTAATTAAGTGTATTTCTATGTTTTTTAATAAATAAAAAATAGCATATGCAACTAAATATACTGCAGTGATTATTGTGTTGCCTACAATGAATTAGGTTTTTATATTTTTTGCTTTTAATTCCTGTTCTAGGAATATTTTAGTTTACACTATTATTTATTGAAAGTTTATAGGGCAATACACGCAATGCTTACAACTTATTAAAGTGTATTTCTATGTTTTTTAATTAAAAAAAAAATTGGCATATGCAAGTAAATATGCTGTAGTGATTATTGTGTTGCCTACAATAATTTAGGTTTTTATATTTTTGCTTTTAATTCCTATTCTAGGAATATTTTAGTTTAAATCATTCTTTATTTAAAGTTAATAGGGCAATACACGTAATGTTTAGAACTTAACAAAGAGTTATTCCTATGTTTCTTTAATACAAAAAAAATAGTATATGCAACTAATTATCCTGTAGTGATTATTGCGCTGCCTATATTGATTTATGTTTTTAAAATTTTTGCTTTTAATTTTTATTCTAGGAGTATTTTAGTTTTTATCATGTTTTATCTTAAGTTTATAGGGCAATACATTTAATATCTACAACTTAACAAAGTGTACTTCTATGTTCTTTTTAATTAAAAATAACCAAAATGTTTCACTAAATATTTAGAGACTTGTCTCAATAAGACTAAATTTTTCGAGAACGTCGATATTATTTTAATTCGTTATTGTGATTTGTACATGTTCTGCAACCTATTGACAAACTTAATTTTTCTTTAAGTTAAATTTTTCTTTATGTAAAAAATATGCTATTTTTTACATAAAGAAAAATTTAACTTAAAGAAAAATTAAGTTTGTCAATAGGTTGCAGAATATATACAAATCACAATAACGAATTAAAATAATATCGACGTTCTGGAAAAATTTAGTCTTATTGAGACAAGTCTCTAAATATTTAGTGCTTTTAATGCTTTTAATTCTTATTTAAGCAGTATTTTAGTCTACATCGTTTTATTTCAATTATAATGTGTTAAAAATATTGCTTTTTAAACTTTAATAGTTTAGGGGGCAATATTTTTAACTTTTTTAATTAAAAAAAAGTAGCATATGCAACTAAATATCCTGCAGTGATTATTGTGTTGCCTACATTGATTTAGGTTTTATATTTTTGCTATTAATTCTTATTCTTGCTATATTATAGTAACATCATCTTTTTATTTAAAGTTTATAGAACAATACACATAATGTTTATAACTTAACAAAGTGTATTTCTATGTTTTTATAATCAAATAAAAATAGCATATGCTACTAAACATGCTCTAGTGATAAATGTGTTGCCTACATTGATTTAGGTTTTTTTATATATTTTGCTTTTATTTCCTATTCTAGCAATACTTTTATTTAAATCGTTCTGTTTTATTCATAATTGAAGTTTATAGGGCAACATACGCAATGTTTATAACTAACCAAAGAGGATTTCTATGTTTTTTTGTGTAATAAATATTCCAAGAACAATAAATTACAATGGCGTGTCTTGTAGAATTTCTCCACATAATTTTCTTTACCGCTTAATTATAATAATTATTTACAAGAATAACACCACTGAATACGTACGTAATTAGAATATTTACTCAACGATAATACGTTTTTAAATAAAAATAGATGGCGATAAACCCGAGCCGTCAAAATATTAGAGATCACTGTCAAAAACACGGGGAAAAAATAAGTAAACACCAGCCATCATGGCGAATTGACTAATTTCACCGCGCGCGATAACTCTGCCAAAATTTCAGTAAACCTCCGCGAAAATACGACCCGCGACAAAATATTCGAGTCGGCCCCCCTCCGCCGAAAAAGACACAAGGATAATTGTTTATTAATCGCGTCATAAACGAGACCTTGACACCACACCAAGGTTCTTTCCAGCACAAACACACACAACACACAAAACCAAAAATTCGATACACTTTCAGTTTCATGTCGTGAGTGCACAGGTGATCAGTGTTTTTTTTTTTTTTTTTTTTTCTGAGATAAGGGAACGGATTTTGTGCTGTCGGGAAGTATGTCGAGTGTCCGGTGCAGGCTGGCCACCGCCGGGAAGCTGGCCCTCGCAGCGAGGAACTCAAAGTTGCAACACGGTGAGTTTTTAATCGGGTTCTTGGGGAGAATGTGTTTTTCGGATGCTCGGCATTCGATGTTTTTGTTTTGATGAGTTGTTCTGACGTCGGACTCGTTATGTAACGTGTATAAATCCCTTTGTTGTTGTTTTGCTAACGGTTTGATGATTTGTTTGGAAGATTACACGTTAATCATTTTGTTTGGCTTGAGATTGTCAAAGCTGATTAGGCTTGATTGCGATTTGTCTTTATTTTTGGATGATAAATCGGATTTCTTATAAGAATTTGTAAGATTACGCGTTAATCATTTTGTTTGTCTTGAGATTGTCAAAGCTGATTAGGTTTGATTGCGGTTTGTCTTAATTTTTGGATTATAAATCAGATTTCTTATAAGAATTTGAGTTAAAGCCAGTTTTGCGATTGCTGGATGACGTGTTCTCAATATTTATTATCTTCAATTAATTGAGAACATTATTAAATCGTTATGTTTTATACATTGTTGCTTCTGAGTATTGAAATTAGAAAATGATTGAGGTATTTAATCATATATTTTGAGTATTAGAATAATTCGAATATGTTTTTTGAATGAATGCTTAAATTTAAAAAATGAACAGCCTTAATATTATATTTTAAACTTCACTTGAAATCAGGGTTTTGTATGGGTGGCGCATGAAGTAAAATTTCGAGTTTAGAAAAGCCTGAAAATTTGGTTTGGCCGCTCCGCGCTACGCGACGAAACCAAATTTTCAGGCTTTTCTAAACTCGAAATTTTACTTCATGCTTAGCGTGGGAGTGGAAAACACTTGTTCGACAGGCGTTAGAACTTTTAATGATGAGACTGGTTTCTTAATAAAAATGAAAAACATTCAAAAACCACAGTTATCTTCGAAATCGTTATGAGTTTTCTTAAACATCTTGTTCATTTTTATGAAGAATCTGACGTTGGCATTAATGGTTTTAATCGTCTTCTGGGGGAAGAAAGTTCGCATGCTCTGTTGCCGCTAATTTTGTCCGTGCTATGACCATGTACGTCCATGCGATGTCCGCCTTGACCGTTTATGGCCCTTTTGTTCGCCTAGAAAGTGTCCTCGCATAGTTTGACGAATAAGCTCTTCCGCGAAGAATTTTTCTGCTCCGTCCAAGGGCGGTCCCATCCGACACAATGACGGCATACAGTCTGTCTTCTCTCCAGAGTGCCTGAGAGCGTAAATAGCGCTCATTATTTACGCTCTCGGGCACTCTGGAGAGAAGACAGACTGTATGACGTCATTGTGTCGGATCATCCCTCTCAGGCGCCTACACAAGATCCGTTAATCCGCGATCGCGACAAAGTCCTGAATTGGCGGCAACAGAGGGTTTTCCAATCCCCTATTAAGCATAAAGTAAATATTTCGTGTTTAGAAAAGAGTAAAAATTTGGATTGGTCGTGTAGCGAAGCGGAACCAATCCATTTGAATAAGTCAAAAAGTCGAATATCCAATCGAATATTCGACTTTTTGACATGTTTGAATACCCAAATAATTGAATATTCGAATATTTAATATAAAGTTTGAATATTTAAATATTTGAACATATGAATGTGTTTTTGAACTTTTCTTGAAATTATTGTTTTATATGCATCGGTTTTGAGGTTTCCCTTTGAATTTATAATTAGGGCTGCACATGTACTGACGGTACAGTAATAAACACATCCGTATTAAATAAGGGATGCTTGAGATTTAGAATATTTAATGCACTCACGCAAATCTCCAAAAATAAAAATAGTACGTGATCAAGATGTTATTCTATTGAAAGTGAGTGGGTAGTTATGCTACCCTCCACTGCGACCGCAAGGATCTATTGTGGCTAAGATGTTATTACTTACGGGCTGATTAAATAGATATGTGATGTCTGCTAGTAATAAAATGGTCGGAATCTAACAATATGTATATGAATTATTCGTATTTGAATCCCGGCCTTAGAGCGTGTTCACAAACGGCTACTAAAAACGCACGTATGTGTGAATGTGTCGATTTAATTTTCTACTTCGTGACCAGTCGCGCCACATTTTGTAATGTGGCTTTGTGTGAATGCCACTATTTACGTGTGGCCTTCGTCATTTGTCGGGCGTTTGTGGCGCGACAAAAAGTGGTCAGTATGAATACGCTCTTAGTTTTATTCCTCATATTGGTATGATTAGGTGAGATGTCATTAATTTTAGGTTAGATATCGTCATTTTTAACGTAATGCTTGCAGTACACACTAGCCGAGCGTGTACTTGGTCGCTTTAGCTCGGCTCACCTTGCGACCGCTCGCCTAGAAAGCGGTTTTTGTGGCAAAGGGACACAAGGCGAGACGAGTGTCAAGCATTTATATGAAACACGTGCGATTATATTTAATAAATATAAATGGAGTGGACTAATGAACAAACATCAAATGTCTCGCACGAGGGGCTCAGCAAGGCGCTTCGGCGATTGTGTACTGCAGGCATAAGAATTCAAGTAAAACCTTTTTCTAATAACAATTGAGTCGCCTATTTCCAATAAACTCTAAATCCATTGAAAACTGTGGAGACACGTCCAGTCACCACCCTACGGTGACTGAATGCACGAGTCCCCACCTACGTCACGTGGTACGAGCGGAGATGAGAGAGCTGGCCCCCCTAGGCTTAAATAGGGTGCATCAGTTCCTTCTACCCTGGCTTGCCAAGTTGAGGAACAAGCCGAACAAGCTAACCACAGCTAGCCAAGCAAACCAGAATCCACCCGGTGATGCCGGATTCTGCCACACCTAAAGCGACCGACGAACTGGGTACCCACGCCCGATTCCGTAGGAGGATTCGCAATGCGGTACGACAATCAGCGAAGTGGTGGTACTCAGTCCAGTATCTCCGCTACCACCATAACCCCGCAAGGTGCACAGGAGAAAAGCAGCGGGACCTTTCGGGCACAGAATCTCCGACGCGACAAGGAGGACCTCGACATAACTGGTGGTACCCCGTCTGCTCTCTCTGTTACCTCCGTGTCAGTGTGCAAGGCGCACCGGAGGATCACGAAAGGGCCCTCACGACACCGGCCAGTCAGCAGAGAACACCAGTTTATCCAATACTCCGAAGGCTGTACGCACCGCCCCGTTGTACACCGTAATCTACCCGAGGCGAGTCTCGCCTAAGGACTTTTTTTATTTGAAGAGATATTGCAAAACCGAGCTAGGGTCACTTTTTAATCAATGGTGAAAAGAAAATTGATCTATCTCTAACCGTTTCCGTTCTATAACCGGAAGTTGATAAAATGAAGTTACTCTAACTCATTTGTTTTAAAAGTTGTAACCAAATTGTAAACACTTTCTTATGGCAACTTTTTACGCCCATTAAAATGACGTACCTGTTTTATTTCAAGGACTTTTTGTTTTTGTTTTTGTTTTCCTACACTAAATTTACTTTATTTCTTATGGGCGCATATGAAGATGTGTCCAAGGGCGGTCCCATCCGCAGCATTTTTGATGCTGATTTCAACGATGTGCCACTTGTGTACCTTTGTGAAAAAATATTTTTTGTTAAATACGACAAGCAAAGTCAATCAAGAGTGCTTATTTATAAAACAAAATATACAGTGTGTCCGTATTTCAACAGAATGTATGGGGATCTAGGTTATTTGAAGAGATAGAGAGTCGGTTAAATTAGGGCAAAGTTGCGTAATTTAGGGCCCAATAATAATCCAAAAACAGATTTTAAATATCTTCTTTCGTTTTTGAGATATTGTCAAGAAAACGGATTTTTTGAAATTTCGATTTTATTATTTTATTCAAAAACTATTAAATCCAGATATTTACAACATTGACATTATACAGGCACTTTTTAACGATAAATCTAGTAACATATTTTATTTTAAGATAACTATAACATTTACCCAGGGACCATAGCTAACTTTTGTTTTTCTTATGGGCGCCATTTTGAATTTTTATATTTTTTGAAAGAATATTTTTTACTGAATTCAATGATGTATCACACGTATAGTTTATTGTACATTTTATATGTAAAATTTTAATCTTTTGGTTTTTGTAAAGAGTGCCTTTGAAATAGTTGAGTAACTCACTTATTTGGCAACTCCTAGGACCCATAATTTGCTTACATATCACCCCCTGAGGACGGGCATCCGACGATGCAGATTTTAACAGTTTTGATGTGTTTTAAACTAATGAGTGTTTTCCACTCCCAGACTAAGCAGGAAGTAAAATTTCGAGTTTAGAAAAGACCCGCGTAGAAAATTTGTCGAGGGTCGCGCAGCGACCCGAGACAAATTTTCGCGGGGCTTTTCTAAACTCGAAATTTTACTTCGTGCGCCACGCGTATAAACCCTCGATTTACAGTAAAGTTAAAATTATATAACGCTTAAATATGATGGTGATCAATATTTATTGAAATGTAGCGAAAAATGCAAGAATTACTTTTTTTGAGAATAGTTTTGGAATAATAATAATAATAATAATAAAAGTACAATAAATTTAGTTTGTTCAACTTTTGTGTGATAATCGATACTTATTAAAATTATTACAAAAGACTGACAGTTATTAATTAATTTTGAGTGCTAACAATGATTGACTGCTGTCAAGATTTCATTTATTAACAGATATGACGTCATTGTTTCCAAGGCACTCTTTGCAAAAAAGACAATATCATAATTTTAAATATAAAATTGTTTACGCGGATTTTACTAAATCGTCTCAATTAAATTATTGTGTTATTGTATATATTTCAAATTCCGAACTTTACGTGCACCCAAACGTGACTACACATATTTTTGCTTATTTAGGGAAACGACCGAAGGGCAATAAACCATTGTGTACATTTTTCTGTATTTCCTTTCACTGAACCAAAATCGTGCGCAATTGGGGGCAATGACGACTTAGCCGTGCGCGAGGGATTAAATCGTAAACGTCCCTTCCCGGCCCAAAACTCCAGACCCGAAAAACCCCTGATTCTCCCTCTCTACAACTAGCGATCCTTTTCTTTCTTGTCTGAAATGTCATATCTATTTTTTTTCTACTAAAACCCCTCTTTTCTATATCCAACCAATCCCGTCACTTCTTTCTAAAACCTACCACTTTAAACCTCCATCCTCAGGGAGTCTTGTCTTAACTTTCAAACAGTAAACATCGTGCCCTTCGGTCGTTTCCGCGTTATACTTTCAATACTCTTCTGTTATTTTTCTAAGTCCTTTTGTTATATTTTTTGTTATTATTTATTAGTCAGTAGTTGTAATAAAGCCATTCATTTCAATATACTGGTATCCTTAATTTTGAAACCAAATCGCGAACCCGCGTAATAAACAAAAATCTAAAATAAATTATGAGTGTGGTACATCACTGAGTTCAGAAAAAAATATTCTTTCAAAACATATAGAAAACCATAGTGGCGCCTATACGAAAAACAAAAGTTGGCTATAGTCCCTGGGTAAATGTTATAGTTATCTATTCAAGCTAGAGACAGGTTTAATGCCTTTGCAGAGTTGGCAACTAAATACCCAATGTTTAAAAAATATAGTAAGCAACTAAAAGCTGATCTCAAAAATAAAATGAATTTGTCAAGTAGAGCGTTCTATAACGCACAAGTTACCAATGCAAAGAATAAATCTAAATCAATTTGGAGCATAATTAAGTCGAATCAAAACTGTAATACTAGAAGCACTGAAACCATTGAACACAATGGTTCTATGCTTTCGGAAGAAGAGGCCGCAGAGACCTTCAATAATTATTTCACAGACATTCCTATAAAATTAAGTCAAGAATTGGATAGCGTATCTATTGACACAGATTTCATCTGCAAAGCGATTAAATGGAACAACAATTCTATTTTCTTGTTTCCTGTATCAGAAAAGGAAATTATAGATATAACTATGAAAATGAACAATAGTACCAGTATAGATATTGATGATCTCTCACCTAACATAATAAAACATACCATTGTTCCACTAGCCACACCATTAAAATATCTATTTAATCGAGTAATTGACACAGGTCTGTTTCCCACCTGTTTAAAAAAAGCTAAAGTTAAACCTTTGTTTAAAAAGGATTCACCTAACAAAATAGAAAATTACAGACCTATTTGCATTTTACCGGTATTTTCGAAAATATTGGAGCAAGCTATAAATATACGGCTAAATGACTTTTGTGTTAAAAATAATATTATAACAGATATGCAACATGGTTTTCAAAAACGAAAAAATACAGACACCGCTGTAACTGCAGCTCTTAGTAATATCAGAAAAACCATTGATGAGCGTGAATGCGCAATGGGCTTGGCTATAGATCTGACTAGAGCATTCGATACGGTTAGTCATAGTATACTTTTATTGAAATTAGAAAGATATGGTATTAGAGGTGTATGTCTGCAATTACTAAAATCATATCTTAGTGAAAGAGTACAATCAGTATCATACGGCAATGGGACTTCAACGCCACTCCCCGTTGAAATGGGGGTCCCTCAGGGCTCCATTTTAGGACCAATTTTATTTAATATCTTCATAAACGATATTGTGAGTTGTAGGCATAATATGCGGTCAAGTGGTATGGTCGTGTATGCTGATGATACGACCGCTATTATCAGTGGTCAAAGAGTCGATCAAGTCATAGTTGAAACGCAATACAGTTACTTGCAAATAAAGACATGGTGCCAAAAAAACAAACTAACTCTAAATTCAGATAAGACATGCTGTGTCTTATTTAGAAACGGGAGATCCAATTTGGAGGTACCAACCAATTTCCTATTGGATGGCCAAGATACACTAATATCAACTATGATGAACTTATTAGGACTTACTATCGACTTCAAACTAAGCTGGGAACAGCATATTGAAACTTTAGCAGTGAAACTGAGTAGAATATGCTTTCTAATTAAATCGATAAATAAAAAGTGCTCAAAACACATTACACTGACCGCATATTATGCCTATTTTCATTCCCATATGCGCTATGAGATAATGCAATATGGACGCTGTAAAAAACTGTTATTTCAACGTCTGTTCGTGATTCAAAAACGTGTCGTCAGAGCACTAAGTTCTATAAAGCCTATGGACTCTTGTCGCCAAGATTTCAAAGACTGCGGTATTTTAACATTAGCTTCAACGTATATATATGAAGTATCCTTATTTGTTCGACAAAACACTCATCTATTTCCATCAGCGCAACACAACTACCCTACCAGATATAAAAATCACCTTCAACCACCAGCTCATAAAACCACCCTATTTCAAAAGGGGATCATTTATAACGGTTCCAAAATCTATAACTGTTTGCCTCATGAAATTAAAGACAGTGCATCTCTTATAATTTTCAAACGAAAACTTAAAAAATTATTGCTTGAAAAAAGTTTATATACAATTGAAGAATTTTTTGTTTAAAGAAATTGTCTATGTCTAATTATTGTTTATATTCAAATAGGTACATTTTAGTTTACACCCTTCAGCTGGATTATGACGTTTTCCTTTTGAATGCATGTATTGTTTAGTGATGAACAACTGTATGTAATTTACAAATGGAAATAAATTATATTATTATTATTATCTTAGAAAAAAATATGCTACTAGATTCCTCATTAAAAAGTACCTATATAATGTCAAAGTTCTAAATGTCAAGATTCAGTAGTTATTGAATAAAAAAATAAAAACGATTTTTCAAGAAATCAATTTTTTGTTGATATCTCGAAAACAAAAAAAAATATTTCAAAATTGTATTTAGATTATTGTTAGGTCCTGAAATACGCAACTTTGCCCTAATTTAACCGACTCTCTACCTCTTCAAATAACTAAGATCCCCATACATTTTGTTAAAATACGGATACCCTGTATATGTGCCACTTGTGTACCTTTGTGAAAAAATATTTTTTGTTAAATACGACAAGCAAAGTCAATCAAGAGTGCTTATTTATAAAACAAAATATACCACATCGATAGTAGTCATATTTTCAAACAAATTGCAAGCATCACCTAGTAACGCAATTGTTTACCAGTTGTCATGGCAACTTTGTCAATGACTTTCTTTGACAAAAGTAGGCATGTGGCACATCATTGAAATCAAGGGTAAAAATGCTGTTTAATGATGTGCATATCTCCATATGCGCCCGTAAAAAGTGTGATTTTGATATAAGAAAACAAAAATGTAATGTCCTGGAAATAAAATAGGTACGTCATTTTAATGGGCGCAAAAAGTTGACGTAAGAAAGTTTTTTCAGTTTGGTTATAACTTTAAAAACAACTCAGTTAATAATAATAATAATACTTTTTATTCAATATTTGCTACAATTAGAATTACAAGTGGTTGTTCACAAATTTGAATACGTCAAAAAATAGAAAATAGAAATTCAGGATACAAAATTTAAGTTCTAGCCGCTCCATAACTAAGAAATTCTGAAATAGTATAATAATAATAATAATAATAATTTATTTTCATGTTGATACATAAGGTTTACATACGTCAGTGAATGGAACATAAATGCGGCAATTTTAAACTAACCGCTTGATAAGTAAAATTTAAATTAATAACTAGTAAAATAAATCAATATGTATATCTTGCATTAGATAAATATAAGACATATAAAACATAACCTGAACTAACAGAAAATATATACACAGTACACTTTGAGGAACACATTAAAATTCAGTTAATATTAAAAACATTAAAACACTATAAATCGTAAGATTGTAATGACCATAAATAACTGTTTTACCGATTAAAATCATGATTACAATATTCTTGCCAGTTATAGAAGGTGCCGTTTAATAATACATTTTTAACACATATTTTAAATTTATTTAGAGGGAGTTTGGAAATATGATCTGGCAACACATTAAAAAACTTGATGGAATAATAATTTGGCCCAAATCTAGAACGTTGAAGTCTTAAGGGATTGGGGCATAACTTGTCCCTAATTCTCATGTTATGTCCATGATGTAACCTGTGGCAGGGATATTTTGCAATATGCTTTTTTACATACAATAGACATTTATAAATATATAAGCAAGGAAGCGTTAATATTTTCAAGCTTACGAATATATCCCGACAATCATCCCTATAACCTGCTCGTGATATAATTCGTATAGCTTTCCGTTGTAAGCCAAACAAACGCTGAGCTGAAGATGAATGTCCCCAAGCCAAAATCCCATACGAGAGGTGTGAGTGAAATAATGAAAAATAAGCTGTTCTAGTAACTGATATTGAAACACTATCTCTTAAATTTGTTAAAAGAAAAATTGACTTGTTAAGTTTCTTACTTATTTCATTTCCATTGTGGTCCCAACCTATTTTATCATCAATGTGTAGTCCTAAAAATTTGACAGATTTTTGCATAGCGGTAATTTCGTGTTTTTTTAATGTAAATAAAAGCCTTACTGTTTTATCATCGTTAAGACAGAGGTTGTTGGCAGTGAACCACAATGATGCTTTTGATTCTGCTGCTTCGCTCATTGCCAATGACACATTGATATCTTTTGTCGAGGAAATTAAATTCGTATCATCAGCAAAAAGTACTACGTCAATATTATTCATGTAATTGTCGAAATCATTACTGAATATTAGATATAATAATGGTCCCAGCGTAGACCCTTGCGGGACCCCATGTTTAATTGGTAGATTTTCAGATAGTGATTTATTGAGGTGTACTATTTGTTGCCTATTTGAAAGAAACGATAAAATAAGTCTAGACGCACATGGTTTAAAATTATACAAGTACAATTTTCTTAACAGTATACAGTGAGAAACACAATCAAAGGCCTTACTCAAGTCAACGAACGAGGCCATTGCATATTCACCCTTCTCAAAACAAGAATTAACTTTATCTACAAAGTCCATTATGGCATCAGTAGTTGATTTTCCCTCTCTGAAGCCATACTGCGAATTAGAGAGAAGTTTGTTAGAATCTAGAAAGGAGATCATCTGACGAAACATAATTTTTTCAATTACTTTCGAAAACACTGGCAGTAGAGATACAGGCCTGTAATTATTTATTTCATTTTTATCCCCTTTCTTGTGAACAGGTATCACTTTTGCTAACTTGAATACGTCCGAAAATATACTAGATGTTATTGATTGATTAACAAGTTTTGTTAATGGTTCAATTAGGACGTCGATGAATTCATTAATTATGTGCATTGAAAATCCATACACATCCTTGCTTTTTTTATTTGCAAAGCCCCTGACTGTATCTCTCACTGTAATCTGCGAGACGGTTTCAAAATTAAGTGTTCAGTTACTTCATAAAAATGACATTTTATTAACTTCCGGTTATAGAAGGGAAACGGTTTCAGATAGATCAATTTTCTTTTCACCACTGAGTAAAACGTGAAAAAGTGACTCTTGCTCGCAAAAACATTGAAATTTCGTTTTTTTATGCTTATGAAACGCGTCTATAGATGGCCTAAGACATTAGTTTTAATCTAAGTCCTTTCACTTCTAATTTATCGCTATCTCTCCTTTCATTTTAAATTGTATTGTTAGTTGGTTTGAAGAGAATTTGACCTAAACGTTACATATACTTTAATAGAGCGTTGTAACAAATCAAATTAAATATTTCATTGTATAATTCAATATCCGGAGGTGTATTTGCACGGGAAGTAGTTGTTTCAATGTATATTTATCGTCTTAAATTGTCTTATTAATTAAGACACTGTTTGCATTTTCACGAATAGTTTTTTCGTAATTTTATATATTATGTTTCAATATCTCTTTAAATAAAAAAGTTTACCATATGTGGCACCTCCAAAATGCACCATCCTGTACAGTGTAAATAAAACTCACGCGTAGAACTTATGTATATAAAATAAACGAACATCAAACTACGATGAATTTCTTGATCATATCAACCCACAAGAACACGCAACACAACCCAATGGATTTAGGGGATTTTAGAAATAGGCGAGTTAATTACTTTAGGAGTATTTGTTAATGTAAATTAACGCCTTTACGATTGTGTAAATCAATCAAGATGTCCTTATAAAATATCATGGCCGCAGATATTTAAAACGCTAGATACATTGAAAGTGAAATCGTTGTTGTGTGTCCGACAAGGAAATAATTTCACCGCATGCATGAATAATGTAACAATCCTTCCTGAATTCTCGGCGCAAAATTGATCTTAATTGTTTAATGTTTAAATCATTGTTGTTTGCATGATTGTAAAAGGAATGTATAATATAATATAACAATTAGAATAAAGTAAAATTGTTGAGGATCTTTGATATACCATTCACTTTTTATTTTAAGCAATGCATTTAAATATAAAATTGAGATTTATAAAATTTTTAAAATTAACATACTTCAAATAATCTTTGCTGTAATTCAGTATTAAAATTAAAAGTAGGTAAAAAAATTCTATTCGATTTTTTTACATCAGCGCCTTTCCACATATTGACATGGTTTTTTACTTCGTTTTCAAAAAATTTACTTAATTTATTTAATTTATTTTTCTAGACCTACTTCGAATTATAATTTCTTAATTAGAATTTTATATAGTGCTAAAACCTCCACATCCCCCCCTCCCCTCCCTCTGGCTACGGAATGGGCACATTCCGTAGCCAGAGGGAGGGGAGGGGGGGATGTGGAGGTTTTAACACTATATAAAATTCTAATTAAGAAATTATAATTCGAAGTAGGTCTAGAAAAATAAATTATTATGCAAATATTGTGAAATATACAGAAATTTAAATGTATATTACTTTGAGAATCAAGTATTTTTGTCTAGACCATTGGGAAATTATTCAGAAATGGTGTTTGCAAGGTCAAAGATCCTTGCAAACTTATGAAAATTGTATAAATATGATAATTTTGCAAAGTGCATAAATTACATGAAGGACAATGATCTCAATTACAATTTTAATTAGTTCAAATAAAGTTGTGCTTACATTATTAGGCGAAAATGTAGTATGCGGACCTGCTTTCAGATTTATGCACAGGAGCATATGCGCAACGCATACACCAGCGGTCCTAACAATGTAAATGTGACCCGGGTGGAGCGCCTGATTCTGCTCAAGCGAGCCGAGAAACTTCCGAGTTCAAATTTCACTTAACCCATAATACACTTATTTTTTTATAAAAATTATATCGAATTGGAACTGGCGATGAAATACTTCCGCATGCGGCTTACTCACCAGACTTGGCTCTATCCGATCACGCACTTGCTGGGCAGCGCTTCACTTCTTACAAAAATGTACGAAAATGGCTCAATGATTGGTTTGCCTTAAACGATCAATAATTTTTTTGGCGTGGCATCCACAAATTGGCAGAGAGATAGGAAAAATATGTAGCTAGCGATGGGCAATATTTTGACCCATTTTCATAAAATAAATGTGTATTTTCTATTAAAAAAATCCGGTTTCATATTTACAGACCTGGTATAAAGATAATGCCATATATTTATTTTTCAGTTTTTTTTTTTTTTGTTATTTTTATTACTCCAGTTTATTTACAATCTGTCTTGAATGTTGACAATAGGTAAATGATTTGTTAGTTTTGTGAGTTCGATGTAGTAGGTAATAATTCCTATGAATTGTTTCCTTTTATAGCGAGCACTTAGTTCATTAGGCGAATCTTGTTGTTAAGTCTGTTGGCTTGAAACGTTTAAGTCTGCGCACTTCACCGCTAGTATTGAATAGGTTTCTTGCAAGTTCGTTTGGGTGTGATGATATTCTACGTTGGTACGTAGCACAGTATTTCTTGATTTCACTTTGGATGAGGGAATTTGCAGGTCTTTATCTATTGTTTTGTTTGGGACGTACCATGGGGCGTTTGTCATGCTTCTAAGTGCTTTGCTCTGGAATCTCCGGATTATTTCCAGGTTGGAGTGGGAGGCTGATCCCCAGAGCTGGATCCCATAAGTCCAGATGGGCTTTATGATTGCTTTGTACACGAGCAGTTTGTTTTGAAGAGTAACTTTGGACTTTTTGCCGATGATCCAGTATAGTTGTTGCCACCTGAGCCCCAGTTGTTTCCTCTTATTAAAAATGTGTGTTTTCCACGTTAAACGTCTGTCTAGGTGCATACCTAGGTATTTTGCGCTGTCAGTTTGTGATAACTGATGGTTGTTTAGGGTGACAGGGGGGCATTGGTCTCTCTTTGTTGTAAATGTTACGTGTGTAGATTTGGTCTCATTTGCCTTTATCTTCCATTTCTTCATCCATACCTCTATTTTATTTAGATGGGTTTGCAGGTTTCTTGATGCTATGTTGTGATTGCAGTGGGAAGCCAGTATTGCCGTGTCATCTGCGAAGGTGGAGACTGTGGTTAGCATTGTAGTAGGGAGATCTGAAGTGTATAGAAGGTAGAGTATTGGTCCCAATACGCTTCCTTGCGGGACCCCAGAGCTGATGTGGTTTAGGTCCGTGTATTCCGACCGTACTTTTACTAGAAAAAATCTGTTGGTTAAGTATGATTTTAATAGTTCGTACAAGTGATAGGGAAGATTTTGTTTTAATTTGTAGAGTAGGCCAGTATGCCACACTTTGTCGAATGCTTGGCTGACGTCAATGAAGGCTGCCGAGCAGAATCTCTTATTCTCGATGTTGTTGCTGATTTGTTTTACTACCCTGTGCACCTGTTCGATTGTGCTATGTTTTTTTCTAAACCCAAATTGATGGTTGGGAATTAGCTTTTGTCGTGTTAGGATGGGATCCAGCCTGGTGAGCAGTAGTTTTTCGAAGATTTTGGACAGTACTGGCAGTAGACTTATTGGTCGGTATGAGTTTATTTCATTTTCGTTTTTGCCCGGTTTGGCGATCATGGTTATCTCTGCTATTTTCCATTGCGGTGGGAAGTAGCTAAGTCGTAGTATGGCATTAAATATTTGTAGAATTGACGTGATTGCTTTTTTTGTTAACTTTTGGAGGATCCGTCCAGTTATTAAGTCATACCCAGGTGCTTTTTTGGGGTTGGTACCTTTTAAAATTGTTTGTTTGACTTGGCAATATTTGAAGGGTTTTGTGGGTATGTCCATTTGGAATGGGGTCTCAAGGAAGTTCGATATTTCTTCCGTGCTATCTTGGTCATCAATATCAAATGGTTTGAATACTCCAGTCAGGTGTTGGGCAAATGCAATGGCCTTTTCTTCATCGTTTCTGGCCCATTTTCCGTTTTGGTCCTTTATAGGGGGAATTGGTAGAAGTGGTCTGTTGAGTTTCCTTGTTGCCCGCCAGAGTGAGTAGTTGCTGGCAAGAGAGGGTGATAGATTTTCGAGGTATGTTTCTACTGATTGGTTTTTATTGGTCACCAATAGTGCCTTTAGTTCGCGGCATGCTCTATTGAGTTTTCTTTTGTCTTCTGGTGCTTTTGTGATTTGCCAGGTCCTGCGTAACTTTCGTTTTTCAGATATTTTATCTTTTATTATTATTGGGTTTTCATCCCTTTTGTTGCTGGGTCTTTGTGGTGTTGATTCCCATGCCGCCTTTTGTATGGACTTTGTCAGATTTTCCAGCGCTACTTCTATGTCGATAGGCGTCTTTAGGGGAATTTTTAGGTTTATTAGTTGGTCTATTTTTGTTTGGAATGCTTCCCAGTTGATGTTGCGGTTCCATAGGGTGGTCTGTTTATCCTGGTTGGTTGGTTCTGTGAGTACCGTTAATATTACTGGTGTGTGGTCTGAGGATAAGTCCAGGCTTGATTCAATTTTCATAAGCTTTGGGTTGATTCCTTTTGTTATGAAGAAGTCTAGGGCATCTGGTGTTTTGTTTGGATCGCTTGGCCAGTGGGTGGGTTCGCCTGTTGCCACCGGGTTCATGCTGTTTATGTTCATTGCAGCAAGAAGTTCTCTTCCTTTGGTGTTTACCAATCTTGCACCCCAGGCTTTGTGCTTGGCATTATAGTCCCCTCCTGCTATACATTTGTTGCCAAGTGTCTTTAAGAAGTTTGAATATTCTTGCCGTTTGTTCTTATGTTTTGGGGGACAATAAACTGCAGACACTACTATGTTACCTCTGGCTGTGTTTACTGTAATTGTTGTGGCTTGGATGTGTTCGCTTGCATAGTTTTCTAGTTCGCTGTGTTTTATGTTGCTGCGAATAATTATTGCTGTTCCACCATGGGCTGTTCCGTCGGGATGATTTGTATGGTATAAATTATATTTTGGTATACTAATGTGGGATTTTGCGGTGAAACGTGTTTCTGCAATTAGTATGATGTCTATTTTATTTTCTATTAGGTAGGCTTTCATTTCTTGTGCATGTTGGCACAGGCCGTTGGCATTCCACTCTACAATTTTGAGTGATTGCGTCATTGTGGTAATTTGTTGACGAGGGTGGTGATGAGATTCATCATGGTTCCCATTTGTGTTATAAGAGTTTTCATCATAATTTTTAACTCTTGCATATCGTTTTGTGTTTCCATAGTTGTTTGGTTTGCGTTGTTATGTTGGGTTGTTTTCTCTGCATAGCTGGTCCCTGGTTCTACATATTGCTGGTTGGTGTCCTGTCGGTTGAGGTTCCTTTCTCTAAGTTTGGGGTAGAGTTTTTGTTGTAGTTGCTTATGTATGATGCATCCTCTGTAGTTGGCAGGGTGGTTTTCTTCGCAGTTAACACACTTTACTTGGTTGTTTGGTTCTTTCCGCGGGCAGGTTGCTGTCGTGTGGGTCTCGGCGCATTTGACGCATCTTGGTTCTCTTTGGCAAAAGTTTTTGGTGTGGCCAAATCTTTGGCACCTAGTGCATTGCGGGATTTCTCTTTTTGACTGATATGCTTCAAAGATAACGCTTGAGTTCATGAGTAAAGTTGTTTTGTATATTTCTTTATTATTTTCGTTTTGTTGCAGGTCGATGAAAAACATTGGCAGTGGGCGTTTTGTTTTGTTACTCCGTGCGTTCCAAACGTTGGTGACTATATGCCCTAGGATTTCTATGTTTTCTTTGATTTCTGTCACATTTGTGGAATAGTGTAGGTTCTTTAGTACCACTTTAAATGTTTTGTTTTGTTTTAATTTGAAGGTATGGAATCTGGTTCCTTTTTCTATTAGGACTTTTGTGATTTCCGAGTATGCTTCTGCTGTTTTGGGTTGCACTTTGACTTGTTCACTACCTATAGCTTTGAGTATGTACATGTTTTTGGCGGTTATATCTAGTTGTTCTATAAGTGGCTTGATGTTCTCAACTCCCTCGATAAATATGGGTGGTGGTTTAGGTTCGTTAGCATTATTGTTTACCTGGATTTCGGCTGGTACGTTATCTTCATTTTCTAGATGGCTGAATCTGTTTGCTGTACCCAGCCAGTAGTCTTTTTTATCTGATTGTGACTGGTTTTTTTCCCCTGGGCTCTTTATTCTTCGTCTCTTTCTGTTGGTTACTTCTTGCCAGTCGAGTGAGGTCTGTTTGTGGCTAGGTGGTGTTGAGTTGCTGGTTCCTCCCGTTGATTGGTTTTTGTTTGTCGTATTTGGGTTTTCATTTAACGATTGTGAACGTGGCCTGTCGCCTGTTTTTTGAAACATGCTGTTGTGGAAGATTTGTTGTGTATATTTCTTTAAGGGATGTTTGTTTGGTGTTGGTTGCGGTTGTGCCTCGCTTTCTTTTCCTTGGTTGCTTTCGCCGCTTTCTTCCTTGCTAATTTGTGGGGTTGTGTTTTCGACGTTGCACTTATTGCAGCTCCAGTTTTTTATTTCGCCACTTGAATTCAATTGGTTCAGGGTCCCGATGGACATTTGTATGCACTCTAGGTGGAATTTTTCAGTTTGTATTGAATAATTTCGTCAACAATAAATAACTTACCAATAACGTGGCAGTTTTATAAATTTTCTTTAATTCAAGGATAAATAAGTTAAGCGTTTTCTTTATATAAAAACTGAAAATCTAATACGAAGCAAACACCTCTGCAATTTAAGAGTAAACCAAATTCCTAGAGTGTGTTCTAGATTTTGTAAAACTTTTGTGTATGCTACTCCAACTAATAATTATTATGCAAACTCACCTATTATAAGATTATCTCGACTTTATAATCATTACGCATACAATCTCGACATATTCACTTCAACATTCAAAGTGTTTAAGTATAATGTTAGTGATTCTATAAAATTATTATCTATGTTACACCTTAGTTTATGAGTTAATTTTTAATATTGTTTATTTCTTTATGGTTTTAGGTATTTCTGTTCTGCATGCATCTTTTGTTATATATTTATATAAGTTATATTGTATTTCATTTGTAATAATGATATAGCCCTGTTATTAGACTTTACAGTCTGTTGGGTTGTTACCAAATAAATAAATAAATAAATTCACTCAACTTACAACTGCACGAAAACTTGTCAAGTTAAATTAAAAAAAAAGTAACAGTACACTCGCCAATCGAGTTAATCATTTGCGAAAACCAGCCTGGGGGCGACAGCCAGTGTGAACGAATGCAAGGTCGGCTAGTGGATGTCCGACCACCTGAACTGATAACCTGGTCGCCCTGACCAGATCTTGCGTAATCCTCTTGGCATTGGCCCCGTTCCGATTCAAAATACTCGCAAATAAAATTCACTTCTGATCTGCTCGCACCCATAACAGGATATTTCGAAGGTCATCGCCCGCATACACCTGGTGTTCATGACATTCACAAATATACAAAGCATAATTATGATAACTTTTATATGTGCCGTTCAGAATAATAATTCTAACATAAATTATTATGGTATATAATGGTTTGTAAATTAAATTCACTTGATTTTGTTTCACTTATATGTATTTTATTTTCTACTAGTTTCGGCTTAATGCCATTATCAAAATAATTTCCATCCATTTGTACATCATTCTTGATAATGGCATTAAGCCGAAACTAGTAGAAAATAAAATACATATAAGTGAAACAAAACCAAGTGAATTTAATTTACAAACCATTATATTTTAAAATGTTTTACCAAGTGATTAATGAGAAAAAAGTGTCCGATTTATTATGGTATGTTGGGCAGTGGGCAAGGATGGGCTTCGACACGTCGACTTTAACAGTCGACGTGACAGCATGTCGACAATGTTGAGAACGTCAACAATACTATTTATAGGTTATTAATAAAAAAACGTTTTAACTTTGTTGGTGTAACACATTTATTTTTATGTGACTGCAGTTTCGGCAAATTTAGCTTGCCATTATCGAATTTCATGTTTGATAATGGGAAGTTAAATTTGCCGAAACTGCAGACACATAAAAATAAATTGTGTTATACAAACAAAGTTAAAACGTTTTTTATTGATAAATTAACATGTATACGAAGTAGAAACCTCCACAATACAAAATTTATAGGTTATGTTGTTATTCAGAATAATAACTTTAATACATACACTTGGTATGGTATGTTGGGCGGTGGCAGGAATGGGCCTCGACGCTTCATCTTTGAAAGTCGACGTGACAGCATGTCGAGAACGTCAACCATACCATTTAAAGGTTATGTTATTATAATGTATATGTCGCGGTTTTGGATGATTTTGAGAGTTTTAGATACTCTGTTAACTTTCAAGCTAGCTGCGAAAATCGCATCGCATTAGGCTGATTAGCTTAAATGTTATTTTAATTAAAAACATTGTCGTCAGGAATGTTGTACAAATAGTCGACGTGAAATTCGACGTGTCGAGAATGACATTGTCAAAGTGACATTGCTGACGCCGCCCATCCCTGGCGGTGGGTTGTTTGGCCTCTGAGCCATTTAAATTACGTTAATCTGAAATATCTGTTATTTATTGACTGATTATAACTAAAAACCAAAATCAATGGTCGTTTAAATACTAAGAATGACATTGATATTGATGCAGAGCACTTAGTGAATTTTACCTTTATTGTGTATACCACTACAAGGTTTCGATAGGCTTTATTTAATATTCGTGTACCATCACCTGATGGTGTGTGTGTGCATACTTGGAAGGTGAAATAGCTCGGTTTATCAGAGTGTTGAATCAAATGTTGTTAATTGGAAGTGCACGTGGAAGGTTGTGTTGTGAAATGCCGAAGAGAATAAAAAAAATCGATTGATTAATCATTTTGTTATTATTTTTGTAAATGGATTTTTAATGGTGTTTATGTAATTTTCCGTGTATCTGACTGGTTTGTTTGTTTTCGTTGTGACGGGTCAAGGTTTTATTAAAAAAATACAGAAATATTAGTGAGACAACGAATTATTTATTATTAATCCAGACTGAAATCAATTTGCCGTCTACTCTAAATCATTATAATTTACATGATCGCATGATACTTATAGGGGAATGATCAACCCCCTTAAATAAGTATCTAGAAAGCTCCTGATGGAGCGGCATAACCCCTACTAGGGGTAATAGTCACTATATATATTGTTGCGTTCCGAACTAATCCCGAATTTTAGGGGTCGACACACAATCATGAAAGGTTTTATATTTATTTAACTTCTGACACCAGGGTGATTTTCAACGGATCCCAGCCGTGAATGATTAATTATTTATGATTTTAAACGTTTATGAATCGGATATGATTAAAGGGTGAGCTTTTTAAGGAAACACTGATTAAACACACTTAATATATTTCCTATAAGATTATAATTCTAAACCTAACTTAATTTAAATTGACTTAAAATAAACTTTGTAAAATAACGCGCAGCGGTACGCGGTTAACGTGGCGGACAAAACTAGACTGACTGGGGATGCGCTGGATCCGTATTTATATTATATTTATACTGCTGAATAAGCAAGTGATAAGTAAACAAAAGAACCATTATTAAGGGTGGATCCAACAATATATATAACTGGTTGGAGTTTTTCTGCTGCTTTCTCATGTCGATTTGTTTATTTGCGCTCTACGTTTCGGCAGCATCACTTCTGCCATCATCAGGAGCTTTTTTATCTACTGAGTGATAGATGTCATGTTCACTGTCAGTACACTTGTTTTGTTAACTAGGGACTTGTGTCTAGATCTGCTGTGTGTCATTGGTCCACTCGATGTAGAAGGTACTAAAATTTCTTGATTTGTGTCCGATGTATCTGCATTGTTATATACATATATATATATATATATATATATATATATATATATATATATATATATATATAGAGGTATATATATATATATATATAGGTATATATATATAGAGGTATATATATATATATAGGTATATATATATAGAGGTATATATATATATATATATATATATATAGGTATATATATATATATATATATATATATATATATATATATATATATATATATATATATATATATATATATATATATATATATATATATATATATATAGATATATATATATATATATATATATACCTATATATATATATAGAGGTATATATATATATATATATATATATATATAGGGTGTCCCATTAGTGCGGTCTCGGAAGATATCTCAGCTCTCGTTAAAGATAGAAAAAAAATGTTTTCACCAAATTTGCTTGATTTTAAGAGCTGCATAACCTAAAATTATTTTCAAATATACAGGGTGTCCCATTATTCCATACTTAATACCAACTTTGTTATTTTAAATGGAACACCCTATATATTATTTTTTTATTTGATCCGCCTTTAAATAACCTACACAAAGATATATCATTATCGGCACTTTAGGTAATTCGTTACTTAAAAAAAAAATATTTTTTGAAAATTTTGGCAGTTTTAGTACTTTACTTAAAAATTCACTGTGTTCGTATTTTTTAAGATACCAGTCTGAAATTTTACACACATATGCAGTAAAGAATGCTCTATCCATTGACTATAACACATTTTAATATTACTTATAAAACCTAGTAAAAAACTACCCTCGAATATTTAATATTTAAAATGTACATTACTTCATTTTTTTAAATGGGACATCCTATATTTTTTTATTTTATCAAATCCGCAATAAAAAATGCTTTATTTCTTGTATATCATACCCTTTATCTATTTTCATTAGTTTTGGAGATATTAACATTTTTCTGTCAAATATAGGGTATACAAAAAATAAAGAATTTTTCATTTCGGATCTGATAAAGTAAAGAAATATAGGGTGTCCCATTTAAGAAAATGAAGTTATGTACATTTTAAATATTAAATATTAGAAGGTAGTTTTTTATTAGGTTTTATAAGTAATATTATAATGTGTTATAGTCAATGGATAGAGCATTCTTTACTGCATATGTGTGTAAAATTACAGACTGATATCTTAAAAAATAAGGACACAGTGAATTTTTAAGTAAAGTACTAAAACTGCCAAAATTTTCAAAAAATATTTTTTTCTGAAGTAACAAATAACCTAAAGTGCCAATAATGATATATCTTTGTGTAGGTTATTTAAAGGCGGATCAAATAAAAAAATAATATATAGGGTGTTCCATTTAAAATAACAAAGTTGGTATTAAGTATGGAATAATGGGACACTCTGTATATTTGAAAATAATTTTAGGTTATGCAGCTCTTAAAATCAAGCAAATTTGGTGAAAACATTTTTTTTCTATCTTTAACGAGAGCTGAGATATCTTCCGAGACCGCACTAATGGGACACCCTGTATATATATATATATATATATATATATATATATATATATATATATATATATATATATATATATATATATATATATATATATTCCTAATAGGCCATTCGACCAAAAAAAGGAGGCAGAAGTTGCTGGTCTAATGCCCTGTTAGGATCCGTTTCCGAACGTCTCTGTTCTTAACGTAGTACGACCGTTACTTCTTGTCCTGGTATATATATATATGTAATATATATATATATATATTACATATATATATATATATATATATTACATATATATATATATAAATATATATATATATATATATATATATATATTATCATTTGCCTTTTACCTTTCGGTGTAGGCTTTATATATATATATATATGGTACTTATAGTGACTATGCTCTAGCTTCAAGAAAAACCTTCACGACCAACATCTACCTGCTGAAGAGCATCAGCTCGAGCGATCCACCGTCCACAACAAGACCCCCCACCGATGTGTCCGGCGCGACACCGCCTCCAAATCCACCGACGGGCGGCAGCAGCGGCGGAAGCAAAAACAAAAACACACTCTCCTGCCCGAAATGCGGTGACCCCTGCACGCACGTGGAGACCTTTGTCAGTTCCACGCGTTTCGTCAAATGCGAAAAGTGCCACCATTTCTTCGTCGTCCTCAGCGAAGTCGACAGCAAGAAGAAGGAGAGCATCGAGAACAAGAGCGGGTTCTTCAGGAAGACACCTCCGCCCCCGAAGAAAATCTTCGAGTACCTCAACAAGCACGTCGTGGGGCAAGAGCATGCGAAAAAGGTATGTATGCTAACGTCTATATGGCAAAATAGATATAGATATAAGGCAGATATAGATTTTGTACAGGGTGTTCAAAAAGGGTCAGTGCAGTTTTAAAGTAAAATAAATCATAATTGGAAACGTGAGCGGCCAAAATTGAACTAGGGTTAAGTTAGAAGATAGTTTGTGAAGTTAGTTTAGGTTAAGTTAGCTTTGTCAGGTTACGTTATTAGAGAGTTACTTAGGTTAGATTATAAAAGCGTTCAATTTGAAGCTTTCAACGAGTAACTGTATTGTTTCGAGTTTACGTGAAGTGATTAATCACAAATAGAAAGACTGTTATTCCTTACTTCACTTTAAAAAGTGAAGTAAGGAATAACAGACTTTCAACGAGTGTTTTCCACTCCCAGACTAAGCATGAAGTAAAATTTCGAGTTTAGAAAAGCCTGAAAATTTGGCTCGGGCGCGTAGCGAAGCGGAGCGACCGAGCCAAATTAGGCTTTTCTAAACTCGAAATTTTACTTCATGCGCCACGCGTACGAAACAATGATTTCAAGTGAAGTTTAAAATACACTAGGTGTAGGTTAGATGATATATCGTAAAATTAGTGTAGGTTACGCGTAGGTTATGTCGTGTGTATCTGCTTTTAGGTTATTTTGGTTCTAAATTTGTTAGTTTAATAACCTAACACCTAACAGTAGCTTGATTAGTAAGCTAGGTAATGTCATATGTATCTGTTTTTAGGTTAGGTATCGTGAAATTAGTTTAGGTTATGCGTAACTATTTTCAAGCTAGGTTAAATGATCAATTTCTTAGGTTAAGTTATACGCCAGTCATTTAAGTAATCATGAGCTTAATCCATCATCGACTAATTTGATCTAACCTAACACTCGCTCGATTAGTAAGTTAGGTTATGTCATGCGTATCTGATTTTAGGTTATGTTGGTTCTCAATTTGTCAGGTTAATAACCTAACACCTAACACTAGCTTAATTAGTAAGTTAGGTTATGTCATGTGTATCTGTTTTTAGGTTATGTCGGTTCTCAATTTGTCAGGTTAAAAACCTAACACCTAACACTAGCTTGATTAGTAAGTTAGGTTATGTCATGTGTATTTGATTCTAGGTTATGTCGGTTCTCAATTTGTCAGGTTAGGTTAGTAAAGAGTTACTTAGGTTAGATTATAAAAGCGTTCAATTTGAAGCCATAAACAAGTGTTTTCCACTCCCAGACTAAGCATGAAGTAAAATTTCGAGTTTAGAAAAGCCTGAAAATTTGGCTCGGGCGCGTAGCGAAGCGGAGCGACCGAGCCAAATTAGGCTTTTTTAAACTCGAAATTTTACTTCATGCGCCACGCGCATTCAACGCTGATTTAATGTGAAGTTTGAAATATACTAGGTGTAGGTTAGATGATATATCGTGAAATAAGTTTAGGTTAAGAGTAATTATTTTCAGGTTAGGTTAAATGATCAGTTTCTTAGGTTAAGTTATACACCAGTTACTTAAGTAACCATCGGCTTAATCCATCATCGACTAATTTGATCTAACCTAACACCAGCTTGATAAGTTTGAAATATACTAGGTATAGGTTAGATGATATATCGTGAAATTAGTTTAGGTTAAGCGTGACTATTTTCAGGTTAGGTTAAACGATCAATTTTCTAGGTTAAGTTATACGCCAGTTATTTAAGTAACCATCAGCTTAATCCATCATCAACTAAATTGATCTAACCTAACACCAGCTCGATTAGTGACTTAGGTTATGTCATGTGTATATGTTTTTAGGTTATGTTGGTTCTCAATTTGTCAGGTTAATAACCTAACACCTAACACTAACTTGATCAGTAAGTTAGGTTATGTCATGTGTATCTGATATTAGGTTATGTTGGTTCTCAATTTGTCAGGTTAATAACCTAACCCAACCTAACACTAGCTTGATCAGTAAGTTAGGTTATGTCATGTGTATCTGTTTTTAGGTTATGTCAGTTCTCAATTCGTCAGGTTAAGTTAGTAAAGAGTTACTTGGGTTAGATTATAAAAGCAATCAATCGAAGCTTCTAACGAGTGTCTTCCACTCCCAGACTAAGCATGAAGTAAAATTTCGAGTTTAGAAAAGCCTGAAAATTTGGCTCGGGCGCGTAGCGAAGCGGAGCGACCGAGACAAATTAGGCTTTTCTAAACTCGAAATTTTACTTCATGCGCCATGCGTACAAGACACTGATTTCAGCGAAGAAGAAACGATACGAACGTTTTGCGTTTCAACGGATCGCGGAAGTTGACTGTCATATTACCTATTAATTACTTTTTAGGTTAAAAATTGACACTTTCTAGCTGTCAATAAACTTGAAATATAGGTTATGTCTAGTAGATTACATAACCTATATTTCAAGTTTATTGACAGGTAGAAAGTGTCAATTGCACGACTCTAATCTAATATTGTACGGGGTTAACAAATGAATTTATTATCACGCAAGCTACAACGTTTGAATTTAGAATGGCAGCACTTCATGAACCTCGGCAGCGTTTGGACACTCGTAACGAGTGTTTTCCACTGCCAGACTGAGCATGAAGTAAAATTTCGAGTTTAGAAAAGCCTGAACATTTGGTTTGGTCGCGTAGCACGAAGCGCGGAGCGGCCAAACCAAATTTTCAGGCTTTTCTAAACTCGAAATTTTACTTCATGCGCCACGCACACAAAACAATGATTTCCAGTGAAATTTGAAATATACTAGGTGTAATATCGTGAAATTATTTTAGGTTATGCGTAACTATTTTCAGGTTAGGTTAAGTGATCAATTTCCTAGGTTAAGTTAAACGCCAGTTATTTAAGTAACCATCGGCTTAATCCATCATCGACTAATTTGATCTAACCTAACACCAGCTTGATAAGTTTGAAGTATACTAGGTATAGGTTAGATGATACATCGTGAAATTAGTTTATATTATGAGTAACTATTTTCAGGTTAGGTTAAATGATCAATTTCTTAGGTTAAGTTATACGCCAGTTATTTAAGTAACCATCGGCTTAATCCATTATCGACTAATTTGATCTAACCTAACACTAGCTCGATTAGTAAGTTAGGTTATGTTATGTGTATCTGTTTTTTAGGTTATGTTGGTTCTCAAATTGTCAGGTTAGGTTAGTAAATAGTTACTTAGGTTAGATTAGAAAATGTGGCTCTGCAACATAAATTTTAATTAATCAATGTCTTTTATTATTATTATTATTATTATTAGGTGTTATCAGTGGCAGTTTATAATCATTACAAACGCATATACAACAATACTCCCGCTCAGACCGGCGGCGGCAACACGAGGCAGGACATGGCTGTGATGGAACAAGGTCCTAACACAAATTTCACTCATAGAGGTAGTTGTATGTTTTTCATCGCTTGATAGTCATACATTCTCAGTGCTTTTGTTTTTTCACATTTTTTTTCGCTCTCTCATTGTTACGTACTTGCTTTTCTTACGCTACAAAAAAACCAAACACGTGTCTAGATGCCCTCCATATAACAGGGATGGGCAACTCGGGATCGATGGGCTTCAATTTCCCCAACAAGCTGAACGAATCGTCGAAATCCTCGGGCAGCGGCGGATCGGATATTTTGGACAGGACGACGCACGAGTTGAAGTTGGAGAAGAGTAATATACTGTTATTGGGACCTACTGGTTCAGGTTAGTATATTTATTCTGTAAACTAATACTCCCAAATTTTAGATGAGTTTTTCTTTTAAGTAGGTATACATATAACAATTATGTAAATTTTGTAGCTTTCGCAACTTGTGTTGCTTGTAAGGTAACTGTTTCTAATGACCGGAATAAGATGAATGTCAGCGAATACAATAAAAACTTCTAAACAACTCGTATATTCAAAATCCACCTAACACTTACAAGAAAAATATATACAAGAAAATATACAAAAACGGTGGGAGTATTTAAAAGTGGGGGGCAAAAAGGTCTTCGTTTCCTCCAGGGTGACGATTTGGCATCGTCGCAGGCTCAGGTAGAAAAACAGGAACTATCCCGTTCGTCCCAAGGCGTGCAAGGGTGCACATTTTTCTGTGAGCTGGTCAAGCAAATCCGTGCCTACGCATAAATTAGCGACT
Source organism: Philonthus cognatus (assembly GCA_932526585.2). Taxonomy (NCBI): domain Eukaryota; kingdom Metazoa; phylum Arthropoda; class Insecta; order Coleoptera; family Staphylinidae; genus Philonthus; species Philonthus cognatus. The sequence goes on from OW052243.1 coordinate 1,433,872, forward strand.
GCGCCATTGTCCGTACTTCTCCACTGGGGGTGTATGGAATATCATATTTCGGTAAACGGACGAGAATTTTTAGAGTAATAAAAATTCCTCGTCTAATCCGAACAAATTATATTTTATTTTATTTATTATTATTACATAACATGAGTACATATATTTTCAACAAATTAACATTTGTTCTATAATATATTTCTTTTATATTGAGCAGTGTTCTGCTCAACGTAATGAATATCCAGATGTAACAATAATAGTTCAAAGCACCTAAGTGAGTGAACACTTGTAGCGTACATATGCTGTAAATTTTCAGATATTAAATGTTTTTTTAAAGAGTTCGTTTTAAAGCCTTAAACGAAGGATTTCCACTCGCAGATTAAGCATGAAGTAAAATTTCGAGTTTAGAAAAGCCTGAAAATTTGGATTTGCCGGGCGGAGCGAAGCGAGCCCGGCAAATCCAAATTTTCAGGCTTTTCTAAACTCGAAATTTTACTTCGTGCGCCACCCGTATACAACACTGAAATATTGTTAAGTTCACAATAGGCTACTAAATCATTATGCTAAACATGTATATTGTAAAGCTCACTAGAAATTGGTTAATAATCTAATTTATACAAATACATACATAATCCGGAAGTAGTCCCTCTTTTCTCTCTTTATTATGACTTTAATTGTTTTTAGGTAAGACATTGTTGGCACAAACCATCGCACAGTGTTTGGACGTGCCGTTTGCCATTTGCGACTGCACGACGTTGACGCAGGCCGGTTACGTGGGGGAGGACATCGAGAGCGTGATCGGAAAGCTGTTGCAGGACGCCGGGTACAGCGTGGAGAGGGCTCAAATCGGGATCGTTTTCTTGGACGAAGTGGACAAGATCGGTGCCGTTCCTGGGATTCACCAGCTCAGGGATGTCGGAGGTGAGTCTGTTATCTGAGTCGTAATGATTTAACCATTCCGTAACTGTCGGACTTAGCTCAGTAAAAAAAAATATGTTACTTACCTTTGATTGGCGTTCGTTGGTTTAACGTTCCCTGCGGATTTGATGCCCTGGACGGGTTCTTCAGACACTTATTGTTCACTCGCAAAAAATGTATTTATTTGTTTTAAGTTAAGTAAAAGAGAAAATAAACACTGGCGTTAAACTTCAATGTTATTTAACATTTATTTAAACTAAAGAAAATAATGAATATGAACTGAACATGTGAATACTTACAAAAAAAAACTAATAGTATAAATACAAAATTAATTTATATATATTATATATTATCAAAGTCCCTATTACCCTTTCGGGTGTTGGGTATATACAAAATATTTACAAAATAATACTTTACAAAATAATAAGTATGTTCACTACTTATACACAAATTTGAGCCAGTCTTTTTTATTTGTAGCTATTTTCCGTGCCTGTTCCAGTGTTGTCCCGTATTCTTGCAATATTAAACTTACATTGTCGTTCCACGTCTTTCTTGGTCTTCCTTGTCTTCTTTTCTTCGTTGTTCTGGCTAGCCAAACTTTCTTTGTTATCCTGTTATCTTCCATTCTGTGTACGTGTCCAAACCAACTCAACTGTCTTTTTTTTTATGAATTCTAGTACTTCTTCTGCTTCCAGGTCTTCTCGTATCTTTGTATTTCTAATTCTGTCCATTTTTGTAACCCCTCTCACACATCTTAGATATTTCATTTCGACAGCTTGTATTTTACTTTTTTGTTCTGCACTTAAGTTCCACGTCTCGCAACCGAACGTTAAAACCGGTCTATATATTGTCTTAAAGACTGTCATTTTTGTTTTGTTTGAAATATTTTTGTTGCATATGACTTTTTCTTCATTGCATAAAACAGTTTTAAAGTGCTCTCGATTCTTTTGTTTCGTAGGGGGACAGTTCTTCCACTCCATTTCTTCCACTCCATTTCTTCCACTCCATTTCTTCCACTCCATTTCTTCCACTTACCAATACTTCCACTAGTTCTTTTTTCCACTCCATTTCTTCCACTCCAGTTCTTCCACTCCAGTTCTTCCACTTACCAATACTTCCACTACAGAGACGATGATGCAGCAACTTGACTTGGGACAAAAAATTAAAAAAGGGCAATTACAATCGAAAATTAAAGCCGAGGAACGAATAGCAAACATTGTCAAAAAATTTAGTAAATTCGACAAAGAAAATAGGATTCTGGAGTACCTACAAGCTGTAGGCCACAATATCTCTCTGTGATTCTTATACTGTATAAAATGTGGAATAATATAATGCAATTTGAATAAATTGTACAATTATTTTGAATTGGAAAAAAGGTATGGTGGAATTGGTGGTTAGTGGAAGTAAAGGTGTAGTGGAAGTATTGGTAAGTGGAAGAACTGGAGTGGAAGAAATGGAGTGGAAGAAATGGAGTGGAAAAAAGAACTAGTGGAAGTGATGGTTAGTGGAAATAAGAACTAGTGGAAGTAATGGTCAGTGGAAGAAATGGAGTGGAAGTTGCGTCGCACAATCCTTTTGTTTATTTCTAGTTCGCTTTTTCCCGTTGTATATATACTTATGCCAAGATATTTGTAGCTTTCAACTTGTTAATTTACGACCTAAATACATTCACGAGGTAATTACGGCCCTTTTAGAAAATAGAAAATGTAACGACGATAATGAATAATGATTGCTTTGCGTAGTAATGATAATAGCGATAATACTGATACTGTTCAGGGGTGGCTCCGCTTTAAGTATTCACCACCCCTCCTGATTATTGGGGATGTTATCATTCGCCCCACTTAGGCCCTAATTGGTCGATTTGAATTTTGGTAGTTTGCCAGAGTACCTCATACAGCGCTGTGTGTATCTTCTGGCCATCTGGCGTGCGACTCCCGAATTATCGGATTGGTTTCCACAGTGGTTGAGTAGGGGGCGCGCGTTGTACTGTTTCGTAGGCTCGTACTGCGAAATGAAACGCTGATTAATGAGGGCGGTTATCTCTTGATCACGTTGGATGCTTTGCCAAATGTTGCTTTGTTAAATGTGCCGTAACGTAGCAAAAAATAAATCTAATCTAACTATATAAATACATAAAAAAAATAATGAAAAAATATGTTCATGGTAACTTATGATGATGTTTATAATACTCATGTGGCCATATGTAGTTTATGTAAAGATATTTTATTTTGAAAAGGAAGAAAGGTTTTAGTTTCAAAGACCCAAGGTGGGCCTCCCTTGGCGACCAGATCGTAACCTCTAAAAATCGGTAGGACCCCCGACCGCTATGTAATGGATACATTTCTGCGGGGGATGGGCCCGAATTTCACGCCTTATTATAATATCTGGCGTTCCGGAACCGAATGCAAAATAGGAAAGGGTCTTGAAAGGGAAATACTACCTGATGCCATTGACACACTTTTACTTATATGAATTGTAATTACTACAATTAACTTAACATAAGTTAATAAATTCCTCATAGTAAGTTAAATATAACACATAATTCGTTTCATATTTAAAACCTAATATAAAGAAAATGAAAAAGGAAGTGAGCAACGAAAACAACAAAAATGCAGATTACGGGTAATGAAAAGATATTGATTTAATAAAAAAATATTTTAATTGTTCTAAAAGCCCAGAGAATTTGGCGAGGTCGCGCAGCACAGCGGACCGGCCGAGCCAAATTCGGGCTTTTCTAAACTCGAAATTTTACTTCATGCTTCGCCTGGGAGAGGAAAATGCTCGTTTGTAAATTTTCTGTAATGTGAATAGGAAAAATAATTCCTCGAACTACATGAAAGAGACTAAACCACATACGGGATTTGCCAGAGAATGAGTGAAAAGCTTTGCATAGCACTACTCGATAATCAAATTTGATTAAACCATATTTAAATAAAAACATAAAAAAATAAAAAAATATACCGTGCATCTCGCTTAAAGACGCATCATAGGGAGTTTTTATCTCTATTATTGAACTAAAATGATCAGAATAAAATTCGAATAATTCTGTTGCCTACTAGCATTCATTTCTAAGTTTAATTTTTGTTTTCTCTTTAGTTTTATTTGAAATATCGCATAAAAACAGTGATAACTACCTGGATAGATATAACTTTTTATTAAACATTTTTCAACAAAAGGTTATTTATAAGAATTTACTTTATAAGAGATGTCACTTAAATTAAAATTTTTGAGAAACATTTTTAAAGAAAAAATATATATACCGGGTGACCCATTTTAATGGGTCACCCGGTATATCATATATTTAGATTAATTCCGCCATTTGAATGAATCTAAATGTATAATTTCAACTTGATATGAGTATTATGACTAACTTAGGTTTTTTCTAAGAAGTTTACAAAAGTATAAAATGTTTATGCCATGTTGGTTTTTATTGGATTAAGTTAATTGTAGTAATTACAACTCATATAAGTAAAAGTGTGTCAATGGTATCAGGTAGTATTTCCCTTTCAAGACCCTTTCCTATTTTGCATTCGGTTCCGGAACGCCAGATGTTATAATAAGGCGTGAAATTCGGGCCCATCCCCCGCAGAAATGTATCCATTACATAGCGGTCGGGGGTCCTACTGATTTTTAGAGGTTATGATCTGGTCGCGCTAAATGTTATAAAAGGCGTGAAATTCGGGCCCATCCCCCGCAGAAATGTATTCATTACATAGCGGTCGGGGGTCCTACCGATTTTTAGAGGTTACGATCAGGTCCTAGTGGTTGCCAAGGGTCAGCGGTACCGCGCCAGTTTTGGTCGGCTTTATTGTTCCCTTCGCAGCTGTGGGATTGCTGGAAAGTTCGGGATTGTCTTTTATTGGCCTTTTCTTTGAAATGTTTATGATGGCCACACGAGTTTTGTCCCTAACTCTTAATCTCGCATATTATTTTGGTCACGTGTTTGTACGAACGTAATCTTTTCGGTTGTAAAGATGAATCGGTAAATGACTGTCATTAAATAATGACATGCAAAATGTTGTCGCGTTAGAAAAATGCAAATTAGGGGCTCGTTGTTCGTGAAAAGAAAATATTAATTAAAGTAATTGACGCGCGATTCATCAAGTTTGATACTCGTGATTGAGCAACTATAACAAGTCCACTTGCTTTAGTTATTAAAAGTGATTACCAAAGTGGCTGGGAGCGAAAGGGAATAGAAGGGTAGTGGAGTGGATGGGATCGGGGTAAGGACGTTGGAAAAGCTGGGGAGGGAGAGGGAATGAGAAGGGAGGGTAAGAGGGATACGGAAATGGAGTCATAACGAATGAATTGTAAATAGTCTGTAAGATATGCCAATAAAGGTCTTTTTTTTTTTTTACCAACAAAAATCCATCCATCCACACCTTCCTCATTACAGAAAGGTGTGAGTGGGGGACGAGTATGGGAAGTGGGTAATGTGTGAGAGGGGCAAGCATATGTGGAGTCATTTTCTGGAAGAATACGAGGGGTGAAGGAGGAAAGTAAGGAGGAGGAGTAAGGGGGAATAGAAGAGTGACGGAATAGATGAGAGAGGATGGGGTCGGGGTAAGGACTCTGGAGAAGTTGGGGGAAAAAAAGGAAAGCAGGAGGAAAAGAGGCGGTAGTGATTAGTTTGTAGCTAGTAAACTGTAATGTAATATGCCAATAATGGTTTTTTTTTTACTAACAATATAATCACACCGAAATAAAACAACCGAGTTGGAAGGGTTTCATTTTATTGTTGAACGCTATAACATGCAAAAGTGCGATTCTTTTCACAATCTACAACAAGTTGTTGTAGATTGCGAAAAGAATCTCGGCACTTTTAATGTTTGAAGTATTCTGCAACCAAGAATTGGCAATTTCATTTATACTATAACATGTTTTATTTAATTATTCATCTGCCTGATGAAGCCAGTGTGTTGCAGTGTTCAAACAATTTTTTTAACGATGTTAAACGAAATGTTGTCTTTCAGTGATGACTTGCATAGTTTGTAATTCTGATAAACAATGATGTGTTGAAAATGTTTATCCACAACCACTCTATAATATTATAATTATACATGCTAAGAGTCAATGATAATGACATTTATTATAAATAGGTTATGAAACCTGTGAGTAATATTTTGACTTATCACTGCTCAACTGCGAATAATAAGAAATCACTACAAAATCAGGATACCTCATGTTAATCAATTTTCACATAAACAAAAACAATTTATAAATTGTGTGCAAATTGTGTTAATTGTGTTGTGATAGTGTGGTTAATAGTTTATCGAAGGTGAAAGAAGCAACATGGAATCCGATCCTGACTTGTTGACACCCCCGGAAATAAGGGATGCGGCAGAAATCGCTTCCATCAATTTGTTGCCTAAAAAGTCTCGCAACATATACCAAAGTACATACAACACGTTTTGTGAATGGAAAAAGGAGAAAAAAGCACATTCTTCAACTGAGTCGGTAGTTTTGGTGTATTTTACTGAATTATCAAAAAAATACAACACCTCATCGTTGTGGCAGAAGTATTCGATGCTAAAAAGTACATTGAAAATCTTTGAAAACTATGGCAAACTTCTAGCTTTTTTAAAAAGAAAAAATGAAGGGTTTACTCCGAAAAAAGCCAACACTTTCTCCCCAGAAAATGTTAACAGTTTCATTGCAAATGCACCGGATGACAAATTTCTTGCAACAAAAGTAAGTTTTAAATTATTTTAATATTTTTTAAAAATTGCACTAATTTTTTCTTCATGTTGCATTAATTATGGGTTTAATGGGCGCTTGTCGTTCAAATGAGCTGTATAACATGAAAATTAAAGATAAAGAAGACCTTAATTCCTGCTATATGATTAAGGTGCCAAAAACAAAAACTAAAATTTGTAGGAAATTTACAGTATTGTAAAAAAATATATGTGCCTCCGAAAGCAGATAAACTGTGATTATTTCTTTGAAAATTTTCAAAATGGAAAGTGTACTAAACAGCGAATTGGTATTAATGAATTTACAAAAATGGGAAGGGATATCGCCAGTTTTTTGAAATTACCCAATCCTGAGCAATATACAGGCCATAGCTTTAGAAGAACCTCAGCCACCATTTTGGTTGATGCTGGTGGAGACATCACTGCGTTAAAACGTCATGGAGGATGGAAGTCAACTGCGGTTGCAGAAGGCTATATTAACGATTCTTTGGAAAACAAAAAGGAAACGGCCAGAAAAATTGCATCGTCAATAGAATCGACAGCAAATAATGTAACAGCTGCATCTTCCAGCACAAATTCCGTTAATTTCGATATTTTGGATCAAACCGTAAATCTTGGTGTACCCACTTCAATGCCCCCTATTGTGTTTAATAATTGTTCTAACATTAATCCTAATAAATAGTATTATTATATGTATTTCTTAGTTATAATTAAAAGTAAATGATTTAATGAATTATGATCTTATTCTTGAAAAGTTGCAGTAAGCAAGAATGAATATACATTTTGTGGTTGTGGATAAAGTATAGTATTCTACTCGCGCATAATGGCTATTAATCATTGGAATGATTTACTCCACTCGCCTGCGGCTCGTTCCGTAAACCTCATTCTCATGATTAATAGCTTTCATTATGCGCTTGTTGAATAATATACTATTATTTAATTATTCATCTGCCTGATGAAGCCAGTGTGTTGCAGTGTTCAACCAATTTTTTTAACGATGTTAAACGAAATGTTGTCTTTCAGTGATGACTTGCATAGTTTGTAATTCTGATAAACAATGATGTGTTGAAAATGTTTACACATCCGCCCACCTATACCTAATAATCTGTGCAAGTATCAGAGAAAATGAATTTACATTCAAAATATTATCGTAACCTTTGCCAAATTCTAATCTATATTTAAGTCCACTTTGCACAGATGCATTGCAATATGCAATCTTTTTATAGAAATCGTCTCCACTTTTATTAATGTGTTTTTATTCGGGTCAAATCATTTTCCTTTCTTATTGAATTTACATTTATGTTGCATTCCATATAATTAAAATTATGCTGTGCGATCACATATCACATATAAATTGGAGTAGGCTTTGCACATATAAATTGGAGTAGGCTTTGCACATATAAATTAGAGTAGGCTTTGAATTTTAAATTAGATTGGCACTACTGACTGTCAAAACATAGTTTACCATAACCTTAAATTTATTCTATCATTTAATTTGTATTCTGGGTTTCGTTCTAGACCCCGAACAGAGCGGACGTTGAATGTAAATTATGCTGTGCGATCACATATCACATATAAATTGGAGTAGGCTTTGCACATATAAATTGGAGTAGGCTTTGCACATATAAATTGGAGTAGGCTTTGAATTTTAAATTAGATTGGCACTACTGACTGTCAAAACATAGTTTACCATAACCTTAAATTTATTCTATCATTTAATTTGTGTTCTGGGTTTCGTTCTAGACCCCGAACAGAGCGGACGTTGAGCGTAATTATGCTGTGCGATCACATATCACATATAAATTGGAGTAGGCTTTGCCCATATAAATTGGAGTAGGCTTTGAATTTTAAATTAGATTGGCACTACTGACTGTCAAAACATAGTTTACCATAACCTTAAATTTATTCTATCATTTAATTTGTGTTCTGGGTTTCGTTCTAGACCCCGAACAGAGCGGACGTTGAGCGTGAGGATTTGTGAAACAACCATGTGTGGGTCAAACACGAGCAGGAATGGAACGCACACGATTCCTGCTCGTGTTTGACCCACACATGGTTGTTTCACAAATCCTTTTTCATCCTATCTATTTTATCCTTTACAATCACCTATATCCTGAAAATCCATTCATTTATTACCGATCCTTGCAACTTCAAAAATAATGATAATATACATAACAGACACGTTTACTTCAATATTTGATTGGAATGTGGAAACGGTTATATGCATTGCTGTGATTGGACGTGGTGGTATCAGTCCTGTGTATTTTTCATAAAACCCTTTCCTTTCTTTGGGGATATCGAAACTATTTATTAAATTAAACAAAATTACTGTGACTGGTGGAGAGAGTGGTGAAGTATGAAATGAAATTATGCGGAGTAGAAGAGGAGAGATTGGTGAGAATAGTATGGGAGGCGTGCATGAAAGTAGAAGGGGGGAGGTGGAGGGAAGAGAGAAGGAGAATGTATGAAAGGGGAGGACTGGCAGAGAGGAAGGTACAGGAATGGTTGAAGGTGGCGGCGTGGATGAGAGAGAAGATGAAGGAGGTGGAAGCGCAGGAGAGACAGGGACGGATAGACAAAAGTGAATATAATGATATGTTTGGGAGATGGCAAGTATATGGGAGGGTGCCGAGATACATGAGTGAGGATGGGTGGAACAGGGATGAAAGGGTGATAATGGCGAGGGCAAGGTGTGGGTCTGGGGAGAGGGGAAGGAAGAGATGGATGGGGGAAGAATATATGAGATGTAGGTTGTGTGAATGGGGGAAGGATACGTGGAGGCACTTGGCGGAGGAGTGTGAGGGTGTGAGTGAGGAATGGGTGGGAGTGAAGAAAGAGAATAGAAGGGTGACAGAATGGATGAGGGAGGACGGAGCTAGGGTAAAGACGCTGGAGAAAGTGGGACGGGAGAAAGAGGGCAAGATGTGATATAGTGTCGACATTGTAAATAACTGTAAGATATGCCAATAAAGGTCTTTTTTTTTTTTTTTACTGTGACTGGTCAACAGAGCCTAGTTGCCTTGCCATTAATTACGCGGAAGAAGAAGAATTTGTATTCTGGGCCGGAATTCCTGAAATTGATCGCACGATTGGTCACCAGCCAATTGTCAAATTCACATGTTAAATATCTATCTAAATGACAGAGTTTGTACAACCAATCCTGAGATACCGGCCCTGGGCAACTGCACAAAAATAATGCTTCTATTCTATTCTATTGAAAGTGAGTGGGTAGTTACGCTACCCTCCACTGCGACCGCAAGGATCTATTGTGGCTCACAATTACGGTCGAACATCCGACCTTACAGCTCACCTTCCAAGTCCATCTTCTTGATGAAGTCAAGGATCTTGTCAGGTGAAGTTTTCTCCAGGTCCTTCAGCTTATAATTTAAATGATCGCACCAGTGACGGCTCGTAGCCTAACTTCAGGGGCGGCTACAGCGCCAAGGAGCATAAAATTTGAAGTTGGGATCGCGCTTTATGAATACATAGAATTGCACAACAAAGTCACCTTTCAATAACGGATACATATTATCTTACGTCTCAGACCTACCCCGAAGTTAGGCTGTGAGCCGCCGCTGGATCGCACAGTATTATAAACATTTTAAATGATAATTGTACCTTTTTAATAATATTAAACGAAATGTTGCCATATAATGATGAAACACAAATAAAAACGAACATTTGTTCAGGTTCTTCTGCGTAGTTTATGGCCTTAGTGTTAGAGCTCTATCGACCAGTCACAGCAGTTATTTTTTTTAGTTTTTGATTAGGTTCAAAATCAGGTTCTTCTATTGCCTATATGAATTAAAATTGGATTGGTTCTTTTCATACCAAAAATAATTGTGTTTGTTTGGTGTGCGTACGACCAGGCGCGCAGCATGGGGGGTGACTCACGGGCTTGAACCCCCCCCCCAAGACTAATAAATTGTAGTATTTTGACGTGTATACATAAGTGTAAATGCGTTAAGTTAAGTTAAGCTTCTTTATTAAACGGAATCTCCTTTTACAAAAAATAAACAAATCTAACTTATAATAGTAAATATTTAAATAAATAATATTGCTGCAATTACAAAAAATAAAAATATTAAAATTAAAAAGAAGGCGTTAGCCTCCCCTAAGACTTGGATAAACCCTTCCCCCACGAAGCGTGAGCCCCCCTAAGACTCTCCCTGCATACGACTCGGGCCAATCTTTACAGTTACCAGCCAGAAAAGTTTCCACAACGATGCTATTTTTACTGTTTTTAATTTACACAGGTGAAGGAGTGCAACAAGGCATGCTGAAGATGCTGGAAGGAACAATAGTGAATGTACCTGAAAGAAATTCACCGAGAAAATTGAGAGGGGAGACCATACAGGTGGACACAACGAATATACTGTTTGTCGCCAGCGGGGCTTATAACGGCCTCGACAGATTAATCGCCAGGCGGAATAATGAAAATGTAAGTACAATTCAACTAAGAAATCTCAATATTTGTGCGGGTTTCAAGAAAGCCCGTTGTTTTTTTTTTGCTGACTGGGGGTCAGAAAGACCTCTAGAGTGCAATGATTCAATTTTTTTTTGTAAATTTAGGTTAGCTACACGATTTTGGAATTGGCATATAAAACGTGAGACATAATAATTATAACTTTAATTAATTTCTCACTTAACCCGTGGTGAAACATTTTTGAATCTAATACCGGATGATTTAAATTAAATTTAAAATGGAGAAAATATAAATAAGTGAAACAAACCAAGTGTTTTAATTTAAATTTAAATTAAATCATCCAGTATAATAATTATAATAATAATAAACGTCTTTATTCAAATTAAGAGTAATTTTACAAAACAAAATGTGTAAAAGAATAGGCGAAGTTCAGTCAGCATTATCTGTTACTGTTCTTTCACTTAACCTATTATAATTATGCCAGTTAAAATATATAAAGGTTATAAAGTGAGTATTCATAAACATGTACAAAAAAATCTTATAGTCTCTTTGGTTTCTATACCTTAATAATCTCAGAGCTCATTTTGGAATATTAATTTGCGCATCTGTTTTTTGAATGTTAATAATGTCGCAGATTTCAGGTATGAGGGGATCATGTTGTATAACTTGTAAATATTATAAGTATAACTTCTTAGAAAGAAGGCAGTTTTATATTTCGGAGGTGATATTAGCCCCCGAGACCTGACGTTAATATTGTGAATGTCGGTTCTAAAGACAATTCTGCGGTACAAGTAGGGAGGCTTCTGAAGAATGATTATCTTATGATATAATGTGTAAGAGTGAAGTTTTCTTCGATCAGCCATATTCAACCAATTCAGTTCGGAACACTTGCCACTGATGTGTTCATACTTTCTTATCCCTAAAATTAATCGTATACAAGAATTTTGGACTTTTTGTATACGATCTTTCGTCACCTTATCCAGGCAAGCGCTGTAAACTACATCAGAAAAATTGAAGTGATTTAATACTAGCGTATCACAAAGGGTACGTTTAGTGTTTTTATTTAAAATTTTCCTGTATGAGTATATCATTCAGAGAAGAGGCACTCCACATTTCAAACCAACAATACAAAAAACAGTTAGAAAAACTCAACAAAATTAGAAGTGCAAAGTTAAAAAGTGAAAAAGAAAGTGCAACAGTAAACCAAAATGTGATTAATAACGAGGGTAAGCATAGTGATGTTAAATTCTACCCAAGATTAGTAAATCTAACAAACATAGATTTAGACTGTAGTGAAAAACGATTATTGGAGAAAGGTCTTAAATATAGCCCACATATTGAACAAATGTCTCAAATAGAAACAGTTGGAATAGATTCAGATATACTATGTAATAAATTAAATTCAGAAATAGAGAAATCATTAACCAGAAATAAAATAGCAAAATTATTAAATAACTACAAAAATAAAAATAAAATTAAAAATAAAATAACTCATAAAACAGAATAAAAAACAATATTTAGCATTAAAAAGAAACTTAAAGACAACAATTTAATTTTATGTAAAGCTGATAAAGGTAATACAGTCACCTTATTGCATAATCAGGATTATATTCAGAAAACAGAAGCTTTATTGAACACAGAAAACTTTAAAATATGTAAAATAAATCCAACAAACAAATTCCAACTGCAGCTAAAGAAGACATTAAAGCAGTGCAATAACTTGATTTCAGAAACCGAGAAGTTTAAATTAACCAAAATGAATCCAAGAACACCGATACTTTACGGATTACCAAAATTACATAAGGATGGTATACCGATGCACCCAGTTGTTTCATACCTGTATGCACCAACATACAATTTATGTAAGCATCTGAACCGTTTGATACCATCTTTTATTAATTTTGAACCAAAATACGCGATAAAAAATACTATTGATTTAGTTAAGAAATTAGATAAAATCGAAATACCTACAAATGCAAAACTCATCTCGTTCGACGTAAAAAGCCTATTCACATCAATCCCTATTACACAATTAAAATCAATAATTAAAATAAAAATAAATAGTACAGATCAACCAACAGAATTAAAAAATGAATTAATCAGTTTAATAGATATATGCATCGAGCAAAGCTATTTTGAATTTAATAATAAAATTTATAGTCAATCAGATGGTTTACCTATGGGATCACCTCTTTCCCCGTTGCTAACCGAAATTTTTATGGATAATTTTGAAAATATTTTATTCAAACGAGGTGAATCTAAATATGTGCATTTTTGGTCGAGATACGTCGATGACGTTTTCTGCATTTGGTCAAGTACACTAAGACAGTTAAATATTTTTACTAAGTTCTTGAATAATTTAAATAATAAAATTCAATTTACGACAGAAATTGAAAAGGAAAATAGTTTAAATTTCTTAGATCTGACAATTGCAAAAACACCAAACAACAAGCTAATATATAAAATATATAGAAAAGAGACTTTTACAGACACTATAATACACTCAACGTCAAACACTAACAATCAGATTAAAAAAAGTGCATTTCATTCTTATATACATAGACTTTTAAACATACCACTTAGCACTGAAAATTATAACCTAGAAGTAAATACGATAAAGTCCATAGCATCTAATAACGGTTTTAACACGGAAATTGTAGATAACCTAATAAAAACAAAAAGACTCAAACAATTAATGAAATATTTTTATGCAAATGTAGATGACAATAAGATAAAATGGAATAAGATTGAATATATAAAAGACCTTTCACCAATAATCAAAACACAGTTTAAAGGGAAGGAATTTAATACCATTATGACTAACCCTATAAATTTAAGGAAACTACTTTGTAACAATAAAAGTAACATTAACAAAATAGAACAAAGCGGAATCTATGAATTGAAATGTGATGATTGCGACGCAATCTATATCGGACAAACGGGAAGATCTTTCAAAATTAGATTTGAAGAACATCGAAAGGATATAATTAATAAAAAACAATCAACCGGATTGTCAAAACATTGCGTCGCGTTCGGTCATTTTTTCAATTCAGAGAACCACACCATTTTATATACGGGCAATAAAGGAAGCGTCCTAAACCATCGAGAAGGCTTGGAAATCAACAGAGCCATAAAACTGGGAAAAAACGTCGTGAATGATAATGAGGACATTTGGCACTCGCCGATCATGAACGCCCTTCTTACCTGACCTGCGAGAAAATAAATGTTGTATAAATACTTTGTAATTTGTAAATTCTGTACATTCCTTGATAATGACTGTTAGTCGAAACTAGTCGGAATAAATAAATTTATTAAGTGAAACAAACCAAGTGATTCCTTTCTAATTAAGAAATTAATTAAATATATTTTAATCATGTTTCATCAAGTGATCAATGAGAACCAAACTAAAGATATGAGTATATCATTCTTAAACTGTTGTAAGCTCGCGTAATACATTGATTGATATGACTCTTAAAACGCAAATCACAGTCTAGGATTAATCCTAGGTTCCGTACCGATTTAACAATAGGTATCGAGATGTTATCGAGTTGAATATTTAATGACAGTCTTGTGTTTGTAAGAAGTTTCTTAGGGCCGAATAGAATGACAGATGTTTTAGTTGGATTTATTATTAAAGAGTGCTTTTCTGATATAAGAGAAAGATTATAAAGGTCGTGGTTTATATTACGATTAGCCTCGATCAAGTTACTATGGGAAAATGTATATAAAATTTGTGTATCATCAGCATACTGAACGCAAGAGCAAAAGTTAAGTGTAGAGGGAATAAACGATGAGTAAATAGAGAATAAAAGTGGACCTAAAATTGACCCTTATAAATAATTATAATATATAATCTCAGAGTTACCAACTTGGAATATTTTCTGTGGCACTCTATGGGTTTTTTTTTATTGAACATACGATACGTTAAAATTTTAAAAATGTTCTAAATACAAGGAATGTTTCTTTTAGGTATACACCCCACGATTTGTCAATGTTAATTTTCAGACAATCGTGATCTTATTAATAGCTTTCAATTTAAACACTCTAAGGAGTGTTTTCCACTCCCAGACTAAGCATGAAGTAAAATTTCGAGTTTAGAAAAGCCTGAAAATTTGGCTCGGGCGCGCAGCGAAGCGGAGCGACCGAGCCAAATTAGGCTTTTCTAAACTCGAAATTTTACTTCATGCGCCACGCGTACAAAACGATGATTTCAGTTGAAGTTTGAAATTAGTTTAGGTTATGCGTAACTATATTCAGGTTAGGTTAAACGATCCATTTCTTAGGTTAAGTTATACGCCAGTTATTTAAGTAACAATCGGCTTAATCCATCATCAACTAATTTGATCTAACCTAACACCAGCTTGATTAGTAAGCCAGGTTATGTCATGTGTATCTGTTTTTAGGTTATGTCGGTTCTCAATTAGTCAGGTTAGGTTAGTGAAGAGTTACTTGGGTTAGATTATAAAAGCGTACATTTGAAGCTTTAAACGAGTGTTTTCCACTCCCAGACTAAGCATGAAGTAAAATTTCGAGTTTAGAAAAGCCTGAAAATTTGGCTCGGGCGCGCAGCGAAGCGGAGCGACCGAGCCAAATTGGGCTTTTCTAAACTCGAAATTTTACTTCATGCGCCACGCGTACGAAACAATGATTTCAAGTGAAGTTTGAAATATACTGGGTGTAGGTTAGATGATAAATCGTGAAATAAGTTTAGGTTAAGAGTAATTATTTTCAGGTTAGGTTAAACGATCAATTTCTTAGGTTAAGTTATACGCCAGTTATTTAAGTAATGATCAGCTTAATCCATCATCGACTAATTTGATCTAACCTAACACTAGCTCGATTAGTAAGCTAGGTTATGTCATGTGTATCTAATTTCAGGTTATGTTGGTTCTTAATTTGTCAGGTTAATAACCAAACACCTAACACTAGCTCGATCAGTAAGTTAGGTTATGTTATATGTATCTGTTTTTAGGTTATGTCGGTTATCAATTTGTCAGGTTAATAACCTAACACCTAACACTAGCTCAATCAGTAAGTTAGGTTATTTATTTATTTATTTATTGTATATTACCCAACAGCCACGAAGGCCAATTACAGGACAAATTAAAAAGAAAAAAAAAAAAAAATAAAAGACAGTACAATACATTCCTAAATGATAGAACAGATACACGTATATGTATATACATATACATATTCACATACAAGAACACCAGAAAAATACACTTACACTTGAGTCACGTTACTTATCAATTCACTCATTAATCTTCGCTCGCTGCATGTATAAAATATATCTATATTTTTGCAATGGCTATTCACTGTTTTACACATTGACAAAATCGGCGAGTTCATGTGATGATATGTACTTGATGTACTTAAATAGAAAGTATGTTGTAGTCTACTATTTTGGCGTGGTACATAAAAGTTCAGTAAAGATAACAGTAATGAGTCATCGATTTTGTGGTGAATTAACTTATATACAAACATAATTTGAGCTAAAGTGCGCCGGTGTTGCAGTGATACGATACCAAAATCACGTTCCAACAGTTCTGATGAATAACCCTGCGCAGGATACATCCGGTATTTCCTATAGTACAATGTTTTTAAAAATTTCCTCTGAACTTTTTCAATTTCTGAAATATGAATAGTGTAGTGCGGACTCCATACAACCGAGCAGTATTCTAGGCGACTGCGGATGTACGCATAATAGAAGTTGATTAACGGTTGCGTAGTTTTAAATAATTTGGTATTTCTTATTAAAAATCCCAATAGTTTGTAACCGAAACTAGTGATATAATTAATATGGTCATTAAATGTAAGTTTCTTATCGAAATAAATACCAAGATCTTTGAAGCAGGTAACTTGTTGAAGAGGCGCATTATTTATGTTATAATTGAAATGTATGTTTGTATGTTTCCTACTATAGGTCATATGTTTGCACTTATCTATATTCAACCTGAGCCCATTATTAGTACACCAATTATTAAATTTAGCAAGGTCCTGTTGTAGTGCCAAGCAGTCATTAGCGTTATATATGATTCTAAATAATTTGAGATCATCGGCATACATTAAATAATCAGAGTTAAAACAATTACCGACATCATTAAAAAATAATAAAAATAGTAACGGTCCCAAGTTTGACCCTTGAGGCACACCACTTGAAGAGACAAAGGTATACGATCGAAAACCTTTATATTCCACGTAATTAATACTGTTTGTTAAGTAACATTTTATGAGTTTCACTACACAGTCACTCAAGCCAAAAGTATGAAGTTTTTTTATTAACAAATCATGTTGAACAGTGTCAAAGGCTTTCGACAAGTCGGTATATATAACATCTACCTGATGCCGATTGTCTAAAGCTCCAGAGACGGCTGTTGTAAATCTACATAAATTAGTGACGGTTGATTTTCCCCTAACAAATCCGTGTTGCTTTGTTGACAGATACCTCTCAACGTGATTAAAGATAAGTTTGTACAGCATGATCTCAAAAATTTTGGCAAAATTACTAATTAAAGATATTGGGCGATAATTATGGATGTTATCGGTGTCTTTGTTCTTGTGAATTGGTGTAATTTTGGAGGTTTTCCAGAGAGTGGGGAATTTGTTATATTTTAGCATCATGTTATAAATATGTAAAAGTGGCGTTGATAACGCATGCCTACAGTCTCTAACAACAAGTGCTGGAATATTATCAGGGCCCATTGTAAGGTTCTGTTTTAAAGAATTCGCAGCAGTCATAAATTCATCCAAATTAAATGCTCCAAATGATAATAATTTGTTATTCGATGGTATATTTGCTTCATCATATGTAATGTCTATTACTTTATAAACGGATGAAAAATAGTCAGCAAATGCATTCGTTATATCTTGCGGTTGGTCAAGCACATCATTACCTATTTTAATCAAACCTGGAATTCGTGTTTTTCCTTTACGTTCATTAATATATTCCCACAGTTTTTGAGGTTTACGTTTAATGTCAGATTCTATAGAAATTAAATAATTTGAGAAATCTGTTTTTATGTTTACTTTAACTAGTTTCCTATAAGCACAAAACTGTGATTTGTTAAAATTAGTTTTGAATTTTTTTAAAATTTTCATATAATGCTGCTTACGCCTAATACTCTGAATGGTTAAACGTGAGTACCAAAACGGAAAATTATGAGATTTACTAATTTTAAAGGGTACACATAAGTCTATGTAATTATTTAAGATTTTATAAAGTTCATCGCAAGCTAGGTCAGGATCGCTCACGTTAACAACAGAATCCCAAGTTGTTTCAAGTATGAGTTTATAAAGCAGTGTAAAATTCGCTTTCTTGAAATTATAAGTCGGCTACGCTGAGCAAAAGTTTTTTACAGGGTTAACATCAGAACCATGGCATATTATATTTAATGATGGATGATAAATATCTTCATGAGCAAGTGGGGAATCGTTTCGTGCTACCATGCAATTTAGGTTTTCAGAACATATTACTAAATCTAACATTCCGTTGAAACTATTTCTACAACCGTTTAGTTGAGTTGCTGAATGAAAGTCAATAAAATTAGATAAACTCAATGATCTACTACATTGTATAACAGGATAACTTGCTACATTAAAATCACCGACCAATATAAATTTATCATCAAGAAGGAGTTGTGATTCTAAAATGCTAAATAATAGTTCATATGAGGTCGCAGATGTCTGGGGCGGTATATAAACAACGATAATATTATAATATGTATTGAATATACATATACGTAGACAAACCACATCAATTTTAGAATTATCTAGTTCAACATCATTAATCACTATCTCATTAGTGGCAAAACAATTTTTCGAGGCCACCAAGACACCGCCACCCCGCCCTAAAGATCTGTCCTTACGATAAACATTAAAAGATGGTGGAAACAGTTCCGAGTTAAACAGTGAATCATTTCCCCAGGTTTCGGTTAGAAGAATTAAATCTAAGTCTTCGGATGATAGTACGTTATTATAAAATGTAAATGTTTTGGAATTCAAGCCACGTACATTTTGATAATACAGTTTTAAACCTGACTGTTGGGTATGAATGCGTTTTTTGCTTGTAATATGCGAGGCAAACCATCTTCATATTTTAAATAGATATTTTCGCCGTTCTCCTTGCGAGATCTAAAATCACGGAGCGTATTCTTCTTCACCTCGGTCTCGCGGGGGGTAAGGTCCTTGTTGATATAGATGTTGCAATATTCTTCACATTTCCGTAATTTAATTCCATTCCTTAAGATTTTCTGTGCGATGTGTGACGAGTCGAAAACAACTTTTAGTAGTCTAGGTTTAGTGTCAGCTCGGGGCTGACCGAGTCTAAATACCTTAAGATTGTTGGACTGCAGCGGAGGGGTTTGAATTTTATTTAAAACTTTCAGAACGTTTTCAGCTTCTTCCTCTTTGTTCAGTTTTTCCGGTAAGTTACTTAAAACGATATTATTGTCCCTACGTTTTTGTTCACGAACTTCTTGTAAAACTTCATCAATGATATTTGAACTTGGATTTAATTGTTGTTGATTATGGGATTCTTTAAGTTGCATTATATCACGCTGTAAATTAATTACCATATCTTTGAGATTGAGAATGTGCTCAGTTAAATCCGAGGTACAGCAGCCAGTGCATGTCCACTTAATGTTCTTCGCAGAGCGTAGGACTTTAGATTCACTATTCGATAGTTTTGCGCAAATCGTACTGTACAAGCACCTGCATACGTAGCATTTCACGGAGTTACTTTCAGATAATACGGTATCGCAACACTTGCATTTCATGTTTACTTGTAGATATAAATTAGGAAAATATTTAGTTAGATTTAATTGCGAGAATGTTATACAAATTTTGTTAATTAGTAAGATACGTAATTGCAATAAGATATGAAAATGAAAATGGTGGGATAAACAAATAGACAAAATCTTCACACTACACGGCCCGTCGTAGTGGCTAACAAAAAATGTAAACACAAAACAGCTGGTTAAAGATGGGCCACGGAAGAGGTCACACAAGAGAGACAGAGGTCAGAGAGGAGATGGATTTTATCGGTGTTGTCGATAAATGCATGGAAAATTCCAAATTTATGTTATATGTATCTGTTTTTAGGTTATGTCGGTTCTCAATTTGTCAAGTTAATAACCTAACACCTAACACTAGCTTGATTAGTAAGTTAGGTTATGTCATATGTATCTGTTTTTAGGTTATGTTGGTTCTCAATTTGTCAGGTTAATAACCTAACACTAGCTTGATTAGTAAGTTAGGTTGTGTCATATGTATCTGGTTTTAGGTTATGTTAGTTCTCAATTTGTCAAGTTAATAACCTAACACCTAACACTAGCTTGATTAGTAAGTTGGGTTTTCTCATATGTATCTGTTTTTAGGTTATGTCGGTTCTCAATTCGTCAGGTTAAGTTAGTAAAGAGTTACTTGGGTTAGATTATAAAAGCAATCAATCGAAGCTTCTAACGAGTGTCTTCCACTCCCAGACTAAGCATGAAGTAAAATTTCGAGTTTAGAAAAGCCTGAAAATTTGGCTCGGGCGCGTAGCGAAGCGGAGCGACCGAGCCAAATTGGGCTTTTCTAAACTCGAAATTTTACTTCATGCGCCACGCGTACGAAACAATGATTTCAAGTGAAGTTTGAAATATACTAGGTGTAGGTTAGATGATATATCGTGAAATAAGTTTAGGTTAAGAGTAATTATTTTCAGGTTAGGTTAAACGATCAATTTCTTAGGTTAAGTTATACGCCAGTTATTTAAGTAATGATCAGCTTAATCCATCATCGACTAATTTGATCTAACCTAACACTAGCTCGATTAGTAAGCTAGGTTATGTCATATGTATCTGTTTTTAGGTTATGTTGGTTCTCAATTTGTCAGGTTAATAACCTAACACCTAACACTAGCTCGATCAGTAAGTTAGGTTATGTTATATGTATCTGTTTTTAGGTTATGTCGGTTATCAATTTGTCAGGTTAATAACCTAACACCTAACACTAGCTCGATTAGTAAGTTAGGTTATGTCATATGTATCTGTTTTTAGGTTATGTTGGTTCTCAATTTGTCAGGTTAATAACCTAACACCTAACACTAGCTTGATTAGTAAGTTAGGTTGTGTCATATGTATCTGTTTTTAAGTTATGTCGGTTCTCAATTCGTCAAGTTAATAACCTAACACCTAACACTAGCTTGATTAGTAAGTTAGGTTTTCTCATATGTATCTGTTTTTAGGTTATGTCGGTTCTCAATTCGTCAGGTTAAGTTAGTAAAGAGTTACTTGGGTTAGATTATAAAAGCAATCAATCGAAGCTTCTAACGAGTGTCTTCCACTCCCGGACTAAGCATGAAGTAAAATTTCGAGTTTAGAAAAGCCTGAAAATTTGGCTCGGGCGCGTAGCGAAGCGGAGCGACCGAGCCAAATTAGGCTTTTCTAAACTCGAAATTTTACTTCATGCGCCACGCGTATAAAACACTGATTTAAAGTGAAGTTTGAAATATACTTCGACTTAGTTTTGTTTAGCTCAGGGGTCTCCAAATTACGGCCCGAGGGCCACATCCGGCCCGCGGGCAGATTTTGTCCGGCCCGCGGAGAGCTAGCATACTTGAAAACTCCTTTTAGAGAACATATTTTTTATAGCAAATTAATAAATTTAACTGAAGTTTACTGAAGTATTCTAATTGTTTACGCGGATTTTACTAAATCGTCTCAATTAAATTATTGTGTTATTGTATATATTTCAAATTCCGAACTTTACGTGCACCCAAACGTGACTACACATATTTTTGCTTATTTAGGGAAACGACCGAAGGGCAATAAACCATTGTGTGCATTTTTCTGTATTTCCTTTCACTGAGCCAAAATCGTGCGCAATTGGGGGCAATGACGACTTAGCCGTGCGCGAGGGATTAAATCGTAAACGTCCCTTCCCGGCCCAAAACGCCAGACCCGAAAAACCCCTGATTCTCCCTCTCTACAACTAGCGATCCTTTTCTTTCTTGTCTGAAATGTCATATCTATTTTTTTCTACTAAAACCCCTCTTTTCTATATCCAACCAATCCCGTCACTTCTTTCTAAAACCTACCACTTTAAACCTCCATCCTCAGGGAGTCTTGTCTTAACTTTCAAACAGTAAACATCGTGCCCTTCGGTCGTTTCCGCTTTATACTTTCAATACTTTTCTGTTATTTTTCTAAGTCCTTTTGTTATATTTTTTGTTATTATTTATTAGTCAGTAGTTGTAATAAAGCCATTCATTTCAATATACTGGTATCCTTAATTTTGAAACCAAATCGCGAACCCGCGTAATTTACACTAATATTAATAGCTTATTGTTATGGTTTTGGCCTTCGGAACTTACTGGAGTAATCAGTATAGCCGTAAGGCTGGAAAGTTTGGAGACCCAGGGTTTAGCTCATTAATTTTACAAGTGTTTGTATGGAATATATTAAAGTATACTCAAAAGAATAAATTCCTGTATGTGTTGTAAAGTTGCAAGTTGTAGTGTTCTCTTTTTTGAAAATCTCTGTATCATGACAATTTATCCTAAGAAAAATAAACCTCAAATCTGGTTAGCCGATAAAAAAAAAAAACGAATATAGTTTACCATAACCTCAAATTTATTTCATCTTTCAATTAGCATTCTGGGCAACCGCACAAAAAAAAAACGCCGCCCACTCTAAATCATAATTTAATTGATCGCACTGTATTTTATTGAGTTCTATATATTTGTTTAATGTTAAAATGCAAACATAATTTTAGGTATTTGGATTTGGCGCTCAAGTGTCGGGAAATCAGGGTCGAAGGGCTGCTTCGCAGCAAGCCATGAACCAGTCGGATCTCTCGGCCGAAGAGGAGAGTCAGGAGAGGGATCGTGCTTTGAAACAAGTACAAGCTAGGGATTTAATCGACTTTGGCATGATACCGGTGAGTTATCGACAAATATTACCAATATTTCATACATACAAGGTGCGCTCAAGTTATAACACCTTCGTTTTTTTTTTTAATTAGAATTACGCCATCGCTGTCCCAGAACGATGAGGACTATGCATTTTTATTTTAGCGATGGCGCTTATCTGAAATTTTAAGTATCAAAGACAGTCCCCACTCTCGGCGCTGTCGCTAGGGTTCTGTCTGCCGTACAGTGATGATAATAATACCACGCATTCATAACGAGTGCACAAGTATTTTAAATCAAACTTCTATAAACTTTTCGAGGAAAAGCGGCAGAATTCAAAAATTATAGTTGTATTTTTCTAGCCAGAACTTTATTTTTATTTAGCCAATATTTTGCTGACTTTTGTCAGCTTTTTTAGGGCAAGTTAAAACAATACGCATGTTTCTGTGTGTTTTCAGTTCTGAGAAAAAAAAATCGGAGGTGTTATAACTTTTTTTTTACACTTTTTTTTTTTTTTTTTGAAAGAGGAGGAAATGCTTTATGCACTACCAGTCTACCTGGGATGTGTGAGACTCAACCTTATCTAAAGGATTGTTACTCACTAAAACCTCACTCTTATGTAATCTAGCAACCAACTTGGCATCGCTTGCGCATTCCATCAAGTTGCTTGCATGAATGTCAGTTAAAAATTTAAAAGTCAAATAATTCCCTTTCTTCATATTCTTTGATAGTAATAATTTTGTCGATCATATTTTTAATAAGGTTTTATTCTTCTAGTCCAATCATCATGAGTTCAATTAATTCGCTGCAATTTTCAAAAGATCCAAATTTATCGATAATAATATCCCTGTTAAGGTTTACCTGGACTATTTTAATGATGTTCAGTTTAGTGGGCATTCAGTCTCTCCCCACTCCGTGTTTCTCATTTTCTTAATCATTTCTCTGTATATCTGGCATTTCATTGATTCAGCTCTGTGCCCTTCTTTGCCACATAAGTAGCATCCTTTTTCGTTTTTACAGTCTGCTATCTTATGCCCTGTCTTTCCGCAGTTGTGGCAGGTGCTTTCTCCCAATTTTGCGGTACAGTCTTTTCTGATGTGTCCCACTCTACGACATCCATAGCATATAGGGGGTCTGATTAGAAGTCTTACCCTCCATCTATTCCAGCCTTTACCGACCCTTCCCTTTGCTGCTAGTTGTCGCGCAAGGATTCCCGGTAGTGACACGAAAGCTTGTTTTGTACCCTGTTCACTCTTCTTTTCCGGGAGTCTGACCTTGATATTTTCTATCCTGCCTAGCTCACCTTGTATGGTGTTTACCAGCTCTTCTTCCGTTGTTTCTTCCCCTAGGTCCAGAAATTGCACAGTCTCTTCGTGGTGCTCTTTTATCTCTGCCATTGGCTGCATTTCGTCCGCCAGTGCCTTTTTAAAAGCTTCCAGTGTGTAGCCCCTTTGTCGGCGTACCTGCAGCTTAATGTTTCCTCCCTCAGTTCTCTGTATCCTGTTTACATTCACTCCAGTCGCGTCTACCTTGGTTTTCATTGCTGTTAGCACTTCGCCGTATGTTTTGCCGTCCTTGGGTTTAATAATGACCGTTTCCGTACTTCTGTTGCTCGCTGGGGACGTTCCTCCTTTGCTTCCACCCTCTTGGCGTTTTTTCATGTAGATGTTCATGTCCATTTCGTGTTGGCGGAATGTCCACTCCAGTATATTTCTTGTTGTGTTATTGTCTACCGATTTTGTGGTAGTGCATACAGTTTGGGTCCGATTGTGCTGTTTTGCTCTTCTCACAATCGTTCGGGTTGCTTCAATTATATCCGCCACCTGATCCACCAGGGCAATATGTATGTATTGCTGTTGTATATCTTCTAGTTCCCCTCCCGTTGTCATTATACCGCTTTCCATGACGCTGCATGTTGGCGCTCCTGGGTAATCTTTGCCAGGGCTTTCTTGACCTGCGGATGTATCTTCGTTAGGTCTTGGATATCTCTGCCTTCCATATCTTTCTCGTGGATAAAGAGTACAAGGTCTTCCGTATTATCCTTTAGGGGGTCCTCGCGTTCTAGTTTGCATCTTCTATAGACTTCCTCCGGCCATACCTCCGTTAGTATCTGTTTCACCTTCACCTGGTCGTGCTCTAGGGCGCCCATGATTTCCGCAGCTCTAGATTGCTTGCTTGCGTCCGCATAGCTCAGCGTCTGGGCTTCCACTGTTGCTGTATGTTTTTTTGTTTGTTCTGTGTGTTCCTTCATGGTGTCTATAATGTCCTCCACAAAGTCCAGAGGGCCCTCTGCCGTTAATCTGTCCGCTATTCTTTTCAGTTTCTTGGACGTCGCCTTGATTTCTACTTTGGTGTTTGCGTATTCCTTCACCTGGTCTGAGAGTGTGTTTATAGTCTTAATGGTTTCTTTTAAGATCTTTCTCATCTTTAGCAGTTCGTCTTCATGGGACTTCCTTGTGGTTTCTGTTTTCCCTCTTTTCGGTGGCGTGTCTTCCATCCTCCTCCGTTTCGTCTCACTTTGCACTTGCTTGGGGGGTGGAGTTCTCTCCATTCTTTTGCCTTTGGCGAATGGATTGTCCTCTTCTATGTTGTCCTTGCAGTAGCTGGATGACGATCCTGGTTGGCCTGCTTGCTCGCCTTCCACGACCGGTTCTGGGTTTCCGACTCCCAGAGTGGGTGTTTCTTTTTGTTTTGTGTTCATGTTGTTTTTATTTCGTGTGTTATTTTATGGCTACTGACCTGCCGCGCTCCCTGACGGTTGTTTGCGGTGTCGGGTCCCACCCATTTATTCTTTTGTGCCTTCCTGTTGGTCCGCGGGAGGTATTTTATTTCCCTCCTACCCGCCGGCAAGCCGGTTAGGGCATTCCCCTATCCGCCACCTGGGGACGCGCTCGGTAGGGGTTTCAGGTGTCCCCATCTCCCTTCTAAGGAGATCCGCCAGTTGCCCGACGGCCCGAGGAGGTGTTATAACTAGAACGCACGTCGTAATTAGTGGTTGGGTTTTGATTGCAGCACTATAGCGTAAAGCACCCCAACCTTCCTCAACGAAAAAAATGTCAACGGCGACTTTTTTACTGCCAGATATCTTTCTTGAAAAGTGCTTCAGCGAAAAAAATATTTGTTTTACCGCTTAAATAAAGTGCTGCAGCGCTACAGTTTTCACGATTATGACAAAGTTTCCCCACCCTTATATTTTATGTACTAATATTTATTCTGAGCGGCCTGATTTATAAAAAAAATAGTGTAATTTTTAAATTATTTTAGCTACAGAAAAGTGTAATAAATGGATTACGAGAATCAAGAAAAACTGAGCACAGAACATATATATTTATTATTATTATCACTGCTAGCAGAGGCAGCCGGTGAAGCCGATGAAGCCACTGCATTGTGCTTGTTTCAGTTTTCACTCTTATCACAGCCAATTTCTCTAGACTAGTTAAAATCCTTAGTATATATCACAGATCACTTTTTTATTAATAGACTAACTCATCACATAATATATCACAGTCTTAGTCAAATCACAGTCGAAGAAATAAAAATAAATCACAGTGTTAGAAATAGTGCACCAGGTTATTATTAATTGACATCAGATTTTTGTCTAGTCTGTTCTTAAAGACGTTCTTGTTCGGGGCAGATACTGTTTCCTCAGTCAGAGCATTCCACCTGTATACAACTCTGTTGGACAAAAAGTTCTTCCTAGAAAGACAGAGGAATTTTTCCTTTTTCAGTTTTTTTGAAGTGGCCCCTGAGTTCATTCGTATTTGCTGTGTAGATGTCAAGGCTGAGGTCCTCGTGGTAATTCTTTATATATAATTTATATATAGTTACCCAACGATTGTAAATTTGTGTGTTAGATACATACATTATATTAATATTTGTAATAAAACTATTGATCAACATTGGATTAATCGGTAAATTATTCTTTTCAGGAATTTGTGGGCAGATTTCCAGTCCTAGTTCCGTTCCACAGTTTAGATAAAGCTATGCTAGTGAGAATTTTGAGCGAGCCCCGCAACGCCCTCATTCCTCAATACCAGAGGCTCCTGGCGATGGATCAGTGCGAGCTGACGTTCACTCCAGACGCTCTGGTCGCCATCGCTAAACTCGCGATGGAGAGGAAAACGGGCGCCAGAGGACTTAGGGCAATTTTAGTAAGTGACAACACAACAATCAATATTTTTATTTTAAAGTCTTATTTACTTTTCATAAACGGCATTTGTCCAAAAATTACCTTTTGAGAAAATCGAAAAAAACTTGGTAACCGTTACAACTTATATTTTTACAATTATTTTTATGGATAGACAAGTAGTTCACTTAAAAACCACACATGTAGAAAGTTACAACGCTTTCAATTTTATAAACAGCACTTGCCTGGGACAACTTTAGTTCCAGGGAAAATCCAAAACCTAAAAACAATAAATAATATTTTTGGTGAATAGCTGCAGCGATGGATATCTCGGAGCAGTAGGTGTGCTGCATCCCTACTGCTCCGAGATATCCATCGCTGCAGCTATTCACCAAAAATATTATTTATTGTTTTTAGGTTTTGGATTTTCCCTGGAACTAAAGTTGTCCCAGGCAAGTGCTGTTTATAAAATTGAAAGCGTTGTAACTTTCTACATGTGTGGTTTTTAAGTGAACTACTTTTACCATCGGATAACCTGCAATATACTCTACCAAATGCCGCTGAAATGTCGATTTTTACAATTTCGGACATATGCTGTTTATGAAATCAACGCCTCAATTGTCTCCATAGTTTCCTGTCTTGTTTGTCCTTTATTCCTTTCCACGGTATACCTTTCCCTTCTGCTCCTTCTTTGACTCCGTCAACGCATGTTTTTCTCAGTCTTCCTTTACAACCATGATACATTACATTAATAGCAGACTGGAAGGGCAGGTGGTGGCGAAGCGGTAACGTCGCCGGGCTGTATCGCTCGGCGAGTCACAAGTTCGGGTTCGATTCCCGTGCACGGGGAGACTTTATTTGAAAAATAATGTCTCGTCGTGACCCTGGGTGTGGTATGAATGTGTGTGATTGTCCGAATGAGTGGGGCAGTACAATAAGCCACCTAGGCCTGCAGTGCATCCGGATCCGCCCCCACAGGAAAAAAAAAATAGCAGACTGGACAAATATTAAAAATAATTCACACGCGTTTGTTCTTCGTAGGAATCTTTATTGTTAGGTCTTCCTTTACAAGCATGATACATTACATTAATAGCAGACTAGACGAAAAATTAATGATAATTTATATGCGTTTCTTCTTCGCAGGAATCTTTATTGTTAGAGCCGATGTTCGAAATTCCGGGTGCGGGCATCTCGGAAGTGCATGTGACGGAGGAGTACGTCCGGGGCGACGTGGACGGCCCCATGTACGTCAAGAAGAGCGCCGAGCCGACGGAGGACGAGGACCTCAACACGTCGATTAGAATATAGCCGATAAAGGATAACTCAACGTTCAATGAGAATTTGTACATTGTATAATAGAAAAAAAAAAACAAACAAAATGGATTTTTAGAAATAAATTCGACACGAGTGCTGTCAAGTTCCCATAATTTTATACGACTCTCGAGATATCGTCAGTTTAAAGGTGAAAATCGGCTAGTGCACATGTACCAAAATCTCTTCCCTTTCGGCCTAAAATTGTAAGATTACTAAAAATAAATGCACTAAGTTGATAAGTAGACTTAGCACATGTTTAGTTGCACCAAAAAACGTTGAACCCGAGTTCAAGCTGTTCAAACGTTGAACTAGAGTTCAAGCTGTTCAAACGTTGAACTCGAGTTCAAGCTGTTGAAACGTTGAACTTGAGTTCAAGCTGTTCAAACGTTGAACTCGAGTTCAAGCTGACAAACGTTGAACTCGAGTTCAAGCTGTTGAAACGTTGAACTTGAGTTCAAGCTGTTGAAACGAACTAGAGTTCAAGCTGTTCAAGCGTTGAACCTCTAGTTCAAGCTGTTGAAACGCTGAACTTGAGTTCAAGCTGTTCAAACGTTGAACTCGAGTTCAAGCTGACAAACGTTGAACTCGAGTTCAAGCTGTTGAAACGTTGAACTTGAGTTCAAGCTGTTGAAACGAACTAGAGTTCAAGCTGTTCAAGCGTTGAACCTCTAGTTCAAGCTGTTGAAACGTTGAACTTGAGTTCAAGCTGTTCAAACGTTGAACTCGAGTTCAAGCTGACAAACGTTGAACTCGAGTTCAAGCTGTTGAAACGTTGAACTTGAGTTCAAGCTGTTGAAACGAACTAGAGTTCAAGCTGTTCAAGCGTTGAACCTCTAGTTCAAGCTGTTGAAACGTTGAACTTGAGTTCAAGCTGTTCAAACGTTGAACTCGAGTTCAAGCTGACAAACGTTGAACTCGAGTTCAAGCTGTTGAAACGTTGAACTTGAGTTCAAGCTGTTGAAACGAACTAGAGTTCAAGCTGTTCAAACGTTGAACCTCTAGTTCAAGCTGTTGAAACGTTGAACTAGAGTTCAAGCTGTTCAAACGTTGAACTCGAGTTCAAGCTGTTGAAACGTTGAACTTGAGTTCAAGCTGTCTAAACCTTGAACTCGGGTTCAAGCTGTCTAAACCTTGAACTCAAGCTTTGCACCAAAAAACGTTGAACCCAAGTTCAAGCTGTTCAAACGTTGAACTCGAGTTCAAGCTGTTCAAACGTTGAACTCGACTTCAAGCTGTTCAAACGTTGAACTCGAGTTCAGGCTGTTCAAACGTTGAACTCGAGTTCAGGCTGTTCAAACGTTGAACTCGGGTTCAAGCTGTCTAAACCTTGAACTCAAGCTTTGCACCAAAAAACGTTGAACTCAAGTTCAAGCTGTTCAAACGTTGAACTCGACTTCAAGCTGTTCAAACGTTGAACTCGAGTTCAGGCTGTTCAAACGTTGAACTCGAGTTCAGGCTGTTCAAACGTTGAACTCGGGTTCAAGCTGTCTAAACCTTGAACTCAAGCTTTGCACCAAAAAACGTTGAACTCAAGTTCAAGCTGTTCAAACGTTGAACTCGAGTTCAAGCTGTTCAAACCTTGAACTCTAGTTCAAGCTGTTCAAACCTTGAACTCAAGTTCAAGCTGATCAAACCTTGAACTCGAGTTCAAGCTGATCAACAGTTGAACTCGAGTTCAAGCTGTTCAAACGTTGAACTCGGGTTCAAGCTGCTCAAACGTTGAACTCGGGTTCAAGCTGTTCAAACCTTGAGCTCGAGTTCAAGCTGAACTTAAGTTAAGATGGCAGTTCCTATTGTTCTAATGTTAATTTGAACTCGAGTTCAGAGTTGAACCAGTTCTACGTGTTTGGTGCAACTGGCCCTATGGACGTTTTGAACGGGAGCGGGCGCAAGCGTTTGCGTTTAAACAAATAGGATTATACGAGAGTTCCTAGACGGACGGGTGCGAGCCGGAGAAAACGCCCGCACCCGTCCGGCTAGCAACTCTCATTTAAACCCATGTGTTAAAACGCCTGCGCCTTAAGTGTACTCATCAATTTAGAAACCACAGAGGGAAGTAACGGTCGTACTTGTTGGGAAAACATAAAAAACTTCGTAACGGGGTAATCGAGTGGTTGATTACCCCGTTACGAAGTTTTTTGTGTTTGTTCGTCAATTTGGTTATGCACTTCATGACTTTTACCTTTAAATATAAAAGTAATCACTAAGTGCATATCGTCCCATCAGTACTTGTTTGTGCCATGCGATCAAAACTTAGACTTAGGGTTGCATGGCACAAATAAGTACTGATGCGACGATATGTACTTTGTCAGATTTGCCTTTAAATTGGCATCGAATTTTTTTTTTTTTGAAATTGAAATTTTATGCAGCAATTGCTTGTGTGAATAGTTGAAGTGCGTTACTCACGATTTCGAAAATCGTCGGTTTAAACGTAAAAGTAGTTAAGTGCATGCAAATGAATGGGCCTCAATGGCTTTTACCTTTAAAGCCGGTGCTGTCGCTTGTCCGAGATTTCAGCGGAGCTGTTCGAATTTAAAACAAATGTATGATTATTTTTTATTGTGCAAATTTTTTATTATATACATATAAATTTTATACATAAATTGTTATAACAACGCGTGAGCCACAAAATATTTTTTCAGCGTTTTTGTTTACATAAGAGTTCAATGTGGTCCGGGTAAACCAATGAATGCAACCAATCGATAATGATTGTGTAATGTAATTAAAACTGTAACAAGTTTATAAAAAAGAAAAAAAACCTTTATTGGTAAATTCAAATTCAAAACTATTTGAATTCGAGAAAATAAGCTTACGCTTCTTATAGTTTGCACACTTTAAACATAATATATAAAATTACGAAAAAACTATTCGTGAAAATGCAAACAGTCGTAGTAGTTGTTTCAATGGATATTTATCGTCTTAAATTGTCTTATTAATTAAGACACTGTTTGCATTTTTACGAATAGTTTTTTCGTAATTTTATATATTAACCTTTATTGGCATATCTTACAAACTATTTACAATTTATTCGTTATTACTCCATTCCCGTATCCCTTCTCTTTTCCCTCTCCCTCCCCAGCTTTTCCAACGTCCTTACCCCCCGACAAGTTTATAATTGAATACTGTCTCTCGACAAAAATTGTTACTGCGTTTTTGTTTACACAGCAATTTTTTCTTATGGCCTACTCTGAAACAAAATGTTGTCCTACTCTGAAACAAAATTTTGTGGCTCACCCATTATTATTTTGGCACTTAGTATGTTCATTTTTTGTTGATTTTTTTATATAGATAAAACTAGTTCCTTCGATAACAAAAATCGTACTCGTACTTGTACTTGTAATTATTACTATTTTTTTTTTTTTCTCGGGTAGACTAGAAGGGTTTATTTCTTTCTTGAGTAGGATTATAGGTTAATGATTTTTTTTCTTTTTTAAATGTGATTTAGCTACGAGTGTACATAAAATATCCTCTATCTCGCGGTCTGCGTGTTTTGTAAGTGCATAAATTATTGCTGCAGTTTATACTCCTATTTAACAAAGTGTTATTACATGTGTAAATAGAATGAGAATGAGAAAAAGTATGGATAAAATTCATCGAGGAAATAAATTAATAAACGTGTTCTTTATTGGTTTATTCGTTTTTTTTTACAAATAATTTACTAAAAAAAAAAAGATTGGTGCAAACAGGGTTGCTCGCTTAAAATTCTCCTTATACCGCGCATATTTTTCATAAAGAGAATATTTCTTTTAAATATATACAGGGTGTCCCATTAGTGCGTTCTCGGAGGATATCTTGACTCACGTTAAAGGTAGAACAATTGTTTTTGCACCAAAGTTGCATGGTTTTAAGAGCTGCATAACCTAAAAATATTTGTATACATACTGGGTGTACCATAAAAACAGTTGCGGATGGTACTTGCTTATTTTAAATCAATCACCCTGTATATTAATTGGTTTTTAAATCCCTTATAAAAATTGCGTATCATTTTATTAAAAAAAAATTGGTCTAAGTCGTATCGTTTCGGATTTATTTGACATTTAGGGACTAAAATGATGTTTGAAGTGGTTTCATAAAGCTAAAATATCTCTAAAACTAAATGAGATAGAGAGTTGCAGATTTCACCATTCTCGTAAGAATAGAGGATGCTATCGGCTGCATTATAAAATGGTTCGCGTAAGTTATTTGGCTATTGAATAAAAATAGTTACATTTCTAATGTTTTAATCAAGGGTAACTTTATTTTTTTAAATAGAACCATATAAATTTTTTTGCGTCAGTCGATTTTAAATGATAGTCTTTTTCGAGTTTGTCAATCATTTTGTATCTGTAGATGTAATAAATTTCTCTTAAAAACTCTAAAATTATGGATACAAGTTATAAACCCAATCGAAAGAGAATTTAATTTTGAGTCGATTGATGTTAAACAAATTATATGGTTCTATTTAAAAAAAATCAAATTACCCTTGATTGAAAATTTTGAAATCGATTATTTTTATTTCTTAGTCAAATAACGTAACCCAAATAACCTTTTAGCGTATCCAAAAGCGCCATCTATTCTTAAGAGAATAGCGAAAATTGCAACTTTCTGTCTTATTTACTTTCGGAGATATTTTAGATTAATAAAACTATCGCGAGCGTGATTTTTAACCATAAACGTCAAATAACTCCGAAACAGTACGATTTAGATCAAATGTTTCTAAAAAAATGATACGTAGTTTTTATAAGGGATTGAAAACCCAAATTATATACAGGGTGATCCATTTAAGATAAGCAACTTGCATCCGCTTCTGTCATTATGGCACAGCCTGTATACATTAAAATATTTTTAGGTTATGCATCTCCTAAAATCAAGCAACTTTGGTGGAGAAACTTTTTTTCTGTATTTAACGTGAGCCGAGATATCCTCCGAGAATGCACTAATGGGACACCCTGTATATATGCATTTCGTTGTACATTTTTCGACGCTCGGTTTATTAAGAGAATTCAATTAGAACTTTAAACCAGTGTTTTCCGCTCCCAGGCTAAGCATGAAGTAAAATTTCGAGTTTAGAAAAGCCTGGAAATTTGGTTTGGTCGCGTAGCGCGAAGCGCGGAGCGGCCAAACCAAATTTTCAGGCTTTTCTAAACTCGAAATTTTACTTCATGCGCCACCGGTACAGAACACTAAGCTTAAAACACACCGCTAAACTGTACATTGAATCAGTGTTTTGTACCGGTGGCGCATGAAGTAAAATTTCGAGTTTAGAAAAGCCTGAAAATTTGGTTTGGCCGCTCCGCGCTTCGCGCTACGCGACCAAACCAAATTTTCAGGCTTTTCTAAACTCGAAATTTTACTTCATGCTTAGCCTGGGAGTGGAAAACACTTGTTTAAAGCTTTAAATTGAATTCTCTTAACAAATCGAGCGTCGCAAAATGTACAACGTATGCATATGTATACTTTAAAGAAATATTATCGTTATGAAAATGTTCGGTGTTACCTACCCTACCCGACACACAATCGTAATAGAAACATAAGTATAATTCAATGTCCGTCGGGGTATTAGCCCGGGAAGTAGTTGTTTCAATGAGTGTTTGATATAGTCTTTGTAAGACTAACTTGTTGTAGATTGCGAAAAGAATCTCCTCGACACTTTTAATGTTTGAAGTATTCTGCAACCAAGAATTGGCAATTTCATTTATACTTATGTTTGAACGGTAACGTGACCGCCAGTCTAAGGTGTCAAATTGTTTAGAGGGAATGGCAAAGCTATACTGATGAGAGATAAATCTCGAAAAGCGTCTATAGATGGCCTGAATAATTTGAGCCAAATTGTTACATTTGCAGTAGGTTACTGTATGTAACAGCAAACAATTGTTGTATAATTCAATGTCCGTGGGGATATTAGCCCGGGAAGTAGTTGTTTCAATGAGTGTTTGATATAGTCTTTGTAAGACTAACTTGTTGTAGATTGCGAAAAGAATCTCGGCACTTTTAATGTTCGTAATAGAAACGGTGCAAGCCAGACGTTTTTACGGGAAAAGCGCGTGGTTTCCAAAATCTCAAGTAAGGCCTCCGGCAACATTGCTCGCCCTCCGGGATTTTAGTGGCTTTAGAAGAGAGGAGTTTGGTGAGTCCCTTTTACCTTTTTCCCCTTTTTTCTGTAGAGTGCGGCGGCTAAGCTTAGTCACCCAAGAAAGACCTTTATTGGCATAATACTATGTGGTGTCGCCTGAACAAGAATAATCCGGACGGCGGGGAGAGATAGGAAGGTTGCCGTGGACACAAAAAATAATAATTTAGAGAATAACGTGTGCTAACATTCGTTTTTGTACGTGACATAGTTAAGTTAAATAAAACTCCCCAAGTACCTGCATTTCTTGTGTTTTCCTGTGGTAAGATTCATAGTATAACGACGGAATCAAATGCACCTATAACTGCAACCAAATGCACCTATGACCGCCGTTATAACTACATTACATCCATATCTACACTAATCTCTGCCCCCTCTCTTCCTCCAACTTCTCCAGCTTCCTTACCCCGGCCCCTCCTCTCTCATCCATTCCGTCACTCTTCTATTCCCTCTTATTCCCACCCATTCCTCCTTCACCCTCTCGCACTCCTCCGCCAAATGACTCCACGTATCCCTCCCCCGCTCACACAAATAATTTACTATTTTACTAACTGTAGAATAAGAATGAGAAGATTAAGGATTAAGGATTATTTGGCGGGAGGGCAGCAGCAGCCGCACCCACTTAGGCCACAGTCGGGCCCGTTGTAGTGCCTCCCCCCTGATGGTTAGACCCACCCCGCACAGTCGGCAATTGCCAGGATCTGTGCGGGTGACCATTGCCATCCGGGTGCTTCACGCTTTGGGGCTTCTTCCCTTAGTAACGTGGTTCTTATTTTTGACAGCGCCGGACACGCGTGAAGAATGTGTCTCGCTGTTTCTTCTTCTTCGTTGCATCCTCGACAAATGTCATCACTGGTGATTCCCATTTTTGCGAGGTGATGCTGGAAGTTGTAGTGACCAGTAATGTAGCCGGTTAGGATTCGTAGTTTCTGTTTTGCGAGTTTTAGAAACTTCTTTGTTGTTTGGCCGTCGGGTTCCAACAGGTATGTCTTTGTTTGGCTGCATGTTGTGAGGTTTGTCCGTCTCTCTTTATGTTTCGCAGTATTGAACTCTAGCATGCGTTTGGCTAAGGACCTAGGGGATAGTCCTATTTCTGCACGGTTTGTTGTAATTTTCGATGCTTCTCGTGCTAGTTCGTCTGCGTTATTGTTGCCCTGGCTGTTATCGTGTCCTTTCGTCCACGTTAGTGTTATGCGGTTGGAATTTGCTACTTTGTTCAAGGTTTCTACGCATTTATGTATTAGTTCAGATGTTATTCTGAACTTGTCTAGAGCTGCCAGTGCGGCTTTGCTGTCAGTGACGATAGTTATATTCTGGTCACTGATGTTTCTGTCTTTTATAATTTTAGCACTCTATAGGATTGCGTAAATTTCAGTCTGTGTTGCAGTAGCATGTGCTGTTATCGGAAGACGTTTTCGCACAGCTAAGTCCTCTGAGTATATCCCTGCTCCACAGCCTGTCTTAGTCTTGGATCCGTCTGTGAACACTACATAGTCCGGTGGTGTTGTTTGTGGGTCCGTGTTCACGACGTATTTCTTTTTGAAGATGTATTGGGGTATCTTCTGGTCTATTTTGCTTCTCAGCATGGGTGGTCCCCATTTGAGTATGCTTCCGTGGCCGTCGGGCGTAGTTTGGTCTGACCATGTGTTCATGGCTCTCAGTCTTTCTGCGGTTAGTCTCGCCGTGCTCTTGATGTGGATATCAAGAGGTGGGAGACTTAGTATTATTTCCATTGCAGCGGTTGGTGTTGTTCTGAAGGCTCCGGTTGTGCACGTACATGCCAGCCTTTGTATGTGATTTAATTTCAGTTTTGCTCCTTGTTGGTTAGTCCGTGACCACCAGACTAGGGCTCCGTATTCGAGCGCTGGTCTGATTATACCTGTGTATATCCACAACGCTATCTTTGGAGATAGTCCCCAGGTATTGCCAATGGCCCTTCTGCATTGCCAGAAAGCCCTGCTTGCTTTCTCAGTTTTGTGTTCTAGGTGTTTGGCCCAGTTAAGTTTTGAGTCTAGATAGATTCCTAGGTATTTGACTTCCTTTGATAGCTTCAATTGGGTCTTGGATAGTTTTGGTAGTGTGTGAGTTTCTATCTTATGTTTCTTTGTAAACATCACTACTTCTGATACCATTTCCACCTCACTACTGATAACCAAATTAGAACAACTAGGAATTAGAGAAAATGAACTACTAATATTTGACAGCTATTTAAAAAAAAGAAAACAGCAAACTAAAATAAACAAATCACTCAGTAATCCATTAACTCCAGAATACGGGCTGCCACAGGGTGGAGTAACTACCCCCCACATTATATATCACATATATAAATGATATTTTTGAATTGAAACTGAGTGGAAAATTATATATCTATGCCGACGACACGTGTATATTGTATAGCGGACAAAATGTATCTCAATTAGAAAACCTAGCCAATAATGATTTAAAAATACTAACAAAGTGGTTCTCAGGAAATCACTTAACCATAAATGAAAATAAGACGACATATATGCTTATAGCACTGAAAAATAAAAGCATTAAAGACTTAAACATTAAAATCGATAACACTAACTTATTAAAAACAAACGAAACGAAATACCTAGGACTAACAATAACTGAAAATTTTAAATGGAATAAACACTTAGAAAATCTAACAAAAAAGACTAGTGCAGTAACAGGTGCAATATACAGAGTCGGTAAATTAATATCAACGCATTGTAAATACCTATTCACATCTAATATAAATTATCTCTGTAGCATATGGGGCCGAACAAGTGAACAAAATATTAATACTTTACAGAGACAGCAGAATAAAATTTTAAAAATAGTTTATAACCTTAACAGATTTTCCCCCACGAAAGATTTATATAAATTAATCCCAGAACTAACAATAAAAAATAAAATCAACTTTGAACGATGCTTAGTAATACATAAAATAATGCATAGTACTAATTCACACATTCAACTCAAAAAATTCAAACAAATTCACGACCATAACACGCGTAGGCGTAGTAGTTTACTAATCCAAATGAACACAACTGGGGCCTCGGTGGCCGAGTGGGTAGAGACCCTGCCCACAGACCAAGAGGTCGCGGGTTCGAATCCCGTCCGGTAGAATAATTTATGAATAATAAATTATTCCATCCGGGTCCATGGAT
Organism: Philonthus cognatus; assembly: GCA_932526585.2. NCBI lineage: Eukaryota > Metazoa > Arthropoda > Insecta > Coleoptera > Staphylinidae > Philonthus > Philonthus cognatus. The sequence continues at coordinate 1,471,491 of OW052243.1, forward strand.
GTAGTATGAATGAGTTTGTGTTGTTTCAGGAGTAAATGGTTATTTATCGAAATTAGAATTGGTTAAAATACATTAAAATGTTAAATATATAAATAGATTGATGGCTAATGGTCTAGATACCAAGGCCAAACAAAAAAAATGAACACAACTGACGTCTTGCAAAATAGTATTTTTGTATCAGGCGAGAAATGCTACAATAATTTACCGGTATCAGTCAGGAAAATCACGGACATTAATAAATTTAAAATTAGTTTAAAACAACATGTTATGCAACGTCAATAATTGATTAATTTAAAAGTTAGTAACCTCCAATAACTATTGAAATTTTCCAGTACCAGAATTGATTTATATAATCAATTTCTGTTGGAGATCAATTTCTATATCAAATTGGCGAATAACCAAATAAAAAAAATAAAAAAAAATATGAAAACAAAATCCCTAGATTACATTTCCAATGGCGTAGCAAACATTTTTTCCCAAAATAAATTAACTATTTAATCATTACTATACATTTAATCTTTACAATTTTAATTAAATATACAAAGTGAATTGCAGTAAGTTAAGGTTTTATGCATTTGAAAATAATAAACGTAAATGTTTTGTAAGGAATGTCGACATCGGGGAAGGCTTGATTAAATTGATTCAGACACGATTGTAACAAGTATGTCCACGTCCCATCTTTATTCATAGTTCCACTTCGATATTGAGCCTTCAAGATAAAAACATCATGCTGTGGTGTAAACATCACGGTAAACAACGGCAATTTCACTTAAACTCTGCAAAGTGATCCGATACGAACTGTTGTCTACGAAACAGAAGGTGAAATAACTATATTCGAAAAAAAGTCCTCAGATTTTTCGGCGGGAAATTTAACTTGTCTGCAAACATTGTTGCTCACCCTGTACTACCAATTTAATAAAGTGTCTCTGAGGATCAAGTAAATGCTTCTTGCTTAGGAATATATGTCTTCTTCATTATCTGCTTATTTATTTGTTTAAATTTTAAAAAAGTTCTAAATACAAGGAATTTTTCTTTTAGGTATACATGTTACGATTCTTTAATGTATAGTTTCAGATATTCGTGATCTTATTAATAGCTTACAATTTAAAAACTCTAACGAGTGTTTTCCACTCCCAGACTAAGCATGAAGTAAAATTTCGAGTTTAGAAAAGCCTGAAAATTTGGCTCGGGCGCGTAGCGAAGCGGAGCGACCGAGCCAAATTAGGCTTTTCTAAACTCGAAATTTTACTTCATGTGCCACGCGTACAAAACACTGTTTTAAAATGAAGTTCAAAATATACTGCTTAGTTTTGATGACATGTTTATTAATTTTACAAATGATTAAATGGAATATGTGAAAGAATACTTAAAAGAAAAAACCCTGTATTTGTTGAAAAGTTGCAAATTGTAGCGTTTTTTTTTTTAAACTCTCTGCATCGTTACAATTTATTTAACAAATTTTAATTTATCTATCACATTAATAAATAATCATTTACCAACATCTCAAACCTCAAAATCGAAACTAGTTGGAATGTAATATAAAAATGCTGACACATTTCAACAAATTTAAAAATTTGCTTAAAGATATGCTAATAGAAAAGGCATACTACTCAGTCAGCGAGTATCTCCAAGACAGAAACTTATTTTTGTGGGGTTAACCGATAACTGGTTGGTGTTGCACCAGTCTTCCACTGTTTTTAGTGCTTCCTGCATTCTGTTGCATAGGAAGTTCTCGTATTTCCCGTTGAGGAGTATTGCTATGTCATCCGCGTATCCTACAATGTAGAACCCCTGGATGTTGAGTTTTGTGATCAGTTCGTCCACCAAGAGTGTCCACAGGAGTGGGGATAGGACCCCCCCCTGCGGGCAGCCCCTGGTGACCGACGCTGATATTGTGACATCTGCTGTTACGTGTCTGCTGCGGAGCATGTTTCCTATCCATCCGCAAAGCATGTTGTTAACACCGGTTCTGTTGAGTGCTTCCCCGATTTTTTTGGAAGGATGCTTTGTCGAAAGCACCTTCAATATCGATAAATGTACCTAATGTGGTCATCTTGTTTGTTATCGCCTTTTCTATTCTTGAAACTACAAGATGTAGAGCAGATTCTGTGCTTTTGCCTGGCGTGTAGGCGTGTTGGTTTTGGTGGATCGGCCTAGATTTGAGGACATTGTCCCTAATGTGTCGATCGCATAGTTTCTCCAATGCCTTTAGCATGAATGAAGATAAACTGATCGGTCTAAATGATTTTGCGTTCGTATAGTCGTTCCTGCATGGCTTAGGAATGAATACTACTTTTACCATTCTCCATAACCTGGGGATGTAGCGGGCAGCCGCGGTAGACGGCTCCCAGCACAGCCACAAGCGCGGGTGATCCCCATTGAAGTAGGGCCGGGTAGATGCCGTCCGGGCCTGGGGATTTGTATGGTTTGAATGATTTGATTGCCCAAGTTATGGTTTGATTCGTAACTATTTCCATAGCTAGCTTCTTGTCATCTTCATCTGCTTCTCTTTCGTGTGGGTCGTCTGCAGACGTTTCGATTTCTAGCGTTTCACAACCGGGGAAGTGTGTTTGTAACATTAGTTGGAGTGTCTCGTTTTCATTTGAGGTGAGTTCTCCGTCTACTTTCTTGATGCTTCCAAGGTAGTGTGGGTCCTTGGATAGCACTTTTTTGAGCCTGGCAGCTTTACTCGTCGACTCTATGTCCTCGCAGTACTTCCTCCAGGATTGTCTTTGTCTGCTGCGCACTTCGTTTTTGTAGATGCGTTGGTGTGATTTGTACGCATCCCAGTCGGTTTTTAATTTACTATTTTTAGCCTTGTTGAATAGTTTTCGGGTTTTCGTTCTCATGTCCTCAAGGTGGGTATTCCACCATGGTGTTACTAACTATAGAATGAGGATACGAAAAAGTATGGATAGAATTCATCGAGGAAATAAATTAATAAACGTGTTCTTTATTGGTTTATTCGTTTTTTTTTTTACAAATAATTTACTTTTTTACTAAGTATAGAATGAGAATGAGAAAAAGTATGGATAGAATTCATCTAGGAAATAAATTAAACGTGTTCTTTATTGTTTTATTCGTTTTTCTCTATAGAATAAGAATGTGAAAAAGTAAGGATAAAATTCATTGAGGAAATAAATTAATAAACGTGTTCTTTATTCGTTTTTTTTACAAATAATTTACTTTTTTTACTAACTGTAGAATGAGAATAAGAAAAAGTATGGTTAAAATTTATCGAGGAAATAAATTAATAAACGTGTTCTTTATTGGTTTATTCGTTTTTTTTTTACAAATAATTTACTTTTTTACTAAGTATAGAATGAGAATGAGAAAAAGTATGGATAGAATTCATCTAGGAAATAAATTAAACGTGTTCTTTATTGTTTTATTCGTTTTTCTCTATAGAATAAGAATGTGAAAAAGTAAGGATAAAATTCATTGAGGAAATAAATTAATAAACGTGTTCTTTATTCGTTTTTTTTACAAATAATTTACTTTTTTTACTAACTGTAGAATGAGAATAAGAAAAAGTATGGTTAAAATTTATCGAGGAAATAAATTAATAAACGTGTTCTTTATTGGTTTATTCGTTTTTTTTTACAAATAATTTACTTTTTTACTAAGTATAGAATGAGAATGAGAAAAAGTATGGATAGAATTCATCTAGGAAATAAATTAAACGTGTTCTTTATTGTTTTATTCGTTTTTCTCTATAGAATAAGAATGTGAAAAAGTAAGGATAAAATTCATTGAGGAAATAAATTAATAAACGTGTTCTTTATTCGTTTTTTTTACAAATAATTTACTTTTTTTACTAACTGTAGAATGAGAATAAGAAAAAATATGGTTAAAATTTATCGAGGAAATAAATTAATAAACGTGTTCTTTATTGGTTTATTCGTTTTTTTTTTACAAATAATTTACTATTGTTCTAACTATAATAACAAAAATATCGAGGATAATTTTAATACGAGGTGAGTTTTTTTATTTTTTTGCAGATTATTTTATTTTCATATAAATGTGAAAGGGTTATTAAAAAATGAAATAAAAGTGGTTTAAAAAAAGTTAAGCGTTTTCTTTATATAAAATTAAAATGGTACGACGAAGTAAACGCCTCCAAGCAAGGCCGTAGCCAGGAGGTTCAACCGCCCGTAAAATTGTCACAATGTTAAATTTTTGTAAGTAAAAGCGGTCCTAAAAGAGCAAAAACAATATTTTTACGAGCAAAACCCCCTCCCCTGAAATGTCTGTATCTCCTCCTGAATTTTTTTTCTAGCTATGGCCTTGCCTCCAAGATTGCAGAAGTTATTAAAATTATTTCTCAACTTTACAAAATGTTATTTTAAAGTTTACATGCTAGACAAGTGAAATTGATAATTGTTTCGATAATGCTGATTTTACTAAGGCTGGGTTCTGGTTCTTTGATTTAATCAGAGGTTCAATCAATGATTAGTGGTTGATTAATGGTAATCAGTCGGGGCGCAAATAAACCTAACATTTTACCTTTAAAATGACCGATGTGAAGATAGCCACGGATTTTCCAGCCACGGATTTTGGCGCCTCCACCATCACACGAATTATGGAACAGATTCCCCAGATTTTCAAAATTTCATAACTCCCAAACCACATATTTTATTTGCAAAATTTCTTCAATAACTGATTAAACAATATACATAGAGCAAGTATAAATAACCAGAATGTTGTAACTCTTAATTGTTCTTTATTTAAACAATATATTGCTGTCCCGCGTATGTCACCTTTCATACCAAATATTAAAAAAATCATATCTCTAAAAACTCCTATTTTATTTTCCAAATTTCTTCACTAATTGTTTAAACAATATATCTAGACCAAGCATAGATGGTCAAAATGTTGTCACTCTTATTTGTTAATTATTTATATAATATATTGCTGTCCCGCGTATAGCACCGTTCATACCAGATATTAAAAATATCATATCTCTTAAAAATCCTATTTTATTTTACAAATTTCTTCACTAATTATGTAAACAATATATCTAGACTAAGCATAGATAGTCAAATTGTTGTCACTCTCATTTGTTAATTATTTAAATAATATATTGCTGTCCCGCGTATAGCACCGTTTATACCAAATATTATAAAAATCATATCTCTCAAAAATCCTATTTTATTTTCCAAATTTCTTCACTAATTATTTAAACAATATATCTAGACTAAGCATAGATGGTCAAAATGTTGTCACTCTCATTTGTTAATTATTTAAATAATATATTGCTGTCCCGCGTATAGCACCGTTCATACCAAATATTGAAAAAATCATATCTCTTAAAAATCCTATTTTATTTTCCAAATTTCTTCACTAATTGTTTAAACAATATATCTAGACCTAACATAGATGGTCAAAATGTTGTCGCTCTTATTTGTTAATTATTTATATAATATATTGCTGTCCCGCGTATAGCAAATAAGAGTGACAACATTTTGACCATCTATGCTCGGTCTAGATATATTGTTTAAACAATTAGTGAAGAAATTTGGAAAATAAAATGGGATTTTTAAGAGATATGATTTTTTTTAAATTTGGTATGAACGATGCTATACGCGGGACAGCAATATATTATTTAAATAATTAACAAATAAGAGTGACAACATTTTGACCATCTATCCTCGGTCTAGATATATTGTTTAAACAATTAGTGAAGAAATTTGGAAAATAAAATGGGATTTTTAAGAGATATGATTTTTTTTTATATTTGGTATGGACGGTGCTATACGAGGGGACAGCAATATATTATATAAATAATTAACAAATAAGAGTGACAACATTTTGACCATCTATGCTCGGTCTAGATATATTGTTTAAACAATTAGTGAAGACATTTGGAAAATAAAATAGGATTTTTAAGAGATATGATTTTTTTAATATTTGGGATAAACGGTGCTATACGCGGGATAGCAATATATTATTTAAATAATTAACAAATGAGAGTGACAACATTTTGACTATCTATGCTTAGTCTAGATATATTGTTTAAATAATTAGTGAAGAAATTTGTAAAATAAAATAGGATTTTTAAGAGATATGATTTTTTTAATATTTGGTATGAACGGTGCTATACGTGGGACAGCAATATATTATATAAATATTTAACAAATAAGAGTGACAACATTTTGACCATCTATGCTCGGTCTAGATATATTGTTTAAACAATTAGTAAAGAAATTTGGAAAATAAAATAGGAGTTTTTAGAGATATGATTTTTTTAATATTTGGTATGAAAGGTGACATACGCGGGACAGCAATATATTGTTTAAATAAAGAACAATTAAGAGTTACAACATTCTGGTTATTTATACTCGCTCTATGTATATTGTTTAATCTATTATTGAAGAAATTTCGAAAATAAAATATGTGGTTTGGGAGTTATGAAATTTTGAATATCTGGGGAATCTGTTCCATAATTCGTGTGATGGTGGAGGCGCCAAAATCCGTGGCTGGAAAATCCGTGGCTATCTTCACATCGGTTTTAAAATGTGTTTGCTCAGTGGGAACTTTGAAACTTCTGTATAACATAATTTGTTATGAGAAATGAAATAATAATCAATTAAGATATTATTTTATCGAAAACTTTTTACTAACCCTTAACAAATAACATCAACATATTTAACAACATATTTAAATATTAATATATTAAACTCACCCTGTAAGAAATAACAAACAAAATTAACAAAACATTTTCCTCTTGTTTTTTTTGCATTATCAATATTTGGTTTACATTAATTGTGCCCGTAAGTGTGTTTGTGTGTGAAATGTGTAAAACCGCGTGTACATATCATATATTGCTATAAACTTACACAAGTGAACGTTACACGTAATTCATACTTGAACACTCGCACTGACTAGTTACGACAACTTTTTTTTTTCTTTGTAAATACATAAGGATTTCCAGTGGCTCTTTTTGCAAAAGGACAGATTTTTTTTATTGTCGCTAACGATCTGTTCAGTAATAATAATAATATTAGTAATAATAAATAACACGACACAGAAATCAACATCGAAAAACAAAACAGAAAAGTTCATTTAATAAATAACATTACGTATACGCATTGAGAAAAAGTTTTGTTTGCTGTATTTTAAGGTCCCAAGGTAAAACCCGAATGTGTTTCATCTGATACATAAGACAAATACCGATTACAATTACAATTACATTGTTAAAATACAACATAATTTTGTTTTTATCCGTACAGTCGACGCAACCCAAATGTGAACGCTCTTTGGTTGTCGTGGTATTTGTTACTAAAATTCATTCCTGTAATTCTGGCTTTGGCCAGTGGTATTACAAAATTTGGTGGTGTAATTTACACTTTGCATCATAGTCGTTCGTCGCAATTAAATTTGACGGCTCTCAAAAATTATAGTTCAAAATTTCCGATGAGAGCTGTCAAATTTAATTGTGACGAACGACTATGGATCAAAGTGTAAATTACACCACCAAATTTTGGCGTTCAAATTAGGGCTGGGTCGACTGTACATGCATAATCCGTCGTCCTCTTCTGTCTAATTACGGTTAGAGATAATTTTGTTTTCAATTAATAAAAAATACCTCCACTGAGCAAATATACCATTCGTTTTTATTTATCGTGCTCACCATTGGGATCTCGTAAACCAATGTTGACACGAAGTTGGTCAAATTAGACAAAAGTTTCAATATTTGATACTGAGTAGGAATATGTCAACAAATTTCAGCTGACATCATTTGTCTTTGCTTGACGGCGGTCCCGCGGGAGGTTGTGGGCGACAGGAGGTGTTTTTAGTGGGTATACCGAGACTTTCGGGAGTCCCACACATTGTCTATAAAAGATTTTCACCTCCTGGCAAAAAAAAACAAAAAAAATCATTTGTCTTACTTAGTATCAAACATTGAAACGTTCGTTTAATTTGATCAACTTCGTATCATCATTGGTTTCCGAGATCCCAATGGTGAGTACGATAAGAAAAAAGAGCGGTATACATAAATAATGTTTAATCAACATTAAACATTGTTGTAACAAGCAATAAACATTACTTAAGGTTGCAAGTCTCAAATTTTATTTTGTCTAATAATAAATAGTCGCTAAACATAGAATTAATTATTAAGTTTGGAAGTAGTAGGTTAAGTGGAAGAGCAGTAACAGGCTTAGGCCTGCCTGAACTTCGCCTACGCGAAATGTATAAAAGATAATTGTAAACATTGTATTTCTTTAAATTAAATAAAGACATAATAATAATAAATATCTGCTCAGTGGGCGTTTTTAAAATAAGACATTTGGCAATGTTGCGCACATTCAATTAGAGTTGGGACCTTAAAAAGTCTTAATAAATAGACGTAAAAAGATAATTTTAATGCTCTACTAAGTTAGTTTACTTAACATACAACTTAGTGGAGCCTTCCCACTGAGCAAAAAACAAACAAACAACGTTATAGCAACATTAAACGTTATTTTAATGTTGATGAAACATTACTTAAATGGATTTGCTTAGTGGGTTAAAACTGCTTGCTATTACCTAGTAATAAATCAGTTTCATTCTTTTTGAGTCTACCGCCTAAATCAAACAAATCCCAAAAAAAAAAAGTATTTTTGAGTATTAACGCAGACGCACTTAGAACTTAAACAATAAATATCTCCTTGAGTTTTGACGCAAACATTTTTTTTTTCATTTCGAGTATTGACTAATTTTTTTGTTATAAAACCCTGTACAAGAATGCTAAGCATAATTTGTTTAAATTTGGTAAAATAAGTGAGTAATCAAATGATTGTTTTATCATTAGTATAGATCAGTGGCGGCCAGTAGCCAACTTCATGTGAAACAAACATGCCAAGGTGCACTCACGGTTTATATATCTAACGGTTGTAGCATTCGTCGGGCGAAGTCGGAAATGTTCGTGCGTCTGACGACATTGTGGTCGCTCCTAACCTGTCAAACATTGCCCGCTTACGGTGTTTATGTGCGTTTAGATAATTACGAGTGGTTTTTTCTTAAATTTTATATTACAATTAATATAATTGATGTATATTTTTGGTAAGTAATTGAATTATTACAAATTTCAATAAATGAAGCGTATAATATACTGGAACAACGTTGTAACCGCCAATTGTTAAATATGTTGAATATGTGGTTTTGAACCCTTATGGGGGGGGGCTTCTTTTTCGATTTCCCAACAAAACAATTTTTGGCGCTTACAACGTTGTTCCAGCATAGCATTCAAATAATGAATTAAATATTCAATCTTTTTCATTATTTTTTAATGAATAGTGCCGAAGTTTTCATCATGCCCGGAAGCTCTTGCGCCGTCGCTTTATGCAGAAATCAGCACTGTTTAACGAAAGGCAAATCAATTTCTTATCACCGATTTCCAAGAGATAAAATAATTAGACATGCATGGACAAACGCGTGTAGAAGAAAGGACAAGTTTAATCCCGATACCAGCTTTATTTGTAGTAGTGTTAAAAATTATGATTAAATTTTCCTTATTATTTTGTTAAAATTTAAAACGTTTATTTCATTGTCCTTTGGATTGTATTATTTTCATTATAATTATAACTTATCAATTTTCGATCCATTTTTTAGGATAAAATGAACATCTGGCGATCACGCGGTGTCCGCGTGGTCGTGCGCCAGGCGAGTCGGAGCGGCGCGGCGGTGAAGCCGATTGACTTTAAATACTGTAACTTAATGCAGAAGAAAGCCTCTATAATTCATATTTGTGTAACTATTATTGAAACTTGAAGTGTTCGTTGTTGTTTCTGATCTCTGAGAATTATTGATTGTGTTCTAATTATATTTAAGGCTTAAAAGACTGAATTTAATTTTATTAAGAGAATTTATATTTTGTTGAACTCGTTGATTTTATTTTGTTTGAATTCTAAATAAATATTACAACTATTTTTGGTGCTTTATTCCTTTGATTGACATTGAGCTGATATTTAATAAATCAATTAAAGCTTGTTGATGTGTATTTTTTCTGATAACCCTTTTCAACCTGAAAGTGAGATAAATTCTGTGGCTAAAAGGTAAAACCAGTTAACTCCACTTTTCAATAATTCGAGAAAAATGCGTTTGAAATTCTGAAAAGTTCATTTGGGCTACAGAAACAATGCTTTAGCATGATGGTTTTTGACTAGTGCAATCATGTAGAACGATATAATAGTAATTTATGTAAATCATAAAATCGAAAATTCATTAACTCTAAATGCAATAAATATCGATTTTTGGAGTTAACTGATTTTTCCCCTCACACGTGTGGAGTTGTCTGGTTTTTCCCTTCACACGTGTGGAGTTGTCTGTTTTTTCCACTTTTGTGACTGATATTAATGCTTAGCGTCACCCGAGGACCCAAAAAAACTTTTAAAAAAATCCCCCAAAAATTTTTTTTAAATAAAAAAAAAAAATTTAAATCTAAAAAAATTTGTTTAAAATCCAAAAAAATTTATTTAAAATTCAAAAAAAAATTGTCTAAAAAGCCAAAAAAAAATTAAAAAAAAACAAAATTTTTTTTTTAAAATTTAAATATTTTTAAAATTTTTTTTAAAAAATTCCTAAAAACTCGAAAAAATCCCTAACAATTTAAAACAAACTCCAAAATAAATTTAAAAAATCAAATAAAACTTCCCAAAAACTTAAAAAGAAACGCTTGAAAAATTCCCGAAAAATTCGGAAAAAAAAATTCGGCTCCTGGGAAAGCCGCTGCACCCCCACCCCTCAATACATAGTTTTTTCCTTTTTTTTCTTAAACAAAATCTATAATACACTCTAAAATTGAAGTGAAATCTCAAGTAAATAAAAGTATATTCTAAAGTAAAATCTATGTACATTATTTTTTTAATGAGAATTATCATTAAATTCAATTTTTGCAAAGAAATAACAGAAAAATTACACCGGAAATCGCAGAACGAAGCGCATTGTTATTGTCCTTCGTTCAAAATCGCGCGCCGCCGGCGTGCCGAGTTGCAGGTGGCGCGCGCGTCCCTTAACCGCAACTGTCGCGCGAGCTGGCCGGGTCCGGCCTTCCGCTGGAAATCGCAACACGTACGCGACCTCTGCCAGCACGAAGTCGACAATCGGCGTCGTTTGCTCGTCTACTGCTCGGCTTAAGTATGTTCGTCAACTCTAGCGGCGAAAACGCCAAAGTGGCAACACTGGGAACCTAGATGTCGTTCCTTTGACAATCGGGCGGTGGTATACAGTCTTTGTTTACTAAGTTCAAATAACTTTGCCCAGATTCGTGTTGAGAGCCTAAAGCATCGCTTATCACGCTGACTGATGAAACCTTCGACATGGACCTCATTCAACAATATTCATCGTTTTCGTCCGTCGAATCCTCGCAAGGAGCAAAACAGGGTGTTTCGAATCGGAACGGTAATTTGTTTACTTTCATAGGGATGCCTAAAAATGAAAAATAACCTAAAAATGACAGCGAATACAAGATAATGTTTTAAGTCGCTTTCACCTTCATATCGAACGTTCACAATCAAATAAATTGTATTAATACCTTAGAAACACTTTCTATATACCTTTTAGGACACTGTGACGAGGAATTCGTTGGACCAAGTTATTTTGAAGCGGTAGATAGTTTATCATCAGGACTATCGAACTTGTCGATTGAGACTATTGATATGGCACCACGTGAACCAGGTAATGATGATGATGATATTATTTGATTATGAATATTATTATTATTTGTTTCTAAATATCTAAATGCTTACTTTGATTTAAGGAAATTCAATTTTAATATGAAATTTATATATTATGGAATGTAATGCAATTCGAATATTATTACAGGCCAAAACCAGCGTGACACCGATGAATTTCATGACCAGAACGTGCAAGAGTTTGGCCATCAAAACCCCGTCGAAGAAATACCCGCAGAAGTACCGAATTCATCAAACGGTCCTGATAATCTGCCACGACAAAGCTCTTCCAGTATGTACTAAGATGTGTTACTTGTAAAATTATGATCCACGTTTTAATTTTGTTTATTAACTACTTTTTACAGCTCAAGCGGCCGGAAAATCTCGCTCTCCTGGCAGTAAACGCAAGAAAAGGCAACGGAGAAGGAACCGAGGCAAACGTTACACAACCCAAAACCTGAAACCCAAGCCAGAGCGTACCTGCACCAGACTGACCTCGTGCAGAATGAAGTGTTCTTTGAACGTGTCCCGGGAAGATCAACAGAGAAACTTCACTTCATACTGGGCTCAAGGAAGTTATGTGGACCGGAAGAAATTCATGAAAGCACTGATATCTGTGCGTTCACGAGGACACAAGGACAAACTTCGCAGATGTACCGCTACTTACTCCGTGTCTACTGAGTCAGGAAATACGAAAGTATGCCGAAATTGCTTTCGATTGACTTTCGGGGAAACGAGGTCTTTCCTTGAAAATATGGTGCGGCAGTTGTGGGAAGATGAGCGGTTCACTGATGCCGAGTCCAGGGGCAAAGCCGTTCCACCGAACAAGACTTCTGATGTCAAATTAGAAGAAGTTCGACAGCACATCGCTAAATTCCCAGCTTACCAGAGTCACTACGCGAGATCTCATACTTCCAAGAAGTATTTAGCCTCGAATCTGACGGTTCCCAAGATGCACCAGCTCTACAAAGAAGATGTCAATAGTCCCGTGAGTCTTCACATCTATCGACGCGAGTTCAACGCAACAGGTTTGAAATTCAAACCACCACAACTGGACACGTGCAACAAATGTGAAACATTTGCTGCAAAACTGAAGATGGAAACCGACGAAAACACGCAGAACAAGATAAAGGAACAACAAGCCGCGCACCATGAAGCAGCTGAGCAGGCCTACAAGCAGAAATCCAGGGACAAGAAAGAAGCGATGGATTCCAGAGGAGCGGCCGCCACTTGTTCATTCGATTTGCAGCAGTGTTTGCCAACCCCAGCTTTGCAGACGTCCACTGCTTTTTACAAAAGAGCTCTGTGGACGTACAACCTAACCATCAACAACAATACATCCCACAAAACTACATGTTATATGTGGCACGAAGGAACTGCTAAAAGGGGGGCAAATGAAATTTCATCTTGTCTGTACGATTACCTAAACAACTTTGATCCTAACGTGCAGCATGTTACATTCTATTCTGACTCCTGTGCTGGCCAGAATAAAAACAAAATCGTCACTGGGATGATGTCCGTGGTTGTCGCCAATCATCCAACATTACAGTCCATCGACCACAAGTTTTTGGAGCCAGGCCACACCCATATGGAGTGCGACTCATACCACGCGACTATCGAAGCAGCGAAAAAGCGTGAGTCCTCCACCATCCACTGCCCAGAAGATTGGTTTGAGTTGGTGCGAACCGCTCGACCGAAGAATCCTTTTGAAGTTATTGAGATTGACCAAAGGCGCGTTTACAATTTCGACGATCTTTATAAAAGTGGGCTGATAACGCGAAAAAAGGACGAAGATAATGAGAAGTTTCTCATGCAGCAAGTAAAGTGGTTGTGATACACGAAGGAACAGGGCATCGTACAGTTCAAGAAGAGTTTGTCAGTAGAGGAGCCTTTCTCAAAATTGGACTTGAGAAGACGGGGAAACTTTACAGTTTCGGATGATCTATTGAAGCCTTGCTACAACGGGATGCTGAAGATAACAGGAGAGAAGAAGCGAGACCTAGTGAGCCTTCTGCCCCTCTTGCGACCAGACGTACACGATTTCTACAACGGTCTACCTGCTTACACGAAACAATCGGACATCAATCTGGATCCCGACCTTGATCGGCTTGATTTGGATCCTGAAGTCCCGGACCATCTGGAGCAAAATGAGAGCGAAGTTCCCAGGAAGAAACGCAAAGTAGATACATCCAACCGCGAATCCGCCGGAGACACGCCCAAGAAGATCGACGCGATTGTCTTCTAAGCATTAAGGTAATTTGATTTACAACTTTGTTTAGTGATGTTGAAAACAAATTTAATACATATAAGATGATTTTACAGTCCAGTCGTGCGGGAAGCAGTATCCTGAGCCGAATGGACCCTGAAAACGATCGCTGAAAGACTAATCGCACTGTTGCCGGCTCTAAACACATGGGCCACCGAAGAAGACGCTTTCGAGGAAACCGATACCGGATTCGTCAGTGAGCTGGCAAATCATTATTTTAAGTTAAAAAAATACCGATATAAACTGGCCATACTCGACTCGATTCGTCGGTGATTATTGTTTATCTGTTTTATAAGACATATTGATACTCTTAATAGTGTAAACCTAAGTTGTTTTTATGTATTAACACTAAATTGTAGTAAATTATATGGTTATTTGCATAACTAGTACGATTATTATGGAAGATGATGGAGTTATCTGATTTTTCCGTCTCCCGGTGGAGTTAACTGGTTTTACCCCAAATGTACCCCATTTTACTTGTTTTTCCATTGTGATTATCACAAAATTATGAGGGTTTTGGGCTGATATTGTTGTAAAAAATGAAAATAGACACAAAAATAGTATGAATTATGGTGCTAACTCATTTTTCGAAAAAAGTGGAGTTAACTGGTTTTTCCTTTTAGCCACAGAGTTATTCTTGCATTTTTTACGCTACATCTCGCTGAATATTGATCACCATTATATCTAAGCGTTATATATTTTAACTTTACTGTAAATCAGTGGTTTATACGCGTGGCGCATGAAGTAAAATTTCGAGTTTAGAAAAGCCCCGCGAAAATTTGTCTCGGGTCGCTGGCGCGACCCTCGACAAATTTTCTACGCGGGGCTTTTCTAAACTCGAAATTTTACTTCATGCTTAGTCTGGGAGTGGAAGACACTCGTTATTTAAAAATGTGTTACAAGTGTTAAAATGTGTATCGTAACTGTCACAAAGAAAAACAATGATATGGCGATCTCATTATAGTTCAATTCAAACTTGTATCAAGTTGGCACGGTTGGTTAAATGTCGGCTTGCGCCGACTTATGTCAACTGTCATTATAGATCAAATGTCGGCTAACGCCGACTAATGTCAAGTTGGCACGATTGACTAAATGTCGGCTGGCGCCGACTTATGTCAACTGTCATTATAGACCAAATGTCGGCTAACGCCGACTAATGTCAAGTTGGCAGGATTGACTAAATGTCGGCTGGCGCCGACTTATGTCAACTGTCATTATAGTTTAAATATCGGCTACCGCCGACTTATGTCAACTGTCATTATAGTCCAAATGTCGGCTGACGCCGATTGTTTCTTTTCAAGATGGCGGACGATGGACAAGTGCAAAACTTAGTGAAACCAGTGAAATGTGGTGGAAAGTGTAATCAAACAGTTAAGCATGGCATAATATGTCCCTCCTGCAAAAAGCTATTTCATCCTAGTTGTTTATCGAAGCACAAGTGCAACATTCAATCAACAAATAACAACAGTGCCAGCAGTGAACCATTTGCACCATTTGAGGTTAATGTTAACACCACGGATATTGATCTCTTAAAACTACTCGTAAGTGAGTTACAAAGTAAAAATGCCATACCGCGAACTTCAAAACGAAAAAATAAAATACTTAGAACGGAAAGTAGCCAAACTTCAATTGGCGTATGAAATAAATACAACTCCCGAAATGAATTCCCAATCAATGGATATAACCTTCCCAAAAACAAAAACAAAAGGTAATCGACTCGGAATTAAATCAGCTTGAAGCTGGTATAATAGTTTCTTCCGTAAAATAAAAATTGCGTCCTCTGTAGAAGCGTAAAGTTGGTTTTTCAAAAAAAAACTCCCAATTTCACACTATTCTTATATTCTTAAAAAAATCGTTATAAAAAATTGAAATTTCCTCCAATTTTTTTTTTAAACAAAAGGCCATCGAATCAACATAAATCAGCTCTTAACTGGTGTAATTGTTTTTTTGTGAGGTGGAAATTGTGTCCTTAGTAAAAGCATAAAGTCGGACCTTCCAAAAAAAAAAACTTCCGATTTGAAACTTTTCTTAATAAAATCATTCTAATTAATGGAAAATCAAGCGATTTTTTTAAACAAAACGTAATCGACTTTAAATTAAATCAACTTTCAGCTGGTGTAATAGTTTTTTTTGTGAAATTAAAATTGCTTCTTTTGTAGAAGCGTAAAGTTGGATTTTCAAAAAAATCTTCCTATTTCACACTTTTTAAAAAAAAATCGAAACTAGCTCCATTTTTTTTAAATAAAAGGCAATCGACTTTAAATGAAATCAACTTTCAGCTGGTGTAATAGTTTTTTTTGTGAAATAAAAATTACTTCCTTTGTAGAAGCGTAAAGTTGGATTTTCAAAAAAATCTTCCAATTTCACACTTTTCCTAAAAAAAAATCGAAATTTGCTCCATTTTTTTTTTAAACAAAAGGCAATCGACTTTAAATTAAATCATCTTTCAGCTGGTGTAATAGTTTTTTTCGTGAAATTGAAAGTGCTTCCTTTGTAGAAGCGTAAAGTTGGATTTTCAAAAAAATCATCCAATTTCACACTTTTCTTAAAAAAAATCGAAATTAGCTCCATTTTTTTTAAATAAAAGGCAATCTACTTTAAATGAAATCAACTTTCAGTTGGTGTAATAGTTTTTTTTGTGAAATAAAAATGACTTCCTTTGTAGAAGCGTAAAGTTGGATTTTCAAAAAAAAACTTCCAATTTCACACTTTTCTTAAAAAAAAACGAAATTCGCACCATTTTTTTTTAAACAAAAGGCAATCGACCTTAAATTAAATCAACTTTCAGCTAGTGTAATAGTTTTTTTTGTGAAATTAAAACTGCTTCCTTTGTACAAGCGTAAAGTTGGATTTTCAAAAAAATCTTCCAATTTCACACTTTAAAAAAAAAATCGAAATTAGCTCCATTTTTTTTTAACAAAAGGCAATCGACTTTAAATTAAATCAACTTTCAGCTGGTGTAATAGTTTTTTTTGTGAAATTAAAATTGCTTCTTTTGTAGAAGCGTAAAGTTGGATTTTCAAAAAAATCTTCCAATTTCACACTTTTTTTAAAAAAAAATCGAAATTTGCTCCATTTTTTTTTAAACAAAAGGCAATCGACTTTAAATTAAATCATCTTTCAGCTGGTGTAATAGTTTTTTTTGTAAAATTAAAAGTGCTTCCTTTGTAGAAGCGTAAAGTTGGATTTTCAAAAAAATTATCAAATTTCACACTTTCTTTAAAAAAAAATCGAAATTTGCTCCATTTTTTTTAAATAAAAGGCAATCGACTTTAAATGAAATCAACTTTCAGCTGGTGTAATAGTTTTTTTTGTGAAATTAAAATTGCTTCTTTTGTAGAAGCGTAAAGTTGGATTTTCAAAAAAATCTTCCAATTTCACACTTTCTAAAAAAAAATCGTAATTAGCTCCATTTTTTTTTAACAAAAGGCAATCGACTTTAAATGAAATCAACTTTCAGCTGGTGTAATAGTTTTTTTTGTGAAATTAAAATTGCTTCTTTTGTAGAAGCGTAAAGTTGGATTTTCAAAAAAATCTTCCAATTTCACTTTTCTTAAAAAAAAATCGAAATTTGCTCCATTTTTTTTTAAACAAAAGGCAATCGACTTTAAATTAAATCATCTTTCAGCTGGTGTAATAGTTTTTTTCGTAAAATTAAAAGTGCTTCCTTTGTAGAAGCGTAAAGTTGGATTTTCAAAAAAATTATCCAATTTCACACTTTCTTTAAAAAAAAATCGAAATTTGCTCCATTTTTTTAAATAAAAGGCAATCGACTTTAAATGAAATCAACTTTCAGCTGGTGTAATAGTTTTTTTTGTGAAATTAAAATTGCTTCTTTTGTAGAAGCGTAAAGTTGGATTTTCAAAAAAATCTTCCAATTTCACACTTTTTTTAAAAAAAATTCGAAATTTGCTCCATTTTTTTTTAAACAGAATTGTCCAGCTAAGTAAGAAGATTTAAGAACTTTCCTATGCTATCAAATCCAGGTGTAAAAATAATATTGTTCGAGCTCAAGGAACTTTCACAGTCCACTGTTCTGCCAGTTGTTGAGCCGATTTTTAATCGAATTTCGAACAAGTAGCCATTTTATAAAAGAAGATTTCGATTTTTTTTTATAAATATATGTATATGTTACTTTATAATCTGTAGTATTATTTGTTTAATTATGTTTGAATATTAAAGATTTATTTTCCCAGTGATTTTATAAGGTTATTAGCATGTAAACTACTAGTATATAATATTATTATAGTATAAATGAGATTGCCAATTCTTGGTTGCAGAATACTTCAAACATTAAAAGTGCGATTCTTTTCGCAATCTACAACAAGTTAGTCTTACAAAGACTATTAGCCCGGGAAGTAGTTGTTTCAATGAGTGTTTGATATAGTCTTTGTAAGACTAACTTGTTGTAGATTGCGAAAAGAATCGCACTTTTAATGTTTAATATTATTATATTTCAAAAATTACAACTACAAGGTTTAAATTAGTGAAAGATATAATCAATTATTTTAGTAATTTGCGAAATAATCGATTATTTTTTGTTAATCGAATAATAATATCAATGGGATTTCGATTTATTTTTAACTTCGAAAATTAAATTTAAACAATAAATCAAAAATGTTAAAGAGAAGGTATTTAAATTATTACAAGAAAAACGATAATAATTTAAGAACTCTACATTTAGGAAATAAAACATTTTACTACATTTAAGGAAATGTTTAAACATTGTTAAAGCAATTAAAAGAGACAAAATTCTAGTTAACGATTTAACTTTATATTTGGGTTTCAATTGTTTTAGATTCTGTGATAAATTAATACTTCAACATATACATATTTAAATTTTTTTTTTGCTTAATTTTAATTTTATAGTTGGGATTTTATTTTACATTTTTTATCTTCGTACTTGAAAATCAGTGAACCTATCAAGTGAACGTTTTAAAGAAATATAAGAATTAATAATATGTTTCAGCAAGAATTAGAAGATAAAATCAAGAAAGTATCGAATGATGTTTTAAATGAATTGCTTTCGCACTAAATTCTACTGAATTTACTGGAATTTACATAAATTGCACGTTGTATGCAATACGTATTATAAGCAGCCGACTACACTGACGTCACAGCCGTTAGATATATGAACCGTGAGGTGCACTCATTGTGCTGCTAAACGTATGTATTAATGACGTAAGGAGTATTGATAAACAAAATGGTTACGTAGTGCTTTCAATCTTGGATTTGAGCCTCACATGAAGTTAGATAGCGAGTTGCCACTGGTATAGATAAGGCAATGCATTTTATATCCTTGTTTTTTTTTTGATTAAAAAGTAATTTTTTTGCTTACAATATATATGTTTACAAATATATATATTCATTTAAAAAAAGGCCCATATGTAACTAAAGATATGTTTCTTTATTTTGGCTACCGAGTGTTTTTAATTTATTAATTTATATTTTTTATATTATAATTAAATCACACTATGACTGTAATACTTCCATAATCATAACTGGAATTTAATTCGAGACTTTGTTTCTTTTCTGATTTTATAAGAAAAGAAGATTGTAAATTATAAAAAATTAAAATTGCAAATTGGCCGCCCAACCTAGGGCTCTGAAATTAACCCATCCCTTACACCGAGTGTCAATCTGTCAATGCCCCTCTCTAGCTAGAATAAGAGGTTTATACCTAGGTCTCTGACCTCGAGTCGCTAGATGTTAAGAACTTTTCAATGTTTGCATAAGCTCCAAATGGTTCTCGTGGTATCACAATGGGCCTAAATGTCCACCTCCATGTGCTGTGCAACCACTAGAACCTAACCTAATCTATACTGAGTGGGCAGGTTTAATAACAACTTGCTTAGTATTTCATTAACTGATAAATAATCAAAAATTAAGCATCACAATATTTATGAAGAATTTGATTGTTTTTTTGATAAAACACTTGCATTTTATTTTAGTTATGAAAGTATTTCAGTACAGTGCTAAATTTAATATTAATTTATTAGCCATTATAAGGATTATAATTTACTCGGTAGCCAATTGTTGTTCGGTATCAATTTTTTTTTGCATTTTTGATAAAATTGATTTTCTCGAAAAATCCTGCCATTCGTTAAGTACACAACATACACCTCATCCCATTGCCGAAGAATCAATCGCAATTATTTTACACAGCGAAACATCAAGTCGAACATTATTACATACCAAAGAAACAAAACAGCCAACAACGAAACACTAGTGATTCCCCCCCTTACACTTTTCTTTACTGATTTTCTCATATATTTAAAGAAAAACAATCAATAATGAGTGATGAAACACTCGATAGTGATTTCTAGCCCCATTTCTGTGATTATTCCTTCACTTTTCTTTGCAGATTTGTTCATATAATAAAAGAAAACAATTAACAAACACTGAAGAGTGATTTCTAGCCCCCTTTTCTGTGATTATTCTCCCACTTTCTTTTCCAGATTTGTTCTTATAGTTAAAGAAAACAATCAACAAACACTCAATAGTGATTTATAACGTGCTTTTCTATGATTTTTCCCTACTTTTCTTTTCAAATTTGCTCGTATAATAAAACTTAATAGTGGTTTCTAGCCCCTTTTCTGTAATTATTCCCCCATTTTGCATTCCAGATTTGCTCATCTAATTAAAGAAAACAACCAGCAAACACTCAACAGTGATTTCTAGCCCCTTTTCTGTGATTTTCCCCACATTTCTTTGCTGATTTGTTCATATAATAAAAGAAAACAATTAACAAATATTTAATAGTGATTTCTAGCTCCTTTCTGTGATTATTCCCCCACTTTTCTTTCCAGATTTACTCTTCTAACTAAAGAGAACAATCAACAAACACTCAATAGTGATTTATAGCCTGCTTTTCTATGATTTTTCCCCACTTTTCATTGCAGATTTGCTCATATAATAAAAAAAAAACAAATAACAAATACTTAACAGTATCATCAACCCTTTACAACATCACTAGAAATCCCTCTTCCCTCCCGTTTTGCAACAACTCTGTCTAACATCACTAGAAATCCTACTCCTTCTCTTTCCCCATCACTAGAAATTTTCCTCCCTCAAGTTCTGTCAACCCCCCTCATATTTCACATCAATTTTTCACATCATTAGAATTTCTCTCTCGTTCCGCAACAATTCTTAATAACATCACTAGAAATACTACTCCTTCTCTTTCTCCATCAACTCTTTACACCACTAAAAATTCCCCTTCCTCCAGTTCTTTCCAATATCACTAGAAATTCAACCCCCCTCCTATTCCTCATCAAATTTTCATATTATTACCATTTCCCTCCCGTTTCACAACAATTCTTTACAACATCACTAGAAATCCTATTCCTTCTCTTCCCCCACCAACTCTTTACATCACTAGAAATTCCCCTCCCTCCAGTTTTGTCCAATATCACTAGAAATCTTACCCCCCCTCGTATTCCTCATCAATTTTTTACATCATTAGAATTTCCCCCTCTTTCTCTCCCGTTCCGCAACAATTCTATACAACATCACTAGAAATACACATACGTCTCTCATCAACTTCTCACAACTTCACTAAAATGCCCCCTTCTGTTCCGCTACAACTCTGTCCAACTTAACTTGAAATACCACTCCCCTTTTCGTTCCTCATTAACACTTTACAATATCACTAGAAATCGTCCCTCCCTCCCGTTCCGCAACAGCTTTGTTCAGCATCACTAGAAATGCCCAGCGCCTGTTCCTCAGCAGCTCTTCATAACATCACTAAAATTCCCTCCCTCTCGTTCCGCAATAATTCTGTCCAAAATCACTAGAAATCCCCCCTCCCCCCGGTTTTAACATCACTAGAAATCGCCCACACTCTAGCTCCTCAGCAACTCTTCACAACATCACTACAATTTCTCATTTCCTCCCTTCTGCTTCACTAGAAATGCCCAGCGCCTGTTCCTCAGCAGCTCTTCATAACATCACTAAAATTCCCTCCCTCTCGTTCCGCAACAATTCTATCCAACATCACTAGAAATCCCCCCTTCCCCTAGTTTCGCAAAAGCTCCTTCCAACATCACTAGAAATCACCCACCCTCCGGTTCTTTAGCAACTCTTCACAATAACACTAGAATTCTCCCATTCCGTCCCTCCTGTTTGGCAACAATTCAGTCCTACATTACTAGAAATCCCCCCGTTCTCCCCCCCAGTTACGTAACAGCTCCGTCCAACATCACTAGAAATCGCCCACCCTCCCACTCCTCAGCAACTCTTCACAATATCAGTAGAATTCTCCCATTCTATCCCTCCTGTTCCGCAAAAATTCTGTCCTACATCACTAGAAATCCCCCCGTTCCCCTCTAGTTACGCAACAGCTCCGTCCAACATCACTAGAAACCGCCCACTCTCGCGTTCCTCAGCAACTCTTCACAAACCACTAGAATTCCCCATTTGATCCTTTCCGCTTTGTAAAAATTCTATCCAACATCACTAGAAATCCCCCCCTTCCCCCAGTTTCGCAACAGCTCCGTCCAAAATTACTAGAAATCGCCCACCCTTCCGTTCCTCAGCAACTTTTCACAACATCACAAGAATTCTCCCATTCCGCCCCTCCTGTTCCGCAACAGTTCTGTCCTACTTCACTAGAAATCCCCCCGTTCCCTTTCTAGTTACACAACAGCTCCGTCGAACATCACTAGAAATCGTCCACCCTCGCGTTCCTCAGCAACTCTTCACAAATCACTAGAATTTCCCATTCCCTCCCTTCTGTTTCACAAAAATCCTGTCCAACATCACTAGAAATCCCCAGTTACGCAACAGCTCTGTCCAACATCACTATAAATCGCCTTCTTTAGTAACTGTTCACAACATCACTTGAAATCCCCCCTTTCACGCAACAATTCTGTCCAACATCTCTAGAAATCCCCCAATCCCATCAACTCTTCACATCACTAGAAATCCCCCCCTGCTCCAACATCACTAGAAATCCCCAGTTACGCAATAGCTCTTCACAAATCACTAGAATTTCCCATTCCCTCCCTTCTGTTTCACAAAAATCCTGTCCAACATCACTAGAAATCCCCAGTTACGCAACAGCTCTGTCCAACATCACTATAAATCGCCTTCTTTAGTAACTGTTCACAACATCACTTGAAATCCCCCCTTTCACGCAACAATTCTGTCCAACATCACTAGAAATCCCCCTATCCCACCAACTCTTCACATCACTAGAAACCCCCCTCTAGCTCCCCTCCCGTTCCTCATCAACCCTTACTTTCAACATCACTAGAGATCCCCCCTTTCTATCGACTTGTTCAAATCGGCGACGAGACAGCCGAGCACCTCCCTGTACTCGGAATCGGGCTTGAACACCGCGTCGAGGAAACGTTCGTTGGCGAAGAACTGAAACACACTGTCTATCCGGGATATGGACTTGTCCGTCAGGTGCTTCGAGACGATCGAGTTAAGGCACTGGTGCGACTCTCTGAGGGCCGACAGAAGGTAGTTCTGGTCGTAGCTGTAGTCCACCTCGTAGAAGGAGACGATCGCCATGCCGGCGGTGTGGAATTTGCTCTTGAAGCGCTCCGCCAGTTTCATCTCGTCGATGGAGAACAGCCCGTTCCTGTGGATCACCGTCAGTTTGATCACCACTTTGATTATGTTCTTGATCAGTTTCTCCGCTTCCTTTTTGTTATTCGACTGAAAAACAGAAATAAGTTAGTGTTGATTATACATACAATTTTTTGTCAATTTTCAAGTAGATAATTTCCTTAGTTAAGAACTTTATATATTTTCCAGCGACGCTTAACTTCAGGGTAGGCCAGAGATCTAAGGTAATATGTTGTAGGGTGTTATTTTTAATTAATTTGACAGAATATTGAAGTGATAAATGAGAAATTAATTCAAGAAAAAAAAATACGTATACCAAATTCAGCTTGTTTTCTTTAAATCTTTAGTTATTCGTTGTTTTTGTTTAATGGTTCAATTTGAAGCTCTAAACGAGTGTTTTCTACTCCCAGACTAAGCATGAAGTAAAATTTCGAGTTTAGAAAAGCCCCTTGAAAATTTGTCGAGGGTCGCGCAGCGACCCGAGACAAATTTTCTGGGCTTTTCTAAACTCGAAATTTTACTTCATGCGCCACGCGTATAAAACACTGATTTTAAGTGAAGTTCGAATATAAATAAATTTCACAATATTTTAGTGTAAATAATTTGACAGATGTCAGTCCATTTTTTTTTTTTTGATCAAGTATGGGTGGTTGCGAGGGAAAAAACAAAACTGAGGTTGTTTAAAAAGGAAAACAAACGGGTCGAGTTTTGGCGAGAGTGAAAACGTATCTTTGTCGCTACGATTTTTTTGAGTTTGCGAGGCTTCTCTTTAAAAAAGGTGAGCGTTTTAAATTTGACAAATGCTTAGAGCTTATACGTGATTGTGTTCTCGCCTTTAGTTTGGGTATCGCTTTACGGTTTGGTGCCACAGCGCCAAGGCACACAAAATTTGAGGTTGGAATCGCGCTTTATAAATACAAGGAATTGCACAACAAAGTCACCTTTCAATAACGGATACATATTACTTTGGGTCTTTGGCCTACCCTGAAGTTAGGCTGCCAGACGCCGCTGCATTTACTTATTAAAAACTGGAAACTTCCTCATTTTATCTTGTTTAATTATACAATAATAAATAATTTAATGTAATTAAACAGGCACCTAATAACAATACAATACATATTAAAGACCGACAATTAACCAGAAATAACATTATAATTAAAGCACGCGATGTCGTAAATTCTGTAGATTTTCCGCGTTATTGTTATTTTTCATTGTTCCATTCGCTGAAATCCGGATTAACACTTGAAATTCCTGAATGAGAAAATAATTAAATCGAGAGCGATTTAGGTGCTAAAATTCCAACAACTTCGACATTATTTTATTAAAACTCATAACGTAGAGTAGTGTTAAGGCTGCGATCCTGCGAGTGTGTTTCAGTTAAAGCATATTAAAGGTAGCACAATTTACAAAAAAAAAAAAAAATAGGAATAGTTACTTAATTTAATTACCCATAAGGTAGAATACTTTTAGTTTTGAAAATAAAAAATAAAAAAATTAAATGTTTTTTAAAATGTAATTATAAATAGAAAATGATATTTAATCATCACGAAAAATATCACAATGGATGTGGAAAATCTGTCTCTTTACATATCCACTTCAATAAACTACAAAATATAGCTTTTTATACCCGTTAATATGGTCCAAGTATCAATGGAAAAAATCTGGTTTGTTTAAAAAAGGCGCCATTGTTTTCATCGTGTACCAGCCGCTGTTAGTTCAGCCGATTTCCGATAGGTGATTGAATGTTAGCTGGAGTAGAAGATATATAACTAAACACAAATGTGTAACAACCTCGTCCACCGCCCGTTTTCCAGCGCTAGTGAGCTGTTGGTAGACAGATCGCACGACATATAGCGGTTCTATACGATGGGTTATTCGTGTCATTCGGATTATTGCAGAAATGAAATCATGCGATGCCGATGCAAAGCGTTGGGACGCGCGGGACGAGCGTATGTACAAAAAAAAAACAAGATTACGCAGCTGATGCGAAGCAACTCGCTACGGATTCAATAACTTTATGCAGGCCTATTTATAAATAATTATCATGCTAATTTAGTCAATAAGTTAAAGATATTGAGGTCGGCACTTTAAAAATATAAACATACATACATAAAAACATATACGCCGAGAAAATGATTGCCGGTAGATCGTTCCCGTACGTTGCCCTAGGAACCATTGTTTATAACCTGTTTTTAATACAATAAATCTGCTTCGAATTTTCAATTACCAAGGGTGTATTTTTAGATGTTTTCTCTGGGGATCTCGGAAAGTATACTAATAAGAGAAACTGTTAAATCGGTATTATAGTGCAGCCAAACAAATTTGTTGAATCGTCACCATTAACATTAGGTATAGCGTACATCTTTTTAAGATAAATGTATACCTTTTAAATTGTAGGCACGACCCTAAGGAATATCTTGTAAACGAGAAAAGCCGTCTTTTTAATAATATCAAACTATGGGATTCCTAAAAAAAAAATTGAATTATATTTGAAAAAACTAAATTTCTGATACAAATGTCTTAATAAAATGAGTAGGTTATTAAAAGATATAGAACTGAAACTGTAATAGGCAACGTTTTAGATACTTCTACATTATGTTTTGTTTACAGTTTCTACTATCTCCTATAATCGAGAAATATCGGCAATTATTACATTTTTCAAAATGTCTAGTTAACCTTAACTTGTATGACACTCTTAAAACAGCACTACTTTGCCTATTTGATCATTTCTCTATCTATTATAGTTGAAAGAAATCCCAAAACAAAAACTCTCCCTGTATACAAATTTTAAGTACTAAAGGAAAAGAAGAAGAAAAACAAATAAATAATAAATTAATGAAGGATGCATTATTTAATAATTACATTTATTGCAACAATCAATTTTATTTATTGAATTTCATTAAATACATATCAGTAAATATACAAAAAAAAATCACAAACAGAATTGTGTAAATGCGTCACTAAGTATGATATATGTGATACTGCCCTGTATCTTACCAACGAAACGTTTCCGAGCACAAATTAATAGGACATTTTTTGTTTATTCCTCAAACTACCGATTCAAATATACTAGTAAAAATAGTATGTTCGTGAAATATTTTTGGCGCTTCCGAAACTCAATTGAGGAAAATTATTCAAATGGATTTTTCCGATCCCCATAGGTATACATATTATTAGGCGGAACCACGTTTAAATTGTTATTTATTAAATAGATTTATTCGAAATCATCATTCAACTCGGCCATAATTGAAACAACAACAAACGAATAGATTAGAGAACGTACCCCGTTTTTTTAAAATTATTTATAAATAAGTAACCTTAACGAAAGTCTCTAAATACACAATGAATAGGAAATCATAAGGATTTTTTTAACGACAGTCGTTAATTATTAACGAAAGGTAAATTATAAGGCCCATTGTATGGTTATCCAGTTGGCTGTTGCATCCTACAATTTTTGTTATAATCATGATTCCATTACTAGCCAACAATATTAATTTTATATGCACTACTTGAGCAGAAGACTTTTTTTGATAAATACCATATTATTTTGGAAATAAAAGATTTCATGGACATTATGAGCTTGTTCGTTTAACCATTGAATATTTCAAATTCAATGCTTTAACAAACAAACAATACATTTTTAGAAAAGTTGTGTGTAAAAAAACATCGTAAAGTTGTTTTAAGAATGT
This sequence comes from Philonthus cognatus, assembly GCA_932526585.2. NCBI lineage: Eukaryota > Metazoa > Arthropoda > Insecta > Coleoptera > Staphylinidae > Philonthus > Philonthus cognatus. Next base: position 1,498,676 of record OW052243.1, read on the forward strand.
TTATACAGATGTTTACAAAAAATATGTATAAACTATATAATTAATATTATATTAATGGGCAATCACGTCTTAAATTAAGACACTAGTAAATCAGTTATATATTGCATAAAATAGTGTCATCCATAATACAGCTCCATAAAATAACTAAATTACCAGTTTTAATTAAAAAATACATAATAAATATTTTCTTGCTTCTCTCCGTATTTAAATAAATGTGCGCCGCGCGTCGCCGATGCTATAAATGATTTTTATTAAATATAAATTGTATTTAGCTTCCCACACCACCGCTGTATTTTCATGAGTCAGGCTCGAGGCACACGCCGCGCGCTGCCCAAATCAAAACGCAAGCAAAATTTGCTTCAGATGCACGAGCCGCTCGAGCACTGCGTATATCGCATAAATATGTTTGTGTGTAGAAATGCCGAATACGTTCGGGTAGCCATGCCTCGTGTATGCACACTCAATTTTATCTATCGCTGAATTTGTCGACGTGGGTTCATCAACTGGGAGGAACGGATGGGTTCGCTTCTCGGCTCGTTTAATTAATTTTTACAATCTCCAATATAACATATGCAACTTAATCTCACTTGTGTACGGAAAATGCCTACGGGATCATGGCCTTAAAACTCATAGCGGAGAGTAGTAATAAATGGTAAACAAAAAAAATGTTTTGTGTAGTAAATTATAAAATTATGTATACGGGGTTGTTAAAAAAAAGTTCTTTTCATTTTGATTGAAACAAACAGTTCATTTTTACAAAACGTGTAAAGTTCATAATATGCTACTAAAGCAGTATGCTAAAAAAGTATGGTTAGAACTTCGTTTAAAACGAGTATTTTATAAGCGTGGCGCATGAAGTAAAATTTCGAGTTTAGAAAAGCCTGAGTTTGGATTGAGATTTTTTCCGGCAATTAATTTTCATGCAGGGAGTTGTTCTTTTTAAGAAAACGTATCCCAACTACCTGCTGTAAATTTTTAGATAATTGTGTGTTTAATTTGAAACTCCTAAGAGCGAGTGTTGTCCACTCCCAGACTAAGCATGAAGTAAAATTTCGAGTTTAGAAAAGGCCCGCGTAGAAAATTTGTCGAGGGTCGCGCAGCGACCCGAGACAAATTTTCGCGGGGCTTTTCTAAACTCGAAATTTTACTTTATGCGCCACGCGTATAAACCACTGATTTACAGTAAAGTTAAAAATATATAACGCTTAGATGCGATGGTGATTAATATTCACCGAGATGTAGCAAAAAAATGCAAGAATTACTTTTTTTGTGAATAGTTTTGGAATAATAATAATGAAAGTACAATAAATTTACTTTGTGCAACTTTTTTGTGATAATTGATACTAATTATTATGAATTATGCAATTATGTTAAGTTCAAGTTTCGAACGAGTGTTTCCACTCCCAGACTAAGCATGAAGTAAAATTTCGAGTTTAGAAAAGCCCCGTGAAAATTTGTCTCGGGTCGCTGCGCGACCCTCGACAAATTTTCTACGCGGGGCTTTTCTAAACTCGAAATTTTACTTCATGCACCACGCGTATGAAACACTGAAATATTGCAAAGTTAGAAATACACTTTAAAAATGAATAATAGTCGAAATGTTTAAAAAACAAAATATTTACATTTTTTCACACATTCTCAAATCGGGTGAAATAATACAATGTATCAAATTATTTAGTTGGTAATTAAAAAATAATATCGCATGTTCAATAAAAAAAAAAAACCTCTAGAGTGCCATGATTTAAACTTTCAACTTTCAACTTTCCTTTATTTCGTGTTATTACAAAAGTGTACACTCGTCATGGGTAAGATACATAAAAGTATAATGAATAAATAAAATTTGCGTAAAAAATAAATACATAAATAAACAATAATAATAATTGACATATATGGATTGAAATGAAAACATTGCATTGTACAATATAAATATAAAACAGTGAAATGTATGGAAGTTATACCATATCATTACAAACACATTAAAATTCTATTTTAATTCAAATAGTGAATACCACAAGCAACTAGAGCGTGAACATTCATATGCTAAGGTCTTTAAAACCATCCTCTAAGCATTCAGATAAACTGTAAAATGCTTTTTTAAAGAGATAGCGTTTTATTACCCTTCTAAAGGGTGTACGTGGGAGGAGTTTAATATTTTCTGGTAAAGCATTAAATAGCTTAGGGCCAAAGTAATTAATACTATTTCTGCATTTATAAATTCGTAGAAAAGGCAAGCAAATGAGGTGTTTATTTCTAGTCCCATATTCATGGCAACATGTATGGTAAGATGAAACATTTTTTCGAACAAACGTAAGAGACTCGAGAATATAAACGCAAGGTAATGTAAGGATTTCTAAGTTTACAAATGTGTCTTTGCAGTCATCTCTATACGACATAGAATTGATAACCCTCACAGCTCGTCTTTGTAACCCAAATAAGCTGTTAATAATTGAGGAATGTCCCCATGCAAGAATTCCATAGGTTAGACGAGAATGGAAAAGCCCGAAGTAAGCGGATTTTAGAGCAGTGTGAGGTAAAAAGGAGTCGAGGTTACGCAGTAAAAAGATAACTTTAGAAAGTTTCCCAGAGATATACCTCTCATGTACATCCCAGTTCAGCCTACTATCTAATTGAACACCCAAAAACATAGTTGAATTATTCTCAACGCCGAGTTTGGTAGAGAAGGTAACACCTACTGTTTTATCTGCATTTAATGATAATTTATTGGCAACAAACCATTTAGCTACTATCTCTTTACAATCAATACTAAAATGATGGGCTGTTAATACATCATTACAGGTACAGAGATAAGAAGTATCATCTGCGTACAGTACTGTTTTCGCATCGATTTGTAGCGGCAGATCATTTATATATAAAATAAACAGTAGGGGACCTAGGATGGAACCCTGAGGAACCCCTGCTGAGATGTCGCATTCATCGGACCAATCACCATTAACCTTAACACGATGCTGTCGATCAGTCATGTAGGAGTTCAACAGACAACAGCTAGAAGGATCAAAGTTGTAGCAATATAGTTTCCTCAGTAAAACGTCATGGGAGACACAGTCAAATGCTTTACTGAGGTCCAGAAAGGATGCAACCGTGTCCATTTCGCAGTTAAAACCTTTCTGAACCCCATCCACGAGTGCAGTAATGGCATCAACTGTAGAACGCCCGTTCCTAAAACCATACTGGCTATCATGCAAGATGTGCGCATCATCTAAGTAAATAACCATTTGCTTAAGAATAATTTTTTCAAACACCTTCGAAAGTATAGGTAGTATGGAAATGGGCCTATAGTTATTAACTTCTGATTTAGATCCTTTTTTATGTATGGGAATAATGAACCCGTCTTTTAAACACTGAGGAAATATACAATGGTGTATACATGAGTTTATTAACTTGGTGAGAGGTGAAATTATAATATTTATGATACAAATTAGTAGATCTTTGTTTAAGCCGTATATGTCCCGAGATTTAGAGTTATTTAAACCGATAATTGCGCCTTGATTTAATCTTTTCTTAAATGTAAGTTGGCAACTCTGAAATTATACATTATAATTATTATGTCTGACGTCTAATATGTCAATTCCTAAAGCGTGTATGGGGAATTGACATATTAGACGTGAGACATAATAATTATAAAGTATAATTTTAGAGTTGCCAACTTAGAATACATTCCATGGCACTCTAGAGGTTTTATTTTATTGAACATACGATATAATAACATTGCGTTATTGCGTTTAATGGGTTAAAAAATACGTTTTGTGTACTAAATTATAAAATAATGTATACTTAAAACCGAATAAGTTTTTTTATGGTCATTTAATAGGTCATTATAAGCATTGTCCATCTGCTTAGGGTAATAACAACCCACAATAATGAACTCCTGATTTAAAGACGCGTGCTAGCAACTGCTGGTAATGCTTATTAAAAGCTTTAATTGAGCTAAATTTACGATTTGACCGAGATTAATTACAGCAGAGAAAATTCAACGTTGTTGGTGGCACAATAAAAAAATAATAATCCTGGTAAAGTCATCCAAAAATGGTACTAGATAAATATAAAATGATTTTTAATTGCCTAGTAAAATGTATTAAGCTATATCAGGGTCTGACAAATTTTGCTTAGCCTTTTCAAATCATTTTGTTTAAAAGTCACCGATGAGAAGTTGGCCACGACTTTCCAGCCACGGATTTTGGCGCCTCCACCATCGCCCGATTTTCAATGAATAATAAATTATTATCAATTGGCTGAAACCACAACATATTTTTGGCACAATTGAATTCCTGAACAGCTAGGAAAAAAATACAAATAATCTATTTACAGTTTGCGTTAAAATTTTCCGATAAAATGAATTTTTCGGACGACATGTTTAAAAAAAATCATAACTTCTGTTTGGACAAGGAAACCCTGAAATTTCTCATCAAATATGAACTAAGCACACTCTAATTAACTATATTAAGCAATTTATTTTTAGTGGCACTCAAAAATTACGACTTGGTATGACTTTGAAAGTGACATATATTCCCAGCCACGGATCGGACGAAATGTTTAAAAAAATCATAACTTCTGTTTGGACAAGGAAACCCTAAAATTACTCATCAAATATGAACTAAGCACACTCTAATTAACAATATTAAGCAATTTATTTATAGTGGCACTCATAAATTACGACTTGGTATGACTTTAAATCTGGCATATATTCCCAGCCACGGGTCGAACGAAATGTTTAAAAAAATCATATCTTCTGTTTGGACAAGGAAACCCTAAAATTTCTCATCAAATCTAAACTAAGCACACTCTAATTAACAATTTTAAGCAATTTATTTTTAGTGGCACTCAAAAATTACGACTTGGTATGACTTTGAAAGTGACATATATTCCCAGCCACAGATCGGACGAAATGTTTAAAAAAATCATAACTTCTGTTTGGACAAGGAAACCCTAAAATTTCTCATCAAATATGAACTAAGCACACTCTAATTAACAATATTAAGCACTTTATTTATAGTGGCACTCATAAATTACGACTTGGTATGACTTTAAATCTGGCATATATTCCCAGCCACGGATCGAACGAAATATTTAAAAAAATCATAACTTCTGTTTGGACAAGGAAACCCTAACATTTCTCATCAAATATAAACTAAGCACACTCTAATTAACAATTTTAAGCAATTTATTTTTAGTGGCACTCAAAAATTACGACTTGGTATGACTTTGAAAGTGACATATATTCCCAGCCACGGATCGGACGGAATGTTTAAAAAAATCATAACTTCTGTTTGGACAAGGAAACCCTAAAATTTCGCATCAAATATGAACTAAGCACACTCTAATTAACAATATTAAGCAATTTATTTATAGTGGCACTCATAAATTACGACTTGGCATGACTTTGAAAGTGACATATATTCCCAGCCACGGATCGGACGAAATGTTTAAAAAAATTATAACTTCTGTTTGGACAAGGAAACCCTAAAATTTCTCATCAAATATGAACTAAGCACACTCTAATGAACAATTTTAAGCAATTTAATTTTAGTGGCACTCATAAATTACAACTTGGCATGAGAAATTTTAGGGTTTCCTTGTCCAAACAGAAGTTATGATTTTTTTAAACATTCCGTCCAATCCGTGGCTGGGAATATATGTCAGATTTAAAGTCATACCAAGTCGTAATTTATGAGTGCCACTATAAAGAAATTGCTTAATATTGTTAATTAGAGTGTGCTTAGTTCATATTTGATGAGAAATTTCAGGGTTTCCTTGTCCAAACAGAAGTTATGATTTTTTTTAAACATGTCGTCCGAAAAATTCATTTTATCGGAAAATGTTAACGCAAACTGTAAATAGATTATTTGTATTTTTTTCCTAGCTGTTCAGGAATTCAATTGTGCCAAAAATATGTTGTGGTTTCAGCCAATTGATAATAATTTATTATTCATTGAAAATCGGGCGATGGTGGAGGCGCCAAAATCCGTGGCTGGAAAGTCGTGGTCAACTTCTCATCGGTTTAAAAGTCCTAGTTTAAACAAAATTATTTAAAAAGGCTAAGCAAAATGTATCAGACCCTGATATATAATATATTCCATTTGTTTCTGGATCTCGCCTAGCTATGGAAAAGTGACAGTTTAAGTATTGTAAATGGGGCTGGTTGTGTTTTAAATCAGGGTTTTTAAATGTCAATGTTAGATGTTCGATTTTAAGGTTATAATTTCTGACTATTGTGATCTTACACTGTTGCCTGTTTTACAAATTTTCAGATATAAAAGGATAATAATATGCAGTTTTAAGATTAACAAAATTTACTACTTGGTTTTTGTACATACAAACACAGCAATAATATTGTATATAACAAATATAATGACTTCGGCTCTGCAAACTTATTTCGTCATTTGTATTTCTCGCTTGGGTCTTCCCGTTAACACATTTTGATCAACTCCATCCATCCACCTTAATTTTGGTCATTCTCTCTTCTGTTGGCCCTCAGTATTTTTTTGTAGAATTGCAAATTTATTCCCACCCTCTTGTGATACTGATAATTTTCATGTCAAACAATGTTTAAGCCCTCATTCCACTTTTATTATTTAGTCAAGAGAACCTGCATCTGAATCTTCTGATGTTTGTTCTGAGCCAGATTCCCCAAGCGAAATAATAAAAGGAGGAATGGTTTCAAAAGAAAGGTTCCCCATGTGTTTTGTCCAGTCATCCGAAATAAGTTTTTTACAATGATCACAGAAATTTTGCCACATATCGGATGTACATTTTGAGAGAGACTCAAGCCATAAATTCTGAACACGATCCTTAGATGGTTGCTTAGAATTTATGTGCTTATTGTAGTAAGTCTTACAAAACCCCCATGCCATTTCAATTGGATTGTATTGACAATGGTATGGCGGTAATCTAAGAACTTCGTGCCCGTTCCCCGTTCTTTCTCAAAATGTCATCAACTACGTAAATTTTGTCATTTGATCGAAAAGGTATAAATAAAGCCCATAGTTCCTTTTTGGTTAATTTTGGATTGAATTTTACATTGTGTTTAACCAACCACTCCTGCATTTCGCATTTCTTACAAGAAAATGAAGGAGTTTTGTCTAATTGCACAGAATGGTATGCAGCATTATTCATAATAACTACACATTTCCCTGAAAGCTTAGCCAAAGCAGGAATAAGTTGATTAACCACCCAATTTTGAAAAGTATTACCATCCATTGTGGCATGGTAATCTCGGTCATTGTTTTTCGAATGTAATAAAAAATCGCACCGATCCAAAAACCCACCCCTATACCCAGCATGTAGAATGGTGAAGCGTTTGCCTTCATTTTTGAATTTAGTTGGATTACTTTTTATATCCGTTTCATGTACCCAGCGTCGAACCACGGATCCATTCTGATATATCCATGTTTTATCCAGGTATACGAATTGGATATCTTCACTGGAATTTTGATACTGTAAAAATTTTTTAAGGAAAATAATTTTAGCTGCAACAACATGTTTTTGTTCACAGAGAATTTTGCGCCCATTAATTAATTTGAATTTATACCCCATACTTATGATATCATAAATTATTGCAACACTGTTAAAATAAGGAATCAGGAGTGGCAATTAATAAAAAATGTAAATGTTGATACTGCAACATAACAACACGAAAGCATGGCTAGGCGAGATCTAGAAACAAATGGAACGGTGTATATTTCGCGAGCGTCAAAATATATTTTTTTATTTGTATATATTTAATAATTGCGATTAAGGTTGAGCTTCTGTTATTACAACTTTACAAATTTGACATTTAGCATGTTAGGACTTGTCTAAACTCATGCTGACAAAACACGACTTGTCTGATCAAAACCCGAAATTATATTTTAATTCGGACTATGTGAGCAGTAGACATTTCGCGTTTTATCAAATTTCATGTTTTGTCTGTAACATAACTTTATGTCGCCCGAGAATGCAAGCAATATCTAGTTGTTTTCATTGCCATTCCGACATCTATAAACTCCCTAAACACAACGTTAGAGCAAGCGTTAAATATATGACGTTTTGTTAGTAATACCCCACAGCGTTGCCGCTTCACTACTCGTAATAAATCCAGGCGAAAACTTCGAGTCCGAGGAAGAGTGAATTTGTTAGAACATTTTAATGCACGTTCAAATTCATATTGATAAATTGCAGTTTTATATTATTTGGTGTGGATCTGAGCCCTCTCCTTGCTGCGTCACTACAGCTTAACCATAGTTCACCACTTTTTAACTATTCATAACTCAACGTTAGACATCTAGCACCTAACGTTTCGGACGGGTTTTTAGGTTATGCTGAATGTTTACATGTACTCTTGGCAACAATGCGGGGACTTTAAACCCATTAACATATTGCCTGGATTCTTGGATATACTATACATAGGTTTAATATAAGACCGAGATGGGCCCTCTTCAAGACGCGCGAGCCCCCCCCAAGACGAATTTCTGGGTGCGCGCCTGATTACCTTAATGTTTTAAAAAATTTGAATTAAAATCGTTATTTCCTCAATTAATAAGGCATTTACTTATTTAAAACTGAAAACTTCCTCATTTTATCTTGTTTAATTATACAATAATAAATAATTTAATGTGATTAAACACGCATTTAATAACAATATAATACATATTAAAGACCGACAATTAACCAGAAATAATGTTATTCTACATTATAATTAAAGCACGCGAAGTCGTAAATTCTGTAGATTTTCCGCGTTATTGTTATTTTTCATTGTTCCATTCGCTGAGATCCGGATTAACACTTGAAATTCCTGAATGAGAAAATAATTAAATCGAGTGCTCAAATTCCAACAACGTCGAGATTATTTTATTAAAACTCATAACATAGAGTACATAGAGTGCCGGAATACTGAACACAAATTCAATTTTGATATTTGTTTTCTGGTTTCACAGAGTGTTGCTCGCTCGTGGATGAAACAGTGACCTGTATATGCACTTTGTGCATTCGTGTCACTGACGATGCCACAATGAAGCATTAGATGGCGTTAGCTATCGAAATCATTAATAGTTTTCACATATTGGCTTAAAATAGTCAGAAATGTTCAGTATTCCTCAGCACTGGGTCAGGACCACACTGAAGAGGGCCTTGAAGTCCGAAACGCGTCTGTGGGTACCTGGTGCCGGAACACTGAACACAAATTAAATTTTGGAATACTGAACACAAATTTAATTTTTATAGAGTACTATGTTATGAGTTTTAATAAAATAATCTCGATGTTGTTGGAATCTGAGCACTCGATTTAATTATTTTCTCATTCAGGAATTTCAAGTGTTAATCCGGATCTACTGTTCTAAAATTCATAGCGTAGAGTAGTAATAAATAGTAAAAAAAAAAAACGTTTTGTGTACTAAATTATAAAATTATGTATACTTAAAACCGGGGTTGTTAAAAAAAAATCATTTTTATTGAAACAAACAATTCTTTTTTACAAAACGTGTAAAGTTCATAATATGCTACTAAAGCCGTATGCTTAAGAAGTATGGTTTGAACTTCGTTTAAAACGAGCATTTTATGCGCGTGGCGCATGAAATAAAATTTCGAGTTTAGAAAAGCCTGAGTTTGGATTGAGATTTTTTCCGGCAATTAATTTTCATGCAGGGAGTTTTTCTTTTTAAGAAAACGTATCCCAACTACCTGCTATAAATTTTTAGATAATTGTGTGTTTAATTTAAAGCTTTAAACGAGTGTTTTCCACTCCCAGACTAAGCATGAAGTAAAATTTCGAGTTTAGAAAAGCCCCGCGTAGAAAATTTGTCGAGGGTCGCGCAGCGACCCGAGACAAATTTTCGCGGGGCTTTTCTAAACTCGAAATTTTACTTCATGCGCCACGCGTATAAAACACTGATTTATAGTAAAGTTAGAAATACACTTTAAAAATGAGTAATAGTCGAAATGTTTAAGTAACAAAATATTCACACATTCTCAAGTCAGGTGAAATAACAACAAATTAACTTATTTAGTTGGTAATTAAAAATAATATAATAATATTGCGTTATTGCATCAATGGACGAATTTAAATTAGATACCATACACAAAAGACATCGACGCATATCTATTGTCGATTTATATAAATTAATTCATAATTTTACTGATAATTCTGAATTGTTATGCAACATTGATTTTAATGTACCCAGACTATTCTCTAGACATAAATAAACTTTTAATTATACGACGCCTCGTACTAATCACTACATGTTTTCCCCATTATATAAAATGTTGCGAAATTATCACGAAATTCAATGCTTTGTCGATATTTTTTTTATCCTGTATAGAACAGTTTATGTGTGATGTTACCGAATGTGTTTTCTGAATTTGTTAACTAACTTATTAGTTTGTACCCTACTCACTTACACCGTAAACCTATATTTAGTTTATATACAGGGCTGACTTTACCAGGAATTATTTTGTTATTGTGCCACCAACAACGTTGAATTTTCTCTGCTGTAATTAATCTCGGTCAAATCGTAAATTTAGCTCAATTAAAGCTTTTAATAAGCATTACCAGCAGTTGCTAGCACGCGTCTTTAAATCAGGAGTTCATTATTGTGGGTTGTTATTACCATAAGCAGATGGACAATGCTTATAACAACCTATTAAATGACCCTTTATAAAACAACTAATTCATTTTTAAGTATACATTATTTTATAATTTAGAACACAAAACGTATTTTTTAACACATTAATAATAATAGTAATACTAATTTATTTCTCAAGAAGCATAGACTAATTACAGAGAAATATACAGGGTGGCAACCTTAACTGGAATAAATTCGGTATTTATGAAATGAGAAGTTCCAGAAAAAAATCCTCGGACAGGTCGATTTTTGTTCTTTATTGTGCACTTTTTAGCGTCTTCAAAACAAGTATGACGTCACTAGCCTTTCACGTATAACGTCACTAGCCTTTCACGTATGACATTATAGGCAATTTTTTTAAATAGAAACAATTTTTTTTTATTTCACCAAATTTTTAGCCCTTTTTATTCTTCTTACGACCGTGTAAAAGTATTTTGTTTTTTTTTTTATTTAAAAAATTAGACAAATATTCCCAAAAAGAAAAAAAGATGGCAGCCGACGAAGGTGCTTCTGAAACTCTGTGTGGTAAATGCAGATCTAAAGTAGTTGATTTTACTAAATGTGATATCTGCGACCTGTGTTTCCATCCATCCTGTTTAAAGGAACACATGAAAGCTGCATTAAAAGGGAAATGTCCCACAAGGAAAAACTCAGAAAGGGATATTGCCGGTGAGTGCACTTTACCTGTAATATCGTCCGACAATGCATATTATCTTAAACGTGAAAACGATACTATACGTGATCTTATTAGAGAAATTGAACATAAAAATAAGATCCTCGTTGATCACGTTGAATTACTCAAGGAGAAAATTGATTTACTTGAAAATCAACAAATCCTAACCTATTCGTCTAAACTGCAGGTTTCTGAAATTAAAAATACCGAACGAGTAATTTCTAATGTTAATAACAAATCACAGGTGTCTCACACTTCAAACAAGACATCTGCAAACCAAAATGATAAACATGCACCTGGCGAGGCATTGATTTCAATGAAAAATCACCAGATGTCAGATATATGTCCGAGCAATCCAAAGCCTGCAAATTTAAATCGAAATCGAATTAATTCCGTAGAACACGGAAAAACTGACATTCTACAATCGGTGCCTGATAAGAGCGGAGTCGATTCCCATCGCTCGCGCCTCAAAACCAATAAAAACAAACACCGAGTTATTTGCACTGGTAGCAACACAAAAACATCTTTTACTGCTGAAACAAAAAAGGCATGGATCTTTATTGGGAACGCTCATAAATCAACTAATGTCAATGATATTCACGATCATGTGGCAAATTTAATTAATAAAACAGACTTCATTTGTGAAAAACTTGATACAATTTCTACAAATAAATCTAGTTTCAAGTTAGGTATTGAACTATCTGACTATGATATAGTTAATTCGCCATCAAATTGGCCAGAAAACATTATTCTTGATAGATATTTTTTTCGTAAGAGACACCAAAAAAACTGCAATCCCACAAAACGTCTAAACAAATTAAATTAAAATTATTATTCTTAAATTTACGCTCTATTAGAAACAAAATTTTGCAAATAGAAGCACATATTATTAATGAAAACATCCCATTTAATCTTATTGCTATTCAAAAACACTGGTTACAAAAATTTGAGATGGACTCACTAGTTATTACTAACTATAAGGTTTCTGTCGATCAACACCATATGGAGGCTCCGCAATCCTTGCAAATCAAATAGAAACCAATCAGAATGTGCTGGATAATTTAAAAATATTTAGTATTGAACATGTCTGCGAGTTATCAATGACAAAGCTATATCTGAATAATATAATCATCATCAATGTTTATCGTCCACCATCAGGTGATTATAACAGATTTATTGAAAATGTGGAACTTCTGTTAAACAGTAACTGTATTAAAACCTGCAAAATCATCATAGGGGGTGATTTTAACGTGCATTTTAATTCAACTTACGATAATCAAGCGTTTTTACTTACTGGACTTATGAAAAGCCATGGACTTACTTCTATAGTATCATTCAATACACGAAATACTAATCAATTGGACAATGTCTTTACATACATCGCTGTCGACGACATTTATGTATACCCAGTACACTGGGGACTAGCTGATCATACAGGAATAGGAATTGAAGTGACCTGTAACCTAAACCACGATACAACTACACAAAAAATGCACATTAGACCAATCACACAAATCGGCAAATTTCACTTATATAAAATGGTAGAGGCGTATAAATGGGATTTTCTGGATAATGGAAGATTGTCAGTTTCCGAAAAATGTAATTCATTTTTAAAACAAATAACGACCGCAATGGAATCTGCTTTTCCGATTAAATCGTATGTGATGAAACCAAAGTCGCTATCAATAAATTGGTTCAACAAAAACCTTCAAGATCTTAGGCAAACGCTGCAGTTCCTAGATGAAGTTCACCAACGAAATCCTAACAGTGCTTATGTAAATTGTGAAATCAAGCGATTACGGAAAGTGTATAGTGCTCAACTGAAACAAGCTAAAATTAGTGCAACGGACAATTTCATTCGGTCATCTGGTTGCAGTCCCAAAGCGATGTGGCAAATTGTAAATTCGTACAGACCTCAAACTAGTGATGGGCGTTAACGAATAATTTCAATAATCGAATGATCGGCACTTGAATGATCTTGATAATCGACTGATCGATCGAATGATCATTCAAATGATGATTCTATTCTGATGATGAATTTGATGATTCGAATGATCATTTGAATGATCTTCCGATTGATAATTTGAATGATAACCCGAATGATTATTTAAATGATCTTTTGAATCATCATTCAAATTATCATTTTAATCATCATTCAAATAATCAACAATAAACGGTGATTTGAATTACCTATATATCTATCCTTTATTTTTTTCGAATTTCGAATTATTCTTATACTTTTTGGAAGTTACAGTTTCCGTGTTTAAATAAAAGTATTTTTGTAAACAAATATTTCATTTCTACACCATATGTAACTATTTACATAAAATTAAGTAAAATATTATTTAATGAATTATTGTTATATATTTAAATATTAAGAACGAATGTATTTGATTGCATACACATCTAAAAATATGTGACTTTTGAGAAAGCGAAAAAAAAAAAAAAGAAATTGTATCACATTTGGCACAATAGAAATTCATACCACTTTATTAAAACACTTACTTTGTTTATGTTTCAAAATTATATTTATTGTACTACAACAATTCTTTCACCAGGTAGATGAATTCATCTACCTGATAAAGCCAGTGTGGTGAAACAATTGTTGTAGTACAACAAATTTAATTTTGAAATCTAAACAAATTAAGTGTTGTGTTAAAGTGATATTATGGAGTTTCAACAACTAACAGCCTTAATTATACAGTATTATAAATTCATAACTTTGACTAACAATTTTGTAGTTATTAAGGGCTAATATTTCCGTAGAAGTGCTCAAGAAAGACAACGAACATTATTTTGAACAAATTTACGATTTCTATTAATTAATTATTGTTCTTCAATACTTATAAAAATGATTTCAAATTAATTCTCATTCATACAAACATTTTAATAATCACTATAAAGATGATTCATACAGAGTGCTCTTCATTTAAGTATTCATATCCCTATTAAATGCTGTAAATCTTCCGATATTTGTTGTTTTTGTTTTAAAGAGTTCAATTTGAAGATTTAAACGAGTGTTTTCCACTCCCAGACTAAGCATGAAGTAAAATTTCGAGTTTAGAAAAGCCCCGTGAAAATTTGTCGAGGGTCGCGCAGCGACCCGAGACTAATTTTCTGGGCTTTTCTAAACTCGAAATTTTACTTCATGCGCCACGCGTATAAAACACTAACATGTTGTAAAATTTATGTATATTAGAACTTCACTTGAAATCTGTTTTATACGCGTGGCGCATGAAGTAAATTTTCGAGTTTAGAAAAGCTCCGAAAATTTGCGCTGCGCGACCCCAGACAAATTTTCGCGGGGCTTTTCTAAACTTCGAAATTTTACTTCATGCTTAGTCTGGCAGTAGAAAATACTCGTTTAAAGCTTCAAATTAAACTCTCAAAAAACATAATATAACGGATATTTGAAGATTTGCATTTTGGGATATGAATACTTCAAAGAAAAGCACTCTGTATGAACTTCGCTTCGCTACGTGACCAAACCAATTTTTCAGGCTTTTCTAAACTCGAAATTTTACTTCATGCTTAATTTGGGAGTGGAAAACAGTCGCTTAAAGCTTTAAATTAAACTATTTTGCAAAAATCGTATGCATACATATGCATTAACAGAAACATTTTCTAGATACAATTTGAATGATCATTCACATAATCATTTACATTACTATTTGAATGATCATTTATATTACCATTTGAACTATCATTAATATTATTATTTAAATGATCATTCGAATCATCATTCAAATGATAATAATAGATTATAAAATAATCGATAATTTTAATAATCGAATGATTAGATTATTCACACTCGAGTCGGCCCATCATTACCTCAAACTCAACATAGTATCTGTGATATTGAACCCTGTGAATTTAATATTTTTTTCACTGCTGTAGCGGAAAACATTGTGTCAGCAATTCCAAAATGTGGAACTGATCCATTGTCATATTTTAACAATTTTAACATGTCGTGTTCAGTCCCTGTTTATAATTTTAAATATGTGTCGGAAGCGAAGCTTCGAAATTTAATTGTAAATCTAAAAAAATCAAAAGCAAAAGACATTTATGGTCTGTCACTAGACATTGTTATCTGCATCAAGGACCTTATAATTCCTCCTCTTTGCAAACTATTGAATGAATGTATCAAAAGCAACATTTTTCCAGACTGCCTAAAGACTGCTAAGGTTATTCCCATTCTCAAAAATGGCAATAAAAATAATCCAGATAATTATCGTCCTATTGCTCTATTGCCAATAATATCGAAAGTATTTGAGAAGATTATGCACGATCAACTGTCTGAGCATTTCGATAAGCATAACTTATTTCATGACTCACAGTATGGATTTAGAACTGGACGGTCTACGGCACACGCAATCGAGGATTTATTAGGTACTTGTATGAACAGTATGGATGAAAAGAAGTACCAGAATGTAACGTTCTTAGACCTGTCGAAGGCTTTCGATTGTGTATCTCATACTATTCTGCTGAGGAAGCTATATATGTACAATATCCATCCCGAAAGCTGCAGGTTATTGTTATCATATTTGTCAGGCAGAAAGCAATGTGTATCAATAAATGGTCGAACATCTGATCATCTTGATACACAAATTGGGGTGCCCCAGGGTTCCATTTTGGGGCCACTATTATTTTTAATATTTTTTAACGATTTTCCCCATTGTTTTACTGACAGTAAAGTCGTGTTATATGCCGATGACTCCACCATATTAACATCTGATGATAATCTGCAGACAACTCTACACCTCAGTGAGGATGCACGGTCGAAGGCCAGTAAATGGTTCCAGTCAAACCTACTGAAACTAAATGAATCTAAGACAACTAACCTAATATTCAGTCTACGGAATCTTGATTTGAATGAGAGCTTACATTTTGGTAGTTCCACTAAATTCTTGGGGGTGGATGTAGACAATAAATTGTTATGGCACGAACATGGGCATAATTTAAGATCAAAATTAAACAAAAATATTTTTCTGCTTCGAAACCTCAGTAACAATATATCTACAACAGTTCTAAGAACCGTATACTTCGCAGTAATTCAAAGTCATATATCATACGGCATTCTATCATGGGGCCATTCCTCCATCAGACATGATATCTTTGCACTCCAGAGACGAGCTGTTCGTATTATTGCTGGGGCTAGTTATACAGCCGATTGCAGAGAAATATTTTCACAATTTAAAATACTTACACTCCCTTGTATTTATATTTACGAATGTTTAATCCATACACATAAACATAAAGATCAATACCTTATGTATGAAGACAGACATACCTATAATACGCGGAATAAAATGAATATATGTCCAGATTATGTACGACTATCCATTACCAGAAGCGGCACAAGATATTATGCCAGCAGATTTTATAATCATCTACCAATGCATTATCGTGAACTGGATCTTAGCCATTTTAAGCAGAAAATTAAAACTGTGCTAGTAACATCAGCTTTTTATTCACACGATGAGTTCTTAAATAGCTCAATGCTATAATCAGTTGAACATGTTTCAATTTACTGCTCATATTTTGTAGTGTCTTTATGTATTTAGATATTTAAGTATTATTATCCGTTTTTAGATTTTTTGATATTAATGCATTTTATACTTTTGTATGTTTTTTTTTTGACTTGTGTAAACATTTTTGTATTGGCACGTAACTAATAAATAAATAAATAAATAAATAAATAAAGAAAAACTTATATATTTTACCGGAACTGTTTCAAAATGTAAGGAATGGGATTTATCACCGATTGGCTATTCGCCAAGAGAGAAACGGTACTCATTTTGAACATTTGTTACATTAATAAATTTATAAAAATCCAATTTTTGAAATAAAAAAATTTAAAAAAACTAAATATTTTTACATGGTCGTAAAGAGAATAAAATGGGCTACAAATTTAGTGAAATAAAAAAAAAATTTCTATTTTAAAAACTTGCCTATGACGTCATACGTAAAAGGCTAGCGACGTCATACTTGTTTTGAAGACGCTAAAAAGTGCGCAATAACGAACAAAAATCGACCTGTCCGAGGATTTTTTTCTGGAACTTCTCATTTCATAAATACCGAATTTATTTCAGTTAAGGTTGCCACCCTGTATATTTCTCTGTAATTAGTCTATGCTTCTTGAGAAATAAATTAGTATTACTATTTTTATTAATGTGTTAAAAAATACGTTTTGTGTTCTAAATTATAAAATAATGCATACTTAAAAATGAATTAGTTGTTTTATAAAGGGTCATTTAATAGGTTGTTATAAGCATTGTCCATCTTTTAAATATACATGCATGAGGTGTTACTTTTCCGATAATCGTTTGTTTTTTAAAATAGTTCATTTGCAGTCCTGAAGTGTTTTCCACTCCCAGACTAAGCATGAAGTAAAATTTCGAGTTTAGAAAAGCCCCGCGTAGAAAATTTGTCGAGGGTCGCGCAGCGACCCGAGACAAATTTTCACGGGGCTTTTCTAAACTCGAAATTTTACTTCATGCGCCACGCGTATAAAACACTGATTTAAAGTGAAGTTAAAAACGCACTGAAAACCAACCCAACTTCGATATTTTTTCAAAATTGAATGTTTTCTTTCCTATCCATGCTGTAAACCTTCATATATTCGTTGTTTTCTTGTAAAAAAACTTCGATTCCTTGTAGTCCTTCGGTCTCCGAAGACCATGATTGGTCCTTCGAGCTGTAGCCTTTGTAAAATGGTAATAAACTTAGTAATCTAGAGTGATCCTTCAATTTGATCGAGTGTTGTCCACTCCCAGACTAAGCATGAAGTAAAATTTCGAGTTTAGAAAAGCCCCGCGTAGAAAATTTGTCGAGGGTCGCGCAGCGACCCGAGACAAATTTTCACGGGGCTTTTCTAAACTCGAAATTTTACTTCATGCGCCACGCGTATAAAACACTGAAATATTGTGAAGTTAGAAAAACACTTTAAAATTGAGTAAAAGTCGAAATGTTTAAATAACAAAATATTTACATTTTTTCACACATTCTCAAATCGGGTGAAATAATACAATGTATGAAATTAACTTATTTAGTTGGCAATTAAAAAATAATATCGTATGTTCAATAAAAAAAAAACCTCTAGAGTGCCATGATTTAATCGTAAGTTGGCTACACGCTTTAGGAATTGACATATAAAACGTCAGACATAATAATTATTATGTATAATTTCAGAGTTGCCAACCTACAGTATATTCCATGGCACTCTAGAGGTTTTATTTTATTGAACATACGATATAATAACATTGCGTTATTGCATAAATGGCGTTTAATGCGTTATAAAATAAGTTTTGTGTACTAAATTATAAAGTTATGTATACTTAAAACCGAATACGTTTTTTTTTTTATAAAGGGTCATTTAATAGGTTATAAGCATTGTCCATCTGCTTATGGTGATAACCACCCACAATAATAAACTCCTGATTTAAAGCCGCGTGCTAGCAACTGCTGGTAATGCTTATGACACGAATAACCCATCGTATAGAACCGCTATACGTCGTGCGATCTCTCTACCAACAGCTCACTAGCGCTGGAAAACGGGCGGTGGACGAGGTTGTTACACATTTGTGTTTAGTTGTATATCTTCTACTCCAGCTAACATTCAATCACCTATCGGAAATCGGCTGAACTAACAGCGGCTGGTACACGATGAAAACAATGGCGCCTTTTTTAAACAAACCAGATTTTTTCCATTGATACTTGGACCATATTAACGGGTATAAAAAGCTATACTTTGTAGTTAATTGAAGTGGATATGTAAAGAGACAGATTTTCCACATCCATTGTGATATTTTTCGTGATGATTAAATATCATTTATTTTCAAAACTAAAAATATTCTACCTTATGGGTAATTAAATTAAGTAACTATTCCTATTTTTTTTCTTCTTTTTTTTGTAAATCGTGCTACCGTTAATATGCTTTAACTGAAACACACTCGCAGGATCGCAGCCTTAAAAGCTTTAATTGAGCTAAATTTACGATTTGACCGAGATTAATTACAGCAGAGAAAATTCAACGTTGTTGGTGGCACAATAATAAAATAATTCCTGGTAAAGTCATCCAAAAATGGTACTAGATAAATATAAAATGATTTTTAATTGCCTAGTAAAATGTATTAAGCTATATCAGGGTCTGACAAATTTTGCTTAGCCTTTTCAAATCATTTTGTTTAAAAGTCCTAGTTTAAACAAAATTATTTAAAAAGGCTAAGCAAAATGTATCAGACCCTGATATAGCTTGTTGCATTTTACTAGGCGCGACAACAAAAAAAAAATATGTGTACTCATGACACCAAAAGTATTAAAATTCGACTTGTTTAACTTAGCCTCTGATTTTTTTCGGATTTTTAAAAGAATAAGAATTTTCACCTGAAAATCGAAGTTTTAGTACGAAAATCTAAATATTTTTTTCTTCGAATTTCGACTTAAAACTTTGTACCGGACAAGAAACAAGCACTTTAAGCAACTTCTCTTTATGGAAATTTTGGATACTTCCACTAGAAACACGTTTACTTTTTTACTTTTAAAGTTTCGAAAATGTCAATTTTTTGTTCTCTAGATTTCGACTTAAAACTTTGTAACAAGCAAGCAACAACTATTCTGAGCAACTTTACTTTATGAAAATTTCCAATATTTCCACTAGAAACACGTTTTTTTCTACTTTTAAAGTGTCGAAAATGTCAATTTTTTGTCTTTAATTTTCGACTTGAAACTTTGTACCAGGCAAGAAACAATCATTCTAAGCAACTTTTCTTAATGGAAATTTCCGATATTTCTACTAGAAACACGTTTTCTTCGACTTTTAAAGTGTCGAAAATGTCAATTTTTTTTTCTTTGAATTTCGACTTGAAACTTTGTACCAGGTAATAAACAAACATTCTAAGCAACTTTTAATGGAAATTTCCAATATTTCCACTAGAAACACGTTTCTTTCGACTTTTAAAGTGTCGATAATGTCAATTTTTTTTTTCTTCGAATTTCAACTTGAAACTTTGTACCAGGCAAGAAACAAACATTCTAAGCAACTTTTATTTGTGGAAATGTGCGATGTTTCCACTAGAAACACGTTTTTTTTTCGACTTTTAAAGTGTCAAAAATGTCAATTTTTTTTTTTCGAATTTCGACTTAAAACTTTGTACCAGGCAAGAAACAATTGTACTAAGCAACTTTTCCTAATGGAAATTTCCGATATTTCCACTAAAAACACGGTTATTTTGACTTTTAAGATATCGAAAATGTCAATTTCTTTTCTTTGAATTTCCCTAGTATTAACTTTACTTATGAAATAGAAGAAAACAATCAAATTCCCTTTTTAGACTTACTTTTGATAAAAAACAATAATACAAAAATAGAATTCAACATTTACAGAAAAAACACACACACATTTAATTACATCCACTCATCTTCGTCTTCTCCTTTTAAACACAAATTAGCAGCTTTTAACAGCATGATTTTTAGAGCAATAAACATACCATTATCCAAAGAAAATAGGGAAAAGGAATTTAGTTTAATCAAGAACATAGGCATTTCATTAAATTACAGCATTGACACAATCAATAGATTAATTAACAAACAAATTAGGAATCATAACATTATTTCAAATTCCACACTAACCAACTCAAAGGAAGCCGCCCCAAAAAAGTATGCTAGATTCGTGTACCACCCAGCAACTTGTATGAAAATTGCTGGTTTATTGAATAAATTCAACCTTTCTCCTGCATTTTATGTCAACACAAAATTAAAATGTTTACTTGGCAACACATTCACTAAAACAAACCACCTAGAAAAATCCGGAATTTACTCAATAAACTGCAACAATTGCAATAAAATATACGTAGGTCAAACACAACGTAACATATTAAAAAGATTTAAAGAACACCAGTATTATTTTAAAATTCAAAACCCGGACAAATCAGCAGTTGCACACCATTCAATTGAAACAGGACACACATTCTCGGTAAACAATATTAAACTTTTAAAGCAATCAAGTCATCGTAGATTAAATATGCTTGAATCCATTGAAATGTATAAAAATAAAAATGTTTTGCTGAATTTCGATCTTAGTCCCTTAGTTAATCCATTATTAGATTTGTTACCCAAAAATAATCCTTCATTGAATGTAATCCTACCGACCAACTTCCCGATCCATAAGCCGCCCGCGCCGTCCCATCCCGCAGATAATGTAATGACACCGACACCCATCTAGAACCTTTAGCCGCTAACAATAGGTTTAATTACTTTTTGGTTTTTCCGATATCCCGTCAACTATATATACCGCGCACATAGTTTTAAGAATTTAGTTTGTTATTGATAATGAGCACCTTGTGTCTCGAAATGTACATCTAACATAAAAATAAAAAGTGAAGTAAGGAATAACAGTCTTTCTATTTGTGATTAATCACTTCACGTAAACTCGAAACAATACAGTTTTGAATTTCGACTTGAAACTTTGTAGCAGGCAAGAAACAACCATTCTAAGCAACTTTTCTTTATGGAAATTTTCGATATTTTCACTAAAAACACGTTTTTTTCGACTTTTAAAGTGTCGAAAATGTCAGTTTTTTTTTCTTTGAGTTTCGACTTGAAACTTTGTACCAGGCAAGAAACAAATATTCTAAGCAACTTTTATTTATGGAAATGTGCGATGTTTCCACTAGAAACACGTTTTTTTTTCGACTTTTAAAGTGTCAAAAATGTCAATTTTTTTTTCTTTGAATTTCGACTTGAAACTTTGTACCAGACAAGAAACAATTGTTCTAAGCAACTTTTCCTAATGGAAATTTCCGACATTTCCACTAAAAACACACTTTTAAGGTGTCGAAAATGTCAATTTTTTTTCTTTGAATTTCGACTTGAAACTTTCTACCAGACAAGAAACAACCATTCTAAGCAACTTTTCTTTATGGAAATTTTCGACATTTTCACTTAAAACACGTTTTTTTCGACTTTTAAAGTGTCGGAAATGTCAATTTTTTTTCTCATAATTTCGACTTGAAACTTTGTACCAGGCATGAAACAAACATTCTTAGCAACTTTTCTCTATAAAAATATCCGATGTTTCCACTAGAAACACGTTTTTTTCGACTTTTAAAGTGTCGAAAATGTCAATTTTTTTTTCTTTGAATTTCGACTTAAAACTTTGTACGAGGCAAGAAGCAATCATTTTAAGCAACTTTTCTTTATGGAAATTGTCGATATTTCCACTAGAAACACGTTTTTTTCGACTTATAAGTGTCGAAAATGTCAATTTTTTTTTCTTCCAATTTCGACTTGAAACTTTGTACCAAGCAAGAAACAATCATTCTAAGCAACCTTTCTTAATTGAAATTTCCGATATTTCCACTAGAAACACGTTTTTTTTTAATTTTAAAGTGTCGAAAGTGTCAATCTATTTTCTTTGTATTTCGACTTGAAACTTTGTACCAGGTAAGCAACAATAATTCTAAGTAACTTTACTTTATGGAAATTTCCGATGTTTTTACTAGAAACACGTTTTTTTTTTCGACTTTTAAAGTGTCGAAAATGTCAATTTTTTTTCTTTGAATTTTGACTTGAAACTTTGTACCAGGCAAGAAACAAACATTCTAAGCCACTTTTCTTAATAGAAATTTCCGATATTTCCTCTAGAAACACGTTTTTTTCGACTTTTAAACTGTCGAAAATGTCATTTTTTTTTTCTTCGAATTTCGACTTGAAACTTTGTACCAGGCAAGAAACAACCATTCTAAGCAACTTTTCTTTATTAAAATTTTCGATATTTTCACTAAAAACACGTTTTTTTCGACTTTTAAAGTGTCGAAAATGTCAGTTTTTTTACTTTCCCCCGTATGTAATACAAAGGGAAAGTATTGTTTTCGTGAAAATTTTCGAATCAAAAATTTTAGCGGAAATATCCGTTTTGAGGTCCCCTGAGTCGAATAAGACCATTTTTGAAAAATATCTGTCTGTCTGTGTGTCTGTGTGTGAGTCTGTGTGCGCTGTATCGCAAAAACCGCAAAAGATATCGAGATGAAACTTGAAACTTAAGCTATTTGATACAATCGGAAGAACTGAAAAGCTTTTGGTGAAAATCGGAAAACTGGAAGTGGTACTTTACTCGTAGCGTTTTTCAGTTTTTTCAGATTTTTTCAATAAATGTTCATCAAACAAAAAATTCTTTCAAATAAAAGTTGTAGATAATAATAAAATGAAGATGTATTGTTTATTTACTTTTTGTCATAGCACTCTTAGTTTTTGAGATATTCAATAAATAGTGTTTTTTATCTAGTCATTGGTTTGTGTCAGTATGTGTTGATCTAATTGAAAAATGTTTCAAATAAAAGATGTAGTTATCAAAAAGTTGAAGACATTTTGAAAATAATAATGCTACAAATATTTTAAAAGTGATTTAATACGCAATTTACGGAGGAAAGTACTATGATGGACACATCACCATTTTTTTCTTTGAATTTCGACTTGAAACTTTATACCAGGCAAGAAACAAACATTCTAAGCAACTTTTATTTATGGAAATGTGCGATGTTTCCACTAGAAACACGTTTTTTTCGACTTTTAAAGTGTCAAAAATGACAATTTTTTTTCTTTGAATTTCGACTTGAAACTTTGTACCAGGCAAGAAACAATTGTTCTAAGCAACTTTTCCTAATGGAAATTTCCGATATTTCCACTAAAAACACACTTTTAAGGTGTCGAAAATGTCAATTTTTTTTCTTTGAATTTCGACTTGAAACTTTGTACCAGGCAAGAAACAAACAAAAATGTTTGCGGGAAAAAAAATTCACTACGTTAATACTAACATTCATAAGAACGCCTTTGATTTTTTTCATATTTTTAAAAAAATAAAAATTGTCACCTAAAAAAAATCGAAATTTTAGTAAGAAAAAAAAATCGATTTTTAAATAACTACCTTTGGTGAATTTGAGTATTGGGCTAAAAAAGTACTTACGTATTGTTTAGCAAGACGGTACAAGTTATCCAGAAGCGACGTGGTGTTGTCGTCCAAAAACGCTTTGGCGACGTTTTTGGTCGCCATCCGCGAGAGGATCTTCTTCTGGGCCCGAAGGCCGATGTCGCGAGCTTTGAACGCGCTCTCGCACATAACTATTAAAAGAACAACACAGTGAATTCTATCAAGAAATGGCATTAAATATTGTCATTTAGTTGTGTAAAATAATAAGTTAATCATTTTTGGAAATATTAATTTATTCTCCAAAATTACTGATACAGTTGGCAATAGATGGGTTGGGCAGTATATATATATATATATATATATATATATATATATATATATATATATATATATATATATATATGTATATATATATATATATATATGTATATATATATATATATATATATATATATATATATATATATATATAAGTCAGCATACATATATATATATATATATATATATATATATATATATATATATATATATATATATATATATATATATATATATATATATATATATATATATATAGTGTTAAAACATATAAAACAAGTATTGAATGTGTCATGCATTTCTTTTAGCACTAAAGATAAGCAAATTACGAGTACTATAATAAATAAGCAAAAGAAAAAACATACCTGGGTCCAACATTTGGAACGGATTTGTGCGTGCTTTTTGGGTAGGTATTGGATACAACGGAACTATTTAAATAATAAACAACAAATGGCTTTCCTAAAATCAATGAAAAAAAAGTAAAAACAAATGTGCCAAACTGATAATAATTGTGGTGTTGTTGTCCGTTTCAAATTTAAACCTAAACTTACAGAGGCATTCGCTGCATTCCGTGACGATGCACTGATAAATCACCCAACTCTCCAATTCCACGATAGTAGTCATTTTCAGTCAGCTGCTCGCTCGTACAAAACACTAGAACATCTGAAACGAGAATGACTATGATGAATTTAACGAGTGTTGCAATTGCATCGTTAATAACAATAAAAAAATGTTGCGCACCCACTGCGAGCGTTATTATTAAAGTTAATTTTTGTTCGTTTAATTTCGAGTGGAGGCGATTTCCTGGGTTTTCCCTCGTAATTTGTCCGAATTTATGTAATTTATAGTTAAAATAGTATAATTATATAATTTATAGTCAAAAAAGTATAGTTATATAATTTATGGTTAAAATAAAGCTTTTTTAATTTTTTTTACAAAGAAATTTTATAAGGTTTTATATTTTCTTTGAAAAGTTGTAAAAATCAAGCGATTGTTGATTCAACATAAAATTTACTAGATTTAGTGCTTTATTCGTTAAATCAGAAACATACGTTTAACAAATAAAAGCAGTAATAACCTTTTATCACACGTTTAAACGTGTGAAGAAAGGTTATTAGTGCTTTTATTTTTCAAATTAATTTAATCTTCACGTAACTCAATCAATCAACAAAAACATACAGTTAACAACATAAGTTTGAATAAATGTATATCACTTTAACATAAAGTCAAATTGAATTTTGACAATTGTTTGCAAAATATAAAAAACGTTTTTTATATTTTAAAGCATCTTTTGAATTTATTGCTGGATTTATTTGTAATTTTACAGTATGAATTGTTAAAGCTTTATCGATTTCAGTTGGGAATTAACGGTCGAGGAGGAGTTTCAGGAACAGATTACCTCCATGTTTCTGCGTATTCTGATTACACGTGCCTATGAAATGGGGACACGTGCTTCAGGCGTTTCTGTTGGATTATTTAGATGAGATGATGATATATACATTAATTGGATATTTAATAAGGGCAAGATTTGACATTAATTTGATAAATACGAGATCGTATCAGTATAATATAACGCAATTTGAATATTGTGAATAATTATAAATTATTACTGCGACTTTAAAAAAAGAGACATAGACTGGACAAAGACAGGTTGAAAGACCGCTGGTCGATAGCCAGTTTCCGAGTGGAAAAAATATAAAATCAAAATTTATTGTATTATATCTCTTTTGTAGCCAACACAGAAATAAAGATTTCTTTCTTCTTCTGTAAATTATTAAATTGTAAGTTAGATTTGATATTTCAATATTTGTTATTGTTCCCAAGGCACTCTTTACAAATATTTAAGAGGAAGTCGGCCGCTCTCTAAACGTATAAAACTAAGCATAATGCCGTCTTAATTACATCCTTGTTGAGGGATGAAATATTTTGAAAAAATAGGTATACTTCAATGAAAGTACAATCTTTAAGTCCGTCTCAATAAAATATTTTATTCTTTTACCGTTATTTTATAAAATAATATCAAACATTGGTAAACTAGCGAAATCGCGTTCCTAATTTTATTTTTCTCTGCAGTATCTATAAAAAATATTGAAAAACTAAATCAGTCACATTGTAGATAATTCCTTTGCAAAGATATGTGATTTTTTTCATTTATTTATTTGTTTAAATATAGTTACTAGGATGTCGCGCGTAAAACAGTTTTTCAAATATCGCGCGACATCCCAGTGTTGTATTGTACGATAGAAATAATTAGAAAAAATTAAAATTCTTCGAAAATAGTTCTTCTAGAATGTGACTGATTTAGTTTCCCAATATTTTTTATAAATGTTGCAGAAAAAATGTATATTGAAGATGCGATTACGCTAGTTTAACAATGTTTGATATATTTTTATAAAAGAACGGCCAAAGTGGAATATATTTTATTAAGACAGTGTAACATCCTAAACACCGTACAGATTTTTACTTTCCCCCGTATGTAATACAAAGGGAAAGTATTGTTTTCGTGAAAATTTTCGAATCAAAAATTTTTGCGGAAATATCCGTTTTGAGGTCCCCTGAGTCGAATAAGACCATTTTTGAAAAATGTCTGTCTGTCTGTCTGTGTGCGCTGTACCGCAAAAACCGCTAAAGATATCGAGATGAAACTTGAAACTTAAGCTTTTTGTTACAATCGGAAGAACTGAAAAGCTTTTGGTGAAAATCGGAAAACCGGAAGTGGTACTTTACTCTTAGCGTTTTTCAGTTTTTTCAGATTTTTTCAATAAATGTTCATCAAACAAAAAATTCATCAAATAAAAGTTGTAGATAATAACAAAATGAAGATGTATTGTTCACTTACTTTTTGTCATAGCACTCTTAGTTTTTGAGATATTTCAAAAGTTGTGTGTTTTATCTAGTTATTGGTGTGTGACAGTGTATGTGTCGATACAATTGAAAAATGTTTCAAATAAAAGTTGTAGGAAATGAAAAACTAAAGATTTTTTGTAGATTCACTTTTTGTCATAGCACTCTTAGCTTTTGATATATTTAATAAATAGTGTTTTTTATCTAGTCATTGATTTGTGTCAGTGTATGTGTTGATACAATTGAAAAATGTTTCAAATAAAAGTTGTAGGTAATAAAATATTAAAGATTTTTTGTATCTTTACTTTTTGTCATAGCACTCTTAGTTTTTAAGATAATTAATAAATAATGTTCTTTCATCTAGTCATTGGTTTGTCTCAGTGTATGTGTTGATACAATTGAAAAATGTTTGAAATAAAAGTTGTAGTTATCAAAAAGTTGAAGACATTTTGAAAATAATAATGCTACAAATATTTTAAAAGTGATTTAATACGCAATTTACGGGGGAAAGTACTATGATGGACACATCACCATTTTTGTTTGTAAAACTGTACGAAATCGGCTTCAACCACCCATGCAGGTAGCCGTCCGCCCGCGAACGGACCCTCATTACCACGCTCGGTACCGATAACCGCGCACTAAGCGCCATAAACTTCGCCTTCGCTCACTAACAAGAGAACCGAAGATTCTGGAATATTCCAAAAGGTACAGCGTTTTCAAAACTTCGCCCTTACTAAGAGAGAAAGCAATAGGAGTTGGAAAAGGATACCAATATTTGGAATGACATAAAAGCGCACCCGTCAACAAGTAAAAATCACAAAAAATGGCTGCACAAAATTTACAAATTGCCACCGATCAGATGTGCAAAATATGCACCTGGAATGCCAACGGGCTTCCATCCCAAACGTCTCAATTAGAGGAATTTATGCATCGCCACAACGTTCACATCATGCTAGTGAACGAATCACACGCCAAAAACCGTCGTGGCCTGTTTATTAACGGGTACCGACTATATCTTAATAGCCACCCCATTGAAAAAGGCGGCGGCACAGCCATTTATATTCAAAATGGCATAGAACACACTGTTCTTCCAAATCCCCAATCAGAGCACCTAGAACATACCTCTATTTTAGCCCGTACAAACGGAGAAAAAATCAAAATTATGAGTTTATATCACTCACCTTCAAGACCATTCACTGAAAACGACTACAAACACATCTTCTCCGAAGATGTTCCCACAATTATAGGCGGCGACTTTAATGCCAAGCATCCTAGCTGGCAAAGTCGGCTCACAAACCGGCGAGGCCGCGAGTTATTTAACTTTATAACTCAACACCCTTACGACATCAAAGCCGTAAGCCAACCCTCCCCAACCTTCTATAGCCATGCAGGCTACAGGCCCGATATTCTTGATTTCTTTCTGATAAACCGAATCGAGTGCGACCATGACATCTGGTCAATTTCCGAACTCCACTCCGATCACAATCCTGTGTTTCTGGATATTCATGTCACTATATCCAAAGTGGAGAAAACTATAACCACGGTTAACTGGCAGCAGTTCAACCAAAAAATGCTCGAAAAACTCACTGCTATTCCGAAAATAAGGAATAAGGAGGAGATAGATGAGGCCATTACTTTCCTTACCAATTCAATCACGGATGCGGTCGAGACGGTTTCGAAAATCAAACCTGTCCCGAAAAACAGCCGCCCACTTCCAAATAACATCCTCGGTAAAATTCGAGAGAAAAACCGCATCCGCAGACAATGGCAACACACCCGTTGCCCGCAAATGAAAACAAACCTCAATAAACTCCAAGCAGAAATTCAGAAAGAAATCAAGGCATTTTCAAATTCTGAATGGAATCGAGTAATCGAGGATGCATCACTGCACAAACCTCAAATGTGGAAACTCACTAAGAGATTCACAGCCAGACATCGAACGACCACTCCGGTTATTCACGGAGGAAACGGACTTGCCTTCCTTCCGGAGGACAAGGCCGAATCCTTCGCGGAAAGCCTAGAGTCACAGTTCTCCCCGAATCCGCTCACAACATGTGACGAATTACTCGACGAAGTTGAGGAAGCATCGGATCGCCTTGAGCGAACCCCAACCCATACTCCGAAACCAACATCTCCTGCAGAGATCCGCAAAATTATCAAATATGCGCCAAGTAAAAAGGCGCCAGGCCACGATAGTATAACCTACACATGCTTAAAAAACCTCCCCAACAAAGGAATAGTTTTCCTAACTACCTTGTTCAATGCATGCCTAAGGATAGGCTATTTTCCAAAAGCGTGGAAACACGCAATAGTGATTTTAATCCCAAAGCCTGGAAAAGACATGAAATTTCCACAAAATCACCGGCCTATTTCCCTCCTGTGCACACTGGGAAAACTATTCGAAAAAATTATCCATGTCCGCCTCAGTGAATGGTCGAATGATCACATGGTCATCCCAAAAACGCAACACGGCTTCATAAAAGGCCTCTCATGCAACCACCAACTTGTTAGAACCAGTGATTACATAATCGAAGGCTTTAACAGAAAGCAGAGCACGTTAGCCATCTTCCTCGATGTTGCGAAAGCATTCGATCGAGTGTGGCACGAAGGCTTGTTATATAAACTCATGTCACTTAATTACCCCACATATCTAATCCATCTGATCAGGGAATTCATACAAGACCGCACCTTTTCGGTTCGTTTCGAAAACGCCACATCTCCGCCACGCAAAATGACTGCTGGCGTCCCACAGGGGTCCGTACTTTCCCCGCTCCTTTTCAATATATATGTTTATGACCTGCCAACATTAAACAATGTAATTACGGCCCAATATGCAGATGATACTGCTTATCTATATCGAGGCAAACATCTGCCCTTTATGATTCCGAAACTCCAGACCGCACTTAACCAACTGGAAGAGTGGACAAACGACTGGTGTATTGCTATAAATGCTGAAAAAAGCCAAGCAATTTACTTCACCCCATCTAATAGATCCCCACAAGAAAACCTCACCTTTGGAGGCACACCAATTCCATGGGTAAAACAAGTGAAATATCTTGGTTTACAAATGGATAACCACCTTAACTGGGCAAAACATGTTCAATCTGCGATCACTAAAGCTAATTCCGCCTTCGGGATTCTAAAATCATTGCTTTTAACAAAAAGCACCCTTTTCCTCGCCAGTAAAATTCACATTTACAAGGCAATGATTAGGTCAAAAATGACCTATGGTTGTCCGTCATGGATACACATCTCGAAAACGCAGATGAACAGACTGGAAGCCACGCAGAGCCGCATGATCCGCAGGATCGTAGGCGCTCCGTGGTTCGTCAGTAACGACCAAATCCGAAACGAAACGAAAGTACCGAAATTACAGGATTTTATCCGTCAATTGGCAATTGCACATTCCTCTAAATTCGACGTCTCCCTTTTAAAAGATACCCTCGAAGTTCCAGAAAACTTCAGAACTAGGAAAAAACGGCCACTACAACTGGACGTTACCAATAAATTTTTTTTAAATGTTTCAGTAATGATTCTGACCCTTTTTTTAAAATATACCCCACCCACTCGCCACCAATAAATGCTACTCATTTTGAGTAACAATAACAGTCACTTATCCAAAGTCACCAAACACACCAACATCACTACAAAGTAGTAAAAATTCCATTTCGAATTTGATCTATAAGAGGGGGTTTTTAGTCCGTGAGAGTCGGACATAACCTACTGTTATCCTTCCCATACGTGGGTGGGATAACAGAAGGTATGCATAATGCATTTTCCTCCTCTCTCTCGAAAAAAAAAAAAAAAAAAAAAACAGTAAAAATCAGTTGCTCTTGAGACTCTGAGAGGTGTACAGTTGAAATGAATTCACATGCCCGCTCACTAGTCAATCTAGCAATATCCATCCGAAGAGGAAAAGTGATTCCCACGGATACAAACACAACGTAAATCCGAAGTGAAACTAATTCATACGGATACGAACTACGCCGCCGACACCGAGTGATCAGAGAAGGCTCCTGGCCCTCGACGAAGACGCTCCCAGCGAACCAGATCCTCTACACCTACGAACTGCTGCACCAGATCCCCAACGCCCAAGACATCGGCTCCTCCACCAGGACACCTCGGCGCCTCCACCAGGACGCGACCCGATGCCACCACAATCAGTAGCCCTTCTCCTTCAGCGAGGAGAGAGAAGAAATTTTCCCACGACCCAAAAGCCGAGCAAATCAAATAACATATTCACAAATAGAAAGACTGTTATTCCTTACTTCACTTTTTATTTTTATGTTAGATGTACATTTCGAGACACAAGGTGCTCATTATCAATAACAAACTAAATATTAAAACTATGTGCGCGGTATATATAGTTGACGGGATATCGGAAAAACCAAAAAGAAATTAAACCTATTGTTAGCGGCTAAAGGTTCTAGATGAGTGCCGGTGTCATTACATTATCTGCGGGATGGGACGGCGCGGGCGGCTTATGGATCGGGAAGTTGGTCGGTAGGATTACATTCAGTGAAGGATTATTTTTGGGTAACAAATCTAATAATGGATTAACTAAGGGACTAAGATCGAAATTCAGCAAAACATTTTTATTTTTATACATTTCAATGGATTCAAGCATATTTAATCTACGATGACTTGATTGCTTTAAAAGTTTAATATTGTTTACCGAGAACATAAAAATAAAAAGTGAAGTAAGGAATAACAGTCTTTCTATTTGTGATTAATCACTTCACGTAAACTCGAAACAATACAGTTACAAATAACATATTGTATATATTTTGTAAATAAATCAAATTGAACCAGATTACTCTTTCTCTTCGCCCAAAGCGTCACACCAGGCATTAAGATTAAACTTTCCTTAAAGTATGCCTATTTTTTCAAAATAGTTCATCCCTAAACAAGGATGTAATTAAGACGGCAGTATGCTTAGTTTTATACGTTTAGAGAGCGGTCGACTTCCTCTTAAATATCAAATCTAAAATAAACAATGAGTGTGATACATCACTGAGTTCAGAATAAAATATTCTATGAAAAAATATGAAAATCCAAAATGCAAATTTAAGACAAATCTTAGATAATCTATTCAATACAAAGCACTTTCCTATTGAAAAAAGGTTGGATTTCCAAATTCTATCATTCGAGAGGCCATCTCATAATTTATTTTGAATATCTCTCACTATTATCAAACTTTTTCTTTCCGCTTCGGCCAGTAAAAGGAGAAAAGGTCGCACTAAAAGTAGATCTAATTTGCAATAAAATAAAAGAAGCGGGAAACGGGGAGGAAATGGCGGACGCCGTAAAACCAGGGTTCAAGTTTTAGGGAAGGACCAGAGTCCTTTCGTCCTCGGAGAATACGTGAGAGAGGTTTGTTTTACATTTTGCATCCTAAGCTTTTTCTCAACAGTATTTTATCTGCAGTAGAAATAACTGCAGTAAAATATTTCCTCAAGAAAAAAATGATTACAGCCACCAACGCTAATCGAAGTCGATTGAACAAATATGACTTTCCCTAATGTTCAACTTTGAGTGTTCGTTTAAAGCGCAATTTTCAAGTCTGTATAGCGCACTAGAGCTTAAATTAAAGCTAATTTAATCCTCAATCCAATACTGTGAATAGTATAGTTATAAATTAAACAGCGAATTTAATAATTTGAATTTTTCAAAACTAGCAGAAATTTAGATATTTTTGACTTAACTCATTTAAACTGTTCTAAATTAATAAACTTCTATTAGATTTTAATTATTCTAAAAACAGCCTATTGAAAATTAAATAAGCTTTAATTTGATGTACAATTATATTTCTTAACATCAAATTTAGCTACGCTGCGAAGCTTCAAAGTTGGAATTACTTGTTTCTAACAGTTTTCAAGTGATTTAAAAAAGCATAAAAGTTGCAGAAATATTTGCTTTATAATAAAAATAAATAGCATACGTTATTTCTCACATCTATAATAATCTGTGATATAATTTAAAAAAATTTCAAAAAATAAAAAAAAGCATTGTAAAATTAATATTTTCTCGAAAAAATTTTCAATTTTGACCAGAAATTTTGCATTTTTCAATAATTCTCAAAAAATTGACAAACACTCTAATGGATGTTAGAAAAGACTCCAGCTACTTGTTTTCCCAATAAAAAAATTATTACAGCCACCAACGCTAATCGAATTCGATTGAACAAATATGACTTTCCCTAATGTTCAACTTTAAGTGTCTGTTTACAGCGCAATTTTTAAGTCTGTATAACGCACTAAAGCTTAAATTAAAGCTAATTTAATCCGCAATCCAATAATGTGAACAGTATAGTTATAAATTAAACAGCGAATTTAATTATTTGTATTATTCAACACTAACAGAAATTTAGATATTTTGGACTTAACTCATTTAAACTGTTTTAAATTAATAAATTCCTAATCGATTTTTACTATTGTAAAAACGACCAATTAACAATTAAATAAGCTTTAATTTGATGTAAAATTATATTTCTTGAGATTAAATTTAGATACGCTGCAAAGCTTCAAAGTTTGAATTACTTGTTTCTAACAGTTTTCAAGTGATTTACAAAAGCATAAAAGTTGCAGAAATATTTGTTTTATCATGAAAATAAATAGCGTACGTTATTTCTCACATCTGTAATAATCTGTGATATAATTTTAAAATTTAAAAAAAAATAAAAAAATCTTTGTAAAATAGATATTTTTTCAGAAAAATTTACAATTTTGACCAGAAATTTTGCATTTTTCAATAATTCTCAAAAAATTCACAAACAATCTAATGGATGTTAGAAAGCACTCCAGCTAATTATTTCCCCAAGAAAAAAATTATTACAGCCACCAACGCTAATCGAAGTCGATTGAACAAATATGACCTTCCCTAATGTTCAACTTTAAGTGTCTATTTACAGCGCAATTTTTAAGTCTGTACAACGCACTAAAGCTAAAATTAAAGCTAATTTAATCCGCAATCCAATAATGTGAACAGTATAGTTATAAATTAAACAGCGAATTTAATAATTTGAATTTTTCAACACTAGCAGAAATTTAGATATTTTTGACTGAACTCATATAAACTGTTCTAAATTAATAAATTCCTAATCGATTTTTACTATTCTAAAAACAGCCAATTAAAAATTAAATAAGCTTTAATTTGATGTAAAATTACATTTCTTGACACTAAATTTAGCTACGCTGCAAAGCTTCAAAGTTGGAATTACTTGTTTCTAACAGTTTTCAAGTGATTTAAAAAAGCATAAAAAATGCAGAAATATTTGCTTTATCATGAAGATAAATAGCATACGTTGTTTCTCACATCTATAATAATTAGTGATATAATTTTAAAATTTTTCAAAAAATAAAAAAAATTATTGTAAAATTAATATTTTTTCAGAAAATATTACTATGTTGACCAGAAATTTTGCGTTTTTTAATAATTCTCAAAAAATTCACAAACAATCTAATGGATGTTAGAAAGGACTCCAGCTACTTTTTTCCCCAAGAAAAAAATTATTACAGCCACCAACGGTAATCGAAGTCGATTGAACAAATATGACTTTCCCTAATGTTCAACTTTAGGTGTCTGTTTACAGCGCAATTTTTAAATCTGTATAACGCACTAAAGCTTAAATTAAAGCTAATTTAATCCTCAATCCAATAATGTGAACAGTATAGTTAAAAATTATACAGCGAATTTTTTTATTTGTATTTTTCAACACTAGCAGAAATTTAGATATTTTTGACTTAACTCATTTAAACTGTTCTAAATTAATAAATTCCTAATCAATTTTTACTATTCTAAAAAGAGCTAATTAACAATTAAATGAGCTTTAATTTGATGTAAAATTATATTTCTTGAGATTAAATTTGGATACGTTGCAGAGGTTCAAAGTTGGAATTACTTGTTTCTAACAGTTTTCAAGTGATTTAAAAAAGCATTAAAGTTGCAGAAATATTTGTTTTATTATGAAAATAAATAGCATACGTTATTTCCCGCATCTATAATGATTTGTGATATAATTTTCAAATTTGTATTATCGCAAGATTTACAGCGCAGGTAGTAGGGATACGTTTTCTTAAAAGAAAAACTCTGCATCAAAATTTATTGCCGGAAAATATCCCAATCCAAACTTGACCAAAAATTTTGCATTTTTCAATAATTCTTAAAAAAAAATTCACAAACAATCTAATGAATCAAAATTGAATTTGTGTTCTGTATTCCGGCACCAGGTACCCACAGACGCGTTTCGGACTTCAAGGGCCTCTTCAGTGTGGTTCCAACCCAGTGCTGAGGAAAACTGAACATTTCTGACTATTTCAAGCCAATATGTGAAACGCCATCTAATGATGCCACTATGAAGCATTAGATGGCGTTAGCTATCGAAATCATTAATAATCTAATGGATGTTAGAAAAGACTCCAGCTACTTATTTCCCCAATAAAAAAAATATTACAGCCACCAACGCTAATCGAAGTCGATTGAACAAATATGACTTTCCCTAATGTTCAACTTTGAGTGTCTGTTTAAAGCGCAATTTTCAAGCCTGTATAGCGCACTAGAGCTTAAATTAAAGCTAGTTTAATCCCCAATATAACATTGTAATCAGTATAGTTATAAATTAAACAATAAACTTAATAATTTGATTTTTTCCACACTACAAAAATTTAGATATTTTTGACTTAACTCATGTAAACTGTTTTAAATTAATAAACTTCTATTCGATTTTAATTATTCTAAAAACAGCCTATTGAAAATTAAATAAGGTTTAATTTGATGTAAAATTACATTTCTTGACATCAAATTTAGCTACGCTGCAAAGCTTCAAAGTTGGAATTACTTGTTTCTAACAGTTTTCAAGTGATTTAAAAAAGCATAAAAGCTCCAGAAATATTTGCTTTATAATAAAAATAAATAGCATATGTTATTTCTCACATCTATAATAATCAGTGATATAATTTTAAAATTTTTCAAAAAATAAAAAAAATTATTGTAAAATTGATATTTTTTCAGAAAAATTTACGATTTTGACCAGAAATTTTGCGTTTTTTTAATAATTCTCAAAAAATTCACAAACAATCTAATGAGACTCCAGCTACTTATTTCCCCAATAAAAAAATCATTACAGCCACCAACGCTAATCGAAGTCGATTGAACAAATATGACTTTCCCTAATGTTCAACTTAAAGTGTCTGTTTACAGCGCAATTTTCAAGTCTGTATAGCGCACTAAAGCTTAAATTAAAGCTAATTTATTCCTCAATCCAATACTGTGAACAGTATAGTTATTAATTCAACAGCGAATTTAATAATTTGAATTTTTCAACACTAGCAGAAATTTAGATATTTTTGACTTAACTCATTTAAACTGTTCTAAATTAATAAACTACTATTCGATTTTAATTATTCTAAAAACAGCCTATTGAAAATTAAATAAGCTTTAATTTGATGTACAATTATATTTCTTGACATCAAATTTAGCTACGCTGCGAAGCTTCAAAGTTTGAATTACTTGTTTCTAACAGTTTTCAAGTGATTTAAAAAAGCATAAAAGTTGCAGAAATATTTGTTTTATCATGAAAATAAATAGCGTACATTATTTCTCACATCTGTAATAATATGTGATATAATTTTAAAATTAAAAAAAAATAAAAAAAATTATTGTAAAATTGATATTTTTTCAGAAAAATTTACTATTTTGACCAGAAATTTTGCATTTTTCAATAATTCTCAAAAAATTCACAAACAATCTAATGGATATTAGAAAGGACTCCAGCTACTTATTTCCCCAAGAAAAAAATTATTACAGCCACCAACGCTAATCGAAGTCGATTGAACAAATATCACCTTCCCTAATGTTCAACTTTAAGTGTCTGTTTACAGCGCAATTTTCTAGTCTGTATAGCGCACTAAAGCTTAAATTAAAGCTAATTTAATCCTCAATCCAATACTGTGAACAGTATAGTTATTAATTCAACAGCGAGTTTAATAATTTGAATTTTTCAACACTAGCAGAAATTTAGATATTTTTGACTTAACTCATTTAAACTGTTCTAAATTAATAAACTTCTATTACATTTTAATTATTCTAAAAACAGCCTATTGAAAATTAAATAAGCTTTAATTTGATGTACAATTATATTTCTTGACATCAAATTTAGCTACGCTGCGAAGCTTCAAAGTTGGAATTACTTGTTTCTAACAGTTTTCAAGTGATTTAAAAAAGCATAAAAGTTGCAGAAATATTTGTTTTATCTCCCATAATAAAAACGTTAAAGCAGCGGGGATCCGAGAAGGCTGCGATTCGGTCGCCATGGCAACCACTTTTACATTGCTCTTATGGGAGACGACTGTCACCGGGAGTGGAAAAACCGATGAATTCATTTTAGAAAGTTCAAATTTTCACATGACCGAAAAAAAAAAATTCCACGTCTCTTAAGCTAAGCGGCGTTCAAATCCGACCGCGTTTTCTATTTTAAATCATTTTTTTAATTTTACGCCGGGCGGAAGATTTCCTAACCTCAATACTTTACACGCTGGTCTTGCTTCACACGGAACTTTTTCAGGTCGCGCATAGCACAATTTCGATGGGATTTGTCCTGGGCTTTCCAACGCGACACTTCCGAGCGCTCAAATCGCCCGATTAAAAAAAATATCGCATTTAATCGATTTTGCAAACAAAAAAAATAGATTTTCAAAATTTTGCGTCTATCGTGTTCAGAATTTCATTAGAAACACGACCTATCTATCGAGAATTTTTTCTATCAAGGAAAAGTATTTTTTTTTGCAATTGAAATTTTATAAAAATATATACCGGGTGTCTAAATCTCGCATTTAATCGATGGTTTTTATTTTTTCTCCAAAATGTTTTGTTTAAACGCAGATCGCTAGGATTAAATTTAGCGGTGTTGGGACATGTTTTTTTTTTTTATTGGCCGCCTTCACGGGCTGTCAGCACATTTTCGGTCGAAAAATTGCGATAGAGGAATTTGGTTTTCACATTTCGATTTCGAATAATTATCCGCAACCGACAAGATGAAACAAGACGAAACAAAACAATTAAAATTAATTAATTTTTAGGTTTAACGTGTATATACAGGGTGGTCTAAAACCGTGATTTTCTTGATTATTTTTTTTGACCGACTTAAAATGCTCCAAAACGATTTGTTTAAACGTAGGGTGGTATGGTTTGACCTCGCGGTGCTCAGCAAATTATTTTCGAGCCAACAAATGGCCGCCTTCCCGGTGTTTCAGCAAATTTTCGGTCCAAAAATTGCGCTAGAGAAAATTTGTTTTCGCGGGGATAAAGGAGCAACTACCCTCTCTATGTGCGAGCGAAGCGAGCACCCTAGCGAGCGAAGCGAGCAAGGCAAGCGAGCGAAGCGAGCGGCTGGAGCGAAGCGATCATCTCTTCCAACCTTTTCACGGACGTTTACATCCATCCACTCCATAACCACTACAAAACAACGATTTACCTTGCAGTCACCACCATTCGGCTCATGCACCAACGCCTCTCCCCCTCCCTTTCCCCTTGCTACTATTGTACATATATTTTTCTTCAACATCATTTATTTTTTTTCTAATTATGCAATTCTCTTTACATTTCTACATTTCCTTGATTCGGCCCTCGGCTCCCCGGTTGGTAAATCGGGCTAAATGCTAGTCATGAATATAAATAGCATACGTTAATTCTCACATCTTTAATAATCCGTGACATTATTTTCAAATTTTTCAAGAAATAAAAAAATCATCGCAACCCTAACGTTTCAATTATTACTATCTGTTTGTTTTATGTTCAATAATTTGATATTAAAGTTCCCATACTCGTGTGTTCGGGTACCGTGAGTAATTCAAAGTTATTAGAAAATACACATGTGTGTATTTTAATAACATTCTGAGTAATTGGCTTTATGGTGTGGTCTCAGTAGCTAAGTGTTGGATAAAGTCACTTCGGGGGACATAAACTATACTCAAGCCACTCGAGCTTTAATTTATGTACGGTGGACGATGGGAATTAATTCCTCCTGGCGGATTTGTCCACGTGTTCTTTCTTGTCTGCAGCGTTTTCATCGATTTTCACTTTTATGTCCACTATTATTATAGTCCAAATGTCGGCTGGCGCCGACTTATGTCAAGTTGACGCGATTTGCTAAATGTCGGCTGGCGCCGACTTATGTTAACTGTCATTATAGTCCAAATGTCGGCTAGCGCCGACTTATGTCGAGTTGACACAATGGACTAAATGTCGGCTAGCGCCGACTTATGTTAACTGTCATTATAGTTCAAATGTCGGCTGGCGCCGACTTATGTAGCTGTTATTATAGTCCAAATGTCGGCTTGCGCCGACTTATGTTAACTCTCATTATAGTTCAAATGTCGGCTGGTGCCGACTTATGTCAATTGTTATAATAGTCCACCATCACATTTAGGAGTTATATATTTTTAACTTTACCGTAAATCAGTCGTTTGTACGCGTGGCGCATGAAGTAAAATTTCGAGTTTAGAAAAGCCCCGCGAAAATTTGTCTCGGGTCGCGCCATGCGGGGCTTTTCTAAACTCGAAATTTTACTTCATGCTTAGCCTGGGAGTGGAAGACACTCGTTCGTAAATGTTCGAATTATCATAAAGTTGTATATTTAAATCAACAAAATCTTTCTCGGCTTATTGAACAAAAACAAAAGAGCTGAGGTGAAAAGTGTTAAGGTAAAAGTGGATTATTTTCGTTGGCTACAACTTTTGTTTGAAACATTTTTTTTACTGAGACGTCGAAAGCCGTTGTCAGTGAGTTGTTGATCTCCACTAGATTTTTTAGGCATTTTTAGGCATCAAAAAGCTATGTTTCCATAAATCAGGGAAAACC
This sequence comes from Philonthus cognatus, assembly GCA_932526585.2. Lineage (NCBI taxonomy): Eukaryota > Metazoa > Arthropoda > Insecta > Coleoptera > Staphylinidae > Philonthus > Philonthus cognatus. The sequence continues at coordinate 1,538,904 of OW052243.1, forward strand.
CCTTGAGACAGTGACCTTTGAAATATTATATATATAGGTTTTGAAAGAGAGCACACACAATTACTCAAGAAGTCTCCAGGAATGTCGTCAGGCCCACAGATAAAATTATTTGATAATAGTGATAACTCATCATAAACGTCCGCGATATTTATAATGAAACCTCCACAACTAGCCTTTTCATCAAGAATACGCATTTTCACTAATGGCTTATCAAGTTGTGGTGATCTATAATTAGATGCAAAACTATCCGCAAAAGCGTTAACAATTGAATTCAAATTACTGAAGATAACGCCGTTCAAAGTCATTATTCGTGGAAAACCATCTTTCTTTTTCAGCTTTGATACGTGTTGCCAGAACTTCCTAGGTTGACTATTTATATTTAACTCCATTTTTTTTATATATTGATTCTCTAACATTTTGCAGCGATTTTTACATTCTCTTCTCAATTCACAAAAACGTTGCCAATCTTTATCGATTCCGTGCTGTTTGTACTTTGCATGTAAAGCTTTCTTCTCCTTAGTCATTTTAATTAGTGAAAAATCAAACCAACAGGGGTAGTTGTTCACATAAATCACTTTCATGGGTACATACAAATTAATTACATAATACATATGAGTTTAGAAAAGCCCCGCGAAAATTTGTCTCGGGTCGCTGCGCGACCCTCGACAAATTTTCTACGCGGGGCTTTTCTAAACTTGAAATTTTACTTCATGCGCCACGCCACGCGTATGAAACACCAACATATTGTAAAATTTATACATATTCGAACTTTACTTGAAATCTGTTTTATACGCGTGGCGCATGAAGTAAAATTTCGAGTTTAGAAAAGCCCAGAAAATTTGTCTCGGGTCGCTGCGCGACCCTCGACAAATTTTCACGGGGCTTTTCTAAACTCGAAATTTTACTTCATGCTTAGTCTGGGAGTGGAAGACACTTGTTACTTTAAAATATGTCACAAGTGTTAAAATGTGTAACGTAACTGTCACAAAGTAAACAAAAAATAATCATGGCGATCTCATTATACATAGTTCAATTCGAACTCGTGTCAAGTCGGCACGATTGGTTAAATGTCGGCTTGCGCCGACTTATGTCAACTGTCATTATAGTTTAAATGTCGGCCACCGCCGACTTATGTCCACTGGTATAATAGTTCAAATGTCGGCTGGCGCCGAGTTATGTTAATTGTCATTATAGTCCAAATGTCGGCTGGCATCGACTTGTATAAACTGTCATTAAAGTCCAAATGTCGGCTGACGCCGACTTATATCAACTGTCATTATAGTTCAAATGTCGGCTACCGCCGACTTATATTAACTGTCGTTATAGTCCAAATGTCGGCTAGCGCCGACTTATGTCAAGTTGACACGATGGACTAAATGTCGGCTAGCGCCGACTTATGTCAACTGACCGATGAGAAGTTGGCCATAAATTCTCCAGCCACGGATTTAACCCGGCGCCTCCACAATCGGACATTTCATTATTACATGTTTAAACATTTATAAATCCTATTTGACGATCTATCCAAATAATTTTACAAATATAACAGTATTCCAAAAGATATTAAATAACAAACATTTAAAAAAAAATGTCTATGCCACACATATTAACTAGACACAATTCTTGATTTAAAAAATTTCAAAAATTCATAACTTCTATTTGTCCCCATATAAAAACAATTTTTTCGTGTCAATTGTTTCTATGGGGTATTGTTAACAATCTTAACCAATCAAAACACCGTGAAAATGACTTTGTGATTTTTTTTATTTCCAGCCACGATTATTCATCCAAAAAATTTCAAAAATACATAACTTCTATGTGTCTCCATCGAGAAACAATTTTTTCATGTCAATTGTTTCTATGGGGTATTGTTACCAATCTTAACCAATCAAAACACCGTGAAAATAACTTTTTTATTTTCTTTATTTCCAGTAACGATTATTCATCCAGAAATTTTCAAAAATTCATAACTTCTATTTGTCCCCATATAGAAATAATTTTTTCGTGTCAATTGTTTCTATGGGGTATTGTTAACAATCTCAACCAATCAAAACACCGTGAAAATGACTTTGTGATTTTCTTTATTTCCAGCCACGATTATTCATCCAGAAATTTTCAAAAATTCATAACTTCTATTTGTCCCCATATAGAAACAATTTTTTTGTGTCAATTGTTTTGATGGGGTATTGTTAACAATCTTAACCAATTAAAACACCGTGAAAATAACTTTGGGATTTTTCTTATTTCCAGCCACGATTATTCATACAGAAATTTTCAAAAATTCATAACTTCTATTTGTCCCCATATAGAAACAATTTTTTCGTGTCAATTGTTTCTATGGGGTATTGTTAACAATCACAACCAATCAAAACACCGTGAAAATGACTTTGTGATTTTCTTTATTTCCAGCCACGATTATTCATCCAGAAATTTTCAAAAATTCATAACTTCTATTTGTCCCCATATAGAAACAATTTTTTTGTGTCAATTGTTTTGATGGGGTATTGTTAACAATCTTAACCAATTAAAACACCGTGAAAATAACTTTGTGATTTTTTTTGTTTCCAGCCACGATTATTCATCCAGAAATTTTTAAAAATTCATAATTTCTATTTGTCCCCATATAGAAACAATTTTTTCATGTCAATTGTTTCTATGGGGTATTGTTAACAATCTCAACCAATCAAAACACCGTGAAAATGACTTTGTGATTTTCTTTATTTCCAGCCACGATTATTCATCCAGAAATTTTCAAAAATTCATAACTTCTATTTGTCCCCATATAGAAACATTTTTTTGTGTCAATTGTTTTTATGGGGTATTGTTAACAATCTTAACCAATTAAAACACCGTGAAAATAACTTTGTGATTTTTTTTATTTCCAGCCACGATTATTCATACAGAAATTTTCAAAAATTCCTAACTTCTATTTGTCCCCATATAGAAACAATTTTTTCATGTCAATTGTTTCTATGGGGTATTGTTAACAATCACAACCAATCAAAACACCGTGAAAATGACTTTGTGATTTTCTTTATTTCCAGCCACGATTATTCATCCAGAAATTTTCAAAAATTCATAACTTCTATTTGTCCCCATATAGAAACAATTTTTTTGTGTCAATTGTTTTGATGGGGTATTGTTAACAATCTTAACCAATTAAAACACCGTGAAAATAACTTTGTGATTTTTTTTGTTTCCAGCCACGATTATTCATCCAGAAATTTTTAAAAATTCATAATTTCTATTTGTCCCCATATAGAAACAATTTTTTCATGTCAATTGTTTCTATGGGGTATTGTTAACAATCACAACCAATCAAAACACCGTGAAAATGACTTTGTGATTTTCTTTATTTCCAGCCACGATTATTCATCCAGAAATTTTCAAAAATTCATAACTTCTATTTGTCCCCATATAGAAACATTTTTTTGTGTCAATTGTTTTTATGGGGTATTGTTAACAATCTTAACCAATTAAAACACCGTGAAAATAACTTTGTGATTTTTTTTATTTCCAGCCACGATTATTCATACAGAAATTTTCAAAAATTCCTAACTTCTATTTGTCCCCATATAGAAACAATTTTTTCGTGTCAGTTGTTTCTATGAAGTATTGTTAACAATCTTAACCAATCAAAACACCCTGAAAATAACATTTTGATTTTTTTTAATTCCAGCCACGATTATTCATACAGAAATTTTCAAAAATTCATAACTTCTATTTGTCCTCATATAGAAACAATTTTTTTGTGTCAATTGTTTCTATGGGGTATTGTTAACAATCTTCAACAATCAAAACACCGTGAAAATAACTTTTTGATTTTTTTTATTTCCAGATACGATTATTCATCCAGAAATTTTCAAAAATTCATAACTTCTATTTGTCCCCATATAGAAACAATTTTTTAATGTCAATTGTTTCTATGGGGTATTGTTAACAATCTTAACCAATCAAAACACCGTGAAAATGACTTTGTGATTTTTTTTATTTCCAGCCACGATTATTCATCCAAAAATTTTCAAAAATTCATAATTTATTTCCAAGGTGTTTTGAATAGGTAAGATTGTTAACAATTCCCCATAAAATCTATTGACATAAAAAAAAATGTTTCTATATGGGGACAAATAGAAGTTATGATTTTTTAAAATTTCTGGATGAATAATCGTGGCTGGAAATAAAAAAAATAAAAAAGTTATTTTCACGGTGCTTTGATTGTTTAAGATTGTTAACAATACCCCATAGAAACAATTGACATAAAAAAATTGTTTCTATATGGGGACAAATAAAAGTTATGAATTTTTGAAAATTTCTGTATGAATAATCGTGGCTGGAATTTAAAAAAATCAAAAAGTTATTTTCACGGTGTTTTTATTGGTTAAGATTGTTAACAATACTCCATAGAAACAACTGACACGAAAACATTGTTTCTATATGGGGACAAATCGAAGTTATGATTTTTTGAAAATTTCTGGATGAATAATCGTGGCTGGAAATAAGAAAAATCAAAAAGTTATTTTCACGGTGTTTTGATTGTTTTAAATTGTTAACAATACCCCATAGAAACAATTGACACAAAAAAATTGTTTCTATATGGGGACAAATAGAAGTTATGATTTTTTGAAAATTTCTGGATGAATAATCGTGGCTGGAAATAAGAAAAATCAAAAAGTTATTTTCACGGTGTTTTGATTGTTTAAGATTGTTAACAATACCCCATAGAAACAATTAACACAAAAAAATTGTTTCTATATTGGGACAAATAGAAGTTATGATTTTTTGAAAATTTCTGGATGAATAATCGTGGCTGGAAATAAAAAAAATCAAAAAGTTATTTTCACGGTGCTTTGATTGTTTAAGATTGTTAACAATACCCCATAGAAACAATTGACATAAAAAAATTGTTTCTATATGGGGACAAATAAAAGTTATGAATTTTTGAAAATTTCTGTATGAATAATCGTGGCTGGAAATAAAAAAAATCAAAACGTTATTTTCACGGTGTTTTTATTGGTTAAGATTGTTAACAATACTCCATAGAAACAACTGACACGAAAACATTGTTTCTATATGGGGACAAATCGAAGTTATGAATTTCTGAAAATTTCTGGATGAATAATCGTGGCTGGAAATAAAAAAAATCAAAAAGTTATTTTCACGGTGTTTTGATTGTTTAAGATTGTTAACAATACCCCATAGAAACAATTGACACAAAAAAATTGTTTCTATATGAGGACAAATAGAAGTTATGAATTTTTGGAAATTTCTGGATGAATAATCTTGGCTGGAAATAAAAAAAATCAAAAAGTTATTTTCACAGTGTTTTGATTGTTTAAGATTGTTAACAATACCCCATAGAAACAATTGACACAAAAAAATTGTTTCTATATGGGGACAAATAAAAGTTATGAATTTTTGAAAATTTCTGGATGAATAATCGTGGCTGGAAATAAAAAAAATAAAAAAGTTATTTTCACGATGTTTTGATTATTTAAGATTGTTAACAATACCCCATAGAAACAATTGACACAAAAAATAGTTTCTATATGGGGACAAATAAAAGTTATGATTTTTTGAAAATTTCTGGATGAATAATCGTGGCTGGAAATAGAAAAAATCAAAAAGTTATTTTCACGGTGTTTTGATTGTTTAAGATTGTTAACGATACTCCATAGAAACAATTGACATAAAAAAAATTGTTTCTATATGGGGACAAATAAAAGTTATGAATTTTTGAAAATTTTTGTATGAATAATCGTGGCTGGAAATAAAAATAATCAAAAAGTTATTTTCACGGTGTTTTTATTGGTTAAGATTGTTTGATTGTTTAAGATTGTTAACAATACCCCATAGAAAGAATTGACACAAAAAAAATGTTTCTATATGGGGACAAATAGAAGTTATGATTTTTTTAAAATTTCTGGGTGATTAATCGTGGCTGGAAATAAAAAAAATCAAAAAGTTATTTTTACGGTGTTTTGATTGTTTAAGATTGTTAGCAATACCCCATAGAAACAATTGACATAAAAAAATTGTTTCTATATGGGGACAAATAAAAGTTATGAATTTTTGAAAATTTCTGTATGAATAATCGTGGCTGGAAATAAAAAAAATCAAAAAGTTATTTTCACGGTGTTTTTATTGGTTAAGATTGTTAACAATACTCCATAGAAACAACTGACACGAAAACATTGTTTCTATATGGGGACAAATCGAAGTTATGAATTTTTGAAAATTTCTGGATGAATAATCGTGGCTGGAAATAAGAAAAATCAAAAAGTTATTTTCACGGTGTTTTGATTGTTTAAGATTGTTAACAATACCCCATAGAAACAATTGACACAAAAAACTTGTTTCTAAATGGGGACAAATAGAAGTTATGAATTTTTGAAAATTTCTGGATGAATAATCGTGGCTGGAAATAAAAAAAATCAAAAAGGTATTTTCACGGTGTTTTGATTGGTTAAGATTGTTAACAATACTCCATAGAAACAACTGACACGAAAAAATTGTTTCTATATGGGGACAAATGGAAGTTATGAATTTTTGAAAATTTTTGGATGAATAATCGTGGCTGGAAATAAAAAAAATCACAAAGTCATTTTCACGGTGGTTTGATTGTTTAAGATTGTTAACAATACTCCATAGAAACACCTGACACGAAAAAATTGTTTCTATATGGGGACAAATAGAAGTTATGAATTTTTGAAAATTTCTGGATGAATAATCGTGACTGGAAATAAACAAAATCACAAAGTCATTTTCACGGTGTTTTGATTGTTTAAGATTGTTAACAATTCCCCATAGAAACAATTGACACAAAAAAATTGTTTTTATATGGGGACAAATAGAAGTTATGAATTTTTTAACATTTCTGGATGAATAATCGTGGCTGGACATAAAAAAAATCACAAAGTCATTTTCACGGTGTTTTTATTAGTTAAGATTGTTAACAAAAGCCCATAGAAACAATTGACACAAAAAAAATGTTTCTATATGGGGACAAATAGAAGTTATGAATTTTTGAAAATTTTTAAATCAAGAATTGTGTCTTGTTAATATGTGTGGCATAGACATTTTGTTTAAATGTTTGTTATTTAATATCTTTTGGAATACTGTTATATTTATAAAATTAATTGGATAGATCGTCAAAAAGGATTTATAAATGTTTAAACATGTTATGATGAAATGTCCGATTGTGGAGGCGCCGGGTTAAATCCGTGGCTGGAGAATTTATGGCCAACTTCTCATCGGTTGTCAACTGTCATTATAGTTCAACATATGTTAGCTGTTATTATAGTCCAAATGTCGGCTGGCGCCGACTTGTGTTGACTGTCATTATAGTCTAAATGTCGGCTGGCGCCGACTTGTGTCAAGTTGACACTGTTAAAGCGCATGTCCCACCCTCGGCGCTCACGGATTGTAGGGTGGCTGAGGGAGCGTACCACAGGCATCGGCACTAGCCCTTCGACCATCATATTGAAAACATCAATGTAAAATAGTGTAAATAAACGTATTATTGTTACTCTCTGCGACTTCTTGAGAACCACCCCCGTGAACCCACCACCATCAGCGTTCACAGACACGATGGACTAAATGTCGGCTAGCGCCGACTTATGTCACATTATAGTTCAAATGTCGGCTACCGCTGACTTATGTTAGCTGTTATTATAGTCCAAATGTCGGCTAGCGCCGACTTATGTTGACTGTTATTACAGTCCAAATGTCGGTTGGTGCCGACTTATGTCAACTGTCATAATAGTCCACCATCGCATTTAAGAGTTATAATATTGTTCGGTGCAAATCGGGTTGCGGGCTCTCCAACCCAATCATCCCTTTTTATCACCACCATATCATTCGGTTTTACCCCCTCCTAAATAACCATATAGTGTAACTCTTGCATCGGGCGAGAGAAGACGGCCTCCGCGCCTCAACAGTTTTAAATAGTTTTGCCTCCGGCTTTTGCCCCGGCTATAGACTTGCCTCCGGCTTTAATAGTGCAACCCCAAAGGAAGTAGAAGACCAGAACAGAGCCGCCAGTCCTCTTCAAGACCGTACGAGGCTTAAGGTTAGTTCCTTTTTTCCACAATTAATCCCCCCTGATTGGAGAGGCCACCCCCCCTGATACGCTATTACAAAGCTACCAAACATATTTTATTAACAAAAATATTGTTTATAACAAAATGCTTATGGGTACAAATTAGTCCTAAATTAGAAACACTAGTTTGTCGAGTTTTATTGTGGTTCCAATTTTTTTTACGGTTTTATACCCAAAATCGAAATATGAGATTTAACCGAAAATTATTTTATTAACAAAAAATTGTTTATAACAAAATGCTTATGGGTACAAATCAGTCCTAAATTAGAAACACTAGTTTGTCGAGTTTTATTGTGATCCCAATTTTTTGACGGTTTTATACCGAAAATCGAAATTTGAGATTTAACCGAAAATTATTTTATCAACAAAAATATTGTTTAGAACAAAATGCGTGTGGGTACAAATTAGTCCTAGATTAGAAACACAAGTTTATCTAGTTTTATTGTGGTTCCAATTTTTACTTTCCCCCGTATGTAATACAAAGGGAAAGTATTGTTTTCGTGAACATTTTCGAATCAAAAATTTTAGTGGAAATATCCGTTTTGAGGTCCCCTGAGTCGAATAAGACCATTTTTGAAAAATGTCTGTCTGTCTGTCTGTGTGCGCTGTACCGCAAAAACCGCTACAGATATGGAGATGAAACTTGAAACTTAAGCTTTTTGATACAATCGGAAGAACTGAAAAGCTTTTGGTGAAAATCGGAAAACCGGAAGTGGTACTTTACTCGTAGCGTTTTTCAGTTTTTTCAGATTTTTTCAATAAATGTTCATCAAACAAAAAATTCTTTTAAATAAAAGTTGTAGATAATAACAAAATGAAGATGTATTGTTCATTTACTTTTTATCATAGCACTCTTAGTTTTTGAGATATTTCAAAAGTTGTGTGTTTTATCTAGTTATTGGTGTGTGACAGTGTATGTGTCGATACAATTGAAAAATGTTTCAAATAAAAGTTGTAGGAAATGAAAAACTAAAGATTTTTTGTAGATTCACTTTTTGTCATAGCACTCTTAGTTTTTGAGATATTCAATAAATAGTGTTTTTTATCTAGTCATTGGTTTGTGTCAGTATGTGTTGATCCAATTGAAAAATGTTTCAAATAAAAGTTGTAGTTATCAAAAAGTTGAAGACATTTTGAAAATAATAATGCTAAAAATATTTTATTTAATACGCAATTTACGGGGGAAAGTACTATGATGGACACATCACCATTTTTTATTACGGTTTTATACCGAAAATCGAGATTTAAAATTAATTAATCCGAAAATTATTTTATGAACAAAAAATTTGTTTAAAACAAAATACTTGTGGGTACTAATTAGTCCTAATTTTATACTCTACATTTCTGTTTATTAATTATGAAAAGTACTTTTTATGTTATAAATTGGCTAAATATTGTATAAATTGTTTAAATAATTTATAATTGTTTAAACAATGAGAAACAAACATGGGTACAAATTAGTCTTTAATTAAAAGTTTTGGATGCACCTGGTTAAATTTTAATTGAGAATGGTGGGGGTGCTAACTTTAGTCAAGCTAGCACCCCTATAATAATAATCGGTTTTCCGGCGAAACTAAGTTGGTACAAATTATAATTTTGTGGGTACAAATTAGTCTTTAATTAGTCCTAAATTATAGGCATATTTTAATTTGATTTTGGCGAAGTGGGGGTGCCAACTTTATGGAGGTCAAATGGCAACTATGTAGAAAACATAACCTCAAAATTATTTTGAAGGCAAAAGTCAGAATAACAACTAAATATCCAACATTATAAAAAAAAATCACCAGATCTGGCTGGCTAATAAAAAAAAAACCGAATATTTGTATACTTGAAAGGAAAATTCCCTGTGTATAATCATGCGAGGGTTGGGTTACCACGTAACGGTACAGCTCATAAAAAGGGATTAATAAAATAAATGGATCACGCATGTGAAATGGTTGTGTTTAATTTTAAAACATGGTGTAATGTATTATGTATATTTTGGTATATTGTTGAATAAAATGGAGGCCAGTTCGCAATCAACAATGTAAATGTTCTTTTCTATCATTCGCTTAAGAAACCAACAAATAAAATGTGTACAAATCAAAAATAAAATTAAATGAAAAATGATTAGCGTAACGCATAAATCGAGTAAAATTTAGCTACGTTTGCTTGTATTTTCTTTGTGTATTATATTATATTACTACTTATGTAAATTATTGTATAATTTCCCTGTTGGATTCTTCCATTTGAAAATAAAGTTACTATTATTATTAAAATATGGTTAGTGATTGTAATAATTATTACACTATTTGTAGTTATATTTCGTTCTGTTTACTAGTTTCTTTAGCAGATCGGGTATTTTTCTTTCTTTTCATGTCCCCTAAAAAAAAACTTCATACTATTTCAATAATTGGATTTGAAATGAGCTATCATGTTTGAGACAGATGGTAGTAGATCTGCTCCAGCAGCTGGACAACATCCTCTTCTGGTAATGGCAACAGGAAATGATTCATTTTTCTTAAACTAATATGTGTTCTCGACTTGTATTTTTTTAGACATGTTATAAAACTCTCTATTACGCGAGATAATTACAAATACTCTATTAGGTGAGATAATTACAAGAGAAAATTATTCATGTGCATAGTATTGATTACATATTTACTGTAGGATAAAAGCTTTGCATCCGATTATTCAAAGTTGATTAACCCCGAAATGAATGTTCGTAATATCGATTCGGGGTGTAAGCCGACGACCACCGAAACAAGATTAATGAAGTGTCTCGCTAATGGGGTTGTAAAGCAAACATAAACCCCTTCTTTACTCTATTAGCAAATCCCTTTTCCCACCCGAAGAGATGTCCGTCTCTAACACCTCCTATAAATTCGACTTAAATGTTCTTTAGATGTGGAAATATAAATAAAGATTCTGAAAACACCTGTAAATTTTAAATTGTAGGAATTTGCATTTGTGCAGGGCGTTTCTAAATTGAAACGTTTTGTATTATTTACTTTACGATTTTTTGTTAATTTTGATGATGTTAACGATGTTCATAATATAATATATATCATAAATGGTGGTAACCCTATTAAATTTATAAATTGCAAAAACCGATATTTTACTCATACATACCGCTAACCATTGGATTGCATTGTGTAATAGGAGTACATATTAACTATTTAAGACTTTACATTAGCACCTTTGATGTAAAAAGTGAAACTTGTATTGATATTTGATCAAGCGATCTCAGGCTATTATAAAACGAAAAATCTCTACCTTTGGGGGTTGTTACTGAATTGTCCTATACTTAGGAAGGGTTGAAGAGCAATTTTAAGCAATAACATTTTAGTGGCTTAATACTGAAAAAATATGATTATATTATAACATAGTTGAGAGATGCCGATTACATTATTTTTAAAGTGAAAAATAAATGTATTAGGCCTACCTTTGGGGGTAGTGGCTGATTTGCCCTTATTAAGGATGGGTTGAAGAGCAATTTCAAGCAATAAAATTTTAGTGGCATCCTAAGACTGAAAAATTACGCTTATTTTATGAAATAGTGAAACGATGCCGATTACATTATTTTCAAAGTGAAAAATAAATTTAATAGGCCTACCTTTGGGGGTGGTAGATGATTTGCCCTGTATTTAGGAAAGGCTGAAGAGCAATTTTAAGCAAAAAAAAATTAGTGGCATCCTAAAACCGAAGAATTACTTTTATTTTATGAAATAGTGAAACGATGCCGATTGCATAAATTTCAAACGGAAAAATGAATAGGCCTACCTTTGGGGATGGCTGATTTACTTTACTTGTAGTCTGATAATGACAAGTTAAAGTTGTCGAAACTATAGTCACAATAAAAAAAACCTCAGTTATACAAACAAAGTTTAAGTGTCTTATTTATGTTAATAATGATGTATAACGAAGTAGAAGCCTCAACAGTTAACAGTCCGATTTCATTATTTTCAAAGTGAAAAATGAATGTAATAGGCCTACCTTTGGGGGTGGTGGCAGATTTGCCCTGTATTTGGGAAGGGTTGAAGGGCAATTTTAAGCAATAAAATTTTAGTGGCATCCTAAGACTAAAAATTTACGCTTATTTTATGAAATAGTGAAACGAAACCGATTACATTATTTTCAAAGTGAAAAATGAATGTAATAGGCCTACCTTTGGGGGTGGTAGCTGATTTGCCCTGTATTTAGGAAGGGTTGAAAAGCAATTTTAAGCAATAAAATTTTAGTGGCATCCTAAGACTGAAAAATTACGCTTATTTTAAGAAATAGTGAAACGATGCTGATTACATTATTTTCAAAGTGATAAATAAATGTAATAGGCCTACATTTGGGGGTGGTGGCTGATTTGTTCTGTATTAAGGAAGGGCAAAGCAGCTATCACCCCCAAAGGTAGGCCTATTACATTCATTTTTCACTTTGAAAATAATGTAATCGGTTTCGTTTCACTATTTCCTAAAATAAGCGTAAATTTTCAGTCTTAGGATGCCACTAAAATTTTATTGCTTAAAATTGCTCTTCAACCCTTCCTAAATACAGGGCAAATCAGCTACCACCCCCAAAGGTAGGCCTATTACATTCATTTTTCACTTTGAAAATAATGTAATCGGTTTCGTTTCACTATTTCATAAAATAAGCGTAATTTTTCAGTCTTAGGATGCCACTAAAATTTTATTGCTTAAAATTGCTCTTCAACTCTTCCCAAATACAGGGTAAATCAGCCACCACCCCCAAAGGTAGGCCTATTACATTCATTTTTCACTTTGAAAATAATGAAATCGGCATCGTTTCACTATTTCATAAAATAAGTGTAATTTTTCAGTCTTAGGATGCCACTAAAATTTTATTGCTTAAAATTGCTCTTCAACTCTTCCTAAATAAGGGGCAAATCAGCCACCACCCCCAAAGGTAGGCCTAATACATTTATTTTTCACTTTGAAAATAATGTAATCGGCATCTCTCAACTATGTTATAATATAATCATATTTTTTCAGTATTAAGCCACTAAAATGTTATTGCTTAAAATTGCTCTTCAACCCTTCCTAAATATAGGACAATTCAGTAACAACCCCCAAAGGTAGGCCTAAGACAGAGATTTTTCGTTTTATAATAGCCTGAGATCGCTTGATCAAATATCAATACAAGTTTCACTTTTTACATCAAAGGTGCTAATGTAAAGTCTTAAATAGTTAATATGTACTCCTATTACACAATGCAATTGAATGGTTAGCGCTATGTATGAGTAAAATATCGGTTTTTGCAATTTATAAATTTAATAGGGTTACCACCATTTATGGCTGAAAAATTTATGGCTAACTTCTCATCGCTTCCTATTGGTTATGATTCTCGTCAATTTTTACGATTTTCGTAATTATTATAGTTTCGATGCTTTTTTTAAATGTTTTAAATATTGACGAATTTCGTCAGTTTTCCTAATCTTGGGATTTTTAATAAGTTTCATGGTTTTAATAACTATTAAACATTTTATTAATTTCAACACCTGCTAGGCCGTAGTTAGAAACAAATTGCTCTTTCAGGGCCGCTTTTACATACAAAAATTTAACATTTTAAAAATTTCGGGGGGGGGGGGGAGGGCTGGTTCAGCCCCTATATCTCCCCTGGCTAGGGCCTTGAACGCAAGTACATACAGGGTTTTTATCTCTAACTCCTTGACTAACGATTGAAAATTACATTCAACAAACATACAAGGAATTTTTATTTTAAGTATACTTTTATATAAATTGATTGTGAGTTACGTGAAGATCAAATCATTCGTTAAATACTTTTATATCTTCTATAATAAATTGCTATTTGAGTTAATTAGTTTTTCCATTTAGTTGATGAATTATTGGAAACTTCATAAAATGTATCCCAGGAATTATAATAATGAACAATTTCGCTGCACTAACAATTTAACATGAATTCACGTGGAGTAATTAAAACTAAAATGCAGCATAAAACTGAGACCAAAACACAGTTAATTAACCAGTAATAATTCGTTTGATGCACAAACAATTTGATTTGGGATGACCGTTTCCCATAAAAACACCATAGACTGGAAAGCTTCCGTAAACAGCGGCAATTACGCTCCTCTGGCTTAATCGTCCGATAATTAATTAAAAATTGATCGATTCGCATTCCTCTCTCGGGTAATTAATTGCTTACTTGATTTGATGGACGGCGAAATTGTCGTTACCGTTGCATTCCGGAGATGCCGATGCCGACGACACGGCGACGTTTCGTCCCTAATTTTGTAATCCAATGACCTTCTCTCTGAAGCACACAAAACTCGTTTCACGAATATTTTATTGTTGTGCACAGCGCGAATACCGGGTCGCGACTGAATGGTCTTGGAGCTATTTTTCTTTAGAGGAGGAAGCACACCTGGTGTACCGGGTGGAAGTGGCGGCCCGGAGTGTAACGGTCGCGTGCCCGAAAGAAGAAGGCTGCTTTTATTTATGAATTACAGGGTTTTTCTATTGCATTTCACTATTGTGCAAATGAGATTCACTATATCCCAAATACATACCTTGTCAAATATATGCCAAAGAAATTCTCAATTTACCAAATGAGTTTCACTATACTTTTTTGAACTCGCCGCATCGAAAGTGAGTTTTTGAACACCGTTTTGACAACTCGAAAGTCGCATTTCTAGTATTTTAGTTACGACACGAGTTCAGGAAGTTAAATCCACGCTCGCAAAATTTGACAGCTGAACTGTCATTTCAGTTAAATTATCATTTGATTATGGAATGTAGAAGTTGTGGATTTTAAAGAATGACAAAAAAAATATTGTATTTAGGGAATTGTAACGTGGGTGTTTGTATATAGACACTGTAGTAGTTTACGAACTTTATTAAATACAGCACAATTACAACTGCTCTATTTCCGTCAGCCTTTGTCACCACACTGTCAGTAGCCCACTATATCCATGTTACAGAATTTTGAATTTTTAACATTTTTTTTTTCATTTGTTTTAACAACATTTACACATCTGTTAATAAAAAGTTGGAATGAAAACATTTAACATTATTAAACGCCGTTGACCTGCTCTGGACCTAATACCAGTGGCCCTAAGTATCTACTTTTAAAATAAGGTAGCCATGAGATATTGATATTTGGTAACTTCAATCCAAAATTACTCAAAATAAACGCCGATTACAAAAATATTTTTCCTACAAAAGTTGCTTATTTTTCAAAGACCTTTTGAATGATACCACTTTTGACCTACCATGCCATTTAAAAATCTTGAGTTTTAGACATTTTTGAGCGAAATCTCAGGAATGCCAAAATTTTTGGGAAAAACAATATCACCATTCAATTCTTCAATATGGCTGTAGTAATATTTTTTTTATCTCAACTCTCTAAGACTAGCCGTTTTGTCAAAAAAATGCCTGAGTAATATTATTTTTACTTTTCTAATATTACTTTGTAATTGGGATGTCCTGTTGGGTGATAAATATTATTATTATTAAATTGACAATTCTGACATTAGATGACATTTTCAACAATCAAACTTTTTTGATATTTTTACATTTTTAAACAATTTTGAAATTAGATATTTTTTAACATTTTTGATATTTCTAACATTTTTGGCATTTGATCAAATTGTCGATATTAGACTACGCTTCTGACATTAAATAACAGTTTTGGTGTTATTTTTAACGCTGAATAAAAATTAATGACAATTTTAATATTTTTGATGTTCTCCACATTTTCGATATTTTTACAAATTTTTATATTTTTGATATTTTGGATATTTTTGACATTTTTCATAAGTTTATAATTTTTGATAATTTGGACATTTTTGTAATTTTTGATAATTTCGAATATATGACAATTTTTGTATTTTTAATATTTTCGAAATTTTCACAAACTGATATTTTTGACATTTTTCCAATTTTTGTAAATTTCGATATTTTTGTTATTCTTGACATAATTTTTGTCCATTTATAAAATGTTCATCAGATTTTTCAACATTTCGATATTTCCAAAAATTTGATGACCCGCGCCCTCCGGCATTTTTAACAGTTTTGACATTAGATGACAGTTTTGATATTTTTGAAACTTTCAGCTTAAATTGACAATTCTGACATTAGATGACATTTTTGACACCTAAACATTATTAAAAATTTTACACTTAAAATTTTTTACATTTCTACTATTTTGACGTTTCATAATATTTTTGATATTAGACTACGCTTCTGACATTAAATGACAGTTTTGATAATGAATGAAAATCAATGACATTTTTTGTATTTTTAATATTTTCGAAATTTTTGACATTTTTACAATTTTTGATGATTCTGATATTTTTGACAATTTGAGATTTTTGTCGACTTATAAAATGTTCATCAGATTTTTCAACATTTCGATCTTCTCAAAAATTTGATGGCCCGCAACCCCCGGCATTTTTAACAGTTTTGACATTAGGTGACAGTTCTAATATTTTTGAAGCTTTCGGCTTAAATTGACAATTCTGGTATTAGATGACATTTACGACACTTTAACATTTTTGATGTTTTTACTTTTTTTAAAATTTTTGACATTTCTACTATTTTTGATATTTCATAATATATTCGATATTAGACTAAGCTTTTGACATTAAATGACAGTTTTGACAATGAATGATAAATTTTGAATTTTCACATTTTCACATTTTACACACGCATCTTAATTACTTCCCAGAAAATCTTGGTGATGTGAGTGAGGAGCAAGGTGAGAGGTTCCACCAAGATATGAAAGAAATGGAACGCAGGTATTAAGGTCGGTGGAATGTTTCAATGATGGCTGATTACTGCTGGTCAATAAAAAGGGACAATCCAATCCAAATCCAATTTTTGATATTTTCGAAATTTTTACAAATTATGATATTTTTGACATTTTTTTAATTTTGCCCCCCGGCATTTTTAACAGTTTTGACATTAGGTGACAGTTTTGATATTTTTGAAACGTTTGGCTTAAATTGACAATTCTGACATTAGATGACATTTTCGACAGTTGAACATTTTTGATATTTTCACATTTTTTAAAATTTTTGACTTTTCTACTATTTTGACATTTCATAATATTTTCGATACAAGACGACGCTTCTGACATTAAATGACAGTTTTGACAATAAACGAAAATTAATGACAATTTTTGTATTTTTGATATTTTCGAAATGTTTACAAATTTTGATATTTTTGACATATTAACAATTTTGATAATTTCGATATTTTTGTTATTTTTGATATTTTTGTTATTTTTGTCGATTTATAAAATGTTCAGATTTTTCAACGTTTAGATATTTTCAAAAATTTGATGACCCGCACCCCCCGGCATTTGTAACAGTTTTGACATTAGGTGACAATTTTGATGTTTTTGAAACGTTTGGCTTAAATTGACAATTCTGACATTAGATGACATTTTCGACAGTTGAACATTTTTGATATTTTCACATTTTTTTTAAATTTTTGACTGTTCTACTATTTTGACATTTCATAATATTTTCGATACAAGACGACGCTTCTGACATTAAATGACAGTTTTGACAATAAACGAAAATTAATCACAATTTTTGTATTTTTGATATTTTCGAAATGTTTACAAATTTTGATATTTTTGACATATTAACAATTTTGATAATTTCTATATTTTTGTTATTTTTGATATTTTTGTTATTTTTGTCGATTTATAAAATGTTCAGATTTTTCAAAGTTTAGATATTTTCAAAAATTTGATGACCCGCACCCCCCGGCATTTTTAACAGTTTTGACATTAGGTGACAATTTTGATGTTTTTGAAACGTTTGGCTTAAATTGACAATTCTGACATTAGATGACATTTTCGACAATTGAACATTTTTGATATCTTTACATTATTTTTTATTTTTGACATTTCATAATATTTTCGATACAAGACTACGCTTCTGACATTAAATGACAGTTTTGACAATGAATGAAAATTAATGATAATTTTTGTATTTTTGAAATTTTTGAAAGCCACCCCCTGGATGCGGGCCTGTTCAGCACTAGGTTTCTAAATTAGTATACTCGTTGATAAAAATATCACCTTGGTCCACTGAGAATTTTTTAAATTTTTTTTCGGGGGCGTTTAACCGGTTAAAAACTCCAACCCCTAACGAAATTTTCATCAACCTCTCTACCTGCACATGTTATAATTCGCGTTTTAATCAAACAACTTCCGTGTTACGAAACGCAATTTCCTGCCGGTAGAATCGAAAAAACGAAGTTAATTAACCCCAGCGTAATTAAATTCAGAAATAGCTCCTCGGCTGGAGGGATTATCCTCAAAATCCCAAAATTAAGTGGATCCGAGTTAATTCAGGACTATAATTAATCTCATATTTTCTTAATCCGAGAGCTACTTCAAAACCATAATTAATCTCATATTTTCTTGATTCGAGCTAATCCAAAACCATAATTAATTTTTCTTGAATAATTTATTCACGTATCACTTGGTAAAACATTTTTAAATATTGATGAAGGTTTGAATTAAATTACACTTGGTTTGTTATCACAATTTTCTCTTTACTATTTACTCGACTAGTTTCGCGTTTTACAGAATTATCAGGAGTGAATTACAAAAGAAACCGACAAGCTTATATATTGTCAGGTAATAAGGGATTTTAAGATTGGAGAATTCCAAATCTCCTCGTCGTTTTTTATTGCCCTATTTATTTCTAGGCCTTCTTTGAGGTTTACCATAATTAATCTCATATTTTCCTTATGCGCGCATTAATCACATCTTTTTGATTGCATTAAATTTATTTTTAAGGCGAAAATCTTGGGATTTGCATTGAAAGGATTGCCGCTTTGGTGCAAGCGAGAGTGGGAATTATTAAAAGGACAGGAGGGTGTGACTTATTGCTTAAATAACGTTGACTTTGGGGATTTCGTGCACGAATCCAACGGGCAATTAAATTGAAATTGTATTGGGAATAAGGGTGGGAGGGAAATGGAAATAGTGCTTAAGGGGCTTTTAATTTAACTAATTAAGGTTTACCTTGTTTCTAATTTCTAAAACAAAGCATTTTATGCCGAAATGACCTGAGTAAAAAATAATCGTACAGAAGGGGCTCATAATTAATAATAATAATAATAATAATAATAATAATAATAAAGAAACTTTATTTCAGATAAATGGTCACAAAATTAATACAAAACTC
The DNA here is from genome assembly GCA_932526585.2 of Philonthus cognatus. NCBI lineage: Eukaryota > Metazoa > Arthropoda > Insecta > Coleoptera > Staphylinidae > Philonthus > Philonthus cognatus. The sequence continues at coordinate 1,558,160 of OW052243.1, forward strand.
TGGAACATAAATGAAATTGTGTAATATTGTTTTGGTAAAATGCTTTGTTTTCGAAATATTTGCGAAAAACACGTTAAATGCCTCACCCTGTATATATATATTTTTTGTGATAATTTATATGACTTCAGAGCGTGAAAATTCTATAAATCTTTATGTTCGTTTTTCGCGTAGGTCAGCAACAGGCGTGAAAGTCTGTTGCCCTCGTCGCTGTTTCCCGTGGCGTGATTGATTTTCCCGGAATCGCGCCCGCTCTAATAAAGCCGATCCCGGAAAATGCTGCGGATGTTGAATCGCCAACTTTTCACCAGCACTTACTTTTAATTGAGTTAATCACCACCCGCACTAATATCCAATTAAATCTCTTTCAATTAATTTTTCGTTTTTTTAAGCATATGCGACATTCATTCCTTTTTTTTTTACTTTCCTCCGTATGTAATACAAAGGGAAAGTATTGTTTTCGTGAAAATTTTCGAATCAAAAATTTTAGCGGAAATATCCGTTTTGAGGTCCCCTGAGTCGAATAAGACCATTTTTGAAAAATATCTGTCTATCTGTGTGTCTGTGTGTGAGTCTGTGTGCGCTGTACCGCAAAAACCGCTAAAGATATCGAGATGAAACTTGAAACTTAAGCTTTTTGTTACAATCGGAACAACTGAAAAGCTTTTGGTGAAAATCGGAAAACCGGAACCGGTTTACTCTTAGCGTTAATCCCAACCCGCACTAATATCCAATTAAATCTCTTTCAGTTAATTTTTCGTTTTTTTAAGCATACGCGACATTCGTTGCTTTTTTTTAATTTAAAACTTTAAACAAGTGTTTTCCACTTTCAGATTAAGCATGAAGTAAAATTTCGAGTTTAGAAAAGCCTGAAAATTTGGTTTGGTCGCCTAGCGCGAAGCGCGGAGCGACCAAACCAAATTTTCAGGCTTTTCTATACTCGAAATTTTACTTCATGCGCCACGCGTATATAACACTGAATTAGTGTAAAATAAAAAATACACATCTTTATCAAACTATTTTAGTAATACATTTTAAACTTCACTTGAAATCAGTGCTTTATATGCGTGGCGCATGAAGTAAAATTTCGAGTTTAGAAAAGCCCCTTGAAAATTTGTCTCGGGTCGCTGCGCGACCCGAGACAAATTTTCTACTCGGGGCTTTTCTAAACTCGAAATTTTACTTCATGCTTAGTCTAGGAGTGGAAAATACTTGTTTAAGGCTTCAAATTGAACTCTTTAAAAAAAAAACAGAGAATATCTACCGAACCGATGAGAAGTTGGCCATAGATTTCCAGCCACGAATCCGGCGCCTCCACCATTTATAAAACTATAATTTTACCAACGTATTACAACGAATACCATAAAATTTCATAGAAACAATTAATAATTTAATTAAATGTAATGCTGAGATAGCTCTTACAACTTTTAAAAGTTATGATTTAGCATCTGGCATTAAAATATGTATCTGTGATAAAAGAGGACATTTCAAACATTTTAAAAATGCTATTTGGGGAGGAATAGAAACGATTTTAATAGCCACAAATGTCCTCAGTAGTGTTATTACCAATATAAAACAATAATTGGAGGACCATCTTTCTTCAATTTTTTTTAACATGTTTTTCTAAAACGCCCACCTGAAGACAAGGCTTATTTTTCGAAAAATAAAAAGTTGGTGTCTGGGGCCTTTTAGAAATGATTTTGTTGGCCACAAATGTTCTCCATAGTATTAGTAACCATATCAAACAACAATTGGAGGACCATCTTTTTTAATTTTTTTTTAAACAATTTTTTTGACAAAGCGCTCACCTGAAGACGGCTTATTTTTAGAAAAATAAAAAGTTGGTGTTTGGGGCCTTTTAGAAATGATTTTGTTGGCCACAAATGTTCTCTATAGTATTAGTAACCATATTAAACAAGAATTGAAGGACCATCTTTGTTCAATTTTTTTTAAACAATTTTTTTCCAAACCGCTCACCTGAAGACATGGCTTATTTTTAGAAAAACAATAAGTTGGTGTTTGGGGCCTTTTAGAAATGATTTTGTTGGCCACAAATGTTCTCCATAGTATTAGTAACCATATTAAACAACAATTGGAGGACCATCTTTGTTCAATTTTTTTTTAAACAATTTTTTTACAAAGCGCTCACCTGAAGACATGGCTTATTTTTAGAAAAACAAAAAGTTGGTGTTTGGGGCCTTTTAGAAATGATTTTGTTGGCCACAAATGTTCTCCATAGTATTAGTAACCATATTAAACAACAATTGGAGGGCCATCTTTGTTTAATTTTTTTTTAAACAATTTTTTTACAAAGCGCTCACCTGAAGACATGGCTTATTTTTAGAAAAACAAAAAGTTGGTGTTTGGGGCCTTTTAGAAATGATTTTGTTGGTCACAAATGTTCTCCATAGTATTAGTAACCATATCAAACAACAATTGGAGGACCATCTTTTTTAATTTTTTTTAAACAATTTTTTTTACAAAGCGCTCACCTGAAGACATGGCTTATTTTTAGAAAAATAAAAAGTTGGTGTTTGGGGCCTTTTAGAGATGATTTTGTTGGCCACAAATGTTCTCTATAGTATTAGTAACCATATTAAACAACAATTGGAGGGCCATCTTTGTTTAATTTTTATTTAAACAATTATTTTACAAAGCGCTCCCCTGAAGACATGGCTTATTTTTAGAAAAACAAAAAGTTGGTGTTTGGGGCCTTTTAGAAATGATTTTGTTGGCCACAAATGTTCTCCATAGTATTAGTAACCATATCAAACAACAATTGGAAGACCATCTTTTTTAATTTTTTTTAAACAAGTTTATTACAAAGCGCTCACCTGAAGACATGGCTTATTTTTAGAAAAATAAAAAGTTGGTGTTTGGGGCCTTTTAGAAATGATTTTGTTGGCCACAAATGTTCTCCATAGTATTAGTAACCATATTAAACAACAATTGGAGGACCATCTTTGTTCAATTTTTTTTAAACAATTTTTTTCCAAACCGCTCACCTGAAGACATGGCTACTTTTTCGAAAAATAAAAAGTTTGTGTTTGGGGCCTTTTAGAAATGATTTTGTTGGCCACAAATGTTCTCCATAGTATTAGTAACCATATCAAACAATAATTGGAGGACCATCTTTTTTAATTTTTTTTTAAACAATTTTTTTACAAAGCGCTCACCTGAAGACATGGCTTATTTTTAGAAAAACAAAAAGTTGGTGTTTGGGGCCTTTTAGAAATGATTTTGTTGGCCACAAATGTTCTCCATAGTATTAGTAACCATATTAAACAACAATTGAAGGACCATCTTTGTTCAATTTTTTTAAACAATTTTTTTCCAAACCGCTCACCTGAAGACATGGCTACTTTTTCGAAAAATAAAAAGTTTGTGTTTGGGGCCTTTTAGAAATGATTTTGTTGGCCACAAATGTTCTCTATAGTATCAGTAACCATATTAAACAACAATTGAAAGACCATCTTTGTTCAATTTTTTTTTAACAATTTTTTTCCAAACCGCTCACCTGAAGACATGGCTAATTTTTCGAAAAATAAAAAGTTGGTGTTTAAGGCCTTTTAGAAATGATTTTGTTGGCCACAAATGTTCTCCATAGTATTAGTAACCATATTAAACAACAATTGGAGGACCATCTTTGTTCAATTTTTTTTTAAACAATTTATTTACAAAGCGCTCACCTGAAGACATGGCTAATTTTTCGAAAAATAAAAAGTTGGTGTTTGGGGCCTTTTAGAAATGATTTTGTTGGCCACAAATGTTCTCTATAGTATTAGTAACAATATTAAATAACAATTGGAGGACCATCTTTCTTAATTTTTTTTAAAACAATTTTTTTCCATACCGCTCACCTGATGACATGGCTTATTTTTAGAAAAATAAAAAGTTGGTGTTTGGGGCCTTTTAGAAATGATTTTGTTGGCCACAAATGTTCTCTATAGTATTAGTAACCATATTAAACAACAATTGAAAGACCATCTTTGTTCAATTTTTTTTAAACAATTTTTTTCCAAACCGCTCACCTGAAGACATGGCTAATTTTTCGAAAAATAAAAAGTTGGTGTTTGGGGCCTTTTAGAAATGATTTTGTTGGCCACAAATGTTCTCCATAGTATTAGTAACCATAGTAAACAACAATTGGAGGACCATCTTTTTTAATTTTTTTTAAACAATTTTTTTACAAAGCGCTCACCTGAAGACATGGCTTATTTTTAGAAAAACAAAAAGTTGGTGTTTGGGGCCTTTTAGAAATGATTTTGTTGGCCACAAATGTTCTCCATAGTATTAGTAACCATATCAAACAATAATTGGAGGACCATCTTTTTTAAATTTTTTTTAAACAATTTTTTTACAAAGCGCTCACCTGAAGACATGGCTTATTTTTAGAAAAACAAAAAGTTGGTGTTTGGGGCCTTTTAGAAATGATTTTGTTGGCCACAAATGTTCTCCATAGTATTAGTAACCATATCAAACAATAATTGGAGGACCATCTTTTTTAAATTTTTTTTAAACAATTTTTTTACAAAGCGCTCACCTGAAGACATGGCTTATTTTTAGAAAAACAAAAAGTTGGTGTTTGGGGCCTTTTAGAAATGATTTTGTTGGCCACAAATGTTCTCCATAGTATTAGTAACCATATCAAACAATAATTGGAGGACCATCTTTTTTAAATTTTTTTTAAACAATTTTTTTACAAAGCGCTCACCTGAAGACATGGCTTATTTTTAGAAAAACAAAAAGTTGGTGTTTGGGGCCTTTTAGAAATGATTTTGTTGGCCACAAATGTTCTCCATAGTATTAGTAACCATATCAAACAATAATTGGAGGACCATCTTTTTTAAATTTTTTTTAAACAATTTTTTTACAAAGCGCTCACCTGAAGACATGGCTTATTTTTAGAAAAACAAAAAGTTGGTGTTTGGGGCCTTTTAGAAATGATTTTGTTGGCCACAAATGTTCTCCATAGTATTAGTAACCATATCAAACAATAACTGGAGGACCATCTTTTTTAAATTTTTTTTAAACAATTTTTTTACAAAGCGCTCACCTGAAGACATGGCTTATTTTTAGAAAAACAAAAAGTTGGTGTTTGGGGCCTTTTAGAAATGATTTTGTTGGCCACAAATGTTCTCCATAGTATTAGTAACCATATCAAACAATAATTGGAGGACCATCTTTTTTAAATTTTTTTTTAACAATTTTTTTACAAAGCGCTCACCTGAAGACATGGCTTATTTTTAGAAAAACAAAAAGTTGGTGTTTGGGGCCTTTTAGAAATGATTTTGTTGGCCACAAATGTTCTCCATAGTATTAGTAACCATATCAAACAATAATTGGAGGACCATCTTTTTTAAATTTTTTTTAAACAATTTTTTTACAAAGCGCTCACCTGAAGACATGGCTTATTTTTAGAAAAACAAAAAGTTGGTGTTTGGGGCCTTTTAGAAATGATTTTGTTGGCCACAAATGTTCTCCATAGTATTAGTAACCATATCAAACAATAATTGGAGGACCATCTTTTTTAAATTTTTTTTAAACAATTTTTTTACAAAGCGCTCACCTGAAGACATGGCTTATTTTTAGAAAAATAAAAAGTTGGTGTTTGGGGCCTTTTAGAAATGATTTTGTTGGCCACAAATGTTCTCCATAGTATTAGTAACCATATTAAACAACAATTGAAGGATCATCTTTCTTCAATTTTTTTTAAACAATTTTTTTCCAAACCGCTCACCTGAAGACATGGCTAATTTTTCGAAAAATAAAAAGTTGGTGTTTGGGGCCTTTTAGAAATGATTTTGTTGGCCACAAATGTTCTCCATAGTATTAGTAACCATATCAAACAATAATTGGAGGACCATCTTTTTAAATTTTTTTTTAAACAATTTTTTTACAAAGCGCTCACCTGAAGACATGGCTTATTTTTAGAAAAATAAAAAGTTGGTGTTTGGGGCCTTTTAGAAATGATTTTGTTGGCCACAAATGTTCTCTATAGTATTAGTAACCATATTAAACAACAATTGAAGGACCATCTTTGTTCAATTTTTTTTAAACAATTTTTTTCCAAACCGCTCACCTGAGGACATGGCTAATTTTTCGAAAAATAAAAAGTTGGTGTTTGGGGCCTTTTAGAAATGATTTTGTTGGCCACAAATGTTCTCCATAGTATTAGTAACCATATCAAACAATAATTGGAAGACCATCTTTTTTAAATTTTTTTTAAACAATTTTTTTACAAAGCGCTCACCTGAAGATATGGCTTATTTTTAGAAAAATAAAAAGTTGGTGTTTGGGGCCTTTTAAAAATGATTTTGTTGGCCACAAATGTTCTCTATAGTATTATTAACCATATTAAACAACAATTGAAGGACCATCTTTGTTCAATTTTTTTTAAACAATTATTTTTCCAAACCACTCACCTCAAGACATGGCTTATTTTTAGAAAAACAAAAAGTTGGTGTTTGGGGCCTTTTAGAAATGATTTTGTTGGCCACAAATGTTCTCCATAGTATTAGTAACCATATTAAACAACAATTGGAGGACCATCTTTGTTCAATTTTTTTTAAACAATTTTTTTCCAAACCGCTCACCTGAAGACATGGCTAATTTTTCGAAAAACAAAAAGTTGGTGTTTGGGGCCTTACGAATTGAAATGAATATCGACTTTCTGCAAAAGTTTAGTCTCATTGAGACAAGTCTCCAAATATTGATTTATATTTATATTATTATGAATATTTTAGTTATACGACAGGTTTACTGTTCTATGCATAATTTATATGCAAAATGCAACATCAGCTCAAATGATTCTCTCACCAAACTAAATGAACCATTCCATTCATGTCGACTGATTTTAATTTGAACTGGAAATGTTAAGAATATTGTTGTGGCTGGCAGCCTATGAGAATATTCAATACACACGTTTCTCTAAGGAATACAATGTTACACATAAAATGTAATGTTAATAGCACTATTAATTAGTGAACTATTTTAAGTTTTGTATTTATTGTGATACATCTACACGCTACATGCTATTCAAATGTGAATCCGGTTGGCGATTAATCGCAATTATGGAATGTTATTGTCAATTACTTGCAATTTCTACGCAGTTACAAAACGTAAGGATGGTACATTAACGTCGGTAGTGTATAATTGCACTCACACAATTTATAATTTATTATAGTTTTCTCGTAATGGATGACTGAACGTACCTAATTTTATCTGCGCAAGCAACTTGAAATTATACTCGCAGTGAGAGTTTTAGTAATTTGTAGGTTTTGTTTTTTTTTATGCTACCGATCAATTTCTAAATCTCAACAATATTTATATTTTATTAAGTAATTTTATCTGCGCAAACCAGTTGAAATTATACTCGCAATGAGAGTTTTAGTACTTTGTAGGTTTTGTTTTTTTTTAATGCTACCGATCAATTTCTAAATCTCAACAATATTTATATTTTATTAAAAATTACTTACAATCTTATTCTCATAAAAGAACAAAACTAACCCAACGAACCAAAATATTGGGCTCGTTCAGCAGAGACAACAGTTGGGAGTTCACTGTCAACTGTTGGGGAATTCTCTGATGACCGGATTGTTAATCGTGAACGTGCTTGGGATTTTTGCAATCGTACGGAATAGACCGACCGTTCATTAAGTACCAACATACATCACAAACAAATCCAAACATGTTAAATGTTGAACATTTTGCTGAACGGGCCCATTGAAGTTATTAATAAGACCAATAAAAATGTTACATTCGGTGTTTTTTTCAAACGAGTATATTCACTGATTCTTTGATTCACAGATTCACCTAATCACTAAGTCACTGATTCACTTTTAAATAATCTTTCATTTCGTTGTTTGCAATAATTAAAATTAAATCATTATACTAGCTCTCGGAAGCACGAACCGTGACTTTACGCTATTGTACACCGAAAACAACTAATTACAATAAAAACACAAAAATCCGATTAGTTGCCCAACGATTACGTCATTTTTTGGGTAAGTTATCGCAGCCTTGAGTTTGCAAACTCCTGTAGGAAATACATTAAATAAAATACTTACGAATATAAATTTTATCTTGGTGGGTACGGTTTCACGATTAGTGACGTTCTGTGGTGGTTAAATCTGAAACAAACGAAATAGACAATATTAATTTTAATAAAAATGTAATTATTGGTAATATTTAAAAAATACGAAATATCAAAATATACAAAATTCATTTTAATAAAAATGTAATTATTGGTAATATTAAAAAAAAATAAATACGAAACATCGAAATATACAAGTATGATAAACCTAAAAAAAAATCATAATTCCGTCAATTTCAGTCCGATTTCAACAAATAAACTTGTTTTGGATTTGTATTAGAGGACTAGAGTCTACATACTAAATAGAGTCTACATACTAGATAGAATCCGCAACTAGAGTCTACAGACTAGATCAGTGATGGGGAAACTACGGCCCGCGGGCCAAGTCCGGCCCGCGGAAAGGTTTAATCCGGCCCGTTTAAGAGTGCCGTCGTGAGAATGTTTGAACGCGTTCTTACTTCGTAATGTGACGACCCGCATAAAAACTACCTACCTACGATTAAGCATTATTCTTTGGCCCGCTACGATTGTCTGGTTATTACAAATGGCCCGTTTTAGAAAAAGTTTCCCCACGACTGCTCTAAACCTTCAGATATTCGCTGTTTTTTTTTTTAAACAATTCCCTGTAGTCCTTCAGTTTCCAAAGACCATCATTGGTCCTTCGAGCAGTACCCTTTGTAAAATGGTCTTTTGGGTCATAAACTTAGTAGCCTAGCGTGATCCTTCAATTTAAAACTTCTAAGAACGAGTGTTGTCCACTCCCAGACTAAGCATGGAGTAAAATTTCGAGTTTAGAAAAGCCCCGCGTAGAAAATTTGTCGAGGGTCGCGCAGCGACCCGAGACAAATTTTCACGGGGCTTTTCTAAACTCGAAATTTTACTTCATGCGCCACGCGCACAAAACACTGATTTAAAGTGAAGTAAAAATGCATTGAAAGGAAACCCAGCTTCGATATATTTTTTTTAAATTACATCTTTTCTTTCCTATCCATGCTCTAAACCAGTGATGGGGAAACTACGACCCGCGGGCCAAGTCCGGCCCGCGGAAAGGTTAAATCCGGCCCGGAGTCGGAGTCGGAGTCGATTAACTTAATCAATAATTAGTACTTTTTAAAAACACAACAACTGTATTTACAAATTGTTTACACAATTGTATGTTGATGAAAGAGACATGTTTAGGATATCTTACTTTATAACATTCTTATGGTCTAGAACAGTGATGGGGAATCTACAGCCCGCGGGCCAAGTCCGGCCCGCGTAAAGGTTCAATCCGGCCCGTTTAAGAGTGCCGTGGTGAGAATGTTTGAACGCGTTCTTACTTCGTAATGTGACGACCCGCATAAAAACTACCTACCTACGATTAAGCATTATTCTTTGGCCCGCTACGATTGTCTGGTTATTACAAATGGCCCGTCTTAATAAAAGTTTCCCCACCACTGGACTAGATAGAGAGAATCTACATACCAGAGTTTACAGATTAAATTGAGTCCATGACTAGTTTACAGACTAGAGTCGACAGACTAGAGTTTACAGACTAGAGTCAACAAACAGACTAGATAGAGTTCACAGACTGGTATACAGACTAGATAGAGTCCACGGACTAGAGTCTACCGTCTAGACAGAGTACACAGTCTAGCGTTTACAGACTAGACAGAGCCCACAGACTAGAGCCTACAGATTAGATAGAGTTTACAGACTATAGACACTTCGATATTGACATTTTAAGAACACTAATTGTTAAAACTGACAGTTTCTAATTACTTTAATCATAGAGGCATTCTCTAGGTACAAGTAGAGATATAAATCATAATTTTATCTTATTCTTAAGAGCAGTTACAGCCAGATTTCAAGATGTCTTTTAGAGGTGTAAATTTAATAAATATTTTTTTTCTTGAAAACTATAAGAGATAAGTGTATATATGCTCGAATAAAATATGTTGCAATTTAAACAAGGAATCCAAAAAATTACTAATATATAGGGTGTTCCATTTAAAATAACAAGTTTAGTGCTACTTCCGGTGGAATCGGAAGTGATATAAAGTTAAAAATATTTCACATAAGGAGAACTAGTTCAACCGTATGACAAGGATTTTTTTCAAACTTTTAGAGCAACGGCAACTCCATAAACTTTTAACGAACGGTTTATCGTAGACACCCTGTATATCTATATTTAAATTCTTGACCTCTCACATAAGGAGAACTAGTTCAACCGTATGACAAGGATTTTTTTCAAATTTTTAGAGCAACGGCAACTCCATAAACTTTTAACGAACGGTTTATCGTAGACACCCTGTATATCTATATTTAAATTCTTGACCTGTCACACAAGGAGAACTAGTTCAACCGTATGACAAGGATTTTATTTAAATTTTTAGAGCAACGGCAACTCCATAAACTTTTAACGAACGGTTTATCGTAGACACCTTGTATATCTATATTTAAATTCTTGACCTCTCACATAAGGAGAACTAGTTCAACCGTATGACAAGGATTTTTTTCAAATTTTTAGAGCAACGGCAACTCCATAAACTTTTAACGAACGGGATATCGTAGACACCCTGTATATCTATATTTAAATTCTTGACCTGTCAATATCAATTCTTTACAAACACCAATAATCAAACTAGGGCTCGTTATTATACGTTTAGACGTGTACACGGATAAACGTGTTCTTAGTAAGCCAGCGGTTTTTAAACGTCTAAACGGATATGCGCGTTTAAACGGATATTTATGTTTACACGTGTTTGCGTTTAAACGGATATTTGCGTTTAAACGTGTTTTCTTCGTTTACCCGTGTTGATGTTTAAACGGATATTTGCGTTTAAAACGTTTTGAAGAAAATCGTTTAATATAGAAACGTAAAACCCATCCAGCAAATATCGGTTTTAAGGGTCGTTTACATATATAAACGCAGTGTGTGCATGCACAAGCAACAGGTAATTCGTTTCTACTATCCGTTTCAAGATTTCTGGCCCCCGTCTTTAAACGTTCATAAAACGAAAACTGTTTGTCCAAACAGAATAAATCAACAATAAATATGAACAATATTCATTTCTGTGTAATGTGTTTTAACCCTTTGTGTACATTTGCTACCTGACGCTCGTCATGCGATTGTTTTGGCTTATTCACGATTGCCGAGTCTAGCTGTAATTTCATTTAAAGCAAGTTTTATGCTGTCTTGTGTGAATCAAAAAAGCGGGCGACGCGGCGGGGCGACGCATATTTATAAAAAAAGGAAATGTATAGAGCTATCGTACATCGCGTCGGTTGTAAATGCGATTCGTGTTCGTTTAGATCGTAAATGCGTTCAAATTATTTTGTTCACGAAAATCGTTTAATATGTGCATTATTTACGCTTAAAGGTAACATTAATGGGATGCATTTATCACTCATTTCATTAATCACTAATTTGAGTGATTAATATGGCTATTAATCACGCTAATTCATTTTCATTTTCTTAATAAATATTGTGTTATGTTGTCATGAACAAAGTATAGTGTTCAACTCGTACATATTATAGGATCACGACTACGACTTAAGACATATGACATGTGACATTTGACATGAGATATGTGATATGTGACATGTGACATATGACATGTGACATTTCACATGTGACATTTGACATTTGATGTGTGACATGTGACATTTGACATGTGTCATTTGACATGTGACATGTGATATGTGACATTTGACATTTGGCATGTAACATGTGACATTTGACATGTGACATGTCAGATATGACACGTTACATATGACGTATGACATGACATAAGGCATGTGACATATGTCAAGTAATTTATGACAAGTGACATATGACAAGTGACATATGGCAAATGACATGATAAGTGGCATATGACAAGTGACATATGAGAAGTCACATATTACAAGTGACATATGATAAGTGGCATATGGCAAGTAACATATGACAAGTGACATATGACCAGTGACATATGACAAGTGACATGTGAAAAGTGACATGTGACAAATGACATATGACTCAGACTCAGACTCTGTCAGAGTCACGACTTACGACTCAAGACTCACTCACGACTCATGGATTTTCATGAACAAAGTATAGTGTACAACTCGCATATAATGGCTATTAATCACTCGAACGACTTGCTTCACTCGCTTAGCGGCTTGTTTCGCAAACATCGTTCGCGTGATTAATAGCTATCGTTATATGCTCGTTGTACAATATACTATTGTTTGCCGTGCGCTAATTGGTTTGTATTTGTAAGTTGTCAGTACCACACGATATTCTAGCCTTGCGGGTATCAAACAGATGATTTGTAAATAATCTATTCTATAATGTCGAAAATAGAAACTGAATTTTATACAAGTAATAATGAACGTTTATTAAACTAAACGTGTTGTAAACGTTTATTAGGCTAAACGTTTTGTAAACGTTTATTAAGCTAAACGTGTTGTAAACGTTTATTAGGCGAAACGTGTTGTAAACGTTTATTAAGTAAACGTGTTTTATTCGTAAAAAATAAACGGCAAACGTTTATACGTCTAAACGTTTATACGAAAAACGGAGTATACGCCGAGCCCTAAATCAAACTGACCATGATAACAAACCAAAATAGGTCACGGTGGAATTGATTACAATCGTTTCTTTTTTTTCTGATACCAAATTAACATAAACGTTTTTGGTGTGAACAATCCCACTATTTCTGTTCTTTTTCTAGCAAAAAATAAAACTCGTACAATTTGCATAAATCCTAAAATCTGCGCAGTGTTTATGCAAATCGACACCATTTTTTATTTATCCGATAAATCGGCTTACTGGAAATTTATATAATTCGGGATCTACTCGAAATAATCCAGACCCTTGCGCGAAGACAAATAAACACCCTCCGCCCTTTCCTAGAAAATTTCGCATTTAAATTTCACCTGCCAATAAAATGCAAATCGCTTTCACTTGTTTTGTATCGCCAGCCAGGCGTTTACATTTACATAATTCCAGAAACATTGAATTTTATTTACATTTTAATGGAGTAATAGTATATTATTATTAATGTTTAATATGCAGGGAAGCGAAAGTTGTAATCTTCTTATTGTTTGTAAAATACACATTTCATGCGTATGAGATACTATACTTTATACAGGGTGATTCAGTATGGCGTTACAGCCCCTTCTAACTTTATATTTTGAGAGTAAAATATAACAAACTATATATATTTGTAAAAAAAAAAAAAAGACCTTTATTGGCATATCTCCACACTTTACATTACATTTACCTTTACATTAGCTTATCTCATTACCCTCCCGTATCCCTCTTACCCTCCCTTCTCTTTTCCCTCTCCCTCCCCAGCTTTTCCAACGTCCTTACCCCGCTCCCATCCTCCCTCATCCACTCTACTACCCTTCTATTCCCTTTCGCTCCCAGCCACTCCTCTTTCACCCCCCCACATTCCTCCGCCAAGTGTCCCCACGTATCCCTCCCCTGTCCACACAACACACACCTTCCATATTCTTCCCCCATCCATACTTTTCTTCCTCTTTCCTCCGATCCACACCTCGCCCTTGCCACAATCATCCTATCCTCTCTACCCCATCCCTTCCTTATCAAATAGTTCGGCACCCTCCCATACACCTGCCACCTCCCATACCTATCGTTATACTGACTTCTGTCTATACACCCTTGCCTTTCCTGCCCTTCCACCTCCTTCCCTTTCCCCCTCACCCACTCATCCATCTTCACCCCATTTCCTAGCCATTCCATTACCTTCGCCTCCGACAGCCCTACCCTCTCATACATTTTCCTCCTCTATATTTGTAAATGGCAAGAAATTCTCTAATTAATTGCGTCTGAATTGAACAAAACAAAAGGGTAGTGGAGTGGATGAGAGAGGATGGGATCGGGGTAAGGACGTTGGAAAAGCTGGAGAGGGAGAGGGAAAAGAGAAGGGAGGGTAAGAGGGATACGGAAATGGAGAAATAACGAATGAATTGTAAATAGTCTGTAAGATATTAAGATATGCCAATAAAGGTCTTTTTTTTTATTTTGAACAAAACTGTCAAGGTAGCGATAGTCAACTTTTTTTTGCAAATGACACCATAGCAGCGGCGGCTCGCAGCCTAACTTCAGGGTAGGCCAGAGACCCAAGGTAATATGTATCCGTTACTGAAAGGTGACATTGTTGTGCAATTCCTTGTATTTATAAAGCGCGATCCCAACTTCAAATTTTGGGTGCCTTGGCGCTGTGGCCTACCCTGAAGTTAGGCTGCGAGTCGTCGCTGCACCATAGCTATTTTTTGTTTAATTCGGATAGAGGGCACTTTTCTACATCCGCATATTTATTACAACTATACGCTTAGATAATAAAAAAAATCATCAATAAAAAAAACATTGCAAATCCGCTCCTCACGGATTCAGCATGAATTATTCTCGCGGTGCTTTCCAATTAGGACTGAGCCTATTTGTGAGGCCGCGTCGGCAACCGTAAAAGTGCACTTACGTTATACGTGTCACGAATGGAAATTGGCTCGAATTAAATACTTTGAGAATCAATGAGGAGAGTTCAAGGCACTTGACATCACGCCCGATGTTGCGATCTTATCATAAGTTCGCAGAATTAACTTGAAAGAGAATAAATAAAATTCCTCCTAATATTTTTCAAATTCAAATTCAAATTCAAATTCATTTATTCAAGAAATTAGTTAATATACATTTGTTACATATATCACTATATCGAATACGTCCTAAAGTAAATCGATCGCTTAATACACAATATGGATTAGAGAAAGAAAAAAAAACATATATAATACAAGTGTATTGCAAATAAACTAGTAAACACATTAAAGTTACAAATAACATTTAAACTAAATAATAAATATAACCAAAAACAAACAAACAATCAAAAACCAAAATAATCATGCAGCGAAAAATTGTTGGAAACTAAAATTCTTCCATTTTGTATAATTCTTTATTAATCAAGAATTCTCGTAATTGCCTTTTAAACGTATTTAAACAGGTTGTATTTTTTATGTAAGTAGGTAATGTATTGTACAGTTTTATTGCATTGTATGTAGGTGTTTTTTCGTATAGAGTTAGCCGATGTAATGGATACTCATATTCATTGAACCGTCTGGTGTTATAACTGTGTTGAATTTTATACGTATCAAATTTTAATTTATATTTAAAATGAAAAACTAGTATTTCATATATATATATATACTATAGAATGTGAGTATATTTTCTCGTTTAAAGTATTCTCTACATGAATCTGTAGGCTTTAAGTTATTAATAATTCTAAGTATTCTCTTTTGTACTATGAATATCTTTTGAGCAAAGGAAGATGTTCCGTAGAATATAATGCCGTACCTCACGAGAGATTCAAAATTTGATCTATAGATCATTATTAATGTATTATGATCAAATATATTTTTTAGTGTAACATACTATATTCAGAGATTTAATTAGTTGAATGCAGTGGGTTTGCCAATTTAGTTGTATCAACGGGATGGAAGGTACCCCACGCTGATTACCAACTAGCTCAGGTTGGTTGAGTTAGAGAGAGATGAGCAACTAACTTTTGAAACACGTATGCTGTTTTAAATTATTTATTTTAAAACAAAATAAAACAAATAAAAAAAACATTAAAACAACAAACAGAATAAGCACAAGAGAAGCACAGTGCACGAGTTACAGGGCAGACTTGGTGTAGCGTCGGCGTCGCGATCGGGATTTCTACTAGCCCAGCGGTGGCGTCTGGCTAGTGGTGGCTTCCGGATGGAGGCGGCGTCCAAGTACTAAGACGGCGTCTCGATGTGAGTCGGCGTCGGTTGGGTGGTGCATCTGGCTGGATCCGGAGGCAGCAACAAACACTACGCTCGTAGTGCGGGACGTCAGGAACGACGGCGAAACGGCTAGCGTTGGCGTCGGGCAAAGTTTCCTGGCGTCGGTGGGTTGCTGGCCTGGCCTGGATCCGGCGGAAGCAACGAATGCTGCACTGGTGCGTCGTTGTGGCATCGAGGCGACTGCGCTGGCAATCGGATTCTCGGCGTCCTGGTCCAAGAACAGGAACGACGGCAGGGACGGCTAACGTCGGCGTCGGTTGTTTCCTGTTGTTGGAATCTTCTTCTGGCGGCAGGAACGACGGCTAGGACGCCTGGCGTCGGCGTCGGTCAGAACTTCCTGGCTCAGAAAGAAGAGTTGAGGAACGGTAGTTCCTCCTGAATCCACATGCTGCCCCTGTACAGCACAAGAGTGGACTGGCT
Organism: Philonthus cognatus; assembly: GCA_932526585.2. Classification (NCBI taxonomy): domain Eukaryota; kingdom Metazoa; phylum Arthropoda; class Insecta; order Coleoptera; family Staphylinidae; genus Philonthus; species Philonthus cognatus. The sequence goes on from OW052243.1 coordinate 1,574,484, forward strand.
TCCTGGATGCCGTCCCCCGGTATTTATGCCACGAAAAATGGCTTGGAGAAGGGATGATTTTGAGGACTACGTGACCGTTGGCAAAGAATTCGCTAGAAAGTAATTATTGCAGACAACATAATTACTTCCTGCGAACCCTCAAATCCAAACAACCGTTAAGCTGCAATTTGAAAGAAGTATAGAAATTTATAATCTCTCTTCTTTCAAATTGCAACGGTGGTCATTAGTCCTCTCCCTTAATTGCCGATTTCGAAAAACCCCGAGGGACAATCCGCCACACCTGCCCAGGTAGATGGTGGCCCGGGCACGGTTTAAACCGCCCGAGATAATCCTTTGGGCCGGTCAATTAGTTAATTGCTGGGTACGAACTCATTTTAAATAAAGGAAGAATTGTAAATAATATTTACAATTCTTGTTGCCGGAGATTAAAATAATCCCCGGTAACAGTTGTGCATCAATTTTAACTCCTAGAAATTTTGTACTTTCTTTTATTTGAAGCACTATTCCGTCTAAAATAACCTCATTAGAGATGTTGTTTAATTTTCTCGCAGAAAACTGAAGCACATGGGTTTTCTTATGATTTATAATTAATTTGTTTTGTGACATCCAATTTTGTACTTCGGTATACACTGCATTTGCATTGTGTATTACATCACTGTCAGCTCTGTTTATAATAATATTTGTGTCATCTGCATATGAAGCTATTGAACACGGAAAAGGCCTCATGGTTTGCTCGAAATCGTTGACATATATAACGAATAAAATTGGCCCCAAAATACTTCCCTGAGGAACACCGATATTTGTACACGTGATGTTAGACTCTGATGTGTCTAGAATAACCTTTTGTGGCCTGCATTTCAAGTAAGATTCAAGAATATTTAATGCAGTACCTCTTACACCATACATTTCTAATTTTTGATATAAAATATTGTGATTCATAGTGTCGAATGCCTTCGACAAGTCTATGAAAATTCCTAGGGGATTTTCACCTTTTTCCAAAGCATTCGCAATATTACTTACATAATCAAATATTGCGGTGTTTGTATTTTTTTGTTTTAAGAAGCCATGCTGTGTGGTATTAAAAAGACTGTGTTTTGAGAAAAAACTAGTGAGTCTTGATGCAACAGCTTTTTCAACAATTTTAGAAAATATGCTTAATAGTGTTACCGGTCTATAGTTATTTATATCAAGCCGATCTCCCTTTTTAAATATTGGTTTAATTACACCAATTTTGAGGCACTCTGGAAATATCCCTTGCTCAAACGATCTATTTATCAGATAGGTCAAAGGTTGTTTAAGTATTTGAGCATTCATTTTTATCATTTGGGTTTTGATTTCATCGTACCCTACCGATTTTTTATTTTTCAAATTACCTATTATATTTATTATTTCCGATTCACATACAGGTTTCAAAAATAAGCTGTAATTATTTCTTGGTATATTATTAAATAGTGGTTCGTCAGAGTTTGGTATTTCATGTATTATTTTCTGCATGGACGTACTGAGATGGTTATTAAAATCGGTTGCACTATAAGGAAAATTAATATTTTTGTTAGATTTACCTAGATATTGATTAACACAGTTCCAAGTTTCTCTTATTTTATTATCACTTTCAATAATTTTTTTCGCTATGATGTTGCTTTTTGTTTGCTTAAGGGGAATATAACAGTGGTCTGAAATTTAATGTTAGGTTTATTTAAAAACTAAAGGTCCTAGAAAGTTGAAATTTTGACAGCGTATATTAAGCCCAATTATCTAGTAAAATATCGAAGTACTTTTTTTTTAAACAATTTGCTTTCAGAGGTATGAAAAAAATAATGTTACATTTTTCAAAATTAAAAAAAATATTCCCATATCTTAGTAGTTTATACTATAAGGAATATAATGTGAACATTTCATAAGGATGCGATAGCTCATGCCCGAGTCAGGTTAAAATAAAAATTTTGAAAAATAAGACCGTAAAATACCGCCGCCTTGCGGATCTTCTCTTAGTTGAACGCGTTGTACACTCATCTGCACAATTATTGGAGGGGGGAGCAGCATGCGGCCAGCGTTTATCCCAGGGCCGGTGAACGCTGTGCGGCTTCGCGTTTGTTTTTCTTTTCTTTTTTCAATCATAGTTAACAAAAACGGCTCGCGTCGTTAGCATTTATTCTCGTAAAATTAATATTTCGCAATTATAATCGATATTTTATTGTACTAGTGTTTTATTTTCATGCTTTCTGACTACTAATGGAATAAGTATTTTTTTATACTGCATGTTCACTAATATAGGAAACACGAAATGTTTCACTAATTTAAATAAAGATGTGTAATATACCTTTAATATTGGCTTTCCTTATTATTTGACAGTGTCGGTATTATTAAATTATTTTTAAAGTTTTTTAAGCTGATTAATAAGCCAGAAGCAATCGAATAACAATCAGTCTTGTTCAAATCATTATTTCGTCTTAAATCTTTCGTTATTAAAGCAGTTGTTAAATGCCATTAAACTTCTCGCAATAAAACTATTAAAGTAAATTGTAAAGTTTCTAGCAATCGGACCTATTTGAACCAACTGCGACCATCAACGAATCAATGATATCAAAACTATAAGAATAGTAAGAATAACACCAATATGACGTTGTCGTAGATTAATGTTACAAATCAACTATTTTTTACTGAGCACAGGTAATATTTGTTTGACGAATGTTTAAAAAAATGTAGGGTTTAACTGCGTGCATATTCATTGTTAATTATTTTAGAAAAAATAGAACTATAATAATAATAAGGTAGTTATTATAATGCATTTCAAATAATAAGCTACTTGCTCAACATTGCACCGAGCCCAATATATTTTTTTCAAATTTGGCTGATTTATGATGAGTCATATTTTAATAGTAAGTAAATAAGGAATAAATGAATTGAAATTGAATGTTATTGCAATCCTCTATTTATACGGCTCAGTCAACTTAGCCCCCCGAAGTTCGACTTTTTAAAAAATAACTGTTGCGCTAGGCTGTTCTAAACTCGAAATTTTACTTCATGCGCCACGCGTATAAAACGCTGATTTCAAGTAAGGTTCAAATATACACAAATTTCACAAAATTTTAGTGTTCTATACGCGTGGCGCATGAAGTAAAATTTCGAGTTTAGAAAAGCCCAGAAAATTTGTCTCGGGTCGCTGCGCGACCCTCGACAAATTTTCACGGGGCTTTTCTAAACTCGAAATTTTACTTCATGCTTAGTCTGGGAGTGGAACACACTCGCTTAAAGCTTCAAATTGAATTCCTGTAAAAACAACATATATCTAAAAATTTAAACAAAATAAAGTGAATCTGGAATACGTCTACTTTAAAGAAAAACTCCCTGTATATCATAGAATCAGGATATTGAGATAGATTGTGTTAGAATGAAAATAAAGTCAATTGAATAGCAACGAAAGGAGCTTAATCACAATTTTGTAGCATCGAAAAGATACCCATGTTTTGATTAGGTACATACATAACCCGATGTGTACTAGGTAAATTTTCAGGCATTCATTGTTTTTGAAAAGCGTTCAGTTTGAAACTCCCAACGAGTGTTTTCCACCGAGTAATAATGATTTAAGTTATCATAAAAAAAACAACCGTGAGGTACGCCACTGTCTTGCTAGCACTAGCCATCTCTTGAATAACTTTCTCATTTATCACTTGGTGAAACATTTTGAAATAATAATAAAGGATAAATTAAAAACACTTGGTTTGTTTCACTATTTGTTTCTATTTACTTGACTAGTTTCGCTTTTTACGGCATTATCAAGAGTGAATCAAGAGTGAATCAAGAGTGAACTTTGATAATGCCGTAAAAAGCGAAACTAGTCGAGTAAATAGAAACAAATAGTGAAACAAAGCAAGTGATTTTAATGTATCCTTTAATATCACTAGCTATGTCGTTGTTAGTGTTTATAGACTTCAGTATAGCAATTACAATGCCAAAAAAAAAAATTGAAATCGTACGGTTAGTTTCCGAGTTATAACGATTTCAATTATTAAAAACAATCGTCAGTTACGCCACTGTCTTACTAGTGCAAGCTATCTCGTTGCCAGTGTTTATAAATATTAGTATAGTAATTACAATGCCAAAAGAGTTTCTTAAATCGTACGGTAAGTTCTTGCGTAATAACGATTTAAATTAGCTAGGAGTGAAAACACAATTGCCAGTTACGCTACTGTCTACTAGGCATCATGTTTCTAATAGCCAGTGTCTATGAGCATAAATAAAGTAATTACAACGCCGAACTATTTGTTGAAAGCGGTATATTATATGCCAAACATCATTTTGTATTAAAATTTAGGAAGTAAATGGTAATACGCATACAGGATCTGAAAGCTCTTGCATCAAAATTTGGACGTGAACTTTTTTTTACCTGATATTTTTGAGAGAATATTTTTGTCATATTCTGTTGGCGCTAGCTCTAAGTTATATTTTCCACCCAATTTGATTAAAAACATCTCATTTTAGGGGGCCAGGGTTAAAAATGTTTTATCATTTTTTGGGGCTGTGGGAGTGGCGTTGGCTTTTAAATTGGTAGCGCTAGCTCTGAGGAATCCGAATAGTGTAAAAAACTTAAAAAATCCAAACTCGGGGGGCTAGCATCAACCTAGCCCCCCGAAAGTTCAAATCCCCGTAGTTTTCTTGTCTAAATGGCGCTAGCTCTAATTTTTGTGGCGCTAGCTAAGGCAGGTCTAGCGCAATCGCTTTTTTCAAAAAGTCGAACTTCGGGGGGCTAAGTTGACTGAGCCTATTTATACACATCATCATTTTGTAAACCCTGTACTAAACATAAAAAAAAACAGGGCAGCTTTCCGTTTAATTTTTTTTAATCTATTATTTATTTATTCTCCCCAAAATTGGGGGTATTTACCCAATTGGGCAGAGGCCAAATTAATACACATTATTTTCATGGCAATAGCAGTTAGGGAAGATAATATTCCCATTTAAAAAATATGATTGAAAATCCTATGTTTTTTTTTTCATATATGTGCGGCATATAAATATTCACAATGAGCTTATGAACATGAATTATTTTATTATTATATTTTTAAGAAATAATCTATAATTTAATAAAATAAAACACATAGTTTGTTCGGCTGTCGAAACTGGAGTCTTAAAAGTAAAAATAATGTGTTATAATGACAAGAATAAGAATCATCAGTTTTGTAAATACCGAAAAATAACACAGGATCCGATAACGCTTTCTAACGAATTGAAAACAATACATAGCTTGTATGTATTATCAGCGTGTTTAAATAATACGAATCGACACTTTCCTTCGATCCGTCTTTTTTATACGCTTTGTTTTTTTCGTCTATTCCACGCGACGCGAGACCCCATCCGTTCACGCCAAGGAGCAATGCACAAATGCACAGCGAACTGACTGCCGCTTTTCTCTCTGACTGTATTCTCCCCACTTGTGCTGTAAATTTGGCATCGGATGAGCTACTCTAAACTATGTGGGTCTTTCCAACACGATCGGCGTGTTACACTGCGATAATCCCCTTAAGTAATTGGTTATATTCCTTGTTTAGATCATTATATAGTTTTTTAGCATTTGCATCAAATTGTTTTATAACAGAGAGAGCGTTTAAAACTTGCTTACATTTAATAATTTCAGAATTGTTGTACACTTGTAAATTATTAGCGCTTTTATTTTTTGTTACATTTACTATTGGACAGGATTGATCTAAACAGTTTCTTAAATTAAGCATAAAGTTATTCCACTCAAGGTTCACGTCATCACCTGAATACATATTTTTCCAATTTAAACATTTTAATTTGTTACAGAATTCACTCATATTACGCGATGTAAATAGTCTACACTTTTTATTAATGTTGTCTGTTTGGACTTGGACATTCAGTATAAGTTTTTGCGCTTTATGATCTGATTTTCCTTCGCTTATAAAAGTACGGTGCGATCATTTAAATAATGATTTAGAGTAGGCGGCATTTTTTTTTGTGCGGTTGCCCAAAATGTTAATTGAATGATGGAATAAATTTGACGTTATGGTAAACTATCATATATTCAATAAAAAAAACCTCTAGAGTGCCACGATTTAATATTTTTTCAAATTTAAGTTGGCTACACACTTGAGGAATTGACATATAAAACGTCAGACACAATAATTATTTCAGAGTTGCCAACCTAGAATATTTTCCATGGCACACTAGAGATTTTTTTTAATTGAAGATACAATATGTGTTAACGGTCAGTAGTGCCAATCTAATTTAAAATTCAAAGCCAGCTCTAAATCATGTTTTAAACGATCGCACAGTATTCTCTTTTCTTTTTTTATAAAATATCGGTTTTACAAGTAGAACTCTTGAAAGAGAATACAATTCATCCTTATGAAAGTGTTCTTTTTTTTAATAAAATATCGATTTCACAAGTAGAATTTGAATATCGCAAATGGAATTTTAATCGGGAGAAGAGGATCCCCTTCGGGCGATATTTTTAAATGGAATAGACCGCAAGGTTGGTAATCGTGTTTCGATAGTGTCTGGGGGTCGTTCCAACCCCTCGCGCGCAAATGAGTTTAAGGGGGGAAATGTAAATGAGACCACTAAATATGCGATAAGAAAGAACACGCCAAGGCTAAAATGGAAATATACGCCTGATAATTATCACGATCTAAGTATACAGGGTGTGTATATAAAATTCATATTTCTGTTATCTTGTAAAAACAATGTAAAAGGTCGATTTTTGTTCGAGCGAGTTCAAAAATATTGTGACTTCACTAGAGTTTGACATGTGACGTCAGTGGCAATTATTTTAAATGGAATTAGATTTTTTTTATTTGACAACTTTTGTAGAGCTCTTAATTCTTTTTACAGTCAAATATTTATTTTTTGACAAATACGCGTACTCATAGAGCTCTTAATTTTCTTTAGAGTAAAATATTTATTTTTTGAAATATACGCGTTATCCGCGTTATTTATATAATTATCATGATCTAAGTATACAGGGTGTGTATAAAGTTAGAAATGAAATTCATATTTCTGATATCTTGAAAAAACCCTGAAAAATGTCGATTTTTGTTCTTTTATGCGCCGTTTTCTGCGCGTACAAAAATATTGTGACGTCAGACGTCAGTGGCAATTTTTTTAAATGGAATTCGTTTTTTTTATTTGACAACTTTTGTAGAGCTCTTAGTTCTTTTTACAGTCAAATATTTATTTTTTGACAAATACGCGTACGCGTAGAGCTCTTAATTCGCCTTAGTGTCAAATATTTCTTTTTTGAAAAATACGCGTTATCCGCGTTATTTATATAGTTATCATGATCTAAGTATACAGGGTGTGTATAAAGTGTTATCTTGAAAAAACCCTGAAAAATATCGATTTTTGTTCTTTAATGCGCCGTTTTCTGCGCGCTTAAGAATATTGTGACGTCACTAGTGTTTGACGTGTGACGTCAGTGGCATTTATTTTAAATTGAATTCGTTTTTTTTTTATTTGACAACTTTTGTAAAGCTTTTAATTCTTTTGGTAGTCAAATATTTATTTATTAAAAAATACGCGTTATTCGCGTTGTTTATTGAAAAAAAAAACTGAAAAAATATATTCATTGATTGCTTAACCCAGTAGGCGCCATTGATGCATATACGCAACATTATTAATTTTATGTTAATTAAATTACTAAATAAGTTAATTTGATTTTTTATATTATTTGACTTGACTTGAAAATGTATGAAGAATAACGTAAATATTTTGTTATTTAAATATCTCGATTATTACTCATTTAAACAAATGTTTTCAGTGTATTTCTAATTTCACTTGAAATTAGTATTTTATACGCGTGGCGCTTGAAGTAAAATTTCGAGTTTTGAAAAGCCCAGAAAATTTGTCGAGGGTCGCTGGCGCGACCCTCGACAAATTTTCTACGCGGGGCTTTTCTAAACTCCAAATTTTACATCATGCGCCACCCGCATAAAACAATAACCTCACATTTAACATTTGATATTGACATTTGATATTTGACAGTTGACATTCAGTATTTGACATTTGCCGTATTTAGACAGATTGATTTTTTTAATATTTTAGTGAACATTTCTTTAATTATTGACATTTGGTATTTCACATTTCACAGTTGATATTTGACAGTTGACATTTAGTATCTAACATTTGCCGTATTTAGTCAGATTGATTTTTTTTAATATTTTAGTAAAAATTTCTTTAAATATTGACATTTGATATTTCACATTTGACAGTTGACATTTGATATTGACATTTGATATTTCACATTTGACAGTTGACATCTCGAAATATTAAAAATCTCATGAGATTTTTATATTTATAAATCGACAAAAATCTCGATATGTTGAAAATCTCATCAAAATTTCTTTAAATATTGACAGTTGACATTTGATATTGACATTTGATATTTCACATTTGACAGTTGACATCTCGAAATATTGAAAATCTCTTGAGATTTTTATATTTATAAATCGACAAAAATCTCGATATGTTGAAAATCTCATAAAAATTTTATAAATCGACAAAACGAGTGTTTTCCACTCCCAGACAAAGCATGAAGTAAAATTTCGAGTTTAGAAAAGCCCCGCGTAGAAAATTTGTCGAGGGTCGCGCAGCGACCCGAGACAAATTTTCACGGGGCTTTTCTAAACTCGAAATTTTACTTCATGCGCCACCCGCATAAAACAATAATCTCACATTTAACATTTGATATTGACATTTGATATTTGACAGTTAACATTTGGTATTTGACATTAGCCGTATTTAGACAGATTTATTTTTATTAATATTTTAGTAAAAATTGCTTTCATTATTGACATTTGATATTTCACATTTGACAATTGACATTTGACAGTTGAAATTTGACAGTTGACATTTGACAGTTGACATTTGACAGTTGACATTTGACAGCTGACATTTAGTATCTAACATTTGCCGTATTTAGACAGATTGATTTTTTTTATAGTTTATTGAAAATTTCTTTAAATATTGACATTTGATATTTCACATTTGACAGTTGACATTTGATATTGACATTTGATATTTCACATTTGACATCTCAAAATATTGAAAATCTCATGAGATTTTTATAAATCGACAAAAATCTCGATATGTTGAAAATCTCATCAAAATTTTATAAACCTAGAAAACGAGGGTCTTCCACTCCCAGACTAAGCGTGAAGTAAAATTTCGAGTTTAGGAAAGCCCCGCGTAGAAAATTTGTCGAGGGTCGCGCCAGCGACCCAAGACAAATTTTCAACGCGGGGCTTTTCTAAACTCCAAATTTTACTTCATGCGCCACCCGCATAAAACAATAATCTCACATTTAACATGTGATATTGACATTTGATATTTTACATTTGACAGTTGATATTTACTATTTGACATTTGCCGTATTTAGACAGATTGATTTTTTTTAATATTTTAGTAAAAATTTCTTTAATTATTGACATTTGATATTTCACATTTGACAGTTGACATTTGACAGTTGACATTTGACAGTTGACATTTGACAGCTGACATTCAGTATTTGACATTTGCCGTATTTAGACAGATTGATTCTTTTTAATATTTTAGTAAAAATTTCTTTAAATATTGACATTTGATATTTCACATTTGACAGTTGACCTTTGACAGTTGACATTTGATATTGAAATTTGATATTTCACATTTGACAGTTGACATTTAGTATTTGACATTTGCCGTAGTTAGACAGATTGACTTGTTTTATATTTTATTGAAAATTTCTTTAATTATTGACATTTGATATTTCACATTTGACAGTTGACACTTGACATTGACATTTAGTATTGAATATTTGCCGTATTTAAACAGATTGACTTTTTTTACATTTTATTGAAAATATCTTTAAACGTCATATTCGAGTGTATATTATTAATTAAAAATTAACATATCTCGGAGTATTGAAAATCTCATAAAATTTCAATAAATCGACGAAAATCTCGAAATATTGAAATCCTCACGAGATTTTTTAAAATTTTTTTAAATTGACAAAAATCTTCGTATGTTGAAAATCTTATCAAAATTTTATAAATCGACAAAACGAGTGTTTTCCACTCCCAGACTAAGCATGAAGTAAAATTTCGAGTTTAGAAAAGCCCCGCGTAGAAAATTTGTCGAGGGTCGCGCAGCGACCCGAGACAAATTTTCAAGGGGCTTTTCTAAACTCGAAATTTTACTTCATGCGCCACCCGCATAAAACAATAATTTCACATTTAACATTTGATATTGACATTTGATATTTGACAGTTGACATTCAGTATTTGACATTTGCCGTATTTAGACAGATTGATTTTTTTAAATATTTTAGTAAAAATGTCTTTAATTATTGACATTTGATATTTCACATTTGACAGTTGACATTTGACAGTTGACATTTAGTATTTGACATTTGACAGTTGACATTTGACAGTTGACATTTAGTATCTAACATTTGCCATATTTAGACAGATTGATTTTTTTTATAGTTTATTGAAAATTTCTTTAAATATTGACATTTGATATTTCACATTTGACAGTTGACATTTGATATTGACATTTGATATTTCACATTTGACAGTTGACATCTCAAAATATTGAAAATCTCATGAGATTTTTATAAATCGACAAAAATCTCGATATGTTGAAAATCTCATTAAAATTTTATAAATCGACAAAACGAGTGTTTTCTACTCCCAGGCTAAGCATGAAGTAAAATTTCGAGTTTAGAAAAGCCCCGCGTAGAAAATTTGTCGAGTGTCGCGCAGCGACCCGAGACAAATTTTCTAGCGGGGTTTTTCTAAACTAGAAATTTTACTTCATGCGCCACCCGCATAAAACAATAATCTCACATTTAACATTTGATATTGACATTTGATATTTGACAGTTAACATTTAGTATTTGACATTAGCCGTATTTAGACAGATTGATTTTTATTAATATTTTAGTAAAAATGTCTTTAATTATTGGCATTTGATATTTCACATTTGACAGTTGACATTTGATATTGACATTTTATATTTCACATTTGACAGTTGACATCTCGAAATATTGAAAATCTCTTGAGATTTTTATATTTATAAATCGACAAAAATCTCGATATGTTGAAAATCTCATTAAAATTTTATAAACCGAAAAAACGAGTGTCGTCCACTCCCAGACTAAGCATGAAGTAAAATTTCGAGTTTAGAAAAGCCCCACGTAGAAAATTTGTCGACAAATTTTCACGGGGCTTTTCTAAACTCGAAATTTTACTTCATGCGCCACCCGCATAAAACAATAATCTCACATTTAACATTTGATATTGACATTTGATATTTTACATTTGACAGTTGACATTTAGTATTTGATATTTTCCGTAGTTAGACAGATTGATTTTTTTTAATATTTTAGTGAAAATTTCTTTAATTATTGACATTTGGTATTTAACATTTGACAGTTGACATTTGACATTTAGTATCTAACATTTGCCGTATTTAGACAGATTGATTTTTTTAAATATTTTAGTAAAAATTTCTTTAAATATTGACATTTGATATTTCACATTTGACAGTTGACATTTGATATTGACATTTGATATTTCACATTTGACAGTTGACATTTGATATTGACATTTGATATTTCACATTTGACAGTTGACAGTTGACATTTGATATCGACATTTGATATTTCACATTTGACAGTTGACATCTCTAAATATTGAAAATCTCTTGAGATTTTTATATTTATAAATCGACAAAAATCTCGATATGTTAAAAATCTCATCAAAATTTTATAAACCTAGAAAACGAGTGTTGTCCACTCCCAGACTAAGCATGAAGTAAAATTTCGAGTTTAGAAAAGCCCCGCGTAGAAAATTTGTCGAGGGTCGCGCAGCGACCCTCGACAAATTTTCACGGGGCTTTTCTAAACTCGAAATTTTACTTCATGCGCCACCCGCATAAAACAATAATCTCACATTTAACATTTGATATTGACATTTGATATTTTACATTTGACAGTTGACATTTACTATTTGACATTTGCCGTATTTAGACAGATTGATTTTTTTTAAATATTTTAGTGAACATCTCTTTAAATATTGACATTTGATATTTGGACAGTTGACATTTGACATTTAGTATTTAACATTTGCCGTATTTAGACAGATTGATTTTTTTTATATTTTATTGAAAATTTCTTTAAATATTGACATTTGATATTTAATATTTGACAGTTGACACTTGACATTTAGTATTTAACATTTGATATTTCACATTTGACAGTTGACATTTAGTATTTAACATTTGATATTTCACATTTGACAGTTGACATTTAGTATTTAACATTTGATATTGACATTTGATATTTCATGTTAGACAGTTGACATGATAATTTATCAAAGCTTACTGAACAAAATTGACACCAACAGCTTCCCATTCTGACATTGGTTTTACAGATATTCATCATTGAAGTACTATACCTCTAAAACACATACCCTTTGATATTATTTGATATTTCACATTTGACAGTTGACATTTAGTATTTAACATTTGATATTTCACATTTGACAGTTGACATTTAGTATTTAACATTTGATATTTCACATTTGACAGTTGACATTTGACATTTGATATTGACATTTGACATTTCATATTTCATGTTTGACAGTTGACATGATAATTTATCAAAGCTTACTGAACAAAATTGACACCAACAGCTTCTCATTTTGATATTGGTTTGACAGATATCCATCATTGAAGTTCTATACCTCTAAAACAAACACACTTTACAAGAAAAAATACCACGTTGCAAAGAATTTCAGTAAATAATCTCTAAATAAAGAGATGTTAACAAACAAACTCTGTAACGAACTGACTTGACGTTAGAGGGGAATTTAAGCCATCAATTATTAATTGGCTGGGTTGAAAAGGGCAGCACTTATCCCCTCTCGTTTTCGCCTTTGATTCCTTACTTTTCGACAGTTTCTTTTTAGCACCTCGTGATTTATTAATATGCCGCCGCTTAATTGGCCTTTTTCGCTTTCGCTTTCGAATTTTTAGCGCCGCTTTTACTCTCCGCCAAAGCCAATTAAATTAATTACGGGACGGACGAAAGAAAATGCGAAAGATGGGAAATTAGTATTAACGACAGTTTTTTTTTTTTCGTTTTCCCCAAGGCGATTACTTTTTTTTATGAAAATCTTCACTTTAAATATACAGCGAGTTGAAAAGTTAAACTTATATAATTAAATAGTATATTGTATCCGGAAGTCATAAATCAAAAGACACTGTCGATGTCTTTTGTTTTTTTTACAAATTATGAAAGAGCCAGGTTTTCTTTACTATCTCAGAAAATTTTAGGATCCTGAGAAGTTATATGTGTTTAAATTAACATTAAAAAAAAAATCAAATTTGTTACTGAATACAAATTTAATTTATCAATAAATAGTATATTGTACAACGAGCATATAATGATAGCTATTAATCACGAGAACGATGTTTGCGGAACGAGCCGAAGGCTGCTCCACTCGCCTTCGGCTCGTCATTCGAGTGATTAATAGCCATTATATGCGAGTTATACAGTATACTTTCTTCACGATAACAACAATATATAACACAACATTTATTATATATATATTTATTAAATACCTGTCAGTCGTAATGGTCGGTTTTGTTTCATAATAATTTGACAGATAATTGATGACAGATTGCGGTATTATGTACATAAATAAGACACTTAAACTTTGTTTGTACATTGTTCCAATGTTTTACTAAATTTTTTAAATGTTCGTCAATTTTAAAAATAGTGATTTTTAAAATTGACAAACATTTTAAAAATTTAGAAAAACCTTGGAATTTTATGAAAAACTTTTAAAACTAACGAATATTTACTAAATTTCGCTGAAAGCTTTTCAAATTCTTTCAAATATTTGTTAATTGTAAAAACGCTAAAGCTCGAAAATCTTGGAAATTCATAAAAATTATTAACATTATATTACAGGGTGATTCACGTCACTTCAGGGGTGTATTCTAAAGATAATTTTAAGCAAAAAAGTTCATATTAACACGAGTCCGATTCTCAAAAATAAGCGAGTGATGGGAAACTTTTCTTTGTAATTTTACACATCATTTAATTTTTAAAACAATAACAAATGTTATTACAAATAAATATGTGAAACGTTCACGGTGCTCTGCAGCGGCAGCACTCGAATTTCTATTTGCGGAATTTAAAATAAACACCATATAGGCGTACTCCTCTGTAGTAAATGTAAAAGGCATTGAAGAAAACTTAAACAAGGCACTTTATCCCACACACAAACAGACTTAAGCAGTCGATACGTCAAAAATTATGTAACGACAGGCGCCACCTTGATTGAACGCTGCTACCATTATAAAAGATAGCTGTGCGAGGTACGAAAATACAAAAATCTAAAGTTTCCCATAACTAACTTATATTTGAAAATCAGTCCTGTGTTCATACGAACTTTTTTCCTTAAAACGACCTCAAGAATACATTCTTTAAGTGGCGGGAAAACGTCATGAATCACCCTGTATGAACAAAAATCCAAGAAATTAACGAAAACCGTCAACAATCAAAATGTTGAATTTCCTAGATTTTCGTTAATTTTAAATATTGTAACACTTTCTAATGAAATTTCGTTAATTCTTAAAACCCTGGTAGTTTTTTTTCATCATTTTTTTGATGAAAAAAAACTACCAGGGTTTTAAGAATTAACGAAATTTCATTAGAAAGTGTTACAATATTTAAAATTAAGTGAAATATATGTATATTTAAACCTCACTTGGGCAGGTGGTGGCCGAGCGGTAACGTCGCCGGACGGTAAATCGCTCGGCGAGCCACAGACCGGGTTCGGGGAGTTGTTATTTAAAAAATAATAACTCGTCGTGTCCCTGGGTGTGGTGTGAATGTATTGTGCCGTCCAATATACGTTAATACAACTTACAAAATTATTTATAAATAATATAAGTTAAAAATAAATAATTGATGTTGGCCAATAGTCAAAGCAACTAAGGCCAAGCAAAAGCCAAAAAAAAAACCTCACTTGAAATCAGTGTTTTATACGCGTGGCGCATAAAGTAAAATTTCGAGTTTAGAAAAGCCCCGTGAAAATTTGTCTCGGGTCGCTGCGCGACCCTCGACAAATTTTCTACGCGGGGCTTTTCTAAACTCGAAATTTTACTTCATGCTTAGTCTGGGAGTGGAAAACACTCGTTTAAAGCTTTAAATTTACAAAAACATGGGATGTCGGAAAATTTACAGCTTATGCTTACAGTGTGTATCAGCCAAATGGAATAAATTCGATAATAAATAAATGGGGGCGTGTATGAAAAAAAATGGTGATGTGTCCATCATAGTAATATTTGTAGCATTATTATTTTCAAAATGTCTTCAACATTTTGATAACTACAACTTTTATTTGAAACATTTTTCAATTGCATCAACACATACTGACACAAACCAATGACTAGATAAAAAACACTATTTATTGAATATCTCAAAAACTAAGAGTGCTATGACAAAAAGTGAATCTACAAAAAATCTTTAATATTTTATTACCTACAACTTTTATTTGAAACATTTTCCAATTGTATCAACACACACACTGACACAAATCAATGACTAGATAAAAAACACTATTTATTAAATATCTCAAAAACTAAGAGTGCTATGACAAAAAGTGAATCCACAAAAAATCTTTAGTTTTTTATTTCCTACAACTTTTATTTGAAACATTTTTCAATTGTATCGACACACACTGTCACACATCAATAACTAGATAAAACAAACAACTTTTAAAATATCTCAAAAACTAAGAGTGCTATGACAAAAAGTAAATAAACAATATATCTTCATTTTGTTATTATATACAACTTTTATTTCAAAGAATTTTTTGTTTGATGAACATTTATTGAAAAAATCTGAAAAAACTGAAAAACGCTAAGAGTAAAGTACCACTTCCGGTTTTCCGATTTTCACCAAAAGCTTTTCAGTTCTTGCAATTGTAACAAAAAGCTTAAGTTTCAAGTTTCATCTCGATATCTTTAGCGGTTTTTGCGGTACAGCGCACACAGACACACAGACACACAGACAGACATTTTTCAAAAATGGTCTTATTCGACTCAGGGGACCTCAAAACGGATATTTCCGGTAAAATTTTTTATTCGAAAATTTTCACGAAAACAATACTTTTCCTTTGTATTACATACGGGGGAAAGTAAAAAACGCTCGGACACGTCGAGTGGTATTTTTAGTTGCGCATTTTTTTCTACAAAAACATTTTATACAGGGCGTGTCATGTAACAGTGGTCAATTCCAACTTTCTTATTTTAAAAGCAACTCCCTGTATGTTATTCAATTTTTGGATTCTTCAGAAAATTCTAGACATATTTCATATACAATGTCCTATACATTTCTATAATCAAATAATTGGTAACTTTTATTCAGTGTTTTTTTATGTTAATTTTTGCAATAAATCTGAAAACATTTAATATTTCCGAAACAGTTGAAGATAGCTGTTTCGGAAATATTAAATGTTTTCAGATTTATTGCAAAAATTAACGTAAAAAAAGAAAATTATTTTATTACAGAAATTCGCTACAACAGTGAATTTTTCGTTTAAGTATATATATATCCCGATGGATACGCTGTACATTTTTAAGTTTTCCTTGTTTTCATAAAAACGTCACATTTGAAGCTTCTAACGAGTTGAGTTATTAAAAAAAAGTACATGGTACTCGAAATGTACATCTAACAGTGAAACTGTACATCTAAAAGTGAAACTAAAGTAGTGTTTTATTAGTGATTTTTAACGAGCGTTTCCACTCCTTGATTAAGCAATATGTATGGTAACTGTTAGAGTTTAGAAAAGTCTGAGATTTTGGATTTACCAGCGCAAATAACCAAAACCAATAAAACACGTTCTATTGTTCTAATGATCTCCGAAATGGGTATTCTACTTGATTTGTTTGGCGCTTAATTTAGTTTCCCCGCGTGTTATTTGCATAAGGTCAATAATCCAAAAGGGGGCGGAAGACAAAGGCGTCTCTTGCGAGTCGTAATTTCGGCGCCGTAATTAAAAATTTATGGCCCGTTCGTGGAAATTGCGTGCGTAAATGTGCTCGTATAATTTCATAGTATACCTGCCTGCTTGCAATTGGACTTGGAAACGTAATTACAATTAACTTTGTTTGTATAACACTTTTTTATTTTAGCCTGCCATTATCAAACATGTATAATATATAAAATTACGAAAAAACTATTCGTGAAAATGCAAACAGTGTCTTAATTAATAAGACAATTTAAGACGATAAATATCCATTGAAACAACTACTTCCCGTGCAAATACACCTCCGGATATTGAATTATACTTTCAGTTAATTAATAAGACAACTTAAGTCGATAAATATCCATTGAAACAACTACTTCCCGTTTTCGTAATTTTATATATTATGTTTAAAGTGTGCAAACTATAAGAAGCGTAAGCTTAATTTCTCGAATTCAAATAGTTTTGAATTTGAATTTATCTTGATCAAACATGTAGTAAATGAAACTAGAAACAAAACAGGTAGAATTAATAACGATAATGACACATTTAGCAATAACGTTTCAATTAATAATCGATCTATTACTCGCGGAAATGTTATTTCTAAACTTCCAGGATTTCATTAATTATAAGAGTGCTCAAATATTTACTTACGGAGCTTCCCCTTCACTCCCTCTTTTATACTAGTTGCGGAAAGTTGAATGAGATAACCCGAGCAGGAGAAGTTTCCACAAAACCGACAACTTTCCCTCGTCTTGAAAAAGAATCTGTTTGCGGATGGAAAAAATTGCGCAACTTTTTTACGTGTAATTGCTGGACTTAAAATAGGGACTAATGTAATCCCGAAAGAAATCTTAGGTTTTTTTTTTCGGTTTTATGAATGATGTACACTTCTGTGCAATAAAATTAAGCACAAGTCTTATAATTGTTTTTCACAATATTCTAAAGGGTGATTCAATTTGAATTTCCACATTACAATCTAAAATATTTTTGACACGCCACTGTATTTGTCAAGGGCAGCGTGTGATTTCTAACCTAAAAAGTTAAACAAAAGTAGTCGTGGAGCAATATACGCAAGAACAACGTGTTAAAGGGATTATTGCAGTGTAACACGCCGATCGTGTTGGAAAAACCCACATAGTTTAGAGTAGCTCATCCGATGCCAAATTTACAGGACAAGTGGGGCGAATACAGTCAGAGAGAAAAGCGGCAGTTCGCTGTGCATTTCTGCATTGCACCTTGGTATGAACGGATGGGGTCTCGCGTCGCGTGGAATAGACGAAAAAAAAGCGTATAAAAAAGACGGATCGAAGGAAAGTGTCGATTCGTATTATTTAAACACGCTGATAATACATACAAGCTATGTATTGTTTTCAATTCGTTAGAAAGCGTTATCAGATCCTGTGTTATTTTTCGGTTTTTACAAAACACATGCTTTTTGCATTCGGTCTTTCCTGAATGTTGGAAGCATGCTGTACTTAGACCAATTCCTAAAGTTCCTAAACCAACAGATTTAAAACAGTTACGACCTATTAGTATCCTACCAGCTTTATCAAAGCTGATGGAGAAAATTATAACTAAACAACTTTTTTATTTTGTGACAGACATGAATATTTTGCCGAAACAACAGTCTGGATTTAGGAGAGGGTACAGCTGCGAAACAGCGCTACTTGCAGTATCTGATGATATCATTAGATCTGTTGATGAGGGAAATATTACAGTCCTAGTTTTACTAGACTATAGCAAGGCGTTTGACGCCGTAACACATAATACTCTACAACTTATCTTAAGATACATTGGTCTTGGGGAAGATGCTGTAAACCTCCTCAGTTGCTATCTCAGAAACCGTAAACAATGCGTTAAAATTAATAACAATATCTCTGATCTCATAGATATACGGAGAGGTGTCCCGCAGGGATCGATTTTAGGACCCCTGCTATTTACTATCTATACTAGTGGTATATTGGATCAATTAACGTACTGTTCCAGTCATATGTATGCGGATGATATCCAAATCTACCTTTCCTTCCCGCCAGAAACAATAGATATGTGTGAAACCCAGATAAATAAGGATCTTATGAGCATTCTTAATATATCAAAAACTTTAGACCTATGCATAAATCCTACAAAATCATCTTTTCTGATATTTGGAAATCGTAAGGCTCGTAAGATTACAGCGGAGAAACTAGACCTTCGCATAAATGGAATACCTATTCCCCATGCCTAGGAAGCTAAAAATCTAGGGGTTTATATGGATACGTGGGGACACTTGGCGGAGGAATGTGAGGGGGTGAAAGAGGAGTGGCTGGGAGCGAAAGGGAATAGAAGGGTAGTGGAGTGGATGAGAGAGGATGGGATCGGGGTAAGGACGTTGGAAAAGCTGGGGAGGGAGAGGGAAAAGAGAAGGGAGGGTAAGAGGGATACGGAAATGGAGAAATAACGAATGAATTGTAAATAGTCTGTAAGATATTAAGATATGCTAATAAAGGTCTTTTTTTTTTATATGGATACCTCATTACGTTTTAGAACGTTAATTAATAAATATATTTCAAGAGCATACCTCAACTTAAGATGTCTATACCAGCATAGACATTATCTTAGTACAAATACTAAAATAACATTATGTCAAAGTCTAGTTCTCTCCCACTTTAACTACTGCTTAACCTTATATCACGCGGCGATTGATTGCAACACGCGCATACGCATTCAAAGGGTACAGAACGCTTGTTTGCGTTGCATCTATGGTCTCAGGAAATTTGACCATATCTCGCATAAATTAAAGGATGCTAAATGGTTAGATATGGAAGCTAGAAGGAGGACTCAAGCTATGTGTCTATTTTTCAAAATAATTAATAACAAAATGCCGGCTTACCTATTTAACAAAATCACCTTTAGGTTTAGGAATGACGTTCATCACCTGAACACTAGATTCAGGGGAAGAATATCTCCTCCAAAACGCAAAACCTGTTTATTTCAACGCTCTTTCACGTATCAAATCTATCAGGCTTACAACTCGGCTCATGACTTGTTCCAAACATCTAGCTACAATAAATTTAAAGTAACTCTGAAAATAATAGCTTAACATTATCTGTTACACAGAGTATGTTTATATTTATACAAAAATAATGTAAATGCGTATGTACTGTTAGGCTTATAGTAATATAGTAATTAAGTAAATATTCTTGTTTTGTTCTTAAAGGTTGAGTGGAAGATCAGCAATATCTCCTAGAGATGTATATGCTGAACTCCGCCTTTTTTTCACTATGCTGCCGTATTTTGTGTAATGTATTGTTAATTTAATTATTGTAAAAAGCATTATAGTGGAAATAAAGATTTAAAAAAAAAAACAGGTGATTCTTATTCTTGTCATTATAACACATTATTTTTACATTTAAGACTCCAGTTTCGACAGCCGAACAAACTATGTGTTTGATTTTATTAAATTAGAGATTATTTCTTAAAAATATAATAATAAAATAATTCATGTTCATAAGCTCATTGTGAATATTTATATGCCGGACATATATGAAAAAAACGGAACATAGGATTTTCAATGATATTTTTTAAATGGGAATAGTATCTTCCCTAACTGCTATTGCCATGAAAATAATGTGTATTAATTTGGCCTCTGCCAAATTGGGTAAATACCCCAAATTTTGTATATTTGAACCTTACTAACTATGATGGTGAGTATGCATCTGATGTAATCAATCTCCATATCTCGGACCACCTCGCACAGAGATCCAGTGTGAACGTACCGGCAATAACTCCACAATGCGAGCGTCAGTCACGAAGGGTTTTCGACGACACAAGCAAGGGTATCTTTAAGGATAAACCTGGTTTGGTAAGTACTCCAATACTCTTTCTTATGTCCTCGATTTTGTTGTTTAGCCTCCTTTCCCATGTTGGTGTGTTCTTCTTTATAGTGTCTGCTTTATGGTCTATCTTGGTTTCAACCCCATGTAGTTGCAGTACGGTAATTGCTGCTGCATATACCAAATCATGTAACATTTCTAGGTTCGTACACTCGTTTACCTTGTTACTTAAGATGTCATTCGTTTGGCCTATGATTCTCGGTGTCTCTTTACCACCACGCAGTCTTGGGATACGATTTCTTAGGTCGGGTCTTATGCCATTTAGGGCCATGAGGTTCTTATCAAAGATCCGCTCTGCTTCGCTATCCTCAGCGTTCGGATTTAAATTTACTACTGTTAGTGTAGCGGGCGCAGGTATAGGATCTTTAGGGATTATTATTATTATTATTATTATTAATATAAAAGATTACATAATAAATTTAATAAAAAATGGAAACACATTAAAATATTATTTCCTTCCGAATATCCCAATATTAGGAGTAATGGATTATTCGCACTAAATAAGAACAATTGCATGAAAGTGTTTAATGGTTAAAATATTTTTGGTAAAATTAAAAAAAATAATGATCAATAAAATGAAACAAAGACTATAAAACATGTGTAAAATAACTGTTATTATTAGACAGTCTTTTAAAATATTAAACTATTCGCAAAAATAACTTTTGGTAAAATTAAAAAAAATAATGATCAATAAAATGAAACTAAAACTATAAAACATGTGTAAAATAACTGTTATTATTAGACAGTATTTTAAAATATTAAACTATTCGCAAAAATAAGAAACATTGAACGAAAGTTATTAATAGTTTTCTGTCAAATTTAAAAATGAAATAACTATGAAAAAATTAAATAAATAGTAAACCGAAACTGTCAAATATGTAAAAATTTTGAGTTTAGAAAAGGCTAAAAATTTGGCTTGGTCGCATCGCTTCGCGAAGTGCACAAACCAAATTTTAAAGCTTTGCTAAACTCAAAATTTTACATGCTTAACTCATTAAAGGCCGAGCAATTATAGAATTAACTCTAATAGTTGGTTTTATATAAAAATTGTGCACTAATTTTATGATTTATTGTATGACTTATTGTATGACATACTGTGAATTTTTCTTTTAAATATTCATAAAGTATACGATGTACATTTTTAGGCATTCGTCGATTTTATATAAAAGCGTGCAATATGAAGTTTAGAACGAGTGTTTCCACTCCCAGACTAAGCATGAAGTAACATTTCGAGTTTAGAAAAGCCCCGCGTAGAAAATTTGTCGAGGGTCGCGCCAGCGACCCGAGACAAATTTTCACGGGGCTTTTCTAAACTCGAAATTTTACTTCATGCGCACCCGTAAAAAAACGCTGAAATATTGTGAAGTTAGAAATACACTGGCATTCTTTTTTTATGAGGAATAATCGAAATATTTAAATAACAAAATATTTACAGCTTTCCCTACACATTTTAATTAACAATAAAATGATAATATTGCGTGTATGCGTCAATATATGTACATAAAAAAAAATAATATCTTTGAGGCCTCGTAGATGGCTTAGGAACCACTTTTGGATAGAGATAAGTTTAGTTAAATCGTCTTATTTTGTTTCAGAGAATAGAAGTGGTAGTGGTAGAGTGAACGCACAGTGGAACGCATTCATGAATGAATTCAAAATTATTTTTCATAGTGCCTTTCCACTGGTTAGATTTAAAGTCAGAACTCAAGCCAATAAACCGGTATATGCGGATTAGCCGGAGTTGAGGGGATGCAAGAGAGACCTTGATGTCTTGTTTGTATTGTCTCAATACGACGACAACTGTAAGAACATACTTTGTCAATGTTGCTAATGAACTTTTAAAGAATTTACCCGCTCACCAGTCAGTAAATACAAACAATTATTCTAAGTTTAAAGAAAAGGTATTTTTCTCATTTAAAGAAATCACACATAATAAAGTACGTGAGACTATAATCAAATTTAAATCTCAAAAAAGTTCTGATATATATGATATTACAGTAGATATTATAAAAGGGGTGAAGGACCTACTTATATCACCTCTAACTAAATTAATCAATGGCATCATCACATCAGGCATATTTCCTGACGCATTGAAATTTGCAAAGATCATACCTATCCACAAAGCAGGGGATATTAATGACATACAAAATTATAGAACCTATTATCTCTAAGGTAGTAGAAATTATATTAAAGGAACAAATAGTTGAGTATCTGGAATTAAATCAAATATTAAATTCGCAACAATTTGGTTTTAGATCCCAACGATCAACGACAGACGCAATTCTATCTTTACTTAAAATAGTTTCAAATTGTTTCGAAAAGAAAAGGTTCTGTGTAGGCTCCTTTTTGGACATGAGTAAAGCATTTGATTGCATATCTCATGAATTGATATGTGACCAATTGAAACATTATGGATTCACTTTGAATAGTCTAAAACTCTTATCGTCCTACCTTTCAAATAGGTTTCAAGTGGTGAAGTATGACAACAACATATCAAGTACGCTACCCATACAGCATGGTGTTCCTCAAGGATCAGTCTTGGGTCCAATTCTGTTTATAATTTATATTAACGATATGCCCAACTGTATCAATTCTGATGTAATATTATTTGCAGATGATACCGCCATGGTTGTAATGTAATGCTAATGGGGAAACTGATAATTAAAACATCTTATCTCCACGATGCACATTTATTAACTGTCAAATAAAATATACCTGTCCCGCGTATAAAAATAGAACGTTCACAAAAAACAGTAAAATAAATCTTTCCTTTCATTCTCCTTGAATACATATAAAATATAAATCAATACATATGACAATGGTCAATGTGGCTAATACAGTTGAGGATGTCATAGGTATTAGTAATGATACCCTCAACGAAGTCGCCACGTGGTGCAATAAAAATAATTTAATTTTAAAGGAAACTAAAACGAAGCAAATATTATTTACCTTAAATAAAATAAAATCTGTAAAATTTTTAGGCATCCACTTAGACCCCAAACTCAAGTGGGACATTTAGGGAGAAAGTTTAGCCAAGAAGTTGTCAAAAAATATGTTTTGCCTGCGCAGTGTATCATATTATACAAATTCAATACAAGCTTTAAGAACAGCGCATTTTGCGTTATGCGAATCGTACATTAGATATGGTCTCATTATATGGGGACACTCTGCATCAAGACACAGAATATTCTCCATACAACGCAGGGCTGTAAGACTTATTTCAGGAGGCAAATATACAGAAGATTGCAAACAATCTTTTATTAAAGGCAAAATATTAACATTGCCCTGTTTATATATACTGGAATGTCTTATATATATTAAAACAAATATAAACTTATATCCAGACCACAGACATCATGAGCATAACACCAGGAATAAAAATAAGTTATATCAGAACCAAATCCGACTACAAACTGTACATACTGGTACAAATTACTATAGCATCATATTTTATAACAACTTACCGCACCATATAGCATGCATGCCATTAAATAAATTTAAAGTAGTGATCAAAGAATATCTTCTGTCAAATGCATTTTACTCATGGAACGAATTTTTAAATTGCGATATTATTATTTAACCTGCTTTTTAACATGTTTGTGACGTACGTATACATTGATGTTTTATCTTTTTAACTAGTTTTTATCACTTTTAACTATTTATTTTAATTTATTTACAATTATATCTATTTACACTTAATATTAAGTAATCTTAGTCTGTTTGTGTGTGTTAACTTTTATTTATTAATGAATTTGCATATAAAACTATATT
Organism: Philonthus cognatus; assembly: GCA_932526585.2. Taxonomy (NCBI): domain Eukaryota; kingdom Metazoa; phylum Arthropoda; class Insecta; order Coleoptera; family Staphylinidae; genus Philonthus; species Philonthus cognatus. The sequence continues at coordinate 1,599,169 of OW052243.1, forward strand.
TAATAAATCTAATTTATTTATTTATTTTCAGGTATTATTATTATTTATTTTATTATATACGGATAATATTATTTTCTCCTTACCACGTCACAGTTAATCATTTAAATATACTTAATATTTATTTAAAATTTATATTTGAATTCTACTTATACAATCTTTACTTTACTTATTACATATGACTTGTGTAAATTCTTGTTGTTAAACACTAATAAATATTATTATTATTATTAATGGGCCTAATGAGGCCTAAGTGCAGTGCAGAACTGCACACTCCCCTTTGCACCAGAACCTGTATGTAAAAAAATCGCAGAAATTGTTTATTCAAGTAAATTCTAATAAACTTAATAAAAGACTAACACTTTCTTCACTAAAAACATTTATTTACGCTAAATGTACATTTCGAACACTACGTGTTCATTATCAATAGCTTACTGAGTAAATAACAATAAAGGGCGGGATACTTATACCTAAAGGGATTATGGGAAAAACACGTGGGTGAGGTTTTTCCCATAATCCCTTTAGGTATAAGTATCCCGCCCTTTATTGTTATTTACTCAGTAAGCTATTGATAATGAACACGTAGTGTTCGAAATGTACATTTAGCGTAAATAAATGTTTTTAGTGAAGAAAGTGTTAGTCTTTTATTAAGTTTATTATATTCAACTCTTCACGTAACTCAAACCAAATATACAAGTAAATTCTAATAATTGCATTTGCAAATTAAGTAAATCTTTTAAAAGAGTTTCTCATTAAACAAAAAATACGTTAGTTCGATGAAATCCTTTCGCCCAGATTATAAACATACTGTACCTATTTATATTCAAATGAAATTTCGGGTAAAATAAAATGCGAGATAAAAGTATCTATTTAGTGAAACCGTTGTATTATCTTTGGCGCGCCCTATATAAATATTTGGAGCGCGTGTTATTTAAAGGCTGCAAAATTCATTTTTGCTTTTGCAAATAGAAATTGCGTTTCACACGGGCCCGTTCAAACATTTCGTATTTGTTAAATAAAAATGCAATAAATATTTTCAAAAAGGGTAGAAAGACAAGGCCGTACTAACAAATTCATTTATTATATTTATTTCTATATACAGTATATAAGTTATGTCTGAATAAAGATGATGTATACAGGGTGTCTCCGCTAAACCGTTCGTTAAAAGTTTATGGGGTTGCCGTTGTACTAAAAATTTGAAAAAAATCCTTGTCATATGGTTGAATCGGTTCTCCTTATGTGAAATATTTTCAACTTTATATCACTTCCGGTTCCACCGGAAGTAGGACCAAGTTTGTTATTTTAAATAGAACACCCTATATATTAGTAATTTTTTGGGTTCCTCGTTTAAATTGCAACATATATTATTCGAACATATGTACACGTATCTCTTATAGTTTTCAAGAAAAAAATATATTTCTAAAATTCTGACCTCTAAAAGGCATCTTGAAATCTGTCTGTAACTTATCTTAAGAATAAGATAAAAATATGATTCATATCTCTACTTGTTCCTAGAGGATGCCTCTATGAGTGAATTAATTGGAAACTGTCAATTTTATAATAAGTGTTCTTAAAATGTCAATATCTAAGTGCCCTCTTCAATATCAAGTAATTAAATTGTTTTAAATAGAATGACCCAATTTTTATCACATGGTACGATTGGGGGGAAAATTTCTTACAAAAAAGTATTATAAAACTATACTCCTATCATTAACTCAAAGTTTTGGTGAATTTTTACATTTTTGGCAATTTGTCCTGCGCTGTGCGACCCTCGAGAAATTTTCTATGCGGGGCTTTTCTAAACTCGAAATTTTACTTCATGCATTTTTATCACATGTTACGATTAGGGGTAAAATTTTCTACAAAAAAGTATTATACAACTATACTCCTAAAGCAAGTAGTTTTCGAATTAATCATAATGATGGTTGCGACCGTAACTACGTGGTAATTCATGATCACTGAATCAAACACTTACTATGTTTTTACCACTAAATATTTTGTGGTAAAAACATAGTAAGTGTTTGATTCAATGAGTTTTCGAATTATTTCGAAAATTCGTTTTACGTAGCATTTAGGCAGGGAATAATGCGCGCATAAGTCGCAATTGAATTCTAGTAGGCCAGTAGTATGCTTTTGTTTTGTCGCGATTGTATTGCAAAACGTCAAATAATAAAAAGAATTAGTACAAAGTTTTACAGAAATCAAAAAATGAATAATTACACAAATCAACAAATTATCAATTTATTCTACCGATGTTAAGATAGCCATAGATTTTCCAGCCACGGATTTGCCCGGCGCATCCACCATCGATCGTAAATTAGAATAAATGTTTTTCTTAATTTAAGGCATATTATTAATAAAACAAAGAAAACTAAACTAATTCCAGCCCAAAAAATATAGCTCATCCAACCTTAAATTTATTTTCGTATATAGGATTTATCAAACACAAATAGATAGTCCTCCCAAAAGCATGTAATAAAATGACCAGATTTCAAACTTAAATTAAAAGTATGTAGTTGTGAATAAAATTATTTCTTTTAACTCTGACGTGTAGCCTAAAGCCTAACTAAGCCATTTAAGTAATAAAATGTTGGCAAAAATGTTAAATATATTTTTTATAAATTTTTTCCATCCAAACGACTCGAATAAAATAACCAGATTTCAAACTTAAATTAAAAATATGTAGTTGTGATTAAAATTATTTCCTTTAACTCTGACGTGTAGCTTAAAGCCTAACTAAGCCATTTAAGCTATAAAATTTTGGCAAAAATGTTAAATGAATTTTTTATAAATTTTTCCCATCCGAAAGACTTGAACAAAATGTCCAGATTTCAAACTTAAATTAAAAATATGTAGTTGTGATTAAAATTATTTCTTTTAACTCTGACGTGTAGCTTAGAGCCTAACTAAGCCATTTAAGCTATAAAATTTAGGCAAAAATGTTAAATGAATTTTTTATAAATTTTTCCCATCCGAAAGACTTGAATAAAATGTCCAGATTTCAAACTTAAATTAAAAATATGTAGTTGTGATTAAAATTATTTCTTTTAACTCTGACGTGTAGCTTAGAGCCTAACTAAGCCATTTAAGCTATAAAATTTTGGCAAAAATGTTAAATGAATTTTTTATAAATTTTTCCCATCCGAAAGACTTGAACAAAATGTCCAGATTTCAAACTTAAATTAAAAATATGTAGTTGTGATTAAAATTATTTCTTTTAACTCTGACGTGTAGCTTAGAGCCTAACTAAGCCATTTAAGCTATAAAATTTAGGCAAAAATGTTAAATGAATTTTTTATAAATTTTTCCCATCCGAAAGACTCGAATAAAATGACCAGATTTTAAACTTAAATTAAAAATATGTAGTTGTAATTAAAATTATTTCTTTTAACTCTGACGTGTAGCTTAGAGCCCAACTAAGCCATTTAAGCTATAAAATTTTGGCAAAAATGTTAAATGAATTTTTTATAAATTTTTCCCATCCGAAAGACTTGAATAAAATGTCCAGATTTCAAACTTAAATTAAAAATATGTAGTTGTGATTAAAATTATTTCTTTTAACTCTGACGTGTAGCTTAGAACCTAACTAAGCCATTTAAGCTATAAAATTTTGGCAAAAATGTTAAATGAATTTTTTATAAATTTTTCCCATCCGAAAGACTTGAATAAAATGTCCAGATTTCAAACTTAAATTAAAAATATGTAGTTGTGATTAAAATTATTTCTTTTAACTCTGACGTGTAGCTTAGAGCCTAACTAAGCCATTTAAGCTATAAAATTTTGGCAAAAATGTTAAATGAATTTTTTATAAATTTTTTCCATGCGAACGACTCGAATAAAATGACCAGATTTCAAACTTAAACTAAAAATATGTAGTTGTGATTAAAATTATTTCTTTTAACTCTGACGTGTAGCTTAGAGCCTAACTAAGCCATTTAAGCTATAAAATTTTGGCAAAAATGTTAAATGAATTTTTTATAAATTTTTCCCATCCGAAAGACTTGAATAAAATGTACAGATTTCAAACTTAAATTAAAAATATGTAGTTGTGATTAAAATTATTTCTTTTAACTCTGACGTGTAGCTTAGAGCCTAACCAAGCCATTTATGCTATAAAATTTTGGCAAAAATGTTAAATGAATTTTTTATAAATTTTTTCCATGCGAACGACTCGAATAAAATGATCAGATTTCAAACTTAAACTAAAAATATGTAGTTGTGATTAAAATTATTTCTTTTAACTCTGACGTGTAGCTTAGAGCCTAACTAAGCCATTTAAGCTATAAAATTTTGGCAAAAATGTTAAATGAATTTTTTATAAATTTTTTCCATGCGAACGACTCGAATAAAATGACCAGATTTCAAACTTAAACTAAAAATATGTAGTTGTGATTAAAATTATTTCTTTTAACTCTGACGTGTAGCTTAGAGCCTAACTAAGCCATTTAAGCTATAAAATTTTGGCAAAAATGTTAAATGAATTTTTTATAAATTTTTTCCATGCGAACGACTCGAATAAAATGACCAGATCTCAAACTTAAACTAAAAATATGTAGTTGTGATTAAAATTATTTCTTTTAACTCTGACGTGTAGCTTAGAGCCTAACTAAGCCATTTAAGCTATAAAATTTTGGCAAAAATGTTAAATGAATTTTTTATAAATTTTTCCCATCCGAAAGACTTGAATAAAATGTACAGATTTCAAACTTAAATTAAAAATATGTAGTTGTGATTAAAATTATTTCTTTTAACTCTGACGTGTAGCTTAGAGCCTAACCAAGCCATTTATGCTATAAAATTTTGGCAAAAATGTTAAATGAATTTTTTATAAATTTTTTCCATGCGAACGACTCGAATAAAATGATCAGATTTCAAACTTAAACTAAAAATATGTAGTTGTGATTAAAATTATTTCTTTTAACTCTGACGTGTAGCTTAGAGCCTAACTAAGCCATTTAAGCTATAAAATTTTGGCAAAAATGTTAAATGAATTTTTTATAAATTTTTCCCATCCGAAAGACTTGAATAAAATGTACAGATTTCAAACTTAAATTAAAAATATGTAGTTGTGATTAAAATTATTTCTTTTAACTCTGACGTGTAGCTTAGAGCCTAACCAAGCCATTTATGCTATAAAATTTTGGCAAAAATGTTAAATGAATTTTTTATAAATTTTTTCCATGCGAACGACTCGAATAAAATGATCAGATTTCAAACTTAAACTAAAAATATGTAGTTGTGATTAAAATTATTTCTTTTAACTCTGACGTGTAGCTTAGAGCCTAACTAAGCCATTTAAGCTATAAAATTTTGGCAAAAATGTTAAATGAATTTTTTATAAATTTTTTCCATGCGAACGACTCGAATAAAATGACCAGATTTCAAACTTAAACTAAAAATATGTAGTTGTGATTAAAATTATTTCTTTTAACTCTGACGTGTAGCTTAGAGCCTAACTAAGCCATTTAAGCTATAAAATTTTGGCAAAAATGTTAAATGAATTTTTTATAAATTTTTTCCATGCGAACGACTCGAATAAAATGACCAGATCTCAAACTTAAACTAAAAATATGTAGTTGTGATTAAAATTATTTCTTTTAACTCTGACGTGTAGCTTAGAGCCTAACTAAGCCATTTAAGCTATAAAATTTTGGCAAAAATGTTAAATGAATTTTTTATAAATTTTTCCCATCCGAAAGACTTGAATAAAATGTACAGATTTCAAACTTAAATTAAAAATATGTAGTTGTGATTAAAATTATTTCTTTTAACTCTGACGTGTAGCTTAGAGCCTAACCAAGCCATTTATGCTATAAAATTTTGGCAAAAATGTTAAATGAATTTTTTATAAATTTTTTCCATGCGAACGACTCGAATAAAATGATCAGATTTCAAACTTAAATTAAAAATATGTAGTTGTGATTAAAATTATTTCTTTTAACTCTGACGTGTAGCTTAGAGCCTAAACAAGCCATTTATGCTATAAAATTTTGGCAAAAATGTTAAATGAATTTTTTATAATTTTTTTCCATGCGAACGACTCGAATAAAATGACCAGATTTCGAACTTAAATTAAAAATATGTAGTTGTGATTAAATTTATTTCTTTTAACTCTGACGTGTAGCTTAGAGCCTAAGTAAGCCATTTAAGCTATAAAATTTTGGCAAAAATGTTAAATGAATTTTTTATAAATTGTTCCCATCCGAAAGACTTGAATAAAATGTCCAGATTTCAAACTTAAATGAATTTTTATAAATTTTTCCCATCCGAAAGACTCGAATAAAATGACCAAATTTCAAACTTAAATTAAAAATATGTAGTTGTGATTAAAATTATTCTTTTTAACTCTGACGTGTAGCTTAGAGCCTAAGTAAGCCATTTAAGCTATAAAATTTTGGCAAAAATGTTAAATGAATTTTTTATAAATTTTTTCCATGCGAACGACTCGAATAAAATGACCAGATTTCAAACTTAAATTAAAAATATGTAGTTGTGATTAAAATTATTTCTTATAACTCTGACGTGTAGCTTAGAGCCAAACTAAGCCATTTAAGCTTGCTGTCATAAATCAAGGTAATCAAATTACCTATAAGGTTGACTCAATTAAAACAAAGTCAACTTCGTACGATTTAGGTTATCTTGATTTTCACATCAGGATTTTGATGTACGACGTCAATACAGTCAATACAATAACTACTGTTGTAGCAGTTGTATTAGTTAAACAAGCCCCCCCCCCCCCTTCCCCTGGGTGAGGAGTGCTGGGGTAGGTCAGGAGGTCCGTTTGGAAATTCTGTAGTTGATGACGAAAGTGGTAAACCTTTCTGTTTATCTTATCACCTAACGTAAAATTGGGTATTGGTAAAAAGATGTAGAAAAGTGGTGGACTTTTTGTTTATTAATAGCCCACTCAACTCAAGCTACGCTACGATTTAAGTGCATACAAGGTATTATTGAGCCGACATTGAATTGTTTAATTACCTTGATTTTTCACGTTACGTGAGAAATTCCACGTATGACGTCGAAATCAAGGTGATTAAATCACGTACAAGGATGACTTGATTAAAAGATAGTCGATCTCGTACGATTTAAATTATCTTGATATTTTTGAGAAGACGTAGGGATTCCACAGGTGACGTAAAAATTAGTTTGAAATATGGTCATTTTATTCGAGTCGTTCGCATGGAAAAAATTTATAAAAAATTCATTTAACATTTTTGCCAAATGTTATAGCTTAAATGGCTTAGTTAGGCTTTAAGCTACACGTCAGAGTTAAAAGAAATAATTTTAATCACAACTACATATTTTTAATTTAAGTTTGAAATCTGATCATTTTATTGGAGTCGTTAGGATGGAAAAAATTTATAAAAAATGTATTTAACATTTTTGCCAAAATTTGATTGCTTAAATGGCTTAGTTAGGCTTTAAGCTACAAGTCAGAGTTTAAAGAAATAATTTTAATCACAACTACATACTTTTAATTTAAGTTTGAAATCTGGTCATTTTATTACATGCTTTTGGGAGGACTATCTATTTATGTTTGATAAATCCTATATACGAAAATAAATTTAAGGTTGGATGAGCTATATTTTTAGGGCTGGAATTAGTTTAGTTTTCTTTGTTTCATTAATAATATGCCTTAAATTAAGAAAAACATTTATTCTAATTTACGATCGATGGTGGATGCGCCGGGCAAATCCGTGGCTGGAAAATCTATGGCTATCTTAACATCGGTATTTATTCTTTATACATGGCAACTGCCAATTGAACAAAATTTGATTCCAATCTTCTAAGTCTTGTTTTATTCATCGGCGGCAAATGTGGATAACTTTCATTAAATATTCTACATGTTGCGCGCATAATTCCCTGCATAAATGCGACGAAAAACGAATCTTCGAAATAATTCGAAAACTACTTGCTTTAGGAGTATAGTTGCATAATACTTTTTTGTAGGAAATTTTACCCCTAATCGTAACATGTGATAAAAATGGGCCATTACATTTGAAAAAATTGAATTACGAGATATTGAAGATGGCACTTCGATATTGACATTTTAAGAACACTTAATGTCAAAATTGACAGTTTCCAATCAATATACTCATAGAGGCATCCTCTAGGTACAAGTAGAGATATAAATCATATTTTTATATTACTCTTAAGATAAGTTACATACAGATTTCAAGATGCCTTTTAGAGATCAAAATTTTAGAAATATTTTTTTTGCTTGAAAACTATAAGAGATAAGTGTACATATGTTCGAATAAAATATGTTGCAATTTAAGTGACGAATCCAAATAATTACTAATATATAGGGTGTTCCATTTAAAATAACAAATTTGGTGCTACTTCCGCTGGAACCGGAAGTGATATAGAGTTGAAAATATTTCACATGAGAAGAACTGATTCAACCGTATGACAAGGATTTTTTTCAAATTTTTAGTGCAACGGTAACCCCATAAACTTTTAACCAACGGTTTAGCGTAGACACCCTGTATATACAAGATAAATTCAAATTCAAAACTATTTGAATTCGAGAAAATAAGCTTACGCTTCTTATAGTTTGCACACTTTAAACATAATATATAAAATTACGAAAAAACAATTCGTAAAAATGCAAACAGTGTCTTAGTTAATAAGACAATTTAAGACGATAAATATCCATTGAAACAACTACTTCCCGTGCAAATACACCTCCGAATATTGAATTATACTTTCAGTTAATTTATAAGACAACTTAAGACGATAAATATCCATTGAAACAACTACTTCCCGTGCAAATACACCTCCGGATATTGAATTATACAATGAAATATTTAAAATCTTATTTAATTTGATCATCATCATTTTCACTCATTCCATTTTTGTGTACCTGTTCATTCCACACACAACACTTTTTCCAAGTAAGTTTGTTTTAATTTTATTCCTAATTTTTTTTTAAACGTCATAAGCAAAGCTATACTGAAGAGAGATAAATCTCGAAACGCGTCTATAGATGGCCTAAGACATTAGTTTTAATCCAAGTCCATTCACTTCTAATTTGTTGCTATCTCTCCTTTTATTTAAAATTGTATTGTTAGTTGGCTTGAAGAGAATTTGACGTAAACGTTACATATGCTTTAATAGAGCGTTGTAACAAATCAAATTAAATAAGATTTTAAATATTTCATTGTATAAATCAATATCCGGAGGTGTATTTGCACGGGAAGTAGTTGTTTCAATGGATATTAATCGTCTTAAGTTGTCTTATTAATTAACTGAAATAATAATTCAATATCCGAAGGTGTATTTGCACGGGAAGTAGTTGTTTCAATAGATATTTATCGTCTAAAGTTGTCTTATTAATTAACTAAAAGTATAATTCAATATCCGGAGGTGTATTTGCACGGGAAGTAGTTGTTTCAATGCATATTTATCGTCTTAAATTGTCTTATTAATTAAGACACTGTTTGCATTTTCACGAATAGTTTTTTCGTAATTTTATATACCCTGTATATATTTTCAAATTAATTTTACTTTATTTTATATGGTAATTTTTGTCTGTCATTCATATCTATGGTACTCCACTTGAATAAACCATCGAAAATACTGCACCTTGTACACGTAGTACTTTTTCCGTTAGTGTGTAGAAATTAAATATGTCCATTTAATCATAAAAACTAGAAAATCACAACAATAATAAAAAAATATTAAACAAATTGAACTATTAGCAACAGAAACCGAACTTGCGTTAAATAAAATACATAATACTTTCCTAGAAAAATATAAATTCGCGAATTACCTGAAGAGCAAAAATAATATCAAATGTGTTAATCATTATAATAATGAAATTAAAATAGCGAAATCAATTATAGAACTGTCAAAACTACATAATTTAATTTTTACTAAAGCTGATAAAGGTAACACGGTAATAGCAATAGATAAGAATGAATACATCAAAAAAATAGAAACCCTTTTCACGGATAATAAAATCACTCCCCTCCTGTCAGATTCATCTATTCCTAGTTTATATCCATCCTACATCCTCCATAGAAGATACAATCTTCACCAAAGCTTCCCTATATGATAATGCCATTATAATAGGCGATTTTAATATGAACAAAGCCAAGCATAAGCATTTAAATAACTTCCTTTCCCACTCCAATTTTAAGCGAATTAAAACCAACCCCACATTCCTCATGAACCAAAACCAAGCTAGCACCCCTGATATCCTGTTATGCACCAACAATCTAAAACCTTTAATCCACTCAGTCCATTTAATTCCCGATTTATGCTCAGACCATCTCTCTATTTCATTTAAACTAAAAATCAACCAAAACCCTACTCAAACATTACCTGAATTTATTTCTGATTACAAGCACGCAAATATTTCCAAAATATCAAACGACATCCTACAATTTATCTCCACCCATCCTGATATAAATTCCTCAACCACTTCCACTTTCAATAGCCTTCTTTCCAAATCAATCGACCGACACACCCCTAAAATTCCTAAACAAAATTACAAGTATCCGCTTCCTAAATTTATCCTGAGATTGATAAAATACAAACGACAGCTATACAGAGACTACAGACAGTTAGAGGACGAACGAATTAAAATAACATTTAACAGACTAAACAAAGACATACAAAAATTAATACTAGAATATAAAACCAGTAAATGGCTAGAGGCCTGTAACAATATCAACGACTTGCACGGAGGAAAAAAATACTGGACTGAAATCAAAAAACTTAGCAAATACAAATGTTATAGCAACATCACTGAAATAACTGACCCAATGACAAACCAGACACGTACAACAGACAAAGGCGTATCAGATACATTCGCTAGACACTACGAAAACACATACAAAACGACACAAGACACTTCCTATGACGACACTTTTTACGCTGAAGTAAACAGCTGGTACGAAAACCAATTTTGTAATACACCTCATACGCCCCCTCCCACAGATGACAAATTAGACGAAGAGACATACTACGAACAGTTACATAAAGGTAAAAACACCGCCCCTGGACATGACAAAGTACCCAGACAAATCCTAAAAGCTCTTCCTCACCCCATACATACATATATCCTTCAAATCTTTAACTACAACTATAGTGAACAAATATTTCCACCGGATTGGAAGCACGGTATTATTACCTGCATCCACAAACCTAACACCGATCCCCTTCTCGTAAATAACTACCGTCCCATTACTCTCCTACCCGTCCTTGGAAAGCTGTTTGAATCCTTATTAAAACAAAAAATCCTCTCTCAAATAAAGAATCGTATTCCTATATACCAATTCGGCTTTCTTCCAAAACGCTCCACTACACTTCCACTAACCATCCTTACTTCCAATTACCAAACTAGCCATCTAGAAGGAAAAAAGACCGCAGTGCTATTTCTGGACATAGCTAAGGCATTCGATAGTATATGGCATCGGGGTCTTCTCTATAAGTGCAGAATCCTTAACATTCCCCTTCACCTCATAAAACTCATCCAAAAATTCCTTTTAAACCGCTCACTACAAATCCGTATCCAAAAATCCCTATCATTTATTTTTCACCCAGAACAAGGTGTTCCCCAAGGTTCCCCTCTATCCCCACTGTTATATAATGTATTCTGTTACGACCTTTACAATCCTAATCCCAATTTTATAGACCTTGCTAAATATCCTCTACAATTTGCCGATGATACCGCCCTAATTTCCCACTCAACAACCCTAACCTCAACCATAGATTCCCTTCAAAACTTAGTTAAAAAAAGCTCTGCGTGGTTTTCCAAATGGAGACTCAAAATAAATCCTAATAAATCCCAACTGTTCCTACCCTACCACCGGTTAACACCTAATTCTCCATCGATATCCATAAACAACTCCATAATTCATCCATCTCCTACATGTAAATACCTTGGTATCCATTTCGATAACAAATTATCATTTAAAAAACACACATCATTAACTAAAACAAAGACAATTAAGAGAGCAAAATATTTCAGATGTCTCACGTACAAAAACCAGGGAATTAATACGAATACGTGTGCAACTATATATAAAATGATATGTCGCCCTATGTTGGAGTACTCCTCCATCCTCTACTTAAATCCCTCCAAATCCACCCTCAACAACCTCGAGGTTGCGGAGAGATCGTCCCTCCGTACTCTTACAAAACTTCGGCACCCCCAAAATCCTCTCTATAATCCCTCAAATACCCTCCTCTACCAAACAACAAAAATATTACCAATCAGCGACAGACTTCGATTCCTAGTAGAGCGATTTGCATGCAACGATAGTAATTACGATCTACTCAAACAAATGTGTATCCCCAGAAAACCTGACATTCCCCCCAAATTCAAAAACCCGCACATCACCCTATTCGAATATATATCCTCACTCCACCCTCCTTCCCCTACATAATTTAAAAAAAAAAGAAAAAAAAAAACAAAGATAAAAACAAGGGCAGAAAGACTTATGGTCGATAGCCCTTATTTGGGAATGCAATATAAAAATAATTTTGTTTTGTTAATACTAAATTTATTGTACATAGTTCTCAAATAATAAAGATTTAGTATATATATAAAATCACATTAATCACTAAAGATCCGACAAAACAATTCCAAAAAAATGTAAAAGCAGCAATAAATAACTCTAACGCATTGTTCTCTGAAAAAGAAAAATACTTTTTGACATGTATGAACCCGCAAGCCCCTAAGTTATATGGATTAATTAAACTCCATAAAGAGAACAGCCCAATTAGACCGGTTGTGTCATATGTTAATGCCCCATGTACCCGACTAGCTAAGAAGTTAAACAACATTATTATAGAACACACTAAATTCAAATCAAAGTTTTCAATTAAAAATAGCGTAGAATTAATTAATAAAATCAAAGACATATATTTACCTAACACAACAAAACTAGTGTCATTTGATGTTAAAAATTTATTCACGAACGTGCCTCCGACCGAAGTTTTCGCATTGATTAAAGATAGGCTAATAAAAAACAACACAAATCCCGTAATAAAATCGGAAATTCTGAACCTTTTGGAAATCTGCCTCTCGCAGAACTATTTACAGTTTGATAATAAATGTTTTCGCCAGAAGGAAGGCTTGGCCATGGGAAACCCACTAAGCCCCCTCATGGCGGAGATATTTATGGATAACTTTGAAGAGGGATTATCTCAGTTGCCGGTCTTTAAGAAATGCGTTTATTGGTTCAGGTACGTCGATGATGTTATTTTAGCGTTCAATGGCACCGACAGACAATTAGATTCATTTTTAAATCTGTTAAATTCACAACACAATAAAATACAATTTACAAAAGAAATAGAAACAGAGGGTTCCATAAATTTTTTAGACTTAACCATAAAAAGAATTAATAATAGACATGATTTTTCAATTTTTCACAAACCAACACATACAGACACAACGATTAATTATAAATCCAACCATCCAATCTCACACAAATTAGCTGCTTACCATTGTATGGTACATAGGTTACTATCAATCCCAATGGCACAACACAATTATGATAAAGAATTAAACATTATTTTTCAAATTGCATACAAAAACGGTTTCAAAAAATCTATAATTGAAAAAATAGTACAAACAAAACAAAGACATAAAACAATTAATTCTATTTACCCTATTATCAAAGACAAATCTATAAAAAACTATTCATCACTAACATACACAGGAGAAATAAGCAATAAAGTCGCGAAAATGTTGGAAAAAATAAATATTAAGGTAGCATTCAAAACAAATAATACAATAGGGAAAATAATTAAAAATAACAAAGATAAAACCTGTATAACTCAACAAAGTGGAGTCTATTTGCTAAATTGCAAAGACTGTCCTAAGACATATGTAGGACAAACCGGAAGGTCGTTCAAAGAAAGAATCAAAGAGCACAAAACCTCTTATGAACAAAGGAAAACCAACTCCACATACTCCAACCACCTCATCGAAGAAAACCACCACTTCGACGAAAACTTCAAAGTGCTTCACAGAGAAGAAAAAGGCCGGAAACTTAACATCTTGGAGAGCATGGAAATTAATAAAAGAAAATACACAGGACAACTTTTGAACGACCAATTAGACTTAACAAACTCACCACTCCTAAATTTAAATTTCGCTGAAAAACCCACCCCCCCATAAACATTGTATATATAATGATAATGAGTGCTTAGCACTCGAAATGTACATCTAACACATAAAAATAAAAGTGAAGTAAGGAATAAAAACAGTTTTTTTTCATTGTGATTAAATACTCCACATAACTCAAATCAAACAATTATTGTATATATACCTGTACTGACAAATGTAATTTATCATTTCTTCGCCTGAAGAAGCCACAGTGTGGCGAAACAATTGTAGCGAGTTTACAATATATATTTGAAAGTTTTAAATTATTTTATTTTATTTATATCAAAATAATAAAAGAATCCCCTTTATTGCATTGAATTTCACTTTCCTGGATCCGAGAATGTGTTTTAACGAAACCGTTTCGCAGATTTAGGGAATTTCATCATCAATAATTAAAGAATCCCCCTTATTGCATTCAATTTCACTTTCCTGGATCCAGGAATGCGTTTTAACGAGACCGTTGGCCAGATTTGGGGAATTTCATTAAAACGCGACGGTTCGGTATCCTCCAAGGAAATTTTGTGTTGACCTGACATCGATATCTAAAAAAAAAGGCGAGGAATCGAGGACATTTTATGATGACCTGACATCGATATGTTAAAAAAGGCGAGGAATCGAACGTCGATGGTGGTAAATAAGGTTTTACCCCCCTGCGAACAAAAATCGTAAAGGCGCGTTTCCAAGGTTCGTGTCAGGTGTATCTACCCTCCCTGGGTGACGGTCAATCGATAACACGCCGCTGTGGATATAACCTACCCTCCAAACACATCCTCGCTGTCATTACCACACTTTCCCTATGTCATGTAAACTTGATGGTACATCATTTGTAAATCTCTTCAATAATACAAAAAAAACGAATTAATTATAATAACTGTATGTTTTTGAGTTTATATTTGAATATGTATAGTTGCGAGAGAAAAAAAAAAAATAGTACAGTAGAATATTTGGCTATGTGAACTGGATTTTCTTGTAATGTACCCCTCTGTATATTTATTTCATTTATATAATTAAATACTTTAGTATCGTGCATTTTTGATAATCATATTTAAAGTTATTTATGTTTGTTTCACTTATTGATGTTTGTTGTTGATTTTTACTTAAATATTATTCATTGCTAAATGTTATCAGAATGCATTTGCTAATGCTAGAGCACAGATAAGCCTGGGAAGAATAAATAGTTAATTAGAATTTGTACTTAATGGAAAAATTCCGCTAAAGATGATAAGGTTCACCCCGGCTTATGCGTGCCCCTTCTTACGGATTGTTTGCTTAACGAAGAACCATTATTCATTACTATTAGATTTTATTTCCGGCACTTCTGATTTGACTCTCGAACGCAAGACAGTAAAAATATTACTTACTCCGATTAAATTCAATAAACTTCGTTAAGCAAGCTAGTTAAAGTTTCTAAATATATTATATTGTAATATTCACAAGTTTCTCAGTTAAGAAAATAGAATTGATATTCGTTATATAAAAACATCAAGTTATTTTAACCTCACCCAGAATAAAAGAACCTAGTTAATATTAAATAAATGTTAAATATTGAAAATACTAAATAATTAACATTACATTCTTTAATTTTTCAAATTGTCAATCAAATTGATAAATCTGTAAAAATGTCCAACAAAATTTTAATTTATGCCACTTTGAAAAAGTGACTACTTTTTACTTTTGAGTAGTGTAAATATAAATATCAATATGAATAAAACGCTCATTCAGTACTATTTTAATTTATTTAAAAGATGATGCAAAATCAATTATTGTCACTGTGCCACAAGTTTGTCAACTGTCACGTATGGTTGATTTTGAATCTGGGCGACTCAAATAAAATATTCTTCACATAAATAATAAATATCGTAAGTTTAATATTATTTGTGTAATGTTTAATTTACACACATTTATTATTATACAGGGCTTTCATTAATTCCCGAACCCCACGTGACTAAATTTAAAATTGCCGCGTAAATGATTGTATTTGTACGTTGGAGGCTTTGAAAAAAGTAACCAAACGTTACTAAAGTCAAATTTGACATAAACGTTTATGCGCGGTGCATCGTTAAACCAACCTTTGAGATCTTACAAGATTCGCCCGGAATTTTCAGGTAAGCAAAAATTGTTTAATTATTCTAAAACATTGAGTTTTATTTCTATTTATTTTGCAGAGTCAATTTGCTAGGATAAGCAAATACTGCGAAAATGGTATTTACAACGGAGCAAGACGCGTTTATTTTGATGGCACATTTTCGTAGTGCTTAATATTAATATTAATATTTTCAGTCGTCATAAAAATACGCCGGCGAATAAATAATTTTAAATCTAGGGAATTTTTGTGTGAGCCATACCACCTTGTACATTTGGTTGCCTATTATTTTTGGTCACGTGGGGTTCGGGAATTAATGAAAGCCCGGTATATATATTTAATGTAAAATGGAGATTTCCGTACAAATAAATAAAAAATAAATAAATAATAAAAAAAAACCTCCAGAGCGCCATAATTTTTTTTTTAATTTAAGTTGGCTACACGCTTTAGGAATTGACATATAAAACGGCAGACATGATAATTGTAATATCATATGTTCAATTAAAAAAAAAAAACCTCTAGAGTGCCATGGAAAATATTGTAGGTTGGCAACTATGAAATTATGTATTATAATTATTTTTTTTTATTGAACATATATTATATAAAGAAATGCTTTTCTTCTGACAGCTACTATCTACGTATATATTGTTCACACAAATTTGGGTCTAATGAAATTTCCTTAACGACGATAGATGCCATTATCTCGCATTTCCCTCGCCGGAAGTACACAAATGCATTCGGCCTAGATTGTTTGCGGACCGTAATCTTATTATAGCGCCACACATCACGTACCGCATTCCTACAATACTAATAAAATAATAAACAAATACTATATAGATTGAATTAGAATTAAACACTTCAATTTTATCGCGCTCTTAAATATTCATTTATGATTATAGTTTTCTCTTAATTTCCCTCAGTTAGATCATTGTCGGGTTGAATATGATTCTAACGAGTGTTTTCCACTCCAAGACTAAGCCTGAAATAAAATTTCGAATTTAGAAAAGCCCGGCGTAGAAAATTTGTCGAGGGTCGTGCAGCGACCCGAGACTAATTTTGACGGGGCTATTCTAAACTCAAAATTTTACTTCATGCGCCACCATTTCGTAAAAGAAGAAGAAGAACGAAAAGCAGTTAGGATAGCAATTTATCAAGCGATGAAGAAGATATTATGGGTAAAACAAAGTCATGTATGGAATGAGAGCAAATTGTTTATATGTATATAAGATCCCTTTTTATATGATTAGGGTAAATGACACCAATCAATAACACAACTGAGTTTCTGTAATTAAAGATTTATTATTTACACGTTCTTAATTACATTATTTACACAGGTCTTACCTGTAATTAAAGAAACGACATTTAATGTCACTAATCACAATGTCAGTACCCAACTGCAAACGTACAAGTTTTATTTGTATTGTTTCGTAAACGATTCATCACCGTGCCGACGCTCGTGAGCGCGGCAATATTTGAATTTAATGGAATTATAATTTCATTACATGTATTCAACGCCACGGGCTTATATTCTAAAATTCCGATTCTCAAAAGCAACGGTAATAATGTTGTATCAAATTAAAGATATTACTTAAATCGAGCAGGTTAATTCATATTTATTAATTATATTCAGCCAATTCAGCAAATACCTGGTGGTGGAACTTTTGCCTTTTTCCATATTTACAATTTATTTATTTATTATTGCACTCGGTATGTGCTTTTCACTATTAACAGGGTAAATTATAAGTTATTGCTCTTCTTTTCAAAAATGAATTCCTCTATTCTTTTTACTAATTACACTGGTCGGCATGAAAATCGGCCCTGACACCATTCCTGCTGATTCTTATGTAAAATGACCTCCTGAATCCGAATATGACCCCCGTTTTCCCCCCATCACCCACCGTTTTCGGGGGAGGCCCCCCCACCTATTTTTATCACTTTTCGATAATTTGGAGGGATGGAAAGGATTATTTTAGCCTTTACGTTTCTTCTGAGGGGCTAGAGAGGTGAAAAGTTCCAAAACATGAACATTTGTAGCAAGGAGGTAGATTTGGGGGGGGGGGGGGATTTGCCCCATTAAATTGTAAAAAAATCCTTTAAAATGATCGATTTTTCCGTTTTTTTCGCAGTTTTTTCACTTATTTTCTACATATTCCAGCTTCCATCCCCCTCATCCTCCTCCAAACAATAAAAATATATAGCAACAATATATAGCAACAATAATAAAAATATATAGCAACAATAATAAAAATATATAGCAACAGTTCGGAAGATTCACTGTACCACGCTGGCGCTCTCAATACCTCGCGCGCACATGTTTGCCCAGGAATTTTCATTTTTATTTATTATTCTTTACAGCTAAAATAATCCTTTTCACCCCTCCAATGGATGGGGGAAACGGGGGGAGTATTGAGAGCGCCAGCGTGGTACAGTGAATCTTCCGAACTGTTGCTATATATTTTTATTATTGTTGCTATATATTTTTATTATTGTTGCTATATATTTTTATTATTGTTGCTATATATTTTTATTATTGTTGCTATATATTGTTGCTATATATTTTTATTGTTTGGGGGAGGATAAGGGGGGATGGAAGCTGGAATATGTAGAAAATAAGTGAAAAAACTGCAAAAAAACGGAAAAAATTGATAATTTTTAATGATTTTTTTACAATTTAAGGGGGCAAATCCCCCCCCAAATCTACCTCCTTGCTACAAATGTTCATGTTTTGGAACTTTTCACCTCTCTAGCCCCTCAGAAGAAATGTAAAGGCTAAAATAATCCTTTTCATCCCTCCAAATTATCGAAAAGTGATAAAAATAGGTGGGGGGCCTCCCCCGAAAACGGTGGGTGATGGGGGGAAAACGGAGGTCATATTCGGATTCAGGAGGTCATTTTACATAAGAATCAGCAGGAATGGTGTCAGGGCTCGAAAAAATTTTTTTTTTTGCAGACCAGTGTTATTAGTTTAGACATATGCAATGATATCGTATGTTCAATTAAAAAAAATCTCTAGAGTGCCTTGGAAAATATTTTAGGTTGGCAACTCTGAAAATATACATTATAATTATTGTGTCTGACGTTTTATCTGTCAGTTCCTGAAGTGTGTAGCCAACTTAAATAAATTTAAATTAAAACACTTGGTTTGTATCACTTATTTATATTTTCTCCGACTAGTTTCGACCATTGGTCATCTTCAAGAAGGAATGTTTTTTTTAATTGAACATATAATACAATTGAAAAATATATAATCAAAATGACGTTTATGCAACATTAAATAACAAAAATAACTATAGAGCGGCGTTACCAACCTATATTCTTTACCTTACGGCCGGTTACATAATAATTGGTTTAAAGTGAGTAGGGAGAGATAGCCGATTCTAGAACCTCCTCCTCCTCGCGGAGGAGGAGGTTCTAGAATCGGTTATCTTGTGGGAGGAGGAGGAGGATGAGGAGGACGATGGGGAGGATGAGGAGGACGATGGGGAGAATGAGGAGGAGGTTTTTGAATTTTGGCTAACAAGGAAGAAAAGGGAGTAATTTTTTTATATATTTTTTTTTTGTTATTTCTGTTCATTCAAATAAATTCCTCGCCCACCCTTACCCAATATTCTAATAACTGGTTCAAGATTAAGATCTATGTCCAAACCTACCGACACCCATTTAGAATTACTTTTATTTAAAAAATACGTATTCGACGACAGCAAATTTTTCATAGCGTTCTTCTTTTGTTTTACAAGTTGATTGTTGGGGTTGGAATCATCGTTGGTATCGTTGATATTCCATGGAACATCAACAGTAGTAGTCTCACCATGATTCGGTAGATTTATATTAGAAAAAGGTTCTTCACCCTCTTCAAAAAATCTCGAGTCATTTGCTGAATTCGCATTATCAATTGGCCCATTATTTTGAATTTGTGCTCTAATAATTTGTTTATTTGTCGTTATTTGTCGTTTCACTAAAATTTCACTTCAATCAATAAATTAATTTATTTTCAAAATAATTACAAATACTTTTTTTTTTTTCCACATGAGGTGGTATCGCTTAGCGTCCCTGCACTACGGTCTCCGTGGTCCTTTTGTGCTCCTCTGGTTATTTTACTCCCTGTATATTCCTGTGTCTTCTAAGAAGTCCAGGAGTTTGGGCCAGGGGATGTTCTTGAGCTGTTCTTCAGGAAGCACGGGCTTCCCGAGTTGCTCCGTGCGTTGCCGTTTGTAGGCTTCGCATGTGCACAGTAGGTGTTGGGGAGTTTCCTCTTCTTCCAAGCACCCACGGCATAGGGGGCTTTTCTCAAGACCCATCCTATGTTTGTGCTTATTCAGGTACAAATACTTACTTATTATTCAATTTATTATTGACAACAACACTAATTAGTGACACAGTTCTGGCAGATGTATTCTTGACAACAACACGTGTACTGTAATAAGTTACACCCATCCGGCAGATCTTATATAGTCCCATAATATTATGTTGGGGGGAGGTTCTGTATATATTTTTACTTCACAACGACCTCACATACTTCTCCTCTGAAAAGGACTAACTACTTTATGATTTTCCCGCCTAAAGGAGGTCGTTTACCCACTCATTAGAATCCAATTTAAGGCATTCAATACCCTCAATCATCGATGTTGCTAACAACACTTTAACCGCATTGACAATATTTATTAATAGATTCATATATGACATCTTATGTATTATTCATCAGTCGCCCTTGAACCATCGAGATGAACACATCTTGTCTTGTGCATGGTCCGCCTATAGCGATACAGCGCATAAAAGCTGTAATGTATCGGGTGAAAATCTTAAGGGGGTAAGGGCCCCTTTGGATTTTGATTAGACACATTATTTGTCTTTAATGGATGCTAGACAATACGTTAGACCGTGGACTGTAAGCACTCAAGGGTGATATTTTTAGCCGATTCTATGAACCCTACCTCTTCTATTTGGTGAAAACTATCTTAAAATTATTAAGAGTATATTGCCTCTTTAGAATCAATAAAACCGTAAAGTAACCTCCTCCTCCTCCTCCTCTTCATTTTATGAGGAGGAGGAAAGAAGGTTCTTTGGAGATTCTAAAAAGACACCTCCTCCCTACCAGGAGGTTTTAACTCTTTTAATCATTTTGAGGAGTTTCCTCTCAAATGAGGAGGAGGTTCTAGAATCGGCTGTAACCCTCTACTAAAGTGACTTCAACAAAAGTCGACTTTAGGTTAAAGTCGGCATTAAATATTAATGCGTTTCATAATCAGTTTCCGATCTGACTTTAGTAAAAGTCGACTTTAAGGTAACGAATAAAGGTTGGTAACGCCGTTTTTATAGTAATTTTTATTATTTAATGTTGCATAAACGTCATATAGATTATATATATATTTCAATTGTGTCATTACAAATGTCTAAACTACCAATAAGTAAAAATAATAAAGGCATTCATTTTAGAAAAGGAAAGGAATTACTTTTAGTTTGCCTCGATAAAAGTGGAGGCTAATATGAAGTTCACGGGCGATTCACCAACATTATTTTTTACTTGCTGATTATTGTAGATGCATCTTTTTAAATGATCCGCCACGTTAGCACCAGTGCCACTGGTGGTGTATACGGTTCATTATTTTCTTATAATCTCCCATAATAAGAACGTTAAAGCAGCGGGGATCCGAGAAGGCTGCGATTCGGTCGCCATGGCAACCACTTTTACATTGCTCTTATGGGAGACGACTGTCACCGGGAGTGGAAAAATCGAAGAATTCATTTTAGAAAGTTCAAATTTTCACAGGACCGAAAAAAAAAATTCCACATGTCTTAAGCTAAGCGGCGTTCAAATCCGACCGCGATTTCTATTTTAAATCATTTTTTTAATTTTACGCCGGGCGGAAGATATCCTAACATCAATACTTTACACGCTGGTCTTGCTTCACACGGAACTTTTTCAGGTCGCGCATAGCACAATTTCGATGGGATTTGACCTGGCCTTCCCAACGCGACACTTCCGAGCGCTCAAATCGCCCGATTAAAAAAAATATCGCATTTAATCGATTTTGCAAAAAAAAATAGATTTTCAATTTTTTTTTTTCAGAATACCATTAGAAACACGACCGAGAATTTTTTCTATCGAGGAAAAGTATTTTTTTTTTGAAATTGAAATTTCATGAAAATATATACCGGGTGTCTAAATCTCGCATTTAATCGATGGTTTTTATTTTTTCTCCAAAATGTTTTGTTTAAACGCAGATCGCTAGGATTAAATTTAGCGGTGTTCCGAGAAGGCTGCGATTTGGTCGCCATGGCAACCACTTTTACATTACTCTTATGGGAGACGACTGTCACCGGGAGTGGAAAAATCGAAGAATTCATTTTAGAAAGTTCAAATTTTCACAGGACCGAAAAAAAAATTCCGCGTGTCTTAGGCTAAGCGGCGTTCAAATCCGAAAGCGTTTTCTATTTTAAATCATTTTTTTAATTTTACGCCGGGCGGAAGATTTCCTAACCTCAATACTTTACACGCTGGTCTTGCTTCACACGGAACTTTTTCAGGTCGCGCATAGCACAATTTCGATGGGATTTGACCTGGGCTTTCCAACGCGACACTTCCAAGCGCTCAAATCGCCCGATTAAAAAAATTATCGCATTTAATCGATTTTGCAAAAAAAAATAGATTTTCAAAATTTTGCCTCTATCGTGTTCAGAATTTCATTAGAAACACGACCTATCTATCGAGAATTTTTTCTATCGAGGAAAAGTATTTTCTTTTGCAATTGAAATTTCATAAAAATATATACCGGGTGTCTAAATCTCGCATTTAATCGATGGTTTTTATTTTTTCTCCAAAATGTTTTGTTTAAACGCAGATCGCTAAGATTAAATTTAGCGGTGTTGGGACATGTTTTTTTTTTTATTATTATTGGCCGCCTTCACGGGCTGTCAGCACATTTTCGGTTGAAAAATTGAGATAGAGGAATTTGGTTTTCACATTTCGATTTCGAATAATTATCCGCAACCGACAAGATGAAACAAGACGAAACAAAACAATTAAAATTAATTAATTTTTAAGTTTAACGTGTA
Organism: Philonthus cognatus; assembly: GCA_932526585.2. Classification (NCBI taxonomy): domain Eukaryota; kingdom Metazoa; phylum Arthropoda; class Insecta; order Coleoptera; family Staphylinidae; genus Philonthus; species Philonthus cognatus. Next base: position 1,622,427 of record OW052243.1, read on the forward strand.
TATACAGGGTGGTCTAAAACCGTGATATTCTTGATTATTTTTTTTGACCGACTTAAAATGCTCCAAAACGATTTGTTTAAACGTAGGGTGGTATGGTTTGACCTCGCGGTGCTCAGCAAATTATTTTAGAGCCAACAAATGGCCGCCTTCCCGGTGTTTCAGCAAATTTTCGGTCCAAAAATTGCGCTAGAGAAAATTTGTTTCCACGGGGATAAAGGAGCCACTACCCTCTCTATGTGCGAGCGAAGCGAGCACCCTAGCGAGCAAGGCAAGCGAGCGAAGCGAGCGGCTGGAGCGAAGCGACCATCTCTTCCAACCTTTTCACGGACCTTTACATCCATCCACTCCATAACCAGTACAAAACAACGATTTACCTTGCAGTCCCCACCATTCGGCTCATGCACCAACGCCTCTCCCCCTCCCTTTACCCTTGCTACTATTATACATATATTTTTCTTCAACATCATTTATTTTTCTTTTTAATTATGCAATTCGCTTTACATTTCTACATTTCCTTGATTCGGCCCTCGGCTGCCCGGTTGGTAAATCGGGCTAAATGCTAGTCTTAAAATATAAAGCCAAAGTTGAAATTATGTAATAAAATCAACGATTACTTCTTGCGCCACGCGTATAAAACACTGATTTAATGTGAAATGGTCTTTCATCAATTTACAAGTGAAATAAGATTAATATGTTAGTTATCAATTATGAACAGTGGAGGCTTCTACTTCGTTATACATGTTAATTCAATAAAATAAAACACATTATCAATTGTTTAAATGGCTAGGAAAGTGTTATGTTGGGCACATCACTATTTTTTATTAGTTAGTTTTAATATAATTTAACCTTTTAAACTGTTTTTTTTTTAATCAGTTACTTACACCCCTTGTATTTAGCTGATACAATTCTGATTGAAAATTTAAATGATTTTGTATTCAAAACCAATTTACTTAAAGCAAATCGAAAATATAAAAATAGGTAACACGTAAATGTGAGAATTCGTAATCAAATCGACGTCATTCACAACCAGATTACGTAAAAAGCTTCTTACTGTATTTAGAAAAAGCCCGACGTTTACATAAATAAGCGCGAAATAAATCGATACGTGTTAAAATCCCTCATTTGCACTTAATATTCGATCCAAAAGGAAATAATAATCGACATTCACAACTAAACAATAATCGATCGGGTCAAGGGTGCGGTAAAAATTATGTTAAGGGCTTTTTCGAGTATTTCTCTGCTCAGTTTAAACATATATTATGTTAAGGGGCTCATGAAAATATTTCATAAATTCACGAATATCTTGAAATATTGAAAATTTCATAAATTGACAATAATCTCGAAATTTTGAAAATCTCATAAAAATTTCATCAAAATTACGAAAATCTAAGATATTTACGAAAACTTCCAAGGTTTTAAAAGTCGACTGATAATTTCAATATTGAATGAGGAATATTTTTTTAAGTTTACAATAAATCAGTGTTTTATACGCGTGGCGCATGAAGTAAAATTTCGAGTTGAGAAAAGCCCGAATTTGGATTTGGACGCTAGCGCGTCCAAATCCAAATTCTTGGGGCTTTTCTCAACTCGAAATTTTACTTCATGCTTAGTCTGGGAGTGGAAAACACTCGTTAGAGAATAATTGATAACTTTTTTTGAACTCGCCGCCTCGAAAGTGGGGTTTTTATCACCGTTTTGACAACTCGAATAAAAAGTCGATTAAGGGCAACATTTTTAAAATAAACAAAAAATGTTTTTAGGAGATGTAATAATAATTGAATAACCTTCAACTTGCTGTTAATTACGAATTTGTATCATAAAAATTGTATTCATAATGGATGCGTAAAGTTGGAGTTTTATGTTTTCTACAGATTTTAAACGATTTCTAAAGCCGAAATGTTGGTGAAATAATTTGTTTCTCTAGAAAATAAATCGATCGCATTGTTTCTTATATTGTTTAGATTAACTAAGATTATTTTCAGATTTTTAAAAAATTCAAAATTTTCATCGAATAATCTCAATTTTGGCAAGGGGTGTGAAAAATTTCACCAAAAAAAAATATATATATATTTTTGTAAGAGATCTAAAACAATTAGAAACACTCATTGGTATGAGTGTCTCTGATTGGTATGAGTGTCTCTGATTGGTATGAGTGTCTGTGATTGTTTTGGATTTAAAACACAAATTCATACCTAAAAAGTTCATATTCATACCTAAAAAAAATCTAAAACAATTAGAAACACTCATTGGTATGAGTGTTTCTGATTGGTATGAGTGTCTGAGATTGTTTTGGATTTAAAAAACAAATTCATACCTAAAAAGTTCATATTCATACCTAAAAAATCTAAAACAATTAGAAACACTCATTGGTATGAGTGTTTCTGATTGGTATTTATTTATTTATTTATTTATTTATTTATACGGAAGTCCATTTAATATACAGTCTTAAGTTAAAATATACAATTAAGAATAGTAAAAAACAAACAATAGATTAAAACACAAACATAGATTAAAATACAAACAATAAATTAAAATACAAACGATCAACAGAATAAAGTACAAACAACAGATTAAAAAGAACAACTACCTGCTCTGTCGGAGAATATGCTGTAATGCATTCCGGCTAATTACACCAAAATCGGCATTGATGGCATTGCAGTTTCTGGCGATTCTGGCCATGCCAACATTTCTGGAATAATCAGTTCTACAATACCTCACGTGGAACAGATCGAAAGAACGCAGACTTCTGGCAGGCACGTTGATACTCAGATGGCTAAGTAAATAGGGGCAATCAATCGCCCCGTTCATTAAATTGTATCCTACCATTACATCTGCATTCCTTCTTCTCTGCTCCAACGTACCTATATTCAAAACATGCAACACCTCAATGTAATCGCCGATAATCCCAAACTTGTAGGCGATAAATTTTGTGAATTTAACTTGGACCCTCTCGATGATATTCACGTCAGATCTGCTATAGGGATTCCAAATAGTGCAACAGTATTCAAGGTGGGGCCGGACAAGGGATACGTACAACCTCGTAATTGTACTGATGTTTAGGAAGTCTCGGCTATTACGTTTTATGAAACCAAGAACACGAAATGCCTTAGCAGTTATATTGCATAAGTGGCTTTGAAAATTCCAGTTATGAGACAATGATACACCCAAGTCTTTAATATTAAGAACGCGGGATAAAAGGGCGTTGGATATGTAGTAATTCCTCACTGTGCTGGCCCTTTTTTTAGTGAAGGTTATGCTGTTGCATTTATTGAGGTTAAGACTCATATTATTATCAGTACACCAAACCGAGAATCTGTTTAAATCTTCCTGCAACAACAAAGGAGATATATCGTCCGATATTTTTAAAAATATTTTTATATCGTCTGCAAATAACAAACATTGAGAATGATGGAAACAGTCTACCACATCATTAATAAAGATATTAAATAAAAGAGGGCCAAGGTGTGATCCCTGGGGGACCCCTGAAGTTACAAGTATTTCAGACGATATTACACTGCCAATACGCACGGCCTGTGTCCTTCCGGACAAATAAGAGTGAATCCAATCTAACATGATCCCTCCGAATCCGATAAGCTTAAGTTTCAAAAGAAGGATGCTATGATCGACTGAGTCAAAAGCCTTAGAGTAATCGGTGTATATTGAGTCGACTTCATACCCCGCTTCTAAGGCTGTAACGATATAATCACTATACGACAGTAAGTTGGAGGAAGTAGAACACCCACTTCTGAAACCATGTTGCTTATCGGACAGGATACTAGATACACATCCTGATAGGGGTGCCGTGATTAACTTCTCAAACATTTTTGGAATAAGGGATAGGATAGATATCGGGCGATAGTTTGAAACAACGTTCTTTTTGCCACTTTTAAAAATGGGTGTAACTAAGGCACTTTTCCAGAGTAAAGGAAACTTGCCAGTACTTAGGGATTGATTGAATAGTAGCCATAAAGGACGACTCAGGCCAAAAGAACATTGCTTCAGCAGAATCGGTGGTAAACCAACAGGGCCAGTACAGTGTGAATCCTTCAAGTTTTCCAATTCGTTAAGGACATCAGTAATTTTTATTTTGTCTGCATTGCAATAATTTATATGATTGTAAGAATATATTAAAGGCGAAGGTGAAGTATCATTGTGTATAGGTCTATTATATACTGAACCAAAGTGATTAGCAAACAACTCTACAATATGAAGCGTATTATCCACTAAGACACCATCGTGCTCAAACGTTCCTGGAATAGAGGAGCTTGTTCTATTTAAGTTTACATGATTCCAAAATAGTTTAGGGTTGCTTAGCAGAGATTCTTCAACACATTGTACATGGTTCCTATAGCAGATCTGAGACAATTCTTTACACCGTGCGCGCGTAACTTTAAAAATGTCATAGTCCGATTCCAAGCCTGAAACCTTGAAGTTACGGTGGTGAGTTTTCTTAAGAGAAATAAGATCGATTAGTTCCGAGCTAAACCACTTGGGATACGAATGCTTCCGACAGGCAGATTGTTTTTCTAATACTCTAGGAGTATATAAATCAATAGTCGAGTATAACTCACTATAAAATATATTTACATTTGTGTTTATATCGTTGTTTAAAAACATACTGTCCCAAGGCGTATGAGTGTCTGTGATTGTTTTGGATTTAAAAAACAAATTCATACCTTACCAAAATTTTTAAAATTTTTTATTTGAAAATCTGAAAAAAATCACAGTTAATCTAATCAATATTAGTAATAATGTGCGTTATTTGTTTTTGCGGAAAAAAAAATCCTTAAAGTCTTGCACGTTTAAAGATTTCAAAAAATTTATTAACCTGCAAAATTTGATTATTAACCAGCCCGTACTAAACACAATTTCTAAGTCCCAAAAACATTTCGTACATCAAATTAAAGCCCGTTCAATTGTTAACAGTTAGCTATTTAAATAAATTAAATCAATTTACTTTTTCATGAAATAGATCACTTTACATACACCAAGCCCGAACATTGAAAAATATGTTTTTTTTAATAAAACGTTGATTAAATGTAAAATTTTAGAAATAAAGTATATTTTGAGTTTCGCTTTAAATTAGTGCTTTATACGCGTGGCGCATGAAGTAAAATTTCGAGTTTAGAAAAGCCCCGTGAAAATTTGTCGAGGGTCGCTGCGCGACCCTCGACAAATTTTCTACGCGGGGCTTTTCTAAACTCGAAATTTTACTTCATGCTTAGCCTGGGAGTGGAAAACACTCATTTAAAGCTTCAAATTAAACTCTAAAAAATAATCACAATTATCTAAAGATTTACTTACAGCGGGTAGTTGGGATACAATTATTAGAAAAACTCGCTGCATCAAAATTTGTTGCCGGAAAAAAATCTCAATCCAAACTTAGGTTTTTCTAAACTCGAAATTTTATTTCATGCTTATTCTGGGAGTTAAAAACAGTCGTTTTAAGCTTCAGTTTAAGTCATTTCCAAATAGGACGAATATCTGAAAATTACTGTGCGATGCGAGAAATAACAAAGAACATGTTAAATGTATATTTTAAAAGGTATTAATTGAATTTGAGACATAGTATTATGTTCTGGGATCGTAAATAATGTAGTAACACCCTGGTTTCAAATTTGTTTGGCTGTAGACTTAATTTAAATAATACACAATAGGTTTAAATTTGAAAATATTATATATACTTACGGTTGTAATTATTTATATTTATTAACGCTTATCTCCAGATGATTTCGTCTTATCGAGGTTTCATTAAAACAAAGACAATTTATTATTTCGTTCTTCAAAATCTTTAAAAAATCGCCAAAAATCCATTTTAAGACCGATTTTGATGCGTTTTCGTGTTTTCGTGCAGTCGCACCTTGCGCCCTTGATACCTGTTTGCACTGAGGATAATTTTAGATTGAGCTACATAAGACAATAGTTATAAAAATTTAAAAATTCTATATAAGAGATCTTACACATTTTCCATGACAACATTATTGTGATGATTTTGCGCGTTTCAAAAAATATTGTACAATCCTCGTGCGAGTAAACATTTTTGATACACGAGCGACGAAGGAGCGAGTGCCTTTAAGTGCTTATTGTTTTCCCGCACTTGTTTTGTAAATAACTATATAAAAGATTTTCATTTATTTATAAAATCTTGACGATATATAAATTAGCGCGAAATAAATCGTTAAAAATTAAAATCCCTCATTTGCACTTATTATTACATCCACAATCAAGCCATGGGCCAACTAGGCTCGCAGTGCTAATATATATATATACCATACAATCTTGACGGTACATAAATAAGCGCGAAAGAAATCGATAAGAATTAAAATCCTTCATTTGCACTTATTACTACATCCACAAGGAAATAATAATCGATCGGGTCAAGGGTGCGGTGAAAATTATGTTAAGGGCTTTTTCGAGTACTTTTTCTCTCTCTCTCCCTCTGCGCAATTTAAACATATATCGCAAAGTCAATGTTTTTGGAATGGATAATGCGAACAAAGCACGCGATTTTGTTATCGTGTTTTTTTTTTTGATCGGTTGGTTAGTTGCGTGTTCTGGGAAATTGGCCCCCGACACGACATTGGAAACTTTCGAGTGACTTTGAACTTCATCAAGGATTTACGAGACCAGGCGACCGCCCCCTTAGTTTAAGTTTATTATGTGGTTTGTCGGTCGACCATAGAATAAAAACGTTTTCAAATGTCACTATTGTTTGTATTTACCGTTGCGTCCATGAATAATCGATATGTCAACCATGAATTATGGTCATTTATCACAGAAAATAGAATTTTCATGCGATTAATATCAGGACTTTATTTAAACAACATAACAATTATAAGAACAAGGCAAATTATTAAGCGTCAGGTATTAGATGTCATTTTTTAGAGTTAGGTTAGGTTAGAATTGATTTTTTGGAGTTGGGTTAGATTAGGTTAGGTGTCACTTTGTGGACTTGGGTTGAACATTTCTTATCATAGATAAAGAATGGTTAGGATAAATGTCATTTTATAGAGTTAGGTTAAGTTAGAATTAATTTTGTTGAATTGGGTTAGATTAGGTTAGATGTCACTTTGTGGACTTAGGTTAGACATTCCTTATCATAGATTAAGAATGGTTAGATTAAATGTCATTTTATAGAGTTGAGCTAGGTTAGAATTAATTTTGTTGAGTTGGGTTAGATTAGGTTAGATGTCACTTTGTGGACTTGAGTTAGACATTTTTTATCATAGATTAAGAATGGTTAGGTTAGATGTCATTTTATAGAGTTAGGTTAGGTTAGAATTAACTTTGTGGAGTTGGGTTAGATTAGGTTAGATGTCACTTTGTGGACTTGAGTTAGACATTTCTTATCATAGATTAAGAATGGTTAGGTTAGATGTCATTTTATAGAGTTAGGTTAGGTTCTAATTAATTTTGTTGAGTTGGGTTAGATTAGGTTAGATGTCACTTTGTGGACTTGGGTTAGACATTTTTTATCATAGATTAAGAATAGTTAGGTTAGATGTCATTTTATAGAGTTAGGTTAGGTTGGCATTAATTTTGTGCAATTGGGTTAGATTAGGTTAGATGTCACTTTGTGGACTTAGGTTAGACATTTCTTATCATAGATTAAGAATAGTTAGGTTAGATGTCATTTTATAGAGTTAGGTTAAGTTAGAATTAATTTTGTGGAGTTGGGTTAGATTAGGTTAGGTGTCACTTTGTGGACTTGGGTTAAGCATTTCTTATCATAGATTAAGAATGGTTACATTAAATGTCATTTTATAGAGTTAGGTTAGGTTCTAATTAATTTTGTTGAGTTGGGTTAGATTAGGTTAGATGTCACTTTGTGGACTTGAGTTAGACATTTCTTATCATAGATTAAGAATGATTAGGATAGATGTCATTTTATAGAGTTAGGTTAGGTTCTAATTAATTTTGTTGAGTTGGGTTAGATTAGGTCAGATGTCACTTTGTGGACTTAGTTAGACATTTCTTATCATAGATTAAGAATGGTTAGGTTAAATGTCATTTTATAGAGTTGAGCTAGGTTAGAATTAATTTTGTTGAGTTGGGTTAGATTAGGTTAGATGTCACTTTGTGGACTTGGGTTAGACATTTTTTATCATAGATTAAGAATGGTTAGGTTAGATGTCATTTTATAGAGTTAGGTTAGGTTAGAATTAACTTTGTGGAGTTGGGTTAGATTAGGTTAAATGTCACTTTGTGGACTTGGGTTAGACATTTTTTATCATAGATTAAGAATGGTTAGGTTAGATGTCATTTTATAGAGTTGAGCTAGGTTAGAATTAATTTTGTTGAGTTGAGTTAGATTAGGTTGGATGTCACTTTGTGGACTTGGGTTAGACATTCCTTATCATAGATTAAGAATGGTTAGGTTAAATGTCATTTTATAGAGTTGAGCTAGGTTAGAATTAATTTTGTTGAGTTGGGTTAGATTAGGTTAAATGTCACTTTGTGAACTTGGGTTAGACATTTTTTATCATAGATTAAGAATGGTTAGGTTAGATGTCATTTTATAGAGTTGAGCTAGGTTAGAATTAATTTTGTTGAGTTGGGTTAGATTAGGTTAGATGTCACTTTGTGGACTTGGGTTAGACATTTTTTATCATAGATTAAGAATGGTTAGGTTAGGTGTCATTTTATAGAGTTAGGTTAAGTTAGAATTAATTTTGTTGAGTTGGGTTAGATTAGGTTAGATGTCACTTTGTGGACTTGGGTTAGACATTTTTTATCATAGATTAAGAATGGTTAGGTTAGATGTCATTTTATAGAGTTAGGTTAGGTTAGAATTAACTTTGTGCAGTTGGGTTAGATTAGGTTAGATGTCACTTTGTGGACTTGGGTTAGAATTTTCTTATCATAGATTAAGAATGGTTAGGTTAGATGTCATTTTATAGAGTTAAGCTAGGTTAGAATTAATTTTGTTGAGTTGGGTTAGATTAGGTTAGATGTCACTTTGTGGACTTGGGTTAGACATTTTTTATCATAGATTAAGAATGGTTAGGTTAGGTGTCATTTTATAGAGTTAGGTTAAGTTAGAATTAATTTTGTTGAGTTGGGTTAGATTAGGTTAGATGTCACTTTGTGGACTTGGGTTAGACATTTTTTATCATAGATTAAGAATGGTTAGGTTAGATGTCATTTTATAGAGTTAGGTTAGGTTAGAATTAACTTTGTGCAGTTGGGTTAGATTAGGTTAGATGTCACATTGTGGACTTGGGTTAGAATTTTCTTATCATAGATTAAGAATGGTTAGGTTAGATGTCATTTTATAGAGTTAAGCTAGGTTAGAATTAATTTTGTTGAGTTGGGTTAGATTAGGTTAGATGTCACTTTGTGGACTTGGGTTAGACATTTTTTATCATAGATTAAGAATGGTTAGGTTAGGTGTCATTTTATAGAGTTAGGTTAAGTTAGAATTAATTTTGTTGAGTTGGGTTAGATTAGGTTAGATGTCACTTTGTGGACTTGGGTTAGACATTTTTTATCATAGATTAAGAATGGTTAAGTTAGATGTCATTTTATAGAGTTAGGTTAGGTTAGAATTAACTTTGTGCAGTTGGGTTAGATTAGGTTAGATGTCACTTTGTGGACTTGGGTTAGAATTTTCTTATCATAGATTAAGAATGGTTAGGTTAGATGTCATTTTATAGAGTTAAGCTAGGTTAGAATTAATTTTGTTGAGTTGGGTTAGATTAGGTTAGATGTCACTTTGTGGACTTGGGTTAGACATTTCTTATCATAGATTAAGAATAGTTGGGTTAGATGTTATTTTATAGAGTTAGGTTAGATTAGAATTAATTTTGTGCAGTTGGGTTAGATTAGGTTAGATGTCACTTTGTGGACTTGGGTTAGACATTTCTTATCATAGATTAATAATGGTTAGGTTGGATGTCATTTTATAGAGTTAGGTTAGGTTGGAATTAATTTTCTTGAGTTGGGTTAGATTAGGTTAGATGTCACATCGTAGACTTGGGTTATACTTTTCTTATCATAGATTAAGAATGATTAGGTTAGATGTCATTTTATAGAGTTAGGTTAGGTTAGAATTAATTTTCTTGAGTTGGGTTAGATGTCATTTTTTGTGGGTTTGTATTAGACATTTCTTATTATAGATTAAGAATGGTTAGGTTAGATGTCATTTTATAGAGTTAGGTTAGGTTCTAATTAATTTTGTTGAGTTGGGTTAGATTAGGTTAGATGACACTTTGTGGACTTGGGTTAGACATTTCTTATCATAGATTAAGAATGGTTAAGTTAGATGTCATTTTATAGAGTTAGGTTAGGTTAGAATTAATTTTCTTGAGTTGGGTTAGATTAGGTTAGATGTCATTTTTTGTGGGTTCGGATTAGGATTATCATAGATCAGATTCAAGCGGCAACTTAATTTAAGTTTTGTCATACCTTACGCTTAATAATTTGCCTTGTTCTTATAATTGTTATGTTGTCTTTTCTTTTTTCGTGTGAGTGGGCATTAAAATACCGAATAAAATAAAACTGGGTTAGATTAACATTGACAGGAGCGACTGACAAATTTACGCACGACCTACTTCACGATATTTTGAAAATTTCACAGCCAACTCGATTGAGGTTTTAACTGAACGCCTGATATATGGTGGACGCGCCGGGTAACAGTTACCCGATGAAGAGTTTAATAATAATAATAATATTTATTACCCAACAGGACATCCCAATTACAGAGTAATATTACAAAAGTAAAAATTCTTTAGGATAACTTGTGTGGAAAATAAGGCAATTACTATCAAAATTGATATTTATTTCAATTTTCTTTTAGCCATTTGACGAATAAAGAACTATAACCTCTCTTCACACTTAAAAAAAAAAGTGTGAAGAAACGTTATTAGTGCTTTATTCGTCAAATTTATTTGATCTTCACGTAACTCACAATCTATTTATTTATTTCTTTCAGACAATCATAAAATACAACATCTGTTAAAAACAAAAATGCAGGTAAGAGTTCCACACAAACACAATACACGATACTCGTTTGTTCGGGATCAATAAAAATCGTCACATTTCTATTTTCGCTTTGACACGTAAAGAAATCATGCGGGGAAGATATCGAGGATCAGGAAGCCGGACAAGAAAACAATTCGCAGCGGGAGATCCTTATCAAAGTGGAAAAATTCCGACGGCCGCAATTAAATGTTGGAATTGGGGTGGATTCTCTCTTCCATCCCCTGAAATGGGGGTCAGGATTCCCTCTTCCATCCCCAGAAATGGGCGAGTCATTAAGCGGGAACGCGTTTGTTTACCATAAATAGTGAAGACTGGCTTCATTTGCGAGATTCCGAGCGATGAAATTTACTACGGTGAAGGTCTCGTTTAATAAACTAACTTAGAAAATAAGTGGAATTGTTTTCCTAGTAAATTATTAGGCATGAATCCCAAGCTAGGATTCATAGAATTATTTTTAAATTAATATTCAAAAGGACATAAAACATTCGAAAAGAATAAAATCTAATTGTTTAATGGCAACGGTTCGTAGAATTATTTATTTTTAAATCAACACTCGAAAACGTAGACAGTGAAGAATAAAATCTAATTGATTTAAAAAAGAAAACACTTGGTTAAATTTCACTAATATTAATAGTGTTTTCTTTTTTAAATCATTGTTAAATATGTTTCAACACGTGAAAGATGAGAAACTGGTTTAAAATAAAATCTAATTCTGTACATGTTTAATAAAATGTTATAAAGTGGATTTTTAAAACTGTACAACTTCTATTAATAAGGCAGTTAATATTCAACAGAAATATAACAAGACCATTTCAAATAGCCGACTATTATTAATTTATTTTTACAGTAATTTTAAACAGCTTATTTTTGAAATCAATTATTTGTAAATTTTCTGTGATACATACTCTGATTTATATAATCATACCTTTAACGAATAGTCGCTACGTATATTTTGTATTTGTTTATATCAAAGAATGTATTTTCTCTTAGTATATTATGCAATGACTTGTCCTCATAACACTGCCATGTATTTTTTTTTTTTGGACCAATAAATCTATTCTATTCTATTCGATTTTTGACTAATTTGTCGAAAAGGCTTGCATTTTGACAATTTAAACGAGACCAAATATCAAGCATTAATAATCTGATTGAAGCCCGAGAGCCTTTGCTCTTTGATTATTTATGCTTGATATGTAGAGTAGAATTGTCTAAAAATGCAAGACTTCAAGATAAATTATTGAAAAAACGAATAGTCGCTACGTGAAAAGGTCGTAATCGTAGCAAATTATGACATATATACAATGAATTTTGACAAATAATAAATATTATACATCAAGTGATTTTATTCACGAAAAGATTTTTGATTTCACGAGCGCCTCGGCGCGAGTGAAATCATTTCTTTGAGTGAATAAAGGTGTTTAATTCACGTGGCGTATACATGTTTTTATTCAATTTTGACGAAATTGTAAAGAAAATGTACTTTACATTTATTTTTAAATAAATTTTTTAACTCACTAGTGACCTAAAAAAAATGTTAGTTCACTAGTGAATAAAACCTTGTTTATTACGGTTGTTATGGAGTTAATAATGTCGATTTAAATTAACAAAATTGAATAATAAATAATATAACAAATTTTTTAACTCACTAGTGACCTAAAAAAATTTTAGTTTACTAGTGAATAAAACCTTGTTTATTACGGTTGTTATGGAGTTAATAATGTCAATTTAAATTAACAAAATTGAATAAAATAAATAATCATCATTTACTCATACAAAACGTCCTTACAAGACTTTATTCTCCCCGCGATAAATCATAATCCCCCAAGCAGGCCGGAATTATAAAATTTTCGCACGACTCTCGCGAAACAAAAAAAAAGGCATATAAATTATGCATAGAACAGCAGTGCTGTCGTGTAACGCAAATATTCATTGTATAATTCAATATCTGTCGGGGTATTAGCTCGAGAAGTAGTTGTTTCAATGAATATTTCAAGACAAACTTTTTGCAGAAAGTCGATATTAATTTTAATTCGTTTTTATATTTTATAAATATTCTGCAACTTATTGACAAACTCAATTTTTCTTTATGATAAATTGTCTTTATGTGAAACTGTACCGTTAAAGGCGGTATGTCACTCTCTCTCAGGTATCAAATTGTTCGCACCTACTAATGACTTAATCCTTTACCTATAAATAACATTCCTTCATTTTCACTCGCCCCAGTTTTGTGTACCTATTTCGACGACACACTTCGACATTCCTGTAAGTTTCCTGTTTATTTTATTTTAATATTTTTTATATTGAAAGTCTAAAGCAAAGCTATACTGATGAGGGATAAATCTCGAAACGCGTCTGTAGATGGCTTAAGACAATTAAAATTCATTCCCTATATTTTTTTCAATTTATTTCAATTTCCTTTTGTTTCATTTAGTTTGGTTAGAGAATAGTTTGAGCTGATGTTGCATTTTGCATATAAATTATGCATAGAACAGCAGTGCTGTCGTGTAACGCAAATATTCATTGTATAATTCAATATCTGTCGGGGTATTAGCTCGAGAAGTAGTTGTTTCAATGAATATTTGGAGACAAACTTTTTGCAGAAAGTCGATATTAATTTTAATTCGTTTTTATATTTTAATTTAAATTCGTTTTAATTCGTTTCTTTTTTATATTTAAAAAAAAAAAGGGGGTGGATATTTCTGGCAGTTTATAAAATTTGCATGCAGAAATTCTCTCTCTCTTTCTCTGATTGTGATAAATTTTGTGAAAGTGCGTGAAGAACTATTCACGCCGTTTAAATATTTCATGAGCATCCCTGTCTAGAAAGACTCTTCACAGACGCAGCTTGTAAATGATAAAAGCTTATTTTTAGTGCTTTATAAATGTGCACTCGAATCGGCCCAGATTTATGGATTTAACCGCGAGACGTTTCATTTCTATACATATATTCGTTGACTTACTTTTTTAAGTAAACGTTCAAGTTGAAGGAAATCTGAAGCTGATATTTACAGTGTATCTAAATGTTAATAATTTGTATTTATTTTGTAAAACTTTTGAACTGAACGCTAAGGGAAATACATCGCTAACATATACCGGGTGTTTGATTAAGCGTCGCCACCGGTTGTATCTGAAAAACTATGCAGCGTAGGATGTCGGGGTAAAAAATGTCATAATAAAAGTGTGCAAGAGAAAATGCTAGAGGGCGTAATATCTATTGCAAAATACAAAAACAGGTTTTTCGCAAAAAATCCTAATTAAGCTAGATTGAAATTATTTAAATCGTAATCTACGCTGAATTTGACTCAATTTTAAGTATTCACTTGCTTCTTTATCTCTCATATTTAAAGTAGGGGCGAGCTGAAAAGTTTGGTTATTAAGCTTCATGTAACTTTAGTTAGGATTAACCGAAATTATTGAAATTAGTCTCGATTGATAGAGAATTGAAAGCACTTTAAAACACATTTTACTTTGTTAAATTTAGTTCTTACAGTAAGCACCAGAGGGCGTTTTTGGAACAACATCCATATCTACTAGATTTTCTCAAAAAAAAAATCAAATTGTAAGGTATAGATCTCTTAGGCTGATTTATTACAGGGTGAAATAATGAGAATAATGGTGAAAACCTCATCCTGATATCTTTATTCTCACCGAAAATGTATTAAAAAGTTTAGTAGATTTGTCCATTTCCAACCGCGCACCATATAAAAATATATTTAAAAATCTTGTAGGCCTTTCAACTCTTTTGTTTTATGTTCAATTGGTTAATTGGCCACCGAGATCGTGCGATTTGACGCTATTAGACTTCTTTCTTTGGGGTTTTCTAAAAGGAAAAGTGTATGATAATGATCCACAGACCATTCCGGAGCTCAAGGAAATCTATTTTTTTCCTTGAGCTCCGGAATGGTCTGTGGATCATTGTCATACACTTTTCCTTTTAGAAAACCCCAACGAAAAAAAGCACCATTAATGAAATTAGTCCGCAATTATGCCAAAATATCATTGAAAATAACCTTCATGTTTGTACCTTATATCTTTAATTAATTTCTCACTTAACCCGTGGTGAAGCATTTTTGAATCTAATACTGGATGATTTAAATTAACAATAAGTTTTAAATAATAGGATGGTGTTAATACCTAAATGTCATTGACCACATTTATCCTTCTTGTATCCCTATCTAGTTACTATCTAGTGGTATAAGTTATAAAAATGATGATTAAATCATCCTGTATTTGTACCTTATATTAAAATAAAAACATTGGTACTTTTCTAATAAATAATATGTTTTATTAATACAATAAAATGTCAGGTCATTTTGAGACACCCTTTATAAGTAATTATGAACTTTTAACAATTATTAGCCTCATGGATAATTTTTTTTTTGTTGACTTCAGCTTTCGCCATACAGTCAAGGCTTATTTTTTTATAACGTATACTACTGTAAAGTCACTAAACAGGGATACAAGAAGGATAAATGTGATCTATGGCATTTAGGTATTAACACCAGACAGGAGGGGGCCTTTGGCTCATCGACCAATTATTTGAAATAAATGTATGTAGATATTAAATATTAATCAAGTCTGTTCCTTATCCCATCAGAGTTATGTAAATTGTTCAATTATTTTTTTTTTATTTATACTAATTAATCTTCGATCTTTCGACACGCCTGGGATATTATCCACAAACTGATTTGATTACAAATTACGGTATTATTAAAACGCCATTACGCAAGACGTGTGTTTAAAAACCTGCTTGATTAATTGCATTCCACGAATAACAAAATTAAAATAGATGAAAATTAATCTAGCGATGGCCAAGCTAAAAATATTTTATTATACAGGGTGTCTACGCTAAACCGTTCGTTAAAAGTATATGGGGTTGCCGTTGCACTAAAAATTTGAAAAACAATCTTTGTCATACGGTTGAATCAGTTGAATTTTGTTGATTTCTGTAAAACTTTGTACTAATTCTTTTTATTATTTAACATTTCGCAATACAATCGCGACAAAACAAAAGCATACTACTGGCACACTAAAATTCAATTGCGACTTATGCGCGCATTATACCCTGCATAAATGGGACGAAAAACGAATTTTTAAAATAATTCGAAAACTACTTGCTTTAGGAGTATAGTTTTATAATACTTTCTTGTAGGAAATTTCCTCCCCAATCGTACCACGTGATAAAAATTAGGTCATTCCCTTTGAAAAAATTGAATTACTAGTAATTGAAAAGGGCACTTAATATATTATTAAATGTTAGTTTCTGTTTTAAAAAATTGTAATAAATTCATTTTTCGCCTTGGAGCTTCAAAATTTTGGAATCGCGAGTTAGATTGATCGAGTTAACAGGCAAGATGAGTGAGGTTAGGTTGACGTTTCCGCTAATATATATAAAAAAAAATAAAAAAATTGTTTCTGCGAATAGTTCGACAATTCGATACCGCACGTCTTTTGTTTTGAACATTTTTTGCTATTTTGTACAACAATCGAGATATAGTTTCTGTTTTGAAAAATTGTAATAAATTCATTTTTTCGCCCCAGGGTTTCAAAATTTCGGGATCGCGCGTTGGATTGATCGAGTTGACAGGCGAGATGAGTGAGGTTAGGTTAGGTTGACGTTTCCGCTGATTGGGCCGGATATCTCGTAAACGAAGCATGCTATGAAAGAAATTGTTTCTGCGAAAAGTTAGAAAATTCGATACCGAGCGTCTTTTGTTTTGAACATTTTTTGCTATTTCGTACAACAATCGGGATATCGTTTGATAAACAATTATACGTTGGTAAATTAAGACTTATTATTTGCAGGTTATACGAAACTTTTATATAAATAAAATAATTTAAGCACTTTCAAATATATATTGTGCATTCGCTACAATAATCGAGATATAGTTTCTGTTTTAAAAAAATTGTAATAAATTCATTTTTCGCTCTAGGGCTTTAAAATTTTGAAATCACGCGTTGGATTGATCGAGTTGACAGGCGAGATGGGTGAGCTTAGGTTTTGCGAAAATTTCGAGAATTCGATACCGCGCGTCTTTTGTTTTAATCTTCTTTTTTTGCTATTTTGTACAACAATCGAGTAATAGTTTCTGTTTTGAAAAATTGTAATCGGGTCGGATATCTCATAAACGAAGCATGCTATGAAAGAAATTGTTTCTACGAAAAGTTAGAGAATTAGATACCGCGCGTCTTTTGTTTTAAACATTTTTTGCTATTTTGTACAACAATCAAGATATCGTTCGATAAACAATTATAAGTTAGTAAATTAAGACTTATTGTTTGCAGGTTATACGAAAATTATCGTAATTTTATACAAAGAGTTTTTCTTTTAAGTATACATATCCCAAGTACAGCGTATATGCTGTAAATCTTTAGATATTTGATATATTTTTAAAAAAGTTCAATTTGATTGTTTGAACGAGTGTTTTCCACTCCCAGACTAAGCATGAAGTAAAATTTCGAGTTTAGAAAAGCCTGAAAATTTGGTTTGGTCGCGTAGCGCGAAGCGCGGAGCGGCCAAACCAAATTTTCAGGCTTTTCTAAACTCGAAATTTTACTTCATGCGCCACGCGTATACAACACTGATTTTAAGTGAAGTTCAAAACACATAAATTTCACAACATTTCAGTGTTTTATACGCGTGGCGCATGAAGTAAAATTTCGAGTTTAGAAAAGCGCTTCGCGCTACGCAACCAAACCAAATTTTCAGGCTTTTCTAAACTCGAAATTTTACTTCATGCTTAGTCTGGGAGTGGAAAACATGCGCTTATAGCTTCAAATTAAAAAACAACAAACGTGGGAAAATGTATTTATACCTAAAAGAAAAATTGCATTAATTCATATTGCTTACATCACTGCTAGCATAAACACTCGACTAAGTTTTGACCCCTACTCGTCAAGAATTGTTAAAAAAAGTCTCTTACTAAGGTACTTAATACTTTTTTCTGTAAAGTTGTGTACAATAATTCTCAAACGCATGTTTTCTATAAATGACTTAATATATTATATACTGTAAATGTTTCTTTAAAAATATACATAAAGTATACTCTGTAAATATTCAGGCATTCGTCGATTTTATAAAAGAGTTCAATTTAAAGTTTCGAACGAGTGCTTCCACTCCTAGACTAAGCATGAAGTAAAATTTCGAGTTTAGAAAAGCCTGAAAATTTGGTTTGGTCGCGTAGCGCGAAGCGCGGAGCGGCCAAACCAAATTTTCAGGCTTTTCTAAACTCGAAATTTTACTTCATGCGCCACGCGTATAAAACACTGGTTAAGTCATGTTTTGTAAACGGTCCGCCGTATATTAATAAAGATAAAGATAAAAGAAAAACTCCGTGTATATCATGTATCATATTCATTTTTCATTCTAAGGCCTTAAAATTTTGGAATCCGCCGTTGGATTGATCGAGTTGACAGGTGAGATTAGTGAGGTTAGGTTATGTTGAAGTTTCCGCTAATCGGGCTGGATATCTCGTAAACTGAGCATGCTATGAAAGAAATTGTTTCTGCGAAAAGTTCGAGGATTCGATACCGCGCGTCTTTTGTTTTAAACATTTTTTGCTATTTTGTACAACAATCGAGATATAGTTTCTGTTTTGAAAAATTGTAATCGGGCCGGATATCTCATAAACGAAGCATGATATGAAAGAAATTATTTCTGCGAAAAGTTCGAGAATTTGATACCGAGCGTCTTTTGTTTTAAACATTTTTTGCTATTTCGTACAACAATCGGGATATCGTTTGATAAACAATTATACGTTGGTAAATTAAGACTTATTATTTGCAGGTTATACGAAACTTTTATATAAATAAAATAATTTAAGCACTTTCAAAATAAATAATGTTCCTTTGTAGTTTTTTGTTACTAACGGTTTGATAATGATACATGTAGTATCGAAACTATAGTCACCAAATAAACCAATTGTTATACAAACAAAGTGATAAACAGTGTTTTATTTACTTTCAAATATATATTGTGCATTCGCTACAATTGTTTCGCCATACTGTGACTTCTTCAGGCGAAGAAATATTATACGAAAATTATCGTAAATTTTTTTTTGATTTGTTTAATATCTTCAATTTGGTTCTCATTAATCACTTGATGAAACATGTTCACAATATTGATAATTAAATATAATAAATGATTTGTTCCGTTGTGTCAAATTAATTAAATTAAACGAAAAATACTTGTATAAACAACAATAATAACGATCTTGTTAAATTCCGTAATGAATAATCGTATCAGTTAATTAACAGAGTCACCCAATTTCTCGGTTTTCGGGCATTGTTTTCGGTTCGTATGGAATGTCTTCAGTTCGGAGAGCAAAATTTATAGCCGACCGAATTAATGTGTTACAGAGGGGAATTTACATGAGTAACTTTTGTTCTTGATTATCCCCCGACCGTTTCGCACTAAATTTACAGCAACGCTCGCGTATAATGTAATGATTAATGTTTTCTGTTTTCACACGTACACAAAGGCGCAGCGCCGATGTTGAATAGTGAGATTTATCAGAAGAAAGGTTTCGTTTTCGAGGGGCTTTTGTTAGCTTTAATTGAAAGGTTTATTTGAATTCAATCGATTGAAAAGGTGAGATTTATTGATGTTTTGATATCGTCGGGTTTAAAGGTAAGTCATTTATAAACTTGCGTATTCAGTACCGGATTTACGTTTTTGCCGCCGGTTGGCTGAAATATTTTGACGCGTATTCTCAGTGGGGGGGGGGGGCATTAGATGAATTTTCTGTCAAAATCATTGGGTCATTGTTCATCAAAAGTCACATCTAATCGGAAAAATGTCATCTTATGTCAAGAAACGTAGTCTAATATCGTATGTTCAATTAAAACAAAAAACAATAGAGTGCCATGATTTTATCTTTTTTAAAATTTAAGTTGGCTACACACTTTAGAAATTGACAAATAAAATGTCAGACATAATAATTATAATGTATAATTTCATAGTTGCCAACCTACAATATTTTCCATTGCACTCTAGAGATTTTATCTTTTTTAAAATTTGAGTTGGCTACACGCTTCATTGACATATAAAACGTTAAACATAGTAATTATGATGTATAATTTCATAGTTGTGAACCTATAATATTTTCCATGGCACTCTAGAGATTTTATTTTATTGAACATACTATATCGAGAATATAATCTACTTTCCGAGCTGTTTCAGCGTTCCCACTCCGCAGGGGGGGCCTCAGGCCCTCCGAGGCAGAGCTATCAGACGGGGGCGGCCGAGAGACGCTCCCCCGCTACGCACCGCCCCCCTCAAAATAGCGACTTTGCCAATTTTTTTGTGACAAAACAAGAAAAGATAAAAAATCGCGGTTTTCAGATTCGGAAAGAGCGCACAAAACTCTATGAACAAGGGTTTTTTTTAAACAAATTTCACCGCCTGCAGGGGCGAGGCGAACAAAAAGAAGAAAAACGTCGACATTTTTGCGTGTCTTTTGAATTTTCTGTTTACATCGTTCATATTACGTCGACAAAAAAAAAATCAGGTTGTAGAACGGAACTTCTAGCGTCCCTTCCTACGTTGCGATTTTCGATTTTTTGCCCAGGAGGCCGGAAAAAAAAATCCAACTATATCCGGGGCGGTTTTCCGAGTTTTCACATTGTTTGCAATAGCGTCGAGCTGCGACGTCCGATCGAATCGCGTCAATGGCATCGGATTCGCCTTGCAAATTGCCTTCGAATGGTTTTTCATTTGGACTTCTACCGACCCACCGAGGGCCGGCAATTGTTTAAAACAATTTTATAGTTTGGACCTTAATAACGCCCTTACGCGATGAGCAACGTCGACCTTTTTTTCGGCAAACTGTAGTTCTTGACGTGCTCTACAAGAATTATACCAGAGTGCGCCGCCTCCGATCTCCACCTTGGGGGTGGCGACGGTTTTTTTGAAACTAAAATATCCCTCAAGTTTGAAGTGCTATACCGACCAAACGGAAGCTCCAAAAAATTATTCAAATTGAGGGTCTTGTAGCCCATTAAAAGGGCTTTCAATTGATGTACGAACTTTTAACCGGGGCCCCATTATGGGGCCCACAATCGGGAAAATATCCGCTTCGGTCCTCCGCCATTTTGCTCGCCTACGCGATGACTTATCCGACTGAAAAAAATACTCGCAAGTAGCCAAAAGACCACTTATGAAGGTGTGCCCCACGCGCCCTTACTGAAGGGCCCAGAGGGGCCGTCAAATATTTACAAAATTCAATAATTTTCGAAATTTTTAAAGTGACATTAGACTACGTTGCTTGACATAAAATGACATTTGTCACATTAGATGTTACTTTTGACGACCTAATGATTTTGACAGACATTTTCGTTTTTGTAAGAAAATGTCAAACTGTCACGTACTGACATAAAACAATAATTTTGACGTGAATAAATTTTATCAACACGCCGAAATGTCAAACTATCACGTACTGACACAAAACGATAATTTTAACGTGAATCGATTTCATCAACACGCCGAATTTTTGACGTTTTTTTGATAATCTTGACATATTTTGATAATTTTTGAAACTAACCCTAGGAAATTTTATATGACATAAAACGATAATTTTGACGTGAATCGATTTCATCAGCACGCCAAAATGTCAAACTGTAACATACTGACATAAAACGATAATTTTGACGTGAATTGATTTCATCGACACGCCGAAATGTCAAACTGTCACGCACTGACATAAAACGATAATTTTGACGTGAATCGATTTAATAAACACGCCCAATTTTTGACGTTTTTTTGATAATTTTGACATATTTTGATAATTTTTGAAACTGAACATAGGAAATTTTATATGCTCAGAATTTGTGTGTCCAGAGATAAAAAAAAAAACGCATTGTATATTGACTTTCTGTATCTTGATAATATTGAGTGCGATAGTGTCATTTGACTGTACTGAAAATTCAAATCGTCAATTGACTGTACAAGAATCAATAAAATGTCAAAATTAAATCAATAATAAAGCTACAGTTGGTGAGTGATTAGCCGGAAAAAGATATCCGAAAAAATCTTTCTCGGCTTGTTGAACAAAAACATAAGAGCTGGAGGGTTTAATGGTGAAAATATTGTATTTGCCCTGTAAGAACAAATGCTATATTTTTACCAATAAACCCCCCCCCCCCCCGTTTATTGGTAAAAATATTGCATTTGTTCTTACAGGGCCGCTTTTACATAGAAAAAATATCCGAAAAAATCTTTTAGGCTTATTGAACAAAAACAAAAGAGTTAAGGTGAAAAGTGTTTAGATAAAAGTTGTTTGGTTTTTCATTATCTACAACTTTTATTTGAAATTAATAATGCTATAGTTGCTGAGGACGGTCGTAGCCAGGAAAAAGAATAGGTGGAGGAGGGTGTAATGGTCAAAATATTATATTTGCCCTGTAAGAACAAATGCAATATTTTTTCCAATAACCCCCCCCGTTTTTCATTATCACCAACTAGGTAACTAGGTAAACCTCTATATTTTCCCCCCTGGCTACGGATTTGTTAATGAGTGATTACTAAAGGAATACATCTGGGCTAAACTTTTTCGTTTCTTGATCAAAAACAAAATAGTTAAGGTGAAAACTGTTTATACAAAAGTTGAGTGTTTTTTTGTTGGTTACAACTTTTATTTGAAACATTTTTTGATAAAGTTATTATGTTTCTATATTCGGTCGATAATTCCGCTACAGTTAGTGAGTGATTACTAAAGGAATACATCTGGGCTAGACCTTCTCGTTTCTTGATCAAAAACAAAATAGCTAAGGTGAAAATTGTTTATACAAAAGTTGTGTGTCTTTTCGTTGGCTATAACTTTTATGTAAAACATTTTTTGATTAGGTTAATATGTTTCTATATTCAATAGATAATTCCGCTACAGTTGGTGAGTGATTAATAATGGAGTAAATCTGGGCTAGACTTTCTCGTTTCTTGATCATAAACTAAATAGCTAAGGTGAAAATTGTTTATACAAAAGTTGTGTGTTTTTTCGTTGGCTACAACTTTTATTTGAGACATTTTTTGATTAAGTTAGTATGTTTGTATATTTTTAACTTCACTTGAAATCAGTGTTTAATACGCGTGGCGCATGAAGTAAAATTTCGAGTTTAGAAAAGCCCCGCGAAAATTTGTCTCGGGTCGCTGCGCGACCCTCGACAAATTTTCTACGCGGGGCTTTTCTAAACTCGAAATTTTACTTCATGCTTAGTCTGGGAGTGGACAACACTCGTTCTTAGAAGCTTCAAATTGAAGGGTCACTCCAGATTACTAAGTTTATTACCATTTTACAAAGGCTACAGCTCGAAGGACCAATGATAGTCTTTGGTAAATATTGATCATCCTCACATCTAAGCATTATATATTTTTAACTTTACTGTAAATCAGTGGTTTATACGCGTGGCGCATGAAGTAAAATTTCGAGTTTAGAAAAGCCCCGTGAAAATTTGTCTCGGGTCGCTGCGCGACCCTCGACAAATTTTCTACGCGGGGCTTTTCTAAACTCGAAATTTTACTTCATGCTTAGTCTGGGAGTGGACAACACTCGTTCTTAGAAGCTTCAAATTGAAGGGTCACTCCAGATTACTAAGTTTATTACCATTTTACAAAGGCTACAGCTCGAAGGACCAATGATGGTCTTTGGTAAATATTGATCATCCTCACATCTAAGCATTATATATTTTTAACTTTACTGTAAATCAGTGGTTTATACGCGTGGCGCATGAAGTAAAATTTCGAGTTTAGAAAAGCCCCGTGAAAATTTGTCTCGGGTCGCTGCGCGACCCTCGACAAATTTTCTACGCGGGGCTTTTCTAAACTCGAAATTTTACTTCATGCTTAGTCTAGGAGTGGAAGCCATTCGTTCGTAAATTTCCGAATTATCATAAAGTTGTGTATTTTTTCGTTGTCTGCAACTTTTGTTGGATTAAATCGAAAATAAAGCTACATTTAATGAGTGGTTAGCCGAAAATTATATATAAAAACATCTCCTTTGGTTTATTGAACAAAAACAAAAGAGCTGAGGTGAAAAGTTTTTAGGTAAAAGTGGTTTATTTTTTCGTTGGCTACAACTTTCCTTTGTAACATTTTTTGATTGAGACTATGGGTTTCGACGTCTCAATCGAAAAATGTTTCAAACGAAAGTTGTAGCCAACGATAAAATAAACCACTTTTGCCTAAACACCTTTCACCTCAGCTCTTTTGTTTTTATTCTATAAACCGAGAAAGATTTTTTTGATATATTTTTCGGTGAGAACTGAACTGAGGTGAAAAGTGATTATACGAAATTGTGTGTTGGTTTTGTTTGAAATTTTTTTGATTCGGTCGATAATAACGCTGCAGCTGGCGAGTGATTAAAGTCCGTCAAAAGATATTCTGCGTTTACGACTTTGATTTTACAAGAGGTTTATGGCATCGTCCGCCCAAACACTCGAGAAGGTTGCTTCCGAACAGCCATAAAGGACAGATGGCCCGTAACGATTTTTTTCAGGTATTGGAGGGATTTCGTCAACTCCAATTTGTATATTATGTTGTAATTTTTGTTTACGTTCACATTATTTTATCACTATTCCTATACCTATAATAATTAACATTATCATTACAATTATTTTATTAATTATATAATAACAAAACATTGATAAAGCTGTAATAACCTACGTACATCGATCCCAACCAGTGCCGAAAAAATAGTCGTTTTTTATTTGGATGAATATTTTAAATAATAAAAATTAAAATCAAACATAGTCGATTTAATAAAAGTAACAATGTTTTTCAATTGTTTTATCTGATAAATTTATCATAGGAGTATTGAAAATTATGTTTGTATAAAATCTGTATAATGATATTAAGTATTAAAATATTAAAAATCGGATATTTAAATGATCAAACTTCACGGCCGGAATCAATCATTGTATTATCTTCCACTGCTTCCAGGCTATTGAGCCGTCGCGTGGTTGATCGCAATTTCTTAGAAAAATAGACATTCTACAAAATGGGGTTTGAACAGCGGGTGATAATCCTTCCTTTTGTATAATGTTATGATCAAAGGAATGGTATGAGCGCATCTACATAAAAGAAGAATGACGAGTTTACCATTTTAATATTTACTTTTGCAATGATTTCGTCAATTGTCTCATTTCTTTTCCAATCTTTGTCCTATTTAGTGTTGCGTGTAATTGTTGTTCAGTGTATTATTATTAAGTTTGAATTTAGTTACTCAAAAAGATTTGCAGGTATGTACTTCATATTTTGTTATGTACATTTAATATCATTAAAATAGCCGAAGAAAATTAATCTCCTATTTCGAAAGAGTAATTAGTATTTGTCGATTTTTAACCCCAACATATTTTTTTAAAGAATGATACATTTTCCATGTAATTTTTTTATCCATTGTTAAAAATTATATTAACAGCTATCTTATCTTATTGAACTGAATAAAGTTGAAGTTCAAGCTATAAAACCTTTCAGCAATGAATTTTATTACATTATTTTTTTATAAATTTCCTAGGTTTTATATATTGACACTGACGTAACTAAACCAAGTTTTTGTTAAACTTTGCTGAAACCACAGTTTAAAACCGGGCCTCGCATATTCAGATTCAACACACTCTAATCTATTATTTAAACAAATAAAATTCGGAACGCCGGACTAACTTTTTATGATAGTTTCAAACATAAAATCGAACTTCTGTGAAATTCCGTATTAATTCTACATATAGTTGGTGAAACTCTTTTTTGTCCACCATCTCAGCAACATTAATATAAAATGCCATTGCTATACGTGTCTAATATTGTCTACAGCATCCCGTGTTCTTTATGTAATTTAAATTATATCAAGATTTGTAATCATGTTAAAATGGAAAACTTTGATGATGGCAATTTTTCATATATTACCAAGGGGGACTTGCAAGAATTTTAAAATCGAACACATATATAGTATTACTTCATAATGTTAGGTATAAAAACACTATTGCCTAAATATAAGTATAAAATAAAATTTATTTTATCAGTAATTTAAAATCGAAAAGTGCGAATTTTACGGAGAATTTAAATCTGCCGAAAACGAATTTCTATTGTACTAGGAAAATGAGTTTGCGCATTTCTACATAACCTTGATATTTAGATCGAAATCTTTCGTACAGATGTAAACAAATATTACTGCGCATGCTTATTAGTTACAATACGATTTGTGGCATTAAACGTGTATGAAAATTATACTTACAAATAGTTACAATTTCATAAAAATGCGATTAGTGTAATTTATTTTAAATTAAATAAGTCTAAATTAAAATGTAAACAATGTACAAATCCTGGCATCACTATGGGCTTGCGCTTGTCACAACACATCGTCACGGGCTGTTTTAAGAAGTACTAATGGCAGGAACACTTTAAGTTAGTGTAATTTAAAATTTAAACAAAAAATTATGTTTTTTTGGCGGAATGATTACATTTATCCAATATATTTTTTGTGCAAGTCTCCCATTATTAAGATTAGCTGAATGTTATTATGCAAATTGATAAAATACTTATGTGGGAAAATGTTTATAACTTAAGCAATTTAGTTAAAACTAAATATTAACTTTTATTGTTAACTTTACACCGTCACTAATTCATTATAGATGATATCTATAATTCCAATAAAATTTTGTAATTTATGTAACAAAGTATATAAATATTTTTATTTCTTCTAGTTAAAACTTTCGGCACTTTAACTTGATTTGTGATATTCAAAATAGAAACATTTTGACTTAATTTCACCTGTGGAAAATTACATATACATTTTATAATGTGGAGACCTTGGGCAGAGATGGATGTTTCAGAAGAGGAATATCAAAACTTGGCAGAAGAAGTTCACGAAGAAGATGAATTGAATGATGATTTATTCGATGATGAAGATCCCTGTATCAAACGATCTCACAAACATTTACAGTTTGAAAGTAAACAAATAATTTTAAACGTTTACGAGTATATTAAAAACGTAGAAGGGAAAAGCGGTGCCATAATTAAAACTAGTCGTATGACAAAAATTTCGCAGTCAACGGTGAGAAATATAATCACTATTGGAATTCAGAAAAGGAAACCAAGGAAGGATGCTGGTTGTCCCAGAATATTCCAGGATTATCATGCCGACTTAGTTAGAAGCATGATCCACGATGCTTACAAAAAAAATATTGTCTTAACATTAGATGAATTGCTTCATAAAATAAAGCGGGACCTAAATGTTCACTGCAGTCGGGAGACCGTACGATCATTGTTACAAAAAATGAATTTTCATTTTATGAAATTAAACAAAAGACACGTTCTTATGGAGTCTGCTCGAATTTCGAAATGGCGCGTCGATTACTTCAATAAAATAAAAACATTCCGAGACGAAAACAGAGCGATAATTTATCTCGATGAAACATGGTACAAATACGATACACATGATACTGTTAAGAAAGGATGGTGCGATAAAAGTAATAAGTGTACTTTGGATGTTCCGGTATCACGTGGAAAACGCATAATAATTTTGCATGCGGGATCTAAAAATGGTTGGGTTAACGAGGCGTTATTTTTATCGGCGAAGAACATAGAATTCGCCACAGTGGATTATCATCAAAGCATCACTGCTGATGTATTTGAAAATTGGTTTGAAAATAAATTAATTCCTAATTTGTCTCCAAATTCAGTAATTGTGATGGATAATGCATCCTACCATTCAGCCTTATCTTGTAAGATTCCAAATTCAAGTAGTTGCAAAGATGAAATTCAAACATTTTTAATGCAAAATGACTTATATTATGATGAATCATATACTAAAAAACAACTACTGGAGGTTTTAGCAACAAAAAATTTCCAAAAATCTTTCAGAATTGATCAAATTGCCCAAGAGAGTGGGCATACAATTTTACGATTACCTCCTTACCACTGCATGTTCAATCCTATTGAATTGATTTGGGCCGAAATAAAAAAATATACCCGAAAAAACAATACATCCCCAAAATTTTCAAATACAACTGTACAGATAATCAAAGATGCTGTATCAAATATATCCACTAGGAGTTGGAATAATTGTGTACAACATGTGATTAAAGAAGAAAATGTTTATAGAGAACGTTTAGTGCAAGAACTAATAATCGAACTGCGTGAAGACTCTACTGATAGTGATGATATTTTAAGTGACAATTAAGTATATAAGGTGTATATTTTTTTATTAAATTAATTAATTAATTTTATTGATTTTTTCTTCTTATTGTGTTGCCTTTTTTTAATTACAATATTTTTAAATATATGAATCAAACGTTAATTCAATTCTGAAAATATTCCATGCTGGAATTATACCTGTATTCGTACATTGTACTGCATGTTTTTGCCAATTGCCTCTTACCAATTATAGTTTACAAAAAATATTTCTGTGGCATCAGTGAATGGTATAAAAATTGCATTTTTACGAAATTGACAGTTTGTATTTTTTCCAAAATCGCATGATTTATAAAAAATCAGTATTTGCCCCAAAAAATGTAATTAGCGATTGCTATATTTTTCAAAATTAAAATAACCTTATGAGCGTTTATTTTAATTAGCCATTAAAATTTCATTAGTTGAAATATACAACATGAAAAAAAATGTTCATATTGGCCTGTTTTGCTTTTTATTTTTTATTTATAAATTAATTCAAGAGACTTTAATTATCGTTGTCATTCTTTAACATTTATTATTTGAGCAAAGTCTTTTATAATAAAAATATTTGTCAATATACCAAGAATTTATAGATATCATCATGTTATCATAAAAACCCGCTTTTCCGTTTAATGATGTCATTGAGAGTTAAATTTGCATGTTAAGTCATGCAAATTTACTTTTAAATTGCTTTATTACTTTTAAAAGATAAAGTAAACTTACAGCTTGCAGCAAACTTGACAATTCATTGATTTAACAATATTTTTTTTAACAAAATAATTAGAATAGTGTTATACTTAGCATCATATGGATAGACCTATAAAATATTCATGAATCGCTAAATATTATTTTAGCAAAACTATAATAATATTTAGCAACAACTGGCAAAAATACGATATTCAACGTTAGGCCCTTTGAAACTGGATAACCGGTATATGAAATTAGCAAAATCCAAGGGACGGTCCTGTTAAGCTTATGCCGACCCTCTTGTAGGTAAGAGGTTTATTGCAGAGGGTGGATACTATTTTATGACCAATAATCACCAGCTTAAGTCGTAAACGCAGAATATCTTTTGACGGACTTTAACTAGGTAAACCTCTATATTTTCCCCCCTGGCTACGGATTTGTTAATGAGTGATTACTAAAGGAATACATCTGGGCTAAACTTTTTCGTTTCTTGATCAAAAACAAAATAGTTAAGGTGAAAACTGTTTATACAAAAGTTGAGTGTTTTTTTGTTGTTTACAACTTTTATTTGAAACATTTTTTGATAAAGTTATTATGTTTCTATATTCGGTCGATAATTCCGCTACAGTTAGTGAGTGATTACTAAAGGAATACATCTGGGCTAGACCTTCTCGTTTCTTGATCAAAAACAAAATAGCTAAGGTGAAAATTGTTTATACAAAAGTTGTGTGTTTTTTCGTTGGCTACAACTTTTATTTGAGACATTTTTTGATTAAGTTAGTATGTTTCTATATTTTTAACTTCACTTGAAATCAGTGTTTAATACGCGTGGCGCATGAAGTAAAATTTCGAGTTTAGAAAAGCCCCGCGAAAATTTGTCGAGGGTCGCTGCGCGACCCTCGACAAATTTTCCACGCGGGGCTTTTCTAAACTCGAAATTTTACTTCATGCTTAGTCTAGGAGTGGAAGCCATTCGTTCGTAAATTTCCGAATTATCATAAAGTTGTGTATTTTTTCGTTGTCTGCAACTTTTGTTGGATTAAATCGAAAATAAAGCTACATTTAATGAGTGGTTAGCCGAAAATTATATATAAAAACATCTCCTTTGGTTTATTGAACAAAAACAAAAGAGCTGAGGTGAAAAGTTTTTAGGTAAAAGTGGTTTATTTTTTCGTTGGCTACAACTTTCCTTTGTAACATTTTTTGATTGAGACTATGGGTTTCGACGTCTCAATCGAAAAATGTTTCAAACGAAAGTTGTAGCCAACGATAAAATAAACCACTTTTGCCTAAACACCTTTCACCTCAGCTCTTTTGTTTTTATTCTATAAACCGAGAAAGATTTTTTTGATATATTTTTCGGTGAGAACTGAACTGAGGTGAAAAGTGATTATACGAAATTGTGTGTTGGTTTTGTTTGAAATTTTTTTGATTCGGTCGATAATAACGCTGCAGCTGGCGAGTGATTACTAAAGTAATAAATCTGGGCTAGACTTTCTCGTTTCTCGATCAAAAACCAAATAGCTAAGGTAAAAATTGATTATTCAAAAGTTGTGTATTTTTTCGTTGGCTACAACTTTTATTTGAGACATTTTTTGATTAAGTTAGTATGTTTCTATATTTTTAACTTCACTTGAAATCAGTGTTTAACACGCGTGGCGCATGAAGTAAAATTTCGAGTTTAGAAAAGCCCCGCGAAAATTTGTCTCGGGTCGCTGCGCGACCCTCGACAAATTTTCTACGCGGGGCTTTTCTAAACTCGAAATTTTACTTCATGCTTAGTCTGGGAGTGGAACACACTCGTTCGTAAATTTTCGAATTATCATAAAGTTGTGTATTTTTTACTTTCCCCCGTATGTAATACAAAGGGAAAGTATTGTTTTCGTGAAAATTTTCGAATCAAAAATTTTAGCGGAAATATCCGTTATGAGGTCCCCTGAGTCGAATAAGACCATTTTTGAAAAATGTCTGTCTGTCTGTCTGTGTGCGCTGTACCGCAAAAACCGCTAAAGATATCGAAATGAAACTTGAAACTTAAGCTTTTTGTTACAATCGGAAGAACTGAAAAGCTTTTGGTGAAAATCGGAAAACCGGAAGTGGTACTTTACTCTTAGCGTTTTTCAGTTTTTTCAGATGATTTCAATAAATGTTCATCAAACAACAAATTCTTTCAAATAAAAGTTGTAGATAATAACAAAATGAAGATGTATTGTTCATTTACTTTTTGTCATAGCACTCTTAGTTTTTGAGATATTTCAAAAGTTGTGTGTTTTATCTAGTTATTGGTGTGTGACAGTGTATGTGTCGATACAATTGAAAAATGTTTTAAATAAAAGTTGTAGGAAATGAAAAACTAAAGATTTTTTGTAGATTCACTTTTTGTCATAGCACTCTTAGTGTTTGAGATATTCAATAAATAGTGTTTTTTATCTAGTCATTGGTTTGTGTCAGTATGTGTTGATCCAATTGAAAAATGTTTCAAATAAAAGTTGTAGGTAATACAATATTAAAGATTTTTTGTATCTTCACTTTTTGTCATAGCACTCTTAGTTTTTGAGATATTCAATAAATAGTGTTTTTTTATCTAGTCATTGGTTTGTGTCAGTATGTGTTGATCCAATTGAAAAATGTTTCAAATAAAAGTTGTAGTTATCAAAAAGTTGAAGACATTTTGAAAATAATAATGCTACAAATATTTTAAAAGTGATTTAATACGCAATTTACGGGGGAAAGTACTATGATGGACACATCACCATTTTTTTGTTGTCTGCAACTTTTGTGTGAAGCTTTGTTTGATTGAATCGATAATACAGCTACAGTTCTTTTAGTAAATAACACACT
The DNA here is from genome assembly GCA_932526585.2 of Philonthus cognatus. Classification (NCBI taxonomy): domain Eukaryota; kingdom Metazoa; phylum Arthropoda; class Insecta; order Coleoptera; family Staphylinidae; genus Philonthus; species Philonthus cognatus. The sequence goes on from OW052243.1 coordinate 1,654,093, forward strand.
TGGTTAAGATTTCATGTTTATTAGTTGACACTGGAACAATTGTTTCGCCACACAGTGGCTTCATCAAGTTGGCTAAAAAATGATTTCGAAAAAGATCTGAGATACCCATACATTCTGTCGAAATACGGACACGCTGTATAATATCTGGCGACTCAGCGGTCAACTATCGTACATTAGGAGGACCAACTAAGTAACAAAATATTTATAAAATGTTAATAGCGATCTCGAGTATTAATAAGCGATGAATAATCTCGATAATTAATGTTAAAAATATGCCGATTAATAATCGCTTTTATCAATACAGTAGATATTTAAATAACTATTACTAAATTGTGTTTATCAATCAAAAGTTTCGTATATGTTTAGAGTTTTAAAGCTATCATAAAGTATTTAAAATATTCTAATGAACCATTACATATAAAAATATCGTTATTTGATTAACTTTAATAATAAATTGAATGTGAGTTACGTGAAGATCAAATTAATTTGACGAATAAAGCACTAATGACCTATCTTTACATAAAAATATATATAAATATCGTATGTGCCTTGGGAGATATGAATTTTTAAATTTGGTATGTGTGGTGTCCATATGCGCGACATATTGTTTAAAAATATTAAAAAGAAGAGTTTTTACTTTATGATCATTTATAATCGTTCTACAGTTACTTCTCGTCGGTCAGGAAGCTATCTACGCCACTAATAAGAACAATAGAAACTTTCATCTTGAACTCAAGTTTAGCTTGAACTCAAGTTGAACTGGGCCTTAGTTGTTTTTATCTACCCTGTGTAAACTAGCAATGGAATTTCGTGTGCAATTCGAGTTATCAAGTTCACATCGATTTGAGCATAAGTAGAGACTATAAAGCCAAGTTCAATTTTGTTTACCAAGTTAGTTTGGCCTCAACAAAGTTCGGTTTGATTCGTCCCCTGGATGTATTCAACAGGCGATTCCCCTCCCAATAAAAAAAAATTAATGGGGACAGGGAACATTTGTGGTGATGTGAGATATGAACAACACTCTCGTTTAATGTTAGATGCTCAATCTATTAAAACAACTTATCCAACAATATTTTCCAGTTCTCCTTTATTTTCTAAACGTTATTAAAGTTTGACGAATAAAGCACTAATAACCTTTCTTCACACTTTTATTTCAATTACCAAATGTACATTTCGGACACAAAAAAATATCTTCACAGATTGTTTAAACAGTATATCTAGAACAGTAATAAATTATCAGAAAGTTATAACTCTCATTTGGTTTATTTTTTAAACAATAGCCATACGCTAACAGAAATATATTGTTTAAAAAAAAAACAAATGAGTGTTATATCTCCCTGATCATTGGTAACAGTTCTAGATATATTGTTTAAACAAGCAGTGATGACAATTTGGAAATAAAGTATGTGCCTTGGGAGATATTAATTTTTTAAATTTGGTATGTGGGGTGGCCATACGCTAACAGAAATATATTGTTTAAAAAATATAACAAATGAGAGTTATATCTTTCTGATCATTTATTACTGTTCTAAATATATTGTTTAAACAATCTGTGAAGATTTTTTAAAAATAAAGTATGTGCCTTGGGAGATATGATTTTTTCAAATTTGGTATGTGTGGTGGCCATACGCTAACAGAAATATATTGTTTAAAAAATATAACAAATGAGAGTTATGACTTTCTGATCATTTATTACTGTTCTAGATATATTGTTTAAACAATCTGTAAAGATATTTTAAAAATAAAGTATTTGCCTTGGGAGATATGAATTTTTTAAATTTGGTATGTGTGGTGGCCATACGCTAACAGAAATATATTGTTTAAAAAATATAACAAATGAGAGTTATAACTTTCTGATCATTTATAATTGTTCTAGATATATTGTTTAAACAATCTGTGAAGATATTTTGAAAATAAAGTATGTGCCTTGGGAGATATGAATTTTTTAAATTTGGTATGTGTGGTGGCCATACGCTAGCAGAAATATATTGTTTAAAAAATATAACAAATGAGAGTTATGACTTTCTGATCATTTATTACTGTTCTAGATATATTGTTTAAACAATCTGTGAAGATATTTTGAAAATAAAGTATGTGCCTTGGAAGATATGAATTTTTTAAATTTGGTATGTGGGGTGGCCATACGCTAAAAGAAATATATTGTTTAAAAAATATAACAAATGAGGGTTATAACTTTCTGATCATTTATTACTGTTCTAGATATATTGTTTAAACAATCTGTGAAGATAATTTGAAAATAATGTATGTGCCTTGGGAGATATTAATTTTTTAAATTTGGTATGTGTGGTGGCCATGCGCTAACAGCAATATATTGTTTAAAAATATAACAAATGAGAGTTATCACTTTCTGATCATTTATTACTGTTCTAGATATATTGTTTAAACAATCTGAGAAGATATTTTGAAAATAAAGTATGTGCCTTGGGAGATATGAATTTTTTAAATTTGGTATGTGTGGTGGCCATACGCTAGCAGAAATATATTGTTTAAAAAATATAACAAATGAGAGTTATGACTTTCTGATCATTTATTACTGTTCTAGATATATTGTTTAAACAATCTGTAAAGATATTTTGAAAATAAAGTATGTGCCTTGGAAGATATGAATTTTTTAAATTTGGTATGTGGGGTGGCCATACGCTAACAGAAATATATTGTTTAAAAAATATAACAAATGAGGGTTATAACTTTCTGATCATTTATTACTGTTCTAGATATATTGTTTAAACAATCTGTGAAGATAATTTGAAAATTAAGTATGTGCCTTGGGAGATATTAATTTTTTAAATTTGGTATGTGTGGTGGCCATGCGCTAACAGCAATATATTGTTTAAAAATATAACAAATGAGAGTTATCACTTTCTGATCATTTATTACTGTTCTAGATATATTGTTTAAACAATCTGAGAAGATATTTTGAAAATAAAGTATGTGCCTTGGGAGATATGAATTTTTTAAATTTGGTATGTGTGGTGGCCATACGCTAGCAGAAATATATTGTTTAAAAAATATAACAAATGAGAGTTATGACTTTCTGATCATTTATTACTGTTCTAGATATATTGTTTAAACAATCTGTGAAGATATTTTGAAAATAAAGTATGTGCCTTGGAAGATATGAATTTTTTAAATTTGGTATGTGGGGTGGCCATACGCTAACAGAAATATATTGTTTAAAAAATATAACAAATGAGGGTTATAACTTTCTGATCATTTATTACTGTTCTAGATATATTGTTTAAACAATCTGTGAAGATAATTTGAAAATTAAGTATGTGCCTTGGGAGATATTAATTTTTTAAATTTGGTATGTGTGGTGGCCATGCGCTAACAGCAATATATTGTTTAAAAATATAACAAATGAGAGTTATCACTTTCTGATCATTTATTACTGTTCTAGATATATTGTTTAAACAATCTGTGAAGATATTTTGAAAATAAAGTATGTGCCTTGGGAGATATTAATTTTTTAAATTTGGTATGTGGGGTGGACATACGCTAACAAAAATATATTGTTTAAAAAATATAACAAATGAGAGTTATGACTTTCTGATCATTTATTACTGTTCTAGATATATTGTTTAAACAATCTGTGAAGATAATTTGAAAATAAAGTATGTGCCTTGGGAGATATGAATTTTTTAAATTTGGTATGTGTGGTGGCCATACGCTAACAGAAATATATTGTTTAAAAAATATAACAAATGAGAGTTATAACTTTCTGATCATTTATTATTGTTCTAGATATATTGTTTAAACAATCTGTAAAGATATTTTGAAAATAAAGTATGTGCCTTGGGAGATATGAATTTTTTAAATTTGGTATGTGTGCTGGCCATACGCTAACAGAAATATATTGTTTAAAAAATATAACAAATGAGAGTTATAACTTTCTGATCATTTATAATTGTTCTAGATATATTGTTTAAACAATCTGTGAAGATATTTTGAAAATAAAGTATGTGCCTTGGGAGATATGAATTTTTTAAATTTGGTATGTGTGGTGGCCATACGCTAACAGAAATATATTGTTTAAAAAATATAACAAATGAGAGTTATAACTTTCTGATCATTTATAATTGTTCTAGATATATTGTTTAAACAATCTGTAAAGATATTTTGAAAATAAAGTATGTGCCTTGGGAGATATAAATTTTTTAAATTTGGTATGTGTGGTGGCCATACGCTAACAGAAATATATTGTTTAAAAAATATAACAAATGAGAGTTATAACTTTCTGATCATTTATAATTGTTCTAGATATATTGTTTAAACAATCTGTAAAGATATTTTGAAAATAAAGTATGTGCCTTGGGAGATATGAATTTTTTAAATTTGGTATGTGTGGTGGCCATACGCTAACAGAAATATATTGTTTAAAAAATATAACAAATGAGAGTTATAACTTTCTGATCATTTATAATTGTTCTAGATATATTGTTTAAACAATCTGTAAAGATATTTTGAAAATAAAGTATGTGCCTTGGGAGATATGAATTTTTTAAATTTGGTATGTGTGGTGGCCATACGCTAACAGAAATATATTGTTTAAAAAATATAACAAATGAGAGTTATAACTTTCTGATCATTTATAATTGTTCTAGATATATTGTTTAAACAATCTGTAAAGATATTTTGAAAATAAAGTATGTGCCTTGGGAGATATGAATTTTTTAAATTTGGTATGTGTGGTGGCCATACGCTAACAGAAATATATTGTTTAAAAAATATAACAAATGAGAGTTATAACTTTCTGATCATTTATAATTGTTCTAGATATATTGTTTAAACAATCTGTAAAGATATTTTGAAAATAAAGTATGTGCCTTGGGAGATATGAATTTTTTAAATTTGGTATGTGTGGTGGCCATACGCTAACAGAAATATATTGTTTAAAAAATATAACAAATGAGAGTTATAACTTTCTGATCATTTATAATTGTTCTAGATATATTGTTTAAACAATCTGTAAAGATATTTTGAAAATAAAGTATGTGCCTTGGGAGATATGAATTTTTTAAATTTGGTATGTGTGGTGGCCATACGCTAACAGAAATATATTGTTTAAAAAATATAACAAATGAGAGTTATAACTTTCTGATCATTTATAATTGTTTTAGATATATTGTTTAAACAATCTGTAAAGATATTTTGAAAATAAAGTATGTGCCTTGGGAGATATGAATTTTTTAAATTTGGTATGTGTGGTGGCCATACGCTAACAGAAATATATTGTTTAAAAAATATAACAAATGAGAGTTATAACTTTCTGATCATTTATAATTGTTCTAGATATATTGTTTAAACAATCTGTAAAGATATTTTGAAAATAAAGTATGTGCCTTGGGAGATATGAATTTTTTAAATTTGGTATGTGTGGTGGCCATACGCTAACAGAAATATATTGTTTAAAAAATATAACAAATGAGAGTTATAACTTTCTGATCATTTATTACTGTTCTAGATATATTGTTTAAACAATCTGTGAAGATATTTTGAAAATAAAGTATGTGCCTTGGGAGATATGAATTTTTTAAATTTGGTATGTGTGGTGGCCATACGCTAACAGAAATATATTGTTTAAAAAATATAACAAATGAGAGTTATAACTTTCTGATCATTTATAATTGTTCTAGATATATTGTTTAAACAATCTGTAAAGATATTTTGAAAATAAAGTATGTGCCTTGGGAGATATGAATTTTTTAAATTTGGTATGTGTGGTGGCCATACGCTAACAGAAATATATTGTTTAAAAAATATAACAAATGAGAGTTATAACTTTCTGATCATTTATTACTGTTCTAGATATATTGTTTAAACAATCTGTGAAGATATTTTGAAAATAAAGTATGTGCCTTGGGAGATATGAATTTTTTAAATTTGGTATGTGTGGTGGCCATACGCTAACAGAAATATATTGTTTAAAAAATATAACAAATGAGAGTTATAACTTTCTGATCATTTATAATTGTTCTAGATATATTGTTTAAACAATCTGTGAAGATAATTTGAAAATAAAGTATGTGCCTTGGGAGATATGAATTTTTTAAATTTGGTATGTGTGGTGGCCATACGCTAACAGAAATATATTGTTTAAAAAATATAACAAATGAGAGTTATAACTTTCTGATCATTTATTACTGTTCTAGATATATTGTTTAAACAATCTGTAAAGATATTTTGAAAATAAAGTATGTGCCTTGGGAGATATGAATTTTTTAAATTTGGTATGTGTGGTGGCCATACGCTAACAGAAATATATTGTTTAAAAAATATAACAAATGAGAGTTATAACTTTCTGATCATTTATAATTGTTCTAGATATATTGTTTAAACAATCTGTGAAGATAATTTGAAAATAAAGTATGTGCCTTGGGAGATATGAATTTTTTAAATATGGTATGTGTGGTGGCCATACGCTAACAGAAATATATTGTTTAAAAAATATAACAAATGAGAGTTATAACTTTCTGATCATTTATTACTGTTCTAGATATATTGTTTAAACAATCTGTGAAGATATTTTGAAAATAAAGTATGTGCCTTGGGAGATATGAATTTTTTAAATTTGGTATGTGTGGTGGCCATACGCTAACAGAAATATATTGTTTAAAAAATATAACAAATGAGAGTTATAACTTTCTGATCATTTATAATTGTTCTAGATATATTGTTTAAACAATCTGTGAAGATAATTTGAAAATAAAGTATGTGCCTTGGGAGATATGATTTTTTTAAATTTGGTATGTGTGGTGGCCATACGCTAACAGAAATATATTGTTTAAAAAATATAACAAATGAGAGTTACCACTTTCTGATCATTTATAACTGTTCTAAGTATATTGTTTAAACAATCAGTGAAGATATTTTGAAAATAAAGTATGTGCCTTGGGAGATATGATTTTTTCAAATTTGGTATGTGTGGTGGCCATACGCTAACAGAAATATATTGTTTAAAAAATATAACAAATGAGAGTTATAACTTTCTGATCATTTATAACTGTTCTAGATATATTGTTTAAACAATCTGTGAAGATATTTTGAAAATAAAGTATGTGCCTTGGGAGATATGATTATTTTTAATTTGGTATGTGTGGTGGTCATATGCGCGACATATTGTTTAAAAATATAACAAACAAGAGTTTTTACTTTCTGATCATTTATAATCGTTCTAGATATATTAATTAAACAATTAGTTAAGACAATTTGAAAATAAAGTATGTGCCTTGGGAGATATAATTTTTTAAATGAGATTGTTCATAATTAGTGAGATGGTGGAGGCGTTAAAATCCGTGGCTGGAAATGTGTGGCCGGCCAACTTCTCGTCGGTGTTTTTTTTCCAAGTTTCAAATAATTGCATTTGGATAGGTGGTATGCTAACCTTTTAAAAAATCATAATGATCCATCATGTTGCCATTTCAAAAATTGTATTATTTAAAAAAAAGTTCGAATTACACTTTAAAGGCATCTGTTGGTTAAATTAAGAAACAAAAGTTGGTAATATTTGTTTTATACACGTCTATGATACGAAACAAAAGATATTAGGGCGATCACAGCAACCTAGATGCACTATTATTTTTTGAAAAAAAATTGACACTAGTAATTTTTTTTAAACAATTGACAACAACAAACAATCTTTATTGACAACAGTAGGTATTACATAACATGTATAATTAATTATTTTATTTTATTTTGTATGGGTGCTGATCCTGTTGCCAATCGGCTATCGACCCGTGGTCTTTCCGCCAAAATTGTCAATTGTCAGTAGGTACGTCAGTTAGTGTCCTGTTGAAATGATGAGATGAATTGAAATATGGTGGTGGCTGGGTTTTTGAATTTAGGAAGGATGTCAGGATTACGTGGCAGGCACATATGGAGTAAGGTCTCCATATTATATGGGCTGGTTGCGAATTTTTCGGCAAGGTAAATTAGGCGCTGTTCAATAGGAATTATTTTTGTTTTTTCGTAGAGGAGAGTATTCGAAGGGTTGTGTAAGGGATTGTTGGGGTGTCTCATCTTAGTCAATGAACGAAGAGCTGAACAATTGATTTATATGTAAAATGAAGTTCTGTACCCGAAAACAAAAAATATATAGGGTGTGTCATTTAAGATTTCAAAATTGAAGTCCTTTCCGGTGACACCGGAAGTGCTATTAAAGTTTCCTAGTAACCACTAGTGCACTATTATTTAAAAAAAAATGACAATAGTATTTTTTTTAATTAATTGATTTGTATGTAAAATGAAATTCTGTACCCGAAAACAAAAAATATATAGGGTGTTCCATTTAAAATTTCAAAATTGAAGTCACTTCCGGTGAAACCGCTATTGTGCTATTAAAGTTTCATGATCACCACTGAACTCTAAATTGTTTTTAATATAGATGTAGAAAATTTCAAATTAAAATCTCAATTAATAAAAAACTAAAGAGAGTGATCCTGTTTTGTGTTACACCCGGTATATTATTATTATTTTATTTTATTTTATTTTATTATTATAGAGAATATTTGGAGATTTGTCTCAATGAGACTAATTTTTTGCAGAAAGTCGATATTAATTTTAATTCGTTTTTACATTTTGCAAATATGCTGCAAACTATTGGCAAAACTCAATTTTTTCTTTACATAACAATAATGTTCAGTTTAAAAAAAAACATACAGTAATTTCTATCAATAGGCAATTAAATTTACAAAACCAACACTATTTATTTACAGATTCAAATATGGATATTAATTTTATATTCGATACTTGTTCTGCTAACAACAAGTGAAGTACTTTACCCAATTTATTAATTTTAATTCGTTTTTTATAATTTATAAATATTCTGCAAACTATTGGCAAACTAAATTTTTTCTCTACATAACACATAACATTAAATTAAAATTTGAAAAATCATAATGACCATCATGTTGCCATTTCAAAAAATTGAATTATTTAAAAAAAAGTTCGAAAAGTTAGTGAAACAAACCAAGTGTTTTTATTTCAAATTTTATTTTAATCATGTTTCACCAAGTGATTAATGAGAACATTGTGAAAGAAACATAACATTAATGTTCAGTTTAAAAAAAAACATACAGTAATAATTCTAATAATAGGCAATTAAATTCACACAACCAACATTCCTTCATCACTATTTATTTACACATTCAAACATGTACACCGTTCACTAATATTTATTCATCACAACATGAATCGATATTGTTGGTGTGTAAAAGAAATCGCCTCATGTGCACAAGAAAACAAAACATACACAATTTTATTTCGCGATTGGGTAATTGTTGCTGAGTGGGTGCATTTTGTGACTTCGTGTACTCACTGAGTTGTCGGGTCGTGAACGGTGTGTTGATGTTTTCGGAACGGAATTTTATCGTGTGTGCCCAAATCCCAGGTGTTTTCGAAATCGAGCGCGCGCGCGTCTCACTCGGCCGACTCCCAGCGAAGAACTGAAATGAAAAGTGTGCTGCAAACTGCGCGCTTGATACAAGGAGTGGGGTGGCTTTGGCTATTTATGTGCGGAGCGGTTTGCCCCGGATGTGTGTTTTAGGCAACTCAATTTGCAATATTGATGTTACACCGCGCCGCAGAAAACTTGCTTCAGAGGATTGAAATAAATAAAATTGGATCGTGGGATAGTAAATATATTAAATTGTGACACGTACACAGGGTGCGGCAAAGATCTTTTCTTCTTGAAAGGTAAATTCACATTACGAAGTAAGAACGTGTTCAAACATTCTCACGACGGCACTCTTAAACGGGCCGGATTAAACCTTTCCGCGACCCGGACTGGCCCGCGGGCCGTAGTTTCCCCATCACTGCTCTAGTACATCAAGTGCTTCGTTTGAAAAAAAGACAAAGCTAAAAATGGCGATCGCCTGCATACGACGGAACGCCTTTAATTTGACGGGGCGGGGCGCCTTTAATTTGGCGGGGCGGCAATTGTAAATCATAAAGCGAAGAAATTTGGCAAAGAAATTGGTAATCATTTTTACGATTGCGAGGTCAGATAGGTCAGACGTAAGAAAAAAACTACTATCAAATAGTTATTTTTTTATCAAGACACGAAAGTTGATCTTTTTATTACAACTCTGGGCCGAGGCAAATAAACCAAAGGAGTAATAAAAAGAAACTTTAGTACTGAGGTAAATATTATTTTTTTTGTAATTAGAAATGTCCCACAACAGTTGCAAATTTAAGGCAATTGTTCAATGAAGTAGTAGTGAAAATCTTTATTACCATACTAATTACAAGGTGTAATACATAACATTTTTAAAAATAAAGTAAATATTTAGTTCTGGTAAATGGCTATCGGCCAGTGGCCTTTCTGCCAGTGTAGATGTTTATAAAGAAAAGTTTACATGTTTGGTGAAGTGATCGCGGTGACTATATATACATACAAAAAAAAAAAAAAATAACTTGTTAATTCTGATTATAATGAGAGATGAGCTGGAACAGAGTGTTTGAGGGATTTAAGAATTTGGGGTCGATGGAGTTATTTCTGGGAATACAGAGTTGTGAGAGGATTTCGAAGTTAAATTGATTTTGTGAGAATTTTTTAGATAGGTGAGGGATTCGTTCGGCGATAGGAATGACTTTAGTTTTGTTATAGAGAAGGGCGTTTGATGGGTTGTGAAGTGGATTACTTGGGTGTCGAATTTTGGTAAGAGATCTAAGGGATGAGCGTTCGCTAACTTGAATGTTATGGAGGGTGGGATTGGGGGAAGTTGTGTATAGGATGGAGCCGTAGTCTAACAAGGGTCTGCATATCATCTTGTAGATTTTGGTGGCATTCTCTGTTGAAATGCCAAGATTTCGGTATGTTAGACTACGGAAGTGTCTAGCTCGAGCAGTAATTTTACTTTTTAAAATGGACGTGTGCTTTTTAAAATTAAGTTTGCCGTCTAATGTAATACCAAGGTACTTAATATAGGGTGCTGGGGAAATCGGATTTTGGCAAATAGATATGTTGGTAGGACTGTTCTTACGGTGGTAGGGAATAAGGAGTTGGGATTTATTTGGGTTAATTTTTATTCTCCATTTGGCAAACCACAGTTCGAGTGAGTCTATAAGTTGCTGTAGGGTTTGTAGTGCTTTTGAGAGGGTAGGTTCGTGGGTAATTAGGGCTGTGTCGTCGGCAAATTGCAGAACATAGGAGGCTGGATTGAAGTGAGCAGGGTTATGGTTGTATAGGTCAATACAATAGAGGTTATACAGTAGAGGGGAAAGAGGTGACCCTTGCGGAACACCTTGTTCGGGACTAAATGTTTGGGATGTCGTGCTGTGGATTTTTACGATAAGGGATCTGTTTACTAGGAAGTTGTTAAGGATAATAATTAGGTGGTTGGGTATATTCAGGGAGTGGCATTTATACAGCACACCTCGGTGCCATACGGAGTCGAAGGCTTTCTGTATATCTAAAAACAATGCGGCAGATGACCCGCCTTCGAGGTGTGTTGTTTGCATATTGGAGGTAAGGATGGTGAGCGGGAGAGAGGTTGATCTGTTGGGAAGGAATCCGAATTGGTAGCTGGGAATTAAATGGGATATATGGGACATAATTTTTTGTTTGATTAGGGATTCGTACAATTTGCCAACGACAGGAAGGAGGGTGATTGGTCGGTAGCTGGATACAAGGGAGCGGTCTTGGTCTCGTTTGGGTATGCAAGTGATGATACCAGTTTTCCATTCCGGTGGAAAGTAGCAGGATTGGTAGCAAAAGTTTAGGATTTTGAGGATGTATAGATGGGAATCAAGGGGTAAGGATTTCAAAATATGTCGTCGTATGTTGTCGTGTCCTGGAGCGGTATTTTTGCCGGTGTTAAGTGTGTTGAAGTACTGTTCTTCTGTCAGTTCGTCAGTAACGTTGGGTATGTAATTTGTATTGAAAAAGTCACTATACCAGTCATTAACTTGATTAAAAAAGTCATGGTCAAATGAAACGTCTTCTGTGTGTCGGTATGTGTCTTCGAAATATTGGGCAAATGTGTCCGCTATTATTTGTTTGTCATTTGTCATTTCGTTAGTCGATGGGTCAAGAATTTGTGTTATGCTGGAATAGTTTTTATATTTGCTAAGTTTTTTAATTTCTGTCCAATATGTCTTGCCCTTACTGTCGTTGATTTTTTGGCAAGCAGTTAGCCAGGTTTCCGTTTTGTACTGCTTAATTAACTGTTTGATGTCTTTACTTAATTTATTAAATACTGTTCGAAGTTCTGTCGTGTCTGTCTGTCTGATGTCTCTGTAGATTTGTCTTTTATGCTTTATTAATTTTAGGATATAATTTGGAAGGGGATATTTATAGGATTGTTTCTTAATTTTAGGTGTATTTTTGTTGATGGAGTGAGAAATGGCGTTATTAAATTGGGATATTACATTTTGATCAATAGTGGGATGAGTGGATATAAAGTGTGAGATATCTTTTGTAACTTGGGTGGTGTTGCAGTGTTTATGATCCAGTATATAGTCAGGAGGAGGTGGGGGGATAGTTTGTGTGACATTTAGTTGAAATTGGATGGATAGGTGGTCGGAGCATAGGTCAGGGATTAGTGTAACAGAGTGAATTAAATGTTTTAGGTTTTGGGTGCAAAGTAGGACATCGGGTGTGGTGGATTGGGTATCATTCATAATGAAGGTAGGCGGGGTATGTATGCGGACGAAGTTAGAATTGGAGAGAAAATTGGTAAGATGTCGAGATTTTGCTTTGTTTATGTTCATATCTCCAATAATTATGACGTTATCGTATAATGAAGATTTCGTAAAAATGGTATCATCAATTGAGGAGAAAGGGTGTATATAGACTAGGAAGATATGGATTAGGAATGAGGGTAAGTTTAAGGTGGCGTGGATACATTCATTAAGAGGGTTGTTAATTTTGGGTGGGTTGGCTTTTCCGAGTTTTAAGGAAGGGTGTACAGCAACTATAGACCCACCCCGGTATTTACGATTCTGCATGGTGGAGGGGATTTGTAGAGACTGCCAATTATTAAAGGAAAATGGTGTGATTGTTTTGGATTCGACAAGAAGGTTCACGTGAATAGGGTTATTTGATAGGAAATTATATAGTGCATGGGATTTATTGGAGATGGAGTTTATGTTTGTGTAAAGGAAACCAATATTAGCCATTATTAATTACTGCGTGAGCTGTTTTTACTCCTTGGATAGGAACTGTGGGCGGGATACTGTCGGGATCATCAAGGTCAAACATAACCACAAACATTCTGTTCCCCGAAAATGAGAGATGAGTGTCGATTTTAAAAGAATAGATGAAGCGTTCGCGGAGTTTTTTTATAAGAGCTTGTCTGTCTGTGTTATTGGGTTCGTTAATTTCAGTGATAAATGTGTCTAGGATGTGATCATGAAGAGTGATAGGTTGATGAATGCGTGAGTTCTGTTTGATGGTATCGTCTATATCGGAAGATTTCTTGTTAGTGAGGTGGATCTTCATATTTGGAATTCCTTCTATCGGCTGTTTAGGACGGTTTGGACATTTCATTGACCAAGCTCCATGGTCTTCACCCCCGCAGGAATTACATTTTATGGGGTTGTTCGTGGTGCATGCGTTAGTGTGGTGATCTCCTGTACATTTTGAACATATCGTTTTTTCTCTGCAGTCGGCAGTGATGTGGTTAAATTTCCCGCATTTACTGCAAGGGGCGGGAAGCGGCTGCGGCGGTAGACTCTCCTCTACAGTGTATACTTTGCACATATACTTAAAGTTTTCTTTTAATAATTTTGTGTAACTCTCATGTGAGGCGGTAATAATTCGAATTAGTCGAGTTTTTTGGTCGTTTGCTTTGGAAATGATTCGACGACAAAAACGGTGTTGAATGCCTAGTTGGTTGAGTTGAGTGCTGATAGCGGCGTCCTCGATTTCCAACTCTACTCCGCGAATCACGCAGCAGTAAGAGGGGGATGCGGTGGTATTGCGACTGTGCGTAGCGAGTGGTGTCGACTCAGTAAATTCGCGTACGAATGATTTATTTTGGAGTGCACGGAGGTTGTTGATGCATATGTTTTTATCCGAGTTCGATTTTAGAATAAAGCCATTTTTTGTTTTGATGATAATGACATCTTGGTCGTTATTATTAGCAAACCATATTTGCACGAATTGTAGACGTGTGTATTCATTAGTAGTGGTTATGTTGAATATACATTTGTGGTTAGAATAAGTTGTGTTTTTGTTTAAATGTGGTAGCGTTTTTGTATGTGTGGACGGTCTTTGTTGTTGGATGGTAGACTGAGGTTGTGATGTTCCTGCTACCGGTTGAGAAAGAGTTTGTGGGATTTCTGTGTGTGTTTGTTGTTGAGTGTTTTGGCATTGTGGAGTATTTTGGTGTTGTTGACTGTTTTGGTGTTGTTGAGTACTTGGTTGTTGTTGAGTATTTTGTTGTTGTATGTGTTTCAGGATTGATTGTAGTGTTTTATTTGTAGTTTTGGGTGTGTTTAGGTTACCTGTGGCTTTTTTTTTCCTCCTCTCCCAGCGGTAAATTTAGGGGGGCGGCCACGTTTTCTGGTACTAGCCTCCTGGAACTCATCCACGGTCATCTCGGTGGAATCATCATCTGATTCCATGGTTCTTAACATCCAGTTTGTGATAAAATATAGCACTTAGTTGGTTGTTAAATTCGTTTGCTCTATTGCACGTCCGACTGTTGCGGTGTCTAGCTTGCGACTGTTGTTCAATGAATTTTACAGTTTTATTCAATTTAATTAATAATCCGTTTGTATTAAAAATCAGAACAATAGCATTGTGGAATTGCTCACCACCCCATTATACCGAAAACCTTGCCAAGTATTTAATGCCTAGTCTTATAAAGTGCCATTTTAGTGCAGATTTCTAGTACCTATAATTCGATTTTAGATCCGATTGCATAAAAAATATGTTTATCAGAAAGTTGTTGATTTGATTTAGTATGGACTTCGTGGTGATAATTTATGAATAAATCAACCAGATTTGTACATACACATTTGTGAATAGTAACTAAAACTTGTTTTAGCGGTAGTGGAGCTATTCTTCTCTAGAGTACCTCTGTGGCCGGACGGTAATAATGCGCTTGACTACAAATCGAGAGGTCCTGGGTTCGATTTTCGGGGATTGACAAAAAATTATCTTAGATCGACATTATCGCAAAGTAGACTAACTAACTTAGCGTGAATTAGTATTGAACGCGAAATGCACATCGAAAGCAATGACATTATTAAGGATTTTGCGAATGCAAAAGCACGAAATGTGGATTTTTTGTGAATGCATATTTTTGTTATTTTGAGTATCTGTTTTTGTATGTAAATAAATTATAATATGTCAAATGTGTTGTTTGTAAGCCCTTAAATAAAAATTGTCTATTCCAAATTGTGAATAAGCATTATATTATGGGTCCTTATTAGGGGTGCCAATCCCGGGATCCCGAAATCCCGGGGTCCCGGGATCCCGTTAAAAAATCGATCCCAAAAAACCCGGGATTAAAAAGTCCTAATCCCGGGATCTCGTACTATATTACAAAATTTAAAAAATACTCTTTTTGATGGCATTAATTGTTTTTATTATTTTAACGATACAAATTATTTGATTATTATTATTTATCGCAAGACTTGGCAACACGGCGGTTTTCGAGATCGAAGGCCGTACAACGGCTGACATATGTTTGGTAATTCGGTAATTCACCGGATTTGTTATTCGTTTTATATTGAGTGTTGTTTTTCGAAGAATAAGAATGGATTTGAGTGACCAGGATACTAATAAGAAAAAGGGTGAATACTGTTTATTAGTACATTTATTATTGAATCACTGCATGATTTGCTTATTCTGTAATTGTAAATCGAAACCTTTCTTTCATACATATAGTTTCAAATGTTATTGGTTATGTTACCATTATTTGTGTAATTTATATTTGAATTTCTTATTGCTGAAAGGGACCATCCGATTGTTTGAAACAGTTGTACTAATAGTTATTTAATGCTCCAATGTAATATCAAAAGCGATTTTTAATTGAGATTTTTTCGACCGCTAGCTTCTCATGCGTTAACTGTCAAGACTATGAATCGCTATTTTTTACAATATTTTTCCGTCGACCGTAGTGTTATTATAACATGGTTTATAATATAAATTTAAATTAATTTAATTAATGTATCTGAATTTTGTTTATACACATTTTTGTTAAGAGGTAGTCGACCGGAAGTGAAAACGCCCGCCATTCTATCACACTTATTTATGCATAGAAATTTAGAAATAGACACAAAAATAAACCCGTGTTTATTAAGGTACATTCTACAATATACTACGGTAGATTTTCAATTGAAGTTATGAATGTTGCGAGAAAAAAAAATTTAAACTTGACGAATTTTATAAATTTTCCGATGTTTGATATTTTTTATCTCAAAAACCAACAAAGTTAGAAAGAATTCGTCGTACCAAGTATTAGTTTATACTTTTATTAAACACTATAATTTTTTTCAAATCGTTTTATAGTCAAATGGCAGTGTAGTTGTGGCGGGCGTTTTACACGATTTCTAGTATTATTAAATTAACAGAAATTTCGTAGTCCCCACACTGTTATTTGATTATAAAATGATTTGAAAAAAATATAGTGTTTAATAAAAGTGCAAACTACATACTTGTTGCAACAAATTCTTTCTAACTATGCTGGTTTTTGAGATAAAAAATATCAAACATCCGTAAATTTATGAAATTTGTCTAGTTTACATTTTTTTTGCAACATTCATAACTTTAATTGAAAATCTACTGCCGTGTATGGGAAGAATGTACCTTATTGAACACGTGTTTATTTTTGTGTCAATTTCTATGCATAAATAAGTGTGATATATTGGCAGGCGTTTGGTGCGTTTTGGCGTTTTCACTTGCGGTCGACTACCTCTTAACTGTTGCAAAAACTGGTCAATCACTTGATAATAATTGGAATCAATTTTATTTCCTACAGTTTGTCATGTTATCGGAAATAGATATGTTATGTGAGACATATATGTATTTGTTTTGGCGCTGATTGAAATGTAATATGACAGATCATTAAAGATCTGTTAACTGAATATTTTCGAGTTTATGTGAAGTGATTAATCACAAAAATAGACGACTGTTATTCCTTATTTCACTTTTTATTTTAATGTTAGATGTACATTTCGAGAGACAACGTGCTAATTATGTGAGTTTTATCATTAAGCAAATTTGGTTTCTCTGCAACAACAAAAATTTACAAATAAAAAGTAGGTTATTTGGGGAGTTTATTAACCTATGATACCTTTTTTGCAGGCGTTCTTACAACTATCTCTGAATTAAAAGTTGCTGCTCTCTACGGCCCACATCAGACAAAAGCAAATGACATCGACTCTGTCTGGTTTTATTTTCTAATAGAAAAAGGTCGTGGGGAAACTGCAAAATGTAAACGTTGTCACGCAATTTTGAAAACCAAAGGTGGCTCCACCAAAGGTCTACTTACGCATCTCAAAACTCATAAAATTGACCACTCTAAGAAGCGTATCCGAGATTCTCTTGAAACTCAAACAGAGCAGATTGCTGGAACGAGTAATTCAGATGGAATAATTAATTATAAACGACCGTGCAAACAGAAAAAGCTGATGGACTATTTTACGCCAATAAATGATAAATGCTTCGACGCTGTAATAGCAAGAATGACTGCTTTAGATGGTTTTCCTTTCTCTATGTTTGTAGAATCAGTTGATTTAAGAGAATCATTGGAAGCAAGGGGATTTTCAGTGCCGAAATCTCGAGAGACTGTTAAAAAACACGTTATGAATTATTTCGAGAAAATTCGCAAACACACCACTGAAGAGCTTCAACAGCTAAAGAATAAAGGTGACAAATTTAGTTTGACATTCGATGAATGGACCTCAACATCAAATAAGCATTTTATGAATATAAATGTACATGGCCATGATAAATTCTGGAACCTAGGGTTGGTAAGGTACAAATATTCAATGACTGCTCCGGTGTGTGTTGAAATGTTAGAACATCGGCTCTTAGCATTCAACATAAATTTGTCGAAGGATATTGTCGCTGTTACTACTGATGGAGCTAGCGTTATGGTTAAAGTCGGAAAACTTATTGTTCCAGGGCAGCAATTATGTCTTGCGCATGGCATCCAGTTGGCTGTGATTGACGTTCTTTATAAAAAGAAAGAACAACTCTGTGATACTGACATTGATAGTAGTGATGACGAAGGTGATGAGGAAGAGGATGGATTAATGTTTTGTGCAGATCGCGACTTCTTCGAAGTAACTACTAGTCATGAATTAAATTCATTAATAGCAAAAACGAGAAAAATTGTTCCGACTAAAAATGACATTCTTCAAAAGTATGTTCAAAATGATCATGGAAAAGAGCTTAAACTTGTATTAGACTGTAAAACAAGATGGAGCAGTCTACTTACCATGCTTGAACGTTTTATGTTGTTAAAAAATTCAATTAAAAAGGCAATGATTGATCTAAATATGACACCAATGCTGGATTTTGAATGTGAATTAATTCAAGGCATTGTAAAAATTCTTCAGCCAGTACAATTAACAGTACAGGCGTTATGTCGACGTGACATGGATCTATATAAAGCTGATGCTGCATTAAATTTCATGTTGGAAGAAATCCTCAGAACCAAATCAGTTTTAAGCGATGAGTTTAAAAATGCACTAAGAACAAGAATTAACCAACGTAGAACTATTTTTTCCGGGCTTTTAGGATATCTTACCAACCCCAATTACACAAATACTGGATTGGACGAGTGCTTAAGTGTTCCAAATATCGAAGTAATTAAACATGAATTGGAAAAACTCCTAACCAGATTAGGCAATAATTCCGTAGAGGAGTGTGGGACACAAGATAGCTCCGACGAGGAGGTTTCAATTGCGGAGATTATACGCACCGAGGAAAAGATATCTTTAAAAGATAAATTGCAGAAGGTTCTAAAAACATGTTCTGAAGTACCACAGCTCCAGATGGAACGCACCAAGCTCCGATTATCAGATATTATAGTGAAAGAAATAGAATTATTTGCTAATGGGGGTAAACGTGGGAATAATCTACAACGTGCCTACGATTTTTTAAAAACCATCCCCCCAACTAGTGTAGAGTCCGAAAGATGTTTCTCTTCGGCCGGATATATCTGCAATAAGATTCGCTCAAGCCTGGGAGACGAGACACTGGACGCATTAATCTCATTGCGATCTTTTTTCAAAAATATGTAGTGTAGATACATAAATAAATAAATGTTGGTGAAACTGTAAGACATTTTTATTTAGCCATTTTTTTTAAACGTATATTAAAAACGTAATTCGCGCTGGAATTCCACATCAATAAGAAACAATTTCTTAAAATATTTCACCTATATACAATTACATATTTTCCCGGGATCCCGGGAATAGTCCCGGGATCCCGGGAAACTTGACCATTGTACCGAAAATCCCGGGATTGGAAAAATGGCTCGGGATTGGCACCCCTAGTCCTTATATATGTATAGACATGTTCAGAATTACCTGGGGGCGCCAAGGTAATACTCGCACCGCCGCAAGCCACTGCATTGTTGTATTTTGATCTACTAGTTAATATACAGCGACTTTTCATAAGTATACATATACCAGAGCTGGGACGAATCCTCGTTAAAAGGATTCGAATCACGAATCCGAATCACCTGATATGATTCGAATCAGGAATACTCGAATAAAGGATTCGTAAGAGATAAATATGATTCGAATCAAAGATTCGAATCCTGTTTTTTCGAATCACGAATACAAATCGTTTAAGAATACATTTTATTTTATTATTTTTTTTACAACCATTAACATATAAATATCGTTATCAGTCGCTTTAACAAAAATATTCACAACCTAATTATTTATTCTTAACACTGAACATCGTTGATAACAGACTAAATTTCTGTGTTACTCTGATTAAAGAGGAATTTGTGTGTTTTTGAACTACACTTCAAATCAATGGTTTATACGCGTGGCGCATGAAGTAAAATTTCGAGTTTAGAAAAGCCCCGTGAAAATTTGTCTCGGGTCGCTGCGCGACCCTCGACAAATTTTCTACGCGGGGCTTTTCTAAACTCGAAATTTTACTTCATGCTTAGTCTGGGAGTGGAAGACACTCGTTACTTTAAAATATGTCACAACTGTTAAAGTATGTATCGTCGGATGCCCGTCTTCAGAGGTGATGTGTAAGCAAATTATGGGTCCTAGGAGTTGCCAAATAAGTGAGTTACTCAACTGTTTCCAAGGCACACTTTGAAAAACCAAAAGATTAAAATTTTACATATAGTTATGTAATGGTATCCACATACCAAAATGCTGAGAAGACAGTTCCCAGGAATGATGCGCCTTATCGCAGGCACGTTCCAGAGCGTCCCATTCTTCATCATGGACAATTATCTCATGCATGAATTAATTACAATCGTACTATCGTTCGGAAAGCATCTCCGTGTCCTTTATCGTTATAACCGTTGCGACAAATGAAATACCTTTGTAACTCAATTAATTAAGTGAAATAAAAAACTTTTTAAAAAATTAAAATTTCAAATCGTGAAATTTAACTGGCGCTGCCCGAACAGGATATTCGCGACTGAACTGTTAATCAATCGACGGGATTGACCCACGAAAAGTGATTTCTATCCCTGGTGAAAGACAGTAACAGGTGGCTTTCAAGTCTTTGTGCGAGAATCCAACGAAGAGGAAAGAAGATACATCTAGGGAAATACACACCACACGATGCAGATCCTAGTGCTGTAAGTCCTTTGTTTTCTTCCATCCCAAAAGTGTAATTGTTTCAAAAAAAAAAAATAATAATCAATTCAATTTTATTTAATGTCCGATACCGACATTGAAATAATTGCTGACGATTTAGATACGTTAGAAAATTCAACACCTAGATATAAGATAAAACCAAGTATTTTAGGCAACGTTAGATTTAGTCCGATTCCGCAAAATCCAAAAATGACTAATACAAATTCAAGTGTAAATTCAAGTAATCTAATTACTGACAAAAACGAAATTTCATTATTAATGAACGCGATTCCAGAATATTACCCAGGCCAAAATTTATCAATTTTTATAACCGAAGTTGATAATTTGCACAAACATTTAGAATGCAGATTATCACCCGATTTAGCTTATGCAGTTAGTTTTTCTCTCAGATCAAAAATAAAAGGAGATGCTAGAGATTTTATCGCTTATCAAAACGCATTTGAATGGAACGCCATTCGTAGTGCTTTATTAAGAAAATACGGTGATCAAAGAAGCGAAGAAATTCTAGAATCTTCATTGAGACAGTGTATTCAACAAAAAAATGAAACCTACTTAGATTATTACAGTAGATTATTAAAAGCTTATAATGACTTAATGCAACATATTTCTTTACACATAACAGATCCAAATTATTTAAATTACAAGAAAACTGATTACGATAAATTAACATTAAAAACTTTTCAAATAGGTTTGTTAGAGCCATACAGAAGCTATTTAAGTAATTTTCAATTAAATACCATCGAACAGTGTTTAAATAAATGTACATTCTTCGATAATCAAAAACAAGAATGGGAATATTGCGAATTCATCCGAAAGTCCAATGACAACAGAAAAAATCCTAAATTCACCAATTCTCAAAATCAATCACAATTGACCAGATTTAACCAAAATCAATACAATAATTTTTCACAACCACGATTTTCTCAAAACCCACATTACCGAAATTTTCAACATCAATTTTCTCAACCGAGACCCGTTCAACAACAAAATTTTCCAAATCAATCGTACGTAAAACCAAACGTATTTGCGCCACGAGCGGCACAACCAAATATTTATCCTACAAATAAACAAGTTTTTGGAACTCAAGCTTCCTCAGGAATGTCTAGACTGAATAAACCAACACCAATGTCTGTTCAATCTAGAGTAAGAACTAATCAAGTACCAAATTATTCAAATCAAAGACAAAATATAAACTATTCAGCTCTTTATAATGTAGAAACTGACTCTGTTTCCCCAGTTTACCCAGTTTCTCCAGGGTCCCAACTCTCTCAAGATTATGAATCAGTCCAACAATTTTCAGATACTGATAATTTTGCAGATCAAACAGAAATGTACGAGTATGAGATTAACGAAAATGATAATGACGAACAAAATTTTGAAAATTTTCCTATAACAGCCTCACCGAAATCAGGAACATAGATCTAAATTCAATCAAAATAAAATCAAAATTACCATTCATTTATTTGCCCAATTTAGATTTAACAATTCTAGTAGATAGCGGAGCAACAAATTCCGTTATAAATTCAAAACTTGCATACGAGAAATTCTCTCAATATTTGTATCAAAAACCGTTTACAGTTTCCGGTTTAGGAAATCAAATTCATTGCCAAGATAATTTAAAATTTCCAATTCTTAAAGAATTAGGTATACCAGCCGATATTCATTTACATGTCGTTGACTGGCACCCAAAATTTGACGCATTAATAGGTACGTCCGACTTAGAAAAATTAAACGCGACAATTAATTACAAAACAAACACTTTAGAATTGTGCGACATAAAAATTCCTTTTTATTTAGAACTGAATAAAAAATCAATTTCTCCTCACAAAATTAATAAAAGCAATCATGTAAAAATTCCAGTGACAATAGATAATGGTGAAGTCATCATACCGCAAATAAAAATATCAGCAGATTATTGCATACCCGAATGCATTGCAATTTCGAAAAATGGTTATTGCATGTTACCATTTGACGAGAATTTAGATGTAGATTTAAATTGTTCAGAACGTATAGACGTGATGCCCATTTTGAATCAAGAAATTAGGAACCCACCAAAAACACTACATAAACAATTTAACATCTCAGAATTAATTCGAACAACACATTTAAATTCTGAAGAAAAACACGAAATTCTTAAAATTTGTAAAAAATTTCCTGACATATTTTATAACGAAAATTGCAACTTAACATTCAGTAACGCTGGTAAACACGAAATACGAACGAAAACCGATGAACCAATTTATGTAAAATCGTTTCGACACCCACATAGCATGAAACAAGAAATTGAAAATCAAATTCAGAAATTATTAGATAATAAAATAATTCGACCCTCGATTTCACCTTACGGAGCTCCCGTATGGTTAGTCCCAAAAAAATCAGACGCTTCCGGAAAGAAAAAATTTAGAATGGTGATTGATTATAGAAAACTCAATGAAAACACAATTGAAGACAAATACCCACTTCCACGTATTGAAGAGATATTAGACAATTTAGGCAAGTGTACGTACTTTACTACTCTTGACCTAGCCCAAGGTTTCCATCAGATTGAAATGCATCCTAACTCTATCGAAAAAACCGCTTTTTCAGTTAACCAAGGACATTATGAATACCTCAGAATGCCCTTCGGATTAAAAAATGCTCCTAGCACATTTCAACGTGTTATGGACAACGTCCTTCGAGAATACTTACATGTATTTTGCTTTGTTTACATGGACGACATTGTAATTTTTTCCAAATCCCTTCAAGATCACATTAATCATATTAGACTAATTTTCAGTAAAATCCGAGAATTCAATTTAAAAATACAGCTCGATAAATCAGAGTTTTTAAGACGAGAAGTATCCTTTTTAGGTCACGTAATAACACCAGACGGAATTAAACCAAATCCTTCTAAAACTGAAGCGATAACAAATTACCCGTTACCCAAAACCACAAAGGAAATAAAATCATTCCTAGGCCTTACAGGTTATTATCGAAAATTTATTTCAAATTTTGCTAAAGTAGTATGCCCATTAACTAAATGTTTGAAAAAAGGTTCAAAAATTAATATTTCCGACCCAGAATATATTCAAGCTTTCGAATTGTGCAAAGAACTTCTTTGTAATGCTCCAATTCTTGCTTATCCTGATTTTAATAAGCAATTCAAATTAACCACCGATGCATCGAATGTATCGATAGGAGGTGTATTATCACAATCAAATCGCCCAATAGCTTACTATTCAAGAACTTTAAATTCGGCAGAAAAAAATTATTCAACAATTGAAAGAGAACTGTTAGCTATTTTAGATTCAACCAAACATTTCAGACCATACCTTTTCGGTCGCAATTTCATTGTAGAAACAGATCATAACCCACTTGTCTGGCTTTATAAAATTAAAGAACCAAATTCTAGACTTGTGCGTTGGAAATTAAAATTAGAGGAATTCGATTTCAAAATAATTTACAAAAGAGGAAAAGAAAATAAAGTAGCGGATGCCCTTTCCAGAATCGAAATTCACAACAGAGAAGATGAAGAATCCGTTATTGCAAACATTGACGAATTACCCGATATCAATGACGAAGAAATAGAACGAATTATTAATTCCCAAGTAGAAGACCCAATTGAATATGCCAAAACACTAGAAAATTTGCGATCATCATTAACTGAACAAAATGAATGCGACAATACTGTACATTCAACTGATGAAGACAACGGTAAAACCATTCCAATTTCAGAAAGATCTTTAAATATATTTCCTAATCGAATATATTTTAATACCGGCGAAACATATAAAAACCGTTTTACTAAACCCTTTAATAGAAATACTTATAAAGTAACCATTTCCAAAAATTCAATTGATCAAGATTTATTAACTTTCATGAAAGACACATTAAAACCAAATTCAAGTTATGGAATATATTTTACTGACAATAATCTCAGACGTCCTTTTGAAACCCTTTGCAAACAACATTTTAACAATTCAATAAAATTATTCATTACCAATAAAATCACCAGTGACGTAACTGATAACGAATTACAAAAAGAAATTGTTACAGAATACCACGATTCAAATCATAATGGTATAACCGAAACTTACAACAACCTCAAAGACAAATATTTCTGGCCAAATATGAAACAAACTATTACAGATTTAATCAATAAATGTGACTTATGTTTACAGTCAAAATATGAGAGACATCCGTATAAATTAAAATTTGACGGACCGTTATTAGCAAAGAGACCTCTAGAAGTGTTACACATGGACACGTTTTCCTTTCAAAATTCCAAATTTTTGACGATTATTGATTTATTTTCAAGATATGGACAATCATACTGGATAAAAGACGGTACCAGCTTGACTGTTTTAAATAAATTAAGACACTATTTCGCTCACCATAATATTCCACAAAAAATAGTTTGTGATGCGGGGCGTGAATTTCAAAATAATACCTTCAAAGAATTTTGTAAAATGAACAAAATTGAACTTCATTTCACAACAGTGAATAACCCGAGTTCTAATTCCCCAATAGAGAGATTTCACTCAACCATTATAGAAAAATTAAGAATACTAAAACTGAAAAATCCCAATGAAGTTCCATCAAATTTAATGATTTCAGCAGTTTCGATTTACAATCAATCAATACATTCTTCTACCGGATTTTCACCCTTTTACTTACTATACGGCCCTTACGAGAGAACTCCAGAATTCGATTTAGACATGACTGTATTCGAACAGTATAATGAAAAAAGAAAACAAGAAATTCTACCATTCTATGATCAAGTATACCTCAAAAACAAGCAATTAGCCGAAAACATTTTAGAAAAACGTAACGAAACCCGCGTTGATCCGCCTAACGTAGAAAATCGCGAAGTTTATGTAAATAGGAAAAAACCCAGTAAAGCTAATCCTATATACGACAAGGTAATTGTTGAGAAACAAGAATCGAATAAAATTTTTGGAAAAACTCAAAAATCAAGAAATACCACAGCTAACATTAAAAAGGTTAAGAAACTAAGAAAAACAACTTCTTTACAGGTTCCCGATACTGGCGGTGACGATCCTCCAGATTCACCACAACCAGGCCCTTCAGGTCAAACCCATTAAAAACAACGGCTACTTTCAAGAAATCATAGGCCCAGTAAAAGTAATGGACCACTACCATAATTTTCTATTTTTCGTAAATACATCAAAATTAGAAATAGGATTCAAACAGCTATTAGCAAACACTGAAACTCTAAAGAAAGATGCTTCAATAGATAAACTAACATACCAAATTTATAAACAACTTGCTTTAAATTGCAGAAATATTGAACTATTACAGAGAAAATTAAGTTATAAATCAAAACGAGCATTGGCTAATATTCTAGGAAAAACCATCAAATTCATTACAGGAAATCTCGACGACGACGACTTGCAAAATATTAATGAAAATTTACAGAAATTACATATTAATCAAAATTCCGAAATGAAACAAATAAATAAACTAACAACTTTCGCAAATCATTTATCAAAAAGATATTCATGTGATTTAGAAATCTTAATGTCAAATTTAAACAAAACAAAACATTTTATTGAAGGTTTAACGTTTATCGAAGATACAAGAACATTATTACAAAACGAAGTTTATCATTCAGAACATTTAATAAAAACGTTAGAATTGCTTGAACGCGCAATCAGCTTGTCATGGAAAGGAATTCCAGATTTAGAACTTTTAACGATAGATGAACTTATAACTGTTCAAAATTACTTGACGAAAATCTATAATCCAAAGCAATTGTTGCCAATTGAAACGACTCAATTATTAAACATTTTAGAGTTATCAAAACTTATGGTAATAGGAACAAAAGAAACAATTACATTCCTTCTCAAAATACCCATTTTAAAACCAATTTCCGCAAATTATTCTCAAATCTACCCGATTCCGAATTATCAAGATATCGTTATTGTCCCACCAAAACCATTTCTAATCGAGATGAACAACTTAAAATACTGGACTAACGAAGATTGCCAGAGTTTCCACATCATCACCTTGTGTCTGCAACAACCGACCCAAGAGGATTGTAATTTATTGAATGCCAACAAATGCAAAACAATAAAAATTGCTAACGATTACCAAATTACATCTGTACTGCGTAATAGACAATTACTAGTACTATCAAAGAGAAAACTTGAAATAATTGAAGATTGTCAAGGACAACTAGATAGAACATTTATACAAGGACCAAATTTAATCAGTTCACAATGCTGAATAATATTGGAAAAATCCACATATGTCAACACTACACCTACGTACGAGTTAACATTGTACCACATTTCAAATGAAACATTGAAGTTTTATCAAGAAGCAAAACTTCAACTGCGACATCTCAAAGATCCAACCATTCTTCAACAAGAGGCTGAAGAACTCAAGAATCAACCACTACATTTGGAACCACTGGTTCACATAATTCATTATGGATTTACCGGCCTTGTATTATTGTTAATAATACTTGCCACGGCCATCATTATCAAATTCAGGACACGCATTATCGACCTTTTCTGCAAACCAAGAAAAATCATTCGCATCAAGATGGTCGATCCAAATCAAGAAGACACCCCCGCATTGCCGAATTGAACGAGGTCGTTCAAACCTAAGGAGGGAGGAGTTATGTAATGGTATCCACATACCAAAATGCTGAGAAGACAGTTCCCAGGAATGATGCGCCTTATCGCAGGCACGTTCCAGAGCGTCCCATTCTTCATCATGGACAATTATCTCATGCATGAATTAATTACAATCGTACTTTCGTTCGGAAAGCATCTCCGTGTCCTTTATCGTTATAACCGTTGCGACAAATGAAATACCTTTGTAACTCAATTAATTAAGTGAAATAAAAAACTTTTTAAAAAATTAAAATTTCAAATCGTGAAATTTAACTATATAAAATGTACAATAAACTATAAGTGTGATACATCATTGAATTCAGTAAAAAATATTCTTCCAAAAAATATCAAAATCCAAAATAGCGCTCATAAGAAAAACAAAAGTTAGCTATGGTCTCTAGGTAAATGTTATAGTTATCTTAGAATAAAATATTTCGTATTTTTTGCTAGTAAAAACATTATGCAGGGAATTTAAAATGATTACCAAATTTAGAAAGAATATCTCGCAGGTGACTTCCATTGCAGTGGTCGAAACTAATTTCAACAGCGGCGTAACTAACAATGTTGCCATTAGGTATGATCATTTTTCAAATTTATGTATTCAAATACATATTTAAATGAATTATTCGAATATTTAAATATTCGTTCAAAAAGATATTCAACTATTTTAATATTCAAATATTTAAATATTCGAATATTGAAATAGTTGAATATGTTTTAAATGAATATTCGAATAATTCAGTTAAATATGTTTTTGAATAAATATTTTAATACTTAAATCGAATTTTCCAATATTTGAATATTCGAAAATTCAAATATACGAATAGTCTATTGATGGAAATATTCGACCATTTAAATTATTTAAAGTAAAGTAAAGTAAATTTATTTACGGTAAACACCATTTGTACATAAAATTACAACGTAATATAATTAATTTAAAAAAAATATATAAAAATCAAATATAATATTCTTTGCGAACGTCGTGATCGGAAACTATTTTTTCGATGTGGCCCAAATTTACACAGCTTATGCTTCTATTCATTACCTAGATTTTAGCAAAATACGAAGTCATTTTGGCGATTTTCGGATTTTCGGCGTAATTTGACTTTTTTCCATTCGATATTTTCAAATTTCGTCGAAAATCGTCAAATTACTTCGTATTATACCAAAATATAGCTAATAAATGGGAGCATAAGCTGTGTGAATTTGGGTCACATCGAAAAAATAGTTTTCGATCACGACACTCTCAAAGACAGCGCTCGCAAAGTGAGTGAACATTTTCGGCAACTTTGTGATTTTTTTGTGGTGAACACACCACACCGATATTGATTATATTATTTGAAAATGTAGCTGCATTCTTCGGGAATAGAATGCTTCCAACATCCGACTTCTACGTTGTCTGTAAATCGAGTAATCGCACTCACAACGGTGTCGCACAGTGGTCGGAAATCG
Source organism: Philonthus cognatus (assembly GCA_932526585.2). Taxonomy (NCBI): domain Eukaryota; kingdom Metazoa; phylum Arthropoda; class Insecta; order Coleoptera; family Staphylinidae; genus Philonthus; species Philonthus cognatus. The sequence continues at coordinate 1,682,946 of OW052243.1, forward strand.
TCGAAAAGCGGCCATAATTATGTTCCGCATGTTGTATCACGGTGAAAGTTGGTATTTGGGCATGATTTTGGTCATACATGACACACGTGTATAGATTTTTGAAAAAGTTTGAAAATCCATACTGGCGGAACCAAAATGACGGATAAAAAATGCAAAAAAACAATTTTTTCGAAGGAATGTCAATGTATATGTTGTGTTTTTATTAAAAAAAAAACATTTTAATAATAATACAACGGTAATGTGCCACCAAAAGAACCAAAAACTTGTCAAAATGCAATTTAAAGTGATTTTTTTACTTCGCATGGTTGTTCGCCGTAACACGGGCGTTTTGACGGCTCGTACCAGCTAATAAATATTTTTTTTTATTTATACAATATAATAAAGCTATCCAAACCGCTTTTACTTCATGCAATTCGATGAAAGTCATTTTTTAACCCTGAAAATGACTGTTTTCGAACGATGATATTTTGCAACGGGGCAAGTTGGGGCAAGATTCGATTTCAGGGAATATTCCGGAACTATTTAAACTATTGAGAGGGTATATTGGCTTGCGTGAGGTATTGGTATAAACCTCTTTTTTTCACGTCGAAACAATTACATTTCTGGACTTGATGCATCCGGGAATCTATGAATACATTATAAGAATAACTTTTTATTTCTATTTTCGGTGAAAGTGTTACGAGGGTTTAAAAAGGAAATGCACTAGCACGGTATGGATTATAAATGAACGGCATGAATCAGTTATATATATGAAAATCGAATTTATTTCGACGTAAATATTCAAAAAACCTTAAGACAATAATTGTACAACGTCATTTGGCAACTCTGCGTGTTCTTTCAGCTTCATGTTCGACATCGATATTATCGGATCCGATCGAAGGAGTAGTCGATGAAGTAAGTCCTCATTGGCGGCTGTCCTGGAATGCTTGCGCGTGTGATCCTTTCGGAATTTCTTGCAGAACTTGTGATTCGCCTCCGAAGCTTCTTCCGACATCATACCAATCGGTAGCACTGCACTACTGATGACAGATGCCCCATGCATCAGCACTTTGTGCACAGATGGGGGCATATAGTACCAGCCATACAGGTTGACGTACAAGGTAGCAGTATCCAGGCAATAGATCTTGAATTTTCCCGTGTCTACTTTGAGGCCACTTGCCATTGTCGTCAGAATGGTTCGGAATCGTACAATCAACTCTTCATTGACTCCTGGGAAAATGTGTTAAACATTATAGTTATTAATGGTGTTTGCACATACATGAATATGGTATCGTCATGAAGCTAGAGTGCATTTTGTTTATTAGATATATTCTAAATAAATAAAGCAAGGTATAACAAAGTTACCCGTGATTTCTGATGATTTCGTGGCATCTTTGAAGAAGCGCCTGGCAGTATTTCCATCATTTGAGGACCCGAAACCTTGCTTTGGAAAATCCACTTTTAAACCCATCTCCTCCAAAAATTTGTCCTGAATCATCTTCTTCCGCTTGTTCAATAAATCTTTGGTTCCATCTTTTTGGTTGGTCTGTGTAAGCGTTGAAAAACGTTGCATTTATTTCTGTTAAATAATAAATAAATATATAGCACAAACAAATTTGTTGTGAAAAATGTTACCTTCCATTTCTTGAAATCGAGCCGATAAGAAATATGCAGTAAACATTCGAAGAACTTTATGTACGCATGTAGAGTGGAGAGGCCATATTGGAAAGAAGCCTGGTCTTCTTCTCTGCGCATGATTTTCTTCAAGTCATTCATTTCCGAAATTTTGGCCTTGCAAATGTAGCAGCTCATGGTTGATGATTCGGTGATTGCATTGCATACCTAAACATGGAATTCATTGACTTCAGTTTATCTTGCTTTTACAGTAATGCCTGAACTAGGAAAAACTACCTTCTTAAGATAGAAAATCAGCACGTGACGTATCATAAAATGAGGAAAAAAACTGGACACAAATTTCTCAATGTATTCACCTTTCCATCGATCATGGTGAGGTGCAGCTGGCAGGATATGGTGCAACGCTCAAAATCCAGTGGTTCAAGATCCGTTATCTGCTTTTCAATGTCTCTGTGTTCTTTTCGAGACAAATCATCTGTCTCGCGAATCCACTCCAGTTTGATCGGCCGACAAAATCGCGTTGATGACGGGTACGGATTAGCCCAGATTATTTCTGTACCGTCCAGTGTTTCGAGTCTCACAGGAACAACTGATGTAACAAATAAGTACTCGTCATTCCCACCCTGTAAAAGTCGGCAACATTTGTACAAAGTTAATTATACAGTTATCTGAGAAAAGGGCAATCGTAATTTCTATAAATTGCTACTTCGATTGCAGTTTAACCCAAAAATGATTTCAAAAAGTCAAACAAATTACTGCGAAATGCATACTAATAAAGCCACCTAATTGAAGACATATGTGTCTTGATATTAAAGAGAAATAGGTATGAAAATTACCTCCAACCATTTTTGTTTGTAAGATGAGTAGCCTCCGCTTCCGTCGAATCCCCATTTGCAGATCAGCGACAGTTGAGGTTTATCGGGTGGTATTTGCAAATGGCTCAAAAGCCTACTGCAAGTATGGTGGAGCAAGTCTTGAAGAGGCACTTCACATCTCGTTTCGTTGACGAACCAGTTTGGAGGATAAGCGTCTTTTTTGGCAAGCAGAAGGTCATCATAGCTGGGGTACAATTTGTGTTGCCGCTGAGTCGCACCTTTCCTCATTAGCAAGTATTGCGCTTTGGAGAAATTTCCCGTCACTAACAGACCTAGAGCCTCTTCTCGTGTGTACTGTTCCTGTGTCTTCTTCGCTGCGTTCCACGCTTCGAGAATCCGTTCTGCCCTATTGGGTGAATGGTCCCGTATCTCTCGCAGAAGTTTTGCAGCTGCATGATTCCCGGCGGATGCAAACGACGAAATCGTAGCCGCCAGTAATTCATTCTGGGTTGCCGATGAATTCAAGTTTTGAACTTTTCGCCGTTTACTTCTTTCGGATAACTGTTCGAAAGACTTTTTAGGTGGGCCTCTTTTTTTAGGTGGCGCTGAAAATCAATTATTATAGGCATAATCGCATGCAAAACAAGCAATTCCTTTTCAACTTAAAGTAATGTGTAAAGTAGTTTCTCGAGTAACAATAAGTCCTAAAATTAATAAATGTACCTGCGACAGTAGAGAATGTGAAGTGAATTTGCGCACTTAACCACTTCTCATAACGTTTCCGGAAACGTTCGTCATAACGGCGGCAATTATTCCAATAGTTGAAATACTTATTAAAAAATTGCGAGCTTAACGTATCTTTGATCACTTTTGTGCGTTCTTCGTTGCCATCACATTTCAACTTTTTTGCAACGAATTTTAGGGCCAAAGACTTCTTCTCATCACAAGTTGATGCCTTACTTACGAGATGGTCGTGCAAGACTAGTTTTTGAATACTGGGCATCACGTCATCTGTCACTCTAAAAGCATTAACAAACATTATATTGAAAAAATCATAGACAAAATACTATTTAACCAGAGATGCAAAAACTTCTTTTTGTTTTAAATGAAGTTATATTTAGTTTTCGCATTTGCAATTAATAATCATATTTATATACGTACCACAGGACAGGCCGGAGTTTTGTAAAATGCACGTGATGAAAGCGCTCCGCTTCGTTTGATTGTGTGGATGCCACTGAACCGAAACTCGCGACCGAAATGTTTTGACTCCGCTCATGAGCACATTATTTTATATTTCCGAACACTTCGAGGAAAATAAGATACTATGTCGCTCAAATTGAAAATAATATTTGCGCGCGCCTTGCAATACCAGTCATTTAACAATAAAGCGCATTTTTTGTTTGATCCAAACCTTGTCTGAACCTTTTTTTCGCCGTAACACGGGCGCGCCCGTGTTACGGCGAAAAACCATGCGAAGTAAAAAAATCACTTTAAATTGCATTTTGACAGGTTTTTGGTTCTTTTGGTGGCACATTACCGTTGTATTATTATTAAAATGTTTTTTTTTAATAAAAACACAACATATACATTGACATTCCTTCGAAAAAATTGTTTTTTTGCATTTTTTATCCGTCATTTTGGTTCCGCCACTATGGATTTTCAAAATTTTTCAAAAATCTATACACGTGTGTCATGTATGACCAAAATCATGCCCAAATACCAACTTTCACCGTGATACAACATGCGGAACATAATTATGGCCGCTTTTCGACGATTTCCGACCACTGTGTGTCGCTTTCGCCAGCGTCGATCGGCGCGCCTCCCTTAAACCGTTCCCATAAGGTGCCATGTTAATTTTTCGGGGCGAATCAACTGGCCCGAAATGATTTGTATCGATTTCTTTTCGGGAAAATTAATAGTCTACGTTGTTTCTACCATCATAAAGGGTCTTCATGAATTTTTCGGGGAGACAAAATTTTTCACCGAAATTTTAAAATATTGCAAGGAAAAAAGTCAAATTTTGACGAAAATCCGAAAATTGACAAATGACTTCGTATTATACCAAGATATAGCTAATGAATGGGAGCATAAGCTGTGTGAATTTGGGCCACATCAAAAAAAATAGTTTCCGCTCACGACACTCGCAAAAACAGCGCTCGCAAAGTGGGAGAAAAATTTCGGCGACTTTGCGATTTTTTTGTGGTGAACACACCGCACCAATATAGATGATTTTATATGAAAATGTAGCTGTGTGTTTCACGAATAGAATGTTTCCAATATTTGACTTTCTACGTCGTCTGTAAATCATGTAATCGCACTCACAGCGGTGTCGCTTTCGCCAGCGTCGATCGGCGCGCCTCCCTTAAACCGTTTCCATAAGGTGCCATGTTAATTTTTCTGGTAGAAAATGAATTCTTTTCGGGAAAATTCCTTCAGTTCTACCCTCATAAAGGGCCTTCATGAATTTTTTCAGATTTTTTGAGAACAAAATTTTAAAATATTGTCAAATTTTAACGAAAATCGACAAATGACTTCGTATTACACCAAAGTGTAGCTAATGAATATGAGCATAAGCTGTGTGAATTTGAGCCACATCTAATAAATAGTTTCCGATCACGACGTTCGCAAAGTGGGCAAACATTTTCGCAGACTTAACGTTTTTTTTTTTTTTGTGGCGAACATACCTCACCCTTATGGATAATTTACAAGATTTTTTTGTGGTGAACACACCGCACCAATATAGATGATCTTATATAAAAATGTAGCTGTATTCTTCAGGAATCCAACGCTTCCAGTCCTGACATTCTACGTCATCTGTAAACCGAGTAATCGCACTCAGAACGGAGTCGCGTCCGCCGCGTCGATCGGCACGCCTCTCTTAAACCGTTCCTATAAGGCGCCATGTTAAATTTTCGAGGCGACTCAACTGGCCCAAAATAGTGGAAAATAATTTCTTTTCAGGAAAACGAATAATTTGTAATCTTAATCCTAGTTTAATGAATTATCTATTATATGAGTTGATTAAATGGGTTTTCTCCAGAACGGAATACTAACATTTTTGAGAGTTGCCAGCGGAACTGGACGTAAGCGTGTGTGGGACGCACAAACATTAAGATAAAGTTCTTTCGGAGACTTACCGTTAAGCCGCAAATTGTATTTTAAGTTCCAATTTTGAGGTTATATAGGTTGGTATATTTGGGTAAATAAGCACCTTACAGGAATAAATTGTACACATGATAAAATCATTAAAAATACATTAAAACATAGACCGGTCTTACAAGGTTTAATATTTCTTCAACTAATATACCCAATTATTTCTTTCAAATAACAGAATTATGATTCAACATATTTATTAATTAATATAAATAAAATTAAACATACTGAAAGACTAGTTTTATCCTTAAATTTCTCATTTCTGGTACAAGTACCATAAAATAAACTTTTGATTAAAAAAGAAAAAAAAAAAACAAAAGATTTATGCCCGATTTCACCGTCAATTGAATTGAAATTGATTCATGCTTGATTTCACCAACGTCAATTACTGGTTAATTTATTTGTTGAATAAAATAGACAGTTTTGTTTTATCACTATTAGGGGGGTATTAATTATCATTTGGAAGTTTTAAAAAATTGAATAATTTTTTTTGCATTTATTGATACTTTATAGTATCTAGTTTCATACCCCAAAGCCGTTTTACGATAAACGAATTCGTTAGTAAGTTTTTCGCTTGTTGAAGCAAACAATGCCGAGTAGGTGCCTGGGTGGAAATACGCAGAACTCAAACGAAAGTGTCTGGAAGCTGACTCCGAAGCACCCCAACCGTCAGTATCGCGTCTTCCTAGCCACCAGCATCATCAACGACGGATACTCGGCAATTTTTAAGACGATGGAGACACTGGGAATCCGCAAGCCAAGGCCTTCCAGATGCGGAGCGCGAGATGTGGGAATAACTTCGCCTGAATCCAGCAGCTCGATAGGCCATCCAACAGCGCTGGCACGAGCAAATCATTCAAACCCAGTTTTTAGAGGAAGACGAGGGCCTGCTGTATGGAGCTGACTAAAGGTAAAAATCTCAAAAAAATGGTTAAAACTTGTGTCAAAACTGCTTTTTGCCCCCTTTTTTCTGACTTTAAAGCTCTCTGAGTAACAAAATAGAAGCCATTCTAAAAAAAAAAAATTTAAACGCGTTTTTCTCGAAACCACTTTTTTTTGCTGGCCGGAAACTTTTTTTAAAACGGATAGACTTGAGCTTTTAGTATCCGGTTCTCCACGTAATTCTCTGGAGTTTGAACCACCGTCATTCAAATATATTAATATTTGATATTTTTCAGACAGCTTTAAGGTTAGAAAAAGGGGGCCAAAGAGGTCGCTTTTTGGCCCCCTTAAAAAAAATGTCCACCACCGTCATTCAAATACAGTAGAACCTCGTTATACCGGGATGCCTTTTGGCTATACCTAGCACGATATAAGGAAAACACGGTATATATCCGAATATATGTAATTTGTATAATAGTCACATACACACGCGCATACATATATATATATATATATATATATATATATATATATATATATATATATATAATACAATAATGACGCCGGAACGTTTTACCTAATCAGGGCGGTACACAGTCAATTGTTAAAATTAACATCTTAAAAAAAAAGAAACCTGAATATATATATATATATATATATATATAGGGTGTCCCATTAGTGCGGTCTCGGAAGATATCTCAGCTCTCGTTAAAGATAGAAAAAAAATGTTTTCACGAAATTTGCTTGATTTTAAGAGCTGCATAACCTAAAATTATTTTCAAATATACAGGGTGCCCATTATTCCATACTTAATACCAACTTTGTTATTTTAAATGGAACACCCTATATATTATTTTTTTATTTGATCCGCCTTTAAATAACCTACACAAAGATATATCATTATCGGCACTTTAGGTAATTCGTTACTTAAAAAAAAATATTTTTTGAAAATGTTTGCAGTTTTAGTACTTTACTTAAAAATTCACTGTGTTCGTATTTTTTAAGATACCAGTCTGAAATTTTACACACATATGCAGTAAAGAATGCTCTATCTATTGACTATAACACATTTTAATATTACTTATAAAACCTAGTAAAAAACTACCCTCGAATATTTAATATTTAAAATGTACATTACTTCATTTTTTTAAATGGGACATCCTATATTTTTTTATTTTATCAAATCCGCAATAAAAAATGCTTTATTTCTTGTATATCATACCCTTTATCTATTTTCATTAGTTTTGGAGATATTAACATTTTTCTGTCAAATATAGGGTATACAAAAAATAAAGCATTTTTCATTTCGGATCTGATAAAGTAAAGAAATATAGGGTGTCCCATTTAAGAAAATGAAGTTATGTACATTTTAAATATTAAATATTAGAAGGTAGTTTTTTATTAGGTTTTATAAGTAATATTATAATGTGTTATAGTCAATGGATAGAGCATTCTTTACTGCATATGTGTGTAAAATTACAGACTGATATCTTAAAAAATAAGGACACAGTGAATTTTTAAGTAAAGTACTAAAACTGCCAAAATTTTCAAAAAATATTTTTTTCTGAAGTAACAAATAACCTAAAGTGCCAATAATAATATATCTTTGTGTAGGTTATTTAAAGGCGGATCAAATAAAAAAATAATATATAGGGTGTTCCATTTAAAATAACAAAGTTGGTATTAAGTATGGAATAATGGGACACCCTGTATATTTGAAAATAATTTTAGGTTATGCACCTCTTAAAATCAAGCAAATTTGGTGAAAACATTTTTTTTCTATCTTTAACGAGAGCTGAGATATCTTCCGAGACCGCACTAATGGGACACCCTGTATATATATATATATATACATATGTGCAGTAGCCACCTACATAACAGGACATACTATATAATACAATAATGACGCCGGAACGTTTTACCTAATCAGGGCGGTACGCAGTCAATTGTTAAAATTAACATCTTAAAAAAAAGAAACCTATATATATATATATATATATACATATGTGGAGTAGCCACCTACATAACAAGACATACTATATAATAGTAGTATTTGTGTAATAGTCACATACACACATATATATATATATATATAATACAATAATGACGCCGGAACGTTTTACCTAATCAGGGCGGTACGCAGTCAATTGTTAAAATTAACATCTTAAAAAAAAAGAAACCTGAAAAATGACCCCGATATATCCGAATCACGGTATCTCGAGGCCCGGTATAGCGAGGTTCTACTGTATATTAATATTTGATATTTTTCAGACAGCTTTAAGGTTAGAAAAAGGGGGCCAAAAAGGTCGCTTTTTAGCCCCCTTTTTCTAACCTTAAAGCTGACTAAAAAATATCAAATATTAATATATTGTAGCGAGCACGCCGAGACGCGTGACATTCGCAGGTAGCGTAAGCACCCGCACGTACCGCGTTCGCACCCACCACTTCCCTAGAACTGCCCCTTCCAACTCCCACTACCCTGACCACCCCGAACAAAGGGCCAACGCCCTATAAAACACTCTGCAGCCCCGGCAATCGTCAGATTCTTTGAGCACGTCTCGACGGCCTTAGAACTCAATCTCTACAAGCAACCGACCTACCCTACACTAACGTACCTTTCGGGGACTTAGTGCTAGCCGCATCACAACACGTTATCGCGTTCGAGCCAGACTCCGCACCAGTACGAGCCACGCCGCTGTGCAAGCACCCAAGAGCGCACCACAGCCTCACCACGCCGCACCAGGTGAACAATTCACGCCCAAGCTCCACCGCATCGCCGCCCAGAGCCGAGCCAAGTCCCGCCGCCCGAAACCGAGCCAAGCACTGCAGAACCGCCCTAAACTATTTGTACATAACCACTGTATATACTGTTCTCTCCTGAATAAACTTGTTAAACAGCCACGAGCATTATAATATTTGAATGACGGTGGTTCAAACTCCAGAGAATTACGTGGAGAACCGGATACTAAAACCTCAAGTCTATCCGTTTTAAAAAAAGTTTCCGGCCAGCAAAAAACGTGGTTTCGAGAAAAACGCGTTTAAAGTTTTTTTTTTTTAGAATGGCTTCTATTTTGTTACTCAGAGAGCTTTAAAGTCAGAAAAAAGGGGGCAAAAAGCAACAACTTTTTTCGAGTGGCTTCTATTTTGTTATTTATCGAGATTTTTCATTGTCGGTGGTTCAAATTCCAGTTAATTTAATACAGATTAACGACTGCTACTTCATTTTATGTTTCAGATCATACACCCAAAAAGATCTTTCCGGCCATGAGGAAAAACACGGCGGACACGGCTTTATTTCAGGCCAGATGTAGAGGTCAAGCCGGACATTTAAATAGAATAAAAAATCATTTTTTATAATCTATGAATCTATAAACAAGTTGCAAGAAACCGCAAAATTACATGTATTAAATTTACCCCCAAACTGCCAAAAAATGCTGTCCGAATGGTAATACCCCTTAAATAATGATTAATTGTTACGTTAGGTATCCCACCGTTATACAGTGTGGGCCTGAAAGGCGTACGATTTTAAAAACACTCTTGCGTTTGAGGCTTCAGAGAGGGGACTGCGCGGGTGGTGGGGTTAAGTAGCCCGGTTCTCGGAAATTTAGTCGCGATGGATCACTTCACCGGAGCGCAACGTGCATTCTGCGTTAAGGGGGTTTCACAGTGTAGAATTTAAAAAAAATCGTTTTTTTTTATTGCATATTTCGATACCTTATATTATAGAGAATATATGGGCAAAACCGTTTTGCCGGGAAACTATTTCATTTGGTCGAAATATTCGATGATCGGACCAGGCGTCGCACGTCATTGCGCGCCTACCGAGGGCGCTCGGAGTAACTTTCTCTCTCGGCTGGAAAGGGTCTCCTATTGCCTCGAGATGGCACCACGTGCATTTAGGAGTCATATAATGTTTCTCCTAGGTGGCGCCACATGCACACGTACAATATACAGTATGTCTGCCATCTTGATATAGCATAATTCAAGTCAAGTTTCGCGTGTCTGCTAGTTTGTAAACAAGACTAGCACCGGCATTACATTACGATGGACCGAAAAAGTTCGCGCGGCAAAAGGAGACAGACACAATACAGGAAAAGGGCTTTTACGGGCAATCAGCATACAGCAGAAGCGGAGACCGAGTTTACATCGACTTCTGCAAAGAAACTCCGGACTTCAACTTTCAACGAAGATGATATTCCAGTTCACCAAAGCCAAGGTTACCGCCTCCTGAACTTCTTTGTGGTGTTTAACACAATATCCTCCTTCGTTGAGTGCAAAGTGTGCAAGCAAAACGTGAGTTTTTATGAGAAAGGGAAGCGTGGACTCGGCTTCAAGATTTGTATGCTGTGCGTGTGTGGAGAAAAAGAGATTCCTTCATGTACATATATTGGAAACGCTTATGAAGTAAATCGTCGAATCGCCTTTGTTATGCGTCTACTGGGAATCGGAATGCAGAGGCTCAATTTATTTTGTGGACTGATGGACCTAGGTACTGGGCTAGCGTCCGGCACGTACTACGGTTGTCTGAAGAACATAATAACTGCTTCTAAAGCCACGTACGATTTGTCTACAAAAAAGCTGCTGCCCAGGAAAAGAAGCTGACTGAGGAGAAGACTGGAAATTCTTCGATTCTAGCGGTGTCTGGGGATGGGACCTGGAAGAAGCGAGGTTTTTCATCTCTAATCGGCGTCACGACGTTAAGCGGCAGAGATTCTGGGAAAGTAGTTGACAGTTTCGTGAAATGCAGTTTCTGTCGAATATGTGTCTCCTGGACAGCGGGGCACTGCAGAATATGATGTTTGGTACGCTGATCATCAGGAGAGCTGTTCGGCGAATCATTCAGGCAGCGCTGGGAAGATGGAAGTGGATGCGGTGAAGGAGATGTTTTCCAGGTCAGAGGAACTGCATGGCGTTCAGTACGGCACCTACATAGGAGACGGCGACTCCAACACCTTCAAGGCCATCTTGGATTTGGATCCATATGGAGAGGACGTCACTGTAATGAAGAAGGAATGCGTTGGACATGTGGAGAAGCGGATGGGCAGCAGACTACGAGCACTGAAGAAGAAAACGAAGGGTCTTGGTGGCAAAGGCTCTGGCAAACTGACGGACAATCTGATACTGGATCTAACGAAGTACTACGGGTTGGCGATCAGGAGAAACGCACAGGACAAGGACGAAATGAAGAAAGCAGTGTGGGCTACTTTTTACCACAAGATTTCAACGGACGACGAACCTCGACACGAGAATTGCTGCGCGAGCTGGTGCGACTGGAAGAAGGCTGAAGCAGGTGGAACGTTGGCGAATTACGTGCACAAACCACCACTTGACAAAAAAGTTCAGGAAGCAGTCATATCTGTCTACGAAGATCTGTCGAATGACAACTTGCTGGAAAGATGTGTTGGGGCTAACACCCAAAACAGTAACGAGTCGTTGAATTCGCTGATTTGGTCGTTCTCCCCTAAGCATACTTATTCAGGTCTTCAAGTGGTGGAACTTGCAAATAATTTGGCCGCAATTATTTTTAAGGACGGTTTCACCAGCATCGCACACACCATGAATGTCATGGGCATCCGACTCGGCAACACGGCGTTCGAGTTTTGTAGAAGGCGCAACGCGGACCGCCTTGTACGCTCGGAGCACCGTGCGTCTACGGCCAGCAAGGAGGCGAGATCTGCGGCCCGGGAGGAAGCAGTGCATGCAAACGAGATCTATCAGATCGAGGAAGGTGTACTCTATGCCCCAGGCATCGCAGACTGACGGTAAGTTTCCCAAAAACGACTAAAACCATTTCCAAAACTTTAAACGCGATTTCCCATAAGTCATATTTTTTGGGACGGGCGCGTGGATTGCCGAAAAACTACTTGACCAATTTTGATGTCGCTTAGCAGGTTTTGTAGGAAATTTAATTGGCTATGGTGATACCCAGAATCATTAAAATTGCTTCGCAATTTCGTTTTTTTTTCGCACGTTTGAATGCCAAAAAAAGTCGAATTTTTCGACATGTTATTTCAAATGGCCGCCATTTTCTCAAAAATTGACGATTTTACTTGCCCGACGCTGCTACCATAGCTACACTAATATATTTTAATAATTTTTTGGTCTCGTCTGTTTCAGACCTCCCAGTTACCCGAACGAGTGACGCCCGTCGACCTTAGCGCGGCGTGCATGGCCATCTTCGACGCCATTTTATTTAATGACAAATGAATATTTTTGGACGACAAAAATCGAAAAATGTAGGAAAAATGTTGATGAATAAAATGATATAGGCATTGTCTTACTTATCTTTTTATATCACCCTTAAAAAAAATGTTGAAAATGATGTCAAAATTGAAGCTCTACACTGAGAAACCCCCTTAAACATTATTACAAAAATGGCGATTCGTGCGTTATTGTTCGGCGTGAGTTTGGATTACACGACCTAAATCAGTGTCCGAACGAAAGTGTGATTCGATCGTGGGCCAGAAAGTTCGAAGCTACTGGTTCCACTCTCAAACAGAAGCCTGCGGGACGTTCAAGGTCAACGAGAACAGAAGACGCAATTGAACAAGTTAGAGCTTCAGTTCAACGTAATCCTGCTAAATCGACTCGAAAGCGTTCAGCCGAACTTGCGGTATCCAGAACATCTTTGCGTCGCATTTTGTTGAAAGATCTGAAATTGCACCCGTATAAAATTCAAGTTGTGCAGGAATTACAGCCAAATGATCCAATTTTACGACGAGCCTTTGTTCAAACAAACAATGTTGGAACGCTTTCGGAGTGCCAACAATATTCTGTTCTCCGACGAAGCCCATTTTCACATAAATCCGAATGGTAATACCCCTTAAATAATGATTAATTGTTACGTTAGGTATCCCACCGTTATACAGTGTGGGCCTGAAAGGCGTACGACTTTAAAAACACTCTTGCGTTTGAAGCTTCAGAGAGGGGACTGCGGGGGTGGTGGGGTTAAGTAGCCCGATTCTCGGAAATTTAGTCGCGATGGATCACTTCACCGGAGAGCAACGTGCATTCTGCGTTAAACATTATTACAAAAATGGCGATTCGTGCGTTATTGTTCGGCGTGAGTTTGGATTACACGACCTAAATCAGTGTCCGAGCGAAATTGTGATTCGATCGTGGGCCAGAAAGTTCGAAGCTACTGGTTCGACTCTCAAACAGAAGCCTGCGGGACGTCCAAGGTCAACGAGAACGGAAGACGCAATTGAACAAGTTAGAGCTTCAGTTCAACGTAATCCTGCTAATTCGGCTTCTTGGTTCTGCTTATGTCCAAACACATGTAGCACCAGTTTTCAGTGGAAGAAGAATCCAAAACTTTTCAGATGATTTCTTTGAACAGCTAAACAAGAAATTGAATGGTACAGCATTGGCTACTAAGAGTGTGGGGTTTAGCACACCCGTGCAGAGCCCCGACGCGCGAAACAGCATCGTGAGTAGGGTGACTCACCAGAGTACGTAAGTACGCGAGACGACCCACGTACACTCCCACTACAGCGCACGCACACGAAAACAACCCTACCGCGCGATCCAGCTACAAAGGTGGAGACGCAGGTATAAAGACGCTAGCGCAAGCGATAATAGTCAGTCTAACAGCTCACCTACCACGAGTTCACCCATAGCCGTGGTAACTAGCTAGACTAACGAGTTCACCCATAGCCGTTAGAGACTCAGAGGAATAGCGAGTTCACCCGTAGCCGCTAATCCATCAAACCAGTTACATGGAAAACCGTGGACACGAACTCACACCGAAGCGCGAGAGACGCCACGCAAGAAATCTGCGGAGGAAAGCGCAGCAACAGCCGTCGTTACCCAGGCCGATATCACCGCTGCCGCCGACCAAGACAACGCGACCGTGCCCGAAGTACGGATGCACCAGGACCACATTTCTGGACGAAGCCGAGCTCCAGAACGCCTGCAGTCACCCAGTCACTCCCCTGCCGAAAACCCCGGAGAAGACATTCTGCGTGACAGCACTACAGGATAGTCCGCCGCGATACCAAGGAGTGGACCCCTTCAGCATACCGTCCTACGACCCACGACGATACCACGTCAGAGCCGCTTATCGTCGTAGAATCACTCATACTCATGATATTCAATAAATAACTGCTTGTAAATACTGTAAATAAATACCACCACGTTGAATACATCTGTCTTTACTCTCGTATCAAAGTGGTCGGAGAAAACTTCTCCGCCAACACCAACACCAAATACCCCAAAAAGAGCATTCCTCAACTGAATACTGCATTGACATCAATACTGAATGACTTAAAAGACATAATTGTCAAGAATGGGAACAAGATGGAACTTGGAACTACCAATTGGGTGACCATGAAGAACTTAACAGACGAGTATAATGGTACACCTATCAATGATGTTGTTGAAGGAAAGGGAAAAAATCGACTCGAAAGCGTTCAGCCGAACTTGCGGTATCCAGAACATCTTTGCGTCGCGTTTTGTTGAAAGATCTGAAATTGCACCCGTATAAAATTCAAGTTGTGCAGGAATTACAGCCAAATGATCCAATTTTACGACGAGCCTTTGTTCAAACAATGTTGGAACGCTTTCGGAGTGTCGACAATATTCTGTTCTCCGACGAAGCACATTTTCACATAAATGGGCATGTGAATAAACAGAATTGCCGTTACTGGGCTGCAGAGAACCCACGTGCAAAACACGAAAAGCCTCTGCATTCGCCAAAAGTAACCGTTTGGGCGGCCATGTCAGCGCACGGAATTATCGGACCCTACTTCTTCGAAAATCGACAGGGCCAATCTGTCACTGTAAATTCTGACCGATACACAGCCATGTTAAGGGATTTTTTCTTTCCACAACTGCAACAATTTGAAGCCTATAATCGTGCGACATGGTTTCAACAAGATGGCGCGACATGCCATACAGCTGATGCCTCTTTGACGGTCGTAAACGAGATGTTTGCTGGTAAACTGATATCGCGCCGAGGTGACATTGCATAGGAGGCCATGCAATGTCACCTCGGCGCGATATCAGTTTCCCAGCAAACATCTCGTTTACGACCGTCAAAGAGGCATTAGCTGTATGGCATGTCGCGCCATCTTGTTGAAGAAGTCTAGATCTAACGCCACTGGACTTTTTTTTGTGGGTATATCTAAAAAGTACAGTCTACTCCAATAACCCAGCCACGATTAACCAGTTGAAGACCAATATCCGGGAAGAAATGGCAGCTATTCCCCGTGCAATGTGCCAGCGAGTTTTTACCAATTTGAGGTTCAGATTCGAAGAATGTTTGCAGTGCGATGGTGCACACCTGGATGACGTTATTTTTAAGAAATGAATTTCCCAGATGTACATTTTTATAGAATAAAAATTTGTATGTGAATTGTACTTAGTTTTTTTTTTAATGATTTTTTCAAATTCGTAATTATTTCTGGCCCACCTTGTATATTAATATTTGATATTTTTCAGACAGCTTTAAAGTTAGAAAAAGGGGGCCAAAAAGCGACCACTTTTTTAGAATGGCTTCTATTTTGTTATTCAGAGAGCTTTAAAGTCAGAAAAAAGGTGGCAACTTTTTTCGAATGGCTTCTATTTTGTTATTTATCGAGATTTTTCATTGTCGGTGGTTCAAATTCCAGTTAATTTAATACAGATTAACGACTGCTACTTCAGTTTACGTTTCAGATCATACACCCAAAAAGATCTTTCCGGCCATGAGGAAAAACACGGCGGACACGGCTTTTTTTCAGGCCAGATGTAGAGGTCAAGCTGGACATTTAAATAGAATAAAAAATCATTTTTTATAGTCAATGAATCTATAAACAAGTTGCAAGAAACCGCAAAATTGCATGTATTAAATTTACCCCCAAAAAAATTTCAGAAAATTTCAGAAAAAAAAAATGCTTTCTGAAAATTTCTGAAAAAAAATGCTTTCTGAAAATTTCTGAAAAAAAAAAAATGCTGTCCGAATGGTAATACCCCCTTAAATAAAGATTATTTGTTACGTATAAACATTATCCCACCGTTATATTAGGTCATCGGTATTTTCCAACCGAGTTTAAACTTTCGCTAAGCGTCGTTTGATTTTACAAACTCTGTCATAATTATCTACGGAGTCTTCACTCTATTGCTAATGCGCCCGCAATTACACATATCGGAAAGAGCAGTCGAGAGAGATGAGAGATTGACGGTGACAGTGAGGTAATCGTACTGCAGCCACGGGGTAACGTAGACTCGAGGTTACTCCGCTATTCACATACAGACGTTCTACTTTTAAATTGTAAAATCACAACCTAACCCAACGACTTTCTACTCTCAAATTACAAGCTAACCCAACGACTTTCTACTCTCAAATTGTAGAATCATAACTGATCGTTTAACCCCTGGGTCTCCAAACTTTCCAGCCTTAAGGCCATACTGATTACTCCAGTAAGTTCCGAGGGCCAAAACCATAACAATAAGCCTTTAAAATTAGAATACTTCAGTAAACTAAATTTAATTTGCTATAAAAATTTGAGTTTTCAAGTATGCTAGCTCTCCGCGGGCTGGACAAAATCTGTCCGCGGGCCGGATGTGGCCCTCGGGCCGTAGTTTGGAGACCCCTGGTCTAGACCCTGGGTCTCCAAACTTTCCAGCCTTAGGGCCATACTGATTACTCCAGTAAGTTCCGAGGGCCAAAACCATATTATCATTGTTGCCGGTGGTAAAAAGTGAAATAGTCCACTGATGAAAAAAAATGTCCGAAAAAGTACGCAACGTTTAAAAAAGTATGCTATACCTCGTTTGGGAATAGCAGAAAGCTATGGAATGCGCCGGTAACCGTTAGCAGTGGCGCATCATAAATTCAGTAATATTATGGTTTTAATTATAAAAAAATATATTTAAGTATTTTTTTTAAACATGACGATATATAAATTAAGTTAAAACATATTTAAATATGTTTATCGTTTATATTATTTGAAAACAATTAAAATAAAAGACAAACTTGAAAAGTACTATGAAATTATCGGCACAAAACAATATAAAAAGATTAATGCCTACAATGAACACGTGAAAATACAGGTATTTACAGGTAAATGCACAACATGGGTATTCCCGGGGGGTATTAGCGAGGGGTATTTGCGGGGGGTATTTAAGAAGCCTATTAGGTTTTATGGCCCGCATGTTTTATTTTTGAAATCGGTACCTCCTAATTAAACAGATTATAAACTCTTAGTATTTTTCTATATAACTTCTTTGTTGTCACAATTGTACGTGTAAACTATAGTTATAGTAAACTGTTTTTTTTTCTATAAATACACATTAAAAATAATATGTGTATTTTCAATTATTATAATATTTAAGTATAAATGAAATTGCCAATTCTTGGTTGCAGAATACTTCAAACATTAAAAGTGCGATTCTTTTCGCAATCTACAACAAGTTAGTCCTACAAAGACTATACCAAACACTCACTAAAACAACTACTTCCCGGGCTAATACCCCGACGAACGCGTCTATAGATGGCCTGAATAATTTGACCCAAATTGTTACATTTGCAGTAGGTTACTGTATGTAACAGCAAACACTTGTTGTATAATTCAATGTCCGTCGGGGTATTAGCCCGGGAAGTAGTTGTTTTAGTGAGTGTTTGGTATAGTCTTTGTAGGACTAACTTGTTGTAGATTGCGAAAAGAATCGCACTTTTAATGTTTTTATTATAATATTTGTTAAATAATCAGTTTTGTTTCAGTTTATGTATTGTAAAGAATAATGCATATGTGTATAATATATTATAGTTATTATTTCATATAAATAAACCTTTCATTTCAATCCCTATTTGTTTAATTTTAATAAACATCATTTTCTATTATAATTCCCGTTTTCAAACGTCTTCTACGCTTATGGAGCGAAGGAACGATAACATTCGGTTGAGTGGTACAGCGGCCGGGCCATGTGTTCAGAGAGATATGAACGAACGTTTACAAAAAAATATCTTGGTCCACAACATATACCCTCGACACTGAGCGGAACATTGAAAATAACATGTAAAAAAAATATATTATTTTCTATTTCATCGCTACGCTCACCATTTTTCAAGCGCATACTATTCACATTCGTCGAATTCCATAGCTCTCTCCTATTTCCAGGCGGACTATAGCTCTCCGCGGGCCGGACAAAATCTGTCCGCGGGCATGATGTGGCCCTCGGGCCGTAGTTTGGAGACCCCTGGTTTAACCCATAGCCAGCATTAACGACGGGATACTTTGTGCTTGTAAAAGCGGACCTTAATAAATTCTCTTATTATACATTTGTTTACTGTTAGTGAAACCAAGCATTAATCAATGAAAATTATACGTAATTGTTAAATAGTTGCACCAAAAAGTTTGATGGTTAGTTCTTCAGTGAGCTGCTGAAGCTCAAATTTACATATTTTATTGTAAATTTGAACAAACTTCATTACTGTTTTTGGTGCAACTAATTATTATTTATTCAGATATTTTAGTAGACGAAGTGAATTCACGTCGATATTTCTTGGTCGATCAGTAGATCCATCGTATTGCTGTGTGGATATTGTGGATGCCACCAATCTAGAATTTTAACGTTTACAGCTTGGTCGAGCACGATGTTCACGGAATTGCTGTCGCGTATCTGTTTCGGGTAGTACAAACTCGAACCGAAGACTAGCTGTACACGATTGTGCCTGAATCCCTGTGATAACGTGATCCCCGTTGAAATCAGGAACAACCTAAAAAAAAAAAGAGACAGCAACAAATTATACACCATTTTTATTATTGATAAATCGAATTTTCATAATCTAAATTGCTTCTTTGATAATAAAAATGTTAATGTCTTGATTTTATTTAAACTAGTCCCTTTGATAACACGATGTGATTTTAAAATTATAAAGCAACGTCAATTTATTTAAACCTAAACAAAAACGTACATAAGTCATTAATGAGTGTTTGATATAAGTCTTTGTAAGACTAACTTGTTGTAGATTGCGAAAAGAATCTCGGCACTTTTAATCAGGCTTGGCATGATTTTCCCCAACCCAAAAAAACCCAGTGGGTTTTTTCGGATTAAACCCACTTGAAAAAACCCCTGGGTTTTTTCGAATAAAACCCACCGGATTTTTTAAAATAAAAAGTAATCATTTTAATAAAAACGGAAATTAAATTAATGGAATTTTTCTTATTTTGAAAAATACATATTGAAATAAACATGTTTAACTCATGTTTTGTTTGAAATCCCAATCATTTATTTTTCCTTCTAAACTTTCACATAAACAATAGGTAAACTCGAGAAAATACAAAAAAAGTTACATAAGCCTAGTAGGTACATATTTATTTCAAAACGAAAATACTTGTGAAAGACATATAAAACATATGTAATGTAATGTTCATTGTCAGTTAAATCTGGTAAATGTGAATTGTAAAACTAAACTAAGAAAATGTAATCATAATTATAACGTTTAATTTAATTCTACCACTCGCTCTCGCACTGATTCTTATCACGAAGATATCTATATACAGTTACAAGCTTTTGCGCCTTTTCCACTCCCAGCCTATTTCGTAATTTTGACCACACCGCACCAAATGTTGAAAATAATCTTTCTATGGAAGCTGAACTAGCCGGGCAAGTATGTAATGAAGAAAAAAAATTGCAAAATCCTTCAGGCAAGGTATTGGTTTTGTCTGTTTTCAGCCGAGCTATTTTCCACCACTTTGTTGGCAAGATGTTTGTGTGGTGTATTAATATTTAAATGTGTGCGTGTAGAAGCGACAAAAAAGCGGAACAGTTTTTGTGTACCAGGGTGCGAGCACGGCTCCAGCACCAGTCTCTGTTATTGTCTTGTGCTGAACGGATGTTTAAATAAATTCAGGATTAAGTTTATTGTGAGTGTTATTATTAATAACCAACCTACCACCGGACACCACAAGTGGCGACGAGGATTTTGTGGAATAGTAAAAATACGTGTTGATCGCGGAATTCCGGTAATAAAATTAATTGTGCACGTGTGAATTTTCGAAAATGGCGGAAGGAAACGCAAGTCAATATTTAATTGGACAGCTTCGCGAATTTGATCCTAGTACGGATTGGGGAATTTATAAACGCCGTTTAAATAATTATTTCCTCGCAAATTCGATTACGGCGATGGATAAAAAACGGGCTATACTATTGAACGCTCTGTCCGAAGAGGCCTATAAATTAATTTACGATTTATCAGTACCGTCAATGCCCGAAGACTGTACATTTGATAGTCTAATTGAGAAACTCGATGACCATTTTAAAACAGAGGTGAGTGCATTTGCGGCGCGTTAAAAATTTTACAACGCAACGCAACGAGATCAGGAGACGGCAAAAGATTGGGCAGCACGTGTACGAAGCATTGCAGTGCATTGCAAATTTGAAGACGCGAGAATTGAAGAGGCAATGAGGGATCGTTTCGTTATAGGATTCCAAAAGGGGTCTGTGCAAGATCGGTTGTTTGAAGAATCTTTGGAAGTGAAATTTAATCAGTGCGTCGAGATTGCAAATTCCAAGATGGCAGCCAAATACAATACGGAAACCAATTTCGGGACCGAGGTGAAGGCGGAAATGGTTTATAATCAGGTGACCAGAAATCGACCAATCAAGAAGAGAGGAGACAACGTCAGCAAAGCAGCGCCAGTGGGACATCATCTAAGACGGAGAGAGACCGAAAGTGCAACAATAGTGAGCAAAAAGTGTAGTGTGTGCGGAAGGAAAAATCACGAATCGCATCAGTGCTATTTTCGCGATCGCACTTGCTATAAATGCAACGGAAAAGGACACTTGGCAAATGTATGCTCGGGTAAGAGACAATTGAACAGAAGACGTAATGGGGAACCGGATAGTCATAATTTCATTGATGAAATGTCAAAAGTCAACTTATTTATGATGAATAATGAAATTAATGAACCATTAACAGTAGATGTCAAAATGGAAAATATTCCAATTACGTGTCAGATTGACACAGGCTCTAGTATAACTGCAATTAATGAAAATTTATATAATTTATATTTCAATAAATTTAAATTAGACCCAGCGGACAAAACTCTTGTTTGTTATAATGGCAGTAAAATAATTCCATTGGGGACTTGTAATTTAAATTTTTCTTTTAACAATAATTCATTCAAACTAAAAGTTTACATAATTAAACATGGAGGAAAACCTTTGGTAGGCAGAGATTTTTTAAATTATTGCAAGTTAACTATTGCGCCAGTAAATTATATAAAAGGTATTAATAATCTTAAGATGGAAATGTTTCAAGATTTATTTTCACCGGGACTAGGTACGTTTAATAAAGGAACAATATCTTTAGATATGGATGAAAAGTGTACACCCAAATTTTTTAGACCTAGACCAATACCATTTGCTCTCAAAAATCTTGTCGAAATTGAGCTAATGCGATTAGAAAATTTAGGAATAATTGTTCCTGTTGAATTTAGTAATTGGGGCACACCAATAGTGCCGGTTTTAAAAAAGGATCGTACGGTGAGGATATGTGGAGATTTTAAAGTGACAATTAATTCTGCTCTTAAAATAGATAAATACCCGTTACCTCGCATCGAGGAACTTTTCACAAAATTGCAAGGGGGTGAAAAATTTACTAAGCTCGATTTGTCGCAAGCATACCAACAGGTCTGCTTGGATGATAAATCTAGGGAGTTCGTGACAATATCCACTCATAAAGGATTGTATCAATATACAAGAATGCCTTTTGGTATTGCTTGTGCGCCAAGCAAATTTCCAGAAAAAAATTCCTTTTGCAAGGGGTGGATGGTGTTGCATGCTTCCTGGACGATATTTTGATTACGGGGAAAAATGACAAACAGCATTTAGAAAGGCTAAACATAGTGTTGCAGAGATTGCAAACTGCTGGTCTAAAAATATCAGAAAGTAAGTGTAGTTTTTTTAAGGCTGAAGTTGCATATTTAGGGTATATAATTAACAAAGAGGGTTTAAGTGCTTCAAAGGACAAAATTAAAGCCATGGTTGATGCACCTATTCCCAACAATGTCACGCAACTAAAATCTTTCTTAGGGCTTGTAAATTATTATGGGAAATTTATAAAAAATATATCTACAATTTTGTACCCATTATATCAATTATTGAAAAAAGACACGCCATTTAAATGGAGTAACTCATGTGACAGTTCATTCAAACAAATAAAAAAACATTTATCGGAAACCGAAGTATTAGTGCATTATAATCCAGAATTAGAATTAAAATTAACTACAGATGCTAGCTCGTACGGCATTGGTGCTGTGTTGTCGCACATTATGACGGATGGCACAGAGCGACCAGTGGCGTACGCATCCAGAACTTTACTCTCAGCTGAAAAGCAATATTCGCAAATCGAAAAAGAGGGATTATCAATTATTTTTGGACTGACCAAATTTTACCAATATGTATATGCAAGGCCATTTATTTTGGTAACAGATCATAAGCCTTTACTAGCCATTTTTAGTCCAGTAAAAGGAATACCTCAGTATACTGCTAACAGACTTAAACGTTGGGCTACAATTTTATCTAGCTTTCAGTATAAAATTGAATATGTTAAGTCCGAAAATAATATCGCTGATTGTTTATCACGACTTCCTGTCATAAATAAAAATTCACAATTATATGACAATGCCGATTTCGATTATGAACAATTTTTTAAAATAGATATAAATTGTCCGATTGATTTTGAAACTGTAAAGAGAGTGAGTGAAAGGGACAAGAATATTTTATTACTAATTAAATATATAAAAAAAGGCTGGCCAAGATTAAATAATATGAATATGAAATTAAAACCATACTATAAAATTAGATATCAGCTGACAGTCGAAAATGATTGTGTTATGTGGAATAACAAAATAATAGTACCGGAAAAATTAAGAACAACTTTATTAAAGGAATTACACACTTCTCATTTGGGAATGGTCAAGATGAAGACTTTGGCTCGATCTTATTTTTGGTGGCCGGGATTAAATAACCAAATTGAAAAGTTAGTTAACGATTGTGAAGGTTGTGTGAGTTTGCGGGATAGTCCCCCAAAAATAAGATTGACCCCATGGCCAGTACCGGATAATAAGTGGGAACGTTTACACATTGATTTTATGGGACCTTTTTCAAATCATTATTTTTTGATAATTTTAGATGCGTATTCAAAATGGTTGGAAGTATTTCCAATTCGTAATATTACGACAGATACCACGATTCAAGTGTTAAGAACAACATTCGCACGCTTTGGATTACCTAAATTAATTGTGTCTGACAATGGCAGACAATTTACTTCTAGCCAATTCCAAGAGTTTTTGAGATTGAATGGTATTCGTCATGTTACCAGCGCACCCTATCACCCGCAATCAAATGGTGCTGCTGAAAATGCGGTTAAAACCGTTAAGTTTGCGTTAAAAAAAGTATTACTTAAAAATAAATATTTAAACATTAATTTAGTATTAAATAATTTTCTTTTCGACTATAGGAATGTAGCACACTGTACTACAGGCATTTCACCTGCAACTGTAATGTTTGGAAATACAGTGCGAACGAGATTTGACCTTTTAAAAAACAATTTAAAACGTAATGTGTTGCATAAACAGAATAAGCAAAGAAAATTATTTAAAGGTACTAGAAAAATTAAATTGTATGTTAACGACGTAGTATTAGCTAGGGATTACAGTAAGAATGTAACTAAACCCACATGGATAAAAGCTAGGATTATAAAAGAAATTGGTACTAGCATGTATTTAGTAAAAGTGTCGAATGCAAATTTGGTATGGAAAAGACATGTAAATCAACTAAGAAGGTTTTATCATCAAAATAAAATACCATTAGACGCTAACAACGAAGAGAATAAAATAGGAAATGAGAATCAAGAGAGCGGTATAATTACTAAAAAAATTGATCGTCCGAAACGAGTAATTAGACAGCCCTCGAGATTAACATACGATTGTTTTAATTAAGGTATGTAAATTGTATTAGTAGTTAAGAAAAATATGTATATTTTTAGGGGGAGGTAATGTGGTGTATTAATATTTAAATGTGTGCGTGTAGAAGCGACAAAAAAGCGGAACAGTTTTTGTGTACCAGGGTGCGAGCACGGCTCCAGCACCAGTCTCTGTTATTGTCTTGTGCTGAACGGATGTTTAAATAAATTCAGGATTAAGTTTATTGTGAGTGTTATTATTAATAACCAACCTACCACCGGACACCACAGTTTGAAACTACCGTTTCTTGAAATAGCGTAGGTGGAAAAACATCTGTATCCTTGATTGTAAATGCCATCACCCCAGGCAGGTACTGAGGGTATTGATCCTTAACCCAATTTTCTGCAGCTTCCTCTTGCTTAGTTGTCAGGCGTCTACCTGTATACCGCGGATCCATCATGTTGTGCAAGAAGTGGAAAGGTTCCATGGCATCTTGAAATCTCGCTCTTATAACTTCTTTGTATGGCTCCAGTTCATGACTTTCCAACAGATCGAGCCATATCTCAACAGCATCTGAAATTGTTGCGTTGTCGGCCTGCAATTTATCAAGTGTCACAGATACTTGATTAAGTTGTTTGTGAAGATGTATTGCTTGTGTATGAAGCCCAACATTGTTCAGTACGTGGGCTACCCCTTCATCAAACTTCACCTGTGGATCGGGATCAGCTTCAACGTCCATACGAATCTCAATGTACTTGTGGAAGTTTGTAATAAATGTGTTGAGACAATCCCCCTGTGAGTTCCACCGTGTATCGTTGGGTAGTTGCGGCATCAAGCCACCCTTCTTCTTTAGCCATGCATGAGGTTGGTGGTGGTTGCGAAAATATTTGTGTACTATTACAATTTGTTTTACAACCGATGCAGGAGACACCTCTTTCTCCAACAAATTCACGTAATGCGCATTGCAGCCGTAGGTTAACAGTTTGGGGAATTTTTCGGGTTGTTTGAGAATCTGCTTCATCTTCTTCATCTTGTTCTCGTTGTCCGTGCAGAGCGCAAACACCTTTTTGTTGTATTTCTCTTCAATTTTTTTAATTACTTCTTCAGCAATTGTTGCACAGTATTTCGCTGTTTTCTTGTTATCTCCTGTGTCTATGGCGTCGACGAGGTATACCTTGGAACCAGTTGCCAAACTTGAAGCGATAATTGAATCATTGGTTACACTGGACCATCCATCTTGAATTAAAGTAATTGTAGCATTCTCCAATTCCTCCTTAAAATGTCCCTCGATTTCACTCGCCGCTTCGTCCAAGAGCTTCCCTCCAAGCTGCTTTCTATTTGGTGGTTTGTATCCAGGACGAAGAGCTTCAACCATATCTACACATTCCTTATTTTCAATTACATTGAAGGGAATATTACAGGAATAAAAGAAAGACGCAATTTTACGATCTAGTATGTCCTTTTGAGCTTCTGTAGTTTTGATAGCGAACTCATTCATAGTAGTCTGCTTTATCTTCATTAAATTAGAGCCCTCACTGACACTGTCACTTGCAAACTGCTCCATTGACGATTCGGATACTAAGCGAGATGTTCCCGGGGGGACGGCGGTGGATGATACCAATGAGTCTAATGACACCGAACTTGCCGAAGCTAATGCTTCATCTAATGGTTCTCGTTCCCGTCGACGCAATGTACACTTTTTCAAATGTGTTCTTATTCGTTCAATTTTTCCACTAATTTGAATTTTACAGTTTTTACACTCAACTTTGCTTTTATCTATTTGTATAACATCACTCCATTCTGGTGCTCCTTTTCTACCACTTCCCGTAATTTTCGGCATATTTTTGGATAAACTTATACGTGTTCACTCTGCACAAATTAGATTGAAACTGACGAAACTGTATTACTTAAGAATATACATCAAAATTAAAATAATAAAGCAAAATCATCTTAATTGCTCTCACAGACCCAATGTGCGCTCGTATTTATTTTAACTTTTTATAGGTAAACAAAATCTTACACGAGCGCCTGTGTTTGTTTTACCTGTTACCGGCGTTTTACCGGAAACGCCGCAACTATGATTATTTCGGCGATTTAAATATTTTTATTCTTTCTCGCGATAACAACGGACCCCACATTGTTTTTAATCACCTTATTTTCACCTTCATAATCATTTAGTATCAAATGAATTAAGTTCGCTTACATATACGGAGTGTTCGGGTTTTTGTAAATATTATTTGTAAATATAGGATTAGTTTATTTTCATATTTTTATTAGGGTTTAGATTTTAGATTTATTACCTTACGCGGCACAAATCCCTTTTGGATCATAAAACGCAAAATTCCAAGCAGCGGCCCTAATCCGGGGAAATTTCACAATTAGGGCATTTCGTGATCACAACAAAAGCACGACAGATTTGCTCCCGAAATGCTCACAGCTAGGCACCGCCCTCCGGATTACGAAAGAGGCTGCATTTACAACCTAGCTGCTTGGAATTCGGATTAAGGGAAAATACCGAATATTTATTCATGTTTATTTTTCTTTTCTTTTCGCGGATTGTTTTATTGATAGCTAAATCAATCACGTCAGACATAGTAGATATGTAAATTATTGTACATATTTTATAACGGCCGATCATTTCACTTATGTAAACATACGATAATTTCTAAACTCACTAACAACAGAAATATGAAAACTTGCACACTTCAAAGTGACAACAACCATAAGATTTAGAACCAGGATATATATGGATATATGTATGTATATATATAATAATAATAATTAGCAGCATTAATTTAATATATAAAAGCTATGATTATTAAACAAATAATTAGCAATTCGGATGCCGATTGCATCATCCGTTTACGCCAAGGCGCGTAATGATCAAGCGCAACTCACTTGCGCACGGCACCCCTAACCGCTGAACCAATCAGAGGCAGGAGCCTTAACCACCTCCAGCTCTCACATTCCTCCATGCGAGAATTACGGGAAGGGAGAAGGTGGTTAACAAAACTGTTGGTTCACGGGGGCGAAGAACAATCTTCTTGAGTCTGGTGAAGAGTGCGGTAACCAGTAAGTAGTGTTGTATAAATGCTTTTTGTTTACGAAGTGGTCGAACCGTTAAGAAGTAGTCGCGTCGCGTAAGGTGTAGTTTTATTTAATTGTATATATATATTTCTCTGATTGTAAATTCGTTATTTTTATTTGTTTATTTGTAATAAACAACCTTTGTTAATGTTTTCGGAAACCTTAATCTTTCATTTAACGAACCTTTTGCATTTACCTGAAAATACGAAATATATATATGCACAGTGAGTTGTTCCTGTAAATGCTGTTCCTGGACCTGATGTTTAGGGTGAGTTATTTATTATTATATTTTTCTCTTTCATTATATTTAAAGTAACTGTGTGGACACCTGCCTACGAGCTACTAGGTAATCGAGGGTGATCCGATTTTGAGAACAAGGTCAATAATTCAATATAAATTTCTCAAAATCGGGGTGATTGTCTCCCAGAAGGCAACACCTTAATTTCCTCCTTTGATATACCGCGGAACAAAAAAGTACGTTGCATACACTTTTCTATTTCTAACAAACAAAATGCCCCTTATTATAAATACTAATACGATAAAATTTTATTGAAGACATTTTTTTTTTATTATGATGGGCATAAATTACAGTTTTTTTTAATATATATTATATTTAAAAAAAAAACTGTAATTTATGCATGAATGTTTGTACACAATTACATATTTTAATTTTAACCCAGCAAACGGGAGCTACTATAGTATTCGAGATTTTTGTTAATGATACTGCTAATGCTAATACTCAATGAAAATATTATTTGGAATATTATATTTTTAAAAATATTCTCGTTAATAACATGGTTTTTGAGTTATTAATAAAAGACCTGAAAATCGTAATTGAATCATTTTTGTTTTTGTTCGACGTAAATTAAAAAGCCCCGAAAAAACCCAATAAAAACCGAAAAAACCCAATAAATCCCGGAAAACCCCACCGAAAAACCCACTGGGTAGATAACTTTTGAAAAAACCCGGATTTTTGCCAACCCTGCTTTTAATGTTTGACGTATTCTGTAACCAAGAATTGGCAATTTCATTTATACTTTGATTAAAAAACACTTAGAACCTTTCTTCAATACATTATTTTGTAACCAAATGTACATTTCGAACACGAAGTGTCCATTATCAATGGTTTGATACTAATACGGGATTACGTACGTATTAGTATCAAACCATTGATAATGGACACTTCGTGTCCGAAATGTACATTTGATTTGGTTACAAAATAAAGTATTGAAGAAAGGTTCTAAGTGTTTTTTAATCAAAGTATAATTATCTTCAAGTAACTCAATCAATCCAAATATCATTTATACTTGTTTGAACGGTAATGTGACCACCAGTTTAAGGTGTCAAATTGTTTAGAGGGAATGGCCAAGCTATACTGATGAGAAATAAATCTCGAAACGCGTCTATAGATGGCCTGAATAATTTTACCCAAATTGTAACATTTGCAGTAGGTTACTGTATGTAACAGCAAGCACTTGTTGTATAATTTAATGTCCGTCGGGATATTAGCTCAGAAAGTAGTTGTTTCAATAAGTGTTTGATATACTCTGTCAATATGGCCCCTCCAAAGTATGCTTGGCTATATATTGGTAATTGTATTAACTCGATAACACCGGAAATATTAGAAGAATTTATAAAAAACCAATACCCAGCAATTAAAATTAAAGAAATATGTGAATTGGAAATAAAAGGTAATGATAAATCTTTTAAACTAGGAGCCGACTACAATGATTTAAATATTCTAATGTCAGCGGACACTTGGCCGGAGCGGCTGAAGATCCGAAGATACAATTTTCCAAAGGACAAAAAACCATCTGAAAAAGAAGATCCTAATTTTCGGAAAAAATCGGGACTGGAAAAGAAAACATAACAGAATTCATACAAACGGTACAACTAAACATACAATCTGTAAGACGCAAATCTGCACTTCTAGAAGCTTTGTTAGAAAATAACGATGTACATATCGCTTCAATAAATGAACATTGGCTTAAACCCGACGAAGAAAACGCCCTGACAATAAATGGTTATAATATTGCTAACATCTCAACAAGGCGAACTTCACAACATGGAGGCATCATGATTTTAACCCAATCCGCGCTGGAATGTGGAATTATTCACTCTATAGACAATTTATCAACAAGGCGAACTTCACAACATGGAGGCACCATGATTTTAACCCGATCCGCGCTGGAATATGAAATTATTCACTCTATAGACAATTTATCTGTAGAAATTACATGCGAAGTGTGCGCAATCAAATTAGCCCACCCAAAATGGATATTCGTTTCACTCTACCGTTCACCTTTAGGAAACTTCGATGAATTCCTTACCATATTTGAAACTACTTTAAATAAATTAAGTTCTCTTCATACAACAGCGGTTATCAGTGGAGATTTTAATATTAATTTTAATAATAAAAACAATAATTTATTCAATTTTACAACAATTATAAATTCTTATAATTTTAGGGTAACCAACTATGCTGATACAAGAACAACAAGTCTTACAAGTAGCTGCATAGATAATGTGCAACTTAAAGTACAATTGCAAAGTAATCGATCCAGCAATTTCTGATCATAAGGCTATAGTAACTACAATATACGTAACACTGGGTAAAGATAAAGTAAAAAGTATTGCACGTAGATTCATTTCACCATCAAAGATATTTAATTTTAATCACACATTAGCAAACATAGACTCCTCTGGCTTGTTGAAGAGGAATGATAAGAGAGTATTTAGTGAGTTTTTTGTACAATTTTTGGATATTTTTAATGAACATTTTCCTATTAGAAAGAAATGCCTAAAAGAAAGAGAGTCTAAATCTAAATTTTCGTCAAATCAAGTTTGGTTTAACGATCATTTAAAAAAACAGTTAGATACTATAAAGTCACTTACAGTTATTTACGATTGCACACATTTAAGATGCATTCAAGAAGAAATTAAACGACTAAGTCATCAATACAATCTCGACTTAAATTCAGCAAGAAAAGAACACAATCAAAATAAAATCATAAATTCAATAAATAAACCGAAAGAAATATGGAGTATTATAAACAATGCATGCAAATATAAGAATATACATCAAGCAGATAAAGTAACTGCAAGTGATTTTAATGAGTATTTTGAAAAAGCGATTTTAGATATTAACACTTCATTACAAAGTGATGATAAACATTTTAAAAAACCATAAAGTGGACACACAACATTCATTTTTTCTTGAGCCTGTCACAGAACAAGAAATAAGAAATATAATTTCTAGTTTAAAGAATTCCCACACCCAAGATATCTATGGGATGTCGATTCAAATTTTAAAAGATTCATCTCAATACCTAAGTGCTATACTAACACACTTAATTAATATTTCATTCTCGGAAGGTATGTATCCTAACGAATTAAAACTGTGCAAAGTATTACCGATACACAAAAAGGGTAATATTAACGAAATTAGTAACTATAGACCTATAACCATTACCCCCGTTTTCTCAAAAATATTCGAGGCTGCTATTAAAGATCGTTTATATAAATATCTAACTAAATATTTGAGTAACAGCCATCACGGTTATGTTTCAGGAAGGTCAACTGTTACAGCCGTAATAGATCTGATAGAAAACATATATGAAGGATATGAAAGCGGGGAAATAACAACAGCAGCTTTTCTTGACTTGAGCAAAGCTTTCGACACAGTGTGCTGGAGCAAACTTTTGGAAAAACTTGAATACTACAGTATCCGGGGTATTCCTCTATCATTGATCAAATCATTCTTGGAGAACAAGCGGTTTATTTTAAGAACGAGAGCTCCAGGACAACTGTGTTAAAGCAAGGCCTACCTCAGGGAAGCATTTTAGGCCCACTGTTATTTCTAGTGAATGGGGGAAGGATACGTGGAGGCACTTGGCGGAGGAGTGTGAGGGTGTGAGTGAGGAATGGGTGGGAGTGAAAGGGAATAGAAGGGTGACAGAATGGATGAGGGAGGACGGAGCTAGGGTAAAGACGCTGGAGAAAGTGGGACGGGAGAAAGAGGGCAAGATGTGATATAGTGTCGACATTGTAAATAACTGTAGGATATGCCAATAAAGGTCTTTTTTTTTTTTTTTTTTTATTTCTAGTATATACAAATGATTTAAATGCTAATGTAACAACAGCTGATACGTACCAATATGCCGATGACACAACGTTAGTCAGGAAGTTTAAATCAGATTCAGCAGCGGAAGAAATGCCTCTAGAATCTGAGGCAATACATTGGTTTAAATACAATAATCTTTCGATTAATGAAGATAAGACAAAAATACTTTCTTTCTCACCACGATCTGAATGTAACACAGACACAGCTATATTTCTGGGTATTACATTAAACCCAACTCTCTCTTGGGACCAGCATGTATACAAGATCGGCAGCAAAATAAGCAGAAACACATACTTGCTATATAAAATTTCTGAACATGTTAATCCCCCTATCGTTCGTACTGCATATTTTGTATACATACACAGTATTATACAAAATAACATAATCTTATGGGGGGGAAACCAAACGGCACTAAATAAAATATTTGTCCTACAGAAAAAATGCATTAGGATCCTTGTGGGTTT
This sequence comes from Philonthus cognatus, assembly GCA_932526585.2. Taxonomy (NCBI): domain Eukaryota; kingdom Metazoa; phylum Arthropoda; class Insecta; order Coleoptera; family Staphylinidae; genus Philonthus; species Philonthus cognatus. The sequence goes on from OW052243.1 coordinate 1,714,978, forward strand.
AAAACCAAAAGAAAGCTGTAAAGGCCATTTTGCTGCTCTGAATATAGTTACAACTCCCAGCTTATATATCTTATCGTGTTTGTTATATACCTATGATCGGATAGCCTCTCATACTTATCACGAGGATATCCACAACTACAATACTAGAAATAACAAAAATATATACCTTCCGAGATGTCATTTGTCTAAAATAAGCAAGAGTTTTAAAATTCTTTCAATAAAATTTTAATCACTTACTGAGACAAATTAGAACTTTACCAAGAAAAAAATTCAAAGATTCAATCCAAAAGATACTAATAAAATCCGAACTATACAGCATAAGTGGTTACTTTGAAATCGATTTGAATAATACTTAAGAATTTTAACCCATCATTCATTGTGTATGTAATTATTCACTTGTCACTTATATTTTAATCTGTCTGTTCTGTCCCCATATACATTTTATCTTAATTTTAATCTGTTTGTTATGTCCCCACATACATTTTATCCTAATTTTACACATATTATTTTATTTATTCCCATATATTTTAATACAATAGACATATTTTTTATACTTGATCAGGTATTTAGTTTTAGTTTATAATTATATAGATAATTTTAATCATTAAGTATACTTTAGATATCTCGTGTTCGACAAAGCCAAATATGTATTTACATTATTTTTGGAAATAAACATTATTATTATTATTATAGTCTTTGTAAGACTAACTTGTTGTAGATTGCGAAAAGAATCTCGGCACTTTTAATGTTTAAAAACGTACACTCACCCTTGAATAGGAGGAACCAGTATAAAATTCGTACAAGTAACCTGCAAAACCCTGCAATTCTCCTCATTATTCGCCGACACGTCCTCCAGCATCTGAATCAAATCCGGCCGTGCCTCCACCCTGCTTTTACCGCCCCACTCGTCCTTCGACACCTCCTTGAATTTAAAATAATAAACCCACTGTCCCTTCTGCCTGCGCGTCCACATCAAAACGCACCGCCGCTTCACCAACATATCCGGATGCTCCACACTCTTGATAGTCTTAAACCTATTCACGAAGGGCGCGTACGTGTGGAACAACGAACGCACCACCGAAGTACGCATACCGTACACTTTAAACATGCACTTCGGCTGCAGGCACTCCGGAAGGCTGGCCACGCCGTTGTAGTACCGCTTGTACAAATGAAGCCAGAACTTCGCCGTGTTGGTCACCGCGTAAGCGGTCTTGCACAAACCGGAAAACCTTCCGACGTCCTCCGGACCGATGTACTCGGATATGAGGAACCAGATGTCCAGCGGGTAATCCTTACCCTCGTACTCCTCCACGGGTTTGATCTGCTCGCTCTTTAGCTTGCTCACCGTTTTGAGAACGTAGGAATCTGAACCGTCCGGGTTCTCCTCTTTGACGAAGTCGAAATCTTCGCTGAAATCTTTCTCGTCCCACGGCTTGTCGCATTCCAACTGTTTGATGACAGTGTACACGTTGGTGTTGGATTTTTTGGGACGGTTGGTTTTCGTGCTGGAATTTGCGAAATCGTTGATGGTCACGTCTGGAAACATATTGCGTTGTTTTTTTTAACATTGTTTTTGTTGTGAGTGTATGTGTGTGTGCGCGATTAACTCACCTCCCAGGCTTTTAGCCTGCTTCTTCGCGGATTTTTTGTTTTTGTACATGTTAGTGGTGGTTGAAAATTATTCGTCACAATTTTAAGCGGCAACATAATAAACGATTGCAAAGAAATGCGTAATTTAATGGAAATAAGAGACCACCACTTTCAAACGCCATGATGGACTGAAGTTCGTCGTCAGTGCTGTCAATTTACAAAGCAATCAACATAGAAAAGACTGCCAATACTTCAAAACTATATGTAACTAGATCAATAGATAAAAATCGAGTTCATTTGATTGTTATAATGTTGCAGCACCGACAAAGCAACGCCTATGCAACACGAGCGATTACTCTTATCTCTATGCAACCCAACATACGAATGTACGTATGTTAAGTTGCATACGATGAATGTATAGAATCCGTATTGTATAGAACCCAATGTGCAGGAATTAAGTGAATGTTATAGGAATGTTTCATGCTAACGTTCAAAGAAATATGTTGCTGCACCGTTGACAAAGCAACGCCTATGCAATTACTCTTATTTGTATACAACCCAGCATACGAATGTACGTATGTTAAATTGCATACGATGAATGCATAGAATCCGTATTGTATGCAACCCAATGTGCAGTAGTTAAGTGAACGTTATAGGAATGTTTCTCTCGCCTGCAGGAACGTTGCATGCTAACGTACAAAGAAAATGTTCCTGCGTCGTTGACAAAGCAACGCCTATGCTACACAAGCGATTACTCTTATTTGTATGCAACCCAACATACGAATGCACGTATGTTAAGTTGCATACGATGAATGCATAGAATCCGTATTGTGTGCAACCCAATGTGCAGCAATTAAGTGAACGTTATAGGAGTGTTATAGGAGAGTGTTTTGCCTGCAGGAACGTTGCATGCTAACGTTCAACGACAAATGTTGCTGCATCGTTGACAAAGCAACGCCTAGGCAACACGAGCGATTACTCTTATTTGTATCCAACCCAACATACGAATGTACGTATGTTAAGTTGCATACGATGAATGCATAGAATCCGTATTATATAAAACCCAATGTGCAGCAATTAGGTGAAGGTTATAGGAATGTTTCTCTCGCCTACAGGAACATTTCATGCTAACGTTCAAAGAAAAATGTTGCTGCACTGTTGACAAGCAATGCCTATACTACACGAGCGATTACTCTTATTTGTATGCAACCCAACATACGAATGTACGTATGTTAAGTTGCATACGGTGAATGCATAGAATCCGTATTATATACAATCCAATGTGCAGCAATTGAGTGAAGATTATAGGAATGTTTCTTTCGCCTGCAGGAACGTTGCATGCTAACGTTCAAAGAAAAATGTTGCTGCACCGTTGTTTAATATCTGTATAAATAACGAAAAAGTTTAATATAATATAAAAGTAAGATTCGTTTTTTGGCGTTTTTAGCTATTTAAATCGTATTTTGTAGTGGCAGAAAATAGTTTTAATGTTTATAATTGCATTTAATAAATAATTTGTATAAAAAACGAAGAAGTGGTTTGTATTGTAGCCCAGTTTACACCGGACTTATTTTTAAAATTTTCTTGATAAATTTTACGTAACGTATGCTTAATGCAAAGTGACCAACCGAAAAATCGGGACCAACCGAAAATATCATGGAAAATCCCTTTTTCTCCTAATATACAGGGTGTCTTAATAGCGCGTTCTGAGAAGATATCTTGGCTCACGTTAAAGATAGAAAAAAAGTTCCTACATCAAAGTTACTTGGTTTTAAAAGCTGCATAACCTAAAACAGGTTTTAAGTATACAGGGTGCGCCATAAAGACAGTAGCGGATGTAACTTGCTTTTTCTGAAGGGATCGACCTGTATGTTATTAAGTTTTTGGTTTCCTCATAAAAATTGTGTCATTTTATTAAAAAAAACATTCGGTCTAAGTCGTACCGTTTCCCAGTTATTTGATATTTATGGAGAAAAATGACGTTTGCAGTGGTTTTGTAAACGCAAAATATCTCTGAAACTAAATAAGATAAAGAGTTGCAGTTTTCGCCATTCTCTTGAGAATAGAGGGTCCGTTAGCTGCACTGTAAAGTTATTGTGCTTGAGTTATTTGGCTACGCAACAAAAATGGAAATAGTTGATTTTTTTAATTTTCAATCAACCCATTAAGCAAAAAACAAACAAATAACGTTATATCAACATTGTGGCAACATTAAACGTTGTTTTAATGTTGTTGAAATATTACTTAAATGTATTTGCTTACTTTTTGTTTGGTTTGCATGGGTTTAACCATGAGGGTAACTTGATTTTCCTAAACTTGAATGAAAACAGTAACACTTTCTTCACAATAAGTTTTTATTTTGCTAGATGGACATTTTGAATACTAAGTACTTATTATCTAAGCTACACAATGGCGTAAAAAACGACATTCAGTACTTTATGGACTCATTTGGTTTTTCCTCTTAATCCTTTAATTGTATAAGAGTTAATAATAATAATAATAATAATAATAACTTTATTTGCCCAACAGATAACCAATTACAGGACAAAATTAAGTACAATATATGTGTATAAAACGTTTAAAAAATTACAGCATTAAATAGTTTCAAATAAGTAAAGAAATAGAAAACAAATACATATACAGGTGAATATTTAACTTTAAAGAGACATATTAACATAATTATGCTTACAAGTTTTTCACAATAAAAGATAAAAGAGTTGACGAAAATTCACACTAAAACATTTACAGCTCAAAGTGACGGATATATTTTACTGTACAATCGTAATCAGAGAATATATTACAGCTCGTGTTTGTTAAAATTCTATTTGCATTTTCAACCATGTAATGTAAAGGAGCTTTTGATGTTACAACTGATCTACAAGGTGCGTTATAAAAAGGTGTATGAGAACGAGAATTATGGGTTGGAATGTGGAGACTGACTTTAGAAAGCATGTAAGGAGAGTCTATTTTATTATGTAGAATTTTAATTAGGGCTAAAACGCTGCTACATATTCTCCTAGAATCAAGACTACAATCATCGTTAATTAAAAGTAATTCACTATGTTTAATATTTCTAGGAGGATATGTGCCAATTTTAAGTTTGTAGATATATTTTAAAAATCGCCTTTGGACATTTTCTAGTGATTTTCTATGACACTCATAATGAGGGTGCCAGATGAGAGCAACATATTCAAGCCTTGATCTGACCAAAGAATAGTACAGGTTGCTAATGGTTTCAGGATTTGAAAATTGTCTACAGTTGCGCAATATGAACCCTAATGTCCTAGTGGCACGAGAGCAGATGTTATCAATATGAGATGTAAAATTTAATCGATTATCAAATAAAACGCCAAGGTCTTTCATTTCATTAGTCCTTTCAAGAATTGTGTCATTAAGGTAATAATTATATGATAGAGGACTCGCCTTGCGGGAGTAAGACATAATTTTGCATTTTGCTTCGTTGAGTTTAAGACAATTCGATAGACTCCACTCTTGAGTGTAATTCATATTTTGTTGCAACTTGTCTGCGTCCTCTTGACATTTAATTACATTGAACATCTTCAAATCATCCGCATAAGCAAGCACATTACACGTTAGTGACTCAATTAAATCATTTATATAAATGATAAACAATAAGGGGCCCAGGTTTGAGCCCTGGGGCACACCAGAAGAGGCATGATATTTGGGTGATTTGAAGTCCTTGTAAGCTACATATTGGTATCTATCGGAGAGATACGAATTGAAGAAAGAGGTTAAACTATTCGAAAATCCAAATAAATCTAATTTAGCAATTAGAGTTTTATGATTATTTGAGTCGAAAGCTTTAGAAAAATCCAAGTATGCAACATCGACTTGATCTTTTGTGTCAAAAGCCTCACTAATAAATTCCGTGACATGAACTAAATTAGTAACAGTTGATCTTTTAGATAAGAATCCATGTTGAAACTCAGAAATATGAGGCTTTAACTGCGTACATAGACCATTGTAGATAAGCTGCTCAAACGCTTTAGCAAAATTATTTAATATGGTGATTGGTCTGTAGTTTGAAATGTCTATTCTTTCTCCATTTTTAAAGATAGGGCACACTCTACCTGTTTTCCATAACTCTGGGAAGGTTGATGTATTCAAGGAGAGGCTAAATAATATAGTGAGAGGAGGTGCAAGGGCATACGCGCAATCGCGTAGCAAATAACTTGGGATCTGATCATCTCCAGCAGTTTTTGAGTTTTTTAAATTCCTTAGGCATTTGACTACATCACCTTCCGTTGGCATATATATCGATATTTGAGGACGACTAGTAAACTTGGTGTTTGTATTATTTGCAAATTGAGTTTGATTATTGTATGTGTTTGCGAATAAATTTGCAAATGCATTAACAATACATTGTGGATCTTGGGTAACTTCGTTTTCAACTTTAATTGAGTTGGGTATCCTGGACGACCTATTTCTGGAATGTATATAATTAAATAATTGTTTAGGATTAGATTTTATGTCAAGCTCTGTTTTTTTTAAGTACGCATCGAAGGCTGTTTTTATTTTGGCTTTAATTAGTTTTCGCATTCGTTTAAATTCGTCAAAATAATAAGTGCTCTTGGATTTTCTATATTTACGGTAATAGTAATCTTTGCATTTAATGTCACTGATTATACTAGGCGTGTACCATAGGCTATTTGCTACTCTTTTTTGCTGATAATGGCACGTGCTTACTAAAAATGTTAAAAAGATGAGTGTAGAAAGCATTGGTAGCTGAGTTAATCACATTAAATTTGTTTAAAAATGTCCAATCCATTGTTAATAATTCATTATATAAGGCTGGAAAGTTTGCTTTATTAAAATTAAGGGAATTTGTTAACTTATTATTTGGGAATTGACACGAGGGAGATTTATCAAAGAATAAATCCAAAGAAATAGCAGGATGGTATTGATCAATAGGCACAATAGGATTATCTTCTCGCTCTAGCACATGGTTAATGTTTGTGAAGATTAAGTCTAGCAACCTTCCAGATATGTTGAAAATGTTATTCACTTGTTTAATATCCGTCATTTCCATAAATGAAATGCAAGTTTTAGTTTTACGATCATGATTTAGAGTACTATAAAATAATGGAAAATTAAAATCACCTAAAATAATAAGAGGCATACCTAAAAACTGCAAACTCAATTCTTCGAAAATTAGACCAATAGATTCCGCAGACAAATCCGGTGGAAAATAAATGACTAAAATATAAATATTAAAAGAATTAAACGTACATTTACCACATACTATATCTGCCAGAAAATCTATTGTCCTAATGTGCGTTGATATGTCGCAGGTTCTATTTTTAAGGATGAATTTACAGCCAAGAGCACACCACCGCCAGATCTACGTTGAGTGGCAGTACGATCTCTGTCACAGCGCAAGACGTTGTAGCTGTCGGTGAATAGCTCCGAGCTGTCAATATCATCAGAAAGCCACGATTCAGTAATAGCAATAATGTCATAGTGAGAGCAACAAGTAGAAGTGTATACTGACGTTGTTTTAGTTCGCAAGCCACGAGTGTTTTGGTAGTATATTCTTAACACTTGGTTACCACTGTTGGGCGCATTTAGTTTTCCTGAAGAGTAGATACTATGGATGGGATTCCTTTGGCATATTTTATACGTAGGTTAGATTCCCCTAACTCGACACGTCTTGACAATTCCTCCTTGACATTCCGATAATATTCTATTTGCTTCGGTGTGTTGTCTTAATGTTTGTGTTTAATAAAGCTTGATTTTTTAGGATATTGAACAAAAGTTGCTCGTCCTTAAATCTAAGCTTTATTGGTCTTTTATTTTTTTTAGTATTATCGAATTTTCCTAGTCTGAAGAAAGTGGGAGATGGTTCAATAATAGATACATGATTTAATATACTTTTTACTCGTAGTTCATCAGATTCCTTATTTTTTTGCATCGAGTTGCTTATTTCATTAACCCCGTATATGATGACGTTGCAGCGTCGTTTTTCACGTTCTGCCACTTCTTGAATTATTGCCTCCATGTCCAGAGTAGTGCTTGGAGGGGGGGAAGATATGCTTTGCAAAATTTTTACCTCCTTTTGGAGCATAATGATTGCGGCCTTTAACCCATTGATGTCATCCCCGAGTGCAGCAGACTGTGGGCATGTCCACAACAATCCGGCTGTCTTTGACTTTATTTTGCGGGCCTCTTCTTTTGTGATATCGACACAATTGATATTATATTCATTTTTGCAGATACAACAGGTGACGGCCACATGTTCTTCAGTAATTTTATTACAACATGTGCAGCTAGGCATTTTATTGTTGTATTACTAAATAGAGTAATAATATATGCCAGAGTTCCGGTTTGTAAGGTAATTTAAATTGAATAAATGATAATCGAAGAGGATAATTACAGTAGGAGCGGGAGGTAGACAAAATACAAATTCTTCACACTACACGGCCTGTCGTAGTGACTTGATAAAAATAAACAAACAATTAGGAATGCGATAGGCCCCGGAAGAGGTCACACAAGAGATACAGAGGTGTAGACAGTTTGGGTGATTGGACATTAATATTTTACCCACGGAAAATTCCACTAGTGACTCATTTGAGTTTAATTAATTATTTTATAAGTAAAAATAATAAGCCTAGTTCGGTTGACGAGGATCGAACCGTGGCTCGCTACAACAGCACGAAGTGTCCTAGCGTTCTGGACCCTGCACCAAGATCTTATAATGAAGATCCAACGATGCACAGCGAGTTTCGCTTTGTATTTAGTCACAGGGGACTATTCCATTTCGTATCATCGATGTCCACAGTTATAGGTTATGTAAATACTTATTTATAATTACTTACAATTAATCGTCTTTGGGGTACGTAGGATAAAAAACAGTAACACATTCGATTACTATAACACTTAGCACAATTAATTACATTAGCAGAATAAATTATTAATGATTATTTAATAACAATTTACTGTTTTTGAAGTAACACTATTTATAGCATGCCAAAATTTATTGTTAAAGTATATATTTTGACTTGACAATAGATCAGTGTTAGGTGCCATTTCTTAATTATATGTAGCCTCTCGTTGGGCGCCAATTTGTAAATTATAATGGTCCTTTGTTGGGTGTAACTCTTATTATGTACGAATTTGAAATAACTTCTGACTAGGCATCATTTTTTAAATTATATATAGCCCTTTGTTAGGCGCCAATTTTTAAACTATATATGGCCCCTTGTTGGTCGCCATTTTTTAAATTATGTGTAGCTCTCCGTTGGGCGCCACATTTTATATAAATTTGCAAATTTCATATTTTTGGTAAAACATGTATTCCGACGTATCTTTCTACTGAACCCAATTGTTTCTGCGACAACTGAGTTTATTAATAATCAATATTTCGAGAAATTACATGGGTAAGGGGATTATCGGGAAAAACCCTAGATAAGGTTAACGAATGTGTTAGTCGGTGCTGATTGCGTGTATTAAATCCACCAGAGGGTTACTTAATGGGCTTAAATCGAAATTAAGAAGTTTGTTTTGTTGCTTTTTCATTTCTATTGCCTCCAATATATTTAATTTATTTTTTGATGAACATTTTAAAAGGCTTGCATTTTGTATCGAAAACGCATGACCTGTAGTTATTGTGTGGTGTGCTACCGCTGATTTCCCAGGATTCTTGTTATGTGATTTTCCTAAATGGAACAATATAATTCCTTTTACATTATTTAGAAGTATTCCAAAGTAATTAGCGACTCGCCTAAAGAAAATGGATCGATTTAGTTTACAAGCAAATACCACACCTTACCAACGAACTTTATAAATGACACTTTGAGTTTAACTTTGCGTGAAAGTTAAAAATTAAATCTTTCGACGGGCATTACCATCGATTGACTCACAATACTAAAATAATTTGTGTGTAGGCAGACATTTAATTAACATAATACGTTAGCTAGTACCTATCCCACTGGACACGGAAACATTTTAAACATTGCACGAATATTGAACTAAAATAAAAAATTGTATTAAAATCCCACTGAACAAAAAAAAGCAAATAACGTTATATCAACATTGTAGCAACATTAAACGTTGTTTGAATGTTGATGAAACATTACTTAGGTGTGTTTCTTCAGTGGGATTCTTATAACAAAGTTTTAGCCACGTTACAATCATTGTATAAACGTTTTCCATGCAATATTGATTTATATACATTACCTAAATGTTAAAAATGATATTAAAATTCAACATTGTTTACTAACATAACAGCATTATGGTTCTCACGTTTCATGGACATTGAACAAACAGGGAGTTTTTCTTTTGAGTATACATATCCCAATTATATGCTGCAAATCTTCAGATATTCGTTGTTGTCTTAAAAGAGTTTAACTAAAAGCTTTAAACGAGTGTTTTCCACTCCCAGACTAAGCATGAAGTAAAATTTCGAGTTTAGAAAAGCCCCGCGTAGAAAATTTGTCGAGGGTCGCGCAGCGACCCGAGACAAATTTTCACGGGGCTTTTCTAAACTCGAAATTTTACTTCATGCGCCACGCGTACAAAACAGTAATTTCAATTGAAGTTCATGCACTTGGTAACAATATATTAATGTTTTCAGAGTTTACGTGTTATTTTATTAAAAACATTCGGTCTAAGTCGTACCGTTTCGCAGTTAATTGACATTTATGGAAAAAAATGAATTTATGAATGAAAAATGACGTGACTGTTTCGTGAACGCAAAATATTTCTCCCACTGAGCAAAAAACAAATAAATAACGTTATATTAATATTGTAACAACAATAAACGTTGTATTAATGTTGATAAAACATTACTTCAATGTGTTTGCTCAGTGGGGTGAAGCTAAATAACATAAAGAGTTGCAGTTTTCGCCATTCTCTTGAGAATAGAGCTGGCCGTTGGCTGCACTATAAAGTTATTGTGCTTGAGTTATTTGGCTACGAAATAGAAATGGAAATAGTTGAATTTATAAATTTTCAATCAAGGGTAACTTTCTTTTGTTGGATTGTTTACTAGCATAGGTTTAATCCCTGGGTCTCCAAACTTTCCAGCCTTAGGGCCATACTGATTACTCCAGTAAGTTCCGAGGGCCAAAACCATAACAATAAGCCTTTAAAATTAGAATACTTCAGTAAACTAAATTTAATTTGCTATAAAAAATATGAGTTTTCAAGTATGCTAGCTCTCCGCGGGCCGGACAAAATCTGTCCGCGGGCCGGATGTGGCCCTCGGGCCGTAGTTTGGAGACCCCTGGGTTAACCATAAGCGTAACTTGATTTTCTTAAATGGAACAATATAATTTCTTTTACATTATTTAGAAGTATTCCAAAGTAATTAGCGACTCACCTCCATAAAATGGATCGATTTAGTTTACAAGCAAATACCGCACCTTACGAACAAACTTTACAAATGAAACTTTGAGTGAAAGTTTAAAATTGAATCTTTCGACGGGCATCACCACCGATTGACTCACAATACTGAAATAATTTGTTTAAATAACCAACACTGATTACTTTTTTGTATTCACTTTCTATTTTAAACTGTGACTAGTTTCGGCTCAACAGCGAGCCATTAATTAGTATATACTAAATAGGTAAGACCCCCCCTTGCAAAAACCTACTTGCAGAGCCGTTTCAGCCATCTCCGTCCGCGAGGGGGGCCGCAGGCCCCCCGAGCCATAACTATCAAACGGGGCACCGCCCCCCTCAAAATCGCGACTTTGACAATTTTTTTTGACAAAACTACAAGAGATAAAAAAATCGCGGTTCTCAAATTCGGAAGAACCGTAAAAAAGTCTACGAACGAGGATTTTTTTTATGAAAAAATTACCGCCCCGGGGGCGGGACGAAAGAAGAAGAAAAACGTCGACGTTTTAGCGAAAAAAACCTGTGTCTAGGTTTTTTCCTGTCTGCATCGTTCATATTACGGCGACAAAAAAAATCACGTTGTAGACTGGAACCTGTAGCGTGGCTTCCTACCTTGCGATTTTTGATTTTTTGCCCCGGGGGCCGGGAAAAAAAAATCCAACCACATCGGGGGCGTTTATCCGAGTTTTCACATTTTTCGCCGTCGCGTCGAGCTGCGACGTCCGATCGAATCGCGGTCAACGGTATCAAATGCGCCTTGCAATTTGCCTTCGAATGGATTTCTATTCAGACTTTTGCCGCCGCCCCGGGGGCCGGCAATTAATTAAAACAGTTTTAAACTTGGCACCGTAATACCGCCCTTATCCAATGAGCTACGTCGACTTTTTTTTCGGCAAACTGTAGTTCTTGACGTGCTCTACAAGAATTATACCAGCCGCGCCGCCTCCAAACTCCACATTGGGGGCGGCAACGGTTTTTTTGAAACCAGAATGATCCTCAAATTTGAAGTGCTATAGCGACCGAACGAAAGCGCCAAAAAAATATTCGATTACAGAATCACGTAGCTCTTTAAAAGGGCTTTCGATTAGTGTACAAACTTTTTACTGGTTCCATATCATGGGGCCTACAATCGAGAAAATATCCGGTCCGGTCCTCCGCCATTTTGTTCGCTTACGCGATGACTTATCCGATTCAAAAAAATACTCACAGGTAGCCAAAAGATCACTTATTAAGGTGTGCCCCATGCGCCTTTACTAAAGAGCTCAAGGGGCCCGTCAAAAATTGCCGCGTTGCCTCCAATCTCCACCTCGGGGGCGGCAACGGTTGTTTTGAAACCAGAATGACCCTCAAGTTTGAAGTGCTATAGCAACCGAACGAAAGAGCCAAAAAAATATTCGATTACAGAATCTTGTAGCTCTTTAAAAGGGCTTTCGATTAGTGTACAAACTTTTTACCGGGGCCCTATTATGGGGCCCACAATCGAGAAAATATCCGGTCCGATCCTCCGCCATTTTGTTCGCTTACGCGATGACTTATCCGATTGAAAAAAATACTCACAGGTAGCCAAAAGATCACTTATTAAGGTGTGCCCCATGCTCAGGGGGCCCGTCAAAAATTTACAAAGTTCAATAGTTTTCGAAATTTTTAAAATGTCATTTTTTAACGAAAAATCGAAGAAAACAATTCACCATTCCCTGTGAGTTTTCCGCGGAGGGCTGAAATTTTAATCGAATGTACTCTAGGGTAGTACCTTTTATATGCCCCGGATCGCTTCTTATCTTTAGGATATTTACTAAAATAGTTAAGTTTATGTTGGCGCAGTCGTGAAAATCACGACAAATTCAATTTTTTTTACTTTTGTTATAATAATAGTAGACCGATGGGAGTTGGACCATAAATGGGCAATACAAATCTGCATAAATGCTGAAAATTTTATCGATCCAGCTCTATTAGGATGGAAATTGGTATTTTTTTTTTCGCTTCAAAACAGCTGTTCAGGCTGAAACGGCGAATTAAAAATACAATTTTTATTTTTTAGCTCCGCTATTATTTATAGTACAAAAATAGGAATTTGATCAATAAATAGGTAATACCAATCTCTATAAATGCTGAAAATTTCATTGATCTAGCTCAATTCAGATCGGAATTTTTTTTTGCTTTTTAAATTATTTAAAAAAACAATTTTTCTTTTTTTTGCTATGGTATTTAAAAGAGTGAAACAACTGCAATTATACCAATTTATAGGAAATACATATATGTATAAATGCTGAAAATTTCATTCATCCAGCTCAATTTGGATAAGAGATAGAATTTTTTATATTTCCATGCAGATATTAACAATTAAATTAAAAGTTTTACGTTATCTAACTTAACGCCTCTTTTCGGGTGTTCATTTTAGAAAATATTGAACATTTGCATGCAGATATTAATAATTAAAAATATTGAATATTTCCATGCAAATATTAACAATTAAATTAAAAGTTTTACGTTATCTAACTTAACGCAACTTTTCGGGTGTTCATTTTAGAAAATATTGAACATTTCCATGCAGATATTAATAATTAAAAATAGTGAACATTTCCATGCAGATATTAATAATTAAAAATATTTCTTTTTCTTTATATCAAAATTTAAGATTTACCACGAAGTGAACGCCTCCAAAATACAAGACGAACAAATATTGAACATTTCCATGCAGATATTAATAATTGAAAATATCGAACATTTCCATGCGAATATTGACAGAATTTGAGAAAAGTATTAAATTTCGGATCTGTTGCGACATTGTCGGGTTTGACGTGACCCCCCGCCCCCCTGCATAAATAGTTAATAACATTAAGGTGGCATGCGTGGATGTCGAGCTCATTTACATTCATTCGCTGGCATAATATCCGGAGGAATTTCAGTGACGCCGCAAATTGATTTTAAACTCCCAAACTATTGTACATGTTGCCTGTCTGTTATACTCGCGCAATTCCATTTTCATTTCTCTCGCGTTAATCGCGTTCCGAACTTTTACAACTTGAGTGCTGTTGCTTAAATATCATGTTTTTAAAATTATTAATTCATTCAGATTCACAGAATTTACTCAGAATTGATTGCACTTACATCTTGTAGAAAGAAAATTAAATTATATCACCACATTTTCTTAAAATATTTAGCCAAAGTTGAAATTATGCAATAAAATTTCCAATTTGGAGAGACTGTTTTTTTTATTAAATTGCTAACATTTTGAAATTTCATACCATCAACGTGAAATTCACAGAATTTACTTAAAATTAATTGCACTTACATCTTGTAGAAAGAAAATTAAACTATATCACCACATTTTCTTAAAATATTTAGCCAAAGTGGAAATTATGCAATAAAATTTAAAATTTGGGGAGACTGTTTTTTCTAAATTGCTAAAATTTTAAAATTTCATACCATCAACGTAAAATTCACAGAATTTACTAAAAACTGATTGCACTTACATCTTGTAGAAAAAAAATTAAATTATATCACCACATTTTCTTAAAATATTTAGCCAAACTTGAAACTATGCAATAAAATCTCCAATTTGGGGAGACTGTTTTTTGTAAATTGCTAGCATTTTAAAATTTCATACCATCAACGTAAAATTCACAAAATTTACTTAGAATTGATTGCACTTACATCTTGTAGAAAAAGAAAATTAAATTATATCACCACATTTCCTTAAAATATTTAGCCAAAGTCGAAATTATGCAATAAAATTTCCAATTTTGGGAGACTGTTTTTCTAATTGCTAGCATTTTAAAATTTCATATCATCAACGAGAAATTCACAGAATTTACTCAGAATTGATTGCACTTACATATTGTAGAAAGAAAATTAAATTATAGCACCACATTTTCTTAAAATATTTAGCCAAAGTTGAAATTATGCAATAAAATTTCCAATTTTGGGAGAATGTTTTTTTTTAATTGCTAACATTTTACAATCTCATACCATCAACGTTAAATTCACAGAATTTACTCAGAATTGATTGCACTTACATCTTGTAGAAAGAAAATTAAATTATATCACCACATTTCCTTAAAATATTTAGCCAAAGTTGAAATTATGCAATAAAATTTCCAATTTGGGCAGACTGTTTTTTTAAAATTGGTAAAATTTTAAAATTTTATACCATCAACGTGAAATCACAGAATTTACTCAGAATTGATTGCACTTACATCTTGTAGAAAGAAAATTAAATTATATCTCCACATTTTCTTAAAATATTTAGCAAAAGTTGAAATTATGCAATTAAATTTCCAATTTTGGGAGACTGTTTTTTTAATTGCTAACATTTTAAAATTTCATACCATCAACGTGAAATTCACAAAATTTACTTAGAATTGACTGCACTTACATCTTGTAGAAAAAATTAAATTATATCACCACATTTTCTTAAAATATTTAGCCAAAGTTGAAATTATGCAATAAAATTTCCAATTTGGGGAGACTGTTTTCTTAAAATTGGTAAAATTTTAAAATTTCATACCATCAACGTGAAATCACAGAATTTACTCAGAATTGATTGCACTTACATCTTGTAGAAAGAAAATTAAATTATATCTCCACAATTTCTTAAAATATTTAGCCAAAGTTGAAATTATGCAATAAAATTTCCAATTTTGGGAGACTGTTTTTCAATTGCTAACATTTTAAAATTTCATACCATCAACGTGAAATTCACAAAATTTACTTAGAATTGATTGCACTTACATCTTGTAGAAAAAAAATTAAATTATATCACCACATTTTCTTAAAATATTTAGCCAAAGTTGAAATTATGCAATAAAATTTCCAATTTGGGGAGACTGTTTTTTTTAAATTGCTAGCATTCTAAAATTTCATACCATCAACGTGAAATTCACAGAATTTACTCAGAATTGATTGCACTTACATCTTGTAGAAAGAAAATTAAATTATATCACCACATTTTCTTAAAATATTTAGCCAAAGTTGAAATTATGCAATAAAATTTCCAATTTGGGGAGACTGTTTTTTTTAAATTGCTAACATTTTAAAATTTCATACCATCAACGTGAAATTCACAGAATTTACTCAGAATTGATTGCACTTACATCTTGTAGACAAAAAATTAAATTATATCACCACATTTTCTTAAAATATTTAGCCAAAGTTGAAATTATGCAATAAAATTTCCAATTTTAGGTGACTGCTTTTTTTTAAATTGCTAACATTTTATAATTTCAAACCATCAACGTGAAATTCACAGAATTTACTCAGAATTGATTGCACTTACATCTTGTAAAAAGAAAATTAAATTATATCACCACATTTTCTTAAAATATTAAGCCAAAGTTGAAATTATGCAATAAAATTTCCAATTTGGGGAGACTGTTTGTTGTAAATTGCTAGCATTTTAAAATTTCATACCATCAACGTGAAATTCACAGAATTTACCCAGAATTGATTGCACTTACATCTTGTAGAAAGAAAATTAAATTATATCACTACATTTTCTAAAAATATTTAGCCAAAGTTAAAATTATGCAATAAAATTTCCAATTTGGGGAGACTGTTTTTTTTTAAATTGCTAGCATTCTAAATTTTCATACCATCAACGTGAAATTCACAGAATTTACTCAGAATTGATTGCACTTACATCTTGTAGAAAGAAAATTAAATTATATCACTACATTTTCTAAAAATATTTAGCCAAAGTTGAAATTATGCAATAAAATTTCCAATTTGGGGAGACTGTTTTTTTTAAATTGCTAGCATTCAAAATTTTCATACCATCAACGTGAAATTCACAGAATTTACTCAGAATTAATTGCACTTACATCTTGTAGAAACAAAATTAAATTATATCACCACATTTTCTTAAAATATTTAGCCAAAGTTGAAATTATGCAATGAAATTTCCAATTTGGGGAGACTGTTTCTTTTTAAATTGCTAACATTTTTAAATTTCATACCATCAACGTGAAATTCACAGAATTTACTCATAATTGATTGCACTTACATCTTGTAGAAAGAAAATTAAATTATATCACCATATTTTCTTAAAATATTTAGCCAAAGTTGAAATTATGCAATGAAATTTCCAATTTGGGGAGACTGTTTTTTTTTAATTGCTAACATTTTAAAATTTCATACCATCAACGAGAAATTTACAGAATTTACTCAGAATTGATTGCACTTACATCTTGTAGAAAGAAAATTAAATTATATCACCACATTTTCTTAAAATATTTAGCCAAAGTTGAAATTATGCAATAAAATTTCCAATTTGGGGAGAATGTTTTTTTTTAAATTGCTAGCATTTTAAAATTCTATACCATCAACGTGAAATTTACAGAATTTACTCAGAATTGATTGCACTTACATCTTGTAGAACGAAAATTAAATTATATCACCACATTTTCTTAAAATATTTAGCAAAAGTTGAAACTATGCAATGAAATTTCCAATTTTGGGAGACTGTTTTTTTTAAATTGCTAACATTTTAAAATTTCATACCATCAACGTGAAATTCACAGAATTTACTCAGAATCGATTGCACTTACATCTTGTAGAAAGAAAATTAAACTATATCACCACATTTTCTTAAAATATTCAGCCAAATTTGAAATTATGCAATAAAATTTACAATTTGGGGAGACTGTTTTTTTTAAACTGCTAGCATTTTAAAATTTCATACCATCAACGTGAAATTTACAGAATTTACTCAGAATAAATTGCACTTATATCTTGCAGAAAGAAAATTAAATTATATCACCACATTTTCTTAAAATGTTTAGCCAAAGTTGAAATTATGCAATAAAATTTCCAATTTGGGGAGAATGCTTTTTTTTTAAATTGCTAGCATTTTAAAATTCTATACCATCAACGTGAAATTTACAGAATTTACTCAGAATTGATTGCACTTACATCTTGTAGAAAGAGAATTAAATTATATCACGACATTTTCTTAAAATATTTAGCCAAAGTTGAAATTATGCAATAAAATTTCCAATTTGGGGAGACTGTTTTTTTTTTAAATTGCTAGCATGTTAAAATTTCATACCATCAACGTGAAATTTACAGAATTTACTCAGAATTGATTGCACTTACATCTTGTAGAAACAAAATTAAATTATATGACCACATTTTCTTAAAATATTTAGCCAAAGTTGAAATTATGCAATAAAATTTCCAATTTGGGGAGACAGTTTTTTTTTAAATTGCTAGCATTTTAAAATTTCATACCATCAACGTGAAATTTACAGAATTTACTCAGAATTGATTGCACTTACATCTTGTAGAAACAAAATTAAATTATATGACCACATTTTCTTAAAATATTTAGCCAAAGTTGAAATTATGCAATAAAATTTCCAATTTAGGGAGACTGTTTTTTTTAAATTGCTAGCATTTTAAAATTTCATACTATCAACGTGAAATTCACAGAATTTACTCAGAATTGATTGCACTTAGATCTTGTAAAAAGAAAATTAAATTATATCACCACATTTTCTTAAAATATTCAGCCAAAGTTGAAATTATGCAATAAAATTTCCAATTTGGGGAGACTGTTTTTTATAAATTGCTAGCATTCAAAAATTTCATACCATCAACGTGAAATTCACAGAATTTACTCAGAATTGATTGCACTTACATCTTGTAGAAAGAAAATTAAATTATATCACCACATTTTCTTAAAATATTTCAATATTCAATATAAATAAATTTGTTGGTCCCATGCAGGACAACAAGATCAAAACAATTTTTTTATCTTGAGTCTCACAGGACAGTTTCCGGATCTCACAATTCGATGACTCGCTTAATGACTCTTGCGAATGAATATTGTGCCCATCCATGGTTTGACCTTTTCAACACAACTCTATCTAATTTAAAGTTTAGGCTAAAACGTCATTTCTAGTTTGTGCAATTTATGTTATTTCTATGATTTATGTTATTCAATTTATGTTATTTCTATAATTACTATATATACACGCACAATTACGTCGATTAGCTGTTATATTTGATTTTTATATATATATTTTTTAATTAATTATATTACGTTGTAATTGTATGTACAAATGGTGTTTACCGTAAATAAATTTACTTTACTTTACTTTACTTTACTTTACTTTACTTTACTTTACTTTACTTTACTTTACTTTACTTTACTTTACTTTACTTTACTT
The DNA here is from genome assembly GCA_932526585.2 of Philonthus cognatus. NCBI lineage: Eukaryota > Metazoa > Arthropoda > Insecta > Coleoptera > Staphylinidae > Philonthus > Philonthus cognatus. Next base: position 1,734,096 of record OW052243.1, read on the forward strand.
TACTTTACTTTACTTTACTTTACTTTACTTTACTTTACTTTACTTTACTTTACTTTACTTTACTATTCAATAGAACAATTATTTGTATTATTAAAAGTGAACAAATTGTCAATTATTTTAGGTGGAGTATATATTACCCCAAAGTCTTCCATTGATAAATATCCAGATCATTGTAATACCTTAGAAGACATTGTTGAACGTTACGCTTGCAATAATTTATTAGTTTTCGGCGATTTTAACCTACCCGGTGTAACTTGGAATACTATGTCAGACCAAATGTCATAGATGAACGCTAAAGCACTAGAATTAGCTAACTGCTACAAAAAAAAAAACGCTAAGCAAATTAACAATATCGTAAATACACGCGGCGTTCTTCTAGATCTATGCTTTACTTCGTTGTCTGATATTTCAATTAATTCCCCACACGAGTCGCTACTCCCGGCTTACATATCATCCTTTTCATTCAATTCTATAAACCAAATACGTACTTATGAGAAAACTTATTTTTATAACCGGGCAGACTACATTTCAATTAATAACTTTTTTAATTCGATCGATTGGAGTTTTATATCATCAAATAACAACATTGACAGTATTATAGATTCATTTTATGATATTCTTCACTTTGCAATCGAAAAAATGTTGTTCCCTTCAAGTATGTTTGTCAAGAAGATAGGAACTACTCAAGGTGGATGTCAAAAGAATTAATAGCCCTAATAAAAAAAAAAGAAACAAGCTCATTTGAGATTCAAGCAACACGGTCTTTATAACGATTATATCACTTTTTCCAGTTTAAGAGAAAAGTGCAAAACGACTTCGAAAAAATGTTACAAAGACTACTTATCGAGAGTCGGCTCATCTTTGATATCAAATCCAAAATTCTTTTGGAAATACGCTAAAGATCTAAACAATTTTAAATTTAGTATAGTTTATACATGATATATTTAAGCATTAACTTGTTTTTGTAGAAGGGGTTTCCCGTTGAATATGAATAAATAAATAAATAAATAAATAAATAAATAAATGGTAGTGGTTACCCAAGCGAAATGAGATACAAAGATGCTGCTGCGGATAATGGCTTAAGTATTGTCAATCTATTTTTCCAATATTTTCCTTCAGTTTACAATCCATCTAGTAATATAAATACTACACCTCTTGATTGTCAATCTCATCAGTTACAAAACTGCAATCTCTCAATTAGTGTTCAAGAGGTCTTTAACGCAATTAGTAGCCTGAAACCGACATTTTCTAGTAGCCTTGACTTAGTACCTAACTACTTTTTACAAAATTGCATATTCTCGCTATGTCGGCCAATTCATGACCTGTTTATAAGATCTCTAGCTGATGGTATGGTACCGTCCAAATGGAAAACAAGTTACATTATTCCACTGTATAAGAAAGGCCCTAGAGATCTTGTTGAGAATTACAGAGGAGTATGTATTCAGTCGGCTATCCCAAAGTTGTTGGATAAATTGGTTGCCGATCAATTGGCTTGGTTCTCCAGACAATTACTATCCACTAAGCAACATGGTTTCGTTAATGGCGGTTCCACTGTTACTAATTTACTGGGGGTCCCGTCATAGCACCTAAACAGGAGGCGGCGGGGGCAGACCTGAGTCTTCGGACGATGGATGTCTGAAAGGGACGATTGTCCAAGTCGGAGCTGTAGACCTTCTTGAGGTAACCTCTGTGTCCCTATCTTGGATAGGGCTAACCTACACACGGCGGGGTGTTCACTTAGCCCTGGTGCTTGTCGCCATTAAATGAGGAGTCGGGGGTGGGCCTGTAAAGCCCAGGGGTGTCTATCCGCCCCTCCGGTCCACATGTGGGTTGGTCTCCGACGGGTAGTGATTTCGCTGGTATGGCGGTGATCCACCGTTCCCTAAAACGGACGCTCTACCGGTAACACCGAAAGGTATAAACCGGAGCGCACTCGAACGTTACTAATTTACTAGAGTACAAGCAGTTTGTTTCAAGGGCCTTAGAAGAACGTTATCAAGTTGATACAATTTACACTGACTTCATTAAGGCCTTTGACAGAATTGATACCAGCATTCTTCTGAGCAAGTTACATTCTATGGGTTTTTGTGACAATACTTTAGCTTGGCTAGCTTCCTTTTTGAAAGATCGTGTCTAGTTTGTAAAAATTAAAAATTTTATTTCAAATCCTATACACATAACATCAGGTGTGCCTCAAGGGTCGCATTTAGGGCCAATTTTATTTTTATTATTTATCAATTATCTACAAGATATCTTTAAAAACTGCCAATTTCTAATGTTTGCGGATGGCTTGAGGTTATTCAAAATTATTCGCTCTGAAAATGACTACCTTGGCATGCAATCCGATCTAGACCAGCTCTACAAATGGTGCGATGATAATCGTTTATATTTAAATGTATCCAAGTGCTTCGCTATGTCCACCTGTAATAACAAAAGTCAAATATTTCATACATACAACATCAATTCAATAAACCTTGAGAGAGTTGACACAATTAAAGATCTTGGAGTAACATTCAATTCGAGTTTCTCTTTTAACATCCACATCTCCAATATTATTTCGAAAGCTTTAAAAATGTGGGGATTCGTGTGGCGTATAACTAAAAATCTGGACACGGAATGTCTTAAAACTTTATACTGCTCCCTCGTTAGATCACATCTTGAATATGCGTCGTCCGTCTGGACACCATTTACTAATTACAACATGGAACGTTTGGAAGTAGTACAGGGGAAATTTTTGCGATGTATTGAGTACAAATCCGGACATCGCCATGCTCGCGGTGATTACAAACAAGTAATGGAAGACCTCAATTTGTCAACTCTCCAAAATCGTAGAGTAAATGCCGACATTTGCCTTTTATATCGGATAATCAATGGGCACATTAATTCCCCCGGCCTGTTAGATGCCTTAACTTTGCATGTGCCTACAAGGAACACCCGGACCAATACATTATTTTATTTGGACTCTCATCGCACAGTTTCAGCATCGATGAACACGATTACCAGACTAATGAAGACCGGCAATGACTACAACCAATACCATTGGTTTGATCTCTTTGGTTTGTCTTTTCAACAATTTAAGGCTAGATTGAATCGTTTTTCGTAAGCGTATTGTAATAATATTTATATTTTATATTCAGTCGATTTAAATTATTATTTAAATTAATTTTTATTTTTAGTTATCAATCATGCATGTATATTTTAAATTATTTACTGTTTCTTATATTTTTTTTAAGCTTTTTGGATTTCTTTTATTGTATTATTTTGTAATAATGGCACTGCCGTAGATAAACGTTTATTTATTTATTTATTTAAAATTATGCAATAAAATTAGATGCTCGGCCGTTGATGGTTTAACCATTATTAATAATAATCATAATGAACATCATAAAAAGAAGTCGTGTAATTCAAGCACTAAAGGCTGAAGCGTAATACAACAGACGAAAAAAAAAACCAACAGAGTTGCAACTCCATTTACTCCCGTAAATTGAGCAGGCTGGACGCTTTCAGTTGGATCCAATTACACAGTTACATTTACACCATAAAACGTCGATTTAAAAATGGGATAAATTAGAACTGGTTTTTATCGCTTATATAAATTGAAAGGGAATTAATCCCGCCACGACTTGAGATTGCCGCAGCACGGAAAAATATATAGATTAAAGTTATAGTTTTATGGCCTAATAAAATCGGATATAATGAAAGCTAAAAATGGTACAGTTGAGAATAAATCATTGTGTTTGCTTCGTCGTTAAGTTGATGATGGGGATAACATGCGTACGTGTCTGCGAAAATGTGCCTATATTACGGATTTGGGATCTATTATTGCTTATTTGATTATACCGTGCGATTGTTTGAATGATGATTTAGGATAGGTGGCATTTTTTGTGGGGTTGGCCTAACTGCTGACTGAATAATTTAAAACTCAAAGCTCACTCTAAATCATGTTTAAAACGATCGATCGCACGGTATTATGTAAAGAAAAAAATATAATACTATAAAACTACCTACTGAGCAAATCCACTTAAGTAATGTTTTATCAACATTAAAACAATGCTTAATGTTGCTACAATGTTGATATATTGTTATTTGCTTGTAGGTAATCACCAACTCTATATGTTCTAACTCGTATTTCAGGTTTTTCTAAACTGGAAACTTTACTTCGTGCGCCAGGTGTATAAACACTGTAATATTTTGACGTTCAAAATATATTGCCTAAATTTGCATACTTGTGTTTTATAGCTGACTCAGTTTGATTTTTTGTTTGATCTCACTATTTATTAAAGTGAGATCTTTTGAGACCATTTGCAAATGGTTTACAAATGTTTATTTCTAATGCTGCGCCTTTAAACTTTGAGTGCTAGTATAATTTAAAAATTATGCTTTTTTGCATAGTTTGACAACATACTCAAAACATAGTTTAAACTAAACGTACCATTTTTCAAGCTCTCCTTATAACATTTGCATAATTTTACATACATTGAAAGAATGTAAAATCAATGTTTTATCTAATTCCGACACGTACGTGTACATAAAACATCAATATCCCTCATATCAACATCAACATCAATTAGGAGAACACATCGGTAATAAATAACAGCGCGTCGCACCGCCGCAACAAAATAATATTTCACGGTGACAATGCCCGGCGCGTCCACCATAAAAGCACTCTTATGAAATGTTATAATTACAGAGCCTCGCCTCGCTAATTCGCAATAATGCAATCCGATAAATAAGAGAATCATTTCGATATAACCATTACGGTTTAATGGCCACTAACTGTTAATTTACATACGCGCAGAAATAGCTTTCCGAATCGATAATTATGATGATGTGATCTTTTTTTTACGGACGGATGATTTTTTATTTGGTGAATGTGAAAAGGGAATGTGGGAAAACGTCGCGGGATTTGAATTGAATGTTGAAAGGGGGAAAGAGTGTGCGGAATTGGCGGGTATTTTTATTGGATGTAATGTCGGGTATAGGAGCCATCTGTTGCGCGATGATCTATCAATTTTATTTTAACATAAAGAAAAATTGAAATTTGGTGAGGAGAAACACTTGTTATGTTCCATGGAACATAACAAGTGTTTTTCTTCACCAAATTTGAATATCCGGTTCCATCAAGAGTGTAGTGCAACAAGCATGAAAAATTGAGTTTGCCAACAGTTTGCAAAATATTTACAAAATTTAAATATTGATAATAAAAGTTTAAATTAAATTACACTTGGTTTGTTTCACAATTTTTTACTTTACTATTTACTCGACGTTCGCGTTTTACAGCATTATCAGGAGTGACTAACCTAGACGAGTAAATAGTAAAGTAAAAAATTGTGAAACAAACCAAGTGTAATTTAATTTAAACCTTCATTATCAATATTTAAAATGTTTCACCAAGTGATAAGTGAGAAAATTATTCAAGAAATAAAATATAAATGTTAATTCGAATTTTCCCGATGGAAAACGTGATTGATTTTTCTACATTTTTTTGCTTATTTGTGTTTAATTTGTATATTCTTCTCTTGATTTTTTACAACTTGTTTGCGCCCGAAAAAGCACGTATACCATTGTCAGAAAAAGTCTAGGATTTCTAAAGAGCGAGCCGAGAACGTGCTCGATTGGGGGCAATAGGCGGTAAGCCGCGAAGCGACGGTCGAGTCATAAAACTCTCTTCCCGGAACCCAAACCACCCTCAAAATTCCTAAATTTTTCCCTCTCTTAATGTGCTATCCTTATCTGTCCCTTTGCGAATGTTATCCCTTTCTTTGTCGTGTAAAATCCCTCTCCAGCGCCTATTGACCAATCACAGCTCCTTTTTGGAAATCCTACGACTTCGATTTAATTTTAAACCAAGTGCTTTTTTAACTCTCAAACTACGAACATCGATCGTGCTTTTTCGGGCGTCCCGTGTCATTATTTTACGTGTATTTTTCATTATTAATTTTGTGTTTATCATCTTTCGTTTGTTATATTTTTGTTACTGTTATATTTTCTGTTGCAAGTTATTAAATAAATAGAGTCTTTAATCAACTTGTTTAAGTAATTTAGAAAACAAATCGCGAACTACAATAAAAACGAATTAAAATTAATATTATCGACAAAAATTAGTCAAAATATTTGCAGAAAGTCGGTATTGATTTTAATTCGGTTATTAATTTTATTTTGTTCCTGTTTATAGTTTTATAATTTAATAATAAACGTATATACGTATATGTTTAATTCTTCACGATGTATCAACTAAATGACTATCTAAATTATTATTTATAAAATACGCCCATCAAAAAAGAAATGAATAGCCGATTAAATATCTAATACGTGTAAAATATTAGTATTGTCAGAATTCTCCGGGTGGAAATAAAAAATATATCGAATGATATATTACTCCAACTTAAAGCGTGCGAATTTATTTAAATCCCAGCGGTTTTCTCTGAATGAGAAAAAGTTATGTAACACACAGTAAACAAATACATTCATTCGTTTGACTGTAAAAGAATACGAAATGTAAATAGATGTATGTATATTATCAAAGCTAAAATGGAACAGGAATTGAAAAATTGTATATTTTCCAGAGGTTCGAACCGTTTTTTTTTGCGTTCCAGTTTTCGTTCCGGTTCAATTAAAAAAAAAGACCTTTATTGGAATAATACTATATTACATACATTATATCTACACTAATCACTGCCCCCTCTCTTCCTTCTGCTTTCCCTCTCTTCCCCCAACTTCTCCAGCGTCCTTACTCCGGCCCCATCCTCTCTCATCCATTCCGTCACTCTTCTATTTCCTCTTATTCCCACCCATTCCTCCTTCACCCCCTCGCACTCCTCTGCCAGATGACTCCAAGTATCCCTCCCCCGCTCACACATTACACACCTCCTATACTCTTCCCCATCCACACCTTCCTTCCTCTCTCCCCTAACCCACACCTCGCCCTCGCCAGCACCACCCTTTCCTCCCTACTCCATCGCCCCTCCACCAAATGCACCTGCTACCTCCCGTACCTATCGTTGTATTCACTTCTCTGTATACACCCTTGCCTTTCCTGTGCTTCTACCTCCTTCTCCTTCTCTTTCACTCACGCATCCATCTTTACCCCATTGCCCAGCCACTCCATCACCTTCGCCTCTGACAAACCCACCCTCTCATACATTCTCCTTCTCTCGCTCCTCCATTTATTCTATCTCCCATTCACGTACGCCACCCACACCGCCTTCACCAGTCTCTCTTCCTCCAGGTCCCATAACTTCATCTTATACCTAGCCATTCTTTACTCTTGTTTCTCTCTATTCGTTTCCTGTAGTACTATGTAACCGGGTGTCGACCTTTCTAACCCCAACATACGCTTCAAGAACCACAACTGCTTCCTCTCTATACACTCATACCTTCTCGTCCCCCATACTTCCACCCAATACATTAACACTGACCTCACACACGCATCCCGTACTTTACACGCCACTCTTACATTGTTCCCCATCCACTTTTCCCACGTTATCCCCTACACCTTTCTAGCCTTCCCCTGCACCCACCTCACATGCTCCTCATCCCCTTCCGTACCTTTGAACAAAAACCCTAAATACTTGAATTTTTCAACCCTCTCAATCACCTCCCCCTTTCACTCTAATTCCTTCACCCTCCCCTCCCTCCCTTTATTTCTGAATCTCATTCATTTCGTTTTTCTAACATTCACGCTCAACCCCCTCTTATCCATAAACCTCTCCGCCCTTTTCAGCATATCCTTCATCCCTTCCCACTCTCTTGCCACCAGCACCATATCATCCGCATATGTCAACATCCACACCTTACTTCTACCAATCACTGTCCTTTGCTCATCACCTCCTCTAACTCACTCGTGTATAGGTTAAACAACACCGGGCTCAATGGGCACCCCTGCCTAAGCCCCTCCCACGTCCTAAACCTCTCCGACTTTTCCATTCCCACTTTCGCCACAGCCCATATTTCCTCATACACTCCTTTCACCCACTCTACCATTCCCTCACTCATCCCTCTGCTCCTCAGACACTCTAACAGTCCTACCCTTGGTACCGCTTTCAAGTCCACAAACACCGCATACACGCTCCCTTCTCTGTACCAATCACTGTCCTTTGCTCATCACCTCCTCTAACTCACTCGTGTATAGGTTAAACAACACCGGGCTCAATGGGCACCCCTGCCTAAGCCCCTCCCACGTCCTAAACCTCTCCGACTTTTCCATTCCCACTTTCGCCACAGCCCATATTTCCTCATACACTCCTCTCACCCACTCTACCATTCCCTCACTCATCCCTCTTCTCCTCAGACACTCTAACAGTCCTACCCTTGGTACCGCTTTCAAGTCCCTTCTCTTCCATCATTTTCTCTACCATTCTTGCCTCCCTCGTCCCCCTACCCCTCCTAAAGCCCCCCTGCGTCTCCGGTAGCAGCCCCTTCTCTTCCACCTCCTCCTCTAGCCTATTTTTTACTACCATCATGGCTATTTTGTATCCCGCGCTCATCACCGTTATCCCCCTATAACAATCCGCATCCTTCTGATCTCCTCCTTTATGTATCGGGCACATCCTTCCAACCCTCCATGCTGCCGGTATACTCACTCTTCCCCCCCACATCTGGTTTAGTAGCTCCCTGAATTTCTTCTTCTCCCCGTCCCCAATCTCCTTCCACATCCTCTGCCTTCGGGCCATCCCTTCCTGCAGCCATTCCCTCTTATTCCCACCCATTCCTCCTTCATCCCCTCGCACCCCTCTGCCAGATGACTCCACGTATCCCTCGCCCGCTCACACATTACACACCTTCCATACTCTTCCCCCTTCCACACCTTCCTTCCTCTCTCCCCTGACCCACACCTCGCCCTCGCCAGCACCACCCTTTCCTCCCTACTCCATCCCCCCTCCACCAATTACCTCGGCATTCTCCTAGGCACCTGCCACCTCCCGTACCTATTCACTCCTCTCTATACACCCTTGCCTTTCCTGTGATTCCACCGCCTTCTCCTTCTCTTTCACTCATGCATCCATCTTTACCCCATTCCCCAGCCACTCTTCCTCCAGGTCCAATAACTTCATCTCATACCTAGCCATTCTTCACTCTAGTTTCTCTCTATTCGTTTCCTGTAGTACTCCCCTTCCCCAATCTCCTTCCACATCTCCGCGTTCAGCCCATCCCTTCCTGCAGCCTTCCCTCCCTTCACCTCCTTGAACGCTCTTTCTACCTCCTCCTCCGTGAACTCTTCCTCTCCATTCCCTCGCCCGTCTTCTCCCATCCCTATTGGCACTCCACTACCCTCTCTGCTCTTCCTTGTCCATTCCTTCGACGATATCCCTAACTGCCTCTTCCTTTCCCCTCTCCTCAGCACCTTCCACATTTCCGCCTCGTTCCTGCATTCCCTCAATTCCTCGCTCACTCTCTCCACCGCCTGCAGCTTCTTTCTCTCACATATACCCTCATATCTTTTCCTTGCCGCCATCACTTTCCCCTCTTCTCCTCCATATCTTACGCATTCAATTAATAACATATATATCGGTTCGGTTCCGGTTTTCGTTCCGGAAAAAAAACTGTTTTTAAATACACGGATGATGATTTAAATATAAACAATATGAAAAAGTATCTCAAACTAAATTTGTTCTATTTTTATTTATTTATTATTTACAAAATAAATATTTCTTGCATTGTTTCGCTACATCTTAGTAAATATCTATCTAATCTTAGCAGTATATTTATAACTTTGCTTTAAATAAGTGTTTTATATGCGTGGCGCATGAAGTAACATTTTGAGTTTAGAAAAGCCCCGTGAAAATTTGTCATTTCCATGAAAGTATTGAATTTAATGACACATTATTTATTTTAGCGGAACTGTCGAAGACAACCCGCAGTTTTGTTGTGGAACTAGATTTTTTAATCACAGGATGATGTGGTAAATAATAGGTTAACTTATTCAAAGGGAATGTTTCATTAATTGCAGTCATGTGACCTAACAGCTTATACTCTGTCATAAAATCTGTATACATTTTTTTTTTCAGTTCCTCATTTTTGTTTAATCTCTAATGAATAAAAACGCTTTCTTGCTACTTCTCTTGACGGAGAAAGGTCGCAGACAAATTAGAAGTGAAAGGACTTGGATTAAAACTAATGTCTTAGGCCATCTATACAATAGCAATAGTATTGATACTTTTTAATTAATGAACAATTAATTTAGATTATTTTCATTTTTAACATTATACCTTTTACCGTGGTCTTCCTTTGTCTTACGAATTATTAAGTCCTCACAACAGACCCTGTGAGGTGAAGCGTGTGTCCCTGTGTCTTTACTCGTTACTATAATTAATAATGTCCAACCCTAATATTAGTGATATTTCCTGCTCCAAATGTAAACAATCAATAGCTGTGCCTGGTAGACATGTTGGTTGTATTCATTGTAAGTCAACTTTTCATTCTGCTTGTGCGACTCGTCTAAATTATGTGTTGACTGTAAATGAAGGCGTTGTTGACTGTTGTACTCGTAAACCTAACCGTTCTAAAAGTGTAAATTCTGTAGATAAGAATATTTTTTCGAATGATGATGATAAATTGTTAGGCCTTATTTCCGCTTTCAACTCGTTTAAAACGGAGGTAATGGATAAATTGGAATCTTTATCAAAGGAATTTACTGAATTAAAAGAAAATATATCTGCGAGCAAATGTGCTGATTTGATAAATAGTGTATCAAACACACAATTTACTGAGCTTGAAACCGTTTCTTTAGAAATTCCGCGACCTTCTATTAATATAGAATCCTTAAATAGCAACAGTAGTAATGATTTGCGTGCGGATACTGATGCAAATTCTTCAATTGCTAATGATAGATTATCCAAACCTAAAACTAACGCTGTAGAGAATAATAAGAATAAAAAAAAGGCGTAATAAAAATGCGATTATAATTGGTTCAAGTGTTATAGCTAACGAATCAGCGAATGTTCCAGACTATGGTTTTCAATCAAGTATTGTAAAGAAAAAATGGTTACACGTCTACAGAGTCGAACCTAACGTTGAACGATTGTTAATCATGCTAAAACAATATTAAATGTAAATGCGGATATTAAATGTTTTCGTCGTTATGAATTCTGATCAATCTTCATCTTTTAAACTTGGAGTTGATGAACCTCACTTTGATTCTCTTATGGACTCTTCGAAGTGGCCTCCAGGTGTGGCTCTAAAAGAGTTTATACCTCGCCAAAACCGCCATTTTCAAACTGCCGGGATACAACAAACAGAAATATAAGAAAATTATCGATCTTCTATCAAAATGTGCGTGGTCTTAGAACAAAACTCTTCGAATTTTATAATAATACTCTAGCCAATGATTATGACATTATATGTGTAACTGAATCATGGTTACATCACAATATTTCAGATAATGAAATTATTGATGATCGTTATATATTACATCGTTGTGATCGTGATTATGCTGCGAATGATACTAGCAGAGGTGGAGGGGTTTTTATCGCTGTGAAGAGGAATCTACATTCGTCAATAATATCAATCAATACTCGAAATCGGGAGGAGATTTGGATTTTAATTAATAATTCTTATATTATTGGCTGTGTTTATCTGCCTCCGCGATCTCATGAGGACACTTATACTGAACACGTAAATACATTATCAGATCTGTGGCTAAAAGGAAAAACCAGTTAACTCCACTTTTTTCGAAAAATGAGTTAGCACCATAATTCATACTATTTTTGTGTCTATTTTCATTTTTTACAACAATATCAGCCCAAAACCCTCATAATTTTGTGATAATCACAATGGAAAAACAAGTAAAATGGGGTACATTTGGGGTAAAACCAGTTAACTCCACCGGGAGACGGAAAAATCAGATAACTCCATCATCTTCCATAATAATCGTACTAGTTATGCAAATAACCATATAATTTACTACAATTTAGTGTTAATACATAAAAACAACTTAGGTTTACACTATTAAGAGTATCAATATGTCTTATAAAACAGATAAACAATAATCACCGACGAATCGAGTCGAGTATGGCCAGTTTATATCGGTATTTTTTTAACTTAAAATAATGATTTGCCAGCTCACTGACGAATCCGGTATCGGTTTCCTCGAAAGCGTCTTCTTCGGTGGCCCATGTGTTTAGAGCCGGCAACAGTGCGATTAGTCTTTCAGCGATCGTTTTCAGGGTCCATTCGGCTCAGGATACTGCTTCCCGCACGACTGGACTGTAAAATCATGTTATATGTATTAAATTTGTTTTCAACATCACTAAACAAAGTTGTAAATCAAATTACCTTAATGCTTAGAAGACAATCGCGTCGATCTTCTTGGGCGTGTCTCCGACGTGTCTCCGGCGGATTCGCGGTTGGATGTATCTACTTTGCGTTTCTTCCTGGGAACTTCGCTCTCATTTTGCTCCAGATGGTCCGGGACTTCAGGATCCAAATCAAGCCGATCAAGGTCGGGATCCAGATTGATGTCCGATTGTTTCGTGTAAGCAGGTAGACCGTTGTAGAAATCGTGTACGTCTGGTCGCAAGAGGGGCAGAAGGCTCACTAGGTCTCGCTTCTTCTCTCCTGTTATCTTCAGCATCCCGTTGTAGCAAGGCTTCAATATATCATCCGAAACTGTAAAGTTTCCCCGTCTTCTCAAGTCCAATTTTGAGAAAGGCTCCTCTACTGACAAACTCTTCTTGAACTGTACGATGCCCTGTTCCTTCGTGTATCTCAACCACTTTACTTGCTGCATGAGAAACTTCTCATTATCTTCGTCCTTTTTTCGCGTTATCAGCCCACTTTTATAAAGATCGTCGAAATTGTAAACGCGCCTTTGGTCAATCTCAATAACTTCAAAAGGATTCTTCGGTCGAGCGGTTCGCACCAACTCAAACCAATCTTCTGGGCAGTGGATGGTGGAGGACTCACGCTTTTTCGCTGCTTCGATAGTCGCGTGGTCTGAGTCGCACTCCATATGGGTGTGGCCTGGCTCAAAAAACTTGTGGTCGATGGACTGTAATGTTGGATGATTGGCGACAACCACGGACATCATCCCAGTGACGATTTTGTTTTTATTCTGGCCAGCACAGGAGTCAGAATAGAATGTAACATGCTGCACGTTAGGATCAAAGTTGTTTAGGTAATCGTACAGACAAGATGAAATTTCATTTGCCCCCCTTTTAGCAGTTCCTTCGTGCCACATATAACATGTAGTTTTGTGGGATGTATTGTTGTTGATGGTTAGGTTGTACGTCCACAGAGCTCTTTTGTAAAAAGCAGTGGACGTCTGCAAAGCTGGGGTTGGCAAACACTGCTGCAAATCGAATGAACAAGTGGCGGCCGCTCCTCTGGAATCCATCGCTTCTTTCTTGTCCCTGGATTTCTGCTTGTAGGCCTGCTCAGCTGCTTCATGGTGCGCGGCTTGTTGTTCCTTTATCTTGTTCTGCGTGTTTTCGTCGGTTTCCATCTTCAGTTTTGCAGCAAATGTTTCACATTTGTTGCACGTGTCCAGTTGTGGTGGTTTGAATTTCAAACCTGTTGCGTTGAACTCGCGTCGATAGATGTGAAGACTCACGGGACGGACTATTGACATCTTCTTTGTAGAGCGGGTGCATCTTGGGAACCGTCAGATTCGAGGCTAAATACTTCTTGGAAGTATGAGATCTCGCGTAGTGACTCTGGTAAGCTGGGAATTTAGCGATGTGCTGTCGAACTTCTTCTAATTTGACATCAGAAGTCTTGTTCGGTGGAACGGCTTTGCCCCTGGACTCGGCATCAGTGAACCGCTCATCTTCCCACAACTGCCGCACCATATTTTCAAGGAAAGACCTCGTTTCCCCGAAAGTCAATCGAAAGCAATTTCGGCATACTTTCGTATTTCCTGACTCAGTAGACACGGAGTAAGTAGCGGTACATCTGCGAAGTTTGTCCTTGTGTCCTCGTGAACGCTTTTTTGGTTGCACAGATATCAGTGCTTTCATGAATTTCTTCCGGTCCACATAACTTCCTTGAGCCCAGTATGAAGTGAAGTTTCTCTGTTGATCTTCCCGGGACACGTTCAAAGAACACTTCATTCTGCACGAGGTCAGTCTGGTGCAGGTACGCTCTGGCTTGGGTTTCAGGTTTTGGGTTGTGTAACGTTTGCCTCGGTTCCTTCTCCGTTGCCTTTTCTTGCGTTTACTGCCAGGAGAGCGAGATTTTCCGGCCGCTTGAGCTGTAAAAAGTAGTTAATAAACAAAATTAAAACGTTTCATATGTGGATCATAATTTTACAAGTAACACATCTTAGTACATACTGGAAGAGCTTTGTCGTGGCAGATTATCAGGACCGTTTGATGAATTCGGTACTTCTGCGGGTATTTCTTCGACGGGGTTTTGATGGCTAAACTCTTGCACGTTCTGGTCATGAAATTCATCGGTGTCACGCTGGTTTTGGCCTGTAATAATATTCGAATTGCATTACATTCCATAATATATAAATTTCACATTAAAATTGAATTTCCTTAAGTCAAAGTAAGCATTTAGATATTTAGAAACAAATAATAATAATATTCATAATCAAATAATATCATCATCATGATTACCTGGTTCACGTGGTGCCATATCAATAGTCTCAATCGACAAGTTCGATAGTCCTGATGATAAACTATCTACCGCTTCAAAATAACTTGGTCCAACGAATTCCTCGTCACAGTGTCCTAAAAGGTATATAGAAAGTGTTTCTAAGGTATTAATACAATTTATTTGATTGTGAACGTTCGATATGAAGGTGAAAGCGACTTAAAACATTATCTTGTATTCGCTGTCATTTTTAGGTTATTTTTCATTTTTAGGCATCCCTATGAAAGTAAACAAATTACCGTTCCGATTCGAAACACCCTGTTTTGCTCCTTGCGAGGATTCGACGGACGAAAACGATGAATATTGTTGAATGAGGTCCATGTCGAAGGTTTCATCAGTCAGCGTGATAAGCGATGCTTTAGGCTCTCAACACGAATCTGGGCAAAGTTATTTGAACTTAGTAAACAAAGACTGTATACCACCGCCCGATTGCCAAAGGAACGACATCTAGGTTCCCAGTGTTGCCACTTTGGCGTTTTCGCCGCTAGAGTTGACGAACATACTTAAGCCGAGCAGTAGACGAGCAAACGACGCCGATTGTCGACTTCGTGCTGGCAGAGGTCGCGTACGTGTTGCGATTTCCAGCGGAAGGCCGGACCCGGCCAGCTCGCGCGACAGTTGCGGTTAAGGGACGCGCGCGCCACCTGCAACTCAGCACGCCGGCGGCGCGCGATTTTGAACGAAGGACAATAACAATGCGCTTCGTTCTGCGATTTCCGGTGTAATTTTTCTGTAATTTCTTTGCAAAAATTGAATTTAATGATAATTCTCATTAAAAAAATAATGTACATAGATTTTACTTTAGAATATACTTTTATTTACTTGAGATTTCACTTCAATTTTAGAGTGTATTATAGATTTTGTTTAAGAAAAAAAAGGAAAAAACTATGTATTGAGGGGTGGGGGTGCAGCGGCTTTCCCAGGAGCCGAATTTTTTTTTCCGAATTTTTCGGAAATTTTTCAAGCGTTTCTTTTTAAGTTTTTGGGAAGTTTTATTTGATTTTTTAAATTTATTTTGGAGTTTGTTTTAAATTGTTAGGGATTTTTTTGAGTTTTTAGGAATTTTAAAAAAAATTTTTTAAAAATATTTAAATTTAAAAAAAAAAAATTTGTTTTTTTTTTAATTTTTTTTTTTTTGGCTTTTTAGACAATTTTTTTTGAATTTTAAATAAATTTTTTTGGATTTTAAACAAATTTTTTTAGATTTAAAAAAAAAATTATTATTTAAAAAAATTTTTTGGGGGATTTTTTTAAAAGTTTTTTGGGTCCTCGGGTGACGCTAAGCATTAATATCAGTCACAAAAGTGGAAAAACAGACAACTCCACACGTGTGAAGGGAAAAACCAGACAACTCCACACGTGTGAGGGGAAAAATCAGTTAACTCCAAAAATCGATATTTAATGCATTTAGAGTTGATGAATTTTCGATTTTATGATTTACATAAATTACTATTATATCGTTCTACATGATTGCACTAGTCAAAAACCATCATGCTAAAGCATTGTTTCTGTAGCCCAAATGAACTTTTCAGAATTTCAAACGCATTTTTCTCGAATTATTGAAAAGTGGAGTTAACTGGTTTTACCTTTTAGCCACAGAGATATCATCAATAATTATGAAGATCTTACGTTATTTGAGGTTGGAGATTTCAACTTGTCTAGTGTTGGCTAGATTCCAGAAGAAGACTGCGTGGGATTCTTACCAACTAGTGTTGAAAGTGCTTGTGCCCGGGTTTTGTGTGATAGTGTTATGAGCAATGGGCTATATCAATTTAATAACAACATAAATAGTTCTTGTAATGTTTTAGATCTAATATTTTCTAATAATCCTCATATAAGTTGCGCCATAGGTGACCCTTTGTGTAAGCCTGATGGTTATCACCCGCCTTTGCATATAGACTTTGATGCTGCAATTGCTAATGATGATTCAAATGAGGAATTTTATTTGGACTTTACGAACTGTAATATTAAAGCTATTTGTAATGAAATAAGCAGTGTAAATTGGATGTACTATTTAGAATCTCATGGTATTGACAATGCTGTTGATATTTTTTATGAAATATACAATATTTTGCATAAACATGTTCCAGCTAGGAGAAAATTAAAGTCCCATTTTCCTAAATGGTTTTCGCCGTCGTTAATTGACTTAATTAAAGATAAACGTCTTGCGCATATAAAATTCAAGAATACTGGGTGTATTCAAGACTATAACACCTTCTCTAAATTAAGAGCAGATTGCAAAAGACTAATTCAAAATGACCACCTTATCTACATTCGTGATATTGAAAATAACATACCAACATTATTTGGTATGTTGCCTTTTGGAAATACTGCAAATCCAAAAGGGATAGTGTTGGTACTTTTCCTTCATGCATGCACAAAGGAACAGCGATAGCTACTTCTAATAAAGATATAGCCAATTTATTTTTTTCAAAAGATACCACACTCAGATATTTCTTGTGTGGGTCCTATTTTTACCGTAGAATCAAATATAATTTTTAATTATCTTCAGCTTACTGAATCTGATATCGTAGAATTAAGTTCTGATATCAAGATAAACAGTTCTCCTGGTCCGGATGGAATTCCTCTATCAATAATTAAATCATGTGCTAATGTGTTATGCCTTCCTCTAACCTGGCTGTTTAACAAATCTCTTCAAGATGGTAAGTTCCCTGATGTCTGGAAACGTTGCTATGTCGTTCCTGTTTTTAAGTCGGGTGTCAAAAAAGATGTACACAATTATCGTCCTATAGCCATTCAATCTTGTATTCCGAAACTGTTTGACAAGATTGTATATAAACATATGATGCTGCACTTTTCATCCACAATAATTGATCAACAACATGGATTCTTTCCATCAAGATCTACAGAATCGAATCTCTTTATTTATTCAAACTTTATATCGGATACTTTGGAAGAAGGCTCAGTTGTAGATTCTGTCTACACCGACTTCTCCAAAGCCTTCGACAGGGTTAATCATACGAGGCTTCTGTATAAACTTTGCTCATATGGTGTTTCGGGACGCATGCTTGAATGGCTACGGTCCTTTATCTGTAAAAGGAAAATGTTGGTCAAAGTAAATAACATCACATCTGATATCATAATTGATGCAACCTCAGTGGTGCCACAAGGCTCTCACTTAGGGCCGTTACTTTTTCTTATATTTGTGAATGATATTGGCAAACATCTTACTTCTAATATTTTTCTCTATGCAGACGATATGAAAGTATTTCGCAATATAAAGTCCATATATGACTGTAATACTCTTCAAAATGATTTAAATTAGATTATGGTTTGGTGTAATGATAATAATCTCTATTTAAATATAAAAAAATGCAAGTCCATGCGGTTTTCACGTAAAAAAGACTCAATATTAGCTTTTGATTATTCATTAAATAATAGTTTCCTCGAGAGAGTTGATTCACTTAATGATTTGGGGGTTTTGTTTGATGCTAAACTACAGTTTAATGATCACATCAACAAAATCTCTGCTAAAGCATTGCAGATGTTTGGATTTATACGAAGATTTAGCTCAAATTTTAATTCTATTAGAACATTTATATCTCTCTATATATATATTGTAAGGCCTATTATAGATTATTGCGCAATTATATAGTCACCTCATTATAAATGTCATGTGGATCGTCTAGAAAATGTGCAACGAAAAATGATAAAATTGATTTGTTTTCGATGTCATCTATTTTATCATGATTATAATATGATACTTAAATATCTTGGACTTCTTCCATTAATTAAACGAAGAGTGTACTGTACTGTATAGGAGAATAAATTGTTCTGTAATACTTGCATCAATTTCACTATATGTACCTACACGCTTAACAAGGCATCAACAACTACTTGCTAGCAAGTATCACGCAACAAATTATGCATCCAACAGCCCTAGGAATGCATTAATTGATAATATTAATACATATTGTAGATTGATAGATGTTTTTGGTGTAAGCTTACAATATTTCAAGCGTAATTGTAAAAATGTGCTTGAATGTAGCACGTAGTGTTATAGTATGTATGATTCCATGTATGCATACTTGTATTTGTATATAAATTTAGTTTTAGTCGTTATTCACATTGTTTGTGTGATTTTGTGCGATTATTTCGATTTGTTAAAAGACTATTGTTATTTTATTATGTAATGGCCCACCGTTAAAATAAATAAATAAATCTATAGACGCGTTTCGAGATTTATCTCTCTTCAGTATAGCTTTGCTTATGACGTTTAAAAAAATTAGGAATACAATTAAAACAAACTTACTTGGAAAAAGTGTTGCGTGTTAAATGAACAGGCACACAGAAATGGAATGAGTGAAAATAATGGTCAGTATTTATAGGTAAAAAGGGGGGATTACGTCATTAGCAGGTATTATTGTCTGTATTTGATGAATCTAAATGAAGCAATGTGCTGTGTTTTTTATTATATGTCCTGCAGGTACCAAGATTTCGACAATCTTTTTTTATATGATTATTTCTTAAACAATTTATACAGAGGCGCAATGCGCGTACTTTACTGATTCTGTCAGTTGGTAAAAGTTTTAAAAATTCTTCACATGAATAAATGAAATGTTACACAAATAAGACAATTAACTTTGTTTGTATAACTGAGGATTTTATTGTGACTATAGTTTCGACAACTTTAACTTGTCATTATCAAACATAAAGTATAGAAACTATAGTCACAATAAAATCCTCAGTTATACAAACAAAGTTAATTGTCTTATTTGTGTAAATAATGATGTATAACGAAGTAGAAGCCTCCACAGTGAACAGTTTAAATGAAATGTTCTTTTTTACAAATAATACAAAGGGGTTTAAATGTGGCAGCATGTGACCTTTCAAAAGATTTCGTGGTATTATTATTATTATTTAATTTGTTTACATTTGTTTTATTTTGGTGTGGATATTTATGGGAATTGTTTTATTTTGGTGTGATTTTTGTTGATATTCTACGCGTGTTATATTTCTCTGTAATAAAGGTTGTTAAATCAGCAATTTTTGGAGATTCGATCTTGCATGCGTATTTTTGCCAATCAAGATTTGTAGCTTGGTCAAATTTGCTTTCCAAAACAAAAACTAAAATGATTTAATAAAGAAAACACTTGGTCAAATTTCACTAATATTAGTGAAATTTACCCAAGTGTTTTCTTTATTAAATCATAGTTAAATATGTTTCTATTTGAAATAAAACAACGCAGTTGGGAGGGTTTCACTTTTATTTATTTATTTATTCATTTATCAACGGAAATCTCCTTTATACATCAATACACAATTAAGATAGTGATATAATATAAACATAACATTACTTTGAAAAACATATAAATAGAGTGAGAAATATAATACAACAAATAAAAGTATACTAATTAACAATATCCAGATTTATAAACTGTAAATGGCGTTTGAATACACTATAAGAATTACTAAAAATGTAAAAGTTGGGATACAACATAAGGACATTACAATACCGCATTATACGTGCTACAGGATTATGGGAACCATACATTGTTCGATGGAAGTTTAAACGAAACACTGCAACATGTTTCACCACACAGTGGCTTCATCAGGCAGATGAAATAATTAAATTATTTCATCTGCCTGATGAAGCCACTGTGTGGTGAAACATGTTGCAGTGTTCAACAATAAAAGTGAAACCCTCCCAACTGCGTTGTTTTATTTCAAATAGTATTATGGAGTTTCATCATGTATCCGCCTCATCAATTAAATATTTAAATATGTTTCACCACGTGAAAGATAAGAAACTTGTCCAAGAAAAACTAAAATAGTATCCCAATGATTTACAGGTTCTTTTAAATTTGTTAGAGAAATTAAATTATTGGATATAACATCAACCATATTTCGAAGTCCATGTTTAAACGAAACAAGTTTAACTTTAAATATTTGTTAATTCTTTAATAAATAATGAAATGAGCAAAGACTACTTGCAGGAAATCGAACAATAAAACCTTAATCACTTTCCGATACATCGTAATTCCCAACAGGTAGAACCCTTCATGCACGCAGACGAGGCAAGAAAAACTCCACCGGCTCGATTGAATCAATAAAAGTCCAATGCATTTAGAATTAGTCCTTAATCTCTTTTCATTTCGTAAAGGCAGTTATTTAATTTTAGGGAACGTGAAACTTGTCCTAACCAGCGATTGACGTGGACGGGGCAAAGTATAAGGAAAAAGGGTCAGTGATTAATCCTTGTTAGTTTTTTTTTTCGTTATTGTGCGCACGCCCATCCGTCATACACTCTCAATAAGGGCTTAATCCAATAAACCTGTAGCGATGACTTATTGATGGATTTTTTATCACCGAAAGTTTTATTATGTGTAAAAAAAAACATATCTATGTATAAGATAAATTCAAATTCAAAACTATTTGAATTCGAGAAAATAAGCTTACGCTTCTTATAGTTTGCACACTTTAAACATAATATATAAAATTACGAAAAAACAATTCGTAAAAATGCAAACAGTGTCTTAATTAATAAGACAATTTAAGACGATAAATATCCATTGAAACAACTACTTCCCGTGCAAATACACCTCCGAATATTGAATTATACTTTCAGTTAATTTATAAGACAACTTAAGACGATAAATATCCATTGAAACAACTACTTCCCGTGCAAATACACCTCCGGATATTGAATTATACAATGAAATATTTAAAATCTTATTTAATTTGATTTGTTACAACGCTCTATGATGTATATGTAACGTTTAGGTCAAATTCTCTTCAAACCAACTAACAAATACAAATTTAAAAAGGAAGGAGAGGTAAAAAAAAAAATTGAAGTGAAAGGACTTGGATTAAAACTAATGCCTTAAGCCATCTATAGACGCGTTTGTTTGTAAGACATTGTTTGCATGTTCACGAATAGTTTTTTCGTAATTTTATATATTATATCTATGTATGTTGTGCCGGTCTGCAGAACTGATTCTCCGGTCCGTCACAAAATTGTTTGTCTAATTCATAAAAATTGTATTGTTATCTAAATATTCTTGCTTTTAATTTGAAAGCAATTGAGCTTTACATAAAATATCGCAAAAAGATAAAACTTATGAAAAATCAGAATAAAAATATAATTAAACACAGTTATATTCCTTTCTTCACTTTTATTTTTCTTGCTAGATGTACAAAAATAAAAGTGAAGAAAGGAATATAACTGTGTTTAATTAAGTGACTTAAAACCTTCAAGCAACTCATACAACTACATTAGAATAAAAATTGATATTCTTCTGTCCGGTATTATAAACGATTAATAAATCACATAAAGACAATTTATCATAAAGAAAAAAAAAAAAGTTTTGTGTACCTGTTTCGACGACACACTTCGACATTCCTGTAAGTTTCCTGTTTATTTTATTTTAATATTTTTGTATTGAAAGTCTAAAGCAAAGCTATACTGATGAGGGATAAATCTCGAAACGCGTCTGTAGATGGCTTAAGACAATTAAAATTCATTCCCTATAATTTTTTCAATTTATTTCAATTTCCTTTTGTTTCATTTAGTTTGGTTAGAGAATAGTTGACCTGATGTTGCATTTTGCATATAAATTATGCATAGAACAGCAGTGCTGTCGTGTAACGCAAATATTCATTGTATAATTCAATATGTGTCGGGGTATTAGCTCGAGAAGTAGCTGTTTCAATGAATATTTGGAGACAAACTTTTTGCAGAAAGTCGATATTAATTTTAATTCGTTTTTATATTTTATTTGATTAATAAATCATTAGATAACTATTTGTGGAGTCAATTTATTTATGTAGTAAACAAATGGGCAAACGAAATTGCGTATTATAAAGCCAAATAAATAGCAATTCTAGAAATAAATAATTTAATTAGTAGATTACAGACCGAAATTATACATTTTCAATGCGGCCATAGCTGGAATTGAAATTGAATTGTCAATATTTCAAATTAAATTGTCAATCAAATTGAAAATTTAGTATAATTCTTTATAATTATGGAAAATAACCGTGAAATAGGGCAGAATTACACAGAACTAGAAAAAGGAAGCTTATTGGAAATTATAAAAGACTTAAACGAGTGTTTTCCACTCCCAGGCTAAGCATGGAGTAAAATTTCGAGTTTAGAAAAGCCCCGCGTAGAAAATTTGTCGAGGGTCGCGCAGCGACCCGAGACAAATTTTCACGGGGCTTTTCTAAACTCGAAATTTTACTCCATGCGCCACGCGTACAAGACACTGATTCCAAGTGAAGTTCACTTGTTCACAATATTTCAGTGCTTTCAGTGTTAAATACGCGTGGCGCATGAAATATTTATTTTCAGAAACTTTTAGTAGTTTAGTACTGTTCTTTAGACATTGATAAGCAATCGCTACAAAAATTAATTCAAAATAACGCGGGCCAAAGGTACTTATGATTTTTTTAATTATTTGTTTTATCCAGCGCGTATGGCGCCCAGCAATAAGTTGAATTTTTGTATTAAATATTTATTTTTAGAAACTATTAGTAGTTTAGTACTGTTTTTTAGACATTGTTTAAACAATCGCTACAAAATTAATTCAAAATAGCGCGGGCTAAAGGTACTTATGATTTTTTTAATTATTAGTTTTATCCAGCGCGTATGGCGCCCAGCAATAAGTTGATTTTTTGTATTAAATATTTATTTTCAGAAACATTTAGTAATTTAGTACTGTTCTTTAGACATTGTTTAAACAATCGCTACAAAAATTAATTCAAATTAACTCGGGCCAAAGGTACTTATGATTTTTTTAATTATTAGTTTTATCCAGCGCGTATGGCGCCCAGCAATAAGTTGATTTTTTGTATTAAATATTTATTTTCAGAAACTATTAGTAGTTTAGTACTGTTCTTTAGACATTGTTTAAACAATCGCTACAAAAATTAATTCAAATTAACGCGAGTCAAAGGTACTTATGATTTTTTTAATTATTTGTTTTATCCAGCGCGTATGGCGCCCAGCAATAAGTTGATTTTTTGTATTAAATATTTATTTTCAGAAACATTTAGTAATTTAGTACTGTTCTTTAGACATTGTTGAAACAATCGCTACAAAATTAATTGAAAATAACGCAGGCCAAAGATACTTATGATTTTTTTTAAATATTTGTTTTATCCAGCGCGTATGGCGCCCAGCAATAAATTGATTTTTTGTATTAAATATTCATTTTCAGAAACTTTTAGTAGTTTAGTACTGTTCTTTAGACATTGTTTAAACAATCGCTACAAAATTAATTGAAAATAACGCGGGCCAAAGGTACTTATGATTTTTTTAATTATTTGTTTTATCCAGCGCGTATGGCGCCCAGCAATAAGTTGATTTTTTGTATTAAATATTTATTTTCTGAAACTTTTAGTAGTTTAGTACTGTTCTTTAGACATTGTTTAAACAATCGCTACAAAAATTAATTCGAAATAACGCGGGCCAAAGGTACTTATGATTTTTTTAATTATATATTTTATCCAGCGCGTATGGCGCCCAGCAATGAGTTGATTTTTTGTATTAAATATTTATTTTCAGAAACTTTAAGTAGTTTAGTACTGTTCCTTAGACATTGTTTAAACAATCGCTACAAAATTAATTGAAAATAACGCGGGCCAAAGGTACTTATGATTTTTTTAAATATTTGTTTTATCCAGCGCGTATGGCGCCCAGCAAAAAGTTGATTTTTTGTATTAAATATTTATTTTCAGAAACTTTTAGTAGTTTAGTACTGTTCTTTAGACATTGTTTAAATAATCGCTACAAAAATTAATTCAAAATAACGCGGGCCAAAGGTACTTATGATTTTTTTAATTATTTGTTTTATCCAGCGCGTATGGTACCCAGCAATAAGTTGATTTTTTGTATTAAATATTTATTTTCAGAAACTTTTAGTAGTTTAGTACTGTTCTTTAGACATTGTTTAAACAATCGCTACAAAAATTAATTCAAAATAACGCGGGCCAAAGGTACTTATGATTATTTTAATTATTTGTGTTATTAAGCGCGTATGGCGCCCAGCAATAAGTTGATTTTTTGTATTAAATATTTATTTTCAGAAACTATTAGTAGTTTAGTACTGTTCTTTAGACATTGTTTAAACAATCGCTACAAAAATTAATTCAAAATAACGCGGGCCAAAGGTACTTATGATTATTTTAATTATTTGTGTTATTAAGCGCGTATGGCGCCCAGCAATAAGTTGATTTTTTGTATTAAATATTTATTTTCAGAAACTATTAGCAGTTTAGTACTGTTCTTTAGACATTGTTTAAGCAATCACTACCAAAATTAATTCAAAATAATACGGGGCAAAGGTACTTATAATTTTTTTAATTATTTGTGTTATCCAGCGCGTATGGCGCCCAGCAATAAGTTGATTTTTGTATTAAATATTTATTTTCAGAAACTATTAGTAGTTTAGTACTGTTATTTAGACATTGTTTAAACAATCGCTACAAAAATTAATTCAAAATAACGCTAGCCAAAGGTACTTATGATTTTTATAATTATTTGTTTTATCCAGCGCGTATGGCGCCCAGCAATAAGTTGATTTTTTATATTAAATATTTATTTTCAGAAACTTTTAGTAGTTTAGTACTGTTCCTTAGACATTGTTTAAACAATCGCTATAAAAATTAATTCAAAATAACGCGGGCCAAAGGTACTTATGATTTTTTTAATTATTTGTGTTATCCAGCGCGTATGGCGCCCAGCAATAAGTTGATTTTTTGTATTAAATATTTATTTTCAGAAATTTTAAGTAGTTTAGTACTGTTCCTTAGACATTGTTTAAACAATCGCTACAAAAATTAATTAAAAATAACGCGGACCAAAGGTACTTATGATTTTTTTAATTATTTGTTTTATCCAGCGCGTATGGCGCTCAGCAATAAGTTGATTTTTTGTATTAAATATTTATTTTCAGAAACTATTAGCAGCTTAGTACTGTTCTTTAGACATTGTTTAAGCAATTGCTATAAAAATTAATTCAAAATAACACGGGGCAAAGGTACTTATGATTTTTTTTAATTATTTGTGTTATCCAGCACGTATGGCGCCCAGCAATAAGTTGATTTTTTGTATTAAATATTTATTTTCAGAAACTATTAGCAGTTTAGTACTGTTCTTTAGACATTGTTTAAGCAATCACTACAAAAATTAATTCAAAATAATACGGGGCAAAGGTACTTATAATTTTTTTAATTATTTGTGTTATCCAGCGCGTATGGCGCCCAGCAATAAGTTGATTTTTGTATTAAATATTTATTTTCAGAAACTATTAGTAGTTTAGTACTGTTATTTAGACATTGTTTAAACAATCGCTACAAAAATTAATTCAAAATAACGCTAGCCAAAGGTACTTATGATTTTTTTAATTATTTGTTTTATCCAGCGCGTATGGCGCCCAGCAATAAGTTGATTTTTTATATTAAATATTTATTTTCAGAAACTTTTAGTAGTTTAGTACTGTTCCTTAGACATTGTTTAAACAATCGCTATAAAAATTAATTCAAAATAACGCGGGCCAAAGGTACTTATGATTTTTTTAATTATTTGTGTTATCCAGCGCGTATGGCGCCCAGCAATAAGTTGATTTTTTGTATTAAATATTTATTTTCAGAAATTTTAAGTAGTTTAGTACTGTTCCTTAGACATTGTTTAAACAATCGCTACAAAAATTAATTAAAAATAACGCGGACCAAAGGTACTTATGATTTTTTTAATTATTTGTTTTATCCAGCGCGTATGGCGCTCAGCAATAAGTTGATTTTTTGTATTAAATATTTATTTTCAGAAACTATTAGCAGCTTAGTACTGTTCTTTAGACATTGTTTAAGCAATTGCTATAAAAATTAATTCAAAATAATACGGGGCAAAGGTACTTATGATTTTTTTTAATTATTTGTGTTATCCAGCACGTATGGCGCCCAGCAATAAGTTGATTTTTTGTATTAAATATTTATTTTCAGAAACTATTAGCAGTTTAGTACTGTTCTTTAGACATTGTTTAAGCAATCACTACAAAAATTAATTCAAAATAACACGGGGCAAAGGTACTTATAATTTTTTTAATTATTTGTGTTATCCAGCGCGTATGGCGCCCAGCAATAAGTTGATTTTTGTATTAAATATTTATTTTCAGAAACTATTAGTAGTTTAGTACTGTTATTTAGACATTGTTTAAACAATCGCTACAAAAATTAATTTAAAATAACGCTAGCCAAATGTACTTATGATTTTTTTAATTATTTGTTTTATCCAGCGCGTATGGCGCCCAGCAATAAGTTGATTTTTTGTATTAAATATTTATTTTCAGAAACTTTAAGTAGTTTAGTACTGTTCTTTAGACATTGTTTAAACAATCGCTACAAAAATTAATTCAAAATAACGCGGGCCAAAGGTACTTATGATTTTTTTATTTATATATTTTATCCAGCGCGTATGGCGCCCAGCAATGAGTTGATTTTTTGTATTAAATATATATTTTCAGAAACTTTAAGTAGTTTAGTACTGTTCCTTAGACATTGTTTAAACAATCGCTACAAAAATTAATTCAAAATAACGCGGGCCAAAGGTACTTATGATTTTTTTAATTATATATTTTATCCAGCGCGTATGGCGCCCAGCAATGAGTTGATTTTTTGTATTCAATATTTTTTTTCAGAAACTTTAAGTAGTTTAGTACTGTTCCTTAGACATTGTTTAAACAATCGCTACAAAAATTAATTCAAAATAACGCGGGCCAAAGGTACTTAGGATTTTTTTAATTATTTGTTTTATCCAGCGCGTATGGCGCCCAGCAATAAGTTGATTTTTTGTATTAAATATTTATTTTCAGAAAGTTTTAGTGGTTTAGTACAGTTCTTTAGACATTGTTTAAACAATCGCTACAAAATTAATTCAAAATAACGCGGGCCAAAGGTACTTATGAGTTTTTGAATTATTTGTATTATCCAGCGCGTATGGCGCCCAGCAATAAGTTGATTTTTTGTATTAAATATTTATTCTCAGAAACTTTTAGTAAATTAGTACTGTTCTTTAAACATTGTTTAAACAATCGCTACAAAAATTAGTTCAAAATAACGCGGGCCAAAGGTACTTATGATTTTTTTAATTATTTGTTTTATCCAGCGCGTATGGCGCCCAGCAATAAGTTGATTTTTTGTATTAAATATTTATTTTCAGAAACTTTAAGTAGTTTAGTACTGTTCTTTAGACATTGTTTAAACAATCGCTACAAAAATTGAATCAAAATAATGCGGGCCAAAGGTACTTATGATTTTTTTAATTATTTGTTTTATCCAGCGCGTATGGCGCCCAGCAATAAGTTAATTTTTTGTATTAAATTTTTATTTTCAGAAACTATTAGTAGTTTAGTACTGTTCTTTAGGCATTGTTTAAACAATCGCAACAAAAATTAATTTAAAATAACGCGGGGCAAAGGTACTTATGATTTTTTTAATTATTTGTTTTATCCAGCGCGTATGGCGCCCAGCAACAAGTTGATTTTTTGTATTAAATATTTATTTTCAGAAACTGCACATAAATATCAAAATATTGTAATTATTTTCAAGTGTTGTTAATTTGGTGGATGTGCCGGGAGGCAATAACTTTCAATTACCGCTCAAGACCTCATCCAGGTGGAAATAAAACGGGGTTCGAAAACTTTTCGGCGTTGATTGATTTTTGCAGTGGGCAAAAAATAGTTGATTAATCCTCGTACACGTAAACTAATTATCGCAGTTCGTTAGTTAAATTGCCTTTTTTTGCTCGAACAGTGTTTCCCCGGCGATAACACGTAATAACTGCAACGGTATTTACCAGTGATTTCGCGGAAAAAGTAAACTAGTGTACGTATTTATATTGTTGATAGACTATTAAATATGTCCTATTAGTGATCAATGGATATAGACGAAACGGTTATTAACATTCATCAAAGCGGAAAACATAACGTTTTTATTACGAGGAAAATATTTATGTTTTATCTTTATTGCATTTATTTATATTTTAATATAACATGAAAATATTGTTATTTATTTATATTTTATTGATTTAGGACTAGTTATTTTTATTCAAACTCAATTTTTAGTGTTTTTAGTTGCAAAGATTTAGCATTACGTGGAGATTTAGCGCTACGTGGAGCAACCAAACCAAATTTTCAGGCTTTTCTAAACTCGAAATTTTACTTCATGCGCCACCCGTATAAAACACTATATAATTGTAAAGTTAATAATATGCTACTAAAGCAGTATGCTAAAAACGTATGTTTTAAACTTCGCTTAAAACAAGTTTTTTATACGCGTGGCGCATGAAGTAAAATTTCGAGTTTAGAAAAGCCTGAAAATTTGGATTTGCCGGGGCGCGACTCGCTTCGCTCGCGCGCCCCAGCAAATCCAAATTTTCAGGCTTTTCTAAACTCGAAATTTTACTTCATGCTTAATCTGGAAGTGGAAACCCTCTGTTCGGGTTAGACGAGGAATTTTGGTTGTCCGCAATAATTCCTGTCCTTTGACCGAAGCAATTTTAAACCGAAGAGTTAATTTATGCGTAAACACGCGCGAGATGGTCAACGCTGCCATCTAGGGGTTGTTCCAGATGGCGCACTTTCTTCGAGGAATTGCTGGGTACCTGCTTCTGGCCAGGCGCAGCGGTGAAGCTGTCCAGGTCCTAAGTTCGCCCAAATAGACGTCCAGGTAGCCAAAGGCTTGCGTTGCTCAAGCCAGTGATTGCGATCCAGTCCAGGAAGACTATTTTGGAGGAAAAGTGGTGAGCCTCTGACAATTTTCCATTTCCTACCCTTGCCCTGGCCTGTGTTCAGTTTTTAATTAACTTAAATTTATACACTAAATCGTGTATAGTTTATTTAAATTATTTTAACCTAATACATATAAACTCAATCAAAAATGGATTTGAAACAATTATTCCAAGAGCGTGGTACGATTAAAGGCAAAGTAACACGTTGTAAACGTGCAGTTTTCGCAATGGATAAAAATGAATTAGATTATAAAGACAATTTATCATAAAGAAAAATTGAGTTTGTCAATAGGTTGCAGAATATTTATAAAATATAAAAACGAATTAAAATTAATATCGACTTTCTGCAAAAAGTCTGTCTCGAAATATTCATTGAAACAACTACTTCTCGAGCTAATACCCCGACAGATATTGAATTATACAATGAATATTTGCGTTACACGACAGCACTGCTGTTCTATGCATAATTTATATGCAAAATGCAACATCAGGTCAACTATTCTCTAACCAAACTAAATGAAACAAGAGGAAATTGAAATAAATTGAAAAAATTATAGGGAATGAATTTTAATTGTCTTAAGCCATCTACAGACGCGTTTCGAGATTTATCCCTCATCAGTATAGCTTTGCTTTAGACTTTCAATGCAAAATATTAAAATAAAATAAACAGGAAACTTACAGGAATGTCGAAGTGTGTCGTCGAAACAGGTACACAAAACTGGGGCGAGTGAAAATGAAGGATTGTTATTTATAGGTAAAGGATTAAGTTATTAGTAGGTGCAAACAATTTGATACCTGAGAGAGAGTGACATACCGCCTTTAACGGTACAGTTTCACATAAAGACAATTTATCATAAAGAAAAATTGAGTTTGTCAATAGGTTGCAGAATATTTATAAAATATAAAAACGAATTAGAATTAATATCGACTTTTTGCAAAAAGTTTTTCTCCAAATATTCATTGAAACAACTACTTCTCGAGCTAATACCCCGACAAATATTGAATTATACAATGAATATTTGCGTTACACGACAGTACTGCTGTTATATGCATATTTATAAATATAACACTGTTTATCACTTTGTTTGTATAACAATTGGTTTGTTTGGTGACTATAGTTTCGATACTACACGTATCATTATCAAACCGTTAACTACGTTAACTAACTAACGTTAACTAACGGTTTGATAATGATACGTGTAGTATCGAAACTATAGTCACCAAACAAACCAATTGTTATACAAACAAAGTGATAAACAGTGTTTTATTTATGTTCAACAATGTATAACGAAGTAGAAGCCTCTATAATCAGTGAATATGCATATTTGCTTATAAATTATGCATAGAACAGCAGTGCTGTCGTGTAACGCAAATATTCATTGTATAATTCAATATCTGTCGGGGTATTAGCTCGAGAAGTAGTTGTTTCAATGAATATTTGGAGAAAAACTTTTTGCAGAAAGTCGATATTAATTTTAATTCGTTTTTATATTTTAATTGTTCCTTAAATTTTTCATAATTTTATAAAATTAATCGGCTCTTGGCCGACTTTATTATGTAGAATTGTATTTGTGGCCCGCGACGAAGATAGTTTGGAGACCCAGGCTTTAAGGTAACATGAAAGTATGATTGAAAAAAAAAACAAAGAATCAATTCGCCTATAAAAAAAAAAACTTTCTTAATGTATCAACTGAAATGAGGAAATACAGTTGGCTACACATTTCTCACATGTCTAATTTACCTTATGAGTTTTTGAAATATTTGTTAAATAACCCAGCAAACAATTATATGTGGCTGTTGACTTGGCGGACGCAACATAGGAAATCCCATGTACATTTTGAAATCTTTAGATTTTGGCTCCCCTATTTATTTTAGAAAAAAAAATTATTTACCTTTTTTGTTAAGGGAAAAACTCTGAATTCATTCGTGTTAACGTTTATCACTTTAAGTTTCTCCAAGTTGAAATAATTAAGAAAAAGTAATGTGGTTTTATAAAAATAATAACATGCCATGGAATTGAAACAACAATTAAACATAAACTGTGCACTAAAACTCTGTCTCCTTTCGTAAGATATTTTATTTTATTTATTTATTCCTTTGCCTATCTACCTTTCGGTGTAAGGCTTACATTACTAATTTTTATAGTATTCTCTCCACTTCTTCCTGTCCTTTGTTATTTCATTTATTTCTTCCCACGTGTTCCCTTTTCTTGTTGCCTCTTCTTTTATTACGCTGTTCCATTCTCTTCTTGGTCTTCCTCTTTGTTTTTTTCCTGTTGCTCGTGTCTCATATATTTTTTTGGTATTTCTTTCTTCGCTCATTCTTCTTATGTGTCCATACCACCTCATTTGTCCTTCCGTGATTTTTTCCTGTATTGGCTTTATTTGTAGGTTTTTCCTATGTGTTTCGTTCCTTATTCTGTCTCTTATTGTTTTGTGTTCGATTTTTCTTAGGAATCTCATCTCCATTGTATTAATTCTTTTTATTTGCTTTCCTGTCATCGTCCATGTTTCACTACTGTATGTTAGCGTTGGTCTAATTACTTTTTTCACTATCTCTGTTTTTGTGTCTCTTGATATTTCCTTTTTACTAAAAAATGTGTTTTTCAACATGTTATAGAGTTTTGCCGTTTTTCCTATTTTATCATCAATTTCTTTATCTAGTTTGCCATTACTCTGAATAATGGTTCCTAAATATCTATATTGTTCTACCTGTTCGATTTTTTTACCGTGTATTTTTATTTCGTGTTTCTTTGTTCCTTTGGCAATTATCATTGTTTTTGTCATTTCATAGTTTATTTTCATGTTTATTTTCGTAAGTTCTTTCTCTATTATTTCCATGTTGTTTTGTAGGTCTTCTTCTGTTTCTGCAATTATTGCCATATCGTCTGCGAAGAGTAGTTCCGCTATTTTTGTGATTTCCAGTTTGTAATATCCAACTTTCAGCATCTTCATTTTTTGGTTTGCTTTTTTCATCGCCGTGTCAAATACTATTGTAAATAGTAGAGCGCTTAGCACACATCCCTGTTTCACTCCTTTCTTCGTTTCGAATTCCTTTGATTCCTCGTTATTTGTTCTTACTATATTTCTGTTATTTTTGTACATGGTTTTAATTACATTTATTATTTCGTTCTCTATTCCTCTTTCTGCTAGTTCTCTCCATATGTCTTCTCTTTTTATCCTGTCAAATGCCTTCTCGAGGTCTACAAAGCATATGTGCATTTCCCTATTTGTCTTTATTAATTTTTCACTTAGTTGCCTAAGTATGAATATTTGGTCTTGTGTACTTCTCCCTCTTCTGAATCCGCATTGGCTGTCCTCTATTGTTGTCTCTAGTTTGTCTCTCATTCTTTTTTCTAGTACTCTGGTCATTATTTTGCTTGGTATGCTTGTTAGCGTGATCCCTCTGTAGTTTTCGCATTTTCTTTTATCACCTTTCTTATGTATTGGTAAAATTATCCCTTTACTCCATTCTCTTGGTGTTTCTTCGCTCATTATTATTTCGTTTATTAGTTTTGTTATTTGTGTTATTCCTTCCTTTCCCATGTATTTTATCATTTCCGGGGTTATGTCGTCGATTCCTGGTGCTTTCCCGTTTTTTAGCTTTTTTATTGCTTCTTTTACTTCTTCTTCTTTAATTTCCTCAAATTTTTCTGTTCGTATTTCCTGTGGCTCTTCTTCCCGTTCTTGTGTTTCGGTATCTTCTTCTTCTTGTTCGGTTAATTCTTTGAAGTATTGTCTCCATCTTTCCATTATCTTGTCTTCATCCGTAATTATTGTTCCATTTTTATCTTTTATGTTCATCATATTGTGTTCTTTTTTTTGTTTTAGTCGTTTTAGTGTTCCATAAAATAGTTTTTGGTTCTGCCTGAAGTTCTCGTTCATTCTTTTTCCGAAGTTCGTCCATGCTTGTTGTTTGGCTTCTTTAATTATTCTTTTTGTTTCATTTCTCTTTTCTTTGTATTGTTCGTAGTCTTCGCTTTTTTTAGTTTGTAGGTATCTTTTCCATTTGTCTTTTTTGTCTTTTATCTCCTTTTTGATTTCCTCTGTCCACCAGTTTGTCTTTTTCATTTCCTTGTTTCCTATTTTTGTTGTTCCGCAGCACTCCTCTGCCGCTTCTAGTATATTTCTTTTGAATGTTTCCCATTTTCCTTCTATGTTTGTCCTTATTTCGTTCTTCCTCAACTTATTTTGTAATATCTCTTGATATTTCTCTTGTATTTGTGCTTCTCTTAATTTGTATGTTTTTATTTTCTCTTTGACTATTGTCCTCCTCTTGTCCAGTTTTTGTATTTCCTTCCATTTCATGTCTATTCGTAATAGGTGGTGGTCGCTTCCTATTTCTGCTTGTCTTTTTACTTTTACGTTCGTTATTTTGTTCCAGTTTTTCCTATTAATTAGGTAGTAGTCTATAATCGATCTTTCGTTTCTGTTTGGTTGCTCCCTTGTGTACTTGTGTATGTTTTTGTGCTTGAATTTTGTATTTGTAATCACGAGGTTGTTTTCAATGCATAGTTGTATTATTCTTTCTCCATTGTTGTTTTTAATTTCTTCTCCTTCTTTTCCCATTATCTCTTCTATTCCGGTATTTTGACATCCTACTCTTCCGTTTAGGTCTCCCATTATCATTATGTGTTCACTTCCTTCATCTATTTCCCGTTGTATGTTTTCAAAGAATTTATCTTTCTCTTCTTTTTTTTCGTCTTCGTTCGGTCCATATGCTACTATTAGGGTCCATGTTTTATCTTCTACTAGTTTCATTTCTAAGGTCATTATTCTTTCGTTTATATGTTTTTCTTTTATTGTGTCTTTTATCCTTTCCGGTTTTATTATAATTCCTACTCCTCCTTTGGCTCTTTCTTTTTCCTCTACTCCTATCCATATCAACCAGTATCCTCTATGTATTCTATCTATTCCGTATCCTTTCTTTTTTGTTTCTGTAATTCCTAGTATTTCTATTTTTTGTTTTATCATCTCTTCCACCAGTTCTTCTTCTTTTCCCATGTAGCTTCTTATGTTCCATGTCCCTATTCTTATTTTTTCTTCTCTTTTTGTTTGGTTTTTGTAAGTGTTTTCGTAATTTCTTTTTTTTATTTTGATTTTGTCGTGCTTGTTATATTCGTTTATTAACATCAGTCCACCTCTTAAGTTCTTTTGTAGTTTTGTTGTCTTTTTTCTCGTGCGTTGGCTTAGTAGTTTTTTGTTCTCGTATTTTCCCCTCCCCTTTCCAGTGACATTCCATTCTCCTTTCTGTTCCATTTATATTCCTGACCGTTGATTATTATCTTCCGATATCCTATTTTAATTTTGTTACCTTTTTCGATTTCCTCGTTTGCGATACTCCTTATTTCTCTTTGTATCTGCATTTCATTTTTTGTTAAGTCGTTGTCAATATATATTTTTCTTCCCTTCAGGATACTTTTCGTTTTCATTATTTCTTTCTTATTTTCCCATGTTTTTGTCTGTGCTATGATGATTTCTGTTTCAGTTCCTTTGTTTATTTTAAATGCTGTCTGTATCGTGGCTTTTATTTATTATTTTTATATATTATTATATATTTTATTATTTTTTATTTCCTTTTGTATAAATTCTTCAACTTTTCGTTCTACTTCTGTGTCCTCCACTCTGAGGCCCTTTATAACGATATTATTTCTTCTCTTTTCCCTCTCAGTGTTTTCTATTCTGTTCTCAAGATTTTCTATTCTTTCATTTAGTTGTGCTTTTTCTTTCTGCCATTTTTCCTCTTTTCTCTCTATTTCTTTCCTCATAGCTATAATCTCATTTTTAAGTTCCTCATTGTTATTTTTCATTTCTTTCTTTAATTCTCGCATCATCTCCTGCATTATTTGCTTTATTTCCTCCATTTCGTTGTTTTTATCTTCTTTGTTTTCCTTTATAATCGTGCTGTGTTGTTTTGCTTCTAGTATTTTTCTTTGCTCCTCTATTCTCCTTTGTTCTGGCGATCTTAGGGTTTTTTTGTTGTTTTTAAATATGTCTTCCGGGAAGTCCCTTTCTCTTTTGTTGTTCATTTGTATATTTTACAAGATAAGATATTAACAATGTTAATATATAAATATCTGGTGCCCTTTTGGTCGATTAACGAAAGAGCTGACCTTGTTTAAAAACATATGTGAATTTTGTTTTTAAATTATGAGGAATCTTTAAATTTCACACGTGGAGGGAAATAAATATAAATTGATTATGCGTTTGTGAAAAAAACGCGCGTTTTATTGTTGATTTGTTTGCAGTGCATTAATTAGGCTGGGATGAGCGAGAGTGCGACTGCCGGCGATTGGATGGTGGGCGGCGCCGACGTCGGTGTCGTCGCGACGCCGACGCCGATTTCCTATAAAAGATTTGTGCGGCGTCCGTAGTGCCGATTCTGCTTCTCGCCGACGACAGACCTGCCGGTTTACCATCGTCGAAAGAGCGCCATCCGATTCCGCGAAACTTCTACAAACTCAAGGTAAGTCACAACAATACTAGATTTATTAACGTATTGAAAGTTTAATATGCTTTTTCAATAATTAAACAAAAATCAAGTTTGTTTTCTTCAGCTGTAAACATAATATAGTCATCTGCAGATATGTACACTTGTGTGCAATAAAATTAAGCACAAGTCTCATAACTATAATATTAAAGGATAAATTATATCCTTTATGTGTATATTGTTTGTGATTTTATATATTTTAACTTAATTATTACTTTTAACTTATTTTAGACTAAGCATTATGTATTTATTTTAAATGGATATCCGTAAATAAACAATAAACAATAAATATTATTTCAAAATGTTTCAGCAAGTGATAAATGAGAAAGTTATTCAAGAAAAACTCATAACTATTTTTCACAATATTCTAGTTGTATAATTCGGGTCTGCGTTAATTGCCTAGCAGCAGTTTCAATAAATAAAACAATACCTATCAAATAGTTTTCAACTTATTTTCAATCAAAGTCAAAATTTGTGTTTTTTTCCAATTCGTTTTCTAGCATTTGGATTTAAAATAATTATAACTCAGAAAATCAATCATGAATATACATGAAACTTTCTGCTGATATTGAGAAATCTATGCTCTTTCAAAGTACGCAATAATGAGAAAAAACTATTTTTTAGTTTTCAACTTATTTTCACTAAAAGTCAAAATTTGTGTTTTTCACCCTGATTTTTATCGACTTTGGGATTAAAAGAACGTCATTACTCAAAAAATCAAAGATAAATTTAAAAAAAAAATGTTGGTGTTCACAAAACTATGCTCTTTCAAAATATGTAAAATTCAGAAAATACCCATTTCATAGTTATCAAGTTATTTTCACTCAATGTCAAAATTTGTATTTTTTTACCATTCGTTTTCTAGCATTTGGATTTAAAATAACCATAACTCAGAAAATTATTCATGGATTTGCATGAAACTTTCTGCTGATATTGAGAAAACTATTCTCTTTCAAAGTACGTAATAATGATAAAAAAATATTCTTTAGTTTCCAACTTATTTTCACTAAAAGTCAAAATTTGTGTTTTTTCACCCTGATTTTTATCGACCTTGGATTAAAAGAACGTCATTACTCAAAAAATCAAAGATGAAGTTAAAAAAGAAAATTGTTGGTGTTAACAAAACTATGTTCATTCAAAATATGTAAAATTCAGAAAATACCCATTTTATAGTTATCAAGTTATTTTCACTGAAAGTCAAAATTTGTGTTTTTTTTAATCTGTTAGTTTTCTAGCATTTGGATTTAAAATAACCATAACTCAGAAAATCAATTATGAATTTGCATGAAACTTTCTGCTGATATTGAGAAAACTATGCTCTTTCAAAGTACGCAATAATGAGAAAAAACTATTTTTTAGTTTTCAACTTATTTTCACTAAAAGTCAAGATTTGTGTTTTTTCACCCTGATTTTTGTAGAAGTCGGATTAAAAGAACGTCATTACTCAAAAAATCAAAGGTGAAGTTAAAAAAAAATTGTTGGTGTTAACAAAACTATGCTCTTTCTAAATATGTAAAATTTAGAAAATACCCATTTCATAGTTATCAAGTTATTTTCACTCAAAGTCAAAATTTGTGTTTTTTTACCATTAGTCTTCTAGCATTTGGATTTAAAATAATCATATCTCAGAAAATTATTCATGGATTTGCATAAAACATTCTGTTGATATTGAGAAAACTATGTTTTTTTTAAAATAAATAAAACAATACCTATCAAATAGTTTTCAACTTATTTTCAATCAAAGTCAAAATTTGTGTTTTTTTACCATTAGTCTTCTAGCATTTGGATTTAAAATAATCATAACTCAGAAAATTATTCATGGATTTACATAAAACATTCTGTTGATATTGAGAAAACTATGTTTTTTTTAAATAAATGAAACAATACCTATCAAATAGTTTTCAACTTATTTTCAATCAAAGTCAAAATTTGTGTTTTTTTACCATTAGCTTTCTAGCATTTGGATTTAAAATAATTATAACTCAGAAAATCAATCATGAATATGCATGAAACTTTCTGCTGATATTGAGAAAACTATGCTTTTTCAAAGTACGCAATAATGAGAAAAAACTATTTTTTAGTTTCCAACTTATTTTCAGTAAAAGTCAAAATTTGTGTTTTTTCACCCTGATTTTTTATCGAAGTTGGATTAAAAGAACGTCATTACTCAAAAAATCAAAGATGAAGTTAAAAAAAAATTGTTGGTGTTAACAAAACTATGCTCTTTCTAAATATGTAAAATTCAGAAAATACCCGTTTCATAGGTATCAAGTTATTTTCACTCAAAGTCAAAATTTGTGTTTTTTTACCATTACTTTTCTAGCATTTGGATTTAAAATAATTATAACTCAGAAAATTATTCATGGATTTGGATGAAACTTTCTGCTGATATTAAGAAAACTATGCTTTTTTTAAATAAATAAAACAATACCTATCAAATAGTTTTCAACTTATTTTCAATCAAAGTCAAAATTTGTGTTTTTTACCCCGTTGGATTAAAAAATACCATAAGTGAAAATACCAAGCACGAATTATTATAAAATTTTCTGTGGGTGTTAACAAAACTATGCTCTTTCAAAATGTGTAAAAGTTAGAAAATATCTGCCGCATAGTTTTTAGGGTATTTTCACACAAAGTCAAAATTTGTGTTATTCCACTATGATTTTTATAGCATTTGGATTTAAAATAATCATAACTCAAAAATCAATCATGGATTTGGATAAAACTTTCTGCGGATGTTAAGAAAACTATGTTTTTTTGAAATACGTAAATATTAGAGAATATAGCCCCCATTCGATAGTTTTTCACTCAAAATCAAAATTTGTAATTTTTGTAGAAGTTGTATTAAAAGACATAATTTCCCAAAAAACAAGCATGAATTTTTATAAAACTGTCTGTGGGTGTTGCCAAAACTATGCTATTCCAAAATATGTAAACGTTAGAAAATACCCATGTCATAGTTTTTAAGTTATTTTTATTTGAAAACAAAATTAGTGTTTTATTTTTCTTTTTTTTGTAGAGTTTGTATTTAAAATGCGTCATAACTCAAAAAACCATACATGAATTTTTATTAATCTCTCCCTGGGTGTTAACAAAACTACGTTCCGTCAAAAAATGCAAAAGTTACAAAATACCCATCTCATAGTTTTTCAGATATTTTCACTTAAAGCGAAAATTTGGGTTTTTTCCCTATGATTTTTGTAGCATTTTTAATTAAAAAAAACATCATAACTTAAAAAAACAAACATGGATTTGCGTGAAACTTTTTGCAAGTATTAAGAAAACTATGCTCTTCCAAAATATGTAAAAGTTAGAAAATACCCATTTCATAGTTTTTAAGTTATATTTACTTGAAAACAAAATAAGTGTTTTATTTTTCTTTATTTTTGTAGAGTTTGTATTTAAAATGCGCCATAACTCAAAAAACCATGCATGAATTTTTGTTTATCTCTCCCTGGGTATTAACAAAACTACGTTCTGTCAAAATAGAAAAAGTTACAAAATACCCATCTCATAGTTTTTCAGATATTTTCACTCAAAGCGAAAATTTGGGTTTTTTCCCTATGATTTTTGTAGCATTTTTATTTAAAAAAAACATCATAACTCAAAAAACCAAACATCGATTTGCGTGAAACTTTTTGCAAGTATTAAGAAAACTGTGCTCTTTCAAAATGTGTACAAGTTAAAAAAATACCCTTATCGTAGTTTTTAAGTTATTTTCATTCAAAGTCAAAATTAGTGTTTTTTCACACTGACTTTTGTAGAAGTTGGATTTAAAAAACGTCATAATTCAAAAAAACAATCATGGATTTTTTTAAAACCTTCTGTGGGTGTTAACAAAGCTATGCTCTTTTAAAATATGTAAAAGTTATAAAATACGCATATTCCAGTTTCGAAGTTATTTTCACTCAAAGTCAAAATTTGTGTTTTTTTACCATTCGTTTTCTAGCATTTGGATTTAAAATAACCATAACTCAGACAATATTCATGGATTTGCATGAAACTTTCTGCTGATATTGAGAAAACTATGCTCTTTCAAAGTACGCAATAATGAGAAAAAACAATTTTTTAGTTTTCAACTTATTGTCGGTAAAAGTGAAAATTTGTGTTTTTTCATTCGCCCTGATTAGAAAAAGTTGAATTTAAAAAAACATCATAAATCACAAAAACAAGCATGAATTTTTATAAAAGTTTCTGCGGGTATTAACAAAACTATGTCTTTTCGAAATATGTTAAAGTTAGAATATACCCTTATCATAGTTTTCAAGTTATTTTTACTCAAAGTCCAAATTTGTGTTTTTTCATTCACCCTGATTAGAAAAAGTTGAATTTAAGAAAACATCATAAATCACAAAAACAAGCATGAATTTTTATAAAAGTTTCTGTGGGTATTAACAAAAGTTTGTCTTTTCGAAATATGTAAAAGTTAGAAAATACCCTTATCATAGTTTTCAAGTTATTTTTACTCAAAGTCAAAATTTGTGTTTTTTCATTCATCCTGATTAGAAAAAGTTGAATTTAAAAAAACATCATAAATCACAAAAACAAGCATGAATTTTTATGAAAGTTTCTGTGAGTGTTAACAAAACTATGTCTTTTCGAAATATGTTGAAGTTAGAAAATACCCATGTCATAGTTTTCAAGTTATTTTTACTCAAAGTGAAAATTTGTGTTTTTTCATTCACCCTGATTAGAAAACTTTGAATTTAAAAAAATATCATAAATTACCAAAACAAGCATGAATTTTTATAAAAGTTTCTGTGGGTATTAACAAAACTATGTCTTTTCGAAATATGTTAAAGTTAGAATATACCCTTATCATAGTTTTAAAGTTATTTTTACTCAAAGTCCAAATTTGTGTTTTTTCATTCACCCTGATTAGAAAAAGTTGAATTTAAAAAAACCTCATAAATCACGAAAACAAGCATGAATTTTTATAAAAATTTCTGTGCTTATTAACAAAACTATGTCTTTTCGAAATATGTAAAAGTTAGAAAATACCCATATCATAGTTTTCAAGTTATTTTTACTCAAAGTCAAAATTTGTGTTTTTTCATTCACCCTGATTAGAAAAAGTTGAATTTAAAAAAACATCATAAATCACAAAAACAAGCATGAATTTTTATAAAAGTTTCTGCGGGTATTAACAAAACTATGTCTTTTCGAAATATGTTAAAGTTAGAAAATACCCTTATCATAGTTTTCAAGTTATCTTTACTCAAAGTCAAAATTTGTGTTTTTTCATTCACCCTGATTAGAAAAAGTTAAAATTAAAAAAACATCATAAATCACAAAAACAAGCATCAATTTTTATAAAAGTTTCTGTGGGTATTAACAAAACTATGTCTTTTCGAAATATGTTAAAGTTAGAAGATACCCATATCATAGTTTTCAAGTTATTTTTACTCAAAGTCAAAATTTGTGTTTTTTCATTCACCCTGATTAGAAAAAGTTAAATTTAAAAAAACATCATAAATCACAAAAACAAGCATGAATTTTTATAAAAGTTTCTGTGGGTATTAACAAAACTATGTCTTTTCGAAATATGTTAAAGTTAGAAGATACCCATATCATAGTTTTCAAGTTATTTTTACTCAAAGTCAAAATTTGTGTTTTTTCATACACCCTGATTAGAAAAAGTTGATTTTAAAAAAACATCATAAATCACAAAAACAAGCATTAATTTTTATAAAAGTTTCTGTGGGTATTAACAAAACTATGTCTTTTCAGAATATGTAAAAGTTAGAAAATACCCATATCATAGTTTTCAAGTTATTTTTACTTAAAGTCAAAATTTGTGAATTTTAATTCACCCTGATTAGAAAAAGTTGAATTTAAAAAAACATCATAAATCACAAAAACAAGCATTATATTTTATAAAAGTTTCTGTGGGTATTAAGAAAACTATGTCTTTTTGAAATATGTTAAAGTTAGAAGATACCCATATTATAGTTTTCAAGTTATTTTTACTCAAATTAAAAATTTGTGTTTTTTCATTCACCCTGATTACAAAAAGTTGAATTTAAAAAAACATCATAAATCACGAAAACAAGCATGAATTTTTATAAAAGTTTCTGTGGGTATTAACAAAACTATGTCTATTCGAAATATGTTAAAGTTGGAAGATACCCATATCATAGTTTTCAAGTTATTTTTACTCAAAGTCAAAATTTGTGCTTTTCATTCACCCTGATTAGAAAAAGTTGAATTTAAAAAACATCATAAATCACAAAAACAAGCATGAATTTTTATAAAAGTTTCTGTGGGTGTTAACAAAACTATGTCTTTTTGAAATATGTAAAAGTTAGAAAATATCCATATCATAGTTTTCAAGTTATATTTATTCAAAGTTAAAATTTGTGTTTTTCACCATGATTTTTGTAGGATTTGAATTTTAAAAAAACATCATAACTCAAAAAAACAATCATGGATTTGCATAAAACT
Source organism: Philonthus cognatus (assembly GCA_932526585.2). Classification (NCBI taxonomy): domain Eukaryota; kingdom Metazoa; phylum Arthropoda; class Insecta; order Coleoptera; family Staphylinidae; genus Philonthus; species Philonthus cognatus. Next base: position 1,776,373 of record OW052243.1, read on the forward strand.
TTCTGCGGGTGTTGAGCAAACTATGCTCTTTCAAAATACGTGAAAATTAAAAAATTCTCCTTTGATAGTTTTCAACTTATTTGCACCTAAAGTCGAAATTGTGTTATTTTAACGTGATTTTTGTGTGAATTGAATTCAAAGAAAATATAACTAAATTAAGCTCTCGCCTTATGCTTACGGCGAACTCACTACTGAGCCATCCATCCATTCTGTGGTGAGCCATCAAGATTCATCCGTTTTGTAAAAGGGGTAGGTCGTGTTATTGTTGCCATTTCGGAGTTGGCGACTGATAGCGGTATTATATTATTATTTTTAATTTTTCTATTAATTGTTTACTGTTAGTTTTTGCTACAAAGTGCTTTTTTAATTATTGCATTTTAAAGTTAGTAGTGTACATAAATTTACATGTATATTTTTAAATTATTGTTGAGTTACGTGAAGGTGAACGAAGTTATTAAATAAAAGAATTGAGTCTCCTTTCTTCACAGGATTTAAATCCTGTGAAGAAAGGAGACTCAATTCTTTTATTTAATAATTACATGTATATTGTTGCGTCCCAAACTAATCCCGAATTTTAGGGGCCGACAGACAATCACGAAAGGTTTTGTACTTAGTTAAGTTCTGACACCAGGGTGATTTTTAACGGATCCCAGCCGCGAATGATTAATTGTTTATGATTTTATACGTTTACGAATCAGATTTTGATTAAAAGGTGAGCTTTTTAAGGAAACACTGATTAAACACACTTAATATATTTCCTATAAGATTATAACTCTAAACCTATCTTAACTTTAATTGACTTTAAATAAATTCTGCGCAGCGGTACGCGGTTAACGTGGCTGACGAAACTAGACTGACTGGGGATGCGCTGGATCCGTATTTATATTGCTGACTAAGCAAGTGATAAGCAAACAAAATAATCATCATCAAGGGTGGATCCAACAATATATTACAGTTGTAAACATGGTCTAATCAGTTAATAAATAAAAAAAATAAATAAATATTTAAGAGAAAATTGCACAGTATGTAATACAATAAGTCATCCATAGAAATCATAAAAAGAAGTGCCGAAGAATTTTACCTAAAATCAACGTTTAGAGTTAATTCTATAATTGCTCGGCCGCTAATATATTAAGTGCAGAAATATTCGCAATAATTTAACGAAACAAACAAACATTAAAACCGGTTTGAATCAATAAATCCACTCGCTTATCACCAAACACGCAAAAAACGAAGGCGAAAATCGGAGATAATTGCATTTTTTTTTACGGATTTATTCACCTATTCAACATCAGTTCTGGCCGATTGAATACACGGTGCGCATCACGTCTTCACTTTCTAGAAAATACAGTTCGGTTTTTGAGTTTTCAAGTGCTAGTGTTTATTTATTTACATTTACAATGGTAACTGTTGTGACTGGTTGAGAAAGCTGCAACTCTAAGGCTGTTAATTACGCAAGAAGAAGTGCTACTGTTTTGATTCGTTTGTAATAGTGAAGTTTTGATTAACGGATTATTAAAATTAACATCCAGTACCAGATATTTGGATATTTGAATATGAAGGATTGGCTTTTATTAATTAAAAGGTTAGTGAGATGGTTTGCTTTCTTACTGTTTGGGCTTTGAAATCAGGGGCATTTATTTCGTAAAAGAAAAAGAAGAAGGAGATGTTTTTGTTAGAACTGTTGTTGAATCTGAAAAATAAAGAGTTACAAAAAATCTATAGCCGCTCGAAAACAGAGAATTATTATGGCACTTAAAGATTCATTAGATTTTCTTTGTATGTTTTGCACTTACAAAAAGATTAAACATCTGTTTTGTAATATATAAAATTATGAAAATGTTATTCGTGAAAATGTAAACAATATCTTAATTAATAAGACAATTTAAGACGATAAACATCCATTAAAACAACTACTTCCCGTGCAAATACACCTCCGTATATTGAATTATACTTTCAGGTTATTAATAAGACAACTTAAGACGATAAATATCCATTGCAACAACTACTTCCCGTGCAAATACACCTCCGGATATTAAATTATACTTTCAGTTAATTAACAAGACAATTTAAGACGATACATATCCATTGAAACAACTACTTCTCCGGATATTGAATTATATAATGAAATATTTAAAATCTTATTTAAATTGATTTATTACACGAATAACATTTTTGTAATTTTATATTATTTTTTAAGAGTGCAAACCATAAGAAGCGTAAGCTTATTTTCTCGAATTCAAATAGTTTTGAATTTGAATTTATCTTGTTTCATCTGGTTTGTGTTGTAGGCGTTAACTTTGTGGTACATCTTAAATACACTTGTAAATAAAACACCTTTTTCTTTGTTTAACCACTATATTTTGCGCTTAATTTGTGACTATAGTTTCGACTATTAGTTTGATAATGACTACTAGATAGTCGAAACTGTAGTCACAAATTAAGTGCAAAATATAGTGGTTAAACAAAGTAACAAGCATGTAAAGTTATTCAAATAAAAAACACTTGGTATTGTTTCAGTTTCAGTTTCATTAACAAGTGTTTTATTTACAAGATTAAACATCATTCGTTTTCAGCCTCATCATTCGGTGACATTTAAGTCGCCTATTTCCAAAAACCCGTAAACCCATTTGAAAACAATGGATTTAGGAGTTTTTGGAAATATTCGACTCATTTTTTTCTATTATTTTTTCGACCATTTAGGGAATACATATTTGGCCACTTTTTTTCCTTATTCATTTAGAAAATTAATAAATCTATTTAAATTATATGTATTTGTTTTGAAGTGGGTACATGACTCCCTATTAGGGCGGAAAAAACTGTGTGGATGTTTTCATGGGGTCTCGCGTTCCATAGTTTAGAGACCCCTGGTCTAATTTATGAATAATAATTATGTAAGATGGAACTTCGATATTCTTATTTGCTTTAAATTATTTTCTTATTAATAATAATAATCATTCACCTATGAGAAGTTGGCCATAGATTTCCAGCCACGAATCCGGCGCCACCACCATTTATAAAACTATAATTTTACCAACGTATTACAACGAATACAATAAAATTTCATAGAAATAATTGGTAATTTAATTAAATGTAATGCTTTTATAAGTTATGATTTAGCATCTGGCATTAAAATTTGTATCTGTGATAAAAGAGGACATTTCAAACATTTTAAAAATGCTATTTGGGGAGGTTTAGAAACGATTTTAAAAGCCAAAAATGTCCTCAGTAGTGTTATTACCAATATAAAACAATAATTGGAGGACCATCTTTCCTTAATTTATTTTAACATGTTTTTCTAAAACGCCCACCTAAAGACACGGCTTATTTTTCGAAAAATAAAAAGTTGGTGTTTGGAGCCTTTTAGAAATGATTTTGTTGGCCACAAATGTTCTCCATAGTATTAGTAACCATATTAAACAACAATTGGAGGACCATCTTTCTTCAATTTTATTTAAACAATTTTTTTCCTGAAGATATCGCTTATTTTTCGAAAAATAAAAAGTAAAATTGAAGAAAGATAGTCCTCTAATTGTTGATTAATATGGTTACTAATACTATTGAGAACATTTGTGGTCAACAAAATCATTTCTAAAAGGCCCAAAACACCAACTTTTTATTTTTCGAAGAATAAGCCATGTCTTCAAGTGAGCGGTTTGGAAAAAAATTGTTTAAAAAAAAAATAAAGAAAAATGGTCCTCCAATTGTTATATAATATGGTTACTAATACTATGGAGAATATTTGTGGCCAACAAAATCATTTCTAAAAGGCCCCAAACACCAACTTTTTATTTTTCGAAAAATAAGCCATGTCATCAGGTGAGCGGTATGGAAACAAATTGTTTAAAAAAAAATTAAGAAAGGTGGTCCTCCAATTGTTATTTAATATTGTTACTAATACTATAGAGAACATTTGTGGTCAACAAAATCATTTCTGAAAGGCCCCAAACACCAACTTTTTATTTTTCGAAGAATAAGCCATGTCTTCAGGTGAGCGGTTTGGAAAAAAATTGTTTAAAAAAAATGAAGAAAAATGGTCCTCCAATTGTTATTTAATATGGTTACTAATACTATGGAGAATATTTGTGGTCAACAAAATCATTTCTAAAAGGCCCCAAACACCAACTTTTTATTTTTCGAAAAATTAGCCATGTCTTCAGGTGAGCGGTTTGGAAAAAAATTGTTTAAAAAAAATTAAAGAAAGATGGTCCTCCAATTGTTGTTTAATATGGTTATTGATACTATGAAGAACATTTGTGGCCAACAAAATTATTTCTAAAAGGCTCCAAACACCAACTTTTTATTTTTCGAAAAATTAGCCATGTCATCAGGTGAGCGGTATGGAAAAAAATTGTTTAAAAAAAAATTAAGAAAGGTGGACCTCCAATTGTTATTTAATATTGTTACTAATACTATAGAGAACATTTGTGGCCAACAAAATCATTTCTAAAAGGCCCCAAACACCAACTTTTTATTTTTCGAAAAATTAGCCATGTCTTCAAGTGAGCGGTTTGGAAAAAAATTGTTTAAAAAAATGAAGAAAGATGGTCCTCTAATTGTTATTTAATATGGTTACTAATACTATGGAGAATATTTGTGGCCAACAAAATCATTTCTAAAAGGCCCCAAACACCAACTTTTTATTTTTCGAAAAATAAGCCATGTCATCAGGTGAGCGGTATGGAAAAAAATTGTTTAAAAAAAAATTATGAAAGGTGGACCTCCAATTGTTATTTAATATTGTTACTAATACTATAGAGAACATTTGTGGCTAACAAAATCATTTCTAAAAGGCCCCAAACACTAACTTTTTATTTTTCGAAAAATTAGCCATGTCTTCAGGTGAGCGGTATGGAAAAAAATTGTTTAAAAAAAATTAAGAAAGGTGGTCCTCCAATTGTTATTTAATATTGTTACTAATACTATAGAGAACATTTGTGGTCAACAAAATCATTTCTAAAAGGCCCCAAACACCAACTTTTTATTTTTCGAAAAATTAGCCATGTCTTCAGGTGAGCGGTTTGGAAAAAAATTGTTTAAAAAAAATTAAAGAAAGATAGTCCTCCAATTGTTGTTTAATATGGTTATTGATACTATGAAGAACATTTGTGGCCAACAAAATTATTTCTAAAAGGCTCCAAACACCAACTTTTTATTTTTCGAAAAAATAAGCCATGTCATCAGGTGAGCGGTATGGAAAAAAATTGTTTAAAAAAAATTAAGAAAGGTGGTCCTCCAATTGTTATTTAATATTGTTACTAATACTATAGAGAACATTTGTGGTCAACAAAATCATTTCCAAAAGGCCCCAAACACCAACTTTTTATTTTTCGAAAAATTAGCCATGTCTTCAGGTGAGCCGTTTGGAAAAAAATTGTTTAAACAAAATTAAAGAAAGATGGTCCTCCAATTGTTATTTAATATTGTTACTAATACTATAGACAACATTTGTGGCCAACAAAATCATTTCTAAAAGGCCCCAAACATCAACTTTTTATTTTTCGAAAAAGAAGCCATGTCTTCAGGTGGGCGTTTTAGAAAAGCATGTTAAAAAAAATTGAAGAAAGATGGTCCTCCAATTATTGTTTTATATTGGTAATAACACTACTGAGGACATTTGTGGCTATTAAAATCGTTTCTAAACCTCCCCAAATATCATTTTTAAAATGTTTGAAATGTCCTCTTTTATCACAGATACAAATTTTAATGCCAGATGCTAAATCATAACTTTTAAAAGTTGTAAGAGCTATCTCAGCATTACGTTTAATTAAATTATTAATTGTTTCTGTGGAATTTTATTGTATTCGTTGTAATACGTTGGTAAAATTATAGTTTTATAAATGGTGGAGGCGCCGGATTCGTGGCTGGAAATCTATGGCCAACTTCTCATCGGTTAATCATTCAAAATTATAAAAGGTTTTACCAAGTGTTAAGTAAGAAAGTTATTCAAGAACTAACTTTTTATTTTCTCTACACAAAATATGCTTACCGAATTTTACAACATCAAAGATGAATTAAATTAATAAACCTAATAAATCATATAACCATTATTTTCTGTAATCTTTCAAGCAGATTATAAAGACTGGTGTATATTTACACAAATATTTACATTGGGTAATGTTTATTTATTTATTAATTTATTCATCAACGGGATCCATATACAATACGAGATTGCAGTTCGTGATTCTTAAAACTAACAAAATTACATATAAGTCTATTTACACAAATATTTACATTGTGTAATGTTGTAATTTATTAATTTATTCATCAACGGGATCCATATACAATACGAGACTACAGTTCGTGATTCTTAAAACTAACAAAATTACATATAAATCTAAAGTATTAAACACATTTTCGTATGAAAATATACGCGCAATACGAATAAAATGCTTTTAGAAAAAAAACTCTTTGTTGTGAGTCTGAGTGGCTTTGACGTGAATTTCACTGTACATTTTAAACTCGCCATTTTACAATAAAACTGTTTAAACATTTGCTCTTTTGACACAGAAAACACTAACTCTTTGGGCACAGTGCATACATGCATGTACAAAAAAAAATAGTATACTAAATTATTTAAATTATGTTTTAATGCGTCAATTTTGGGGGTAGCCTTAGTTATTATGCATCACATCGGATGCACATCACAACACTAACGTGTATTGTTTATGTCTATAGTTAAACAAATATAATGGACACATGGCATAACAATCAAATACTAATGATATTTCCATGCAGAACAATAATTATTACAGACATATTCAATTCGGAGCTACAGAATTATTTCTTTTTTACGATGACGCAAAGGGGGAGAGGTAAAATGGAACGTAATTGAAAATGTGTGCTTGCAAATTCCCTCCTCCTTCCACTAATTAAACTCAATTTACGATTCTGATTGAAAGTCATGTTTAGAATCGACATTTTTGGGTGTGTTATAATTTTTTTAATTTTAAGTAGATACTCTATTAATATTTTGATTAAATACTTCAAGCAATGTAGCTAACAAAATTATACAAAAATTGTATAAATTTGAGTTGTGTTAGCAAATTGTTCAGTACATCTGAGCGTAATATAAACATAGAGATTTAAAATATAAGGAATTTTACTTCTAATATTATCCTTGTGCAGTTACGGATCCAAAAAGTAGTAGTGACTTTTATTTAATAAGCCAAACCAAGTGGCTTATTAAATAAAAGTCACTTGGTTTGTTTCGTTACTATTTTTTATTCTCTCCGACTAGTTTCGACTTATCGTCATTCTCAAGGAGTGAAAAAAATAGTAGTAAAACAAACAAAGTGACTTTGATTTAATTATCAATATTAAATAAATAAATAAATAAATCTTTATTGACGGATAAACCATTTTACAGAACAGAAATTATTTTACAAAATAGTAATTCAAAATATTAAAGAGAGAAATAGTAACAAAAAAAGTTCATTTATACTAATGTTTGAACGGTAACGTGACCGCCAGTCTAAGGTGTCAAATTGTTTAGAGGGAATGGCAAAGCTATACTGAGGAGAGATAAATCTCGAAACGCGTCTATAGATGGCCTGAATAATTTGACCCAAATTGTTACTTTTGCAGTAGGTTACTGTATCTAACAGCAAACACTTGTTGTATAATTCAATGTCCGTCGGGGTATTAGCCCGGGAAGTAGTTGTTTCAATGAGTGTTTGATATAGTCTTTGTAAGACTAACTTGTTGTAGATTGCGAAAAGAATCTCGGCACTTTTAATGTTTAAAAAAAGTACCGTAGTATAAAAATAAACTTAATTGTAAAGAAACGATTGAACGCATATTATATAAAACAATGTATTATAAAGAATAGACATTAATGACAGCATTGCAGACGTTTAACAATTCTCCCAAACTCGGGCAATGTGTTGTAAAAAATGTCTAACTCATTATTGACTAACAAGGAATTTGCTGTACGCATAAGTCGAGTAATCGGAGTATAAAATCCGTAATTCGTATTATGGAACGGAATGCGAAAATGAGGTGGGTTCCGACTTACGCGATTATCGATTTTAACAGAAAAACACACGCGGGAGAGGAGAATTGGGCATTGGATGACACCGTTCAGTAGCTTATGAAGTAATGACATGTCGGCAAAGTCTCGCCTACAACATAATTTTTCAATATTAAACTCATCGTAAAGATTTTCATTATTAAGCCCTACTTTAAATGACAGGTGTTTAATAAATTTGCTTTGAACATTTTCAATGCGTTTAATATAAGTTGTTTGGTACGGACTCCATATACACGAAGCGTATTCGAGATGCGAACGAACGTACGCGAAGTATACAATTTTAAATAATGAAACTGACAGATCCCTAGACATACGTTTTATATAACCTAGCATTTTAGTCGCGCGATTACATATGAAATGAATATGATGGTCAAAATTGAAATTAGAGGTAAACCAAACACCGAGATCTTTCATTATATTTACTTTTAAAACAGTTTTGCCATTAATGTTGTAATTATAGTTACAAGTAAATTTCTTACGTGAAAAAGTAATATATTTACATTTATCAGTATTAAAACTGAGACCGTTTAAAAGGCACCAGTCAGCTAAGGAGGAAAGATCATTTTGAAGTAGAAGACAATCATCCATATCGCGTACTTCTCTAAACAACTTTAGATCATCGGCAAATAGCAAAAAATGTGAGTTTTTAATTGACAATGCGATGTCATTTATAAAGATAAGGAATAATAAAGGCCCACAGTGTGACCCCTGAGGTACCCCAGAAGGAACACCGAAGGCATCAGACAGATGATTTTTAATTTTTACACATTGTGAACGACCTTCTAAAAAGCTTTGAAACCACGAGATGACTGATTGGTTGAATCTTAATGCAATCAATTTTGATATTAAAATATCGTGTGATACTTTATCAAAGGCTTTAGAAATGTCTAAATATACCGTGTCAACTGAGCACCTATTTTCAATAGAGTTGGTAATAAGATCTTGAAAACACAATAAATTGGAAGTGGTAGATCTGCCTACACGAAAACCGTGTTGTTCATCAATTATTACCTGTCTTGTCATCCATTCCAGTTTAATAGATATGAGTTTGTCGAATAGCTTCGGTATACACGATTGTTTGGTAATAGCTCTATAATTGCAAATATCATCTCTACTACCAGATTTGAAAATAGGTGTTACGTAGCTTCTTTTCCATAGATCAGAAAAAGTACTTTTATTTAAGGAATAATTGAAGATTAAGAAAAGCGGTTGTGTTAGTGTATAGATACAATTTTTTAGAAAAATAGACGGAATACCATCAGGCCCAGCGTTACAATTCGCTTCAATTGATTCAATGCCTTTAAAAATTTCACCTTTAGTGAGATTCCAATGGGCATCAATCACCTCCTTGTCAAAATGTTGAACAGGTATGTTTGGCGTTTCATCATAATTGTATACAGAGGAAAAAAATTTAGCAAAAAGATTCACACAATCCGAGCCATCACTGCAAGTTTCATTATTGTAATGCATTTCCCGCGGGTAACAGGAGTCACGATTTGTGGCCCTTACAAAATTCCAGAATTGCTTCGGGTTGTGAGAAATATTGAAATTAACCGATTCGATGAATGTATTGTATAAATTAGTTTTTAGTCGATCACACGCATTTCGTAGTTGTTTGAATTTACAGTAGTTGTCAGATGTTTGATTGCATCTAAATGTTTTATGGGTATTTTTTTTATCATTAATGAGCCTAATCAGATCTTTAGTAAACCAAGGTGGATATTATGATTGTCTTATACGTTTGATTGGGGTGAAAGCAGAAATTACATCAGAAACAATCTTATAAAAACACTCCATCGTAGCATTAATATCATCCCCATTCAAAGTGCTCTCCCAATCAACCGAAGCTAGGTGGTGGTTTATAACTGCGGTTTATGCGCGCATAAAGAGTGTCGAGTGTGTCGAGTGTGTCCTATTGTTTCTGGAAAATTACTTAAACTCAGTTAATTAAATACAAATCGAGTGTTCTGCCTTATAAAAAGTGTACCAACAGATCACGTGAAACATTTGAGTGCTACAAAATGCCAGTGTTCAGCCTAATTAGGAGTAAATAACAAATCCACCGGTTCATAACCTACAATTATTAAACAAACAAAAAAACATTTTGACTTCTACAATAAACTCCACTTTTAAATTTTACGGACGTTTGCGGCATTTATTCTCGTTAACTTTGGAGAGACTCGTGGCGCAAATGTTAACGTCGATAGCTTCGGTCTGGAAATCCACGGTTCGAATCCTCGCAAGGATGTGTTTTTAATTATAAACTTTTTAATTTAAGTGAACAAATATTAATAAATGGCTCAATCGAATACAAACTTTAAGTGCTGTAAATCAGTTCCCTTTAAAAATTATGTCTGCGTGCACTGTTTCAGTATTTATCACGGTGCATGCAAAAATAAACTCCGGAAAATAAAATACATTGAAGGCCATAAAATTATCTGTTGCCAAAATAATGGTCTCAATGTTTCGCTAAATTCATCGATTGAGAAAACCAAATCTGAAATAATTGACGAATTAAACATCGAAATAAAAAATAAATCAAATCATATAGACAAGCTAATGGCACGATTGAAACTAATAGAAAGAGATGCAATAGATGCGGAAGAATCACTTACAAAGACAATGGAAGATGCTAAAAAAGAAATGACGGAATATAGAAAGCAAAACGTCAATTTAATGAAGAAAAATAAAGAACTACTTGAGGAAGCGAATTTCTGGAGTGACAAATTTAGAGATCTAGAAAGTAAAGAAACAACGAAAAACAAAAATATACAATGCAAAATTAATAAAGACACAAATGTCAACCATACTATAAACTCTCTAAAAGAAACCATAAATCAACAAGAGGAGAAAATTGAAATATTGTACAACGAAAATATTAAGCTGCAGAATAACATACATGAATTAAATGACCAACTAAAACAATATACTACTACAGAAACACATCGAGAAGATTTTACCCTTGATCCAGATATGAAAATTTTATTTCTGACAGATAATTTAGGAAAAGGTCTCTCAAATATTATACATACTACTTTCAACAAAAGAAACTCTATTATATTCCAGAAACCAAACGCACCGTTACAAAATATAATCGAAAATGTAACCGAACTGTGTCGAGATTTTACCAAAAACGATCACGTCTTTATTTTAGCAGGCACAGTTGATGCATTAAAAGGACAACATACAAATACAACAGATCTTACAAAATATCTTCACAATATAAATCACACTAACTTACATATTGTTGCTAATCCACATTGGCAAAGAAGACCAGTCTTAAACAAGATTATTGACGACATAAACAACAAATTACACAGAAGCAGCATGGAGGCAACATGCAACTACATTAACAATAGCGACATACTGCAACGTCACCGAATAGAGGTGAAACCCAATTTTCACCTGAATAGATATGAAAAGAAGATCATGATCGAATCCATCTTTCGTAAAGCGGGCCTTCTCACCAAACATACTAATTCGTTAGCCTCACCAGCGGGAAGTTCGTCTCCAAAAAACGGAATATAACCAACGACCTGCATAAATCAATAACTTACGGACTATACTTAAATATTCAATCGTTAAGATCAAAAATAAATGAAGTGGATGTACTATTAAATCACACCGAAGCTAAGCTCTCAATACTATGTCTTTGTGAACACTGGCTGACCGAATGTGAAATCAATAGCTTACAATTAGAAAATTTTACATTAGCAGCGTTTTTTGCGAGAACACAATTCATTCATGGAGGTGTCTTAATTATGCTACACAACGATATACAATTTAAAACTCTTACCATAGACAATATGTCCAAAGATAAAGATTTTGAAATTGCCGGTGTATACTTAAATACCTATAACTGCTTTTTACTTGTAGTATATCGATCCCCAAATAGTGATTTTAATGTGTTTCTAAATCTCTTAGCCCAAACTTTAGAGTCATTACATATTGTCGACAAAAATGTTATCATTACAGGAGATTTTAATATTCAATTCAATACAACTGATGTTAGACAATCCAATCTGGTAGATTTGCTACGTGAATTCGGTTTAAAATTGATCGTAGACTTTCCAACGCGACTTCAAAATACTATTGACAACATAGCATGTAATAGTTCACGTTATGTAGTTGAACCTATGGAAACTGGGCTATCAGACCATATCGGTGTAAAATTTGGAATTGAGCAGCAGCATAATTCTTCTATTAGTGATATTCAGTGCAAAACTTACCGCCCCATAACTGACTTAGGTGTATTTAAATTATTCAAAAGGCTGGAAACGATACAATGGAGTGCTTCTGAATCAACAGACACCAATAAGGCATTTTTAAAATTCCATTCAGTTTTTATAAATGAATTTGAGTTAGCTTTCCCATTGAAACAAGCAAAATTTCGAAATAAACGGGTAATAACCTGGTTCACAGAAAAACTAGCGCGTATGAGAGATAATCTGAGATTGATATGTGAAGCATATAACAAATATAAGACAGACGATCTAAAAATTATGAAAAATCAGTACAAAGTATTCTATAAAAAAGAAATCACAAAAGCCCAAATAGAAAAAAAACAAAGGGCACGGTGGGAAGTAATTAACCATAAAAGAGAGCCCAATAACAGAACGATAAATTGCGCGCTTAATGCTGAAAATCTAAGCTTACATTTCGGTTCCATGGCGAGAAGTATTGTAAACTCGTTAACAAAACCGGACTTAGACCCGATAAGAATCACGTGTTTAAATACAAAAAAGATCACTAACTACTTTAACTTTAAAGAAGTATCGTACAGTGACGTCGCGAGTGCCATAAATAGCCTCAAGTGCAATGGAAGCAGAGATATGTATGGTATAAGGGTGGATGTTATCCAAAGAGTAATTAACCAAATTGTCAAGCCTCTAACGCACCAAATAAACACCTCAATAAAGAGCAAACTTTTTCCTGACGCTTTAAAAAAAGCTAAAGTGGTGCCTATCTTTAAAAAAGGAGATCCGAATTGTGTTGATAACTACCGACCCATTTCCGTTCTACCGGCATTCTCCAAGGTATACGAACGAATTCTACAAAATCAATTAGTAAGTTACTTCGAAGATGAAAACTTATTCACAAATAAGCAATTTGGATTCCGTCGGGGGAAATCGACAACTACAGCCATATTAGAACTTACAGAACATATATTAAACACATTTGAAAACGGATCTGCCTGCATATCAACCTTCCTGGACCTAACAAAAGCCTTCGATTGTGTGTCCCATGACATCCTGATGCGTAAACTTCCATGTTACAACATACATCCAGACAGTTGCAGACTGATCCTGTCATATCTCTCGAATAGATCACAAGTTGTCCACTTTAAAGAGACCAAGTCATTCGAGGTCAAGTTAGAATTCGGTGTTCCTCAGGGATCAATACTGGGTCCTATTCTATTTTTGATTTACATAAATGATCTACCGGCTTTTATGGCAGGATCAGAATCATGCCTATATGCGGATGATACGACAATTATCGAAACGGGAGACACAATAGAAGAAGCTGATTCGAAAACTATACTGTCCCGAAGTAAAGTGTCGGATTGGTTTTCATGTAACGGCCTTCGAATCAACGACAAAAAAACCGAAACATTACTTTCGTCCTTAGCCAAAACCCATAAACCCCACAAAGACGATATAAAATTCCTCGGTATACACCTGGATGGGCAACTTACATGGTGTTCCCAAGGAGATGCGTTGGCCAAAAAACTGTCATCCAGTATATTCCTCCTGCGGAGACTATCCTACTGTATATCCAGCGAAATGTTAAGAGATACCTATATATCATATATACAGTCGCAGTTAAGGTATGGACTTGTAGCATGGGGGCACTCCGCGATTCGCCATCGAATATTCGGACTTCAAAGAAGAGCAATTAGGGTATTGTCTTTTAGCAATTATAGAGATGACTGTAGGGAGGCATTTAAATCACTAAATCTGTTAACATTACCATCATTATACATATATGAATGCCTTCTCTATATTAAGAATAATTCCAACAAGTATAACAGTCACACCGCAATCCATAACCACAACACCAGGAATAGACACAACATCATCACAAACGCAATGCGACTTACGAAGTCACAAACAGGTGCCAGGTATTACTCCGTAAAGTTCTTCAACAAATTACCCACTCATATCAGAAACCTATCATTAAACACGTTTAAAAACTTAATAAAAACTATTTTGACTAAACATGCCTTCTATAGTATTGACGAATTTTTAGATTTTGATTTTGGTACCTCATTATAGAGGAATTATGCTGCCCTCTCTCTGTAATCTGTAATGTTAAATTATATTTTATCCGTTTTTATATTTTAATTTTAGATACAGGTGTTTTTCAGCTTATTAGCTTATTATAGACTTATTTTAGAATGTATCATGTATAGTAGCGTTCTTTTATACTGTGATGTATTTAGTTTTTAAGACCAATTGACTTGTGTAAAGATTGTTACTATCTATTAGCACTAATAAAGAACATTATAGCAATATAATTAGCTTTAGAAAAGTCGTAAATATATTCATCGAATAAAAGGGGTTTTGTTAATTCACTGAAATGAGAACTTATGCAGTATGGAATATGATGCTGGCTTATGGGAAGAATTAAATCAATCGCTTTAGACACAGAGAATTCTGGTCTAGAAAAAACTAAATCCAAATACACATTATTCTCATTAGGAATTGAGCACAGTTGGAGGAGATTATGATAACCAAAGCGTGAAATAATTATATTTGCTGGTACTGGATTAGTACTGTTATACAACAGTCCTAAATCATCGTTTGTCCAACGCGCTGAAGGTATATTATAGTCACCGCAAATAAGAAGTTTAGATTCGCTACAATGACTCGCGACGATATCAACTGAATCACAGTGAAATTCGTACTTTTCAAAGGACGAATTCGGCGGAATATATACAGCACCCACAACAAACTTATGCGCCCCGAAAACAACATTAACAAATATTTGTTCAACGCAATTATTAACTAAATCAAATCGTTCGCTTACAAGGTTATTGTGAACAGCAATTAACACTCCTCCACCGCGTCTTTTAATACTGGTACTAGGACTGCGGTCTTCCCTATAAACGATATAATTATTCCATTTTAATTCACAACTAAGTATTTCGTCATCTAGCCAAGTCTCAACAATAACAATTACATCATAAGAACTAGTATTTACATTTAACATTAAATCGTGCGTTTTCGTACGTAGAACGCTGGAGGTTCTGGAAAAACAAATTCAGTTTTTTGTTTTGGTTACCACCTTAGGCGCTACTACTCATATCGCCCCATAAGCCTCACCTCCTTTCTCCTAAAATCAATGGAGAAAATCATTGATAGAAATATCAGAGGGAAAGCTCTTCAGTCGTTTCCCCTTCACAAACACCAATTTGCCTATCAAGCAGGCAAATCAATAACAAATGCCCTTCACACACTAACAAGTGTAATAGAGAAGAGCATCGCAAGCAAAGAAGTGGTCTATGCGCATTCTTGGACATCGAAGGTGCATTTGACAACACCTCCTATGAATCCATAGACACGGCCACCAAATCAAGAGGAATTGATGCCTCCACATCCAAATGGATCCATGCTATGCTGAAAGGTCGTAGGATCACACTGTCCATTGGCGATGAGTCGGCAACTGTGTTCGCAGTAAAGGGGTGCCCACAAGGCGGGGTTCTATCGCCCCTGCTGTGGTCACTAGTTGTCGATGAGCTAATATCGGTGTTATCCAACGACGGTTTTGACGTACAAGGCTATGCTGACGACATCGTCATCATAGTTAGGGGAAAGCATGACGATACGGTGTCCAAGTCAGCCCTTCGGAAAGTCAGTACATGGTGCGTGCAGAAGGGGCTCACTATCAATCCCAACAAGACTGTAATTGTCCCATTTACAGGTCGTAGAAAATTAAATCTTAAGGCACTAACCATGAATGGGACACTCATTGGGCTTTCCAACACAGTTAAATATCTCGGCCTCACCTTTGACCAGAGGCTAAACTGGAAAACCCATGTGGATAACATCACTGCCAAAGCAGTAAGGGCAATATGGGCTTGCCGCAGGCTATTTGGCAAACGATGGGGTTTACACCCCAAGATGATATACTGGCTTTTCATTACGGTGATAAGACCAATAATCACCTATGGTTCCGTTGTCTGGTGGACGAAGACAACGGAGATCACAACCCAAGCAAGGCTCAGCAAGGTTCAACGGCTGGCATGTTTGGGCATCACAGGGGCTATGAACACCTGCCCCACTGGAGCAATGGAGGCTATGCTAAATCTCACACCTCTGCATCTGCACGTGAAAAGGGAAGCAGCACTAGACGCATTAAGAATAATCCAGACAGACACACCAAAATTTGGATACCTTAACGGGCTCCTAAAAATCCTCAACACTGTGTGTGAAAGAGCGATATACATGCCCAAAGACTACATGTCAACTGACTACGACTTCGACACAACGATTGAAGTGGCCATCCATGGCCGCCATGATGTTGGAGCGAGGGTCAAGCAGTTACAAGGCTCCTCGATAGTTTGGTTCACTGACGGATCCAAAACTGAAAACGGAGTCGGAATCGGTATCACTGGCCCTCGATGCGAGTTATCAAGGGCCTTGGGACGATCCCCATCGATATTTCAGGCAGAAATCGAGGCCCTGAACACATGCGCCCACATATGTTTAGACAGGGGATACAACAAACAGAGGGTTTGCATCTGCTCAGACAGTCAAGCTGCATTAAAGGCAATAAAATCGCCTACATGCAAGTCTAAATCTGTCTGGGAGTGCAAGCTATCCCTAAAGCAGCTGGCTAGGAACAACAGAGTCAAACTGGTCTGGGTTCCGGGACACGCAGGGATCAAAGGCAATGAAATTGCCGACAACCTTGCCAAGGAAGGGTCCAAGACTCCATTTGTCGGACCAGAACCTTACAGTGGAATAACTAAAGTCCGCATCAAGGGGATGATCCGGGAATGGGAAGATGCTGCCAAAAGTGCTCACCTGAGAGACACACCTGGTCTGCGGCAGGCGAAAAGATTCATCGCCTTCTCTGCCGTAAGAGCCGGACAGTTTCTCAGGTTAAGCAAGGGCAACCTAAGGCTCATAACCGGCCTTCTAACTGGACACTGTCCTCTGAAGTACCACCTCACCAAGATGGGTCAGACAACTGATGCCAACTGCAGGTTCTGCAACGAGGCACAAGAAACAGCAGAGCACCTACTTTGTGAATGCCCTGCCTTGTCCCTTCAAAGAGGGAACTACCTGTCATCGGCCACTTTAAACACCGAGGAACTGGTACACACTAACCCTCAAGTTATAGTAGACTTCATAAGAAGTCTAGACATTGAGGGACTCAAGTAGGTCAGGGATAGTTACAAAAGATCTTTTAGGTCGAGGTAACTTCGAAAGGCCCAGAGGCCACACGACCCACCGACCCCATACCATACCATACCATAGGCGCTACTTTGATGACTTTAGGAATTCCAGATATATATTTAATTGATAAATTCTCTTCGCCGTTATTCTTTCTTTCCAGCAGTTCCTTTTTAGCATTTTGAAGTTCATCCCTCTGGATTTTAGTCCTATCGAACCCAAATTGAATAATATTATCTCTCAACTTGTTCGTTTTAGTTATTATATTTCTGACAGATTGGCTGTTGTCCAAAATCAGTTTGATGGGCCTACATTTGGATTTAGATGTCTTCGATCCAACACGGAAACTTTTAACAGGTTGGATATCAATATCTAACGGTGAAAGGACTGATTTTATTAGAACTAGTTCCTCACTCTGTCTATCTGTAGGTGATGACGAATTGGATTCCACAACAATATAAACCATAATATTGTTTTTACTTTTGTTGCGGTCTTCCAATTCATTATAAATACTAAAATCGTTTAAAGTTTCTCCAGAAATTGGAATTTGTATGTCAGTAGGTAATGAATTTTTATGTGAATTTTCAATGCTGTTAATTCTGTATTCCAGTGAAGCCTGTGACTCCTCTAGAGATTTAAGTTTCGCATTAAATTCATCTTTGAAATCTCCGATGGCATTTTGAATTTCCGATTTCAATAAGGGTAGAAATTCCTCTCTAAACACGGTACGAATAGAATCGATTAAGCGATCGTTGAAGTCTGCGTTGAATGGAACCCCCCCCGTTCCTGCTGCTGATTGTGCGCCAAGAGATGTGCGCATCGCAATGTGATGCGGCGGGCTAGTGCGCTCAGGCAGAGCGCACTTACTGCATTTCCATTTTGACTATTGTAAACATGTTTCAGCAAATGATTAATGAGAACCAAATTGAAGAAATCCAATTTCATTATAAATAACTTAGTTTGTTAAAATGATTAGGAAAACAGATTTCAAAAACATGTTTAATCACAACAATTATCTTGTTCAATAATTGCTTTTTCAGATGAAGAATGATTTTATAAATTAAGTTAATCGACTATTTATTACGATACCTTTGTGCGATTGTATTAAAGTAATATTTTAAATATTATTGCCAAATTATTTCGCAGAAATAATATTTACCTTTAAACATTCCAATTTATTATACAATGATGACGATGAATATAAAAAGATCAAAGTATTTTTTTATGAAAGCATGTCAAATGTAAAGAATAACGTGAGCATTTTACATTATATTTTAATAAAAGGATTTCATTTAAAGTGTATCCAACTGTGAATAATTTTATAATTGAATCAATATTTTTTTCTGTAGGTAATTTCCGTACATCCCATAATAATGGCTAAAAGCTGAAACTAGTCAGAATAAATTAAACTATTAGAGAAACCAACGAAGTGACTTTTGATTCAAATTATTTTATTCATTATTCGGTTTTTTATTTGAAGGAAAGAAAAGAAAATTGTAATTTATTATAGAAAAAATAAACTTTATTATGGCAGAAATAAAACTTTAATATTAACTGTTTGGTGTTGTAGGCGTTCACTTTGTGGTACATCTTAAATACACTTGTAAATAAAACACTTTTTACTTTCTTTAACCACTGAATCTTACATTTAATTGTGTGACTAGTTTCGACTATCTAGTAGTCATTCTCAAACTAAATATTTAAATATCTCAATTATTACTCATTAAAAAAAAAGATTTTTGTGTACTTCTAACTTTACAATATTTCAGTGTTTTATGCGCGTGGCGCATGAAGTAAAATTTCGAGTTTAGAAAAGCCCCGTGAAAATTTGTCTCGGGTCGCTGCGCGACCCTCGACAAATTTTCTACGCGGGGCTTTTCTAAACTCGAAATTTTACTTCATGCTTAGTCTGGGAGTGGAAAACACTCGTTAGAAGTTTCAAATTGAGCGCCTTTATAAAAAAAACGACGATCGACGTTTGATTTATCGATTTTTTCGAAGAAAATACAGAAACCTAATAGAAAATTGTTAACTTTCACGAAATTTTATTGATGTATTTATCAATCTATGGTAATTTTGCCATACTAAGAGACTTTGGTCAATTTTATTGATGTTTGTAAATTTTGACGAATCCATTTAAAATTTATCTTTTAGAATAATTGATAATTTTATTAAAGATTGAACTATTTTGGATTAACTGTTTGGTGTTGTAGGCGTTCACTTTGTGGTACATCTTAAATACACTTGTAAATAAAACACTTTTTACTTTGTTTAACCACTGAATCTTACATTTAATTGTGTGACTAGTTTCGACTTTAGTTTGAGAATGACTACTAGATAGTCGAAACTAGTCACACAATTAAATGTAAGACTCAGTGGTTAAACAAAGTAAAAAGTGTTTTATTTACAAGTGTCTTTAATATTAAGTTTAAAATAGCAAACACAAAATACAATAAATCCTCATAACATGAAAATCTTATAATATTCCCCTAGTCTCAGCACATAAAACCTCTGCTTTAAAACAGGAAACACAAACGAACAAAGTGAGGCGTAATATTTCTTGACAACACAATATGAATCGCTACCGCAAGAAAATACGAATATACACATTTTCAATAATAAAAATACATTCGATACATTTAAGGTAATGCAATACATTCCGCCGAGTTTTCTCCGTACGTATATTTTTTTTATTTATTGTTATTCGCACACTTTGAGAATCATTTGTATTCAAAGCATTCGCCGAGTTTACAATATCATACGAAATATTGGCACGATAAATGTACACAATCTACGTTATATCCAGAGCAAAATATCATACGGAGATACAAAAAAAGTTTTATGTTCATATATCATTTTTTTTTAATGGAGTTTTCTCAATATTTTTTCCGGTAATCAGACCCACCTTAATATACAGCCAAATATCGTATGTTCAATATAAAAAAAACCTCTACAGTGCCATGATTTAATCTTTTTTTAAATTTAAGTTGGCTACACGCTTTAGGAATTGACATATAAAATGTCAGACGTAATAATTATAATGTATAATTTCAGAGTTGCCAACCTACAATTTATTCCATGGCACTCTAGAGGTTTTATTTTATTGAACATACTATATCATATGTTCAATCAAAAAATAACCTTTAGAGTGCCATGGAAATTATTTCAGATTAGCCAACCTACAATAATTTCCATGGCACTCTAAAGGTTATTTTTTGATTAAACATAAGATATAGTATGTTCAATAAAATAAAACCTCTAGAGTGCCATGGAATAAATTGTAGGTTGGCAACTCTGAAATTATACATTATAATTATTACGTCTGACATTTTATATGACAATTCCTAAAGCGCGTAGCCAACTTAAATTTAAAAAAAAGATTAAATTATGGCACTCTAGAGGTTTTTTTTTATTGAACATACGATATAAATAACATATGTTTCGGTATGAGTTACGTAAAAATGAAATTAATATTAAATATAACTGGTAATCCTTTTTCTCCACTCGTTTATTTTATTCATTCACAGCGTGTACTTCGGGATACGTATATTTAAAACAAAAATTCCCTGTATTTCCTTTGTATCTGACTAATTGAAGCGTAACCATCAATTATTATTTTTTCCGTGTTTTGAATGATTAGCCTCACTTATTAAAATCAAGTAATGAAAAGTGGAAATTCGATTAGAATTCGAATAATTTATAAACTCAATCGACGCCCCCGGCTAATTGAATCGATCTGAATTAAAAATGTAAATTTTTATCTCGACAATTATATCGCGTTTCCGAGGCTGAAAAAATATAAATTCAACCTTTACCCCCCTTTATTTTCTCTGCTTCAGCACTTCGTTAAGACACTTAATAAATTAATTTACCTTTCCACGTGCTTTAATATAAATGTCGTTTATATTTTCTTGTTTTGTAAATCGCTAATTTCAGTAAAATTTAGGACTCTAACATCCGATTCCGGATGAAATTATCTCAAATTAATGATTGTTGTAAAAAAAGACGATGTGTAATAAAATGTGCCCATTCAATTTACGGGCCCTTTAAAAATACACACACGTTAATCCAGATTTTTTTACGATTCAACCTGAATTTATTATCGCTATGCATGACAAATTTTAATCCTCTTTATTTTCAATTTATCTGCAATGGCTAACATTTATTCTAAACCCAATGCTAAATTATTTTATAGTATATATATTGTAACGTTCACGTTTCGTCACCTTTTAATTTTTAAATAACTAAATAATAAATTAGAAGAATCATGGGTAATTATTTAACTAATTAAATTTAAAACAGTAATTTAACATAGGCAACCCAATTTACAACAAAACGAAAATTAACAGGAATTATTTATTTTTAATTTAATCATATCAATTTACATTTTTTCATTTCAAATTACATAATAAGGTGCAATAATGCAACGACGAATGATCCCACCGTGTGACAGGTCCTTTATTTGTTGCGTAACAGTTTGCGTTTGGAAATAAAGATGGAATCACTTTTATGTCCTAAAAGAAAATATTAAAACTTACCTAAATGCGATAATCACTAGAGGAAAATTGAGATAGATATTAGAGAAGATAATTAAGCATGCGAAGATTTATAAAAAAAAGGAGATTTGAAATAAATAAATAAATAAACTAAAACTAACCTCAAAGATAAATGAGAGCGGCGTTTCCCACATTTTCCGAAATTATCCAACGGAGTCTTCTGTGGCACTTAGTATTTTGTTTAGTAGAGTGTTCGAGGGATTTTAAGGGAGAAATTCTTGATGTTTGTTTATGAATTTCGGTTGTTCGAACAAGGTCGAATACAGGTCAAGTTAAGGAGGAGTCGCGCGTCCGTATTTTTGTTGGTTCGACTTTTCTCTTCTTTTGTTTTGTTCCTATCAAGTCCGGTGATATTCCTCTCATGCGACGTGTGATTATAATTAATACTATGGATTCTCGTACTGTCGTTTTACTTCCTGTGTGGGAGTTTTATAAATATTGTTATGGCGACGTTCCGGTTGTGTAGCCGCGTCTTTATGTTCGTTAATTCGAAATGACCAATTTTTAATTAGTTTGGGCAGGTGGCGCTCGATTAATTATTTCTAGGGGAAGTTAAAATTATAGTAATTTTCATGGGGGGTAATTGGCGAGCTGTGTGCTCAACAGGTTGTCGTTAAAAGTTAAGAAAAACACGTGCTGTGTGCCGTTGTGTGAAAGAAGAAATCTTAGTGAATCTTCGTGATCCCTTCACAACCATTGAATTAAATAATTAAATTAAGCGAGGCCAAACTACATCTTAAGGTAAATTATCATATCTTTTTATTTTGTATCAATTTATCGACTTTGTTCTTTCTCGCTTTTGAATTTTCTACATTTTGTTGGCTTGTTCATTTTGTTTTTTTGTGTTTTGATAATTAATTCTGGGGTCGTTCACTAAAATTTGAATGTCGATTTTAGGCCTCGTTGTGAGAGTTAAATTTGGTTATAAATTTAACAATCCAATTTATTGAACCATTATTTCAATTTTTGCTGTTCCGGAGGGCGGTTCGAATTAGGATTCTTTGCCACGGCGAATTCGTAGAATCGAAGTAGGAGTATTCCGAAGGGGTCGAGTTTAGTTTCATTCCTTGCTGTACGATCAGATGGTGGAATTGAATCGAAAGGCCAGAGGATCTGTTCGTTGCTGAATCAGATGATGGTGCAAGTGAATCGGAACATTGGACAGGAAAAAAATTACAGATAAGTGACCATAAAGTGAATTGTTTGTTTAAAAGACGCCAAATAAAAATAATTGCTTGATCGGTGTTTAGGCAACGAAGATTAGTGTTTATTCGTTTAAGTTTAATTTGGGTTAATTATTTTACATTCACATGGTTTAGTTTAATTTGAAGTTTGAGAATTTATTTAAATAAAAAAAAAAGAAGTAAATTTAGGAAATTTAAATTATTCTTAAAGTTTTGGTTTGAATTTAAGGGAGTTATGATTTGTTTATAAAATGATTTATTTGTACAACACATGTGAAGAAGGGTGACGTCATTCTATTTGGTTTTTTTGTGTAATTATTGTTGTGTATTGATATAGATTCTTTTATTATTATTAGATTGTTGATATGTTTTATTTGGGTGAATTAATTTTGTGTAAATGAAGTTGAGCCGTTTTTTTTGATATTTGCGTATTGCTGAGTTTTCTTTTTAATTGATTTATAATAAGTTTCATTCACATTTGATTTTTTTTGCTATTAATTTTTGTTACCTTCGATTTTTTTAATTTTATTAAATTTAATTTTTTTAATTTAAATATTGTACTAATTCATTCATTTTTAAGACCATTAATTTTCTCCTCGAATTTCTTGGTTAAGAGAGGTAAGTTTACTTTAGAAATTTTAAAAACCAAGTGGCGCTCAACATTTTTTTATTTTTTTAACTTCATTTATCCACGACTCTGTGCCTACCGACAAAGAGTTGCCGTACGCAGGTCATAATATAAACATCTTTATTGTGTACTATTACATACAGAGAGTTTTATGTAACACCGAACATTTTTATAACGAGATTTTTTCTTTGAAGTATCCATATGCATACGTTGCACATTTTCTGATACTCGGTTTATTAAAAGAATTCAATTCAAAGCTTTAAGCGAGTGTTTTCCACTCCCAGACTAAGCATGAAGTAAAATTTCGAGTTTAGAAAAGCCTGAAAATTTGGTTTGGTCGCGTAGCGCGAAGCGCGGAGCGGCCAAACTAAATTTTCGGGCTTTTCTAAACTCGAAATTTTACTTCATGCGCCACCGGCACAAAATACTGATTCAATGTAAAGTTTAGCGGTGTGTTTTAAACTTCGTAATGTTTCAGTGTTTTGTACCGGTGGCGCATGAAGTAAAATTTCGAGTTTAGAAAAGCCTGAAAATTTGGTTTGGTCGCGTAGCGCGAAGCGCTACGCGACCCAACCAAATTTTCAGGCTTTTCTAAACTCGAAATTTTACTTCATGCTTAGCCTGGGAGTGGAAAACACTCGCTTAAAGCTTCAAATTGGATTCTTTTAATAAACCGATCATCGAAAAATGTGCAACGCATGCATATGGATACATACAAAAAATAATTCTCGTTATGAAAGTGTTCGGTGTTACATAAAACTCTCTGTATATCTACATTTATAATTATTATAAATATACATTGTATATATAGTCTTTATTCAAAAATGGATACATGCTTCATTTAAAATCACAATCACAAAAAATTACATATTAAAAGAAGTACTGCTGCCACTGAGAGGCTATCGACCGTTGGTCTTTTAGCCAGAGTTCTTGTCAATGATTTTGTTCTTTGTCTGTCTGTTAGTCTTGGTTTACGTGATATGTTATGAATTGATGAATAGTGATTTGTTAATGTGAGAATTTAGGGGAAATATTTGGGTTTCGTGTTAGGCATAGATATGAGGGTTTGATGAAAATGTTTGGGAAAGTTGGAGAATTCGTTCTTGGATAGGGATAATTTCTGTTTTTTCATATAAAAGGGTGTTGGAGGGGTTGTGGGGGTGTCTGATTCTGGTGAGGATCCTAAGGGCAGATCGTTCTGCGACCTGAATATTATTTAGGGTTAGCGGACGGGGATTGTGGAATAGGATGGAAGCGTAATTCAGTAAGGGCTGTGTAAGTAAGACGGCTGTGTTTGTTGTAATTCCTTTATTTTGAAAGGTTAGTGATCTAAAGTGCCGTGCCCAATTATGAATTTTGGTTTTAAGGATTTGTGAGTGGAGATTAAAGGATAGTTTTGGATCGAATGTGACCCCAAGGTGTTTGCATGAAGGGGATGGACGGATTAATCCGTTATTTAGGGTAATACTAAATGGGGAGTTGTGAGATCTGTGGTAGGGAATAAAAAGCTGGGATTTGTTGTAAACTGGGTTCGGGAGAAACCAACGCATTAATTGCCAACTCAAGACTGATTTATTTTCGTCCGAACACAGGTACACAAAAAAACAATTCTTTTTATAAACCATATTCATACACACTACCGAAACCAACCTAAAACAAAATCCTTTTGATTTATGGAAGTTCGTCTCTACCAAACGTGGAACTACTCGAATCCCTAGTGAGGTACACAACGACAACGAAGAATTTACTAATCCCAATGACATAGTTAATGGATTTGCTGATATATTTAATAGTCATTTCAATCCTATTTCAAATCCCATACTGTGCAACGAGTCAACTGTGTATCCGCCAATTCTGATTAATAATGTAGACGAATCTCAACTCATTAATATAATGTCACGTTTTCCAAATAAATTTACCACTGGTGATAATAAAATACCCAGTTTTTTAATTCGCGATTGTAGATTCACCTTCGCCAGTCCACTGTGTACGATTTTCAATTTCTCAATAGCTTCATGCCAGTTCCCCAACATGTGGAAACGTGCTAGACTATGTCCCGTTTTCAAGAATGGCGACAAATCCCATCTTCGTAACTATCGTCCAATATCGATCCTTTCTAACTTTGCAAAAATCTTTGAGATTGTGCTGCACAATGACATATTTAAAGGTGTGGGCTCATTTATATCACAATATCAACACGGATTTATGCCGGCTAGATCTACAACAACAAATCTGGCGACAGTCTCCCAATACTTGGCTGATGCCCTGGATGCTCGTGGTCAAGTTGACGTTATCTACACTGACTTTTCACGCGCCTTTGACTCAATTGACCATGAGCTTCTAATTCATCGTCTTAGCCTGTTGGGTGCGGTCCCTGCGGTCACCAAACTTCTTCGGTCTTACCTACTTAATCGTTCCTGTTATGTACTTTACAATGGTTTTAAATCCTACGAATTTTCTCCTACCACTGGTGTTCCGCAGGGCTCTTGCCTTGGACCCCTCCTATTTAACATTTTTATTAATGATCTATTAGGCATGTTTACGTGTCCTGTTTTGGCATATGCTGACGATCTCAAATTATATCTTAACATAAAATCCGTACAGGACGTAGACATTCTACAATCAAATTTAAACATAATTGCTGATTGGTGTAAAAGAGTCAATTTAATACTTAATGTCAGCAAATGTTGTGTGGTAAGCTATTCTCGCACCCATACTTCAATTGAATCAAATTATCAAATTGATGGAATGTCTCTGTCCAGATGTAGCACTTTCAAGGATCTAGGAGTTACATTTGATAGCCAGCTCTCTTTTAAACCTCATATTGACTCAGTCCGAACAAATGCGTCTAAGGCCATGGGATTTATTCTACGTATTAGCCGCGACTTTTCCAATGTTGATGCTATTAAATCTCTATATTCCGCCTTCGTATTGAGTAAGTTGGAATA
The DNA here is from genome assembly GCA_932526585.2 of Philonthus cognatus. Classification (NCBI taxonomy): domain Eukaryota; kingdom Metazoa; phylum Arthropoda; class Insecta; order Coleoptera; family Staphylinidae; genus Philonthus; species Philonthus cognatus. The sequence goes on from OW052243.1 coordinate 1,803,122, forward strand.
TAACAGTTTAATCTGGTTTCCTATTTATGCTAGTCACTCTCTTGTGTTGGATCGTCTTCACCGTCGGTTTTTAAAATTTCTCTCTTTTAAACTTGACCACTCTTATCCTCCGATTGGAATTTCGAACGATGAACTTCTTCAGCGTCACCAATTCGAATCCCTCGCCGACAGAAGAACTTTGAGATGTGCCACGTTTATGAAGAAACTCGTAGATGGGAAAATCGACTGTCCAGAAATTCTCGCAAGGGTTCCGTTTAATGTCCCTGTGAAGTCTACACGGTTTTCATCAACATTCCGCTTACCAACGGCGCGCTCTAATGTGTTGCAGCGTTCACCAGTGACTGTGTTGTGCCAGTGCTCCGAAAAATTATTCAACGATATTTTTATTCAATAAATCATACTATCCTATAATATGTATTAACTGTTCACGAACTTACATGTATCTTTCCTTTTCTTATTTATTCAAATTTTTGTTCTGTAATTGGGTTTATCCTGTTGGACAATAAAGTTATTATTATTATAAACACCCCGTCGCACAGTGGGCCAAAGCTCTTCAAAACCTGGCCATAATAGGAAAATGTACCTAAAATCCTACAATACTTTGTCCTATTAAGTTCTGGGAGTCGCTGATTACGAATTAGATGTCGGAATTGGAAATTTCAAAATGGTGAATCCAATATGGCGAATGAAAAATTATAAATTGAGCGGATTCGCGTAAAACTTCGGGTATAAGATATTTGAAGGTTGCTGATTACAAATTTGATGCTAGAATCGCAAAATTCAAAATGGTGGATCCAATATGGCGGATGAATATTTATAAATTTTGCGGATTCGCGTGAAACTTAAGGTATTTTGAGGTTGCCAATAACGATTAAGATATGTGTTGATTCGATATATAGAGATTTAACATGTAAAATCACATTTACGTATTTTCCTGCTTCCGAGGTGAGAAAAAGTGCAAGAGCAAACAAAGCTACAAGAGTAAATAAAAATTACGAAAAAAAAAACCCAAGTGTTTAGGGCGATAGTTGGTTGAAAGTCATTTACTATATTTGATCGAGTTTTGAAAATAACGAAAATTAAAAATAGAGAGCCACCGGAACACCCATCTTCATTTATCATTTTTGATACGGATGTCGAGTATTAGACCTCTAAATGACCGTAATCAAGTGCTCAAAAGGCCCATATTGTTTCCGGATACCCGGCCCGGGAAGCAGGAAAATGCGTGAATGTGATTCGACATGTTTAATCCCTATGAATACCTGATCGAATCAACACCCGGTATGTGGCATTTTTCAATCGAAATCGTAGTCATATTCATCGTTGACTTCATTATCGCTAGCAACATTACTGTCATAAGAGTCGATATCGGGTTGTTCGCTGGTAGCTGACTCAAGAAGCAGATCTTTTACTACAGGTGGTATCTGTTTATCTTCTCCAATTGTGATTTGCTGCAAGGTCGATATTAATGGATCCGAAGATGCCAGAAGACGATGGAAGACGTCATACATAGTTTTCTCCCGGGAATATTTACGTGTAAAGTCTTCTCGGTAACGCCGGATGTCTTTATTCCGAGCTTCCTGCGCATCTTCAGATAGCCGACCAATTGGCAACGGAGCAGCTTCGATTATGGCATGTCCGTGTATCAAAACTGTATGGACTGATGTCGGCATCGGGTACCACGAGTATAAGTCTACGTACCGTCTGGCTACATTCAAGCAGTACGTTTTGAATTTATCGATATCAATGGCACATCCGCTTGATATTGTCTGCAAAATTATTTTGCACTTCATCATTAACTCCTCATCAATTCCCAAAATTTTAGCAGTTAAGGGAACATCGTCAAAAAAGCGCCTAGCAGTATTGCCGTCATTTGTGGTACCTGATCTCTGTCTGGGAAAATCAATCAGCAAACCAAAAATGCGTTTGAAATCGCTTTGAATTTCAGCTTTGCGAGTCTCGACACGCTGTTTCTGCTCTACAGACCGAGCCTGCCACTTTTTCTCCGATTCTCCTCCGTTCTTATACGCTAAATGTACAAACCACTCCATAAACCTTATCCAGGCATGGAGTGAAGATACTCCAAGAGCAAGGTTTGCGCAGTCGATCTCCTTATCCACAATCGAATCAATGTCATTAAATTGTTTCGATGTTGCCTTACAAATGTAACAACGTTGCGCGTTGAGCCGATGAAGTGTCCGTTACGGCATTTTTCACTTTGCCGTCGACCATAGTGAAAACCAAGTGATATTTAACCGTTATATTTCTGTCATTGACAACAGTATGGAACGGCACAAGAGATTTAATCTGGTTTTCAATATGTTCTTTCTCGGCTCGAGTATTGTCAGCAGACTCTTTCAAAAATTGCAGTCGTAGCGGTCTGCAAAATCGTGTCGACGATGACTTCGGATTCCTCCAAATAACAATTTTATCATTTGTGGCAGCAGTCAGTTCCAATAGTACGACCGAAGTAAATAACACATCTGCATCACTGCTTTTTTCGTTATCGAATTTTTGCTTGTACATTTGACCAGTTGATCCATCACAGCCCCACTTACAAATTAAGGTACAATTGCCCAAAAAGTCTGAATCTATCGCGTTAATTTTGTTTCTCGCCATCGCGCCACGTCAATCAACCTCACCGTAATATGGTCCAGCAGTGCCTGCAGTTGCACTTCCGCAGCAGTCTCTGTTATTTTAATACTCGAACTTGGCGGGCAACAACGTTTTTTAGCTGACAATAATTTGGCGTACGATGGATATACGGATGCACGGCGGTTCTTATTCGTCACATCTCGTACCATGAGGTATGCTGCCTTTGTCATTTTAGCTGAGATCATCATATTCAGAGCTACATCGGCAGATATCTCGCTTAGCATTGGTTTCTGCGCATCATTATACGCCTTCTGATATTTAGACGCTCGCTCCGGTGAATTCGTTGTTACCGCTTTCAATATACTGGAGGCTGCATGGGCACCATCAGCACGAAGTTTCATTTGCGTGGCGTACGCCAATTCAGATGTGATGGTCGAAGATCTGAGTTCCTTCGTTCTTCGACGCTTTGTTCTGTCGCTAGTGACTTCAAATGAGGAACGATTTCGACCATACGTCTTCCTTGCATAGCTTCGTGTGGACTGCTGTTCCGTTACTAGATCATTCTGCAACGAAAGCTTATTATTATACAGTAATGTCAAATAAGCAATAATACGAACGCGGACGGTACTCACCACAAATGTAATTGATCCGTCCAACCACTGTTTATTGGCAACGCCAAATTGGTCTCGTTTCCGTTGAGCCTGGTTCCACCTTATCCACAACTTTGACAAAATCAATCGTAATTGCTGTTTGTTAGCAGAGCTCAGCTGAAACAGGATGCCTAAGTCTTCACTCAATTTGGACTGTACAGCCGCGAATTGACTTTTAGTACCTGCTGTCCATACATTTTTCACACAGTCAAATATATGCCTACGCGACTAAGTTTTTGAATTTGAAGTAGATGCTGCAAAAGAAATTATTCAAAATGTTCATCACAGGATTATCTATAAAAAATGGTTATATGGCCATCATGTTCAATCATGTTGGCCATATAAACCATGATTCCATGGTGGCTGAGAACGCTACGAGTCTGATTTTACCACTGGAAAATCCCATATGCAATGAAATGCAGCCTGTTCTGGTCGTTTTTTACGAAATGCTGGGAGATTGTTCTTTGAAACAACTTGGTAGGATGCACCTGTAGTGCCCTCTCGAACGCAATGAATAAGAACTACCCCATCGCTGTCCCAGAATGATGGTGACCATGCATTTTTTTTAGCAATGACGCTTACCCGAAATTTTAAGCATCAAATACAGTCCTCACTCTCGGCGCTGTCGTTAGAGTTCTGTCTGCCATACAGTGATGATAATAATACCACGCATCCACAACGAGTGCACGAGTATTTTAAAACAAACTGCATGTTTCTATCTGTTTCAGTCATGAGAAAAAAAAATCGGATATGTTATATCTAGAACGCACCTCGTAATAGTAAATATAAAAAACACATTCACACCACAGAAGAACCATCGTACACGGAAATGGCGCAGACATGCGCACCCGATTTATTTTGAAATCTTCAACGACATTGTTAAGGTAGTACCAGAGCTACTCAGTGAAGTGGAATGTCACAGAACAAATTTTGTAGACAATGATTTTGGAGAATTTCGGTGTTACGCAATACAGGTTAAATGCACTTTAGTTTTAAGTCAAAATACTTTATTAAAAGGGTTACAAATGTGATAGTCTTACCTTTTAAGGTGCTACCCATCTCATGTGATCTTGATAACTGGGTCGGATCACTGTCACTCGTTAACAATAACGCAATATAAATGGTCAAAAATGTGCTGTTTTTCCAACCAGTGTTTACCGGAAACTGTCACAATGCGTATCATACAAATTACTGAGTGGAATGCCACCGCAGCATTGGACTAGTATGCACTAGTGTCATCTATATACGATTTCACGGAACTAAAGTTCGAACGCGCCCCTTTTTTTTCGTAATATGGCCAGGTTTTAAAGCGAGGTAGCCTACTGTGCGTCGCGCGTATTCAAATGAAATATAAAATAAATATAATTCACATCCTAACAGGATTTATTAGGGTTAATGGAAATTCTCCATTTGGCAAACCAAAGGGAAAGGGTCGCGATCAGTCCTTGGAGAGTGGAAAGGGCTTTGGGTGGGGTTTTTTCGTGGGTTACGAGGGCAGTATCATCAGCGAGGAGAAAAAAATAAGCCTTTGGATTAAGGTACTGAGGATTAGGGTTGTAGATATCATGGACGAATATATTATATAGGGGAGAGGCGATAGAGGGTAACCTTGTGGTACGACCTGTTCGGGGGATAAAGGAAGAAGATGTAGTTCAAACAAGATAAATTCAAATTCAAAACTATTTTAATTTGAGAAAATAAGCTTACGCTTCTTATAGTTTGCACACTTTAAATATAATATACAAAATTACGAAAAACTATTCGTGAAAATACAAACAATGTCTTAATTAATAAGACAACTTAAGACGATAAATATCCATTGAAACAACTACTCCGGAGGTGTATTTGCACGGGAAGTAGTTGTTTCAATGGATATTTATCGTCTTAAGTTGTCTTATTTGTTCTGGTTTGGCAGGTAATTTGTACCGAAAATTACTGCCCGTGCCGATCCATCGGAATTAGAAACGGTACCCCAAATAAATACTCGGGCTTCCTGGAAATACACCCCGGCCTCGAGACCATCGGTTTACGCGAAACCTCCCTTGGGTTCATACCTACTTTCCAGGCCAAGACGGAAAAGGGACAACGATGACCACCCCCTCCACTATAAAGAAGACTGTGTACATATATTTTTGTAAATATTCATTACGATCTCAACCAGTGTACAGATAAGTTCAATAGAAGTATTTTTAAACGTGTGTTCTCTTGTTTTTCTTCCGAGTCGTAACAACCGCGTGCTCCTACAAAGCACACAACAAATACCAAATTTATTCATTATTAATTAAGACATTGTTTTTATTTTCACGAATAGTTTTTCGTAATTTTATATATTCTGAAGATGTAGTGTTGTGGACACGAATATTTAGGAATCTATTGGTGAGGAAGCTGTCAATAAGGAAGATGCGATGTGATGGGGTTTTAAGGGAATTGCACTTGTGCAGAAAACCTCGATGCCAGACAGAATCAAAGGCTTTCTTAATGTCTAGAAAAAGAATTGTTGATTTTGTATTTTCGAGCTGTGCTGTTTGGCAATTAGATATTAAGATAGTGAGTGGAAGGGTGGTTGATCTATGTTCAATAAATCCAAATTAGGAGGTATGCGATCGGATATATGGGTCAGGATTTTGTTTTTACGGATTGCTTCGAATGTTTTCACCAAGATTTGAAGCAGGGTACTTGGTCTGTAGCTCGAAACTTCTAGAGCGTCGCCATCGCGTTTAATCATACATGTAATTATTCCCTGCTTCTATTTTTGGGGAATTATTTAGGATTTACGTACGGAATTGAAAATCTGGATAATGTATTTATGGATAAATTCTGGGAGAGATTTGAGTATTGAACGGGGAATATTATCATAACCGGGAGCCGTGTTTTTGCCCTTGTGTAGAACAGTAAAGTACTCTTCCTCTTTTATGTCGTCATCTGGAGGATCGGGATTGCGGTTATTGATGAAGGATAGGTACCAGCAAATACCCGTCTTGTAGAAGTCGTCATTATATGTAGTTCTCTGTTTTTCTGTAAAGTTGTCCTTGAAATAGTCTGCAAATATGTTAGCGTCATTGGCTACTTCATTAGTTGTAGGATGTCGAAGTTTTTGTAGTACGTCGGTCTTTCTGTACTTTGATAGTTTTTTAATTTAATTTCAATGGCTTTTACCATGTCGTTTATTAATTTTGTATTGTGGAGGCTTCTACTTCGTTATACAAGTTAATTTATTAATAAATCGTTTATTAATGTCTTCACATGCTTTGATCCAACTATCTTGCTTATAGTCTTTAATTAGTTTATGAATGTTTTTATTCAAGGTATTGAATTTTTGTCTAAAAGTTTGTTCGTCTGTCTGCTATAGGTCTCTGTACAACTGTTTTTTATATTTAATGAGCCTGAGGATATATTTTGGGAGTGGGTATTTGTATGCATTATTTTTAATTAAGTCTGATAATACTCTAAGGAACTGGGAAATGGTGGGGTTTGATATATTTTGATTAAAGGATATAAATGTCTTCATATCTTTTCTCACTTTTTTATGTGGCAGTCTTTGTGTTTATTAGCTTTGTGTTTAAGCGGGCGGGGTTGTGATAGGGAAAATGAAGGTGTGGATGTTGGCGTATGCGGATGACGTGGTGTTGCTGGCGATGGAATGGGGAGAAATGAATAAAATGTTACAAAGGGTTGAGAGGTATATGGATAAGCGAGGATTGTGTGTAAATGTAGAGATGAGATTTAGGAATAGAGGAAGAGAAGGCGGAGTGAAAGAATTGGCATGGAAGGGTGAAGTGATCGAAAGAGTGAAAGAGTTTAAATATTTGGGTTTTGTGTTTAGATGTGGTGGGGGGTACAGGGGGCACGCCAGATGGGTCCAACTGAAGGCAAGGAAAGCGGGGTATGTGGTAAAGAACAAGTGGGGAAAGTGGCTGGAGGGAAATGTTCGGATGGCGTGCAAACTGTGGGATTCGTGTGTTAAGCCAATTTTAATGTATGGGATGGAGGCATGGGGAATGAGAGCGTATGAATGTATTGAGAGAAAGCAGGTGATGTTCCTGAAGCAGCTACTGGCGGTGGAAAGATCAACGCCCAGTTATATTCTGCTTCAGGAAACGAACAGAGCATGTATGCATGGAGAGGCAATGGAAAGCGTGGCAAGATATGAGATGAAATTGATTGGATTGGGTAGTGAAAGGCTGGTAAAAGCCTGTGGGGGAGTAGAAGAGAGTGATTGGAGAATGGAGAGGAGAAAAATGTATGAAAGAGCAGGGGTGTCTGAAAGTTTGGTAAATAAGTGGTTGGAAAAAGGAGTGGATGAAGGAAAAATGGGAGGAAGTGGAAAAACAGGAGCGTCAAGAGAAGTATTTATAATCCTCTATATAAAAGGTGGCAGGTACACGGGAAACTGCCAGGGTACCTCAGCAGGAATTTACTAAAAATAGGGGAGAGGGTAGCAGGTAGAAGGTGGGTCGGAGGAGAGAGGAAGAAAGGTATGGATAGGTAGGTGTGTGTTGTGCGGAAGTTAAAGGGATACGTGGAGACATATAGCGGATGAGTGTAAGGAGATAAGTGAGGAATGGACGAGAGGTGTTAAAAGGATAGAGGAGTGGATGCGAGAGGATGGGGCGGGCGTAAAGATTGTGATAAGATTAGGGTGAGAGAGCAAGAGGAGAAGAACTGATTAGCTGGGAATTTGGTTTCATGTGTTTAGTTTTGTATTGTGTTTATGGAAATGTATATTAGTTTTGGATGCCAAAAAAGGTATTTTTTTGTGTTTATATAAAGTTTTTTGGGAAATGGGTGTAAGTGGATGAGTTTGTAGGGCAAAGAGGATTGAAAGATGATCAGAACATATATCGGGAATTAGGTTAATATCGGTGATACGGTGTTGTATGTTGCTTATGCACATTAGGACAACTCCCGATGTCCTAATGTGGATTGGTTTTGAGACATAATAAAGGTAGCTGGAGTATTAATACGAACAAAATTGGCATTCGACATAAAAGAGGAGAGCTATTTTTGTTTTATTTTGTTCATGTTGAGGTCTCCGATTATGATAACATGGTCGTATAGGGTTAATATGGTTTCTTCGATGGAGGAGGTAGGGTGTATATAGACTAGGAATAGGTGTAGGATAAATTGTTATAGCTGGATTGTAGTGTGGGCATTCATTAAGAATGTTATTGATTTTGGGAGGGTTTACTTTGCCTAACTTTATTTCTGGTCTAGCTGTCACAATCGAGCCGCCACGTTGGTTATGCAATGGAGTAAATGAAGGTATTTGGACTGAAGACCAGCTGTTGAAAGTATAGGGTATATTTGTTTTAGTTTCTACCATCATTGAAACGTGAATGGGAATATATTATAGTATTAGAATTACAAGCTAAATTCAAATTCAAAACTATTTGAATTCGAGAAAATAAGCTTACGCTTCTTATAGTTTGCACACTTTAAACATAATATATAAAATTGTTTCAATGGATATTAATCGTCTTGAGTTGTCTTATCAATTAAGACATTGTTTAAATTTTCACGAATAGGTTTTTCGTAATTTTATATATTATGTATTAGAATTAATTAACGATTTTCATAAATTCGTTTTTTAAATGGATTCTAATTCTTGCGCTTGATCGTCGATAATAAAATATCGTATGCTCAATAGCAAAAAAAGAGACTCAATAAAGCTGTATTTATATAATGGTTTGTAAATTAAATTCACTTGGTTTTGTTTCACTTATATGTATTTTATTTTCTACTAGTTTCGGCCTAATGCCATTATCAAGAATGATCTAGTAGCTTAATGCCATTATCAAGAATGATCTAGTAGAAAATAAAATACATATAAGTGAAACAAAACCAAGTGAATTTAATTTACAAACCATTATATTTTAAAATGTTTTACCAAGTGATTAATGAGAAAAAAGTGTCCGATATAAGCTGTATTTATGTTTAGTAGAGCATTTTGAAGCTTTCTATTAACATCTATTAATACTGATACAAACAAATAATAAAATATAATAATTACTTGTTCATGCCAATATCGTGAAAAACCCAAAAACCCCTAAATCCATTGTTTTCAAATGGATTTAGGGGTTTTTGGAAATAAGCAACTCACGTGTATAGTAATTTTAATACTCATAATGATATTTCTTGAATAACTTTCTCATTTATCACTTGGTGAAACATTTTGAAATAATATTAAAGGATAAATTAACTCTTGATAATGCCGTAAAAAGCGAAACTAGTCGAGTAAATAGAAAAAATAGTAAAACAATCCAAATGTTTTCAATTTATCCTTCAATATTATCTCATAATGATGTATATTGTTAAATTGGCAACAATATAATATAAAAATGATTACACAAGAACATCAATGTTGAAATTTCGATAATCATAATGACATGATTAAGATAAACTTAGTTAGTTGTAACAATCCAATTCGATTGCTATTGAATTTCATAAAGTTTCCTAAGAGTCAAACCTCCTGAAATTCCCTAAAGTCGTGTGGAAATGTAGCAATTACAAGATTGGAACTTGATTGTATTGTTCATGTATGGATATTGATTGTTATCAATATGTGTGTGTGTGTGTGTGTCGACGTTAGTTGGGTAACGTAACGATGTTTCGCAAAACAAGTTTACACTAGTTATATTATGCAGCAGCATACTGTTCATGATTAAATTATGTAAATAATTTTGATTGGTAGTTTTTAGGTAAATATTGGATGAATATGTTTTTCTTGTTAAAAATTTAATTGAATGTTTATTCTCAGTTGACATATCTCAAAGTAAAACTCTCAAATTTTAAAAGCGCGAGATTTGTTTAGAGAAAATAAACATTTGTAATTGTAGTCGTATAATTTTAAACAGTTTTAAGCATGAAGCATGAAGTAAAATTTCGAGTTTAGAAAAAGCCTGAAAATTTGGTTTGGTCGCGTAGCGCGAAGCGCGAAGCGACCAAACCAAATTTTCAGGCTTTTCTAAACTCGAAATTTTACTTCATGCGCCACGCGTACACAACACAAAGTATTAATAAACTTAATTTCATAATAGATTAAATTATTTTGTATAGTATTTTTTTTTTTGTTTTGGTTTTGGCTTTTGCCTGGCCTTGGGAACTTGCCCATTAGCCATCATCAATGTTTATTTTTGTATCAATTAATTTATTACAATTTGTATTATTTAACTATTCATTCGGACAATCACACATATTCATACCAAACCCAGGGTCACGACGAGACATTATTTTTCAAATAAAGTCTCCCCGTGCACGGGAATCGAACCCGAACTTGTGGCTCGCCAAGCGATACAGCCCGGCGACGTTACCGCTCGGCCACCACCTGCCCGTATAGTAATTTATTTTATATATCTGTAAACATTTATATTTATAAAAGTAAATTTAACAATCTGCCATTCTGTTCGCTTATTTTATTTGGATTGGGCAGGAAGTTCCCCCACTTGTCATATTAAATTTGACGTGAATAAGGGAATCGGAGGAAAAGCGACTTCGTTATAGGAATTGTGACCATTGAGGTGTGTATCATTTTATAGATAAATTGATAAATTGATTTGTCCCAATAACTATCAACAATACAAAAAAACGATCGTTACGTATCAATAATAAATCTATATACGCGTCAAATCGTGCATGAAATGAATTATTTGATTGAAATCGCATTCGATATTTCTATATTTTTAATATTAGGTTAATTTATCTATTTATGTATTCAGTCAACGGCGTCCATTCGAAAAATATCGTACGTTCATTAAAAACAAACCTCTAGAGTGCCATGGAAAATATTGTATGTTGGCAACTTTGAAATTTTATATTATAAATATCATGTTTGACGTTTTATATGTCAATTCCTAAGGCGTGTAGCCAACTTAAATTTAAAAATAATTAAAATCATGGCACTCTAGAGGTTTCTTTTATTGAACATACTGTATATAATTTAGTACAAATAATAATATAAAATTACAAATTAAAACATGAATGATATTCTTGTCGCAGTTACGTGAAGTGTTAGTACACTTACATTTTTATACAATTTTTTTTCTTTTTAATTGAAAAATTGTGTTTCTACCTCTGAAGCTTTTAGATAAATAAAGATTAAGGAATTTAACTACTTACATATACTCCCAGAGTATACATAAGTGTAATGTAAATATGTAAGTAGTTAAATTCCTTAATCTTTATTTATCTAAGAGCTTCAGAGGTAGAAACACAATTTTTCAATAAAAAAAAAAATGGTATAAAAATGTAAAGCTAATTTAATATGCTATTCAATGACATAAAAATATATAGGGTGTTCCATTTAAAAAAATACAACTTCATATCATAACACGGAAATTATAAGTCCGAATAAAAAAATAGGCACGCCACTGCATTCTATGGTGAAAACTACATAAAAAATTACTGAACTGTTTTTTTGTATATCTTATAATTATTGAGATAAAGACATATTTTAAAACCATTTAAAAAAATACAACTTCATATCATAACTCGGAAGTTATAAGTCCGAATAAAAAAATAGGCACGCCACTGCATTCTACGGTGAAAACTACATAAATAATTGCTGAACTGTTTTTTTGTATATCTTATAATTATTGAGATAAAGACATATTTTAAAACCATTTAAAAAAATACAACTTCATATCATAACTCGGAAGTTATAAGTCCGAATAAAAAAATAGGCACGCCACTGCATTCTACGGTGAAAACTACATAAATAATTGCTGAACTGTTTTTTTGTATATCTTATAATTATTGAGATAAAGACATATTTTAAAACCATTTAAAAAAATACAACTTCATATCATAACTCGGAAATTATAAGTCCGATTAAAAAAATAGGTACGCCATTGCATTCTACGGTAAAAACTACATAATAATTACTGAACTGTTTTTTTGTATATCTTATATTTATTGAGATAGACACATTTTAAAACCATTTAAAAAAATACAACTTCATATCATAACTCGGAAGTTATAAGCCCGAATAAAAAAATAGGCACGCCACTGCATTCTACGGTGAAAACTACATAAATAATTACTGAACTGTTTTTTTTGTATATCTTATAATTATTGAGATAAAGACATATTTTAAAACCATTTAAAAAAATACATCTTCATATCATAACTCGGAAGTTATAAGTCCGAATAAAAAAATAAGCACGCCACTGCATTCTACGGTGAAAACTACATAAATAATTACTGAACTGTTTTTTTGTATATCTTATAATTATTGAGATAAAGACATATTTTAAAACTATTAAAAAAAAATACAACTTTATATCATAACTTAGAAATTATAAGTCCGAATAAAAAAATAGGCACGCCACTGCATTCTACGGTGAAAACTACATAAAATCTTATTAAACTGTTTTTTTGTATATCTTATAGTTATTGAGATAAAGACATATTTTAAAACCATTTAAAAAAATACAACTTCATATCATAACTCGGAAATTATAAGTCCGAATAAAAAAATAGGCACGCCACTGCATTCTACGGTGAAAAATACATAAAATATTATTGAACTGTTTTTTTGTATATCTTATAGTTACTGAGATAAAGACATATTTTAAAATAGCCAACAGTTGAAAAACGCCTGATATCTTCCAAACTAATCAAGTTTACCATAATCTGTTTACGTTATTATTAGTATCTCAGAAAAAGAGGTCATGACGTTTACATCATCATGGCACTCTAGAGGTTTTTTTTATTGAACATACTGTATATAATTTAGTACAAATAATAATATAAAATTACAAATTAAAACATCAATGATATTCTTGTTGGAGTTACGTAAAGTGTTAGTAATAGATATGTAAGTAGTTGAATTCCTTAATCTTTATTTATCTAGAAGCTTCACAGCTAGAAATACAATTTTTCAATTAAAAAAAAAAAAAAATTGTTTGTATAAAAATGTAAAGCTAATTTAATATGCTATTCAATGACATAAAAATATATAGGTTGTTTCATTTAAAAAAATACAACTTCATATCATAACTCGGAAATTATAAGTTCGAATAAAAAAATTGGCACGCTACTGCATTCTATGGTGAAAACTACATAAAATATTATTGAACTGTTTTTTTTGTATATCTTATACTTATTGAGATAAAGGCATATTTTAAAACCATTTAAAAAAATAAAACTTCATATCATAACTCGGAAATTATAAGTCCGAATAAAAAAATAGGCACGCCACTGCATTCTACGGTGAAAACTACATAAAATCTTATTAAACTGTTTTTTTGTATATCTTATAGTTATTGAGATAAAGTCATATTTTAAAACCATTTAAAAAAATACAACTTCATATCATAACTCGGAAATTATAAGTCCGAATAAAAAAATAGGCACGCCACTGCATTCTACGGTGAAAACTACATAAAATATTATTGAACTGTTTTTTTTTGTATATCTTATAGTTATTGAGATAAAGACATATTTTAAAATAGCCAACAGTTGAAAAACGCCTGATATCTTCTAAACTAATCAAGTTAACCATGATCTGTTTACGTCATTATTAGTATCTCAGAAAAAGAGGTCATGACGTTTATATCATCATGGCACTCTAGAGGTTTTTTTTATTGACATACTGTATATAATTTAATACAAATAATAATATAAAATTGCAAATTAAAACATCAATGATATTCTTGTCGGAGTTACGTGAAGTGTTAGTAATAGAGATGTAAGTAGTTAAATTTCTCAATCTTTATTTATCTAAAAGCTTCACAGCTAGAAACACAATTTTTCAATAAAAAAAAAAAAAAAAATTGTATAAAAACGTAAAGCTAATTTAATATGCTATTCAATGACATAAAAGTATATAGGGTGTTCCATTTAAAAAATTACAACTTCATATCATAACTCGGAAATTATAAGTCCAAATAAAAAAATAGGCACGCTACTGCATTCTACGGTGAAAACTACATGAAATATTATTGAACCGTTTTTTTTTTGTATGTCTTATAGTTATTGAGATAAAGACATATTTTAAAATAGCCAACAATTGAAAAACGCCTGATATCTTCCAAACTAATCAAGTTAACCATGATCTAAGATATTCTTGTTTGAGTTACGTGAAGGTTAGTTTAATGGTAATTAGTTAAGTTTTTCCTTTATTCCTTTTACTTCACTTTTTTATTTTATTTTAATTCTATATGTACATTTCGGGTACAATGTACCCTTTATCAATAGAAAAAACTAATTTAAATTAGTTTTTTCTATTGATAAAGGGTACATTGTACCCGAAATGTACATATAGAATTAAAATAAAATAAAAAAGTGAAGTAAAAGGAATAAAGGAATAACTTAACTAATTACCATTAACCATGATCTGTTTACGTCATTATTAGTATCTCAGAAAAGGAGGTCATGACGTTTACATCAATTTTTTTCTAGCTCTTCAGGTTACCGAGATACCTTATAAAAACATCGAATTTGGGCCACCCTGTACATTTAGAATTAAAATAAAACAGTGAAGATTAAGGAATTTAACTACTTACATATCTAAAATTAAAATGTTTTCTTTTAAGTATACATTTCACGATTTTTCCTTTGCGAATTTTCAGACATTCGCTGTTTATAATAGATAAATCTGAATAATGAATGTTTTAATGGACGTTTCGAAAGCTCTTGCGTATTTAGAGATGTATTACTCAAGAGCAGTAATAATATTTCTTTCTTGGTTATTTATGACGTACAAAATGAGAGGGATTTAAAGCCAATAGATAATGTCGGTTTTATTGATTCGTTTGAAATGCAAAACTAAGTCTAGCGTATATTTCTTTGTTGTACTTTATGAGGGCAGCCCTTAATCGTTTCCGAGCCGTGGCTTGATAGTTTGTTTTTTTTTACCAGCTTTTTTTGCGAATAGAAAGAGTAATTACACTCTTTCCTCTACTGGTATCGAGTGGAGGAGTCTAAAAAATTACAATTTTATTAGTTTATGATAATATTATGTATTTTATAGGCACTGCAAGGTTTTCCTATTAATTTTGATGTATAACTTTCTTTATTTCCTGAATTGTACAGGGTTTTCTATTAAGAGGTTCAACTTTAAATTTCTTGGCATTTTCAAACTGTTGAATAGAGAATATCTCTAGGCCGTGGTTGTTTCACACTTGTCAAGTGAAACGATTGATAATTGGCATACTAAATTTATTTCACTCTTAACAATTGGTTGAAGGTTTCACTTGAAGTTACTGATTTATACGCGTGGCGCATAAAGTAAAATTTCGAGTTTAGAAAAGCCTGAAAATTTGGATTTGCAGGGGCGCGACTCGCTTCGCTCGCGCGCCCCTGCAAATCCAAATTTTCAGGCTTTTCTAAACTCGAAATTTTACTTCATGCTTACTCTGGGAGTGGAATCCCTCGTTGGGCGATCAATCAAAAACTTATTTTGTAGTAAAATCTATGACATAAAATAAATAGAATTGATGCTGTTTTATTTTGTTGTTCAAATTTATAACCAACACAAATTCGTGTGCTTTATTCGGGTTTAAGTAAACTTAGCGTCTACAATTTTAAAATATTAATCACGATGATAGTTATAGAGAATAAACAAACCGTGTTATATTTCACGAAATTGCTAAAGCTTAAATTATACCGAAAATAATGCTCAATAAATAAACTACTACAGAAACAATTTTAATAATAATTTGTTTTACACCGTTGCCGGAGGGCTCCGAGAGCAAGCAGCCCCCTATTATTGATGTAGACGGCTACATGTCGTCTACTGACCTGCCCGGGAAGAGGGGAGCCTCTGAGGCCTCCCTCTCATCGACGGACGATAGTACCGTCGATGAAACGGGTAAAACCACACGAGGGAAGGGTAAAAGAAAACCCGGATGGCAGAAGGGTGTTCCTAGAAAGTAAGATTTCTAGGAATAATCCTCTCCTAATAAAATAAATAAATAAAACAGACAACAAAGACATTTGTCTGTTTTATTTATTTATTTTATTTACATATTTTATTGCTGTGATCGTCCTGACATCAGAGTCTTTTACAACTCTGGTTTTACCTGTGATAATAGTTTTAAGGATCTGTGTTGTTTTGTTTTGGGCATCGGAGTATTTTACAACTCCGATGCTATCAGTGATAATAGTTTCTGTGTTGTTTCTGTCCCGGCATCGGAGTCTTTTACAACTCCGATGTCATTTGTGATATTAGTTTTACGATTTTGTGTCGTGTGTGTGCAGGCAGCAGAGTCTTTTACAACTCTGGTGTCACTTGTGATATTAGTTTTAAGGTTTTGTTGTGTTTGTTTTGGCATCGGAGTCCTTTACAACTCCGATGTCATCCACCCTGTGTTGTTATTAGTGTTATTTATTTTAATTTATTATTATCTGTCTTGTGTGCGTTTAAAATGTCTTCAAAATGGTTGAACAATTAATTCAATGGAACTGTAACGGTTGCCGAACACACTACAATGAGTTGAAACTACTCCTGGCCAGGCACACGCCTTTTTGCGTGTGCCTACAAGAAACGCATTTCAAGCCAGGAGATAGCTTTCAGCTCAGAGGGTTTTCTGTATTGCAAAGGAATGTAGTGCCCAATGTGCGAGCTAGGGGCGGAGTCGCCATGTTTCTGAGAGAAGGCCTCCCTTTTTAGGAGATCCCTCTCAGAACGGCGCTCCAGGCACTGGCCGTACGGATCACTCATCCCATAAAAGCCACAATCTGCACCGTTTATCTTCCACAATTCGATTGGACCCTACAAGACATCGTCGAATTAGTTAACGAGCTCCCCTCGCCGTACATCTTAGTGGGCGATTTCAACGCCCACAACCCATTGTGGGGCTCCCAGAGGAGAGATCCCCGCGGTCGACTCATCGAGGAATTCCTCGATCAGAGTGACGCGGTTCTCCTCAACACGGGAAGCCCCACGCACTTTAGTGCTAGAGGGTCCGATTACTCGGCGATCGACTTGTCGTTTTCATCCCCCCGTTTGGCTACAGGTCTTAAGTGGCAAGTCCTCGACGATCAGCACGGCAGCGATCATTTTCCGATCGCTGTAAAAACCATCGTTCAACGGGTAAGACAGTCAGTCCCCCGGAGATGGTGTCTCGACAAGGCAGACTGGCTTGGATTTCAAGCCACTCTTACCCCGCCTTCGTCACATAGTGACGACGTCGAGACCGCCGTGGAGGATTTCACCAAACGGATATTAGAAGCAGCTGGTAAGTTTATTCCAATGTCTAGTGGGAGAATGGCCGGTCCACCTGTTCCTTGGTGGAACCAAGACATCAAGGTGGCAATTGAGGAGAAGAAAAGGGCACTAAACAGATTTAGACGAGTTCCTACCCAGGAAAACCTGATAGCTTTCAAGAAGCGCCGAGCAATCGCGCGGCGCAAAATTCTTGAAAGCAAAAGGTTGTCTTGGGAGAGCTACGTGTCGACGATTACGGCTACCACACCGGTAGGTGAAGTGTGGAAAAAGGTGGGTGCAATAGCAGGGAAGAAATTCCCAGCGGTAGCACCCATCCTGCACGTGGATGGTCGTGACGTCGTCGACGCAATAGAAATAGCGGATGCTATTGCATCGCATTTCTGCTCCGCTAGCAGCTCTCTCAACTATGAAGAAAGTTTCCTGGGAAATAGGAACAACCGTGAGGTTGCTCTGAACTTCTCATCAAGGGAGTCCTTACCATACAATGTCTTATTCACATTAAAAGAACTGGAAGAGGCAATAAAATCAACGGGTGAGTCTAAAGCCCCGGGACCAGACGGCATTCCATATCAGATGGTCCGACAATTCCCCTCGCGCATGAGGGAGTATTTGTTGGACATCTTTAACCTGATATGGGACAGGGGCGTCTACCCCAGCCAATGGAAATTAGCCATAATTCTGCCTCTTCCTAAACCTGGTAAGGACCCCACCAACGTCAGTAGTTACCGGCCCATTTCTCTTACTAGCTGCTTGGGGAAAGTCCTCGAGAGGATGGTCAACAACCGCCTGGTATGGATGATGGAGACGCGCGGTCTCCTGGCTAAGTACCAGGCTGGTTTTAGAAAATTTCACAGCACGGTTGACCAATTAATCCATCTCGAGAACTCCATCCAGGATGCCTTCTTAGAGAGAAAGCACCTCGTTGCGGTGTTCTTTGATCTCGAGAAGGCATACGATATGACCTGGAGATATGGAGTTCTCCAAAAATTACACCAATGGGGACTGAGGGGCCGTCTGCCCCTCTTCATCGAATCCTTTATGTCCAATCGGTCGTTTACAGTCAGAGTTGGGGATACTGAGTCAGGGCAGTTTGCGCTTGAAAACGGTATCCCCCAAGGTTCAACCATCAGTGTAACCCTTTTCGCTATAGCGGTCAATGACATCGCGATGTCAGTAAACTCCCCTGTACAAAAAAGTCTGTATGTTGATGACTTGGTGATATATATGGCGGGAGATACCATCCCCGCCATTAATCGCCAACTCCAAACAGTCATCGATAAGGTGAACAGCGACGCTGAGTCTCGAGGTTTCCGCTTCTCTGCAGCGAAAACCTCATGTGTACATTTTTGACGACTCAGACGTCCACATCGTGATCCCGTAATGTCTCTACGGGGCACAAGGATACAGGTCGTAGATAGTATCCGATTTCTAGGGCTGAGGCTCGATAGGACTCTTAACTATCGGGCCCATATAGATGAGCTGGTCCAAAGGTCTAAGAAAGCGTTAAACGTCATTAAATGCTTGGCCAGCATCAACTGGGGAGCTGGAAGAGAAGTACTGCTGCGACTGTACACGGCTCTGGTTCTTTCCAGAGTTGACTACGTTTGCGCAGTATACTCCTCAGCAAGAAAGTCCTGGTTGAAAGCCCTAGACGCTGTTCACCATGCCGGTATTAGGTACGCCACTGGAGCTTTCCGGACGAGTCCCGCACCGAGTCTCTGCTGCGAATCGGGCGTCCCTCCTCTAAATGCACGTCGTAACCGCTTTGTATTGCAATACGCAGCGGCCATGCGTGCGAGGAAGGGACACAGGAACCGACGACTTTTTATCACCGACACAGAACAGCAGAGACAATACGCAAGAAAACCTACCGTCAGTAGGCCGGTGTACGTCCGAGCGAAGGAGCTTATGGAGAGTCTACATATCAGTCTACCTAGGGTATTCGAGGTCGGATTTCTGGAGATACCCCCCTGGCTTATGCCAAGGGTTAAGTGTCGAACGGATCTGACCTCACATACGAAAAGCGATATTAGCCCCTACATTCTTAGGGGCAAATTTCATACCATTATCGCTGAATACCCAGGCTCTCCGCGGTTATACACAGACGGCTCGAAGACCGACCATGGCGTGGGCTGTTCCGTCGTCATCGATGGAACGCCACATTCGTGGTCATTACACGGGTCGGCTAGCGTGTATACCGTAGAATTATATGCTCTATACCAAGCTCTTCGCTACTGTTTAATGAACCACCAAAGCTCATTCCTTATTTGCTCCGAGTCTCTTAGTGCCATCCAGAGTATATCGTCGCTATACTCAGTTGATCCGCTGGTCCAGCTCATACAAGCCTCGATATTCGAAATGTCCCGGTTGCGAAAGACGGTCGTTTTCGTCTGGACTCCGGGGCACGTAGGTATCGAGGGCAACGAGCTGGCCGATGAAGCTGCCCGTCAGGCAGCAGAAGCGGACAACATAGATGATGTACCCGTAAGGCCCGACGACCTTATAGGGTACATCAAAGAGAAAATAGTAGAGGATTGGCAGGAGAGTTGGAATGGCTCCGAGAGCAAGCTCAAATCCATAAAGCTCTCCGTGACTCCCTGGCGAACGCCGGTGACTCTTACCAGGAGAGAGGAGGTTGCTCTGTGTCGTTTACGCATAGGGCACACCAACTTAACCTCCTTGTATCTTCTCGCCGACGACGAAGCGCCAGAGTGTCACTTGTGTCACGACCGGTTAACGGTGGAGCATATACTTATAGACTGTCCAGCCTACGCACTTCAGCGTAATAGGCTGAGGCTTGGTGGTGATGTGGCGTCAGCATTGGCAAATTGTAAGGGGTCCGTAGAGAAATGTTTAAATTTCCTACGTGAAACAAAATTATTGAACCGAATTTAGGGTTTGTGTTGTTTATTTTATGTTAACTTATTATAATTTATTGATTGTACTGTTTGGTTTATGTTCAGTGGCATCGAAGTCCATTTACAACTTCGGTGCCGCTTTTTAGCTTGTATTATGTCTCTCTGTGTAAAATGCATCAGAGTCTGTTTACAACTCTGAAGTATTTAGGTTAAGTTTTTAAATAGTCTTTCTTTAGGAACCCGATATCAGGGTCCTTTTACAACCCTGATGTCGTTTTGTCTGTGATATTAGGTTTAAGGTCTAGTAACTCGTTGTGTCGTGATAGGCTCCGGTATCAGGGTCATTTACAACCCTGGTACTGTCCCTAGTCTGTGATACTAAATGTAAGCTATATGTTTTTACATGCCTGACTTGCCTGTCTTTATATTGTTGTCTTGTGACTTAAGTCAGTGCATATCAAAAGACTAGACCGGCCAATGACCCTAGCAGTCGACGCCGGTAAAGTGGGAGGGGTTTTAGTGGGTAGGCTTCCAGTCGCCTTTTGACTGGAAGGAGTCCCACACTCTGTCCGTAAGTGGATTTCCCTTTCCACACCACAAAAAAAAAATAATAATAATAATAATTTGTTTTATAACTTAAAATTAACCAGTGCAATTTAAAATATGAATATGATAAAATAGCTATTAAGACATCTAGTGTTTTATGAAGGATTTGAAAATTGAGATTGAAGTTTAAATTCGAGCGACCGTAGGGAGCGAGAATTTATTAGACCGAGATTTTTAAATCCATAAAACACGCGTTGTCTTCAAGATTTTTTCCAACACTATTTTTGCAGTAAATATCGATAATTTCAAAAATAATTAATCTGTAAAATAAGATAGCGTTGACAGTGTCCCTAGTTTTATGCAAAGCAGTGTATATACAGGGCTATTCAAAATGAAGATCGAAACTTCATCCGTGACGTCGTCGTCAAATCGGCAGCATTTCGATACCTTAATCGTGATGACGTCCTAATCGAATAGGCAACAATTCAAAACCTCACACGTGACGACGTCGTCATCGAATAGGCATACATGCAATACCCAAATCGCGACGACGTCGTCATCGAATAGGCATACATTCGATACCCAAATCGTAACGATGTCTTCAGCGGACAGGCAACTGTTCAAACCTTTAATCAATGAAATAAAACACTTTAACTTTATTTGTATAACACAGTGATGGGGAAACAACGGCCCGCGGGCCAGGTCCGGCCCGCGGAAAGGTTTAATCCGGCCCGTTTAAGAGTGCCGTCGTGAGAATGTTTGAACGCGTTCTTACTTCGTAATGTGACGACCCGCATAAAAACTACCTACCTACGATTAAGCATTATTCTTTGGCCCGCTACGATTGTCTGGTTATTACAAATGGCCCGTCTTAAAAAAAGTTTCCCCACCACTGGTATAACACACTATTTTTATTTTCGTGATTGCAGTTTCGGCAATTCAACTTGCCATTATCAAACATTATTATCTGATTGATAATGGCAAGTTGAATTGCCGAAACTGCAGTCACGAAAATAAAATTAGTGTGTTATACAAACAAAGTTAATGTGTTTTAGTTCATTGAATTAACATGTATAACGAAGTAGAAGCCTCCACAGTTCATAATTTAAACCTTCAATCGTCGCTGAATCGGCTGCAAATCGATACCGAAAATTAAAACCAATCGTGACGACGTCGTCATCGAATAGGCAGCATTTCGATACCTTAATCGTGATGACGTCCTAATCGAATAGGCAACAATTCAAAACCTCACACGTGACGACGTCGTCATCGAATAGGCATACATGCAATACCCAAATCGCGACGACGTCGTCATCGAATAGTCATACATTCGATACCCAAATCGTAACGATGTCGTCAGCGGACAGGCAACTGTTCAAACCTTCAATCGTCGCCGAATCGGCTGCAAATCGATACCGAAAATTAAAACCAATCGTGACGACGTCGTCATCGAATAGGCAGCATTTCGATACCTTAATCGTAATGACGTCCTAATCGAATAGGCAACAATTCGAAACCTCACACGTGACGTTGTCGTCATCGAATAGGCATACATGCAATACCCAAATCGCGACGACGTCGTCATCGAATAGGCATACATTCGATACCCAAATCGTAACGATGTCGGCAGCGGACAGGCAACTGTTCAAACCTTCAATCGTCTCTGAATCGGCTGCAAATCGATACCGAAAATTGAAACCAAACGTGACGACGCACACAGGTCGAAACGCTCGTTCTAGCTGAACATTTCGTCGAAAATCAACTGTTTAGAAAACAGTTTTTTTGTTGGAATATGGGTAGTTCAATGTCCGGAGGATGCGCAGGTAATGTCACAAACCCCTCCGACATTTGGTCCAGTGGTTATCAGTGCCCAAAGTGCACGCATCGTTTATGTCGTGCAGATGTGGATTTTACGCGCTCCAAACGCCTACGTTTAATTATTTTTTTTACATTTGTGTTTCGTGCAAAATTT
The DNA here is from genome assembly GCA_932526585.2 of Philonthus cognatus. Taxonomy (NCBI): domain Eukaryota; kingdom Metazoa; phylum Arthropoda; class Insecta; order Coleoptera; family Staphylinidae; genus Philonthus; species Philonthus cognatus. The sequence continues at coordinate 1,825,913 of OW052243.1, forward strand.
AAATTAAAGATGGATATATATTCTACTGGTATGTATACATCAGAGTTTTAAATATTTTTTATATAACTTTAGTCAACACATAAATACAGTAATTTCAATTAAGTGAAGAATCTTACAGTAAAATTTTACAACGTAAAACTTGAAAAAGGTTAAAGTATACAATATTAGCCGATATTAGTGATGAATCTTGGTTTTTTATACATAATAACTATATAGTTTATTATATAAATAATATTTAGACACCCGTGTTGGCCCGTTCACAAGCAATGATTTTTTTTAGGTAGCGTAACCGTTTCTCGGAGAGCATTATTCGATGTTTGGGCGCGCTCAGCCAACGCTAGAACAAACAAATAAAGCAGTCTCCCGCTTTGTGATTGACATTATGAATAACAATATCGATGTATCGCACACTGAAAATTTAGATTCATTGATGAATTAAATAAATAATTTTACCTCACAATTGAGAATCAAATGACAAACCGTTCATAATACACTTTCAAATTTTGAAAATAAATATTCTCAGTGGTTAAACGGAATGGAAGTATTCTCTAATGAAAGTTTACGAAATGAACCCCAACCTGGATGTTCTAGTGGTAAATCCAGAGGTCCGTATAAATCATTCACGGACTTGACGAACGTCTCAAAAAAAAACGGAAAGTTATGCCACTACTTGAAAATTACTCCCAGGAGGAACTTTCATTTGCCACCCGGGTCAGTCTTCGTGCATCTGGAAAAAGGGATAGTGCTAAGATGGTCGAAGAAGTCACGGAGCATTCACCGACAAGAGCTTCAAAAATAAAACGAGCGTGGAAGTCTCCAATGAAGCAACTAATTAAATATACACCCGAAGAAGCGCTTGCATTATATGTTGATGGGGATTTCAGCAAGCATTCCTATAAATTGATGCAGTCTGGAGCCAAGGTACATCATGCAAACATTTACCCAAGCTATGATACTATTTTACAAACAAAAAAAGCGTGTTATCCCGCAGCAGAAAGTATTACAATTACAGATACTTCTGCACAAGTTTCAATACAAGCGCTTGTGGATCACACAAGTAAACGCTTATTAACTTCAATAGAAGATTTACTCGGTAAAAATGATGGAGAAATTGGAACTGAATTTAAAATTATTTATAAATGGGGCTGCGATGGCAGCTCTGGACATTCGCTGTATAAGCAAATATTTTCAGATTTTGAAAATGCCTCTCAAACTGATGAGTTTTTATTTTCGGCTTGTCTGGTGCCTCTTCAAATAAAATCCTCAAAAGATGATGCAATTGTCTGGCAAAATCCCAAGCCCTCATCTACTAGATTTTGCAGGCCAATTAAAATAATGTTTAAAAGGGAAACGAAGCAATTAATAAAATCTGTTGTAAATGATATAGAACATGAAATCAACGAAGTTTTGCCAACTCAGTGTGTTGTTAATGGCATACATTTTATTATAAACCATTGTTTCAAGTTGACAATGATCAATGGAAAAGTTTTTAGCATTATAACTGATTCGTCATTTCAAACTTGTGCTATTTGTGGGGCTTCTCCTAAAATAATGAATGACATTAGGAAGGTAAAAGGTTTACCTAAAATCGATAGATTTTATGAATATGGTATTTCATCTCTACATGCGTGGATTCGTTGCTTAGAATGTCTTCTTCATATAGCGTATAGACTTGGTGTAAAGAAATGGCAAATTCGTGAGACGGGTGATAAAAATACAGTAGAGACAAGAAAACGTCAAATTCAAAAGGATTTAAAATTACAATTAGGTTTACTAGTTGATGTAGTCAAACCAGGGTTTCTGACAACCAACGACGGCAATACTGCTAGTCGATTTTTTGAAAATTATACATTAATTGCACAAATTACAGGTTTGGACGAACATTTAATCAAAAGATTAAAAATTATTTTACAAGTCATTTCATGCGGACAAGCCACACATGTTGATGTATTTCGGGAGTATCTGGAAGACACCGCAAATCTGTATGTAAAGTTGTACCCATGGTACTACATGCCTGCTAGTTTGCATAAACTATTAATTCATGGGGCTGACATAATTCAATCTGCAACGTTACCAATTGGGATGTTGTCGGAAGAGGCATTATAAGCTCGAAACAAAGACTTGCGAAGGTACCGAGAGCGTCACACCAGAAAATGTTCAAGAATACAAACTATAACGGATCTTTTCCATACGCTTTTATATTCCTCTGATCCTCTGATATCAAGTTTGTCAAAAAACATATATTTCACGACCGCTTACTATTAAAAAATTGGACACAGGGGTGTTAAAGTTATTAGCAGAACAAGAACAAGCATCTTCACCAGAGGATTCTGACTCCGAATAATTTCTGGCTTCGGTGTAAATTGTTTGCATGATGTGCCCAGGTTCTTTATACTGCTTGTATATATTGTATAATATTATTTATAGATATGTGTGCAATTTTGATTTATTTGTTCCAATTTGAAAAATTTTATAATTAAATAAAACATTTATCAAAGTATTTTATTTTCAGTTTTTTCATAATTAAAATGGAAGGGGTTGTAATATAATTACTATTTTTAGATACAAATCATAGAACAAAAGTGCTTATAGTGAAATTATCTAAAAAAAAAATTAAATAATTTTTCCCTAAAAATAAATATAAAAATTGGGGTTGTGGGGGGGGGGGGGGGGTAGAAGGGGATAAATATTTAATATTGAGTAATTTATATATTTAATCAAATATTTTCTTCGACTGCGAAGAATTTAAAGTAGACTAAAACGCTTTATAGCGAAATGTTCAGCTAGATTGTGTGTTTCGACCTGTGTGCGACGTCGTCATCGAATAGGCATACATTCGATACCTAAATCGCGACTACGTCGTCAGCGAACAGGCAGCTGTTCAAACCCTCAATCGTAACGATGTCGTCAGCTATTTATTGGACGACTTTCTGCAGAAAGGAATCAGTTCATAGGTAAAAATGAATGAGCTGGTTTTAATCTACAGATAACGGTCCAATTAATAAAATAAAAATCATCAAATGTAATTAATGTATCTTTTTTGTAAAATATATAAAATTTGTAATACATAGGGTTATTCAAAAAGAAAATACAGATTTCAAACAACTACAAAAGATAGAAACACAATTCCAACGTTCCTGAAAAGAGAAAAGTTAAATTTTTATGCATTCAATTTGACGACTAAGTGTTACACGACAAATATCAAAAAGGTGGCTCATTTCTTGCCACACACGAATCAGCTGGTCTCTAGTTATCGAATTTTCAGCTTCAACAATTCGATGTCGCATATTTTTAAGAAAGGGTTCTTTTCGTAAACTGTACCAATACGCTTGAAATTGTCATTCGATGTGCGTGGACATGCCGTGTTTTTCTGTTTGCAGATGCAACCATCGTTTTCGAATTTTCGATACCACTGGTAAATCTGCTCATGACAAGGCGGTTGTTTATCAAACTGACGGCGAAAAGCACGTTGAACTTCAATAATGGGCTCTAGTTTTGCTAACTGCAGCACACAAAATGCGTTTTCTTGTTGTGTCGCCATTTTACAATCAACATGACAATGCGCAAATGCTGCCGTGGACTGTTTAAATTTTAAACTTTGTTCAAGAAAGTTGGAATTATGGTTCTACCTTTTGTAGTTTGAAAGATATAAATGTTTGAAATCTGTTCATTCTTTTTAAATAACCCTACATATTACAAATTTTATATATTTTATAATAAAGAGATATTCATTACATTTTATGATTTTTATTTTATTAATTGGACCGCTTTCTATAGAATGAAGCCAACTCATTCATTTTTATTACTTTCCCCCGTATGAAATACAAAGGGAAAGTATTGTTTTCGTGAAAATTTTCGAATCAAAAATTTTAGCGGAAATATCCGTTTTGAGGTCCCCTGAGTCGAATAAGACCATTTTTGAAAAATGTCTGTCTGTCTGTCTGTGTGTCTGTGTGTGTGTTTGTGTGCGCTGTACCGCAAAAACCGCTAAAGATATCGAGATGAAACTTGAAACTTAAGCTTTTTGTTACAATCGGAAGAACTGAAAAGCTTTTGGTGATGTAATATTTTTGGGGTGTTAGTGAAATAAAGTTCAAATTAACACACACACAATTTATTGTTAATACGATGCACACAACGGACAATTTAATTAACAACTGTACCGGATCCGAAGATGATCCGCAGCATTGATATTCGTGCATCTTCGTACACCGTAGATGGCGCGAATATCAATATGCATATTAAACATAATTCGTATACATCACATCTCCTCCTGCTTAACTTAAAAATACATTTTTTACTTAATCAATAATGAAGTCTTTCAGGTGGGGCACGTTTTCTACGTGGCCTCACTGGCGGAGATACACTAAGAGTAGTTTCAATGGGATCAGAAACAGATGATGAGTCCATTGATGTATTTACCACTTCAATTGTTTTTGACTCTAATTCAACTTCATTTACGGAATCTGGTTCTGCGCACATTTCACTTTCACTAATTCTATCGCCGTCCCGAACTTCACTAGATTGCGGAGGCTCGTAATGCACTTGTAACAGTTGATTGACATGGCGTTTCCATAACGTATTACCAAATTTAACGTCATACGTATTTACACCCAATCTTCTGTTAATTAAAGCCGGCGCCCAAGTTGGTTTTACGCTACGATAATCTCGTGCCAAAACATGTTCACCCTGCTCAAAATAAACATTTCTTTACACAATGAAACACTTTTAACTTTGTTTGTATAACACGTTTTATTTAATGTGACTGCAGTTTCGACAAATTTAGCTTGTCATTATCAAACTAATAGAAGAATCATTCGATAAATGTAATATTAATGTCACAGTAAAAACAGAATTTTTGGATTGCTTAGAAATCATCTTAAATAATAACTTTTTCTCATTTAACAATACATTTTTTAAACAAACAGAAGGCCTAGCAATGGGGTGCCCTTTAAGTCCATTGCTAGCAGATATATTTATGCATAATTTTACAAAAATAATATTAAATTCGCCACTAGCTAAAAAACATATTAAAATGTGGCACCGTTACGTCGATGATATATTGGCTTGTTTCCAGGGAACTGATAGACAACTCACTCAATTTTTAGATTTCATAAATAAACTTCACCCTAAAATTAAATTCACAGCTGAAACCGAAATCAATAACAACATTAAATATTTAGATCTGTCTATTACCAGAATAAATAACAAACTCTCTTTTGACATTTTTAGAAAACCTTCCTTTACCGACTCAATTATCCCTAACCATTCCAGACATCCCTATAAACATAAAATTGCTGCATTCAATTCAATGATTCATAGAGCCTTAAAAATCCCTTTGTCAGCTAATTTTTATGGTTGTGATTTGGTTGATAGACTTCTTAAAAAACAGAAATTTAATAACATCAAACATCTATTATACGCTGGAATATCATTTGAAAAAGAAACAATTAAATATAAATCGTTAACTTATTTTGGTAATGTCAGTTTTCAAGTTAAAAATATCCTAAAAAAGCATAATATTCAAGTTGCATTTAAACCGTACTGTAAAATCAATAACCATATCTTTAATAGTAAAACAAAATTAGATAAATTTAATAAATCCGGAATATATAAATTAACTTGCGGAGATTGTCAAGGGATATACATTGGCCAATCTGGTCGTAATTTCAACATAAGATTGAGGGAACATTTGCGCTCTTTTCGGCTTAAACAGAGTGATAAGTCGTCTTTTGCAAAACACCTTTTAGACGAAAATCACACTTTTGAAAAAGATGTACTTACCATAATCCATCATGCCGAAAAGGGTCGTAAAATGAATTTGCTAGAAGCACTAGAGATACACAAAGCCCGCGCTAATCCGGGAATTCCCTTAATTAACGACCAGGTTGACCTAATGTACACCCCCATTTTTACCGCTGTCTTGTAATTGTGTATATATACCTGTAAAACCTCTAGTTTAAGTTACTCCATGTTTGATAATGACAAGCTAAATTTGTCGAAACTGCAGTCACATTAAATAAAACGTGTTATACAAACAAAGTTAAAAGTGTTTCATTGTGTAATTAACATGTATAACGAAGTAGAAGCCTCCACAATACAGAAACATTTCTTTTCCCCTTAAAATATTTTTTATTTCTATTATGGCTAGATGTTAGGTTGTTTCTGACACACTCTAAATCTTTAGTTGGTCTATACACATTATTAGGTTTAATTAAATCTAAGCGTGTCCTTAAGGGACGACCTAACATCAGCCTTGCTGGTGACTCGCCAGTAGAACAGTGTTCGGTATTCCGGTAATGGATTAAATATCTGGCTAAAATTACCTTTACGTCAATATTATTATGTAATTTAAATTCTTTTAACAGATAAGCTTTTAAGGATTTAACACTATTTTCAGCCGCGCCATTTGAAGAGGGATTATAAGGCGGAGAATTAATATATTTTATATTATTCCTATTTAGAAATAGTTTGAATTCTTCCGAAACAAATTGACGGCCATTATCGGATACAATTACCTTAGGAATACCAAACCTTGCAAATACTTCTCTGAGCTTCATTATAGTTTGTTCTGACGTAATCTTTTTAAGTGGAAATACCTCTAACCATTTCGAGAACGCATCAGTAATTACTAAATAATTTAAACCACGTAATGGTCCTAAAAAAGCCAGATGTAACCGTTCCCATACTAAAATTCAATTGATTATATTCTTCTTCTACTTCTTCAATTTCCTTATTTTTTACAGGCATTCTCGATAAGAAATCAGCATTATTTTCTTTTGATTTAATATATTTAATATTAAAATCGAATGCGGATAAAAACAAGGCATATCTTTGAAGCCTGTTCGCTGCCATCATAGGGATACCTTGTTTAGGGCCAAAAATCGAAACTAATGGTTTGTGATCGGTTAACAGTTCAAACTTACGACCGTATAAATATTGGTAAAATTTCTTGACGCCGAACATTATCGCCAAAGCCTCTTTATCTATTTGAGAATATCGAGATTCGGCCGACGATAAGGTTCGTGATGCATACGCAACTGGCCGCTCTACGCCATTTTCGTACACATGGGATAAAATGGCTCCCAACCCATATTGCGATGCATCGACTGTTAACCGAACATTCAAATCCGGATTATAATGCACTAAAAATGTACTTGAAGCTAGTATTTTTTTTACCTTTTCAAACGCGGCTTTGCAGTCACTTGACCATACCCAAACTTGATCTTTTTTAATCATTTTATATAAGGGATGAACCATCGATTTGTGCCCAATCTACCTAATATAGATTGGGCACAAATCGATGGTAAAAATTAACCATTCCTAAAAATGATTTCAATTCAGTTATATTTTTAGGAATCTCCATCTTTATAATTGATTCTATAACTCTCTGTGATTTATGTAACCCATTTTTATCTATAATATGACCCAGATATTCAATTGAATTTTGAAAAAAAGCACATTTCTCCTTCTTAATAGTTAACCCTGAATTACTTAGTATTTTCAAAATGGAATGTAAACGGACTAAATGCTGTTCTTTGGTTTTACCTGTTACCACAATGTCATCCAAAAAACTACATACCCCATCCATTTTTCCAAATAACCCTTCCATTATCCTTTGAAATTGCGCGGGGGCACTAGCTATGCCGAACGGCAATCTATTATAAATAAATAGTCCCCTATGAGTGGATATAGCAGTATATTTCTTTGATGAGTCTTCTAAAAGTGCTTGCTGATAAACATGTGACAAGTCAATTTTTGAAAATTGCTGTCCCCCGTGCAATTTCGAAAATAACTCATCAATTCTCGGCAACGGATAACGATCCATATTTACATGAGGATTTACTGTTATCTTATAATCGCCACAGATTCTCACTTAGTTATCCTTTTTAAATATTGGCACAATTGGGGTGCCCCAATCACTGTGCTCCACTGGTGATAAAACACCAGCCTTAATTAACCTATCTAATTCAGTGTCAACTTTGCTTTTTAAAGCGAATGGTAATGCTCTAGCTCTAAACAATTTTGGAGATGCATTTTCTCTAATATTTAAGCTAAGTTTCTTTTTATTAAAGGTTTCTAGCTCCTCTGAAAATACTTGAGGGTACTGTTTAATCAGTTGTTCCAAATCTGTATTATTTCTAATATAATTTATTTCTTGAAATCCTAAATTGAATTTATTTACAAAATCCCGTCCTAAGAGTGGTGGGCCACCATTTTTTATTATAAATAACTTAATTGTGCAAGTTTTATTGTTATAAGTAACAGTACTTTCGCCTATGGGAGAAATGTTTCCACCTGTATAATTTGTTAAAATTTGCTTAGTTTTGACTAAAGGGCAAACATTTTTAAATTGGGTTTCCCAAGTTCTGCACGAGATCACCGAAACAGCGGCACCTGTATCAAGTTCCATCTGCAGTGGAATATTGTTTATCAAAACATCAATTGCGATTGGTGAATTACGTTTATTTGAAATTGAAAATAATTCCATTGCAGATGCACTCACATAATGAACATTAGATTGCGGCGTTTTACATACTTTGCTTAGATGTCCTTTCTTCCCGCAGCTGTTACAAATGCATTCTTTATACCGGCACTCATTTGACGTGTGACAGCGCGCGCATCTCTGGCTTGGGACCGTCCTCGATGTCGATCCGCGTCCGATGTTGTTCTTCTTATCAGGATGCTGACCTCTGCTGAAGGAACCGCAGGCGGCGGCGCCGACGCCTCCTGATGATCCTCGTTGCCCCAGCTTGTAGAGCGGCTCCGTCTTAACTCTCCTAGCTGCTTCCTCCACTTCATTAATTCCATATCCTAGTTGTGCTGATGCAGACGTCTTTGCGATTTCCAACGCCATTTTGAACGTTAGCGTATCGTCCTCTGCAAACAGCCGATCCCGTATTTTCCCAGCTTCTAGGCCCATAATGAATTTGTCCCTTAATGCTGTATCCAGGTACTGACCAAATTTGCAATCCATAGAAAGATGTTTTAGTCTCGATGCCCATTCTTGAAGCGATTCGGGATAGATTCGATGTGCTGCGTAGAATTTGAAACGCTCTGGGAATATCGCCTTTTTTTCTGAATAAAACTCTTCCATATTCTTCACAATTTCAGCGTAATCACTGGCACTAGGTAGGGTCGGTGAAGTTAGGTCCGCTAATAGTTTATAGGCACTTTGCGATAAACTATTTAGCATTATTGCGCGCTTTATCGAATTATCGGTAATCGAATTTGCTATAAAAAACTGTTCCATTCTTTCTTTATGAATAAACCACTCGTGCTCTTGTGGATCAAATTCACATTGAATTCCGATGGTCACTTTTTGTTCCGACATCGCTCGTGGTCACTCCACACAAATCCACTTTAATCCACACACTCGCGTATTAGAAATACTTTTAACTCGCCCAGTTAAATATAAAGGTCTTTTTTCCTCGTCGCCACTGTAATATTTTTGGGGTGTTAATGAAATAAAGTTCAAATTAACACACACACAATTTATTGTTAATACGATGCACACAACGGACAATTCAATTAACAACTGTAGCGGATACGAAGATGATCCGCAGCATTGATATTCGCGCATCTTCGTACACCGTAGATGGCGCGAATATCAATATGCATATTAAACATAATTCGTATACATCACAGGTGAAAATCGGAAAACCGGAAGTGGTACTTTACTCTTAGCGTTTTTCAGTTTTTTCAGATTTTTTCAATAAATGTTCATCAAACAAAAAATTCTTTCAAATAAAAGTTGTAGATAATAACAAAATTAAGATGTATTGTTCACTTCTTTTTTGTCATAGCACTCTTAGTTTTTGAGATATTTAATAAATAGTGTTTTTTATCTAGTCACTGATTTGTGTCAGTGTGTGTGTTAATACAATTGGAAAATGTTTCAAATAAAAGTTGTAGGTAATGAAATATTAATGATTTTTTGTAGATTCACTTTTTGTCATAGCACTCTTAGTTTTTGAGATATTCAATAAATAGTGTTTTTTTATCTAGTCATTGGTTTGTGTCAGTATGTGTTGATCCAATTGAAAAATGTTTTAAATAAAAGTTGTAATTATCAAAAAGTTGAAGACATTTTGAAAATAATAATGCTACAAATATTTTTAAGTGATTTAATACGCAATTTACGGGGGAAAGTACTATGATGGACACATCACCATTTTACATATGAACTGGTGTTACCGGTGGTTCACCGTAAGCGCCGTCAACTCAGAGATTTTTATTAGCTGCCGCGTAATTACGGAACTATAGCATCGGTCCCATTTGTTCTCAATACATATTTTTACTTTTCCTAATCGCTTCTTTCATTTAGTTTCCGAATGAGTAAAGTTCGTAACATGCATTGATTATTTTAGATTAAGGATTATAGTTTGTAAGTCTTTCCAATTATAAAATGTAAACCATTTCAAAAATATTTTTAAATTCAAATTATAACTTATTTCATCCTCAATCGAACACTTTTCCAATTAATAATATACGATGAGGATTTTACCAATCAGAGCGATTTGAATGAGGCAAACGATAAATTCGTAAAAGTGAGTATTTTAATAAAAACAATGTTAAAAAAAATAATCTTTCGAGAAGATATAAAAAGCTAAACATTAGGTTATTAAGAATTAAACAGGCTTTCATTCAGGTTATTTCACGTTTTTGTAACTTAAAAATTACGTCCGATATAAACATTTTTAATTTTATAAAATTCTCACGAGTGTTTTCCACTCCCAGGTTGAGCATGAAGTAAAATTTCGAGTTTAGAAAAGCCTGAAAATTTGGTTTGGTCGCGCAGCGCGAAGCGCGGAGCGGCCAAACCAAATTTTCAGGCTTTTCTAAACTCGAAATTTTACTTCATGCGCCACGCGTATAAAACACTGATTTAAAGTGATGTTAAAAATATACATCTCTTCTTGTATTTTGATTTTATGAATTATTTGGATAAAATGTATTTTTTGTTTACACACCAAATTACGCCCATAAAGAGATTTCTTAGAAACAATCCAATTTTTTTGGACACTTACTTTTACACTCATGTGTAATTGGAATGTTTTTAGGAGAAGTTTTGGAATGTGAATTAATTTAATATTCAATTCACATTCCGAGGCTTCTCCCAAAACTATTACAATTTATAAAAAGCAATGTGGTGCGGCGATGAATTTTATTAACAAAGTGTGCGCGATGCTGTGGTAATGATATCAACAAATAATAAAAAATGCAAATTTTTATCGAAACCAAGAAGAACGTTCCAATCTTTCTTAAGTTGAAAAATCCAGATTCCTACACAACACATACGTTTCTTCGCAGTTCTGCAACCCTCCTAGTTCAGGTAAACTCTACTATTTGACGAATAAAGCACTAATAACCTTTCTTCACACTGTTATTTGAATTACCAAATGTACATTTCGGATACAAAGTGACCATTATCAATGGATTAACACAACTCTAGTATCAAACAAGATAAATTCAAATTGAAAACTATTTAAATTCGAGAAAATAAGCTTACGCTTCTTATAGTTTGCACACACAAAACTATTCGTGAAAATGCAAACAGTGTCTTAATTAATAAGACAATTTAAGACGATAAATATATATGGCCTAAATAATTTGACCCAAATTGTTACATTTGCAGTAAGTTACTGTATGTAACAGCAAACACTTGTTGTATAATTCAATGTCCGTCGGGGTATTAGCCCGAGAAGTAGTTGTTTCAATGAGTGTTTGATATAGTCTTTGTAAGACTAACTTGTTGTAGATTGCGAAAAGAATCTCGGCACTTTTAATGTTTGAAGTATTCTGCAACCAAGAATTGGCAATTTCATTTATACGATAAATATCCATTGAAACAACTACTTCCCGTGCAAATACACCTCCGGATATTGAATTATACAATGAAACATTTAAAATCTTATTTAATATGATTTGTTACAACGCTTTAGTATATTTAAAAAAATTGAATTATGAAAAAAAAACTACGCTGTAGGCTCAGATATTACTACTTTGAAGACGCAAAAAAAGTTCAACAGTTGCGGAGTCCTATATACAAGAGTCGTTTAGAGAAAGGAAAATAAATGCCAGAAAAGTGTTTGGGGCCGAAACGAGTAAAGAAGTGATTACAACAGAATATGAGAATGGAACAAGAACTGATGAAGAGAAAAATATAGAAAAATCACAAGAGAAAGATTTAGAAATACTTAAAGAGAAAGCAGAATTACACTTTTACAATTGTAATTTTTATTTTTTAAAATCGTTCACAGGCAATTTATTAATAAAATTTATAAATCTTGATGCGTGATTTAATCCTCAATGACAACGTGTTCTATGAAAAAAAAAAAGTGTTTTAAAGGCACCATAGGATGTTTATATGCACCATTGTAACAGTATAAAATAATAGTGTTGGAAAAATGTCTTCAAATATTCCATTCTTTTAGAAGAAGTCACTTTTAAAGTTTTGATCATCGAATCACAATTTCTCACGCCTCTGAAAGCGAAACTGTAATTACGAGTTATATGTAAATATTAGTTAGCTATTGGTTTTATATCTTATGTATCCAACCGACCTGTTTCTGTTGCCATAGATGTATATTTTTGTATATTTCTTGTGGTGTATAGAAATAAACGTTATTATTATTATTATTATACCAACTCCATCTTAATTTGAAGCCTTTAATAACATCTGATTAAAACAAACAAAACCTTAATACAATTTTTAGTTCCTCCTTAATTAGTCTGGGGAGTTTTAGGTGAAACACCTAGTGTTGGAAAAATGTCTTAAAATATTCCATTCTTTTAGAAGAAGACACTTTTAAAGATTTGATCATCGAATCACAATTTCTGACGCCTCTAAAAGCGAAACTGTGATTACGAGTTATAAAATAAGATGGAATTGGCATCTTAATTTAAAGCCTTTAATAACATCTATTGGCTAAAACAAACAAAACCTTAATAACATTTTTAGTTTCTTGTTAATGAGTCTGGAAAGATTTTTTTTTAAATTCTTTATTAGTGTATTAAAAAAATCCTTACACAAGTCTAGTGAATAGTATACAAGATAAATATTAAGTATGTAATAGTGATAATAACATAATAAAATAAGATGAAACCTGAGAATGTGTGTATAATTAAACAAATACTAATAACAATCTACTATAAATTAGTCAATAAATAAGATTAAATTGAATATATAAATTCGATAAAATTGAATATACCTATAAGTAAGATAAAATGAATTATATAAATAAGATAAAATTTAATATATAAATTTAAAAACGGACTATTTCATTAAACAATACCTCCAAAAGTAATAAATTCCTCGATGTTGTAAGGCGATAATTCCAGCAGAAATTCTTTAATGACATTTTTAAATTTAATAAAATATAAATTACGTGTATTTTCTGATAATCTATTAAACAGAAGCTGGCCGAAATAATTAGTTCCCGTTTGTGATTTTTTAAGTCTAATTTGGGGTAGCTTTATTTCCTTTCGGTGTCTGGTAGGATACTCATGGTGTTCATGAGTTGTGTACGCGTGTAAGTTTCGTTTGACGTAACATAAACACCCCAAGATAAATATGGCTGGTAAAGTAAGAATACGAAGTTGTTTGAATTTTTCCTTACAGTCGTCTTGGTATCCAAGTCCGGTAAGGGTGCGAATAGCTTTGCGCTGTAAGCCGAAAAGCCTGTGTCGAGATGCCGAATGACCCCACACCAGAATACCGTATTGGAGATGGCAATAACAACACTCGTAGTACACAGTTTTGAGTATCCATCCAGACATCGAATTTGACAGACTGTTTAACCGATAAATGCCCCAAGACATTCTTTTTGCTATTTCAGCACCATGCTGTTCCCATTTTAGTGCATTGTCCAATTGTATGCCTAGGAATTTTGTGTTCGCGGGCTGGACAGCATCTGTTTTCTTTAGTGTAAAAATCATATTTACGGTTTTAGACGGATTAACCGTAAGCTTATTCATGTTAAAAAATTGTTCAGCATTAAGAAGGGAAGTTTTGTTTTTGTCTTGAACATCTACTAGGGAGGATGCTACATTGACAATTGTTGTATCGTCCGCAAAAAGAAAAATATCACAATTTTGTAGGTGCAAGGGAAAGTCATTAATATATATCAAAAATAATAACGGCCCTGGCACCGATCCTTGTGGTACTTCATGACTAATTCGTCGGAAACTCGATGACTTCCCCCGAATGCATACTTTCTGTCTTCGATTGGATAGGTAAGATTGAATTAGATTACAGCTTACTTTATCAAACTTGTATTTGCGCAGTTTTTCAACAAATACAGAATGTTGAACGCAGTCAAATGCCTTGCTTAAGTCCAGAAATGAGGCTAATGCATATTGACCACGCTCAAAACATTCCAGAGTATTTTGAACAAAGGCTTCAATAGCCAAGGTAGTAGATCGATGTTCTCGAAATCCAAATTGTTCTTTATTTAGTAATCCTTCATGTTCAAGAAAAAATGTTATTTGTTTCGTGATTACTTTCTCAATAATTTTAGAAATGATCGAGACCAAAGATATTGGTCTGTAATTATCAATAAGATTGGCATCACCCTTTTTGACAATTGGTATTACCTTTGTAAGTTTTAGTTCATCGGGGAATTCACCCGTAATAAGTATTTGGTTTACTAATTTAGTGAGAGGTAATATAATTATATCCTTAACTGATTTTATTAAATTACTGGAAAGACAATAGATATCCAAGCTTTTGTTATTTTTCAGATCATCGATCGCATCTCTAATATCTATCTCTGACACCTTTTTAAAAGTGAATTGGTTTGCCATGTATGGTGTGAAGTTGGTTGGGTCAAATTTATCAGTCGGAAACTTACTCAGTAATTGATCCGCCACACCCGTAAAAAACAAATTAAAATCTTCACATGAAATATCACAATTAATATCACAGCTTGTTGTATTTTTGGCAATGTTAAGGGGATTATCGCAGTGTAACACGCCGATCGTGTTGGAAAGACCCACATAGTTTAGAGTAGCTCATCCGATGCCAAATTTACAGCACAAGTGGGGAGAATATAGTCAGAGAGAAAAGCGGCAGTCAGTTCGCTGTGCATTTGTGCATTGCTCCTTGGCATGAACGGATGGGGTCTCGCGTCGCGTGGAATAGACGAAAAAAACAAAGCGTATAAAAAAGACGGATCGAACGAAAGTGTCGATTCGTATTATTTAAACACGCTGATAATACATACAAGCTATGTATTGTTTTCAATTCGTTAGAAAGCGTTATCGGATCCTGTGTTATTTTTCGGTATTTACAAAACTGATGATTCTTATTCTTGTCATTATAACACATTATTTTTACTTTTAAGACTCCAGTTTCGACAGCCGAACAAACTATGTGTTTTATTTTATTAAATTATAGATTATTTCTTAAAAATATAATAATAAAATAATTCATGTTCATAAGCTCATTGTGAATATTTATATGCCGCACATATATGAAAAAAAAAACATAGGATTTTCAATCATATTTTTTAAATGGGAATATTATCTTCCCTAACTGCTATTGCCATGAAAATAATGTGTATTAATTTGGCCTCTGCCCAATTGGGTAAATACCCCCAATTTTGGGGAGAATTTCAATTCATATTCGGTCAAATATTCTAGTTTTTATGAATGCAACAAATAAATAATAGATTGAAAAAAATTAAACGGAAAGCTGCCCTGTTTTTTTTATGTTTAGTACAGGGTTTACAAAATGATGATGTGTATAAATAGGCTCAGTCAACTTAGCCCCCCGAAGTTCGACTTTTTGAAAAAAGCGATTGCGCTAGACCGGCCTTAGCTAGCGCCACAAAAATTAGAGCTTGCGCCATTTAGACAAGAAAACTACAAGGATTTGAACTTTCGGGGGGCTAGGTTGATGCTAGCCCCCCGAGTTTGGATTTTTTAAGTTTTTTACACTATTCGGATTCCTCAGAGCTAGCGCTACCAATTTAAAAGCCAACGCCACTCCCACAGCCCCAAAAAATGATAAAACATTTTTAACCCTGGCCCCCTAAAAGGAGATGTTTTTAATCAAATTGGGTGGAAAATATAACTTAGAGCTAGCGCCAACAGAATATGACAAAAATATTCTCTCAAAAATATCAGGTAAAAAAAAGTTCACGTCCAAATTTTGATGCAAGAGCTTTCAGATCCTGTATGCGAATTACCATTTACTTCCTGAATTTTAATACAAAATGATGTTTGGCATATAATATACCGCTTTCAACAAATAGTTCGGCGTTGTAATTACTTTATTTATGCTCATAGACACTGGCTATTAGAAACATGATGCCTAGTAGACAGTAGCGTAACTGGCAATTGTGTTTTCACTCCTAGCTAATTTAAATCGTTATTACGCAAGAACTTACCGTACGATTTAAGAAACTCTTTTGGCATTGTAATTACTATACTAATATTTATAAACACTGGCAACGAGATAGCTTGCACTAGTAAGACAGTGGC
Organism: Philonthus cognatus; assembly: GCA_932526585.2. Taxonomy (NCBI): domain Eukaryota; kingdom Metazoa; phylum Arthropoda; class Insecta; order Coleoptera; family Staphylinidae; genus Philonthus; species Philonthus cognatus. The sequence goes on from OW052243.1 coordinate 1,842,401, forward strand.
GTAACTGACGATTGTTTTTGATAATTGAAATCGTTATAACTCGGAAACTAACCGTACGATTTCAATTTTTTTTTTGGCATTGTAATTGCTATACTGAAGTCTATAAACACTAACAACGACATAGCTAGTGATATTAAAGGATAAATTAAAATCACTTGCTTTGTTTCACTATTTGTTTCTATTTACTCGACTAGTTTCGCTTTTTACGGCATTATCAAAGTTCACTCTTGATTCACTCTTGATAATGCCGTAAAAAGCGAAACTAGTCAAGTAAATAGAAACAAATAGTGAAACAAACCAAGTGTTTTTAATTTATCCTTTATTATTATTTCAAAATGTTTCACCAAGTGATAAATGAGAAAGTTATTCAAGAGATGGCTAGTGCTAGCAAGACAGTGGCGTACCTCACGGTTGTTTTTTTTATGATAACTTAAATCATTATTACTCGGTGGAAAACACTCGTTGGGAGTTTCAAACTGAACGCTTTTCAAAAACAATGAATGCCTGAAAATTTACCTAGTACACATCGGGTTATGTATGTACCTAATCAAAACATGGGTATCTTTTCGATGCTACAAAATTGTGATTAAGCTCCTTTCGTTGCTATTCAATTGACTTTATTTTCATTCTAACACAATCTATCTCAATATCCTGATTCTACGATATACAGGGAGTTTTTCTTTAAAGTAGACGTATTCCAGATTCACTTTATTTTGTTTAAATTTTTAGATATATGTTGTTTTTACAGGAATTCAATTTGAAGCTTTAAGCGAGTGTGTTCCACTCCCAGACTAAGCATGAAGTAAAATTTCGAGTTTAGAAAAGCCCCGTGAAAATTTGTCGAGGGTCGCGCAGCGACCCGAGACAAATTTTCTGGGCTTTTCTAAACTCGAAATTTTACTTCATGCGCCACGCGTATAGAACACTAAAATTTTGTGAAATTTGTGTATATTTGAACCTTACTTGAAATCAGCGTTTTATACGCGTGGCGCATGAAGTAAAATTTCGAGTTTAGAACAGCCTAGCGCAACAGTTATTTTTTAAAAAGTCGAACTTCGGGGGGCTAAGTTGACTGAGCCGTATAAATAGAGGATTGCAATAACATTCAATTTCAATTCATTTATTCCTTATTTACTTACTATCAAAATATGACTCATCATAAATCAGCCAAATTTGAAAAACATATATTGGGCTCGGTGCAATGTTGAGCAAGTAGCTTATTATTTGAAATGCATTATAATAACTACCTTATTATTATTATAGTTCTATTTTTTCTAAAATAATTAACAATGAATATGCACGCAGTTAAACCCTCTATTTTTTTAAACATTCGTCAAACAAATATTACCTGTGCTCAGTAAAAAATAGTTGATTTGTAACATTAATCTACGACAACGTCATATTGGTGTTATTCTTACTATTCTTATAGTTTTGATATCATTGATTCGTTGATGAAGTCGCAGTTGGTTCAAATAGGTCCGATTGCTAGAAACTTTACAATTTACTTTAAGAGTTTTATTGCGAGAAGTTTAATGGCATTTAACAACTGCTTTAATAACGAAAGATTTAAGACGAAATAATGATTTGAACAAGACTGATTGTTATTCGATTGCTTCTGGCTTATTAATCAGCTTAAAAACCTTTAAAAATAATTTAATAATACCGACACTGTCAAATAATAAGGAAATATTAAAGATATATTACACATCTTTATTTAAATTAGTGAAACATTTCGTGTTTTCTATATTAGTGAACATGCAGTATAAAAAAATACTTATTCCATTAGTAGTCAGAAAGCATGAAAATAAAACACTAGTACAATAAAATATCGATTATAATTGCGAAATATTAATTTTACGAGAATAAATGCTAACGACGCGAGCCGTTTTTGTTAACTATGATTGAAAAAAGAAAAGAAAAACAAACGCGAAGCCGCACAGCGTTCACCGGCCCTGGGATAAACGCTGGCCGCATGCTGCTCCCCCCTCCAATAATTGTGCATATGAGTGTACAACGCGTTCAACTAAGAGAAGATCCGCAAGGCGGCGGTATTTTACGGTCTTATTTTTCAAAATTTTTATTTTAACCTGACTCGGGCATGAGCTATCGCATCCTTATGAAATGTTCACATTATATTCCTTATAGTATAAACTACTAAGATATGGGAATATTTTTTTTAATTTTGAAAAATTTAACATTATTTTTTTCATACCTCTGAAAGCAAATTGTTTAAAAAAAAAGTACTTCGATATTTTACTAGATAATTGGGCTTAATATACGCTGTCAAAATTTCAACTTTCTAGGACCTTTAGTTTTTAAATAAACCTAACATTAAATTTCAGACCACTGTTATATTCCCCTTAATGACAGTGCGTAATGCATTTTGTTTGTTACTAGATGTTGAAATATAATCATCATTGGCTAGTTTTTTGGTTAATTTTATTGTTTCTTTGTAACGTCTTTTAAAAACATTTCTTGTTATTTTATTAGCATTTGACGGATACTGTTCGTACACTTCATTAAGAAATTGTAGGTGTTCTCTGAGATACCGCAATTCATCATTGAACCACACAATTTTTACAAATTTTTGTTTATTATATTGTTTCAATGGAAACGCAAGTTTATATTTTTCAGCTAGCTGACGAATAAATAAGTTAATTTTGAAATTAATATCGATGTCAAAATGCACAAAGTCCCAGTCAGCGTTTGATAATAACTGGTAAAATATAATTTTCCCTTTATTGGTAAATGGGCGACAATTCTCATTAGACAGAATATATACTCCTAAGTTAGGCATGCAAATATTAAGTGGTAAACCTATATGATCTGACATACTTGTATTACAGGGGTTGATAGAGTAGTCGGTTTCAAAATTGATAAAAATATTGTCTATTCTATTAACACCCCTTGTATTAAAATCTACAATTGGAATTAATCCATAGTAAAGAAGCATATCAGACAAAGAAGTTACTTTACTGTCACTGCACAAATTGAAATTTATGTTGAAATCACCCCCTAAGATAATAAAATAATTATTAGTACTTAAGGTTTCTAGGTAAGACGTTATTATATTCATAAATTCAGACCAGATCCCAGAAGGTATTCTGTAGACACAAATGATACAGAGATTAAGATTTGGGACATAACTGCAGGATATTTCACAATCTTTTTCTCTAGAAAATAATTTAGTTTTATGGTTAAAATTATTATTTTTGATCTGACTGTCCACGTAAATAATTGTGCCACCGTAATTATTTCCAGGACGTGAGTAGTATGCACTACACGTTAAAGTATTTATCTGCGATATTTCATACTCAATGCTGCTTAGCCAATGTTCTGTGAGGCAAATCATATCGAATTTGGGAGACTGATCGATTAAAAAACAGTCCATTTCATTAAATTTATTTCGAAGGGACTGAATATTTTGAAATAAAATATTCACGTTATTTTGTTTTTCTTCTTGCTGTAATGAAAAAAATTATTGATACACACATTCTCAGGCCAAACCTCGGGTTTATTAAGTTCATCAATAATGTCCGAGTGAGCACTGAGTTTAAAAGATGAATATTCGCTAGGATGTTTAGACTGAAATTGTTCGCATTTGATAGAAATGAAGTTCTTTTCCTTAAGGTAATCTAGAAGTTGTTCTTTCTTGAGTTCAGGATCCAGTCTGAAGATATGGAGGTGTTTATATCTAGGTGCACCCTTGATCGACTCCCCTTTAGAACAACCCATAACGGCGTTGAACTTCTTCATTTTGTAAGTAACTTGCTTCCATCCCTGAATATTTGGTTTCATGTTGCTAGCATTCTCTGTGGTCTTTGACGCGAACTCCGGACTACGTAGTTGAGTTGGTTTCTCTTGAGATACGTGTATAGTATTGCTACTACTTTTCTTCGGGGTAGTTTTCGTCGCGGTTGTGGTTGGCACGGCTGCAACTGTCTTAACATTTTCAGTAAGATTTGGTTTATTAATACTAGGTGGCGGACCATTCCTTTTATTTAACTGGTTGATATGGTTGTCTACATCAGTTTGTTTACATTTTGACTTTTCGTTTAATACTGGATTTTTTAATGTTGAATTCTCGAACTCCAGAACTCGAATTTTATCCAGCAATAATTCATTATTCAATTTTAATTGATTTACCAGTTCCTTTAGGTGTTGATAAGCTTCTATGGTAAAGTCAATCTCTTGTACTTGCCCCATGTCTGGTGGTGTCGGTGTTAGAGGCGCTAGGACCAGCGAGGTTAGGTCGTACCCACAGCTAGTTTTAGCCCTTTCTGCACAGCTGTTGTGGTAGATTGTTTTACAGAAGTGACACTTGACTCCCGTTCTAGCAACAGCACCACACATACATTTTTTTGCACTATTAGTTTCATTTATTTTCAATGAGTTAGCGGACGCTTTACTGGTAGTAGGCGCCATCTTTATTTGTTGCGCGTTTTTTAGGTAAAACACCCTGTATATGAGTCGTGTAGATGCAAAATTCGTTACATTCAAAAGTGTTTTTTTCAGGAGAATAAACTAACTATTTATTATATATCTTGTGGTGGAGGCGGTTACTTTGTGAAACATTGTAAATATTTAAATAATTAACACTGATTACTTTTTTGTATTCACTTTTTATTTTACTGTGAGCTGTTGAGCTGAAACTAGTCACAGCTTAAAATAAAAAGTGAATACAAAAAAGTAATCAGTGTTAATTATTTAAATAACTATTTATTCGTTGAGCCTTGATAATATATATATATATATATATATATATATATATATATATATATATATATATTATATATATATATATATATGAATATATATTATATATATATATATATATATTATATATATATATATATATATTATATATATATATATATTATATATATATATATATATATGAATATATATTATATATATATATATTATATATATATATATATATATATATATATATATATATATATATATATATATATATATATATATATATATATATATATATATATCACACACAAGCTAAAGCAACAAAACTAATTTTACCAAAATATCATGGTTTTGGAAATAATTAGCATTATAGTTTAGTTTACTTTAAAAAAAATGGTTGTAACTGATTTTGCATCTAGACGACTTATATACAAAATATTAAAAGTGTGAATCTCTTCGCAAGCCACAACTAATTTGTCCTACAAAGATTAGTTAAAATATTATACTGTATGTTCAATGAACAAAACCTTTAGAGCAGCGGCTCTCAACCTTTTTCAGATCGCCCCCCCCCCCCCTCCTTATGGCCAAATTTTCAGGCTTTTCTAAACTCGAAATTTTACTTCACGCTTAGTCTGAAAGTGGAAAACACCCGTTTAAAGCTTGAGCTCTTTTAATAGAAGCGTATGCATTTGTATACCTAAACAAAAAAAATCCCTACATGTCAATTCCTAAAGCGTGTAGCCTACTTAAATTAAAAAAAAAAGATTAAATCATGGCACTCTAGAGGAAAATTAAACTAAACAACGACGCGTTTTATAATATTGAATTTCCATTTAAATCGAGTAACTCCTTAAGCCGTAAGCTTTAAGCTATTATTAATTAGATAACCGTTAAGTGAGCGGCTAAGAATTCCACGGAACGCAAACAGGTGAGCAGCTCTCTCTGTGCGGAAAAGTTTTTCCGCGAGAATGGCCGGTGTGTTTGCGAAAGGGATACGGAATTAGCTTCTTGAATCGATAGGAGCACGTGGGAAACTGGCGAGGGAAAATTACTTCGGCTCGGGAAAGCGGAAAAGGTACATTTTTAACGCGCTTTAATCCGCTAATCGAATAGCACTGGGTGTTTCAATGGAAAATGGAAATTGCTCTGGACATTGTTGTGACTCTCGTCACTTCACGCATTGGTGGTAATGGATGGCATTCCGGTTGTATTATATGTTGTTGTTGTCGTAAACAAAGTATAGTGTATTGCTCCAATATAATGGCTATTAATCACTCGAATAACTTGCTCCACTCGCCTTCGGCTCGTTCCGCAAACCTCGTTCTTGTGATTAATAGCTATCATTATATGCTCGTTGCACAATATACTATTTTTTAACTAACAAAAAAAAAGGTGATGGGCTACATTTACAGAAGATTTTCTTGCTGCGAAGAGTTAAAATGTATTTGAGCCCATAAAATTGCAGTGCTTTCTTAAGGGACAACACCACTGTGACCCCCTGTTTTTTTGCCGTTTTTCAAGAATTTTTTTTTGTGGGAAAAAAAGAGATATTAAAAATTTTGTTGTTGTTTTGCTCGTTGTTTATTAAAGATACATAAAAAAAAAATTCAAATTTTTCACGCCTCATGGTGGCGCTGGGGAAGCTCCCGCGTCAGGTGCTGTTGCCTTTGCAGTGATCCGCGGCACGCAGCAGAACTGTCTTCAAAGTCGATCTGAAAAAAAATATCGAGTGTTTTCGTTAATAATATGATATTTTGAAGAGAAGTACATAGGGATTTGAAAAAATATTAATTTTTAAAAAATAGGAACGCTTTCGAAATTTAAGGTCGATTTTCGAGCAAAGTTTCTCTTTGAAAAAAGGCTATAATTTTTTTATTTATTGAGATATCGAAAAAATCCTATGTACTTCTTTAGATAAACTAGTTTTATTGATTCAGTCCAAATTTAAAGTCGAACGGATAAATATTGCTCGAGTTCTGCTGCGTGCCGCACTCAAAAAAGTGGTTTTGAGAAAAACGCATTCAAAGTTTGAAGTTTGTTAATTTATGTGATAAATTGGAAAACAAATTTTTTACCTAATCAGCGATTCCGGCACCATATAGCTGGCCTTCAAGAAGCGAATCAAGGTCCCCAGCATCTTTTCTCGAACTTGTAGAGGCTTTTCTTGCCTCTTTTGCAGCATCCGTGAGCGAGCGCTCCGCCTGCTCGATCCGCAATGCGTCGGTTTCAAAGCAAAAATTGAAACAATTTGGGCCGATGGTTACCCCCAACGTCTCCATAACTTTCATGAGGCTTCTCAGGCCATCGTTGAATAATAATAACGCGATATCAGCGGCAATATCGATGATTTTTTTGCCCCCGGGCTGACACTTGGGGGCTATTGCCCAAACTGATTTGTTGTAGCTTTCGTTATTGTTTTGCGTAAATCCGCTCAAACAACGCTGCAGCAAATCGTCTCTGCTCAAGTTTTCATACACTGGCGTAATTGCGCGGGACCCCGAGCGTCACGGAGCGCTGCACCGCTCCACAAAATATTTAATATCTCCGAAAATAATAATTTTTTCGACCTGGGACCAACGGCATTCTATTCTTAAATGTATTTTAGATTTTTCTAGATGGTTTTCAAAAAATCGATTTTTTGAAGCCGTCACCTTATTCTATTATAATTTATTTTATAGTGAAGTTACAAAGCGAATTTAACACTTATTTTTTAAATAAAAAAAAACAAGTCTTTTTTCTTGTAGTATCACATTGACAAAGGTTTAAAGTGCAAACAAGAAAATTCAAATTTAAAAATATTTGAGCTTACGCTTCCTATAGTTTGCACACATTAAATATAATATATATAAAATTACGAATATGGTTTTCGTGTAAAATTCAAACGATGTTTCAATGGATATTTATTGTTTTACGATGTCTTATTAATCAAGACACATCGTTTGCATTTTACACGAAAAACATTTTCGTAATTTTATATATATTAGGTTTAAAGTGCATTTGTGGCTAATTTAATTCTAATCGGTGTATGCGTTATGGATAACAAAAGAAATATGGTTCTCATGTTTTGTTGTTTTTATTACAAGGGATATATTTGGCTCGCATGCTTCAAAAGTTTGCCGAGCACTGGTTTGGGTTAATCACTAGCCGTCCTCGCTAAACTAAAATTTTTAATTAAATCCAAACCCGCGTGCGTTTCGAGCGACTCGCGAAATTGGATTTATTAATCCCGATGTTCAATTATGCGAATCTCCGATGATTTGCATACGTGTAATTTATGATAGTCACTTTGATGTTAATTAATAAACGGTCATGGAGACGACATGCACTTGTGACACGGATTAACACTCTCCCGCAAACTTTCGCAACAAGGTTGGATTCAGGACATTTCTGTCGGGGAATTAAGAGGAGGGAAATTAAACATTTCTAATGTTAGCACACTAACTAGTTCACAGAAACATAGGTGAGAATGAGTAAAAAGAATAATAAATGATAATGAAACGTGAGTGCGAATAGTCGTGTTTGTGAGTGCTCCGCTTTCAACTACTTTTTCTCTTATCAACTACACCTACTACATCGAAAATATATCAGCACCTTACTGTAAGTACGCGCCTTGCTTACAATAACTAGTTTTCGCCATGCCTCTTACACGTGAACAGAAGGAGGACTTAAAAGATACTATTAAAGAAGCATTATTGGAAATTTTGAAGGACGACACTGTGATAGCTGGTCTCTTTCAAACAGCTATCACCAAGGTTAGCACCGAGCTCAATGATAAATATAATTCACGCATATCTCTCTTGGAGGACGAAAACAAATTACTGAAAAAACAAATCGACCAAATCGAACAAACAGCACGAAATTCGAATCTCAGAATAATAGGATTAAAGGAAGAACCTAACGAAAATTTAAATAATAAACTGAAAGACTTGTTCTCTACAAAATTACAAATTAATTCTAAAATTGATGTACTTAAATGTTATCGATTGGGCAAGCCATCTAAAACGAGTCGTGCAGTGGTAGTTAATGTATCCTCCCCCGAGACGGCAGATCTGATTTTAAAAAATCGTCACCGCCTTAAGCAGTCTGGTATAATGATGACCAATGATTTGACTCCTACGAGATACCGCTTGCTCAAAAAAGCGCGCGAAACACTGGGTTCCAAGAATGCCTGGTCATGGAATGGAAAAATTTTCATCTTGCGCCCAGGAAAAGACGGAGAAGAATCAAAAAAAGTTATTTATGACACATCTGATTTTGAATAATAATTGATAAGCGAAGTTTCAATACTATCTTTACTTTAAGTATTTACATCATGCATGCTACATTCATATATATATTCTTTTTTGCTTTTTGCTCTCTTCTCTTTTCATTATATAATTTGTATACACTAATGCATGACAATCTTTTTTTTTTCTCTTTTTAAAGTGTTTCACGCAATGGAGCTCTCACATATAAAATTAATTATAGCTTAGCTTACTTTTTTCTTTAGTAATAAGTATGAATACAAATATTTGTCTTTGTCATATAAACATTCGTTCAATTAATAGTAATTTTAATAATTTTAAGAATCTTGTGCTACCACTTGATTTCGATATAATTACTCTATCGGAGACATGGCTTCATTCTGATTTCGACACATCTTGTTTCAATCTTGACGGATACACTTTCTTACGTAAGGATCGGGAATTCGGTCGCGGTGGTGGAGTTGGCATCTACATTAGGTCAAATATATACTTTGAGTCTCTCCCTTTGGACTCTACAAACGCGTTAGAACAATTATGGATAAAGTGCAAGTTTAACAACAAGTTATACTGTGTTGGAGTATTATATAGACCTCCCATCGGCCAATTCCGCGTATTTGTAGATAAATTAGAAGATACGTTTTCTTATATATTACCGGAATGTGACGATCTCATATGCTTAGGAGACTTAAATATTAATTTGCTTAACATCGATTCTGCCACTACTAGTAACTTTCTTGATATTCTTAACGCATATGCACTGTATCAAGTAATAAATCAACCAACGCGCGTGACTAGTCAGTCCAGCTCTCTAATCGACTTAATCATTTTGTCTAACAAAAACTGCTGCACAGACTCCGGTGTAATTAAGGTTCACGACATAGCAGATCATGATTTGATACACTGTAAGCTAGTTTTCAACACCAAACGGCCTGTGAACTTAGTAAAATACAGAAAACTTAATAATATTGACTTAAATACATTCCAATCTGACCTTGAGCTGATTAATATCGGCAACTTGATTTACATACAAAATATCGATGACAAAATTAAATATCTTAACTACTGCCTCTTACAATTATTTGATTTACACGCACCTCTGGTAACCTCAAGAGTGACAAAAAAGAAAGCTCCCTGGCTAACTGACACCATAAAAGATATGATGAAAGTACGCAATAACAGTTACAATAAATTTAAAACAACGAAAAATCCAAATGACTTCACCTACTATAAACGCTTAAGAAATATTGTAAACTCTGCTGTTACCCATGAAAAAAAAGCTTATTTTACACATATCATTAATACCAACAGGAAAAATATGTGGTCATGTTTTAAAAGTAATGATGTTGTTGTAAAAAAGCGAACTGCCATTCCAAATAACTTAAAGGACGTTAATGGCTACAACAATTACCTTATTAACTCGGTAAAAAGTCAACCGAATGACTCTCTTATTACTTACTATTGTCAAAATATCCACCCCAACGTCTCAAGTCATTTTTCTTTAAAACTAGTCAATAAGGAGATCATTGAAGATATTATCTGTCATATAAAAACAAAGGCTGTTGGTTCTGATGAAATAGACATCAACATGATTAGATTATGCTGTCCCTATATTATCCCATACATAACACACATAGTTAATTGCTGTCTTGAGCAATCAGTCTTTCCGACCATATGGAAGCACGGTAAAATCCTACCCATTCCTAAAACAACCTCTCCTAACAGTTTCAAAGATCTCAGACCAATCTGCATTCTACCGACCTTATCAAAGATTTTAGAACGCATAATAAAAAATCAACTTTTGGATTTTCTTGAGAAGCACCAACTCCTCCCTTCAGCTCAATCCGGTTTTAGGCCAAATTATAGCTGTACAACTGCCTTACTTAATGTTACAGACGACATCATTTCCTCAACGGATAATGGCTTACTCACATCAATCGTACTGCTGGATTATAGTAAGGCTTTTGACACTATCAATCACGATATCCTTATAGCTAAACTTCACTATCTAGGACTTACTAATTCATCAATAAACTTGATTAGTTCTTTTCTAAAAGGTCGTACCCAGTTTGTACAGATAGACGACGCAATCTCAAATACATGTAGTGTGGAGGCGGGTGTTCCTCAGGGATCCATCTTAGGACCAGTTTTATTTTGTGTTTATACTTCCTCTCTACCGTCAGTATTAAACCATTGCTCCGTAAATGTATACGCTGATGACACACAACTATCATACGCATTCAATATTAATGATATATCCACCGCTAACCTCAACATTAACTCTGACATCAGTAAGCTAGTCGATACATCGCACAGTCATTCACTTATAATAAATCCATCTAAATCAACAGCTATGCTTTTCGGTCCAAAAAAATTAATTCAAATAGCAAAATCAAAATTAAAAATCAAAATAGGTAATGCAATACTCCCTTTTGTTGACTCTGTACGAAACCTTGGTCTAGTAATTGATGATAAGCTACGGTTCAAATTACACATCAATAAATGCATATCTCGTGCATATATTAATTTAAAAATGATTTACTCTAACCGTAATGTGTTGACCCTAAAAACTAAGCGACTGCTATGCGACACTTTGGTACTTAGCCACTTCAACTTTGCGGATGCCGTATACAATGCCTGCCTAGACTCTGTAACAACTAAACGCATACAAAAGGTCCAGAATGCCTGTATTAGACTTATTTTTGGCATACGCAAATTTGACCACATCTCAGGTAAACTTGAAGAGCTGAACTGGCTAGATATGGCGGAGCGCAGATTGTTACATTGCTGTGTGATGTATAAGAAAATTATTGAGACCCGCACACCCCCCTACCTCTACAACAAGATTGTTTATCGGTCTGATGTCCACAATATCAATTTGAGGTTTAGAGGAACCATCTCACCTCCTAAATTCAAAACCACCTTTTTTAAGAGATGTTTTAAATACACTATATACAACATTTTTAATAAGATTCCCTCTAACCTCAAACAACTGTCACCCTTTACTTTTAAAAAAGCCATGTCCCGACAAATTAGATCTAAAATTCTAGGTATCTGATTTGATTGGAGTTTTTTTTTGTCTATTTTCTCAGTTAATTAAAGTTGTATCTTTTGTTTGTTCATTTAATTTTTAAGACTTATTATTATAACTATGTACTCATCTATGGATTATCTTTTTTACCGAAGCAGGTTAAGTGGAAGAGCAACTAAAGTCACACAGACTAGTTGAACTTCGCCTGCACTACTGTATGTTATTCTCTTTTGTAATATTCCTGAATTTTTGAATAAAGACAATTTATTATTATAATGTCAATTGTTTATATTCAGTATCTAATGCTTAGGTATAAATACATTGATTTCCTTCACAATGAAAAAACTGTTTTTATTCCTTACTTCACCTTTATTTTTATGTGTTAGATGTACATTTCACTTGCAAATTGATCTGCAAATGCATTAACAATGTCCTGCGGAGATTCATAATTATTATCGTCGTCGCAGAGCTGTCCAGGAACTCGCGTTTTACCTTTTTTGTGATTGATAAATTTCCAAATATTTTTAGGAGCAGTCATCAGTTCAATCTCAACCCTATTTATATACACATCATAAGATTCCGATATTTGGCTTTTGAGTAACTTACGTATTCTCTTAAATTCACCATAAAAAAATTGTGACCCAGTTTGTTTCCACTTTTTATGAAAGTAAGTTTTTAATTTGATGTTACGCCTGATATCAGAATTGAACCATAGTGGATATCTAGTATTAGTACCCTGTTTCATCAAAGGTACTGAAGCATTAAATATCTTATACAATTTATTATAAAATGCATGGCATGCGTCATTAACATCAGAAAATGATTCCAAAAACGACCAATCAGTAAGACTTAAATCTCGATATAATTGAATATAATTAGCCTTTTTGAAATTATACCGTACATTCGTATTAACCGGGAAAGCGTTGCTAGGAACTTTGGCATTGTTTACAATTAGGGATATAGAAAGCGCAGGATGATGAAGATCTTCAGGTGTTAGAGGAAGGGAATCCTTTTCAATATCTAATATTCCATCAAAATTGCATAAAACTAAGTCAAGAAGCTTATTGTTGGAGTTTTTAATTGTATTGAATTGCTTTAATTTCATAATATCAATGAAGTGAGATAAAATGTAGTCTTTTGAGTTGATAGACAATGACGAAGCTTCACAGCTGAAAGATGGAATATTAAAATCGCCTACAATTAATAATGGTTTATCGCACATTATACTCTCAAGGAGCCAAAAAAATGTGTCAAGTGTTTCAGAGGATATGTCAGGCGGTACATAGATAACAAGAGTAAAAAATATGAATGAATTACTGTCACATTTACAAAGAATAAAATCGATTATAGGAACTTGATTATAAATGTGTGATACATCAACATGTTCGACTGTTATAGTATTGCTTAAAGCTATTAGTACACCACCACCAGTAGATCTTCGTGTAGACGAAAAGTCACGATCACGGCGCACTATTTTAGAATCTTCAGTAAAAAGTTCTGAGTTAATAACCGAATCATTCAACCATGTTTCTGTTAAAAACATAATGTCAAATGAGGAATTACACACGCTGTTGAAGAAATCATGAGTTTTTGAACGAAGTCCTCTGGTATTTTGATAATACAGATGAAGATGTTGAGTTTTTCCGGGCGAAATCAGTTTTCCGCATTCTTTTGAGAATTGATTTGAGAGTTTATGTTAATGATGGTCGGAGTACCTCGCGCATATTTTAAACTCAAATTAGCCTCACCAGCGGATGTACGCCGTAGAAGTTCCTTTTTAGTTTCCCTATATAGTTCTCTTTGCATAGGTGTCTGATCTCGAGATATACTCAAATTCTTAAACTGCTGTGATTCTTTTAATTTGCGAACATTACGGAAAGCAAGCCCCAAAAATGATTCCTTTGAGAGCTTTAGCCTAACAGGGCGGGCATTCACAGGACGACTGGAATCATATTTTCCGAGCCTAAGAGGCTTTATGTCATCTTGGTTGATTTCCAAAGTTGAAAGAATTTGATGTGTTACTTCTAAATCACGTGTCAATTGACTGTCCTTCGTCGCGCAAGTTTCATGTAGTCCATATATAATTAGGTGTTGTTTTCTCTTGTCTCTGTCTTGAATTTCTTGAATTATGTTCTCAGCTGATATAATATCATTGAACGAGGCTGGGGGTGAAGTCTTCAGTGCCTTAACTTCAGCTTGCAGTGCGACTATAGCAGATTTTAAGCCACTGAGATCATTACCTAATACACTGCAATCTTTGCAATTCCAAGATAACCCACAATTGGTATTAATTTTTCGAGCTTCAGATTTCGTAATATTAACGCATGAAAATTGATAGGGCTTCTTGCAAATGCAACAAGGAAGTACCATATGTGTCTCGCACAAGGCATTACAACATGCGCAATTCATCATTTTGAGGAGTTGGGATTAAATTAAATGAATAGTGGTAAGGGATAAAAACGTACTTCACGCTAGCGCGGCCCACCGCTGCGACTTAATCACAATTGGAATAAATAGACCACGGAAGGTAAAACAATAGAGAACACAGGAACAACAAATTCAAAAGACAGCACTAGGAGTCTTAGATGAATGAAATTAAAAATATACTGTTATCAATAAATCACCTTGAATCGCACAAAATGCGACCAAGCAGACGAATGAGTCATAAAAATTAATTAATTCATAAATCAGCCTGGATTGAAAATGATATGGCACAAAAACAATCATAGCAAAAAATTGCAATAAATGAGACGACGGGCTGTATTTGCATTGAAAATTAACTAATACAAATCAAATATCTCATTATTCTTTAAGATATTAACTGACCTTATGGTAAATATATACAAAACATATTCCCACGTAATCTTATGTGGAGATTTTAATATCAATAATATGACAAATACATCGGCAAAAAATCTCTTGAACGACCTTTTCAATTCATTTAACCTGAAAAATAAATTAAGCGAACCAACAAGAGTACAAATAACAGAAAATAGGCCGATTGCAACACAAATTGACTACACTGTCTCAAATATGCCTGATAATACTTGGAACAGTACCAATATTAACCTAAACCTATCAGATCACTACGCTCAATTAACCAGCATATTTCTAAACCGTACCAATGTAGACAACTACGTCGCCATAACAACAAAAAAATCCAGACAAATGAACACTAACAATATAAATGAGCTCAAGTTCTACTTATCGAAAATAAATTGGGAATTCATTAAAACCGAGGACGTGAATACAAGCTTCGAACTATTCATAGACGAATTCCTATACAATTATAACGTAGCATGCCCAAATATAAATAAAAATAATAAAAGACGCCGGACATGGGTGAATGGCTATGTAAAAAGGTCAAGCAGTAATTTAAAAATGACGTATCGCCTTATGAGGGATTCACTGACTGATAGCATGAAACATAAATATCAAAATGAGAAAAGGATACACAAACAGCTTATAGAAAACACAAAAAGGAACTACTACAGCCAACGGTTACTAAACGCTGCAAACAAACCAAAACAAGCCTGGCAAATTATAAATGAAGAACTAAAAGGCGAAAAGATAAATGAAGTGTTCGCGATTACAAAAAGCGCAGGAAAAATAATCAACGATGCACAAGATATTGCGAATACCTTTGCGACACACTACTCATCTATCACAAATAAGAAGATAAACGATCATTTCGGCGAAAATATATCAACAGAATGTACAACCTCGAACAGCGCGATACAATCAATGTATTTAAGGCCCATTTCAGATACCGAATTGTATAACGTAATCATGGAATTAAAAAATAAAACTAGCACAGGTCAAGATGGAGTACCAGTCAAAATAATTAAGAGCGTAGTGATGGAGATCCTCGAGCCTTTAGTGTATCTAATCAACCTTTCATTAAAAAGCGGAATTTTTCCTGCCGCACTAAAAACTTCAAAAATAATTCCAATTTATAAACATGGACCTAAAACGGACGTCAACAATTTCCGACCAATTTCCATTCTTGATGCATTCTCAAAAATATATGAGAAGACTACTATAACAAGGATATCAAATTATATCGAGAATTTTCAGTTTATGAACGACGCCCAACATGGATTTAGAAAACACCGTTCAACGGAATCTGCAAGTGTCGTTTTATTGGAAGAATTACACAAAAATATAGATGAGGGCAAATTCGTTACTAGTTTATTCTATGACTTTACGAGTGCCTTCGATACAATCAGTGCAACGTTTGTTTGTGAAAAATTAAGTGCGTTGGGTGTTCGCGGAAATGTTGCAAAATTCATCGAATCGTTCCTTACAGACAGAAAATTGTTTGTGCAAATCGCTGATAGTGCTTCCACGGTATGTAATCTAAGCAAAGGAATCGTCCAGGGATCGTCGCTAGGCCCTTTGCTTTTCCTATTATACATTAACGACTTAACTGAATTTATTACTTTGGGTCGCACTATTAATTTTGCTGATGATACTGCAATTATAATATCAGCAACTGACCAGGATGAGCTAACGCAGAAAATTAGAGGAACGAACATGGAAATGAGAGATTGGTGCAATAAAAATAACCTTTTACTTAACATGGACAAAACAAAAATCGTCCAATTCTATAATAGGAAATTACCAGCTAATCCCATTTTAAATAGATCTACCAGTGTTAAGTACCTTGGTTTACACATCGAAGAAAACCTTAGGTGGGGAGCCCACATAGACCATGTTGCAACAAAGCTTAGTAGGGCCTACTACGCCATTCTTAAATTAAAGAGCAAAATAAATCCAAAATCAATTTTTGAAATGTATTATGCCATGGCATATAGCCATATTTCACTTAATATTTTAGCATGGGGCCGAGCCGACACAAACCGTGTGTTTGTTGCACAAAAAAGAATCATACGACTCATCTTTTGTCTGCGTAAAATGGAAACATGCAGAAATGCCTTTATAAATAATAACATTTTAACTGTGCCAAGCGTTTATATTTATAAGTGCGCTATATATGCGTACAAAAATTACAAACTATTTAAGAAAAATAATAGCGCCCATAATTACAACACAAGACATGGCACAAACATACAGGTTGCGATGCATAAATCCGCCCTTTATGAGAAGTCTCCATTGTATAATTGTGCGGCAGTGTACAACAGACTACCAAACGAAATAACAAATTGTAACACGCATAACCAATTTAAAAGAAAACTTAAATCATTTCTTATAGAAAAATGCTTCTACAATATAAATGACTTCTTAAACAATTAAGTATACCAAGAAAATGAAGTAAGGTCTAATCTAATATTTGAATCCTATTTTAAGTACTTATTACAATTTTAATCGCGTACTCTGTTACGTTTCACCAATTTTAATGTGTTACTTTAGGATAGATATATTTTAATGTAACCTAGAATAAGCTATAAATACTGTATTATGACGTCCACATCCACTTCAAAATGTATTATGTTCTATATGATGTATGTACATGATGTATTTCTTTGTAAATGGTGGCTAATGTGAAATAAATTATTATTATTATTATTATTATAGAATATATTAATTTCAATTTGACTTACTTCATTATAAAGCCTGCTTTGTTACGCACAGATTGATGTTTAGCACTATTATATAAATAATGCGCTAATTCCAAAAGGAATAATTTAAACGAGAGCCGACACACAGTGTGATTTTACAATACATACATAATGAGTGCTTAGCACTCGAAATGTACATCTAACACATAAAAATAAAAGTGAAGTAAGGAATAAAAACAGTTTTTTCATTGTGATTAAATACTCCACATAACTCAAATCAAACAATTATTGATTTCCTTGTTTAATAGTAATTAAGGTACCGAGGGCGTTAGTAAGGAAATAATGCCAGCCGTCGACAGTGTATAGCCCGAGGGCCTCTGGCCCGAGGGTTGTACTTCGACGAAGGGCATTATTTCCTACTAACGCTCTGTGGTGCCTTCACAGTTTTATGTCCTACCTGTTTATTAATTTAATACGAGAAATATGATCAGTATTTTATTCCACATGGATCGTAGTATCAGCTGTCATATTGACACTGAAATATTTGACGAAGTAAATAGTTTACTTGAAACGTGTAATGGCTACAAGCAATTTATTTATTTATTTACGGAAAAATCCATTATACATAATATGTTATAGTAATACAATTCAAATTTCATAATAGAAAATATATATAAATACAAAAACATGTCTACAAATTGGCAAATTAAAGAGAACAACAAACATTTAACCGCTTAAGATTAGATATAAATTTAGGATACGAATTAACAAAAAGATCGAAATTTGGATTTAGGGATAATTTATTTGACGTACGCATGAACCGAGAAAGTGGACTATTAAGACCGTAGTTGGATTTATGGAACGGAATGGAAAACAGTGTTGGATGTCTGATTTGTCGATTCGAAGGGTTAATACAGAAATTAATTTGATTAAATAGATATAAACAATCCGCTTGGTTACTAATTAATTTATAAAAGAAGCTCAAGTCCGCGAAAGTTCTTCTACAACATAATTTATCGATAGTAAACTCCTGACGAACTAAATTTATATTTTTATCTTTAATTCACTGACTAAAATGACTTAGAAAATTTGCAAATATAAATAATGTTCCTTTGTAGTTTTTTGTTACTAACGGTTTGATAATGATACGTGTAATATCGAAACTATAGTCACCAAATAAACCAATTGTTATACAAACAAAGTGATAAACAGTGTTTTATTTATTTTTATCTTTGTTGTAACCTAATTTAAATAGCATTATTTTCAAAAATTTATTTTGAATTGTTTCGATCTTATTGCTATACGTTACTTGATATGGTGACCAGACACATGATCCATATTCATCTACCAGAAGATGTGTTGCATCGAGTAAATAAAGCCAGGGAGGCGTTAGCGCCAATAAAATCAAAAGAAGCCTACGAAAAGGAATTTGATAATTTTAAAGAATGGTCCGATATTCACGATATAGCGGAAATTAATGAAATTGTCTTATTGGGATATTTCTAAGAATTATCCGAGAACTTTGCTCCTAATTCGTTGTGGACTCGATGCTGAAGAAGCTGAAGAAATTGGTAAATTTTTGGAATTAGAGGCATTTTTAAAACAAAATTCAAAAAATTATGTACCTAAAAAATCAAAAGTTTTGTCGCGGGAACAGGTAGTGTTATTTTTAAAAACTGCCCCTGTTGATGAATATCTTTTGGATATAGTAATTTTGGTGATAGGCATTTTCGGCGCATGTAGGCGTCATGAATTTCTACAAATGAAAGTTGGAAATGTTAAAGATAAGGTTTTAAATATTGAAATTACAATTCCTTGTAGTAAAAATGGTCAACCAAGGAGCTTTGTAGTTATACAGGATAATGAAATTAATGCCGTTAGTCTCATAAGAAAGTACATGTTGCTGAGACCCAAGAACTGCAATATAGATAATTTTTTTCTTAATTACCAGAAGAAAAAATATACACTACAGTCCGTTGGCAAAAATAAATTATGCAGTATACCAGCAAAAATTGCAAAATATTTAGGTTTGCCAGAAGCGTCTAGATATACTGGGCATTGCTTTAGGCGTACTGCTGCAACGTTACACTCAGATGCTGGAGGCAGCATAGAAAATTTGCAACGTTTAGGAGGCTGGAAGAGCAGAAGCATTGCACAAAGCTATGTAGATGCTAATATGCAATCGAAAATCAATAATGCGACATTGATTGTGCTGGAGAGATGAATTTCTTGCACCGACATCGACGATGTCCAATATACAAACTAATAAATCGGTTAATGTTTCAAGTTCAGTTGGCCCTCGTATTTCGGGTGCTTTTACGAATTGTACGTTTAATATTGGCTATGATAAATAGTCATGTAGAATTTTTCGTTTAAATAAATTGAATTTTCATTTTGACTGACATTTCATTTGTTGTCATTTCGAACCATATTACCATGACAACGAAGACGTAAATAAAATAACTACCGGGCCATTATGAAAAATTTTGTCGCAGTATTCCATTATAAGTCCAGTAACGTTACAAAAAGGAGGTCTATTAATTGCAAATAATTCAGTGGTAGGACATAAATGATATTTAGTTGCCAGTTATTGCTCGTTTACAAGCAGTGATCTTTTTTACACTT
The DNA here is from genome assembly GCA_932526585.2 of Philonthus cognatus. Classification (NCBI taxonomy): domain Eukaryota; kingdom Metazoa; phylum Arthropoda; class Insecta; order Coleoptera; family Staphylinidae; genus Philonthus; species Philonthus cognatus. Next base: position 1,862,524 of record OW052243.1, read on the forward strand.
GTAAATAAAACATTTTTTACTTTGTTTAACCACTGGATCTTACATTTAATTGTGTGACTAGTTTCGACCATCTAGTAGTCATTCTCAAACTAAAGTAAATACAAATTACATGTTAAAAACTATTTATACGGCTTCGAAGAGAGGGGTGTACATTAGGTCAACCTGGTCATTAAGAAGGGAAATTCCGGGATTAATTCGGGCCTTGTGTATTTCTAGTGCTTCCAGTAAATCCATTTTACGACCTTTTTCGGCAAAATGGATTACTGAAAGCACATCCTCGCCAAAAGTGTGATTCTCTTCTAAAAGATGGTTAGCATAGGTAGAACTATTATGTTTTAATCTAAAGGCTCGTTCGTGTTCTTTCAACGTTATTTCGATTCTACGACCAGATTGTCCAATGTACACACCTTTACAATTTTCGCAGTTCAATTTATAAATGCCTGATCTAACTAGGGGATTAAGTTTTGTTTTTGGGTTGAAAATTATATTATTAAGTTTATGGGGCGTTTTTAATATTACATTAATGTTACATTTTTTAAGGATGTTTTTAATTTTACAACTTATTGTACCATAGTAGCTGATTGTTTTAAAATGTTGATTATCTATTGACCTAATTCTAGGGTAGAAGAATTTCTGCACCTCTTTCATTTCATAATTATGAATTAAATTGTCTATTAGTGAGGTTGTGTAGCCATTATTCAATGCTATTTCCTTTATTGTATTGATCTTTTTCTTTCTATCATTTATATTTAGCGGAATTTTAAATGCTCTATTTATCATTGTATGGAATTTAGTTCTATTGCAATATGACGTGTTGGTGAATTTATATAGGACACTACGGGGCGTATGGGAATGTTGTCTTTGTGAATTTTTGTGAGGCCATAGAGTCTAGGTGCTGTAGGGTTCATAGGAATTAAAACAAAATTCACAAAGACAACATTCCCATACGCCCCGTAGTGTCCTATATAAATTCACCAACACGTCATATTGCAATAGAACTAAATTCCATTTTTAACACTATCACTAACTTTAGCGACCCCCATTCTATTAAAAATTCTGTAGAACTAACCAAGTCACTAGAAAACATAACATTAGAGAGTAATTGTAAACTTGTTTCCTTTGATGTCTCCAACATGTTTGCGAAAATCCCACCCGCCGATTGCATGGACCTAATCATTAAACACTCAGATAAAAGTAATGTTAACCCCATAGTAAAATCAGATTTCATATCATTATTAGATTTAATAATTAAATCAAACTATTTTTCATTTAACAATAAATTTTACAGTCAACATGAAGGCTTAGCAATGGGGTCCCTGCTGAGCCCATTGCTAGCTGAAATATTCATGAACAATATTACAAATATAATATATAAAATTACGAATATACTATTCGTGAAAATGCAAACAGTGTCTTAATTAATAAGACAATTTAAGACGATAAATATCCATTGAAACAACTACTTCCCGTGCAAATACACCTCCGGATATTGAATTATACAATGAAATATTTAAAATCTTATTTAATTTGATTTGTTACAACGCTCTATTAAAGTATATGTAACGTTTAGGTCAAATTCTCTTCAAACCAACTAACAATATAATTTAAAATTAAAGGAGAGATAGCAACAAATTAGAAGTGAAAGGACTTGGATTAAAACTAATATCTTAGGCCATCTATAGACGCGTTTCGAGATTTATCTCTCTTCAGTATAGCTTTGCTTATGACGTTTAAAAAAAAATTAGGAATAAAATTAAAACAAACTTACTTGGAAACCGTAAGGTAAATAATAAGGTCTCACATTCTTCATACCTGCTAATGACATAATCCCCTTTTTTACCTATAAATACCGACCATCATTTTCACTCATTCCATTTCTGTGTACCTGTTCATTCCACACACAACACTTTTTCCAAGTAAGTTTGTTTTAATTTTATTCCTAATTTTTTTTAAACGTCATAAGCAAAGCTATACTGAAGAGAGATAAATCTCGAAACGCGTCTATAGATGGCCTAAGATATTAGTTTTAATCCAAGTCCTTTCACTTCTAATTTGTTGCTATCTCTCCTTTAATTTTAAATTATATTGTTAGTTGGTTTGAAGAGAATTTGACCTAAACGTTACATATACTTAAATAGAGCGTTGTAACAAATCAAATTAAATAAGATTTTAAATATTTCATTGTATAATTCAATATCCGGAGGTGTATTTGCACGGGAAGTAGTTGTTTCAATGGATATTTATCGTCTTAAATTGTCTTATTAATTAAGACATTGTTTGCATTTTCACGAATAGTTTTTTCGTAATTTTATATATTATGTTTAAAGTGTGCAAACTATAAGAAGCGTAAGCTTATTTTCTCGAATTCAAATAGTTTTGAATTTGAATATTACAAATACCATTTTAAATTCTACGTTAGGTAAAAAACACATATTTCAGTGGTTTAGATATGTAGACGATGTTCTAGCATTCTTTAAAGGTACAGATAAACAACTCCAGCAATTCCTCAATTTCCTTAACACAATACACCCTTCAATAACTTTAAAGTAGAAACAGAAACCGATAACAAAATTAATTTTCTAGACCTAACCATTACAAAAATTAACAACAAATTAAATTAAATTTTAATATATATAGAAAACCGACCTATACTGATTCCGTTATCCCTAACCACTCCAGCCACCCACAAATTCATAAAAAAAGCTAGTTTCTATACAATGATAAATAGAGCATTTAAAATTCCGCTAAATATAAATGATAGAAAGAAAGAGATCAATACAATAAAGGAAATAGCATTGAATAATGGCTACACAACTTCACTAATAGACAATTTAATTCATAATTATGAAATGAAAGAGGTGCAGAAATTCTTCTACCCTAGAATTAGGTCAATAGATAATCAACATTTTAAAACAATCAGCTACTAAGGTACAATAAGTTGTAAAATTAAAAACATCCTTAAAAAATGTAACATTAATGTAATATTAAAACCGCCCAATAAACTTAATAATATAATTTTCAACCCAAAAACAAAACTTAATCCCCTAGTTAGATCAGGCATTTATAAATTGAACTGCGAAAATTGTAAAGGTGTGTACATTGGACAATCTGGTCGTAGAATCGAAATAAGGTTGAAAGAACACGAGCAAGCCTTTAGATTAAAACATAATAGTTCTATCTCTTTAATTAATTTCTCACTTAACCCGTGGTGAAACATAAATTAGTGAAACAAACCAAGTGTTTTAATTAAATATCCAGTATTATAATAGTTCTACCTATGCTAACCATCTTTTAGAAGAGAATAACACTTTTGGCGAGGATGTGCTTTCAGTAATCCATTTTGCCGAAAAAGGTCGTAAAATCGATTTACTGGAAGCACTAGAAATACACAAGGCCCGAATTAATCCCGGAATTTCCCTTCTTAATGACCAGGTTGACCTAATGTACACCCCTCTCTTCGAAGCCGTATAAATAGTTTTTAACATGTAATTTGTATTTACTTTAGTTTGAGAATGACTACTAGATGGTCGAAACTAGTCACACAATTAAATGTAAGAACCAGTGGTTAAACAAAGTAAAAAGTGTTTTATTTACAAGTGTATTTAAGATGTACCACAAAGTGAACGCCTACAACACCAAACGATTTTTTTTTAGGTAGCGTAACAATTTCTCGGAGAACATTATTCGATTTTTGACGCTAGAACAAAAAAATAAAGCAGTCTATCTCTTTGTGATTGACGTTATGAATATTGAAATTGTATCGCACACTGAAAATTTAGGTTTATTAATACATAAATAATTTTCACATTTATTTATTTATTTCAATCAACGGACGAATCCAGTTACAGATTGATTAAAAGATATGAGACAATATAAAATAAAGATTGGCACTAAACAGTAAAGGAAAAAACAGTATACGCAAAATACAATACAATATGAGCGAAAATTATTCGAAATACTCAACAATCAAGTCGAAGAACGCCTTAGAAGATATGCAATTAAAAATGTCAATATCCGGATGAAGTGATAACACATTATTATATAATGAACACATTGAATACACTGGTGACTTGAGCATAATATTTGTATTTGGGATTGATAACTGGAAAAGACGTTTGTTCCTTATATTAACAGGCACATTAATATTAATTCGTGCAAGTAGATCAGAGCAATCCATACGATTGTTGAGTATTTTATACAAGGTGGTCACTGCATGCGATTTTCGGCGACTTTCTAAGGAGTGCAAGTTGAATTCACGCAATAGTTCAATATAATTATAATCAGCCCCAGGATATGAACCAAACTTCTTAAAGTGAAGATATTTGACAAATTTCTTCTGGATGGCCTCGACCATCAAAGAATATTTTGCGTAGTATGGATCCCAAACGCAACAGGCATATTCAAGTTTAGATCTTACAAACGAATAGTATAGTATTTTAATGCCATCGATATTCTTAAAAGGTTTAGTATTTCGTATTATGAAGCCCAACGAACGATTTGCGGTCGATACTACTTTCATGACATGACTATTAAAAGATAGTTTATTGTCAAATAACACTCCCAAGTCTTTGAAAGTCTCAACATGGGATAATACAGAGCCATTAATCATATAATCGAACGTTATTTGTGACTTATTCCTAGTGTAAGACAATGTCTTACATTTTAAAACATTTAAAGTGATGCTGTTGTTCTTGCACCACGTTACTATCAGGTCGAGATTATGCTGAAGATACACACAATCGTCTAAAGTATTTATAGGATGATAAATTTTCAAATCATCAGCAAACATTAACATGTTATGATTAACTACATCAGCAATATCATTAATAAAGCAATTAAACAGTACCGGTCCGAGGTTGGAGCCTTGGGGGATACCCGAAGAAGCAATAAATTGATGAGACTTAAACCCTTTGTATTCTACAAATAACAGTCTGTTGGTAAGGTAATTGTAAAGTAAATTACATAGGTTTGTTGAGAGCCCAACTAGGCTTAGCTTATTTACAAGTATACCGTGATCGATTCTATCAAAAGCTTTTGATATATCGGTGTAAATTACGTCGACTTGGATTCGGTTGTCTAAATAATCCGAGAGAGTTTGCGTCATTTGCAAAATGTTGGATAACGTTGATTTATTAGGTCTAAACCCATGTTGCCTAGATGATAATTTGTTATTAATGTAGGGATTTATGAATTTACATAATGTCAACTCAAAGCATTTAGCAACATTTGAGATGATAGCTATAGGTCGATAATTAAGGACATCTCTTTTATTACCAGATTTAAAAACGGGTACAATGCGCGTACTTTTCCAGCGGTTAGGAACGGTATTGTGAAGGAGACATAAATTAAATATATGAGATAGAGGAAGTGCAAGCATATTGCGGCAATCCTTAAGTACTACCGCAGGAATACCATCAGGGCCCGCGGTAACTTTATTACTTAGCTTACTAAGGGCTTCAATTACTAAATCATCAGTGACCTTAGAAATGCTAATAAAATCATTTACAGTGTTAAGGTTATTATAAACAGCATTAATAACAGGTTTAGTGGAAACAGTAAATGATTTGGAAAAGTGTGCAGCAAATGCATTCACTATATCAAGTGGTGAAGATAGAGAAAGAGACAATCAAATGGCGATCCTCTCATGGAACAATTTTAAATTTTGAAAATAAATATTTTAAGTGGCTAAACGGAATGGATGTGTTCTCTACTGGAGGTTTACCAAATGGGCCCCAACCTGGATGTTCCACTAGTAAATCCAGAGGTTTCTCGACCGCTTACTATTCAAAAATTGAACACAGAGGTGTTAAAGTTATTGGTAGAATCTTTACCAGAGGATTCTGACTCCGAATAATTTCTGGCTTTGGTGACCCGAGACAAATTTTCACGGGGCTTTTCTAACCTCGACATTTAACTTCGTGCGCCACGCGTATAAAACACTGATTTAAAGTATACAGTTAAAAATGCCCTGAAAACCAACCCAACTTTGATATTTTTTCAAAATTGGATGTTTTTTTTTCATATCCATGCTGTAAACCTCCTGATATTCGTTGTTTTCTTGTAAAAAAACTTCAATTCCCTGTAGTCCTTCGGTCTCCGAAGAGCATGATTGGTCCTTCGAGCTGTAGCCTTTCTAAAATGGTAATAGGCTTAGTAATCTAGAGCCTGGATCTCCAAACTATCTTCTTCGCGGGCCACAAATACAATTCTACATAATAAAGTCGGCCAAGATCCGATTAATTTTATAAAATTATAAATAATTTAAGGAACAATTTTTCCAATATTTTAAAATATGACATTTACAAAAAAAATTACAAATAATGGCGGGCCGGATTCATGCAAGTCGCGGGCCGTAGTTTGGAGACCACTGATCTAGAGGGATCCTTTAATTTGAAACTCCTAAGAACGAGTGTTGTCCACTCCCAGACTAAGCATGAAGTAAAATTTCGAGTTTAGAAAAGCCCCGCGTGGAAAATTTGTCGAGGGTCGCGCCAGCGACCCGAGACAAATTTTCACGGGGCTTTTCTAAACTCGAAATTTTACTTCATGCGCCACGCATATAAAACACTGAAATATTATCAAGTTAGAAATACACTGACATTTCTTTTTTTTAAATAAGGAATAATGTAAATATTTAAACAACAAAATATTTATTTTTTCATACATTTTCAAGCCAGGTCAAATAATATAACACAGCAAATTAACTTATTTACTGATTTAGTTAACAAAAAATTAATAAACAAGTCCGTCCAATAGCTTTGGTTTACAGGGTGTCTACGCTAAACCGTTTGTTAAAAGTTTATGGGGTTGCCGTTGCTTGAAAATTTGAAAAAAATCCTTGTCATACGGTTGAATCAGTTCTCCTCATGTGAAATATTTTCAACTTTATATCACTTCCGGTTCCACCGGAATTAGCACCAAATTTGTTATTTTAAATAGAACACCCTATATATTAGTAATTTTTTGGATTCCTCGTTTAAATTGTAACGTATTTTATTCGAACATATGTACACCTATCTCTTATAGTTTTCAAGAAAAAAATTGTTTTCTAAAATTTTGACCTGTAAAAGGCATCTTGAAATCTGTCTGTAACTTATCTTAAGAATAAGATAAAAATATGATTTATATCTCTACTTATACCTAGAGGATGCCTCTATGAGTAAATTAACTGGAAACTGTCAATTTTCACAATAAGTGTTCTTAAAATGTCAAAATCAAAGTGCTCCCTCCAATATCTCGTAATTCATTTTTTTTTTAATGGAATAACCCATTTTTTTATCACATGGTACGATTAGGGGGAACATTTTCTACAAAAAAGTATTAACAACTCCTAAAGCAAGTAGTTTTCGAATTATTTCGAAGATTCGTTTTTCGTCGCATTTATGCAGGGAATACTGCGCGCATAAGTCGCAACTGAATTTTAGTAGGCAAGTAGTATGCTTTTGTTTTGTACTCTAGACAGCCTAGACTATATTCTCTAGACTCTAATTATCTAGACTCTAATAGTTAAGTTCTGTACTCCAGGCAGCCTAGATAATAGCCTAGACTAATTATCTAGACTCTAATCAGTCTGTAGACAAGACTGTAGTCTGTATACTCATCCCTAGAATAGGATCTCTAAGCGCTGTACTATAAACATCTTAAACTCTGGAGTTTTGACATTTGACCCAGACTCTAAACTCTGCATTTTAAGCAGTCGATTTATGTAGACTAAACTAAAGTTTCTAGACAGTCTAGACTAGTTTGTATCCTTTAATCTGTAAACTCTAATCTGTGGACTCTATCTAGTCTGTCGTCTGTATCTAATCTATAGACTCTAGTCTGTGGACTATCTAGTCTGTAGACTCTATCTAATCTGTAGACTCTAGTCTGTGGGCTCTGTCTAGTCTGTAAACACTAGACTGTGCACTCTATCTGCACTGTAGACTCTAGTCTGTGGACTCTTATCTAGTCTGTATACCAGTCTGTGAACTCTATCTAGTCTGTTTGTTGACTGGTCTGTAAACTCTAGTCTGTGGACTCTATCTAGTCTGTAATTTAGTATTTCTACTCAATTTAGTCTGTAAACTCTAGTATGTGGACTTTATCTAGTCTGTAGACTCTAGTTTGTGGATTCTATCTAGTCTGTATACTCTATCCAATCAGTAGACTAGTTTGTGGATTCTATCTAGTCTGTAGACTATATCTAGTCCGTAGACTGTAAACTATATCTAGTCTGTGGACTTTGTCTAATCTATAGACTAGTTTTTGGTCTCTATCTTGCCCCTAGACTCTAATCTGTAGACTATCTAGTCTGTAGACACTATCTAGTCTGTAGACTCTATTTATTCCTTAAACTCTAGTCTGTTGACTCCATTTAGTCTGTAGACTCTAGTCTGGAGATTCTATTTAGTCTGTTGACTCTAGTCTATGGACTAGACTATAATATGTAGACTCTATCTAATCTGTAGACTCTAGTCTGTGGGCTCTGTCTAGTCTGCAAACGCTAGACTGTGCATTCTATCTAGACTATAGACTCTTGTCTGTGGGCTCTGTCTAGTCTGTAAACGCTAGACTGTGCACTCTATCTAGACTGTTGACTCTAGTCTGTGGACTCTTATCTAGTCTGTATACCAGTCTGTGGATTCTATCTAGTCTGTTTGTTGACTCTAGTCTGTAAACTCTAGTCTGTGGACGCTATCTAGTCTGTAAACTAGTATTTGGACTCAATTTAGTCTGTAAACTCTAGTATGTGGACTTTATCTAGTCTGTAGACTAGTTTGTGGATTCTATCTAGTCTGTAGACTCTATCCAATCTGTAGACTCTAGTTTGTGGATTCTATCTAGTCTGTAGACTTTATCTAGTCCGTAGACTGTAAACTCTATCTAGTCTGTGGACTTTGTCTAATCTATAGACTAGTTTTTGGTCTCTATCTTGCCCCTAGACTCTAATCTGTAGACTCTATCTAGTCTGTAGACACTATCTAGTCTGTAGACTCTATTTATTCCTTAAACTCTAGTCTGTGGACTCCATCTAGTCTGTAGACTCTAGTCTGGGGATTCTGTTTAGTCTGTTGACTCTAGTCTATGGACTAGACTATAATATGTAGACTTATTTCTAGACCCTGATACCTAGACTCTAATCTGTAAACTCAACCGCTCGGCCACGGCGCGGCGGGCCCCAAACATGAAATAAATATCGAGGAGATTTTAACAACAGTATGCGTGAAGTATTTTTAATAAAATAAATCATTAATACTAGATAATGGGTCATAACCAGCAATCGTGTCTTCTTTGTGCTCGTCCACTCGATACACTTATATGTAATTCCCCTTTGAAGTGTGTCGCTAAATTGAATCAAGTGTGCTGTGGGTCAAATATCGTTTCGGTCTCGAATTCGTAATAGGAGCCCACACGTATTTATTGCATTGTAGTGGCGGTTGTATTGGGAATTCGGGAAACCATCATGGATATATCTTAATTAAAGTCAAATATTGTATAACGGGCATTAGTTATAATTATATATTATATATATTATACACAAGATAAATTCAAATTCAAAACTATTTGAATTCGAGAAAATAAGCTTACGCTTCTTATAATTTGCACACTTTAAACATATGCATAATGCATTGGTTGCATTTTCACGAATAGTTTTTTCGTAATTTTATATATTATATATTATACACGTTGTCCCTTGAAATTTTAAATATGAGTAATCTAATGTTTTGTCCCCTGAAATTTTGAATATGAGTAACCCAATGTGCTGTCCCCTAAAATGTTGAATATATTCATATATGAGTAATGTGTTGTCCCCTGAAATTTTGAATACTGGCATTTGAATGCATTATTTGGCGCTAAGTTACCACGCTCGGTTTTCGCATAACTGACTCAAATATTTTAATGCACTAAATAACGGGAAATTAGTAAACATTTCTAATTTGTAATACAATAGGGAACCAATCCATTACATGATTACAAAATTCCATTCAACGACTATGGTCAGCGAATACTTTTTGTGTCGTTTTCACTTTGAAAGACTTAAACCATTCCTTTTAAGTAGTCTACGCACTACTGATGTTCCTGCATTAATTTTTGTTTTTTCTCCAAGGGCCTTTGCTCACAAAGTGCCATTTTCTGTTATCACATTGCGAACCATAATTTCTCGTATTTCCTTAAACAAATGTATAACATGAGAGATCAAACTGGTCTTTACTGTCACATCGTATGCTAAAACAAATTATTTGTTTGCTATTTAAATCACAGAATAACCTCCATAAAACCAATTAACAAACTAAATTTTCAGGCTTTTCTAAACTCGAAATTTGACTACATGCTTAGTCTGGGAGTGAAAACACTCGTTTAAAATTTCAAATAGAGCTCTTTTAAAAAAAAAACAACGAATAATCAAAGATTTACAGTATATAATTGGGATAAGCGTACTCCGAAGAAAAGCTTTCTGTATTTTATTTTCCTTATGGGATACTTTAAAGTGGGAATAACACGTATGTATGATAAAAAAGCAACACATAGAGACAAAGGGATCTCGATAGTGGCGTCCATTTGTTTTACGAGCAGTGCAATTCCAGTCTGCATGCAGACTTTCTCTCACGCATAAGAAAAAATACCGTTTCTAAATAGCTAGTCCGGGTGAAACGCACTGGAAATATTCCATGTGTAGGGTCTATCTGTGTTATTGTTTTCCTTCGAGGGACATAAAGTGGACGATTGCACCAAAATCTTGTTTTATTATGATTCCAAAAGCCATGTAACCGTTAGCAACGGGCAGAAAGACCGCCTAGACAGACTAACCTATTATTTATATAAATATAAATGTATATATTTCAAAGGTCTGAATAAATCATGATGATGGTTGCGACCGTAACTACGTGGTAATTCATAAACACTTACTATGTTTTTTACCACAAAATATAAAATATATTTTGTGGTAAAAAACATAGTAAGTGTTTAATTTAGTGGGTCTGAATAAATATCTCTCTCTCTCTCTCTCTCTCTCTCTCTCTCTCTCTCTCTCTCTCTCTCTCTCTCATTTAGCAACCTAAAACTTAATTATTAATTAAATACAACAATACAGCATTGATTTATATTAATATTTTACTCTCAAATTCAAATTTAGGCTGTCTGCTACATAAATCCGTTCGACTTTGAATAATGTTATTAAGGAGTGAAATCCGGATTATGGCACATGAATAGTTGGGAAAATTGGGTTAATGTAAGATATTGTAAGCAGCTCGTCTACCTATATTATGTATAATAAATTAAGTTCACAAATATGTTAATATTCTAATAATCAACTTAATATTATATTAATAAACTAATTAATATGTTTAATACATTTACTTTTTGATTATAAAAATAACTAAAAATAACATTTCGTAAATATGTGATTCTTTACGCAATCTACAACAAATTTGTCTTAAAAAGACTAAGATCCATTTGCACTCCGACCGATTAGCTTTAATCATCCACTAATCATTGATTAAACCTCTGATTAAGTCAAATGTCTAGAACAGTGGTGGGGAAACTTTTTTTAAGACGGGCCATTTGTAATAACCAGACAATCGTAGCGGGCCAAAGAATAATGCTTAATCGTAGGTAGGTAGTTTTTATGCGGGTCGTCACATTACGAAGTAAGAACGCGTTCAAACATTCTCACGACGGCACTCTTAAACGGGCCGGATTAAACCTTTCCGCGGGCCGGACCTGGCCCGCGGGCCGTAGTTTCCCCATCACTGGTTTAGAGCATGGATAGGAAAGAAAAGATGTAATTTAAAAAAAATATATCGAAGCTGGGTTTCCTTTCAGTGCATTTTTACTTCACTTTAAATCAGTGTTTTGTGCGCGTGGCGCATGAAGTAAAATTTCGAGTTTAGAAAAGCCCCGTGAAAATTTGTCTCGGGTCGCTGCGCGACCCTCGACAAATTTTCTACGCGGGGCTTTTCTAAACTCGAAATTTTACTCCATGCTTAGTCTGGGAGTGGACAACACTCGTTCTTAGAAGTTTCAAATTGAAGGAGCACGCTAGGCTACTAAGTTTATGACCCAAAAGACCATTTTACAAAGGCTACAGCTCCAATGATGGTCTTTGGAAACCGAAGGACTACAGGGAATTGTTTAAAAAAAAAAAACAGCGAATATCTGAAGGTTTAGAGCAGTGGTGGGGAAACTTTTTCTAAAACGGGCCATTTGTAATAACCAGACAATCGTAGCGGGCCAAAGAATAATGCTTAATCGTAGGTAGGTAGTTTTTATGCGGGTCGTCACATTACGAAGTAAGAACGCGTTCAAACATTCTCACGACGGCACTCTTAAACGGGCCGGATTAAACCTTTCCGCGGGCCGGACCTGGCCCGCGGGCCGTAGTTTCCCCATCACTGGTTTAGAGCATGGATAGGAAAGAAAAGATGTAATTTAAAAAAAATATATCGAAGCTGGGTTTCCTTTCAGTGCATTTTTACTTCACTTTAAATCAGTGTTTTGTGCGCGTGGCGCATGAAGTAAAATTTCGAGTTTAGAAAAGCCCCGTGAAAATTTGTCTCGGGTCGCTGCGCGACCCTCGACAAATTTTCTACGCGGGGCTTTTCTAAACTCGAAATTTTACTCCATGCTTAGTCTGGGAGTGGACAACACTCGTTCTTAGAAGTTTCAAATTGAAGGAGCACGCTAGGCTACTAAGTTTATGACCCAAAAGACCATTTTACAAAGGCTACAGCTCCAATGATGGTCTTTGGAAACCGAAGGACTACAGGGAATTGTTTAAAAAAAAAAAACAGCGAATATCTGAAGGTTTAGAGCAGTGGTGGGGAAACTTTTTCTAAAACGGGCCATTTGTAATAACCAGACAATCGTAGCGGGCCAAAGAATAATGCTTAATCGTAGGTAGGTAGTTTTTATGCGGGTCGTCACATTACGAAGTAAGAACGCGTTCAAACATTCTCACGACGGCACTCTTAAACGGGCCGGATTAAACCTTTCCGCGGGCCGGACTTGGCCCGCGGGCCGTAGTTTCCCCATCACTGGCCTAGAACATAAGAATGTTATAAAGTAAGATATCCTAAACATGTCTCTTTCATCAACATACAATTGTGTAAACAATTTGTAAATACAGTTGTTGTGTTTTTAAAAAGTACTAATTATTGATTAAGTTAATCGACTTGAGTGCAAACGGGCATGAATCAAACACCCATTTGAGCAGTTGTTTCAATGAGTGTTTGATTTAGTCTTTGTAGGACACATTTATTGTAGATTGTCTAAAGAATTGTTTTAAAGTATTCTACAACACAGATTTGGCAATTTTATTCATACTTTTTTTTTTTTTTTAGAATAGTCCATTAATTTATTGTTAAACTTTCAACAATTCCTACATCTTCTTAGATACAAAAACAATATTTGCTAACACAAAAATATTGCCCGATAATCCTATCAACTTCGTTGTTAAAAATTATACACTTTTTAATATACAGTGTGGAAATTAAGTATCGGATAAATTCGGTAACTCCGTTAATGTGTATGACAGAGAAAAAATCTAAAAGATGTATAGCGATTAAAATCACTGCGCACGTGAAAAATATTTTTTTAGATTTTTCAAAAAAAATTTGTAAACGCTGTGACGTCATCAATACTTTTTTCTAATGACAACCTATATTTTTTATTTTTTATTTCGGTACAGTTTTTCAATAGGTTTTCAACCATATAAAATTTTGTATAGCTTACATAAGAAAAAATACAAGAAAAGCGGTCTTAAAGTTGAAAAGTAAAGATGAATTAAATTAACAGACTAATCCTAGTTATCGGGGTTTAAAACAAACAAAACATATTAGCATAATATATAAAATTACAAAAAAAAGTATTCGTGAAAATGCAAACAGTGTCTTAATTAATAAAACAATTTCTGTGTACCTGTTCATTCCACACACAACACTTTTTCCAAGTAAATTTGTTTTAATTTAATTCCTAATTTTTTTTTAAACGTCATAAGCAAAGCTATACTGAAGAGAGATAAATCTCGAAACGCGTCTATAGATGGCCTAAGACATTAGTATTAATCCAAGTCCTTTCACTTCTAATTTGTTGCTATCTCTCCTTTCATTTTAAATTGTATTGTTAGTTGGTTTGAAGAGAATTTGACCTAAACGTAACATATACTTTAATAGAGCGTTGTAACAAATCAAATTAAATAAGATTTTAAATATTTCATTGTATAATTCAATATCTGGAGGTGTATTTGCACGGGAAGTAGTTGTTTCAACGGATATTTATCGTCTTAAATTGTCTTATTAATTAAGACACTGTTTGCATTTTCATGAATAGTTTTTTTCGTAATTTTATATATTATGTTTAAAGTGTGCAAACTATAAGAAGCGTAAGCTTATTTTCTCGAATTCAAATAGTTTTGAATTTGAATTTTATCTTGTTAAAACATATTAGGGCTTGGATAATTATATTAAATGTTCAAACTGATGACCATGCACCATCTGACAATACCCAAGACGGTAATAAAATGCATTCACCACGTTTTGAAGCATTTGAGGCTTTATTAAACTACACTCATGCAGAATTCTTTCTTTAAGGTCCTCTAAATGATTAGGTCGATTTTTGTATATCATATTTTAAGTGCCCCCACAGAAAAAAGTCCAATGGCGTTAGATCAGGGGACCTAGCCGGCCATTCAATTGGACCTCTTCTTCGAATCCATCTTCCTGGGAACACTTCGTCTAAATAACGTCGCACATCCAATGCATAGTGTGGCGGAGCACCATCCTGTTGCAGCCAAATATTATTGTTTGGTATGTCAGGGTCGTGTTCATTCGGAAATAATATCGCTAATGCAGGTACTAATTCAAACTGTAAAAAGTCTGGGTATCGTTTCCCAGTCGAAAAAGAATGGCCCTAAAATCCTGTCACTGATTATTCCTGCCCATACGTTGAGCTTTTAGGGATATTGTGTATGAGCTTCATGCATCCAGTGTGGATTTTGTCTAGCCCAATATCGACAATTCTGCCTGTTGACAGTTCCATGTAAGGAGAAACTTGCTTCATCCGAAAATATTATACGCCGCGAGAACATTGGATCACGATTGCATATTTCCATCATTTGTTCACAGAATTCTTGCCTAAGATCAAAGTCTGTGTCTGATAACTCATGGACCAAATTTACCTTATAAGGATGAAATTTCTGCTTTTTTAGAAGTTTCAGTACCGAAGTATGGCTCAGATTGTGGTTTAACGCGATATTTCGACTAGTTAAATGCGGATTATCTTCATATTCCAGTAATATATTAAGCTGCATATCTTCGGTTAAATCGTTCAACATCAAACGCGATTAGCAACCTTGTGGAGATGATAAATTATGTATTTAAAAACAAGAGGGCTTGTAAAGCATCATTTCTCGACCTTTCCAAGGCATTTGACTGTGTCAACCATACTATACTGCTAAGAAAACTATATTTTTACAACATACATCCAGAAAGTTGTAGACTAATCGTATCATACCTATCTAATAGAGTTCAGCATGTCATCATAAATGGTATTATATCTAGCGCCCTGCCTATACATCTCGGTGTGCCACAGGGATCAATACTTGGGCCATTACTGTTCCTGATATATATATCAGTATAAACGAAGCAACACACGCTGTTTTATATGCAGATGACACAACACTGATAAATAATACAGAATGTACAGAATCTTGTAGTATAGCTAATATGGAGGCACAGTCGGATGCAATGGAGTGGTTTAATAGCAATAAACTTAAACTTAACAGTGACAAATCGGTCACTCTAATGTTTTCACTCAAGAAGAATGCACCAGTCGAGACTGTCAAATTTCTGGGCATGAACATTATGTCGAATTTATCGTGGCAGAATCACGGTGATACACTTGCATCGAAGCTTTGCTCTAGCATTTTTGCTATGCGAAATCTGTCTCAGCAAGTGTCGACGGATGTATTACGCATTGTATACTTTTCACTATTCCAACCCCAAATCCTATATGGACTGATTGTATGGGGTCATTCCGCCATAAGACACCGGATTTTTGGACTACAACGTAGAGCAGTGCGCATAATAAATAACCTCGGTTATCGTGAAGAATGCAGACAGACCTTTGTGGAATTGAAAATTTTAACTCTTCCATGCTTATATATATATATATGAATGCGTTAAGTATACAAAAAAACATCAAAGCAGCTACGAACTTTGTCCAAGTGTAAATCACTACTGCACTAGACAGAATGAAAATGCTATATATCAAAGCTCGATTAGGTTGACCAAATCCCAAACTGGAGTACGTTACTATGGCGTTAAATTCTTTAATGTACTGCCCTCTCATGTAAGGAATTTGCCTTTAAAAAGCTTCAAATCCTATATTAAAACTGTATTGACTGAGAATGCATTTTACAGCTGGAACGAATATTTGAATTTTAATTTTAGGACTTAAATGTTTGTTTTGGTGCACCTATTTATTTGTTATTTAGTAGAGACTGTTTTAAACTATTTATTGAACTATTTATTTTTTTATTATCTATTTAATTATTTATTTATAGTGTTTATAATATATGTAAGTGTAACCTCTCTATGTACTTTAGTTTATTTAGTTTTTTTTTTTGTATAAGTTTTTAAATTAAGGTTTATATATTATATGTATTGACACGTGTAAGGCTGATGCTGTTAGCACAATAAATGAATTTGAATTTGAAATTTGAATTTGAATTAATGTTGTCAAAGGGCAGCCAGTTTTTGGAAGATCCTGAACAGTACCATGTTCTCTAAATTTATTTTCAATTCTACTGACTGTGGATTGGGTTAATTGGTGATCAGGATATTTGTCTCTGAAAATTCGACATACTTCTTGATGGGTTCTAACTCGATCACCACACCCAATCATCATTAAAACTTCAATTCTTTGCTTCTCTGTCAGCGATGGCATTTTGGTTAAACAAGATACTTACTACGTATTAAATACTCGTACTATCCACGGGGAATGAAAAACGCACTGTTTGATTTAAAATTTAAAATATTTAAGAAGCCTCCTGCGTAGGGTGAGACGTTGCGGTTTCCGTGGAGAGCACAAGTGATAACTTGGGGAAAAGCGGTGAAAATGGAATCACTTACCTGTAGGCTTCTCGTGCGGCACAACAGGGCTGTCCTGGTCATTAGTAGCTACTAACTGTAACACTAACTACTAATTTGTAATGTTTTATGCTTTATTTGCGGTTGACCGATAACGTGTGTGTTCGCGAACTCTTCTCTCAGCACACTCCTTTTTTTGCCTACAGGCCACGCACTAAACACTTTGCTTGTACACAAGCACGTGACACATGTCAAAGTGAACACACTGTTTTGTTTGTTTTAAACCCCGATAACTAGGATTAGTCTGTTAATTTAATTCATCTTTACTTTTTTAACTTTAAGACCGCTTTTCTTGTATTTTTTCTTATGTAAGCTATACAAAATTTTATATGGTTGAAAACCTATTAAAAAACTCTACCGAAATAAAAAATAAAAAATATCGGTTGTCATTTGAAAAAAATATTGATGACGTCACAGCGTTTACAATTTTTTTTTGAAAAATCTAAAAAAATATTTTTCACGTGCGCAGCGATTTTAATCGCTATACGTCTTTTAGATTTTTTCTCTGTCATACACATTAACGGAGTTACCGAATTTATCCGCTACTTAATTTCCACACTGTATGTTTTGAGTTACAGCTGTCTTTTTATAATTGATTTAAAAAGAATATTCACAGTCTTTTGGGATTGTTTCCTCCTTCAATGCCGTTTTATAAATCTTTAGTAGCACCTGAATCCCTAAATCCCCCACATTTTTTATCATCTCTGTTGTTATTTTGTCTACGCCAGGAGCTTTGCCATTTTTCGTTAGTTTTATTGCTTCCATTAGTTCTTCTTTTGTAGGACCTATTTCTTCTTGTTCATTCTCTTTTGCTTTGTCCTTATCTCTCATCGTTTCATGCTTGTTCGTTTCGTTCAATAGCTTTTCGAAATATTCCTTCCATCTCTTCATTACATCCCCTTCATTTCTTGGTATATTACCTCCTTCCGTTTTTATTTCCATTTGGTCATTTGTTTCCTTCTTCCTTAGGTTTTTTAGTGTTTTATAAAAAAGTTTCTGGTTGCCTTTGCTGTCACGTTCTAGTTTTTCTCCAAAATCATTTCAAGTACTCCGCTTTTCCTCAATTACCATTCTCTTGACTTTTTGTCTTAGTTCTTTGTATTTGGTATAATTTTTGTCTGTCTTATGGGCCAGGTATTTGTGCCACGTTTGCTTCTTTATTCTTACTTTTTCTCTAATTGTTTCTGTCCACCAAGCTGTTTTCTTTATATTGTTTTTCATTTTTTTACTTACACCGCATGCTTCTTTAGCTGCATTGATTACCGTTTCCTTGAATGTGTTCCACATCTCTTCCAATTTCATGTTTTTTATGTTTTTTAATATGTCCTCCATCTTCCAGGATAATATATCTTCATATTTTTTACTATATCTTTGTTTCTTAACTGATAATTTCGTATATATTCGCATGGGATTTGTACCTCTCTCCTAGTTTTGCTTTCAGTTGACAATCCTGTATCTCTTATCTTAGCTACAACCAGATGGTGATCACTATTTATTTCGTAACCTCTATATACTCGTGTGTCAATCGCCATTTTTTATTATCTTTTTCGACTATGATGTAATCAATTATTGATTTTTCTTTCCTGCTTGGTTCCTCCTTTGTATATTTATGTATATCTTTATGCATAAAGAAGGTATTGCTTATTATTAGATTGTGTACTTGGCAAAAATCTGAAAGTCTTCATCCATTGTTATTTCTTTTTCTTCTCCATACATACCTATAGTTTCTGTATATAATGCATCTTTTCTGCCCACTCTTCCGTTTAGGTCCCCCAACAAATATGTTTCACCCTTAGCTTCTTCTACTATTAGTCCTAGATCTACCCAAAATGCGTCTATCTTTTTAGCATTTACATCCTCGTCGGGTCCGTAAACAGCAATTATTGTTTTTGTGTGGTCCATCTTCTTCCATTCTATTACTACAATTCGCTCTGACACTGCTTCCCACTTTTGTATTGCGCTTGTAAGTGCCGAATTTATAATACAACCAATGCCAGCAGATGCTCTTTCATTCACTCCCACCCCACTATAAATTAGTGTATGATTATTTGTTACCAGTCCAGTTCCCTCCTTTTTCGTTTCAGTTATTACTAACAAATCTAATTTCGCTTTATCAAATTCACTACATAGTTCCATTTCTTTCCCATTTGTAGCTCTAACATTCCATGTTCCTAATCTTATGAACTCATTGTTTTTGGTTTCCTTATATATTTGTTTAGAGTCGATATAATCCGCTTTCATTGCTTTTCGTCAATATTGTGTGTTGGTGCAGTGCTGAGCCTCAGTTTTTTGTTTCCTTTATTTCTAATTTTTCATGGTAATGGTTCCATCTCCATTCAGTTCCATCTATCACTAACTTTCTGTATCCTATTTTTACATGTTTCCCCTTGCTTCTTTCCTCTTTTGCTGTATCTTGTATTATTTTTTGTATTTTTCTTTCTCTTTCGGTCATATCGTTATTAATATACATTTTATTTCCTTCAATGTCTTTCAATTTCCGTTTATTTGCCATAATCGTTGCCTTGTCTTCTCTGTTATTCAATGCAACTAGCTAATTTCATTGCCTAGTTTATGTGCGGATTTAATAGTTGTTAGTACACCCAAGTTTACTTTTATGAAATTTTCTATGCCTTCTTTTAGATCTCTTTTATTTGCTGTGCTTATTTTTAAACCATGTAGTATTATGTTATTTGCTTTCTTTTCTTGTTCAAGCATCTCCACTTTATTTTTGATGGTGATTAATTCACTTATTATGTACCCTAGGGATACTATTATAAAACCAGACCAGCAGTCTTTATAATTAAAACGTCTTGTTTCTAATTACTCCAACATTTTTATTTACCTATTTTTTTATATATATAAAACGATTATAGTATTTACAACTGAATTTAATTAACAAAAAGAAACGTAAAGGTATCTAAAGGAAAGATCAAATAGCTACATCATTTACAATTAAATTCAATTAACAAACAAAATCTGTGCGGATAAAGTGGAGATAAAAGAATTGAGTCGCCCAGATGCAAAACCAGCCATACGTGTTTTGACAAACTTGTGGCAAAATGACAAAACCTGATTTTGCAGCGTGCTTTAAATAAATTATTAAATGGGCATTGCATAAGAATAAGGACAACAAAAATTATATAAAACTAAGTAAAAAGTTGACAGATTTTGGAACATAATATATAAAATTACGAGAAAACTATTCGTGAAAATGCAAACAATGACTTAATTAACAAGACAACTTAAGACGATAAATATCCATTGAAACAACTAGTTCCCGTGCAAATACACCTCCGGATATTGAATTATTATTTCAGTTATTTAATAAGACAACTTAAGACGATTAATATCCATTGAAACAACTACTTCCCGTGCAAATACACCTCCGGATATTGAATTATACTTTCAGTTAATCAATAAGACAACTTTAGACGATACATATCTATTGAAACAACTACTTCCCGTGCAAATACACCTCTGGATATTGAATTATTATTTCAGTTAATTAATAAGACAACTTAAGACGATTAATATCTATTGAAACAACTACTTCCCGTGCAAATACACCTCCGGATATTGAATTATACTTTTAGTTAATTAATAAGACAACTTTAGACGATAAATATCTATTGAAACAACTACTTCCCGTGCAAATACACCTTCGGATATTGAATTATTATTTCAGTTAATTAATAAGACAACTTAAGACGATTAATATCCATTGAAACAACTACTTCCGTGCAAATACACCTCCGGATATTGAATTATACTTTTAGTTAATTAATAAGACAACTTTAGACGATAAATATCTATTGAAACAACTATTCCCGTGCAAATACACCTTCGGATATTGAATTATTATTTCAGTTAATTAATAAGACAACTTAAGACGATTAATATCCATTGAAACAACTACTTCCCGTGCAAATACACCTCCGGATATTGAATTATACAACGAAATATTTAAAATTTTATTTAATTTGATTTTGCAACTTTATTTCATGCTTAGTCTGGGAGTGGAAAACACTCGGTAGAAGCTTCAATTGTAACAATTTTTAAAATCAACGAAGGATTTTTAATGTATACGAAAAGCTCCCTGTAAAAGTAATAGTGCAACGATATCGCATTATCCAATTGATTTAATAAAGAAAACACTTGGTTAAATTTTACTAATATTAATATTAGTGAAATTTAACCAAGTTTTTTCTTTATTAAATCATAGTTAAATATGATAAATTCAAATTCAAAACTATTTAAATTATCGAATTCAAATAGTTTTGAATTTGAATTTATCTTGTTTGAACTGTACCGTAAGGTAAATAATAAGGTCTCACATTCTTCATACCTGCTAATGACATAATCCCCTTTTTTTACCTATAAATACCGACCATCATTTTCACTCATTCCATTTCTGTGTACCTGTTCATTCCACACACAACACTTTTTCTAAGTAAGTTTGTTTTAATTTTATTCCTAATTTTTTAAACGTCATAAGCAAAGCTATTCTGAAGAGAGATAAATCTCGAAACGCGTCTATAGATGGCCTAAGACATTAGTTTTAATCCAAGCCCTTTCACTTCTAATTTGTTGCTATCTCTCCTTTCATTTTAAATTGTATTGTTAGTTGGTTTGAAGAGAATTTGACCTAAACGTTACATATACTTTAATAGAGCGTTGTAACAAATCAAATTAAATAAGATTTTAAATATTTCATTGTATAATTCAATATCCGGAGGTGTATTTGCACGGAAAGTAGTTGTTTCAATGGATATTTATCGTCTTAAGTTGTCTTAGTAATTAACTGAAAGTATAATTCAATATCCGGAGGTGTATTTGCACGGGAAGTAGTTGTTTCAATGGATATTTATCGTCTTAAATTGTCTTATTAATTAAGACACTGTTTGCATTTTCACGAATAATTTTTTCGTAATTTTATATATTCTTCATACCTTTAGTTAAATATGTTTCACCACGTGAAAGATTCAAGGTATTATCCAATTGTTAAAGAAAACACCAATATTATTAAATTGTGATGTATTCCTGTCGTAATAAATATTTATTATATAGAGATATTAAGTAGAACGTTGAATATCTAATTCGGAAATTAAATACTCTCCGATATGCTAGCCAAGCTAATTAATGGGTTTGTATTAATACAAAACGTTTGTATTAATACACGTACCGAAAATTATTTTGGCGTGCCCATTATGTTGTACAAAAGCCATGGCAGCGAGGCTGAATGAATATTTGAGCAGGCATTTATGCCAAAACTGAAATCTCCCCAGAGGAGATTATTTGCCAAACACATTTGCACACACAAATTCGCACAAACTGTGAAACGAAGAGCATACATTTCACTGAATGTTTAATGTAAGATTTAGTTTATCTGGACAGTGGACATGTTAGTTGTTTCAAATGTAGATTTTATATAATACTACAGATTAATAAATTATGATTTTTTATAAATAAAATTGCCAATTCTTGGTTGCAGAATACTTCAAATCAAATCAAATTAAATTCATTACCACAGAACATTAAAACATATTATGGGTTCGTCAACTATTAAATAAAATTAGATTAAAACATTAATAATTAGAGGTAATTAGTAATTGGTACAATAAAACACAAAAAAACTTCAAACATTAAAAGTGCCGAGATTCGCAATTTACAACAAGTTATTCTTACAAAGACAATGTCAAAGACTCATTGAAACAACTACTTCCCGAGCTAATATAAAGATATATGTATATATAATTGATAATGATATATAAAAATAGTCGAACTATTCAAAAAATATAAGTTATACAAAACAAAGGACATAGGAGCTCCGCTGAATATAAAACCGCAAAAAAAACCTCGGCATACGATCAACAGGAGTAAGGCCAGACAATGCAAGATTCTGAGAGAGGAAATTAATGATGATCCTTGGGGCCTTGGCTACAAAATAGTCACAAAGAAGTTAGGAGTAGGCCGTCCTGGCTTATATAAGGGGGCGGAAGCGATGAATAACATCGTTGACACATTGTTCCCCACCTATAGAATACGCAAGGGGGTAAACGAGACCGGCGAAAGCGTCGACATTTTTCTGTTCACTGAAGTTCACTGAAGAACTGCGAGTAGCTGTGGGATATCTTCGAAATAGAAAGCCCCAGGACCGGATATTCTGGGAGAGGAAGTTAACGATGATCCTTGGGGCCTTGGCTACAAAATAGTCACAAAGAAGTTAGGAGTAGGCTGTCCTGGCGTATATAAGGGGGAAGCGATGAATAACATCGTTGACACATTGTTCCCCACCCATCCAAAACGCAAGGGGGTAAACGAGACCGGCGAAAGCGTCGAAATTTTGCTGTTCACTGGCGAAGAACTGCGCGTAGCTGTGGGATATTTTCGAAATAGAAAGCCCCAGGACCGGATATTCTGGGAGAGGAAGTTAACGATGATCCTTGGTGCCTTGGCTACAAAATAGTCACAAAGAAGTTAGGAGTAGGCCGTCCTGGCGTATATAAGGGGGCGGAAGCGATGAATAACATCGTTGACACATTGTTCCCCACCCATCTAATACGCAAAGGGGTAAACGAGACCGGCGAAAGCGTCGAAATATAGTCATAAAGAAGTTAGGAGTAGGCCGTCATGGCGTATATAAGGGGGCGGATACGATGAATAACATCGTTGACACATTGTTCCTCACTTATCCAATCCGCAAGGGGTAAACGAGACCGGCGAAAGCGTCGAAATTTTTCTGTTCACTGACGAATAACTGCGAGTAGCTGTGGGATCTCTTCGAAATTGAAAGCCCCAGGACCGTATGGTAATCCCAGCGAGGTACTGAAAAGCACGCATCGAGCGCTAAATATGTACAACGCCTGCTTAAAGGCAGGGGCTTTCCCCTCCCGCTGGAAAGTGGTACGTCTTGTACTGATAAGCAAGGGTGAGGCCGACCCACTAGTACCCTCCTCATATCGGCCGCTGTGCATGTTGGATCCGGCAGGGAAGGTACTAGAAAAATTAGAACAGCCCCGACTTCTTTCTGCAGTAATCTGTCGGATCGGCAGTATAGATGCCGTCGCGGGCGCTCCACCATGAACGCGGTCCAGGAAGTTGTCCAGACTGCAGAAGAAGGAAACCATCACTGTAGGAAAGTAGTGCTCCCTTAACGTAAAAAATGCCTTTAAACCGGTTAGGTGGACTGATATGTTAGACCAGTGATGGGGAAACTACGGCCCGCGGGCCAAGTCCGGTCCGCGGAAAGGTTAAATCCGGCCCGTTTAAGAGTGCCGTCGTGAGAATGTTTGAACGCGTTCTTACTTCGTAATGTGACGACCCGCATAAAAACTACCTACCTACGATTAAGCATTATTCTTTGGCCCGCTACGATTGTCTGGTTATTACAAATGGCCCGGCTTAAAAAAAGTTTCCCCACCACTGCTCTAAACCTTCAGATATTCGCTGTTTTTTTTTTAAACAATTCCCTGTAGTCCTTCGGTTTCCAAAGACCATCATTGGTCCTTCGAGCTGTAGCCTTTGTAAAATGGTCTTTTGGGTCATAAACTTAGTAGCCTAGCGTGATCCTTCAATTTGAAACTTCTAAGAACGAGTGTTGTCCACTCCCAGACTAAGCATGGAGTAAAATTTCGAGTTTAGAAAAGCCCCGCGTAGAAAATTTGTCGAGGGTCGCGCAGCGACCCGAGACAAATTTTCACGGGGCTTTTCTAAACTCGAAATTTTACTCCATGCGCCACGCGCACAAAACACTGATTTAAAGTGAAGTAAAAATGCACTGAAAGGAAACCCAGCTTCGATATATTTTTTTTAAATTACATCTTTTCTTTCCTATCCATGCTCTAAACCAGTGATGGGGAAACTACGGCCCGCGGGCCAGGTCCGGCCCGCGGAAAGGTTTAATCCGGCCCGTTTAATAGTGCCGTCGTGAGAATGTTTGAACGCGTTCTTACTTCGTAATGTGACGACCCGCATAAAAACTACCTACCTACGATTAAGCATTATTCTTTGGCCCGCTACGATTGTCTGGTTATTACAAATGGCCCGCCTTAAAAAAAGTTTCCCCACCACTATGTTAGACGCACTTAAAGGCTTCAATGTCCCTAGTTACCTCTTTCGAGTCTTGGTGGACTATCTCAGATATATACGAAACAACAGAGGGCCAGCTATCTCGTAAAGTAACGGCGGGTGCAGCTCAAGGATCCATCCTTGGGCCTGATCCATGGAATATCGCATACGATGGTCTGCTGCGTCTGACGATGCCTTGTAGGGTATGCAGATTATGTAGCTGCCATTATATCAACCCGCAGTGTGGAGCTTGCCTAGCTCAAGCTGAATTAAGTCTTGCGAAGAGTAAGTAGATGGATGACAGACCACGGTTTAGTGCTAACGATAACCAAAGCAGAAATTGTTGTTCTTACAAAAAATAGAATACCTACTCTAATGCCCCTGGTAGTCGGAGGTGAGCAGGTGCATACAAACCCCACCGCAAAGTACCTGCGCATCACGATTGACAACAAACTCAGCTTTGGTGAACACATTCGCCGTGTAACCGAGATGCAGAGCGTGCCAGCAGTGAGGAGAGGGCACGGACGCTAGAAGAGTGGCTGCACTCATTTTCCACTGCATACAAACCTCACCGCAAGGTACCTGGGTATCACGATTGACAACAAACTCACCTTTGGTGAACGCATTCGTCGTGTAACCGAGAAAGCCGAGATGCAGAGCGTGCCAACAGCGTAGGAGAGGGCACGGACGCTAGAAGAGTGGCAGCACTCATTTTCCACTATCGAAAAGGGCAGATGGACTGCTAGACTCTTGCCCTGCATCAAACCATGGCTTGAGCGCGGCCACGGGGAAGTTACATACTTTCTCAGCGGATACGGTTGCTTCCGTTCTTACCTCCAGCCGAGATGCAGAGCGTGCCAGCAGCGAGGAGAAGGCACGAACGCTAGAAGAGTGGCAGCACTCATTTTCCGCTATCGAAAAGGGCAGATAGACTGCTAGACTCTTGCCCTGCATCAAACCATGGCTTGAGCGCGGCCACGGGGAAGTTACATACTTTCTCAGCGGACACGGGTGCTTCCGTTCTTACCTCCATCGGATGGGAAAGCGCGGAACGCCCGCGTGTAACTACTGTGGTGGCGAAAGAGACGATGCAGAGCACACGTTCTTTTTCTACCAGAGATGGATAACTAACAGCGAGACACTGCAAAGGCAGGTCATTTGTCCCCCGAAACCATTATCAGGAAGATGCTGAAATGCGAAACAACGCGGAAAAAAGCGGCAACTTTTGTAGAGGATATTCTCCGCCAGAAGCTTATGAGAGATGCTTAATATGTCTGGGCATGAGCGCCCCAACCCGAAGTAATGTGGTAAACGGTTCCGGGTTGGTGCCTACGGCGACAGAGGGAGGGGTGTTAGTCGGTAGCCGCACGGAGTCCTACACTTCGTTGGTTCCTACGGCGACAGTGGGAGGGGTTTTAGTCGGTAGCCGCACGGAGTCCGACACTTCGGTTGGTTAAATGTATTTCTCCTCCCACATTAAAAAAAAAAGAAAAAACATTATTATTATTAATATTAAGGTCTACCATTCAAATAATAGATGATTGAGTTACGTGAAGATTATAATAATAAAAAGAAGTATCAATAACCTTTCTTCACACACTTTATTTTAATACCAGATGTACATTTCTGTCACCAAGTGACCATTATCAATGGATTTTTAATACTAACTTATACAAACAAAAATAGGAGTATATATACAGAACAGATTAACAAAATATAATGAGCGTTAGGCGGTGGGGTTTAATGTGGGGAAAAAACGTACATTAACGGGTCGGTTTATGGAAAGGGGGATGAGCGGTAGGTAAAGACAGGTATATTCGGGTTAAGTAAAAGGAGGTATTAAATCTAGTAATTTGTTATTGAGTGGACTTAAATCAAAATTCATTAAGTTGTTTGCGTGTTTTTTCATTGCAATCGCTTCTAACATGTTTAAGTGATAATTGGATGACTGTTTTATTAATTTCATATTATTGATTGATATCTTATGGCCAGTTTCTAGTGAATGATTTGCTACGGCTGATTTTTCATTATTAAAATTTTTTAAATGGTTCATGTGTTCTTTAAAACGTATTCTTAAGTTTCTTTGCGTTTGCCCGACATACACCTTATTACAATTGTTGCAGTTAATTGAATAAATACCTGATTTATCAAGATATTCTGGTTGAGAAAAAGTATTACCCAAGGTTTGTCCTAATTTAGTTTTGATATAATATGCGGGAGTTAAATTGTAATTTTTAAATAATTTGTTTAAGGGGTTTTCTAGGTTCGGATCGTAAACTATTCTTACAAATTTGTTGTCTAAGGTAGGGGGGTCTGGAAGGTGGCGTGATGAGTTACAGAGATTAATTTTAAATTTATGTTTATTTATTAAATTGTTTATAGTATTGGGATTGTATTCTAACTGTTTTGCAATCTTATGGATGGTTTGGATTTCTTTATTTCTATTCTCCGTTGATAAAGGGATGTTGAAGGCTCTGTGGATTAGGTAATTAAAGGAGGCTAATTTATATTTCATTGGGGCTTTTGAGCTAGCATGCAAGTAATTAAATGTATGTGTGGGCTTTCTATATATTTGGAAATCTAATTTGTTTTTATTGCTTGTGATAAGCAGATCCAAGAAGGGAAGAGAATTGTTTACTTCGTATTCATAAGTGAAATTAATACTGTTATGAAAGGAATTAAGCGATGAAATAAAAGGTTGAATGTTGAAATCTGTTTGAACTATTGCGAAAATATCATCAACGTATCTAAACCAGACGCTTGGAAAATTTTTTAGTACGTTTTTGGCTTTGTTTTCAAACTCGTTGAGGAAAATGTTGGCTAAAAAGGGTGATAGAGGGTTACCCATGGCGGTCCCGAAAGTCTGTTTATAAAATTGATTGTTGAACTCAAACACATTACAATCCATTACGAGTTCTGTTAATTGTAAATAAATATTAATGTGTTCGGTAGGTATGTTATTTTGAATTAAAATTTTTTTGAGGATTAAGATAGTGTCTTTGATTGGTATACTGGGGAAAAGGGACTCAACATCAAATGAAATTAACCTATCGTTATCTGAAATAATTGTGTTACTTAGTTTATGGGAAAGTTCTAATGAATTTTTTATGGAAAAGTTATTATTTAGTTCTAGGGATTGGAATTTTGAAACTAGCTATTTAGCGATTTTATAAGTGGGGGAATTGATATTCGAGACTATAGGTCTGAATTTGTTGCCTTCTTTATGTGTTTTGGGTAAACAGTATAATTGGGGGATTCTGGGGTTTTTAACTTTTAATTTTAGAGCGGTGAATTTATCAATTAAGCATGTAGAATTTTTTAGCGATTCATTAATTTTTCTGATATATGGATTTAGAGGATTTTTTGGCTGAAGTAGGTAGGGACCGTTATCTAATAAATTTTGTACACTATTGAAATAATCTGTCTTACTTATTATCACAACACTATTACCCTTGTCAGATTTTAAATAAAAGCACTCCTTTTCTTTTAACTTTTTCACTACGAGCGCACTATTTTCTACTTTGGACCGGTTGTTTTTCTTGGTGTACTTCTCCAAGGTTCTCTTAGATGCGGACCGGAATTCTGCAGCTTGATCTGGAGGTAGTCGTGATGCGGCGGTGTCGATATCGCTGATGACGTCTTCCAAAGGAGTTTCAATGGGTACTGGATGTACATCTGGTATTAAAATAAAGTGTGTGAAGAAAGGTTATTGATACTTCTTTTTACTACCATTCAAAAACATTGATTTTTAATAATAGTTAATTTACAAAGATATTCTTGTTGGAGTTACGTGAAGTATTAGTTATACACGGTGGCTGGGTAGTAACTAAGTAGTGAAAAAGTCGAATAAATTCTATAACAACAGCACTAATTTATTCAAATTAATATTATAGATACGGTGTTATATAAGAATGTTGATGCATAACTTAAAATTTAATGTACGCGCCTGTAGCGTCAACCAATCATCGCAAACGGCTAGGTATGAAATCCATTTTCTGTAGAAAGTCGCGTGGGGTATTATTATTTATAACGTCCTGAATCCGTGCTTCCAATTGTTCCAGTGTGCTAGGTTTCGTCTGGCACACGTCACCTTTTGCCCAGCCCCATAAAAAGATGTTAGATGAACAAATTGTTTAAAACAGTGATTATAGGCAATGCAATAACTTTAATGTATATTAGGTTGCTAATAATCGTTGTTGTATGTGTGTGTTTTTTTAAACTTCATTGTAAATCAGTGTTTTGTGCGCGTGGCGCATGAAGTAAAATTTCGAGTTTAGAAAAGCCTAATTTGGATTGGCCGCTCCGCTTCGCTACGCGGCCAATCCAAATTCTTAGGCTTTTCTAAACTCGAAATTTTACTTCATGCTTAGTCTGGGAGTGGAAAACACTCGTCAAAAGCCTCAAATTAACCGCTTTAAAACAACGAATTCCCGCAAATTTAAAAAAAAAACGCTGTAATTATCGGGATATGTATACTAAAAAAAAATCGAATTTCCCGTGTTGTGTGACAAGAGAAAAAAAATATAATAATGTAGAAAGACAGGCCCCTACGGGACGCGAACTAGCGATTTCTGTACAAGAATCGTCGATGTATCACCTAAGCCAACAAACACCTTATTTTAATCAGAAAAATTGCAGGTCTATTGCAAAAATAAGTGTTATGTTATTGATGTACTGTAATTAACCACAAATATAAATATTGAGGTAATGTTAATAATAACAAACCGAATTTAAATAAGTCTGTTATAAGTATCTTATTACAAATAGAAAGACTGTTATTCCTTACTTCACTTTTTATTTTTATGTTAGATGTACATTTCGAGACACAAGGTGCTCATTATCAATAACAAACTTTGTTTGTTTGTTATTGTTTGTTTGTTTGTTTGTTATTGATAATGAGCACCTTGTGTCTCGAAATGTACATCTAACATAAAAATATAAAGTGAAGTAAGGAATAACAGTCTTTCTATTTGTGATTAATCACTTCACGTAAACTCGAAACAATACAGTTAAGTATCTTATTGTTACTCACAGTACTCTCAATGAATCCGAATTAAGCACTTTCAGCTGTTGGATAGCAGTAAACAAACAGAGCTGGGATGAATCCTCAAAAACAGGATTCGAATCACGAATCCGAATCACCTAATATGATTCGAATCACGAATACTCGAATAAAGGATTCGTAAGTAAAAAATATGATTCGAATCAAAGATTCGAATCCTCATTTTTTAATCACGGATACAAATCCTTTCAAAATAAATTTGAATCTATTATTTGCAACCAGTAATATTTTATTCCATCAATTTCTATTAACAAAAATGTTCATTTACCGAATAAATATCTGATTATATAATGATTTTAATGAATGATGATATATGTGTAATTGAACTTCATTTTAAATCTGTGTTTTATACGCGTGGCGCATGAAGTAAAATTTCGAGTTTAGAAAAGCCCCGTGAAAATTTGTCGAGGGTCGCGCAGCGACCCGAGACAAATTTTCTACGCGGGGCTTTTCTAATCTCGAAATTTTATTTCATGTTTAGTCTGGGAGTGGACCGTCAAGATTTTCTGCAAGTCGAGATTTTCGATATTTCTAGATTTATGTCGATTTATTCACATATTTGGATTGATTGAGTTACTTGAAGATAATTATACTTTGATTAAAAAACACTTAGAACCTTTCTTCAATACTTTATTTTGTAACCAAATGTACATTTCGGACACGAAGTGTCCATTATCAATGGTTTGATACTAATACAAAAAATGTACATTTTACACTGATTTATATACACTAAAAAAATGAGGGAATTAGAGGGTGTCGGTAGGGGGTGTGGTTGTGGTGGTAATAAACTAATTTTAGCCGAAAAAAGGTTATCTGTGGGTAAGTAGGTACGTGTTTGATGGGGATTCCAAGGGATTAGGAAAACACCCGAGTTTCAGGTGGACACACTAAATCTAATAAAACATTTTCGAGCGGACTTAAATCGAAATTTAACAGTAGGTTTTCTTGTTTTTTCATTTGAATTGCCTCCAACATATTTAAATGATAGTGTGTAGAATGTTTCAATAATTTTACGTTTTCTAAAGTGAACTTATGGCCCGTTTCAATTGCATGGTTAGCGACCGCAGATTTATCCGGATTCATGTGTTTAATATGTGAGACATGTTCCTTGAATCTAGTTTGAATGTTTCTTTGTGTTTGTCCTATGTATATTTTGTCACAATTCGAACATTTAATGGAATAAAATCCAGATTTTTCTAAGAAATGTGTTTTGTTAAAAGTGTTCCCTAGTAAATTGTGTAATTTTGTATTTACATAGTACGCTGGGGTTAAATTGAATTTCTTGTACAATTTTTTGAAATTATTTTCGATTGTGGGGGAATAACTTAGTCTGACATATTTTGTTTCTTTTATGGTTTCTATATCTGTAAGTGAAGTTATATTTCGGAGTTTATATTTACGTGAATGTCTATTAATTAGTCTCTGTATTGTATTTCTGTTGTATTTAAGGTGTGCTGCTATTGTGTGAATGAATTTTAGTTCCTTTTTTCTAATTTCGGGTGATAATGGTATGTTGAAGGCTCTATTTATCATACTATTAAAGGCAGATAGTTTATATTTCATTGGTGCAAATGCGTTAGCATGGATATAATTGAAAGTATGAGTATGTTTCCTGAATATATCAAATACTAATTTATTGTTTTTTCTTTTTTTATAAGAATGTCTAGGAAGGGCAGTGAGTTTTCGTCCTCTAACTCGTATGTAAAATTAATACTATTGTAAATATTGTTAATGGATGAGATGAAGTTGTTAATATCGAAATTTGTTTCGACCACAGCAAATATGTCATCGACATATCTAAACCAAATATTCGGAAACTGGGTTATTGATTTTTTGGCAATATTTTCAAAATTATTTAGAAAAATGTGAGCAAGAAACGGTGATAACGGGTTACCCATGGCAGTGCCAAATGTTTGCTTATAGTATGAATTATTGATCTCAAACACGTTACAATCCATCACTAGTTCGGTAAGCTGTAAGTATTCTTTGATTTGTTCGTTTGGAATATTATTTTTTATTAAAATTTCTTCTAGAATAGAAATGGTGTTCTTGATTGGTATGCTCGGGAATAGTGATTCGGCATCGAAGGATACTAGTTTATGATCGGATGAGATTTTTATCTTTTCTAAGTGTTTTGTTAATTCTATGGAATTTCTAACTGAAAAATCGTTTTCTATTTCTAAGGTTTTGAAATGGGTGACTAACCATTTAGCAATTTTATATGTGGGAGATTTGATATTTGAAACAATCGGGCGGAATTTATTACCTGGTTTGTGAATTTTTGGTAAACAGTATAATTGAGGTATTTTTGGGTTTTTGACTTTCAGATTTAAATTAAGTTTTTTATCAATTAAAATTGTTGAGGCCTTCAGTGTAGCATTAATTTTCTTGATATATGTATTTATTGGGTTTTTTGTTTGCCGAATATATGGTCCTGATTCTAATAAATTATTTACACTGTTAAAATAGTCTGTCTTATTTATAATCACGACACTGTTACCTTTGTCCGCCTTTAGGTAAAAACAATCTTTTTCTTTTAATTTCTCGACGATTTCGTGGGTGTTGAAAACTTCTTGTTGGTTAGACCTATCCATGGTTGTCTTTAAGGTGTCCTTAGCGGAAGTGCAAAATTGTATGGAAAGATCCGGTCTCAGTCTAGTTGCTGCGATGGCTACGTCGTTGACAACCTCTTCGATGGGAAGTTTCTTTGGGTTTATGGAATGCTTTAAACCTTTTCTTAGCAGTTCTTGTTCGGCGTCGGAGAATGTGATGTCTGTTTTATTTATAACAAGTGTTTGTGTGAGTTCGGGTAAAATTTTTGGTGGAAAATTTTGTTTCAGTTTTTGTTTTTGCAGGAGGAGAGTTTTCAATTTCTTCTGTAGGACAATTGATTTGTTTTTCACTTTTTTATTTATAACTGTATGTATTTTTCTCTGGAAATCGTCCCATGTTTGCGGAGTTGTTGATTTGCTTAATCGTAGATGTAGTTCGTACGCCAACATTTCTAGGTGTGACCGTTTTCCGTGTAGCCGGCCGATTTCGAACTTCAGCCACTTAATTTTGAAATCCGTTACTAATTTCGATATGTCTCTGTTTTGTTTACCGGTGTTCACAAAAATAAACTTAGGAAAAACACTGTTTTTGACGCACCCTTGGAATCCCCATCAAACACGTACCTACTTACCCACAGATAACCTTTTTTCGGCTAAAATTAGTTTATTACCACCATAACCACACCCCCTACCGACACCCTCTAATTCCCTCATTTTTTTAGTGTATATAAATCAGTGTAAAATGTATATTTTTTGTATTAGTATCAAACCATTGATAATGGACACTTCGTGTCCGAAATGTACATTTGGTTACAAAATAAAGTATTGAAGAAAGGTTCTAAGTGTTTTTTAATCAAAGATTTATTCACAGTTTGTTATTGTATTAAATGCAACTTTAATATTAAATAAAAACGGTTTTTTTTTAGGAATAGAATATTCACCCATTGAGAGTCGAGCAAATTATAAAGTTAACTCTAAAAGTTAATTTTAGGTAAAATTTTGCATCTTTTTCTATGATTTCAATGAATGATTTATTATATTACATACGTCGATTTTTTAAAAGAGTTAAATTTAAAATTCAAACAAGTGTTGTCCACTCCCAGACTAAGCATGAAGTAAAATTTTGAGTTTAGAAAAGCCCCGCGTAGAAAATTTGTCGAGGGTCGCGCAGCGACCCTCGACAAATTTTCGCGGGGCTTTTCTAAACTCAAAATTTTACTTCATGCGCCACGCGTATAAAACACTGATTTAAAGTGAAGTTAAAAATGCACTGAAAACCAACCCAACTTCGATATTTTTTCAAAATTAGATGTTTTCTTTCCTATCCATGCTGTAAACCTTCAGATATTCGTTGTTTTCTTATAAAGAAACTTCGATTCCCTGCAGTCCTTCGGGCTCCGAAGACCATGATTGGTCCTTCGAGCTGTAGCCTTTGTAAAATGGTAATAAACTTAGTAATATAGAGTGATCCTTCAATTTGAAACTTCTAAGAACGAGTGTTGTCCACTCCCAGACTAAGCATGAAGTAAAATTTCGAGTTTAGAAAAGCCTCGCGTAGAAAATTTGTCGAGGGTCGCGCAGCGACCCTCGACAAATTTTCACGGGGCTTTTCTAAACTCGAAATTTTACTTCATGCGCCATGCGTATAAAACACTGATTTCAAGTGAAGTTAAAAATATACTATTAACGTTGGATATTTTTCATGGTTAAGTAACCAAATATTCATTCACAAATATTTGAATTATTCGAAAATTTAAATATTTATATTCAAATATGAATAATTTAGTGATTTAAGTATTCGTATTAGAATAATTAACTATTTGAATTAATCGAATTCGAATCCCAGCCTTAATAGCGATGATTCGAATTATTTAGGAGGATTTGAATCCGTGTATGAGGATTCGAATCCTTTTATAAGGATTCGATTCCTTTTATAACGATTCGAATCCTTTTATAAGAATTCGAATCCTTTTATAATAATTCGAATCCTTTTATAATAATTTAGTGATTTAAATATTCGTATTAGAATATTTAACTATTTGAGTTAATCGAATTCGAATCCCAGCCTTATTAGCGATGATTCGAATTATTTAGGAGGATTTGAATCCGTGTATGAGCATTCGAATCCTTTTATAAGGATTCGATTCCTTTTATAACGATTCGAATCCTTTTATAAGAATTCGAATCCTTTTATAAGGATTCGAATCCTTTTAAAAGAATTGGAATCCTTTTATACGGATTCGAATCATCTACATCTGGATTCGAATACGAATCCTTTTAAAGAAATGTAACGAATCCGGATCACAAATCTGTTTTCACTAAAGTATTCGAATCCCTCTTTTGAATCCTCTAAAAGGATTCGAATCCTGAATGATTCGAATCCTGCCCAGCTCTGTAAACAAATTAAAAAACGTTAAAATAAGAAATTATTATAGATTTAGTTTTGACCTTCTAACCGCTGCGTTGTTATTTTATATCATATTTATAAAAGTATAATAATAATTAAATTAGAATAAATTCTGTAACAATAAAATTACTTATTAAATGTTGAAAGCGTATCCTGTGAATATAAAAACAATTTTTTTAGAAAGAATAATTAATTCACAGTTGGCTCCAAGTTACAGAGTAACATTTTTAGAGAATCGTAAAGAATGCCACTACAATGCGAAATTGTATTGAAACAATTA
The DNA here is from genome assembly GCA_932526585.2 of Philonthus cognatus. Taxonomy (NCBI): domain Eukaryota; kingdom Metazoa; phylum Arthropoda; class Insecta; order Coleoptera; family Staphylinidae; genus Philonthus; species Philonthus cognatus. The sequence goes on from OW052243.1 coordinate 1,898,021, forward strand.
CAAATAATACCAACAGAAGATTTTAATCCCACGTTAGTCCGATGCGCAAATACATGACATGTATGCATATCATTCCGAGTAATATGGTTTAGGTTCCTGGTAGTATACTAATCTATATTTTTTATATGAGGACCCTAGAAGCAGAGGGATACAGAAAACTCGATTTTAAGAAAATGTATTCTAAGGTTTACAAAAGATAAGTAGTAGTTTAAGGAAGATTTGCATTCAATACGTTATATTAATATTCATATTTCCACTTTTACTTTTATAAAATTTGCAATTATATCCTTTAGCTTATAGGGTCTTCATATTCAATTTGATAATTTCTCGCGCGTTTTTTAGGCAAGTATTCTTGCTCTTATTCATTAGCAGATTATTGAGACAACTCCACAGAAGTGCACACATCACTTTCACACTCACTATCCAGAATCGTATTAATTATAAGAACAATTTGAACATTTTCTTATTGCGGAATCTCTTGACATGTGTCGTTTAAAAAACTTCAATCGACTTAGTCCGAGTTGTTACCGGGATACGTAAACAGACGTAACTAACCAAACATGTGGTATATACGGCATATATCTTTACAGTTTAGTGTGCAAATATGATAGGAATTTCAGGGTAGGAGTAGAAAAAAGTAACAGTGCAACGCGATTTATTATCCAGTTCTTGAAGGAAACATAACTATTATTAAATTGTAATGTATTCCTTTAATAATAAATATTTATTATATTGAGAGATTAGGTTGAATATCCAATTCGGAAATTAAATACTCTCCGATATGCTAGTCAAGCTAATTAGTGAAAATGTTTGTATTAATTCACGTGCCGAAAATTATTTTGGCTTGCCCATTATATTGCACAAAAGCAATGGCAGCGAGGCTGAATGAATATTTGAGCAGGCATTTATGCCAAAACTGAAATCTCCCTAGAGGAGATTATTTGCCAAACACATTTGCACACACAAATTCGCACAAACTGTGATACGCAGAGCATACATTTCACTGAATGTTTAATGTAAGATTTAGTTTATCTGGACAGTGGACATGTTAGTTGTTTCAAATGTAGGTTTTATATAATACTACAGATTAATAAATTATGATTTTTTTAAAATAAAATTGCCAATTCTTGGTTGCAGAATACTTCAAATCAAATCAAATCAAATTCATTACCACAGAACATTAATACATATTATGGGTTCGTCAACTATTAAATAAAATTATTAGATTAAAACATTAATAATTAGAGGTAATTAGTAATTGGTACAATAAAACACAAAAAAATTTCAAACATTAAAAGTGCCGAGATTCTTTTCGCAATTTACAACTAGTTATTCTTACTAAGACAATGTCAAACACTCATTGAAACAACTACTTCCCGAGCTAATATAATGATATATATATATACATATATTTATATATATATATATATACATATATATATACATATATATACATATATATATATATATACATATATATATATACATATATATATATACTTATGTGTAGTAGCCACCTACATAACAATACATACTATATAATACAATAATGACGCCGGATCGTTTTACCTAATGAGGGCGGTACGCTGTATATATATATATATATATAACGCGAATAACGCCCATTAAAAGTTTTCGGGATTCCTGACAGAGGAAAAATTTTAAAAAATTCTACATTACACGGTTGCATGCGGTCACCTCATGGAAAATATTTCAACTTTCTATCACTTCCGGTTGTACTGGAAATGGCTACCAACTTTGTTATTTTAAATAGAACATCCTATATATTAATTTTTTTCTAGATTCTCCGTTCAATTGTCTACCCTCTCATATGAATTTATGTCTACTTAACTCTTACAGTTTTTGAGTTAAAAATTTATTTGTCAAATATTGACCTCAAATAGACGTTTTGAAAAATGCCTATAACTTCTAGTAGGGACAATATAGACAGACGAGCGGCATCTTGAATTGTTACTTATAGATCCCTCTAGAATTAAAAAATTGACATCTGTCAATTTTGACAATAGGTATTTCAAAAATGTCAATATTTCAGTGACCACTTAAAAACATCATAATTCAATGTTTTAATAACTTTATTGTCCAACAGGATAAACCCAATTACAGAACAAAAATTTGAATAAATAAGAAAAGGAAAGATACATGTAAGTTCGTGAACAGTTAATACATATTATAGGATAGTATGATTTATTGAACAAAAATATCGTTGAATAATTTTTCGGAGCACTGGCACAACACAGTCACTGGTGAACGCTGCAACACATTAGAGCGCGCCGTTGGTAAGCGGAATGTTGATGAAAACCGTGTAGACTTCACAGGGACATTAAACGGAACCCTTGCGAGAATTTCTGGACAGTCGATTTTCCCATCTACGAGTTTCTTCATAAACGTGGCACATCTCAAAGTTCTTCTGTCGGCGAGGGATTCGAATTGGTGACGCTGAAGAAGTTCATCGTTCGAAATTCCAATCGGAGGATAAGAGTGGTCAAGTTTAAAAGAGAGAAATTTTAAAAACCGACGGTGAAGACGATCCAACACAAGAGAGTGACTAGCATAAATAGGAAACCAGATTAAACTGTTATATTCCAACTTACTCAATACGAAGGCGGAATATAGAGATTTAATAGCATCAACATTGGAAAAGTCGCGGCTAATGCGTAGAATAAATCCCATGGCCTTAGACGCATTTGTTCGGACTGAGTCAATATGAGGTTTAAAAGAGAGCTGGCTATCAAATGTAACTCCTAGATCCTTGAAAGTGCTACATCTGGACAGAGACATTCCATCAATTTGATAATTTGATTCAATTGAAGTATGGGTGCGAGAATAGCAACATTTGCTGACATTAAGTATTAAATTGACTCTTTTACACCAATCAGCAATAATGTTTAAATTTGATTGTAGAATGTCTACGTCCTGTACGGATTTTATGTTAAGATATATTTTGAGATCGTCAGCATATGCCAAAACAGGACACGTAAACATGCCTAATAGATCATTAATAAAAATGTTAAATAGGAGGGGTCCAAGGCAAGAGCCCTGCGGAACACCAGTGGTAGGAGAAAATTCGTAGGATTTAAAACCATTGTAAAGTACATAACAGGAACGATTAAGTAGGTAAGACCGAAGAAGTTTGGTGACCGCAGGGACCGCACCCAACAGGCTAAGACGATGAATTAGAAGCTCATGGTCAATTGAGTCAAAGGCGCGTGAAAAGTCAGTGTAGATAACGTCAACTTGACCACGAGCATCCAGGGCATCAGCCAAGTATTGGGAGACTGTCGCCAGATTTGTTGTTGTAGATCTAGCCGGCATAAATCCGTGTTGATATTGTGATATAAAGGAGCCCACACCTTTAAATATGTCATTGTGCAGCACAATCTCAAAGATTTTTGCAAAGTTAGAAAGGATCGATATTGGACGATAGTTACGAAGATGGGATTTGTCGCCATTCTTGAAAACGGGACATAGTCTAGCACGTTTCCACATGTTGGGGAACTGGCATGAAGCTATTGAGAAATTTAAAATCGTACACAGTGGACTGGCGAAGGTGAATCTACAATCGCGAATTAAAAAACTGGGTATTTTATCATCACCAGTGGTAAATTTATTTGGAAAACGTGACATTATATTAATGAGTTGAGATTCGTCTACATTATTAATCAGAATTGGCGGATACACAGTTGACTCGTTGCACAGTATGGGATTTGAAATAGGATTGAAATGACTATTAAATATATCAGCAAATCCATTAACTATGTCACTGGGATTAGTAAATTCTTCGTTGTCGTTGTGTACCTCACTAGGGATTCGAGTAGTTCCACGTTTGGTAGAGACGAACTTCCATAAATCAGAAGGATTTTGTTTTAGGTTGGTTTCGGTATTGTGTATGAATATGGTATAAGCTTTAGATATTTGTTGTTTAATTAGATTTCGCAATTTTTTAAATTCTTGAAAAAAATATGGGTTTTTGGTCTTCAGCCACATATGTCTATTATAAACTTTGGATTTTAGGTTTGATTTGATTTCCGTCGTAAACCACGGTGGATGTTTTCAAATGGAATGGCCAATATTATATCTCATATGGTGATTGGCAAGACAATTTGCAACATAAAAGTATTATGTCTCCCTATATCTAGAGCAAGTAGTTTTTGAGTTATTTCGAAATTTCTTTCCTCCCAGAATGCTTGCACAATTGAATAATTCCTGTACTATTCACACGTGCACCATAATTTCTTGATTGGTATACTTATTCATTCTAATATTACTCGAACGGAGCGTTCAAAAATATTGACAGATTCGGTTCAGCGAATATTGACAGTAGCCTACCAATATTCGCTGAACCGAATCTGTCAATATTTTTGAACGCTCCGTTCGAGTAATATTAGAATGAATAAGTATACCAATCAAGAAATTATGAATTTATTCGTCATACATGGTCAGTGCGACAGAATTGTTGAGAAAACATGCAGAATTTTCAACAAAACTTACCCACACTTACCGCCGATGGATAGAAGAAAATTTAGAAGACTGGAGTCAAATTTTGTACAATTTGGAAAAGTAAACGCAGAAAAAAATCAATCAAAGCCAATAACGCAAAACGAGGAAGTTCAAGTGAATGTTTTGGCTTATTTTCAAGCAAATCCACGCGCATCCACCCGTAGTTGCCAGGAGGATTTGGGAGTAAGCAGAACATCACTGCGAAGAATTTTGAAAATATTGTAACGGTCATAATTACCACCGTTAACAAATGCACAATAATTTATATAAAACATTAGTTAAATTATTATTTAATTTAAATTTAATGTCTTAACGTATGCAACCACTTATACATAATTGTATTCAATATTTTTAATTAATTTTTCCATGTTTCTTTGTCTTATTTCCTAATTGCTATTTATTAATTTAACAATGAATGAACTTCAATTCGATAACGAAAATGCGTTATTTTCTAAATAAAGGTTTGTGTTCTTTAATTCAATCTAAATTGATTTGTTGAATATTGGCAACGGGGATATTTTTTTGTGGCGCTCGCGAAGGTGAATCCGCGGACTTTTGGTGGATTGGATTATCTTCTGGGCTGTGTGCTCGGCGTGTGATCTGTGTGATCGTTGTAAAGAAAAACGCGGAGGCGTTGAAAATCTCGTTGAAATCTCGGCGGATCTGTGTGATCGCCGTAAAAATAAAAGTAGCTAAGTGCTTATTTCTCCAGGCCGCTTAAAATCTTCAGGCCTGTGTTGTAGTCCGTTTCCGGTACCGATCGCAAATCAGGCGAAATGGTTTTCCCGGCTTATCTAAGGCTATCATCAATTTCTATGAAATTATCTGATGACGTGGGAGAGCTGAAATTGGATGGGGAAGGACGTATTCATGGTTTTTCTGGCGTCCATCTTGACGAGATGAAAGGCACTTCCGGATTCAGGAATTCCGCATGAGCAGAGATCAGGGTGGTACCGCAGCAGCAGGATGAGATTTTTTGCTTCTCTCTTATTCAAATTTATTTTGAGACAGTCATAATTTATATTAATATATTTTTGAGCGTAAATTTAAGAATAAGAGTATCCACATACAATATGTTAAAAAATACGTAATAGACATAATTTAATTATTATTATAATTATCGTCTAGTTTCAGTTGATTTAGTTACTAAAGTACTAGTAGGTAAATTAACTTACATATATTTTTTTATTAATTGCTTCGCATACTTCGTTTTTTTGTAGAATTTACCGAGTGATTTTTAACTAATTTAGTGAGCGAGTGGTAGATAATTTATTTAATTTTGTCGCTACTATATGAGTGAATTTAAGTTTCGTTAAATAATGCCATTTTTTGAGTAATACAATATTCCTGTGTCGAAATTATTGTTTGACAAACTTAGTAAAATTTTATTAAATTAATTTACCTAATGAAATTATTGCAAGGATAGCATTTAATGTCAAAGTCTATTATTAGAATTTATTAGCCTAGTTTCATTCGATGAAGATTTGAATTTATTTAAGTGAATTAGTTTATTTAATTTATGTCCCACAATTAAAGGAATGTAGATATTAATTTATTACTCTTACTAAGAAGGCAAATAGATATGATTATAATTTACAAAATGTAAAGATTAAGGTGACGTCATTTTTTTCTGGGGTTGAGGAATTATGTAATAATTAATTAATTGAACGGTTTTTTTAAGCATAAACAAAATTATATAATACGAATTTTGTTTGGGTTTACTTAATTACTGGGTAATATATTTTTTTTTTTAATTTAAAGTCAAACTTAGACTAAGTTTGAATATCTCGTTCTAATCAATCATCAATTTAATTTAAACTTTTCAATAAGTTCCAATATCTATGATAATTTATAAACATGTTCATTTTGAACTTTATAATAAATACAATTGTTTTTTTGAACTTAACATCTATTTATCTTTTCTTTACCCTTTCTTGGTTCGGGTAGAAAATAATATTTAATTACTTTTAAAATTAAACCAAGTGGCGCCCTAAACATTTTTTTTATTTTTGAATTTAATTTACCACGACCCGCCTTCAGACATTGAGCTGCCGTACGCGGGTTATAATATATCGTATGCATAATTATAAATTTAATTTGGTGCAAGAATTATTTCCTCAAGATGCAGTGAACAGGATTGATTTTTGTGAGTTTTTGTTGGTTAAAAATCAAGAAGACAATGACTTTTTAAAAAAAATTATTTGGACCGACGAATCAAATTTCTCTCGTGAAGGTATTTTCAATAGAAAAAACAATCACATGTGGTCAACTGAAAATCCACATGCAACGCTTGTACATAAATCCCAACACAAATTTAGTTTCAACGTATTTTGCCTTTTGATGGACACGCGTGTTACTTTTTATTTGTACCACGAAAGATTAAATAGTGGTAGATATTTGCAAATTTTAAGAAATTTTGTAGAGAATTTTTTGGATGAGCTTCCTTTGAATTTAAGGATAAGTTCATAGTATCAGATCGATGGAGCCCCAGCTCATTGCACACACGAAATATCGCAGCAACAAACTGACGAATATGTTCGAAGATAGATGGATTCGAAGGTTAGGTCCGTGGAACTGGCCCGCTAGATCTCCAGATCTTACTCCACTCGACTTTTTTCTTTGGGGTCGTATAAAAAATAAAGTTTATGCCACTGTCGTCAATACCCGAGAAGAATTGGAAGCAAGGGTGCGAGCTGCATTCGCGGAATTAAGTGCAGAAGAAATTAGGCGAGCAACAACAGAGGGTGTCGCAACACGTGCTGCACAGTGCTTATACGTTAATGGTCATCATTTTGAACAATTGTTATAATTTTTTTTTCTGTTCTTGCATTTAATTATTCATTTGAAAATTACTTTATTTCAATCTTCTTGCTTTTGTTTTGTTTGTAAGTTGTAAGTGTGGATAAGTTTCGTTGAAACAACAATTCTGTCGCACTAGCCATATATGACGAATAAATTCATAATTTCTCGATTGCTACACTTATTTATTATAATATTACTCGAAGTGTTCAAAAATATTGACAGTAGCCTAGTATGGTGCATGTGTGAATAGTACAGGAATTATTCAATTGTGCAAACATTCTGGGAGGAAAGAAATTTCGAAATAACTCAAAAACTACTTGCAAATTGTCTTGCCAATCACCATATGAGATAAAATATTGGTCATTCCATTTGAAAACATTGAATTATGATGTTTTTAAGTGGGCACTGAAATATTGACATTTTTGAAATACCTATTGTAAAAATTGACAGATGTCAATTTTTTTAATTTTAGAGGGATCTATAAGTAACAATTCAAGATGCCGCTCGTCTGTCTATCTTGTCCCTACTAGAAGTTATAGGCATTTTTCAAAACGTCTAGTTGAGGTCAAAACTGTAAGAGTTAAGTGGACATAAATTCATATGAGAGGGTAGACAATTGAACGGGGAATCTAAAAAAAAAACTAATATATAGGATGTTCTATTTAAAATAACAAAATTGGTAGCCATTTCCGGTACAACCGGAAGTGATAGAAAGTCGAAATATTTTCCATGAGGTGATCGCATTCAACCGTGCAATGTAGAATTTTTTCAAATTTTTCCTCTGTCAGGAACCCCGAAAACTTTTAATGGGCGTTATTTGTGGCCCACCCTGTATATATATATATATATATATATATATATATATATATATATATATATTTATTTTTAGGTTTTCGCGAGCAAAATATAACTTGCTTGAGTTTTTTGGGCTGCTTTCTCGCGTTGGTTGGTTTATTTGCGCTCTACGTTTCGGCAGCATCACTTCTGCCATCCTCAGGAGCTTTTTTGTATATTGAGTGATGGATGTCACGTTCACTGTCAGTACATTTGTTTTGTAAACTAGGGACTTGTAGTCTAGATCTGCTGCGTGTTATTGGTCCACTCGATGTAGAAGGTGCTAAAATTTCTTGATTTGTGTCCGATGTATCTGCATTATTGAAATTACTTGAATTTGTCTGAATATTCCGAAAATTGTTGGATATTGGAGGCAAGTCATTTTTTTGTTGTTTTATTATATTCATCAAAGGTTTCCATGTGGTTTGTAATCTTGTGCCATCATCTCGTTTATTGAGGCACAAAGGATGTTTTTCTATTTCTATGGCTTCACGTACGATTCTTTCTTCAAATTTTGGGATAGAACTAATTACCGAAGTATTTTCAAAATCTATGTTATGGTCTGTATCAAATTTATGTTGGAATAATGAGGAATTTTGGTCGTGATTTTTTATGGCTAATTTATGTTCTTCTCGTCTGACGCTAATTCTTCTGTTGGTTTGGCCGATATATGATTTGTGGCAGTCTTTACAGGGAATTTTGTATATTCCTTGTTTTTCAAGGAAAATTTTGTCTTTAGGGCTACGTAAAAGTTGTTTTATCGTAAGATATGGTTTGAACGATGTGTGTATGTTAAATTTTCTGAAAATAAATTTGATACAGACCATAACATAGATTTTGAAAATACTTCGGTAATTAGTTCTATCCCAAAATTTGAAGAAAGAATCGTACGTGAAGCCATAGAAATAGAAAAACATCCTTTGTGCCTCATTAAACGAGATGATGGCACAAGATTACAAACCACATGGAAACCTTTGATGAATATAATAAAACAACAAAAAAATGACTTGCCTCCAATATCCAACAATTTTCGGAATATTCAGACAAATTCAAGTAATTTCAATAATGCAGATACATCGGACACAAATCAAGAAATTTTAGCACCTTCTACATCGAGTGGACCAATAACACGCAGCAGATCTAGACTACAAGTCCCTAGTTTACAAAACAAATGTACTGACAGTGAACGTGACATCCATCACTCAATATACAAAAAAGCTCCTGAGGATGGCAGAAGTGATGCTGCCGAAACGTAGAGCGCAAATAAACCAACCAACGCGAGAAAGCAGCCCAAAAAACTCAAGCAAGTTATATATATATATATATATATATATATATATATATATATATATATATATATATAATTGATAATGATATATAAAAATAGTCGAACTATTAAAAAAATATAAGTTATACAAAACAAAGTTGCTTGTTTTTTTTTTTTAAAGTAAATCGCAATTGAACTAAATTGTTTATAATTTAAAGGAATCGAATGCATTTCCTTTTAAAATTCCCTTCGTTATTTCATCGAGGATTGTTGCTTACGGCGCGCAATTCAGGAGGCGAGCTGAAAATACAATTTCAGCGATGTCTCTTTGATCTCGCGCTCGACGGAAAGTTCTTTTGTTGGCGGATTAGCAGCGTCCCATTTTTAAAAATTTTATATTAAATCTTTTTTAACTGTTTCAACACGACAGTTCATAAAACGGAAAGCGCACAATTTTCTTTTTTCTTTTTGTAATAATAAGTTATTGTTGTGAAGGAATTATGCTTTGCTCTATTCCTGTATCATAATTAATTTTATAGATGATTCATGTATTGTTAATTAACTGTTTGGTGTTGTAGGCGTTCACTTTGTGGTACATCTTAAATGCACTTGTAAATAAAACACTTTTTACTTTGTTTAACCACTGAATCTTACATTTAATTGTGTGACTAGTTGCGACTATCTAGTAGTCATTCTCAAACTAAAGTTAGTTTGAGAATGACTACTAGATAGTCGAAACTAGTAGTCATTCTCAAACTAAAGTTAGTTTGAGAATGACTACTAGATAGTCGAAACTAGTCACACAATTCAATGTAACATTCAGTGGTTAAACAAAGTAAAAAGTCTCACATAAAGACAATTTATCATAAAGAAAAATTGAGTTTGTCAATAGGTTGCAGAATATTTATAAAATATAAAAACGAATTAAAATTAATATCGACTTTCTGCAAAAAGTCGATGTTAATTTTAATTCGTTTTTATATTTTAAAGTAAAAAGTGTTTTATTTACAAGTGAATTGTTAATTAACGGCCGGTTTCATAATAATTGGGTTAAAGTGACTTTAACAAAAGTCGAATTCAGGTTAAAGTCGACTGTAATATTGATGCGTTTTATAACCAATTTCTGATCCTACTTTAATAAAAGTCGACTTTAAGGTAATGAATATAGGTTGGTTATAGTTATTTTTATTATATAATGTTGCACAACCCTCGTTTTGTTGTTTATACTTTAATTATGTCATTGGAAATAAGTAAAAATAATAATTATATCGTATGTTCAATAAAAGTGCCATGGAAAATATTGTAGGTTGGCAACTCTGAAATTATATATTAGTATGTTCAATAAAATTGCCATGGAAAATATTGTAGGTTGGCAACTCTGAAATTATATATTAGAATTGTAATGTGTGACGGTTTATATGTCAGTTTCTAAAGCGTGTAGCAAACCTAAATTTTAAAAAAGATTAAATCATGGCACTCTAGAGGTTTTTTTTTTATTGAACATACGATATCATTTTTGTGAAATGAAAAGAAACTTTAGAATAAATCAATGTGTTTGTACGCGTGGCGCATGAAGTAAAATTTCGAGTTGAGAAAAGCCAGAATTTGGATTTGGACGCTGCGCGTCCAAATCCAAATTCTTTGGGCTTTTCTCAACTCGAAATTTTACTTCATGCTTAGTCTGGGAGTGGAAAACACTCGTTCGACAATTGTCAATAGCTTATTTTGATTTAACGAATGAAGCAGTAATAACCTTTGTTCACACTTTTATTTGAATTACCAAATGTACATTTCGGACACAAAGTGACCATTATCAATGGATTAACACTAAATACAAAACGGAAATTTTAAACTATATATAGACAGGCAGATTATAATACAAAGGCGGTGGGAGTGCAAAAAGGGAAAACACGTAAATTAAGAGGTGAGCTGAGGGAATGAGGGTGGCGGTACAACCAGGTAAAGTGGATTAGGGAAAAAAACACAGATTATGCTGGTGCAATTAAATCTAATAATGTATTCCACTTCACGACTTAAATCAAAATTCAATTTTTTTTTAATTTTTTTTTTTATTTATTTTTTTTATTTTATTTGAGTTGTTTGTTGTTTATTTTGAGTTGTTCTGTTTAATTAAAAAAAATAAAATATGCAATATTAAGAAAAGTCGTGAAACGGTAAATATTAAGAAAAGCTATGGAATTTGTTAACAGTGAACAAACAAACTATGATTTCTGGGGACCCCGGTGGATAGAGGCCCTGCCTCCTAACCCAGAAGTCGCGGGTTCGAGTTCCGCCGGGTGGGGTCATTTTATAGTACAAAAAATGATTCCACGTGGGTCCATGGAAGTGTGTCAATGTGTAAATATAAAATACAAAAATATAAAAGTGAAATGGTGGAATGGTCTGAGACCAATATCCAGTAAATGTATAAAAAAAAAAGTATGATTTTTTCCAGTAAAAATTGACATCATTATTTTTTTTAAATCTTGTAAATTCAAGAAAAGCGTCAACATTTTAAAAATGGAAATCTTGAAAATGTATGTAAAACGTCCTAGAGTTTGAAAATCAACAAAAATCCGTGAAATTTACGAAAATCCTTGAGATTACACTTCTGTGCAATAAAATTAAGTGCTAGTCTTATAACTATTTTTTACAATATTCTAGTTGTGTAATAATTTGTTTAATTTTGTTACAGGTATGTTGCTTTGTTTGATTCTTCAAAGAACACAAAACAAGTAAGTTAATTATATCAATTTATCTAAGTAGCGTTTATTTTATTAATTAATAAGACAACTTAATGTTTGAATGTTTCTTTATTAAACGGAATCTCCTTTTACAAAAAATAAACAATTCTAACTTATAATAGTAAATATTTCTGTTGGGTGAAAATAAATAAATAAATAAATAAATAAATAGTTAAATGAATAGTTAAATAGTTAAATAAATAATATTGCTGCAAATACAAAAAATAAAAATATTAAAATAAAAAAGAATATACTAAAAATAAATACACATATGCATATACAGGGTGTCCGTATTTCATTTCATTTCATTTCATTTATTTATTAACGGAATATCCTTTTTACATAAAACTATAACAACCTGTAGAAATACAAACACTTAATGTAAATAACAAGGCACTGATCGAGTTCGAGGAAATGCATGGGGATCTCGGTTATTTGAAGAGTTAGAGAGTTGGTTAAATTAGGGCAAATACGTGAAATTTGTAGCCCAACAATAATCCGAAAACAGATTTGAAATATCTTTTTTTGTTTTCGAGACATTGCCAAAAAACTATTTTTTTCAAATTTCGTTTTTATTTTTTTATTCAAAAACTATTGGATCTAGGAATTTGCAACTTTTACATTATACAGGCACTTTTTAATCAGGAATTTAGCAGTGTACCTACATTTAAAATAACTTTAATATCTTCTCCAGAACCATAGCCAACTTTTGTTTTTCTTATGGGCGTCATATTGGATATTCATATTTTTGGAAAGAACTTTTTTTTCTGAATTCAACGGTATATCACACTTATAATTTATTTTGCGTTTCATTTGAAACAAAGCAACCTTTTGTTTTTTTTTAAGAGTGCCTTAAAAACAGTTGCACATTTTAAAATTCCTGAGGCCTACAACTATATTTTTTTAGGGAAGGAACCAGAATAATCACTCTGCTGCTTGATGAAGTTTTTCATAATATTAAATAATAATAAACAAATTAATTAAATATCTTTTGAACTAAAATTATCACAAACTTAGAGTAAGTGTTCGAATATATCACCATTGACCTCCAAACATAATTCTAGTGTTTTCCTTAAATTTTGGACTGCCCGAAAAATGTCTCTTCTTCTTAATTGCTGAATGGTAACTATTATAATTCTTCTTAAATCGTCTTTATCCTCTGGAATAGTTTTATAGACTTTTTCTTTTATAGCTCCCCAAAGAAAATAATCTAGAGGTGACAAATCAGGTGAGCGAGCTGGCCAACGTATATCACCATTATTTGCCATAACTTTATTTGGAAACATTTCGGACAGACAATTAGCGACAATTTGGCTATTGTGAGGTGGTGCACCATCTTGTTGAAACCATACATTTCTTAACATACTTAAGGGGATGTTATTGTCTACGTAATCACTTAAAAATGTTCTTAAAAAATCGTGATATCTCTGTGAATTTAATGTATCTTCGTAAATGTATGGACCTACAATATTGTCTCCCAAAATACCGACCCATACATTTAGTCCGAATCGCACTTGTCGTCGTCTTTCTTCATGTTGTCTAGGATTATTTATACTCCACACATGTTCATTATGCCTATTGAATATCCCTGTGTTGGTAAAACGGCATTCGTCAGACCATATCACATTTGACAAGAAATTCGGATTTTCGTTTAATTTTCCCAATAAAATACGACAAAAGTCCATCCTTCGTCTAGCATCTCCAGGATGGAGAGCTTGAGTAACTTTAATTTTGAATGGGCGGTATTTATTTTTTTTTCAAAATTCTCCATACGTATTGAAACGTCACGCGTCACACCAAACTGGTTCGCAAGTTCTCTCGTTGAGGAAGAAGGGTTATCTTGAATCTAGGGGAATACATATTATCTTATTGTAATTAAAATGAAATCATTTTACCGCTTGCAAAATTTGGTTTTCATTTTCATGGGGTTGGTGATATCCATATCTTTGTCGTGGCTTTACGAAGGAACCATATTCCAATAAATTTGTATGTAGTTTTATGAAATGACTTTCACTTGGCTGTTGCCTTTCTGGATAGCGCTGTAGATAGTTTTCGGATGAAATACGTACATTTTTGTTTGAAGTATAATAAACTTCGATCATATCTCGTTTTTCTTGGTTCGAAAACACCATTTTTAACTTTATTTTATGTATTATGTATAATGATCGTATCTTATTGACACATCAATAACTGAATAACGTATCAATATTATTGTTTCCAAGGCACTCTTTACAAAAAACAAAAGGTTGCTATGTTTCAAATGAAACGCAGAATAAATTATAAGTGTGATATACCGTTTAATTCAGAAAAAAAAGTTCTTTCTAAAAATATGAAAATCCAATATGGCGCCTATAAGAAAAACAAAAGTTGGCTATGGTTCCGGGGAAGATATTAAAGTTATTTTAAATGTAAGTACACTACTAAATTCCTGATTAAAAAGTGCCTGTATAATGTAAAAGTTGCAAACTACTAGATCCAATAGTTTTTGAATAAAAAAATAAAAACGAAATTTGAAAAATATAGTTTTTTGGCAATATCTGGAAAACAAAAAAAGATATTTTAAATCTGTTTTCGGATTATTGTTAGGCTACAAATTTCACATATTTTCCCTAATTTAACCAACTCTCTAACTCTTCAAATAACCGAGATCCCCATGCATTTCCTCGAAATACGGACACCCTGTATATACATATACAGAGAGTTTTATGTAACACCGAACATTTTCATAACGAGAATCTTTCTTCGAAATATCCATATGCATACGTTGCACATTTGTCGATGCTTTGTTTATTAAAAGAATTTAATTAGAAGCTTTAGGAGAGTGATTTCCATTCCCAGGCTAAGCATGAAGTAAAATTTCGAGTTTAGAAAAGCCTGAAAATTTGGCTCGGGCGCGTAGTACAAAGCGCGGAGCGGCCAAACCAAATTTTCAGGCTTTTCTAAACTCGAAATTTTACTTCATGCGCCACCGGTACAAATCACTGATTCAATGTCTGAAAATTTAGTTTGGCCGCTCCGCGATTCGCGCTACGCGACCAAACCAAATTTTTAGGCTTTTCTAAACTCGAAATTTTACTTCATGCGCCACCGGTACAAAACACTGACATATTACGAAGTTTAAAATACACCGCTAAATTCTACATTGAATCAGTGTTTTGTACCGGTGGCGCATGAAGTAAAATTTCGAGTTTAGAAAAGCCTGAAAATTTGGTTTGGCCGCTCCGCGCTTCGCGCTACGCGACCAAACCAAATTTTCAGGCTTTTCTAAACTCGAAATTTTACTTCATGCTTAGCCTGGGAGTGGAAAACACTCGCTTAAAGCTTTGAATTGGATTCTTTTAATAAACCGAGCATCGAAAAATGTGCAACGTATACATGTGGATACTTCAAAGAAAAATTATCGTTATGAAAATGTTCGGTGTTACATAAAACTCTCTGTATATATATACACACACATACATACATACACACACCTACACACACATTAAATCACGCAAAATACGTAACCGAATAATTATACTAATATATTTTTTTTTTATCAAATTAAATACAAATGGTTACATCAAGATGATTCAACCGTCTTCTAAATTGTTCAATCGGTTCATTAAAAATATTCAAATTATAATTCGCGTAAGACAATAAATATCCTTTATGTTTCTTACTTCAATTTTATTTTTATTCATTAGATGCACTCATTATCAATAACTAATGTTAGTTGCTGATATTGAGTGCTTAGCACTCGAAATGTAAGTGCTAAGCACTCATTATCAGCAACTAACATTAGTTATTGATAATGAGTGCTTAGCACTTAAAATGTACATCTAACGAATAAAAATAAAAGTGAAGTAAGCAACAAAAAGTATTTTTATTGTGATTAAATACTCCACATATCTCAAATAAACAATTAGTCAATAAATATCCATTGAAACAACTACTTCCCGTGCAAATACACCTCCGGATATTGAATTATACTTTCAGTTAATTAATAAGACAACTTAAGACAATAAATATCCCTTGAAACAACTACTTCCCGTGCAAATACATCTCCGGATATTGAATTATACAATGAAATATTTAAAATCTCATTTGATAAAGTGAAATATTAATAATAGTCTACATTAATTTACTTACAATTGATATGACAGACAGATTGTTGAATGTTACACGCCCTAAAGTTTATCTTAATTAGATTACATTGGAGGGGTGTAAAGATCTTTAATAGTTTAGACAGTTTGGGATTTGGAGGTTAAGCTCGTAATAGATTTAAAGCTACATGTTATTATAATCGCGGTTTATGTCGGATGAGGGTTAAGCCAGCGCGTAATCTAAGCCTAATCTATTGATTAAATTAATTTAAACTTTTAATAAATACGGGCTCAGCTTTAAATTTAAATTGCGGTGAATCAAAATTCACCGCAATCTAAAGTAAAAGCTGAGCCTGTTTATTAAAAGTTTAGATTAATTTAATTACCATAAAAATTAAATAGTATTTTTACAAAAATACTAAATTATCAAAAAAATATTAAATAACTTCACCAACAATTCACTGGGGAGTAACAAAAACTTTCATTTCCGATCAGATAAGACAAGAAAGCAACAGGAATATATAAAAAACGTTTAGTAAATAACACACTTGGTTAAGATTTCACTGTTTAAACAGTGAAATCTTAACCAAGTGTGTTATTTACTAAAAGTTTTTGATATGGAATTTCACCAAGTAACAGCCTCAACTATTAAATTTTAGGAATATATAATATATAAAATTACGAAAAAACTATTCGTGAAAATGCAAACAATGTCTTAATTAATAAGACAACTCAAGACGATAAATATACATTGAAACAACTACTTCCCGTGCAAATACACCTCCGGATATTGAATTATACTTTCAGTTAATTAATAAGACAACTTAGGACGATAAATATCCATTGAAACAACTACTTCCCGTGCAAATACACCTCCGGATATTGAATTATACTTTCAGTTAATTAATAAGACAACTTAGGACGATAAATATCCATTGAAACAACTACTTCCCGTGCAAATACACTTCCGGATATTGAATTATACAATGAAATATTTAAAATCTTATTTAATTTGATTTGTTACAACGCTCTATTAAAGTATATGTAACGTTTAGCTCAAATTCTCTTCAAACCAACTAACAATACAAATTTAAAATGACAGGAGAGATAGCAATAAATTGAAAGGACTTGGATTAAAACTAATGTCTTAGGCCATCTATAGACGCGTTTCGAGATTTATCTCTCTTCAGTATAGCTTTGCTTATGACGTTTAAAAAGAAATTAGGAATAAAATTAAAACAAACTTACTTGGAAAATGTGGTGTGTGTGGAATGAACAGGTACACAGAAATGGAATAAGTGAAAATGATGGTCGGTATTTATAGGTTAAAAAAGGGGATTATGTCATTAGCAGGTATGAAGAATGTGAGACCTTATTATTTACCTTACGGTACAGTTCAAACAAGATAAATTTAAATTCAAAACTATTTGAATTCGAGAAAATAAGCTTACGCTTCTTATAGTTTGCACACTTTAAACATAATATAAAAAATTACGAAGAAACTACGAATAGTTTTTTCGTAATTTTATATATTATGTTTAAAGTGTGCAAACTATAAGAAGCGTAAGCTTATTTTCTCGAATTCAAATAGTTTTGAATTTGAATTTATCTTGTTTCAACAGGAATATTTAAAAAAAATACAAAATGAACTTGAATCTTGGAAATCATTAGGTGAATTAAATCTCATGATTAGATATAATAATGGAGTTCCGTTTATTTGCTCTAAGCAGATCCAAGCCTCATATTCCAAACAAAAAAACTAACCGTATATTATCAAAATTGTGGCGGGCTGCGAAATAAACTTCATGCATTTATATTATCAGTCAATAGTAATGATTATGATGTACTTATCTTAACTGAAACATGGCTTTTTGAAGCTATTTCAAACAGTGAATTACAATTAATTAATTACAATATATATATAGGGTTGATCGTTCCAACAATGGTGAAGTCCGTGGTGGTGGTATTTTAATCGCCGTTAAACGTCACTTTAAATCATCTATTATATTAAAGAATAATGCTATAGAGCATCTATTTGTGTTATTATCAGTCAATAAGACCAATTATATTCTTGGCGGTGTATACAGCGTGTAAACGAACTACTGTACAGGCTCTCTACCACATAAGGGGCAGCGTTTAAATAAACAATACCTGCATTTGAAATTAGCATACCTTTAGTAGATAGCTCACAAATAATTATTAAAAATAATTAATAATAATAGGCCACATGTTTGTGGTATCTGGTATACGTGCACATTGCGTATTTTAAGAGAGATTCCACATAGACTGGTAGTTTTAAACGATTTGGATATCGAATTACACCATCCAGAGAAAAGTGGGTCAGATTGTGAAGAATTATTTCTATGTTATCGTTTTCATAAGTACCCATTGCTGACTAAATTCCGAATTCCGAATATTTTCTAAACGTGTTAATGAAATTCAATATTTTTCCTTATTAGGTTCACACTTCACTTTATCTCCACTCTTATTGAAATGTTTAGATAAGAGCGGCGAGGGTGGATGATTTTTAAACATAAAAATAGTTTGCTGTTTAGTCTATGGTGAAACTTATTCCATGAAACATCTACATTTTGTAACATGGCGCGATACATTTATTCAAACATTCAATTGGCAGACATGTTTCTTATTTACGGTGAAACTCGGTGTAATTCCGCGGAAGCTGTAAGAATTTATCAAGAGCGATTTCCTGAACGACACTTACCACCGCCAAACCGATTTAGAAATTTATTACAAAGAGCACGCGACACTGGAAGTTTACAGCCAGTCGCACAATGTGCCAAATCCGAGCGCGAGCGCCAGGGGGGAATTTTGAGGAAAAAAATTAAATTAAAAATTTCGAGAAAAAAACATATCCACTCCATTGTAGATACATGAAACCCTTCTAATCTTTCATGTTTATATTTTTCAACCCCCTATATTATTAACAATTGACGCTTAAAGTTGAGCGATTTAGATAACATCAATTTTACGGCATTTCACTCGCAAGTTTAAATAATTTATTACATGGATAGTAGGCGTACTATCAATATAACATTATACACTATTGTTTATAACATAATACTGTATATTATGGTTGAAAAATCAAATCTCTAAATATTTTAGAACAAAAGTTAAAAAAAATTGAATATGAAATATATTTTAAATATAAAATGTAACTTTAGAAAGTGTTATAAAAAAAATTTCAACTCGATGAGGTCTGGGACTATCACTAAAAATTAGTTCTATGTTTTCTCTAACTACCCTCAAAATTTCGTATCTCCACCGGTGCGTTTTTTGGGGTCTTTTTAATTTTTTTATTTGACGCCACCAATTAAAATTGGGTCGGGCGAGGCCCGTGTGCGGTGAGTATCGTGGAGTCGAGCGCGCGCTATTCTCGAGCAGCACGCAACATGATTTTTACGTTGGCCCCGAACAAAAAATAATAAAAACGCACTTAAAACGCACATGTAAAAATTCAAAAAAATTAGGGCAGTTACAGAAAATATTAACAAATGTTTATATGATAGTCACAGTTCTTCCGGTTTGCAATCTTCTAAAAAAAAAAAATATATAATAATAATTCAAGGCAGCAAAAATATATACAATTGTTATAATCATTACATAGGTTGTGACTTTCACCAAAAAATGTGGTATGTTTTTAAATGCCCTAAAAACTTCGTATCTCTACATATGCGTTTTGTGTCAGGTTTTTGCGAATGACCGAGTCGATTTTTATCGGTTGCGCCTAATAAAAAATAAAGCACCTCAAAAAAACGTACAAATGTGAAAAGTATCTGCTGTAGTTTAAAAATAATTTAATCTGTTGTTTAAAATATGAATTTTTAATCAGAATATACATTACATTTTTTGATTTTGCACAACGAAGTTATGTATTTTATACTGTTTTATTTACTTAATTTTTTAAAATGAAAAATTGTCAGTATCCTCATCAGTCTGTTCGTCTTCGCTGTCACTTGTGTCCGTTTCACAAATAACTATTTTTTTAGCTTCTGCAGGTAGTTGTTTTTTATGAATTTTTACATCGCTTCTCAAAGAAGAAATTATTGGATCAGAACATACAAGAAGCATATTAAATAAATCTCGAATTGTATTAAGCCTAGAGTTTTTCCTAGTATGGTTTTCTCTAACTCTCTTATATATTTTATTGGTTGCTTCCTGTGCCTCTTCCGAAAGTTCTACGATTGGTAAAAGACATTGTCCAATTATTTTGCTCCCGTGAATTAAAATTTTATGGACACTAGGAGGCATTCTATACCATCCATATAACGAGGTGTAAAGTCGGGCCGTATCTTCTGCATATTTATCAAACATCAATACATTTATTTTACGAGAACTCGACATTGTTATAAGAATTGTATAAAATCTGTTCAATAATTCTTCATTCAATTCAGTGATGACAGCTACTTTCTCATAATTTCGAAAAAATATTCGAGCAACGTTGCCAGTATTTGAAGTACCTCCTCCTTGCACAACAATATCAACCCTTATCCCTAACTCTTTACGTAATAGTTTTTGTATTCTAGTTTTCCGACTAAATATATTATTTTTCTCTTCTATCGTACATCCGTGAGTAGTTGTTTTCTTCAAATCTAATTTATAAGAGATATGAAGAACACATTCCATGAACTTAATCCATGCATGGAGGGAAGAAATGCCATAATTTAAATTATCTTCGATAATAGGAATATTTTTAATTCTTTCAATATCATTCATCTCCTTCGGAGAACATTTGCATATAAAACAATTTGAGCTCGGAGTATTTGTTAAGGTATTTATAACTTTGCCGTCGATCATTGTAAACAACAAATTAAATTTTACCTCTACATGGTTACCATTAATATAAATTTCTTTCTTTCTTTAGCATAAATAAATTTTATCGGTCTACATAATTTAATAGATGAAGGTTTTTCGTTTTTCCAAATAACACTTTCATCAGAAAATAATCTAAGTGGAACCAGTGAAAACACAAAGACACTCTTCTCTGTAATTTCTTCTTCATCTGTACTGCTATCATCAGATGGCTTTTGCATATAAGTAGAGTGCCCTGAGCTGCCATCGCAACCATATTTACACAACAAAATATTAATTTACTAAATGATGTATCTTGAGGAAATTTAATTGTTGATATTAATCTACATAAAGTATGCTCAAGAAGGCTCTGCAAAGGTACTGATGCTCCATTTTGAGAAATAGAAATATTAGCTGGGTAACACATTGTCTTCATTATTTTAATTTTATTGTAAGATGGTAAAAGGTCTTTTGCTCCATGAGAATGTAGTTTTTTTCTTAAATTTTTATAACTTGCTGCCGTCATTTTTGAATCAATTAAAATTGATAGAGCTTCTTCATCTGTAAATTTGTTTACAGTTTCAACTTCATTTGTTTTTAAATAAGTTAAGACTTTTTTTATTTTTTCCTGTGAATCCGAGGAAGCACTTTCCACTAATTTGGCCGCTGGTATATTTCCTTTATCGCGTAAAATTTTTTTTGCTGCTGAAAATATTTGTTCTGGTGTATTTTCGGTGATCAATAAATTAGTTTGTCTTCTTTTAGATGTATTACTTTGTATTGTGAACTGTGTACCTGATGTACTTGGTATTGGTGAAATATTTTCTATATTTTCAAAGAGGTTTGTATTTTCAATTAAGGCATAACCCTCGTTGTATTTAAAAGGCAGCAGTAACCAATTTCTATTTTTTTTAATGAAATTGATATGAGATCTTGAGCACATTTTCCACTTTCTATTAAGAGTACTGCAGAAACCCTTAACTTTTTTAAGAATGTCATCATTTTCACTATTGTTTTTCGTCGAAACATTTTCAATATATTTTATTAAATAATCAATGGTATTGCTTGACTGAATAAGGTTTTTAGGTTTTAGTTCGTACCATACCTTATATAAATCACCGTTTGTAATTTTAATTTTCTCCATTAACACTCAGCGTTTTGGATTAATTAAATTACACTAACACTAAACACTAGTTTAATTAAAGTAAACTATTAAACACTAAACTAAACTATTTTATACACACAAAAACACTAAATCAAAGAAAGAGTATATAGTCAACAAATTAAATAACACTTAACACTAACTTAATTAATAACTACTTTATAATGTTCAATCGTTCGCTTAGGGATCAGAAAAATATGTGAACTGTTGGAGACTTCGTTCAGCATTAAACGCATATTTTGCTTTCAAGAAAATTAAGAAAAATCCATTTCAGATACTTAAACCGTAAAAACTGTGTGACAAGAATGCCATTTGTTACGGTAAATGACAGCTCCAATCGGACCCCTAATAAAAATGTAAACACAAACCAGATGACCTTTATCAGTAACAGATGTACATCCTTATATATCAATAAGAAAAAAAACCATAAAACTATTTTTGTAAATGTGATTTAAATGGTGCAAAAAATACGCACAGAAGAAATAATTTCATTATGATATATACCTGTATATTAGAAAAATTGTAGATTGTGAGGATTATGACTATTATATAAACATTTGTCAATATTTTCTATAACAGCCCTAATTTTTTTGAATTTTTACATGTGCGTTTTAAGTGCGTTTTTATTATTTTTTTGTTCG
Organism: Philonthus cognatus; assembly: GCA_932526585.2. Taxonomy (NCBI): domain Eukaryota; kingdom Metazoa; phylum Arthropoda; class Insecta; order Coleoptera; family Staphylinidae; genus Philonthus; species Philonthus cognatus. The sequence continues at coordinate 1,920,883 of OW052243.1, forward strand.
GGGCCAACGTAGAAATCATGTTGCGTGCTGCTCGAGAATAGCGCGCTCGACTCCGCGATGCTCACCGCACACGGGCCTCGCCCGACCCAAGTTTAATTGGTGGCGTCGAATAAAAAAATTAAAAAGACCCCAAAAACGCACCGGTGGAGATACGAAATTTTGAGGGTAGTTAGAGAAAACATAGAACTAATTTTTAGTGATAGTCACAGACCTCATCGAGTTGGCATTTTCTTTATAACACTTTCTAAAGTTAAAATTTATATTTAAAATATATTTCATATTCAAATTTTTTTAACTTTTTTTCTAAAATATTCAGAGACTTGATCTTTCAACCATAATATACAGTATTATGTTATAAACAATAGTGTATAATGTTATATTTATAGTACGCCTACTATCCATGTAATAAATTATTTAAACTTGCGAGTGAAATGCCGTAAAATTGATGTTTTCTAAATTGCTCAACTTTAAGCGTTAATTGTTAATAATATAAGGGGTTAAAAAATATAAACATGCAAGATTATAAGGGTTTCATGTATCTACAATGGAGTGGATATGTTTTTTTCTCGAAATTTTTAATTTAATTTTTTTCCTCCAAATCCCCCCCTGGCGCTCGCGCTCGGATTTGGCACATTGTGCGCCGCGGGTAATACCATTCGTGAAAAACCTCGTGAAATGTTTGCTACTGTTCGTGCAAATTGGATACGTAGAGCCCAAATGTGCATTGAGTGCGGCGGACGTCAATTTGAACACTAATTGTGATTTTTTTTTATACGTGACCCAGTTTCATCTAGTAATTCTAGACAGTGTGTGTGTGTGTGTAGTGCGTGCTAAGTGATTTATACGTCTCGCAGTAGTAACAGTAAATAAACAATACCACAAATGAGTGACCTAGTTTCATCTAGTCATTCGAGACAGCGTGCGAAGTGATTTATGCGCCTCGCAGTAGTAAAAATAAATAAAAAATACAACAACTTACGCATCCACGAAAAATATCATGAACACAGGTAACCAGAAGTTCTCAAAAAGTAAAAAATGCATGAAAAATTATGAAAAATCCAATATTTTTTTTCCGATTTTATTTTTGCTGCAAATGGTGTCAAAATATTTTGTGTATACGCCCATAAGAGGATATACATTAGTTCGATTACACGCTGTATATACCGCCATCGTCGCCTGTAGCTTCTTATTCTGAGCATTGTGAAGTTGTGGAAAATATAGTTCAACAATATTCAGATTGTCAGTATTTAATTTGTGGAGATTACAATCTCCCTAATATTAATTGGAGTACTTTTCTTTCTACCTTCGATAAATATAATTTAGATGACCATAAAACACAGTTTGTTGATTGTTGATACATTTAATTTTCTAAATCTTGAACAAATAAATAAAATTCGTAATAGTAGATCCATTTTTCTTGATTTGTTCTTTTCTAATATTTTAGAGTGTGAAGTTGCATTATCGAATAACTTATTATCAAATACAAGTCAACATCATTATGCTTATGATATTTCGGTTTCTGTGTTCTGTTTATAAACCGCTACAATCTGTATAAAAAATATTTTTATATCATCTTGCCCATTTTGATGCGTTAAATCACTTTTATAATATTATGTTTAGCTGTTCTGAGTGGAAATCTTTAGTAATCGATGCTGATATTAATATGTTAGTTGACTATTTCTATAATATTGTTAATAGCGGTATAACTAATTTCATTCCTCAGAAATTATTTAAGGATAGCGATAGCTACTATCCTAAATGGATGACGCAAGATCTTAAGCTTCTCATAAGAAGAAAGAAATCTGCTCATATCAAATACAAACAAACAGGCAATCGTGATGACTATTTATTGTTTAATTCGTTACGAAGAATATCGAAACAAATAGATATTTATTTATTTTATTATTGCAAATGTTTCAGTTATAAAAATAAAATGACAATTAATAAAACTGATGAAACTTTCACAGGAGTCGATAAATGTAGTAAAACTGAATGATTTTTGTAAATTTTTCGTAAATTTGTAAATATGTTCGGGAAAGCAATCCGACACATTTGGACACATAGTTAAAAATCATCGATAAGTGTTAATAATTGATCGAAAACATTGACGAAATTAATTAATATTGAAAAGTGATAAATTTCAATCAACATTTAAAATTTTTAAAAGTAAAATTTCGAGTTTGGAAAAGCCTGAAAACTTGGTTTGGTCGCGTAGCGCGAAGCGCGGAGCGACCAAACCAAATTTTCAGGCTTCTCTAAACTCGAAATTTTACTTCATGCTTAGTCTGGGAGTGGAAAACACTCGTTTTAAGCTTCAAATTGAACGCCACGCGTATAAGGCACTGATTTCAAGCGAAGTTTACTCGTTCAAAATATTTCAGTGCTTTCAGTGTTTAATACGCGTGGCGCATGAAGTAAAATTTCGAGTTTAGAAAAGCCTGAAAATTTGGTTTGGCCGCTCCGCGCTTCGCGCTACGCGACCAAACCCAATTTTCAGGCTTTTCTAAACTCGAAATTTTACTTCATGCTTAGTCTGGGAGTGGAAAACACTCGTTTTAAGCTTCAAATTGAACTCTTAGAAAAAAGCGTATGCATATGTATACCTAATAGAAAATGTCTACTTAAAAGAAAAATTCCCTGTATTAACAGATTAATCCGATGACTATTGACCAAATCTACTGAATTCGATTTAACTAACATTTTCGTATGAGCTTACACAAAATCAACATGAATGCATTATTTATTTGTGTAAATACCTGAACTATTTAGTAGATGGGGAAATTGGAATTATACCACTTAAACTCACATTTAAAACAATTGTGCACATTAATTAAAATAATTTGTTGCTGGGTTTTTGCGGATTTAGTTTTATGAAAACATTGTCAAAATGTGACGTCTAACCTTAAAATTTTTAAGCTGCATACCGGAACATACGTTTTAGCATGTTCCATTTAAATACTATAGATGCCTGATATAGTTTTTGATTATGAAGTTTTCTGTCTCTTTTCACACACGTAATCTGATGACATCAAACTATTTTCGTATTACATGTATTGGTGCAGAAAGCACTGCAAATCAAGGAAACCATAGAACACCTCTCCTGAATCGTACCTTCCCACTGAGCAATCACGTCTTAGTAATAATGTACCATCAACATTAAAACAACGTTTAATGTTGCGACAATGCTGATATAACGTTATTTGTTTGTTTTTTGCTCAGTGGGTTACGTTTCATTTTTATGGAGTTTTTTTTATAAAGTATGGCTTTGCCTTGTAAAATTGAAAATATAACAACTTTGATATAAATAAAACAATTTAAACACTTTTAAATATATACCGGGCTTTCATTAATTCCCGAACCCCACGTGACCAAAAATAATAGGCAACCAAATGTACAAGGTGGTATGGCTCACACAAAAATTCCCTAGATTTAAAAATATTTATTCGCCGGCGTATTTTTATGACGACTGAAAATATTATATTTAAAATGATTAAAAAATAGGCTCATCTTCAAAAATGTAACTAACTTTTATTATTTTTTTTCTTAAACACGAACAGAACATACAAAGTTAACAACAAATAAAGAAACAACAAATATTAAACCTAATAACTAAAAAGATTAATAGCTTAAAATTCAAAAAAAATTATAATAAGTGTTCTATATATCCTCCTTCTTCTCTTACACATAAATTTATCCTACGCCGCATATTATCAAACACATGATAGAGTTCATTTTCGGTGATATTTTGTACCTCTTGCATAATTGCTACTTGTAAATTTTCGAGAGTATGGATCCTATTTTTGAAGATATTACTTTTTATTCGACCAAATAGATAATAATCTAAAGGTGTCAAGTCTGGACTGCGAGGAGGCCACACAACTCTACTAATTATTCTGTTTTCATAAAATTCAGCTAAATACCGAATGGTTGCATTTGCAGTATGTGTTGTGGCCCCATCTTGCTGAAAATAGCCCAATCGAAGCTCATCGTCGTGCGTTTGTCCAATAGCTTCTTCTAAAATTAACCGATACCGTTCAGCAGTGATAGTTTCTCTAAAAAATATTGGGCCAATTATCCTTCTCCTAGACATAGCTATCCAAATTCCTAGCTTTTGGGGATGCAGAGGTGTTTCCTCCAATACATGGGGATTTTCTGTCGCCCATGTCCTGTAATTTTGGCTGTTCACGTACCCAGATAAATGTATCCACGCTTCATCAGAAAAAAACGTAAGATCAAGTACGACATCATTATTTAACTGTTCATTAAACCACTGGCAGTATCGTACTCGCTGAATAAAGTCTGGTGGATGTAATTGATGCACTACTGAGACTTTGTAAGGATGCATATTTAGTGATTTTGTGAGTGCTTTATGGCAGGTTCCAACAGAGAGTCCTATAAAGAAGCACATTATTAATTCACGGTTAATTTATACTGGAATTTTTAAATATAAAAACCCCAAACAATAGGATTGGTTTTACCTGATTGGGCTGCCAATTTCGGTACGGATTTCTTAGGACTTCGTTCCATCCTCACTTGAATATCTTCGACAACATCATTAGTTAAGACTGTCGGTCTACCAGTGGATTTTCCTTTGCAAATGCAATGTTTGTCTTCATATCTTTTAATAAGAACTTGCTTATGATGTTTAAAAGTATCATACGCAATTACCGCATCTGGAAATTCTTCATGAAACTGCTCAATGCAGGGCTGCAGAGAATAACTCCAGTTGCCGTCAATATTACGTGAAGCACTACGAAAATGTGCCATCAAAATAAACGCGTCTTGCTCCGTTGTAAATACCATTTTCGCAGTATTTGCTTATCCTAGCAAATTGACTCTGCAAAATAAATAGAAATAAAACTCAATGTTTCAGAATAATTAAACAATTTTTGCTTACCTGAAAATTCCGGGCGAATCTTGTAAGATCTCAAAGGTTGGTTTAACGATGCACCGCGCATAAACGTTTATGTCAAATTTGACTTTAGTAACGTTTGGTTACTTTTTTCGAAGCCTCCAACGTACAAATACAATAATTTACGCGGCAATTTTAAATTTAGTCACGTGGGGTTCGGGAATTGATGAAAGCCCTGTATATTGTATAACGCTACAATTGTTTCAACACACTGTGGCTTCTTCAGGCGAAGAAATGAATTTATATAAAAGTGAAGGTGAACTTTCAACATTTATCAGCCTTATCAATCAGTTTTCTGAATATATAATATTTCTTATAACATTCTTACTATTCTGGCGGTTTTTGATGATAACATAAATTCTACAATTTATTTCTATTTGTTCCTTTGTCGATATGAATTTAGATATCTTCTAAAAATCGAACACGATCCTGAAACAATTTTGAAATATTTATAAGGTGTTTAATGAAGATAAGTATAATGATTTTACCTTATCGCTTGTAAAGCAAATTCACAACATCTCCATTAGTTTTGTTTCCAAAATTGTCATGTGTAGAAGAACGTTATGTTGGTTTATAGAAGTTTCCTCGCCTGAAATTAATTGAACTGAATCCACACAAATATACATAGGGCCAGTTGTTCAATAGTGGCTTAAGCCAAGTTTGGCTTAAGCTCAGCTTAAATTAGTTTTACTAAAATGCAAGACCTAGACGATTGGACAATTAACCCTTAGAGTCTCAACTGTTCAATCGGATATCTTAATTTTAGTTTGAACTACACTTTGGGGTAATTATGTTTTGAAACTACCTTCAACTCGACTTAAATTATTTTTAACCACTAGTTTTGTTTCCAAAATTGTTAAGTGTAGAAGAACGTTATGTTGGTTTATAGAAGTTTCCTCGCCTGAAATTAATTGAACTGAATCCACACGAATATACATAGGGCCAGTTATTCAATAGTGGTTTAAGCCAAGTTTAGCTTAAGCTCAGTTTAAATTAGTTTTACCAAAATGCAATTTAGACCTAGACGTTTGGACAACTAACCCTTAGAGTCTCAACTGTTCAGTCGGATGTTTTAACTTTAGTTTAAATTACACTTTAGGCTAATCGTGTTTTGAAACTAGCTTCAACTCGGCTTAAATTATATTTAACCTATGTTAATGTAATTTAAACTAAGGTTAGATTAAGTAACTTTGGAAACAGTGTCCCTGAGACTAGTGGATGAAATGTACTTGTACATGTTTATAAAAAAAAAAACTAGCTTATCGCTAAGAGTTTAGCTATATAAAAATAAGAATGCAAGAAATTAACAAATTTATTACATTCAAATTTTTTATCAGACGTCGAAGCTAAAGTCAATGCAAACTCTAATTACTTCTGGAAGTCCTAATGTCATGGAATTTGATTCAAGAACGGGTTCAGACGGTAATCAGATTGCTGATATGTTTGCCGAGTACTTCGCTACTGTTTATACCAATGACGCTAGTCCATATACTAACGCTTCGTTACAGAATAACTTCTCGGTCAATAATTATAAGTTCGTAATTTCCAAGGAGGGTGTTTTTAATGAAATAATGTCTCTAATCCCAAGTAAAAGCTCAGGCCCTGATGGCATCTCTCCCTATCTTTTAGTTAACTGTGTTTATTCATTATGCGGTCCTATATCCGATATATTTTCTATGTCTTAGGCACAAGGTGAATTCCCATCAATCTGGAAACTAAGCTATATCAATCCTATCTTTAAATCTGGGGAACGGAAGCTTATATCAAATTATAGGGGCGTTTGTCTTCAATCTTGCATACCGAAAATACTTGACACAATAGTTCCGACACAAATGCATTGGGTTGTTAAAATGTTTTTTAGAGAATCAGCATGGTTTTGTACCGGGTCGGTCAATAAATACAAATCTGTTATGTTTTAATCAATATTTGTTGAAGGCTTTCGAAAATAATAGTCAAGTTGATTGCATATACCTAGATTTTTCGAAGGCCTTCGACAGAGTCGATCATAATATTCTATTACATAAAATAAGTTCATTAGGTTTTAATGATATGGCTGTGGGGTTTAGCACACCCGTGCAGAGAACCGGCGCGCGGAACAGCGTCGTGAGTAGGGTGACTCACCAGGGAACGCAAGTACACCAGGCGACCCGCGTACACCCCCACGACACACAGAAAACAATCCCACCGCTCGAACCAGCTACCAGGACGGAAACACGATATAAAAACGCTCGTCCAAGCGATAATAGTCAGTCTGCTTGGCTCATTCACCACGTGTTCACCCACAGCCGCGGTGAATTGACCAAACTAACGTGTTCACCCACAGCCGTTAGAAATCAGACATTACAGCGAGTTCACCCACAGCCGCTAAATCCGTCGAACGTCTATCGCAAACACCAGTTACATGGAAAATCGTAAACCAGAATCTAAACTGGAGATCAGGAGCCGCCACGTCCGGAACTTACGAAGAAAGGCGCATCGACAGCCGGCGATACCCAGGTTGATATCCCCGCTGCCACCGACGCCGAAGAAGCCACCGCGACCACAGAAAGACCAACCGCTTCCTACATACAGGCACATCCTAATCGCACTTACACACGGAACAGAGCTCCAGAACGCCTGCAGCCACCCAGTCACACCACTGCCGAGGACCCCGCAGAAGGCATTCCGAGTGACAACGCTGCCAGCCAGTCCACCACGATACCAAGGAGTACCCTGTGATCCCCGTCGATATCGCGTTAGAGCCGCGTACCGACGAAGATTGATTACAACTTCAACGTCAAATAAATAACCTTAATTGTAAATATAATGTAAATAAAAACACGCTACGTTAAACACCTCTCTTCTTACTCTCGCATCGAAGTGGTTGGAGAAACTTCTCTAGCATACACCCAAAACACCCAAAATGGCCGTTCGTTGGCTATCTGACTTATTAAGTAACAGGTTTCAAATGGTAAAAATACACAATTACATTTCTAAACCAATTTCTGTAACATCAGGGGTTCCGCAAGGAACTCACTCTGGGCCAATATTATTTTTTACTATTTGTAAACGGCATTGAAGACATTATTACTAACAGCAAGGTTTTATTGTATGCTGACGACATCAAAATATATCGGATCGTCAAATCGTTTGAAAATTGTAAAAGCCTGCAGGATGACTTAAATACGATTAATGACTGGTGCTACTCCAATAAATTACACCATAATGTGAAAAAATGCAATCTTATTTCATATTGTAGAAAACGCTCCAGTCTCAATTACGCATACAGCATTGATGGAAATGATTTAGCTAAATCAGCAAAGCTGAAAGATTTAGGAGTGACATTCGATAATAGGCTTGCATTCAACTCACATATCAGTAACGTTTGCTCCAAAGCTTTAAAAATGTGGGGTTTTGTCTGGAGGGTGTGTAAAGATTTGGGTCCATCGTGTTTATAACGATTATATTGTGCATTGGTTCGCTCCAACGTTGAATATGTTTCGGTAATATGGTCTCCATATCAATCAACACATATTAATAGATTGGAACAAATACAACATAAGTTTTTACGTAGCATGGAGTTCAAATTGGGTAGATGTCATAGGCAAGGTTGTTACGAGGAAATAATGACCGATTTGAACATTAGACCTATAGCTGATCGTCGCTTAACAGCAGATTTATGCATGATCTACAAAATAGTAAACAATTTAATTGATTTTCCTAATATTTTGGAGCAACTTCATTTTTATACTCCATCCAACTGCCGAAATCTGAGGAATACGCCCATTTTCCGCTTGCAGACATTCACTACAAACTACTCCCACTACAATCCACTGGCCAGAATAATGAGGACAGCCAATAGCTTGGCCGATAGGGAGTGGTTCGATTTATTTAATTCAAATTTTGATAGTTTTAAGTGTAAACTGAAGAGGATGTTTTAGATTTGTGATTTTTATTGTTATTATTTTGTGAATAGTTTTAATTTTTTGAATGGCTCGAATTAATAATATTAATAGTACTATTTAATGTACTGTAATTTTGATTGTTGTTTGAATTATTAGTGCTCTATATTTGTTAAAAGGGGTTTTCCCGTGTAACTAAATAAATAAAATAAATACATTAAAAAAATTGATTCTTCAATTCAATTAATAAAATATAATGATGCGACGTTTTAAATTACATCCACACAACAAACGCATAATATTAAATTATGAATATTTATCAAAAAATCAAATCAGGTATTAAATGAAGGCAAACAAATTGAAATTCATTACGCAAATATTGATTTAATTTCCCAACAAACGCGAACGCGAAATCGGACATTGTTGTGCAGTAATAGTAGCGGATAAATAATACACGTATTTACCAATTGTAAAGTTGCATTTACACCAAAATGACTCATGTTTATTTAGTTATGTTGAAAACCGTTATAAAAATAACACCGTATGTGAGCGTAATTGAAAAAAAAAGCGGGGAAATTTGTTAATGTAATTTTCATCGAAGGCTTTGTTTTTCAAATACAATCGATATTAATTATATTTTGTTTTTATATTTATGATGGATCAAACTTCACTTTTAATTGAATATTTATTTTGATGGTTAATAATTTGTATATTCATTTATTACGGGAAATAAATTCAGCTTCGAGCGGTTAATAGAGTGTTCAATATTCTTCTTTTAGTTACGTGAAGTGATTTCTACGAGGGTTGCCTTTTATATTTCGGGATTAGAGAACAAAAATAAATATTAATCATTGAAAATCGCTTTATTGTTTTTCAAAATATTCCCCATTAAGATCTATACACTTTTGTATGCGTTTGAACCAATTGTCGAAGCATTTTTGCCACTCTGATTGAGGTATCTCCAAAACATGCATTCTGAACGCATCAACCGCTTCTTCAGAAAAACGTTGACCTCTCATTTTATTTTTTACGGATGGGAATAAAAAGAAGTCATTCGGTGCCAAGTCAGGACTATATGGCGGATGACTCATCAAATCGATGTTTTGCGTGCTCAAAAATGGAGTTGTTTGAGCCGATGTGTGAGAGCTCGCATTGTCGTGGTGAAGAGTGATCCGTTTTCGGCGGTTAGTTTTCCTGATTTCTTGGATGACAACTGGCAAACAAATGGTTGTGTATTACTCAGAATTGACTGTTCTGCGTTGTTCTAGTGGTACGGTTGCGACATGTCCAGTTTTTCCGAAAAAACAGGCGACCATTTGCTTGGAAGTGCTTCGTGCGCGAACAACTTTTGTTGGGTTTGGCTCATCTTGAAACACCCATACGGTCGACTGCTGTTTACTTTCGGGCTCATACGCGTAAATCCATGATTCATCACCTGTCACGATGTCATAGACGTGTTTCGAAGCACCGCAATCGTATGTTTTTAGCATTTCTTTGCACCAATCGACGCGAGTCTTTTTTTGAACGATTGACAAATTGTGTGGGATCCAACGCGAACAAATTTTGTTGACAGTCAAATGTTCATGCAATATTGAATGTATGCTGGTCCCACTAATGCCTAAGGTTGTCTCAATCTCACGATAGGTCACATGACGATCTTGCAATAGTTGTTTGCGCACAGCATCAACGGTTTCCGGAACAACAACTGATTTTGGACGACCTCCGCGAAATTCGCCTTGGAGTGAACTACGACCTCGGTTGAATTCACCATACCATCGGTAAACACTGGTCCTTGATGGAGCTTCATCGCCAAAAATTGAATTAAGTTCATCCATGCACTGTTGTTGAGTTAATCCACGTCGAAAGTTGTAAAAAATAATCGCACGGAAATGTTCACGATTTAATTCCATTCTTTGGCTGAGATAAATCTTTTAAGTTAGTGTAAACGACACAAATAACGCTCATATGTCAAAACGTTCTGAGTACGTATAACCTCAAAAATGTCAAACTTTACGATAGAACTCTTAGTTGCCAGATTGCAACACTAGGGTTGCCCAATCCCGAATAATAAAAGGCAACCCTCGTATTAATTATTGTAGTAATTCCTTTCTTCACTTATTATTTTTATTATACTAGATGCACATTTCAAACATTAGGTGTTCATTTTTAATAGCAATAACATTGACAATTATATTTATTTCATTAATTAAATTTAACATTTTTCCTTACAAAATAGGCACGTTTAAGTGAATATTTGCATGTGAATTCGCGTATCTCCATCCGGTAATTTCAATGCGGTCATAATTTTACCATGTACGATTCGGTATTCCGTATGTTATGATGTTTGTTTTGTTATTTAATACATAGATTAAACGTGAAATACACACGTCCTCGTAATCATGACCGCATTAAACTGCCATGTAAATGGGCGACTATTAAATTTCATACATAAACGCACTCACGCTAAGCACACACACACAACGGCGCGCACACACGTATTCTCTATAGATTATTACCTAAGATATGGCCATTATGCGGGAGCACAATGGAATCGCGAACGATTATCGTTGCAATTCAGTGTGCTCGCTTTATGCAAGGCGATTCGTGTTTTTTTGTGTGATTAGGCAACTGATGTAAAATTTTCTATGTTCAGTTAAAAAAAAAAACACCTCAAATTGTACATTTGGTTGCGAACTGTCGAGGTGCAGTGCGATTGAAGTGTGTTTTTTAAAACTAAACATAGGAAATTTTATCCTCTGTTTTATACCTGTGTTATCAATCCCTTCGTTCCGTGGTCGAGTAATGTGCTGTGTAAAGATTATAAAAGTCGTTATGAAAGACCCCTTAACGTGAAGAATTGTATCCTTGTTTTATCCTAAATAAATATTGAGCTGGCCATATGGACAAGTATCCGAGGCCAATAAAGAAAATAAAAAAAAAATAGGAAATTTTATATGCTCGAAATTTGTTTGTTGAGAAATAAAAAAAAAACGCATGGTATGAATCACATAGAAGCAAATGAATCGCATGGTTTGTTTTAACTATTTGAAATAAAACAACGCAGTTGGGAGGGTTTCACTTTTATTGTTGAACACTGCAACATGTTTCACCACACAGTGGCTTCATCAGGCAGATGAAATAATGATTATTTCATCTGCCTGATGAAGCTACTGTGTTGCAGTGTTCAACAATAAAAGTGAAACCCTCCCAACTGCGTTGTTTTATTTCAAATAGTATTATGGAGTTTCATCATGTATCCGCCTCATCAATTAAATATGTTTGTTTTAACATTTCTTATAAAAAAAAAACAGTTGTTTTCTGAACTAACAAATTAATTTTATCAAGAACTAAATGAGAATCAATACACATATATGTGTTGTTTAATATTTAAATATAATAAACTTTCCATAATAAATTGAATTGCGCCCCAACGAGTTGGTTTGAAAAACAAGTACGTTGTTTGTTGTACAAACAATGTATAAACTCTGTCCTGCAGCGAGAAACTCATTTAAATCATTCGAATTTTAATAACAACAATTACCGCAAGCGATTCGATTCCGAATTAATATAAACTTGTTCGACGACTGTGTTAAACGGCCAAAACTAGGCGAGACAATCACGATTTCGCAATTAAACGCATTACTGCTAATTAAAACGAGTGGGCTAATGAGTTGAAATTAATTCATCCGCGAATAGTTTTGGCCCGCTAATTTAAATTACAAAATGATTGTATCGTTTAATTAGGCCATTATTGCACCAGCGAATCGCTGTTTTAAACAGCGCTCGTTTTATATAAAATTATCTTTAATATTTATTTCAAAAGTTGAGGAATTTCCTACAAAAAAGTATTAACAACTATACTCCTAAAGCAAGTAGTTTTCGAATTATTTCGAAGATTCGTTTTCCGTCGCATTTATGCTGTGAATAGTGCGCGCAGAAGTCGCAATTGAATTTTAGTAGGCAAGTAGTATGCTTTTGTTTTGTACTCTAGGCAGCGTAGACTATAGTCTCTAGACTCTAATTATCTAGACTCTAATAGTTGAGTTCTGTACTACAGGCAGCCTAGACAATAGTCTAGACTAATTATCCAGATAAAACACTGTTTATCACTTTGTTTGTATAACAATTGGTTTATTTGGTGACTATAGTTTCGATACTACACGTATTATTATCAAACCGTTAGTCCCGCTAATTTAAATTGTAGTATCAAAACTATAGTCACCAAATAAACCAATTGTTATACAAACAAAGTGATAAACAGTGTTTTATTTATGTTCAACAATGTATAACGAAGTAGAAGTCTCTATAGTCAGTTAATTATCTAGACTCTAATCAGTCTGTGGACAAGACTATAGTCTGTATACTCATCCCTAGAATAGGATCTCTAAGCGCTGTACTATAAACATCTTAAACTCTAGAGTTCTGACATTTGACCCAGACTCTAAACTCTGCATTTTGAGCAGTCGACTTATGTAGACTAAACTAAAGTTTCTGGACAGTCTAGACTAGTCTGTGGACTTGTTTGTATCCTTTAATCTGTGAACTCTAATTCACTGAATACATTTATAGATTCTTTATCCTCAAGGTCAGTGGACTTCCTCATCAGGTGATTACTAATGTTTGACTTATACTTTAGGATCTGATTCCATTCAACATGTAAGAATGTGACATTTGTATTTTTAGGCCCTGTGATTCTAATTGCGGGGTAAAAACCCCGAATTGGACTTAGACCAACAGCAGCATACACACGACCACTTTTATTAAGCGGGTATCTAGTTTCATTAATATACCTTTTCTCACCGTTTAAATTTGTATTAAAATCACTTAAAATGTTAAAGTCATTATTCATGCAGTCGGCCCCCTCATTGGACTGAAATCCGGTGTTCCATAGTTCTATAGCTTGTTCGATGTCATTTCTTTCGGGGTTAACGTAATAAAATCCTGTATGATTGCACCTTGAAGAGTAGTCCATGTTTTCGCCACTAGTGCACTCCACTTCTTCGCTATACCGATTCGTCGGATCCATTTTTTTTTTTAAATATTTTGATTTCACACAATCTCAACAACACACACACATCTGGGCTCAGTCACTGAACACTAAAATTGATTATGAAATTCAGCACAATAAACCCAGATTCTCGTCCAACTGCAGCGCCCTCTGCTCGAAATCGGATGATTTGTTTACAATGTGATTAATTACAATAACACCTATGATATCAATAATGCTGCTATTGCAATTATTACTATATAATGAAATCTTTTTGTAATTATTATTATTATTATTGTGTGTGTGTGTGTGTGTGTCTCCGCGCGCTCGACTCCAACGCCATCTGGGAGATATCGCTCGGCGGCGTTTGGTACTAAATCTATTCACGCAGATTTCTTTAGCCCCATTCGCAGATTTCTTTAGCTCCAGCGGTATCTGAAGAACCTCAAGAGATACGAAGAAATCAACACCAGATTCGGAGGAACGCCCCCAGGCCAAAAGGACAGGGCGGAGGGGGGCAGGGGCAAGCAGTGCAAAAGGGGCATTATATTAGCTGGGGGACAAACCTTTTGAACTCTATGTTACCGGCTTGCGTTTGGTGGAGTCAGAATCGGCTGTTTTCCTCTACTTCTGTGGACTCTATCTAGTCTGTAGACTCTAGTCTATGGACTCTATCTAGTCTGTAGTCTGTATCTAATCTGTAGACTCTAGTCTGTGGACTATCTAGTCTGTGGACTATCTAGTCTGTAGACTCTATCTTATCTGTAGACTCTAGTCTGTGGGCTCTGTCTAGTTTGTAAACGCTAGACTGTGCACTCTATCTAGACTGTAGACTAGTATATGGACTCTTATCTAGTCTGTATATCAGTTTGAAAACTCTATCTAATCTGTAGAGTCTAGTCTGTGGGCTCTGTCTAGTCTGTAAACGCTAGACTGTGCACTCTATCTAGACTGTAGACCCTAGTATGTGGACTCTTATCTAGTCTGTATACCAGTCTGTGAACTCTATCTAGTCTGTAAACTAGTATTTGGACTCAATTTAGTCTGTAAACTCTGGTATGTGGAATTTATCTAGTCTGTAGACTCTAGTTTGTGGATTCTATCAAGTCTGTAGACTTTATCTAGTCCGTAGACTGTAAACTCTATCTAGTCTGTGGACTTTGTCTAATCTATAGACTAGTTTTTGGTCTCTATCTTGCCCCTAGACTCTAATCTGTAGCCTCTATCTAGTCTGTAGACACTATCTAGTCTGTAGACTATTTATTTCTTAAACTCTAGTCTGTTGACTCCATTTAGTCTGTAGACTCTAGTCTGGGGATTCTATTGAGTCTGTTGACTCTAGTTATGGACTAGACTATAATATGTAGACTCTATCTAATCTGTAGACTCTACTCCGTGGGCTCTGTCTAGTCTGTAAACGCTAGACTGTGCACTCTATCTAGACTGTGCACTCTATCTAGACTCTAGTCTGTGGACTCTTATCTAGTCTGTATACCAGTCTGTGGACTTTATCTAGTCTGTTTGTTGACTCTAGTCTGTAAACTCTAGTCTGTGGACTCTATCTAGTCTGTAAACTAGTATTTGGACTCAATTTAGTCTGTAAACTCTAATATGTGGACTTTATCTAGTCTGTAGACTCTAGTTTGTGGATTCTATCTAGTCTCTAGACTCTATCCAGACTGTAGACTCTAGTTTGTGGATTCTATCTAGTCTCTAGACTCTATCTAGTCCGTAGACTAAACTCTATCTAGTCTGTGGACATTGTCTAATCTATAGACTAGTTTTTGGTCTCCATCTTGCCCCTAGACTCTAATCTGTAGACTATTTATTCCTTAAACTCTAGTCTGTGGACTCTATCTAGTTTGTAGACTCTAGTCTGGGGATTCTATTTAGTTTGTTGGCTCTAGTCTATGGACTAGACTATAATATGTAGACTTATTTCTAGACTCTGATACCTAGACTCTAATCTGTAAACTCCGTATTCTAGATACCCTATACTCTAGACTTTGAACAGTCGACCCAGACTCTAAAATCTGCACTTTAGACATCGAGCAGCCGACTCATGTAGATTCTAAACTGGAGTCTTTAGCCTAGACTAGTCTGTGGACTCTAGTCTAGATACTAGAGTCTAGACAGTAGACTAGGCTGTAGATTCTAGTCTGTAGTGCAGTTGACTTCTGTAGACCCAGATTCTAAACTCTGCATTTTGAGCAGTCGACTTATGTTGACTAAACTAAAGTTACTAGACAGTCTAGACTAGTCTGTGGACTAGTTTGTATACTTTAATCTGTGAACTCTAATCTGTGGACTCTATCTAGTCTGTAGACTATAGTCTATAGACTCTATCTAGTCTGTAGACTGTATCTAATCTGTAGACTCTAGTCTGTGGGCTCTGTCTAGTTTGTAAACGGTAGACTGTGCACTCTATCTAGACTGTAGACTCTAGTCTGTGGACTCTATCTAGTCTGTTTGTTGACTCTAGTCTGTGGATTTTATCTAGTCTATAGACTATATCTAGTCTGTAAACTCTAGTTTGTGGATTCTATCTAGTCTGTAGATTTTATCTAGTCTGTAGACTGTAAATTCTGTGGACTTTGTCTAGTCTATAGACTAGTTTATGGTCTCTATCTAGTCCCTAGACTCTAATCTGTAGACTATCTGGTCTGTAGACACTATCTAGTCTGTATACTCTAGTCTGTAGACTCTATTTAGTCGTTAAACTCTGGTCTGTGGACTCTATCTAGTCTGTAGACTCTAGTCTGGGGATTCTATTTAGTCTGTGGACTTTGTCTAGTCTATAGACTAGTTTGTGGTCTCTATCTAGTCCCTAGACTCTAATCTGTAGACTATCTGGTCTGTAGACACTATCTAGTCTGTATACTCTAGTCTGTAGACTCTATTAAGTCGTTAAACTCTAGTCTGTGGACTCTATCTAGTCTGTTTCACCACGGGTTAAGTGAGAAATTAATTAAAGATATTAAAATAATTAAATATTAAATATTACACACTAATAATTTTTACTATAGAGTATTAGATTTATTTTTAAAATTAATTGTTAATTAATTGTATTTTTTTAACGGCTTTATTTACAATAAAAATAAATTACAAAATTAATATTAATTACTTTTCTCTCATCCAAATTTTATAAAAGCGTTACGTTTCCCTGCATTTACAAATAAACTAGATTACCGTAAATTCCACCGAATTGCATAATTACCATAATTGATGGTATCTATAAACAATTTGATTAAACCCCACGGATGCGATAACAATACGCTAAACCGGTAATCTATCACATTAGAAATCCCTCGCTAACAATATTACCCAATTACACGTAATTCACTTAAATCAACCAACAAACATTTCCACCTGATAAGACAATCCTCGTAAAGCTCGAACATCTCATAATTTGCATTGCCTTTTTATCATGAAAGTAAAATCAACTTCTTGGAAAATACACTTTTTTCACCATTAATAATTAATTAAATGAATTAATTTGAAATTTAATAATAATATTAGGTTAAAACTTGAAATAAAAACACTTGGTTTGTTTCTAATTGTTTGATTTGAGTTATGTGGAGTATTTAATCACAATGAAAAAAACTGTTTTTATTCCTTACTTCACTTTTATTTTTATGTGTTAATTAATTAGTTATTGATAATGAGTGCTTAGCACTCGAAATGTACATCTAACACATAAAAATAAAAGTGAAGTAAGGAATAAAAACAGTTTTTTTCACTTGGTTTGTTTCACTAACGTTAGTGAAACAAACCAAGTGTTTTTATTTCAAATGTTATTTTAATCATGTTTCACCAAGTGATTAATGAGAACATTGTGAAAAATATTAGGTTTTGGCTTGTTTTCGAAATATGTTTGATTTGAAATTTCGAACAAGTATTTCCACTCCCAGGTTAAGCATAGAGTAAAATTTCGAGTTTAAATAAGTCTCAAGAATTTGGATTTGGTCCAAATCCAAATTCAGGCCTTTATAAACTCAATATTTTACTTCATGCGCCACACTGATTTCAATTGAAGTTAAAAATATACTTTTCATAATTCCCTTGTTTTTTTTTTTTAGCAAATAGAGAATGACTAATAAAAATTGGTATTTTTTAGGACTAAGCGTTTTGTGAAGATTATATTCTCTCCAATTTTGTTCCATCTATCTGTGATAAGGCAATCTTGGCAAAAGCTTGAATTACTCTCGAAACATAATCATTTTCATTGGTCTTTTCCTCTTTATTAAAAACCCCTTTATCCGTCATCAAAAAGAGAATTTACCTCCACCTTTATACGCGCCCTTTCATAAACGGCTTCTATACGCGAGCTAAAGCGATAAAAATATTAATGTTTATCGGCGAACGAACGCCGAGCCCGAGCGTTTATTGCACAAACATGGGAAGAATTAATTTCGATAAAAACAATTTTGCGTTTTATCAACAACAACAAAAATAACAGTAACGAATGGAACGGTTCGATTTTTCAATTATGGGGCAGGAATAAAATACAAAAAAATAAAATAAATGCCGCGAGACACTCGCCGTTATTTCGATATAAATCATCATTATGTGAGAAGTTTATGTTCTTGTGCTTCATTAGTGCTCGGAGCTTTTATTTTTTTTTCCTCTGACACGACGACCATCAGTTTTGCGGAAAGTAGAGAAAAGTTCTGATATAAAGGCGGCGTTATTGAATTCGCCCGAGTGCACAGTGCGCATTTAAAAATTATTATTAAAACTAGTCTAATAGACTAAACAATAATTTTACATCATCAAAAAAAAAAAAGATTGCATTGCACAGTGCGCATTTAAAAATTTTTCTACGCAGGTTAAGTTTTCTAATTTGTCGAAAGAAGACATTACAATGCAATATTTTTTTTAATGTCTTCTTTCGACAAATTAGAAAACTTAACCTGCTTAGAAAAATGTTTAAATGCGCACTGTGCAATGCAATCTTTTTTTTTGATGATGTAAAATTATTGTTTAGTCTATTAGACTAGTTTTAATAACCCTAAGATATGTATCTTGTGGTGGAGGCGGTTACTTTGTGATACATTGTGAATATTTAAATAATTAACACTGATTACTTTTTTGTATTCACTTTTTATTTTGTACTGTGACTAGTTTCGACTCAACAGCGAGTCAATCTCAAACTAACTACTTAAAACTAACATTGCAATCTTATATATACTTAAAATTATTTATCAGGTAGAAAAGCGTCAAATAAGATATGTATCATATATCGTATGTTCACGTAAAAAAAAACCTCTAGAATGCCATCTTTTTTAAAATTTAAGTTGGCTACACGCTTTAGGAATTGACATATGAAACGTCAGGCATAATATTTATAATGTATAATTTCAGAGTTGCCAACCTACAATTTTTTCCAAGGCACTCTTGAGCTTTTTTTTTATTGAACTTACGATAGATATTTCAAATTGACACAAATTTTATATTCTTGACCTTTCACTTAATCAACGTTTAATCAGTGGTGAATGATTTTTTGTGATGCATAATGGACCGTAATTTATTAATTAGCAAGAATATTTTATTTATTTCCAAATACGCGCATAATTGAAATCATTGTGAAGTTTTGAATGTAGCATAAAGTTTTAATAACACGCTTAGCGTGGAATACATCGAAGCTGCATTTAAAGAGAAATTACTCTTCCGTGAAAACTAAAACGGGCGCAAGTTTATGCGATATGGAAAACTGATTATAATTGATATTCACTGGCAAAAGAGAAGCCGGTCTCTCTGAGCCGGTAAATTTTTGCATACGCTGAATATGATTTAATGGGGCGCGCGGATAAATGAATTTCCCAAAGGCCGGGAAAAATTCAATTTTCCCCGAGCGTAAAACGGACAATACTGTTTTGTTGCCGCCGAATCCGAACCGAAATCTAATGTACAATTTTGTTAACTGTGGAGGCTTCTACTTCGTTATACGTCAGTATTTACACGAATGGCCCAACCGATTAGCTTTAATCACCCAATAATCATTGATTAAACCTCCGATTAAGTCAAATTTCTAGAATATAAGAATGTTATAAATTTCTAAGATATCCTAAAAAAATGTAGAGTTAACGCTGGAATTTGTTTGGACGATTTAAAAACAATGAACACGTCGCTTCTTAAACTTTAAAATTACAGCGTTTGCTTGGAAATAAACGTAAATTTAACATTCTCTTCGTCTCAACAAAATTCCACTTTGAGGCGATTTTCCAGAAAAACCAATTGACATATTTCCATTTTCTTTCCAGAATCTTCAACATTCTGGAAAGAAAATGCAAATATATCGATTGTTTTTTCTTGAAAATCGCCTCAAAGTGGAATTTTGTTGAGACGAAGAGAATGTTGAGTTTACGCTGGAATTTGTTTGAGGAATTTAAAAAAAATGAACACTTCGCTTCTTAAACTTCAAAATCACAGCGTTTGTTTAGAAATAAACGAGCCTTAACATTCTGAAGAGAAAATCCAAATATGTCAATTGGTTTTTCTGAAAAACCGCGTCAAAGTGGAATTTTGTTGGGACAAAGAAAATGTTGAGTTTACTTTGTAATTTGTTTGGGGACTTAAAAAAATGAACACTTCGAGTTTTAAACTTTAAAATCACAGCGTTTACTGGGAAATCAACAAGCTTTAACATTCTGAAGAGAATATGAAAATATGTCATTTGGTGTTTCTGGAAAATCGCGTCAAAGTGGAATTTTGTTGAGACGAAGAAAATGTTGAGTTTACACTGGAGAAATTTAAAAAAATGAACACGTCGCTTCTTGAATTTCAAAATCACAGCGTTTGCTTGTAAATTAACGAGCTTCAACATTCTGCAGAGAAAATGCAAATATGTCGATTGGTTTTTCTGAAAAATTGCGTCAAAGTGGAATTTTGTTGGGACAAAGAAAATGTTGAGTTTACTTTGTAATTTGTTTGCGGACTTAAAAAAAATGAACACTTCGTGTTCTAAACTTTAAAATCACAGCGTTTACTGGGAAATCAACAAGCTTTAACATTCTGAAGAGAATATGAAAATATGTCATTTGGTGTTTCTGGAAAATCGCGTCAAAGTGGAATTTTGTTGAGACGAAGAAAATGTTGAGTTTACACTGGAAAAATTTTAAAAAAATGAACACGTCGCTTCTTGAATTTCAAAATTACAGCGTTTGCTTGTAAATGAACGAGCTTCAACATTATGAAGAGAAAATGCAAATATGTCGATTGGTTTTTCTGAAAAATCGCGTCAAAGTGGATTTTTGTTGGGACTAAAAAAATGTTGAGTTTACGCTGGAATTTGTTTGGGGAATTTAAAAAAAAATTAACACGTCGCTTCTTAAACTTCAAAATTACAGCGTTTGTTTTTATATGAACGAGCTTCAACATTCTGAAGAGAAAATGCTAATATGTTGATTGGTTTTTCTGGAAAATCGCGTGAAAGTGGAATTTTGTTGAGACGAAGAAAATGTTGAGTTTACACTGGAAAAATTAAAAAAAATGAACACGTCGCTTCTTGAATTTTAAAATTACAGCGTTTTCTTGGAAATGAACGAGCTTCAATATTCTAAAGAGAAAATGCTAATATGTTGATTGGTTTGTCTGGAAAATCGCGTCAAAGCGGAATTTTGTTGGGATAAAGAAAATGTTGAGTTTACGCTGGAATTTGTTTGGGGAATTTAAAAAAATGAACACGTCGCTTCTTGCACTTCAAAATTACAGCGTTTGCTTAGTAATAAACGAGCTTCAACATTCTGAAGAGAAAATGCAAATATGTCGATTGGTATTTCTGAAAAATCGCGTCAAAATGGAATTTTGCTGAGACGAAGAAAATGTTGAGTTTACACTGGAAACATTTAAAATATTGAACACGTCACTTCTTGAGTTTCAAAATCACAGCCTTTACTTGTAAATTAACGAGCTTTAACATTCTGAAGAGAAAATGCAAATATGTCGATTGGTTTTTCTGAAAAATCGCGTCAAATTAGAATTTTGTTGTGACGAAGAAATTGTTGAGTTAACGCTGGAATTTGTTTGGAGAATTAAAAAAAAATTAAGACGTCGCTTCTTAAACTTCAAAATCACAGTGTTTGCTTGGAAATTAACGAGCTTCAACATTCTAAGGAGAAAATGCTAATATGTTGATTGGTTTTTCTGGAAAATTGCCTCAAAGTGGAATTTTGTTGAGACGAAGAAAATGTTGAGTTTACACTGGAAAAATTTAAAAAAATGAACACGTCGCTTCTTGAATTTCAAAATCACAGCGTTTGCTTGTGAATTAACGAGCTTCAACATTCTGAAGAGAAAATGCAAATATGACGATTGGTTTTTCTGAAAAATCACGTCAAAGTGGAATTTTGTTGAGACAAAGAAAACATTGAGTTTGCGCTGAAATTTGTTTGGGGAATTTAAAAAAAAATTAACACGTCGCTGCTTAAACTTCAAAATTACAGCGTTTGCTTGTAAATGAACGAACTTCAATATTCTAAAGAGAAAATGCAAATATGTCGATTGGTTTTTCCGGAAAATCGCGTCAAAGTGGAATTTTGTTGGGACAAAGAAAATGTTGAGTTCACGCTGGAATTTGTTTGGGGAATTTAGAAAAAAATTAACACGTCGCTTCTTAAACTTCAAAACCACAGCGTTTGCTTGAAAATTAACGAGCTTCAATATTCTAAAGAGAAAATGCAAATATGTCATTTGGTTTTCCTGGAAAATCGCGTCAAAGTGAAATTTTGTTGAGACCAAGAAAATGTTGAATTTACGTTGTAATTTGTTTGGAGACTTAAAAATATGAACACTTTGCTCCTTAAACTCCAAAATCACAGCGTCTGTTAGGAAATGAACGAGCTTCAATATTCTAAAGAGAAAATGAAAATATTTTAATTGGTTTTTCTGGAAAATTGCGTCAAAGTGAAATTTTGTTGAGACCAAGAAAATGTTGAATTTACGTTGTGATTTGTTTGGGGACTTAAAAAAAATGAACACGTCGCTTTTTAAACTTCAAAATCACAGCGTTTGCTTGAAAATAAACGAGCCTTAACATTCTGAAGAGAAAATGCAAATATGTCAATTGGTTTTTTTTTAAATCGCGTCAAAGTGAAATTTTGTTGAGACCAAGAAAATGTTGAATTTACGTTGTAATTTGTTTGGGGACTTAAAATAAAAGAACACTTCGCTCCATAAACTTCAAAATCACAGTGTTTGCTGGGAAATGAACGAGCTTCAACATTCTAAAGAGAAAATGCTAATATGTTTATTGTTTTTTCTGAAAAATCGCGTCAAAGTGGAATTTTGTTGGGACAAAGAAAATGTTGAGTTTACGCTGGAATTTGTTCGGGGAATTTAAAAAAAATTAACACGTCGCTTCTTAAACTTCAAAATTACAGCGTTTGCTTGGAAATGAACGAGCTTCAACATTCTGAAGAGAAAATGCTAATATGTTGATTGGTTTTTCTGAAAAATCGCGTCAAAGTGGAATTTTGTTGGGACAAAGAAAATTTTGAGTTTACGCTGGAATTTGTTTGGGGAATTTAAAAAAAAATTAACACGTCGCTTCTTAAACTTCAAAATTACAGCGTTTGCTTGGAAATGAACGTGCTTCAATATTCTGAAGAGAAAATGCTAATATGTTCATTGGTTTTTCTGTAAAATCGCGTCAAAGTGAAACTTTGTTGAGACGAAGAAAATGTTGAGTTTACACTGGAAAAATTAAAAAAAATGAACACGTCGCTTCTTGAATTTCAAAATCACAGCGTTTGCTTGTAAATTAACGAGCTTCAACATTCTGAAGAGGAAATGCAAATATGTCGATTGGTTTTTCTGAAAAATCGCGTCAAAGTGGAATTTTGTTGGGACAAAGAAAATGATGAGTTTACGCTGGAATTTGTTTGGGGAATTAGAAAAAAATGAACACGTCGCTTCTTAAACTTCAAAATCACAGCGTTTACTGGGAAACGAACGAGCCTTAACACTCTGAAGAGAAAATGAAAATATGTCACTTGTTTTTTCTGGAAAATCGCCTCAAAGTAGAATTTTGTTGAGACGAAGAGAATGTTGAGTTTACGCTTTAATTTGTTTGAGAAATTTAAAAGAAATGAACACATCGCTTCTTAAAGTCTAAAACCACAGCGTTTGCTTGGATATAAATGAGCTTCAACATTTTAAAGAGAAAATGCAAATATGTCAATTGGTTTTTCTGGAAAATCGCGTCAAAGTTTAATCTGTAATAATCTGTACAATTTTTACTGTATTATAATGAAATAAGAAACTTCCACAGGTAACAAATTAGGTAGCGGATTCCGAAAGTTTTCCATCAATTTTTGATCCCGTCTGCAAACGTGGAAGGATAACTAACTTGTTTGGATTCAATTACCCGAGTTCGATTTTGCTGTATTTTATTTTGCCCTCAGGTGTGCGGAAGAACGGCGCAAAGGAAGCGACTGTTAATTGTATATAAACGCGGAGTAAAACTTCACACATCTAATTAATCTCTTGGTGGAAACATGGAGAAACGTTTGTTGTAGTTCCCCTATTTGTTTATAATGAAATATCATGATACGCGTTTGTATTCATGCGGATGCCTGTGTGGCTAACACAATCAAACAATTAAATAATTAATTACGAATTTAAACAACCACGTGGCTTTGATTATTTTTTATAAAATTATTATTCATAAAAATAACAGTTTTTTTATACAAAATCACGCCATATTTAGTGAAATATTGAAATTGTTTTTAATGCAGTGCAACTCACATTTTGAGTAGATGCATTTCCTTTTCTGCTTGCTGAATTTGATTTCTCTTGTCTGTCTGTTTCTCTTTATTCTTCCAGGAATCTAAGTTTTGGCAAAAACAATTAATTTCTTAAACACTAGCCCACTTATATATTTGATCATTTTCTTTTGGGTCGACGTGCATTGTGAAAGATTTTAGGATTTATATAACCAACAAAAAATATATTCGTCGTAACGATACATTTTTTTTTTTTGTAAAATGTAATTAACACTAAGAAATATTCAACAAAACCATATAGGAATTCCAACTATGCGACATTATAATTACATTTCAATCACGTTAAACGCAAAAGTTGATAATTAAATGAGAGGACACAGATTTTTGCTCCAGCTCGCAATTTCAAACTGTAAACTATGCATCCCCTTTTCGGGGAAAACGTAACACGCATTTTTGATGTCCGGAAACTTTGTAATTAACGCGACTCCAAGTCTGCGCCGTCGAGAGGAGTTAGTAATTTATTCCCTATAGTCTAATTAATGGACGTGCGAGGGATGTTTTGTTAAGAGACTTCATATTTCGAAATCTGCAATTCTTACACTTTAATGAAAGTGTAATAAAATAAAAGTGGTAATGTGTCCATCATAGCACATTTATAGTTTCAACAGAGTATCTGAAAATAATAACATTGTGGGTTAATATTAAAGAATTTATCCTTTAATATTAACCCACAATCGGGTCTGTCAACTTGGCCCCCCCCCAACTCAAAATATTCAAATAAAAAATATTGCGCCCGAAAGGTCTTAACTTGCGCTCACTTGCGCCCAAATATTAAAACTTGCGCTGTTAAGGGTAGAAAGTTATAGCGATTTGAAAATAGGGGGGGCTAAGTTGACGCCAGCCCCCCCCATCTCGGAATTTTTAACTTTTTCTTTCATAAATACATTCTATGGAACTTGCGCTGTCGATACCACCTAATTTTACAAGATGCGCTGCAAAAATACACCCCCTATAAACGAAATAAAGGAGGGTGCCAGCCCCCCCACTTTACATTTTTTAAGTTTTATTGCATTGTACACAAAGCTTAGAAGTTGCGCTCACTTGCGCCATCGAAATTTCTTCAATATCAGTTCTCATGAAAAAGTTATGGCATATTTTATATATACTCGAATCCAGTGCGCGTATTCCCATAATCTCCATGCAACTACAGAAGAGTAATACAATAAACATACTTAACTCACAACCACTGTCCATCTTCGTCGAAATGCATACATTATACAACAAAAACAGTAATTTTCTATAATATTTGCATATTTATTCCAGTGCCGTATCATGGTGGAAATATATATTTTTATTATTACTTAAATATTTTTATTTCCAAAACAAATAACAATAACTCGATTTAATTAATAAATATAACTTTAACAATGTATTTAAAATGCATTTCTGCTGATTAGAAAAGTTGAGCTGTTTTCCCAGTAGCGTTACAAATAATTAATTATTTCATTTAATTAAATACTTTCAAAACCAAACGTGAAAATTTAAATTTATTAAATGATTTTACTTAAACAATGCATAAGAAATGCATCTATGCCAATGAGAAAAGTTGCGCTGCTTTCCCAGTGGCGTCACAATTAATTTATTATTATTAAATTAAATTAAATATTTTTCAAACCAAACGGAAAATTTTGAATTTTCTAAGTGATATCACTTTAACAATGCATAGAAAATGCATTTATGCTAATGAGAAAAGTTGCGCTGTTTTCCCAGTGGCGTCACAATTAATTTAGTATTATTGAATTAAATTAAATATTTTCAAAACCAAACGGAAAATTTTGAATTTTGTAAGTGATATTACTTTAACAATGCATAGAAAATGCATTTATGCTAATGAGAGAAGTTGCGCTGTTTTCTCAGTGGCGTCACAATTAATTTATTATTATTGAATTATATTAAATATTTTCAAAACCAAACGGGAAACTTTGAATTTTCTAAGTGATATTACTTTAACAATTAATAGGAAATGCATTTATGCTATTGAGAAAAGTTGCGCTGTTTTCCCAGTGGCGTCACAATTAATTTATTATTATTGAATTAAATTAAATATTTTCAAAACCAAACGGGAAACTTTGAATTTTCTAAGTGATATTACTTTAACAATAAATAGGAAATGCATTTATGCTAATGAGAAAAGTTTCGCTGTTTTCCCAGTGGCGTCACAATTAATTTATTATTATTGAATTAAATTAAATATTTTTAAAACCAAACGGAAAATTTTGAATTTTCTAAGTGATATTACTTTAACAATGCATAGGAAATGCATTTATGCTAATGAGAAAAGTTGCGCTGTTTTCCCAGTGGCGTCAGTGATCATTCCCAAAAACAGATGGTTCCTGTCGGTCACCCTACATTGTATATAGCAACATATTAACCTCTACTTCTTTTGATCTTGAACAATGATTTTTGCTTGGAAGCAAGTCATTGTATTCCTCCCATAAGCTATTATGTCTTCTGCAAAATGCTATAAAATGACCCGGTATAAAACCCACAACACCACGTAAAATAAACACTTTGTTCTGTACATTAGTTTAAACGGAATATTTTCTAAATTAGTTACTAAGTTCAATGTTTTACTGTCCGTGTTAACGGGTTCTATAAATATGAAATTGTTTAACTGTGATTCAAATAATAATTTATTATTACACAAACTGCAATTTTGTTTTGTTTTTGTTTTCTGTTTTCGCCACTGGGAAAACAGCACAACTTTTCTCATTAGCATAAATGCATTTCCTATGCATTGTTAAAGATATATCACTTAGAAAATTCAAAATTTTCTGTTTGGTTTTGAATATATTTAATTTAATTCAATAATAATAAATTAATTGTGACGCTACTGGGAAAACAGCGCAACTTTTCTCATTAGCATAAATGCATTTCCTATGCATTGCTAAAGTAATATCACTTAAAAAATTCAAAATTTTTTGTTGGGTTTTGAAAACATTTCATTTAATTCAATAATAATAAATTAATTGTGACGCCACTGGGAAAACAGCGCAACTTTTCTCATTAGCATAAATGCGTTTCCTATGCATTGTTAAAGTAATATCACTTACAAAATTCAAAATTTTGTGTTTGGTTTTGAAAATATTTCATTTAATTCAATAATAATAAATTAATTGTGACGCCACTGGGAAAACAGCGCAACTTTTCTCATTAGCATAAATGCATTTCCTATTCATTGTTAAAGTAATATCACTTAGAAAATTCAATGTTTCTCGTTTGGTTTTGAAATTATTTAATTTAATTCAATAATAATAAATTAATTGTGACGCCACTGGGAAAACAGCGCAAATTTTCTCATTAGCATAATTGCATTTCCTATGCATTGTTAAAGTAATATCACTTAGAAAATTCAAAGTTTCCCGTTTGGTTTTGAAAATATTTAATTTAATTCAATAATAATAAATTAATTGTGACGCCACTGGGAAAACAGCGCAACTTTTCTCATTAGCATAAATGCATTTACTATGCATTGTTAAAGTAATATCACTTAGAAAATTCAAAATTTTCTGTTTGGTTTTGAAAACATTTAATTTAATTCAATAATAATAAATTAATTGTGACGCCACTGGGAAAACAGCGCAACTTTTCTCATTAGCATAAATGCATTTCCTATGCATTGTTAAAGTAATATCACTTAGAAAATTCAAAATTTTCCGTTTGGTTTTAAAAATATTAAATTTAATTCAATAATAATAAATTAATTGTGACGCCACTGAAAAAAACAGCGCATCTCTTCTCATTAGCATAAATGCATTTCGTATTTATTGTTAAAGTAATATCACTTAGATAATTCAAAGTTTCCTGTTTGGTTTTGAAAATATTTAATTTAATTCAATAATAATAAATTGATTGTGACGCCACTGGGAAAACAGCGCAACTTTTCTCATTAGCATAAATGCATTTCCTATGCATTGTTAAAGTAATATCACTTAGAAAATTCAAAGTTTCCCGTTTGGTTTTGAAAATATTTAATTTAATTCAATAATAATAAATTAATTGTGACGCCACTGGAAAGACAGCGCAAATTTTCTCATTAGCATAAATACATTTCCTATGCATTGTTAAAGTAATATCACTTAAAAAATTCAAAATTTTCCGTTTGGTTTTAAAAATATTTAATTTAATTCAATAATTATAAATTAATTGTGACGCTACTGGGGAAACAGCGCAACTTTTCTCATTAGCATAAATGCGTTTCCTATGCATTGTTAAAGTAATATCACTTAGAAAATTCAAAGTTTCCCGTTTGGTTTTGCAAATATTTAATTTAATTCAATAATAATAAATTAATTGTGACGCCACTGGGAAAACAGCGCAACTTTTCTCATTAGCATAAATGCATTTCCTATTCATTGTTAAAGTAATATCACTTAGAAAATTCAAAGTTTCCCGTTTGGTTTTGAAAATATTTAATTTAATTCAGTAATAATAAATTAATTGTGACGCCACTGGGAAAACAGTGCAACTTTTCTCATTAGCATAAATGCATTTCCTATGCATTGTTAAAGTAAAATCACTTAGAAAATTCAAAATTTTCCGTTTGGTTTTGAAAATATTTATTTTAATTCAATAATAATAAATTAATTGTGACGCCACTGGGAAAACAGCGCAACTTTTCTCATTAGCATAAATGCATTTTCTATGCATTGTTAAAGTTATAGCACTTACTAAATTCAAAAATTCTGTTTGGTTTTGAAAATATTTAATTTAATTCAATAATAATAAATTAATTTTGACGCCACTGGGAAAACAGCGCAACTTTTCTCATTAGCATAAATGCATTTCCTATGCATTGTTAAAGTAATATCACTTAGAAAATTCAAAATTTTCCGTTTGGTTTTAAAAATATTAAATTTAATTCAATAATAATAAATTAATTGTGACGCCACTGAAAAAAACAGCGCATCTCTTCTCATTAGCATAAATGCATTTCGTATTTGTTGTTAAAGTAATATCACTTAGAAAATTCAAAGTTTCCTGTTTGGTTTTGAAAATATTTAATTTAATTCAATAATAATAAATTGATTGTGACGCCACTGGGAAAACAGCGCAACTTTTCTCATTAGCATAAATGCATTTCCTATGCATTGTTAAAGTAATATCACTTAGAAAATTCAAAGTTTCCCGTTTGGTTTTGAAAATATTTAATTTAATTCAATAATAATAAATTAATTGTGACGCCACTGGAAAAACAGCGCAAATTTTCTCATTAGCATAAATACATTTCCTATGCATTGTTAAAGTAATATCACTTAGAAAATTCAAAATTTTCCGTTTGGTTTTAAAAATATTTAATTTAATTCAATAATTATAAATTAATTGTGACGCTACTGGGGAAACAGCGCAACTTTTC
Source organism: Philonthus cognatus (assembly GCA_932526585.2). Lineage (NCBI taxonomy): Eukaryota > Metazoa > Arthropoda > Insecta > Coleoptera > Staphylinidae > Philonthus > Philonthus cognatus. Next base: position 1,950,803 of record OW052243.1, read on the forward strand.
TCATTAGCATAAATGCGTTTCCTATGCATTGTTAAAGTAATATCACTTAGAAAATTCAAAGTTTCCCGTTTGGTTTTGCAAATATTTAATTTAATTCAATAATAATAAATTAATTGTGACGCCACTGGGAAAACAGCGCAACTTTTCTCATTAGCATAAATGCATTTCCTATGCATTATTAAAGTAATATCACTTAGAAAATTCAAAATTTTCTGTTTGGTTTTGAAAACATTTAATTTAATTCAATAATAATAAATTAATTGTGACGCCACTGGGAAAACAGCGCAACTTTTCTCATTAGCATAAATGCATTTCCTATTCATTGTTAAAGTAATATCACTTAGAAAATTCAAAGTTTCCCGTTTGGTTTTGCAAATATTTAATTTAATTCAATAATAATAAATTAATTGTGACGCCACTGGGAAAACAGCGCAACTTTTCTCATTAGCATAAATGCATTTCCTATGCATTATTAAAGTAATATCACTTAGAAAATTCAAAATTTTCTGTTTGGTTTTGAAAACATTTAATTTAATTCAATAATAATAAATTAATTGTGACGCCACTGGGAAAACAGCGCAACTTTTCTCATTAGCATAAATGCATTTCCTATTCATTGTTAAAGTAATATCACTTAGAAAATTCAAAGTTTCCCGTTTGGTTTTGAAAATATTTAATTTAATTCAGTAATAATAAATTAATTGTGACGCCACTGGGAAAACAGCGCAACTTTTCTCATTAGCATAAATGCATTTCCTATGCATTGTTAAAGTAAAATCACTTAGAAAATTCAAAATTTTCCGTTTGGTTTTGAAAATATTTATTTTAATTCAATAATAATAAATTAATTGTGACGCCACTGGGAAAACAGCGCAACTTTTCTCATTAGCATAAATGCATTTCCTATGAATTGTTAAAGTAATATCACTTAGATAATTCAAAATTTTCCGTTTGGTTCGAAAAATATTTAATTTAATTATATAATAATAAATTAATTGTGACGCCACTGGGAAAACAGCGCAACTTTTCTCATTGGCATAGATGCATTTCCTATGCATTGTTTAAGTAAAATCACTTAAAAAAATTAAATTTTCACGTTTGGTTTTGAAAATATTTAATTAAATTAAATAATAAATTATTTGTAACGCTACTGGGAAAACAGCGCAACTTTTCTAATCAGTAGAAATGCATTTTAAATACATTGTTAAAGTTATATTTATTAATTGAATCGAATTATTGTTATTTGTTTTGGAAATAAAATTATTTAAGTAATAATAAAAATATATATTTCCACCATGATACGGCACTGGAATAAATATGCAAATATTATAGAAAATTACTGTTTTGGTTGTATAATGTATGCTTTTCGACGAAGAAGGACAGTGGTTGTGAGTTAAGTATGTTTATTGTATTACTCTTCTGTAGTTGCATGGAGAAGATTATGGGAATACGCGCACTGGATTCGAGTATATATAAAATATGCCATAACTTTTTCATGAGAACTGATATTGAAGAAATTTCGATGGCGCAAGTGAGCGCAACTTCTAAGCTTTGTGTACAATGCAATAAAACTTAAAAAATGTAAAGTGGGGGGGCTGGCACCCTCCTTTATTTCGTTTATAGGGGGTGTATTTTTGCAGCGCAACTTGTAAAATTAGGTGGTATCGACAGCGCAAGTTCCATAGAATGTATTTATGAAAGAAAAAGTTAAAAATTCCGAGATGGGGGGGCTGGCGTCAACTTAGCCCCCCCTATTTTCAAATCGCTATAACTTTCTACCCTTAACAGCGCAAGTTTTAATATTTGGGCGCAAGTGAGCGCAAGTTAAGACCTTTCGGGCGCAATATTTTTTATTTGAAAATTTTGAGTTGGGGGGGCCAAGTTGACAGACCCATTTATACGAATGTTTTGTAAAATGCCCATCAATGTATAATGAAAGTGCTTCTTGAATAAAGTACTTAATAAGTTCTTTTGATGGAGATTTGTAAGCCTTCTTTAATTTGGTAGCTGTTGATTTATTACTGATTTCTTGCAAAATGTTTGCCGCATCTCGTTGGCCTGACGAATGAAAGCTTGATTTAGTTGCAAACAGTAATTGCTCTTGCGAATAATTTTCTCGCAACAATTTTGTTTTACGCCTTTTGGAAAGAGATGATAAATCATTAAATGATTTATGCGGTCTTCTGGATAAGCCGGGTTGTGGTTCCTGGCTTTTGTATTGAAAGTCAAATTTTTCAGGTTCATCTAGCCACTGTGAAAATGTTTCTTCAAAACGAACAATTGTCCGATTTGACTTTTGGCACTTCAAAGAAACTTTCGAAGTAAAATTTCTAATTTGGTTTTTTAAAATGTCCATATTTTCATAATTGTAATCTATATTAAATTTCTTCATAACAAATTCCATAACAGCGGAATTTTTATGTTGCAAAGTTGTTCCTCTCCGCCAAACCTCAAATAACGTTTTGCGTGAAATGGACCAAACATCTAAAAAATAATATAAAAACGCGTGAGGCACTTCGAGGCAGCTAATTTTATTTTAGATACTAAGTATAACAGTTAGATTATAGATGTGCAAAATATGAAAGTAAACGAAGAAAGACGAAGCATACTTTTTTACTTTTTTTTGTCGCGTTTCAGTAATTTATACCATCAATTCATCTCAAATTTCAATTAATTATTTATAAAAAGTGATTTAATGTAAATGCAAACTTTAAACAGATATATTAACTACTTACTTGGGGAGCAATTTTCCATATTTTTTTAATAAAAAAAAACGTACACAGAAATGAAATAAAACACAGTCAAGTTAAACGTTTAAGACACTTGCAATGCAACGGTCGCGCGCTAAATGGTAATGCGTTACTTTATCACGGTCCCCACCCTCGTGGAAAGGGTCTAAGAGGCTGCAAATTTTACCTGGTAAACAATTGAACTTAAAACTTATTGTAAAAACATGCGTCATGGTTAAACCTTGAAGGTAATTTTTCACGAAATGATCGCCTAAATGATGGAAATCGTCCTCTGTGCGCCACCGCCTTTATATTTAGTGCTGGTTAAGAGTGATCTATCACATCGAAATATATTATAATTAGAAAGTCTCATTTCAGCATCACTTATTGAATTATCAAACCAAGTTTCAATAATAATAATAATGTCATAGATGGAGCAATTAATTAAATTGTGTACAATATTTAATTTTGACCTAAGGCCGCCGACATTGTGAAAATAAATATTTAGTTTTTTGTATTAGAATGAGTAGCACTGTCCATTTCTACTATTTTTGGCATACCACGAACATATTTAATGCCTAAGTTTGTTTCCCCATGTTGTTTCCTCTCCTTTAGTTCTGCGTTTAAGGTTTTTAGAAAATCTCGTTGGTTGTTTGTTAAATCTGATTTGAATTCAACATTCTTCGTTTGTGTAGATCTTGAGACCTTTAAGAAGTCAATCGCGGCTTGTCGGTTTTTAAAACATATTTTGATAGGTCTTGGTTTTGTTGATGGCTTGCCTATGCGAATAATACTAGTGGGATCAAACTGGGTATCTTGACCAACGATGTCCCGAATAGCAGCTTTATCCATTTCGATTTTACGGTCTGTAGATCCTGTTTTTTTTTCAGGGATATTGTAAGCCATAACATTACATGACCTACGCTGTCGTTCTTCTACTTCACTCATTACTTCTTCGACGTTGAAGTTATTATTTGAATTATGAGTCATAATACGATTCTCAAGAATATTTATACGGCTCTCAAAGTTAGTTAACTTATTCGAGAATAACTGAAATAATTAATCCTTAATTTTTTTGAACTATTCATCCAATGTTTTGTTAAGTACATCAGGAGTTAGGGAATTAACTGGATCTTGACCGATATCATTACATTTTTCACAATGCCAATTAATATTCACGTGTTTGCTTATACATGCAACTTCTGAATCATTCAGATTAGTTATTATTAATTAAACATAATATATAAAATTACGAAAAAACTATTCGTGAAACTGCAAACAGTGTCTTAATTAATAAGACAATTTAAGACGATAAATATCCATTGAAACAACTACTTCCCGTGCAAATACACCTCCGGATATTGAATTATACTTTCAGTTAATTTATAAGACAACTTAAGACGATAAATATCCATTGAAACAACTACTTCCCGTGCAAATACACCTCCGGATATTGAATTATACAATGAAATATTTAAAATCTTATTTAATTTGATTTGTTACAACGCTCTATTAAAGTATATGTAACGTTTAGGTCAAATTCTCTTCAAACCAACTAACAACACAATTTAAAATGAAAGGAGAGATAGCAACAAATTAGAAGTGAAAGGACTTGGATTAAAACTAATGTCTTAGGCCATCTATAGACGCGTTTCGAGATTTATCTCTCTTCAGTATAGCTTTGCTTATGACGTTTAAAAAATTAGGAATAAAATTAAAAACAAACTTACTTGGAAAAAGTGTTGTGTGTGGAATGAACAGGTACACAGAAATGGAATGAGTGAAAATGATGGTCGGTATTTATAGGTAAAAAAAGGGGATTATGTCATTAGCAGGTATGAAGAATGTGAGACCTTATTATTTAACTTACGGTACAGTTCAAACAAGATAAATTCAAATTCAAAACTATTTGTATTGTTAGTTGGTTTGAAGAGAATTTGAGATAAACGTTACATATAATAATAATAATAATAATAATAATAATAATTTATTTCTCAACAGACCAGGTCCAATTACAGAGAAAAATATATTTAGCGTACAATACATTAAAGTACACATTAAAAATAAAAAGAAAAGTATACATTAAAAATACACAATATAGAAAACAAATATATATAAATAAAACATACATGCGCCAAATATGATCTATAAGAAACACGTTTTTAAAACATTTTCGAATTCAGTAGTGTTATTACAAAACTTTAATACTTTAATAGAGCGTTGTAACAAATCAAATTAAAGAAGATTTTAAATATTTCATTGTATAATTTAATATCCGGAGGTATATTTGGACGGGAAGTAGTTGTTTCAATGGATATTTATCGTCTTAAATTGTCTTATTAATTAAGACACTGTTTGCATTTTCACGAATAGTTTTTTCGTAATTTTATATATTATGTTTAAAGTGTGCAAACTATAAGAAGCGTAAGCTTATTTTCTCGAATTCAAATAGTTTTGAATTTGAATTTATCTTATTATTAATTAAGACTTGTTTGTAGTTTACATGAATATTATCGTAATTTTATATGCTAGGATTCAAGTAATCAATACTTAAAACTACCTTAGGCAAAAATGCCTGAATAGCCTGAAATGCCTGAAATTCTTTGAGAGTTAACGAACGATATTCAGCTGGTAGTGATTAGTTTATAAAGTTATGTGCAATAAAATCGTGTGTACTAGCATGTGTAATAATTTGTTTAATTTTGTTACAGGTATGTTGATTTGTTTGATCCTTCAAAGAACGCAAAACAAGTAAGTTAATAATTATAACATTACAATGGTTTTGACCGTTACTACGTGGTAATCTTTAAAAAATTATTAAATTTTAACAAAAAAAATTGATATATTTAATGAAATTATTACTATGTTTGTTTAACCACTTTTAATTATAACAATTTATCTAAGTAGCGTTTATTTTACTACAGAATAACAATTCAAAAAAAATGTATTTCTTGAAAGTGCTTTATAAAATATTTATACGAAGGGGATGCCACTTTACATGCTGCATACAGTGACATCTAAGTAGCGTTTATTTTACTACAGAATAACAATTCAAAAAGACAAATTTTATTTCTTAAATTCGGTTTTAAAAATATGTTTATAAAGGGAATCCTACTTTACATGCTGCATACAGTGACATATTAATAATAATCTAAATTAATTTAATTACAATTAATATGACAGACAGATTGTTAAATGTTACACGCCCTAAAGTTTGTCTTGATTAGATTACATTGGAGGGGTGTAAAGATCTTTAATAGTTTAGACAGTTCGGGATTTAGAGGTTAAGCTCGTAATAGATTTAAAGCTACATGTTATTATAATCGCGGTTTATGCTGGATGAGGATTAAGCCTGCGCAATTTTACTGAATCCAAGCCTAATCTATTGATTAAATTAATTTAAACTTTTATTAAACACATGATATTTACATTAAACAAAACACCGACAACAGCCGAAGAATGTGGCTTTGAATTGTGGTAAAACTCAATTGTTTCTACGCTTAAGCCAAGGCTTAAATTTTAAGTCAAAGTCTGTGTTTTAATAATTAGTAAATTAAATAATGCTTGCTCAAATAACTAAGCGCAACTTTGTCCACGAAATTGATATTTTCATTGAACAAAAGACAAACGACGGCCAAAGAACGTAGCTTTTGAGTGATGTAGTGCTCAATTGTTTTCACACTTAAACCAAGGCTTGTATTTCAAGTTAAAGTCAGTGCGGTTTCGTTCCTTGTTTTAATAATTGTTAAATACAAAAATACTCGATAAATTCAAATTCAAAGCTATTTGAATTCAAAGACGACAGCCGAAGACTGTGGCTTTGAATTGTGGTAAAGCTCAATTGTTTCTACGCTTAAGCCAAAGCTTAAATTTTAAGTCAAAGTCTATGTTTTAATAATTGATAAATTAAACAATGCTTGCTCAAATAACTAAGCGCAACTTTGTCCACGAAATTGATATTTTCATTAAACAAATAACAAACGACAGCCAAAGAACGTAGCTTTTGAGTGATGTAACGCTCAATTGTTTTTACATTTAAACCAAGGCTTATATTTCAAGTTAAAGTCAGTGCGGTTTTGTTCCTTGTTTTAATAATTGTTAAACACAAAAATACTCGATAAATTCAAATTCAAAGCTATTTGAATTCAAAGACGACAGCCGAAGAATGTAGCTTTGAATTGTGGTAAAGCTCAATTGTTTCTACGCTTAAGCCAAGGCTTAAATTTTAAGTCAAAGCCTATGTTTTAATAATTAGTAAATTAAATCTTGCTCAAACAACTAAGCGCAACTTTGTCCACGAAATTGATATTTTCATTAAACAAAAGACAAACGACAGCCAAAGAACGTAGCTTTTGAGTGATGTAACGCACAATTGTTTTCACACTTGAGTCAAGGCTTATATTTCAAGTTAGAGTCAGTGCGGTTTCGTTCCTTGTTTTAATAATTGTTAAACACAAAAATACTCGATAAATTCAAATTCAAAGCTATTTGAATTCAAAGACGACAGCCGAAGAATGTGGCTTTGAATTGTGGTAAAGCTCAATTGTTTCTACGCTTAAGCCAAGGCTTAAATTTTAAGTCAAAGTCTATGTTTTAATAATTCGTAAATTAAACAATGCTTGCTTAAATAACTAAGCGCAACTTTGTCCACGAAATTGATATTTTCAATAAACAAAAGACGAACGACAGCCAAAGAACGTAGCTTTTGAGTGATGTAACGCTCAACTGTTTTCACACTTAAACCAAGGGTTATATTTCAAGTTAAAGTCAGTGCGGTTTTATTCCTTGTTTTATTAATTGTTAAATACAAAAATACTCGATAAATTCAAATTCAAAGCTATTTGAATTCAAAGCCGACAGCCGAAGACTGTGGCTTTGAATTGTGGTAAAGCTCAATTGTTTCTACGCTTAAGCCAAAGCTTAAATTTTAAGTCAAAGTCTATGTTTTAATAATTGATAAATTAAACAATGCTTGCTCAAATAACTAAGCGCAACTTTGTCCACGAAATTGATATTTTCATTAAACAAATAACAAACGACAGCCAAAGAACGTAGCTTTTGAGTGATGTAACGCTCAACTGTTTTCACACTTGAGCCAAGGCTTATATTTCAATTTAAAGTCAGTGCGGTTCCGTTCCTTGTTTTAATAATTGTTAAACACAAAAATACTCGATAAATTCAAATTCAAAGCTATTCGAATTCCAAGATGACAGCCGAAGAATGTGGCTTTGAATTGTGGTAATGCTCAATTGTTTCTACGCTTAAGCCAAGGCTTAAATTTTAAGTCAAAGCCTATGTTTTAATAATTAGTAAATTAAATCTTGCTCAAACAACTAAGCGCAACTTTGTCCACGAAATTGATATTTTCATTAAACAAAAGACAAACGACAGCCAAAGAACGTAGCTTTTGAGTGATGTAACGCTCAATTGTTTTTACATTTAAACCATGGCTTATATTTCAAGTTAAAGTCAGTGCGGTTTTGTTCCTTCTTCTAATAATTGTTAAATACAAAAATACTCGATAAATTGAAATTCAAAGCTATTTGAATTCAAAGACGACGGCCGAAGAATGTAGCTTTGAATTGTGGTAAAGCTCAATTGTTTCTACGCTTAAGCCAAGGCTTAAATTTTAAGTCAAAGTCTATGTTTTAATAATTAGTAAATTAAACAATGCTTGCTCAAATAACTAAGCGCAACTTTGTCCACGGAATTGATATTTTCATTAAACAAAAGACGAACGACAGCCAATGAACGTAGCTTTTGAGTGATGTAATGCTCAATTGTTTTCACACTTAAACCAAGGCTTGTATTTCAAGTTAAAGTCGGTGCGGTTTCGTTCCTTGTTTTAATAATTGTTAAATACAAAAATACTCGATAATTTTAAATTCAAAGCTAACGCTCAACTGTTTTCACACTTAAACCAAGGGTTATATTTCAAGTTAAAGTCAGTGCGGTTTTATTCCTTGTTTTATTAATTGTTAAATACAAAAATACTCGATAATTTTAAATTCAAAGCTATTTGAATTCAAAGACGACAGCCGAAAAATGTGGCTTTGAATTGTGGTAAAGCTCAATTGTTTCTACGCTTAAGCCAAGGCTTAAATTTTAAGTCAAAGTCTATGTTTTAATAATTAGTAAATTAAATAATGCTTGCTCAAATAACTAAGCGCAACTTTGTCCACGGAATTAATATTTTCATTAAACAAAAGACAAACGACAGCCAAAGAACGTAGCTTTTGAGTGATGTAACGCTCAGTTGTTTTCACACTTAAACCAAGGCTTATATTTCAAGTTAAAGTCAGTGCAGTTTTGTTCCTTGTTTTAATAATTGGTGAATACAAAAATACTACCTCAAATAATTAATTTTACTATAAATTGCGATGAATTTTACATTACCTTAAAAATTAAATTATTGCATTATCAAAAAAATATTGTATAGCTTCATCAACTTCATCCTTTAATCCAATTAATGAAATATAATGATGGACATTTAAAATCAAATCCACACAACAGAAGCATAATTTTCCATTATGAATGGATATACCAGGTGTAACACAAAACAGGATCACTCCCTTTAGTTTTTTTTTTATTTACATATCAATTTGAAATTTTCCATTACGAATATTTATTGAAAAATCAAATCAGGTATTAAATAAAGGCAAACAAATTGAAATTCATTACGTAAATATTGATTTAATTTCCCAACAAACACGAACGCGAAATCGGACATTGTTGTGCAATAATAGTAGCGGATAAATAATACACGTATTTACCAATTGTAAAGTTGCATTTACACCAAAATTACTCATGTTTATTTAGTTATGTTGAAAACCGTTATAAAAATAACACCGTATGTGAGCGTAATTGAAAAAAAAGCGGGGAAATTTGTTATTGTAATTTTCATTAAAGGCTTTGTGAATACAATCGATATTAATTATATTTTGTTTGAATATTTATGATGGATCAAACTTCACGTGTAATTGAATAAAATGTGTAAATATTTATTTTGATAAGTAATAGTTTGTATATTCAGTTATTACGGGAAATAAATTCAGCTTCGAGCGATTAATAGAGTGTTCAATATTCTTCTTTTAGTTACGTGAAGTGTTTTCTATTAATTATTGTAGTTATTCGTTTCTTTACTTTTTATTTTTATTATGCTAGATGCACATTTCGAAAGAAACTGAGAAACATTGCAGGTATATAAATAATATATTCTAAAAGTTAGTACATACGAGTAATAATAATAATATGTAATTTAATGTTTTATTTAAATGAAATTATCAAAATTATGTCAAAAAAGTAGATACAAGCCTTGCGAGTGGCAAACATAGTGTAGATGTTTTGATAGGGTCCCTAAAATCACAGTAATCATGAATAAAATACATTAGGTTATAATTTAAATGATTATTTAAACAAAATAAATTGAAAGATTTCAAATAAACTTTCCTGCATCATAAATTAAAATGATGAATGTCCAAACTTAAAATCTAGAATAATATTACGGTATGAGTTACGTGAAGATGATATTAAATTAAATAAAACTAGTAATCCTAAAAAAGGTAAAAGTAAAAAAGGATTACTAGTTTTATTTAATTTATAATCTAGAATTTATTATAATAGCCAGTACACCTAGGTCGGGCCATTCAGGAGGGATTCACACATTAAATACCACATGGTAACATACTGCCAAGATATCTCAAAAACGGTTTATGATAAATAATTTTAATTTGAAGGAATCGATTATAGATAAAATCGTCGGCTTACAAGTGAAATCTACTACGTCAATTTTTGGCTGTTAGTTAAATCCACCAAGCTCTTGTACTCATGGTTTACTATATGTTGGTGCAATCCACCAAGTCCTTAGCTAGATTAGACTTAGTGGATTGCAACAGCATGTAGAGAACCATAAGTACAAGAGCTTGCTGGATTTAACTAACACCAGCCAAAAATTGACTTGGTGGATTTCACTTCTAGGCCAACGATATTTAGAAAGGATTATTATTGTTGTGAATTTTATCAAGTTATTTTTGTCTAATACTGGATGATTTAAATTAAATTTAAATGTAAATTAAAACACTTGGTTTGTTTCACTTATTTATATTTTCTCCGACTAGTTTCGACCATTGGTCATATCTTCAAAGAGGATTTAGAATATTTAAAATATACTTTTTTTATAAATTTTCTTCTAAAAATGTGCAGCGTATGCTTTATTACGATTAATTTAATACAGATATAAGTAGTACAGGGTGTCTACGTTAAACCGTTCGTTAAAAGTTTATTGGGTTGCCGTTGCCCTAAAAATTTGAAAAAAATTCTTGTCATACGGTTGAATTAGTTCTCCTCGTGTGAAATATTTTTAACTTTATATCAGTTCCGGTTCCACCGGAACTAGCACTCAAATTGTTATTTTAAATGGAATACCCTATATATTAGTAATTTTTTGGGTTCCTCGTTTAAATTGCAACTTATTTTATTCGTACATATGTAAAAAAAAAGACCTTTATTGGCATATCTCCACACCTTTACATTTGATTACACATTTACATTTGATCACTACATTTCCGTATCCCTCTTACCCTCCCTTCTCTTTTCCCTCTCCCTCCCTAGCTTTTCCAACGTCCTTACTCCGCTCCCATCCTCCCTCATCCACTCCACTACCCATCTATTCCCTTTCGCTCCCAGCCACTCCTCTTTCACCCCCTCACATTCCTCCGCCAAGTGTCCCCACGTATCCTTCCCCTGTCCACACAACACACACCTTCCATATTCTTCCCCCATCCATACTTTCCTTCCTCTCTCCTCCGATCGACACCTCGCCCTTGCGTACATATGTACACTTATCTCTTATAGTTTTCAAGAAAATAAATATATTTCTAAAATGTTGAAGTCTAAAAGGCATCTTGAAATTTGTCTGTAACTTCTCTTAAAAATAAGATAAAAATATGATTTATATCTCTACTTGTACCTAGAGAATGCCTCTATGAGTAAAGGAATTAGAAAGTGTCAATTTTAACAATTAGTGTTCTTAAAATGTCAATATCGAAGTGCCCTCTTCAATATCTTGTAATTCAATTTTTTTAAATGGAATGACCCATTTTTTATCACATGATACGATTGGGGGGAACATTTCCTACAAAAAAAGTGTTACAACTATACTCCTAGAGCAAGTAGTTTTCAAATTATTTCAAAGATTCGTTTTTCGTCGCATTTATGCAGAGAATAATGCGCGCAGAAGTCGCAATTGAATTTTAGTAGGCAAGTAGTATGCTTTTGTTTTGTACTCTAGGCAGCCTAGACTATATTCTCTAGACTCTAATTATCTAGACTCTAATAATTAAGTCCTGTACTACAGGCAGCCTAGACAATAGTCTAGACTAATTATCTAGACTCTAATCAGTCTGTAGACAAGACTATAGTCTGTATACTCATCCCTAGACTCTAAGACTCTAATATCTAGAATAGGATCTCTAAGCGCTGTACTATAAACATCTTAAACTCTAGAGTTTTGACATTTGTGACAGACTCTGAACTCTGCATTTTGATGGACTGCTCAAAATGCAGAGTTCAGAGTCTGTCACAAATGTCAAAACTCTAGAGTTTAAGATGTTTATAGTACAGCGCTTAGAGATTCTATTCTAGATATTAGAGTCTTAGAGTCTAGGGATGAGTATACAGACTTATGTAGACTAAATTAAAGTTTCTAGATAGTCTAGACTAGTCTGTGGACTAGTTTGTATACTTAATTCTGTGAACTCTAATCTGTGGACTCTATCTGGTCTGTAGACTCTAGTCTATGGACTCTATCTAGTCTGTAGTCTGTATCTAATCTGTAGACTCTAGTCTGTGGACTATCTAGTCTGTAGACTCTATTTAATCTGTAGACTCTAGTCTGTAAACGCTCGACTGTGCACTCTATCTAGACTGTAGACTCTAGTCTGTGGACTCTTATCTAATCTGTATACCAGTCTGTGAACTCTATCTAGTCTGTAAACTCTATCTAATCTGTAGACTCTAGTCTGTGGGTTCTGTCTAGTCTGTAAACGCTAGACTGTGCACTCTATCTAGACTGTAGACTCTAGTATGTGGACTCTTATCTAGTCTGTATACCAGTCTGTGAACTCTATCTAGTCTGTAAACTCTATCTAATCTGTAGACTCTAGTCTGTGGGTTCTGTCTAGTCTGTAAACGCTAGACTGTGCACTCTATCTAGACTGTAGACTCTAGTCTGTGGACTCTTATCTAATCTGTATACCAGTCTGTGAACTCTATCTAGTCTGTTTGTTGACTCTAGTCTGTAAACTCTAGTCTGTGGACTCTATCTAGTCTGTAAACTAGTATTTGGACTCATTTAGTCTGTAAACTCTAGTATGTGGTGTGACGTTAAATTTCACAAGTGCCACGGCCAGCTGATCCGTAAGCGGCGCACGGTCGGGGGTGAATATTAACAAAAACTTGTACCACTTCAACATCAGTCGGGCGCCAGTCACTAGTGACAGAAGGGGGAATTAAACTGTTATTTCGTTCGGGAGTTAGTAAAGAAAATTACTCGGCTAAATTTAAATGTTAACAAAATATATTACTCAACTAAATAATGAAAATATAGGCTTTACCATAGGGAATTTAATAATAAAAAGTATTACGGATAGAATTTAAAATATTAAGAAATGAATTTAAAGCTTTACAAATAAATTAAGCAGCCACAGCATCTAAAACAAAAGCTACAGGATGAATGAAAGCGTCACTGCCTCTTCTTGGAATAAATCTGCCATTGGCGCGCCCTTCAAGGGATGGTTAGTAAATTTGACAGGACGTCTCACCAGAAGTTCTCCTTGCTCAAGCGTTGTAGTGCTGCAGGAATAAGGATAAGCGCATGCGTTACATCTGGCTTAGGAAATCAGCTTGGGAGTTTGGCTACTGGGCAAGCACTCCTCAAAACCCTTCCTCTAGAGCTGGCAGCCACTTCATAACAGCTTCCGCTTTCGTCTGGTCCGGCTGCGTCTCTCTTCCCAAATATCGTCGTCTTAAAGGAACGGGGCCCTGGGCAGCTGAAGAGCTACGGTTGAAAAATACCCTGGCAGTATTACGTAATTTAATGAAGCCCTATGTGGCTACTAGCGTGACAGTAAGCGTGACAGTAACGCTCAGCGCAAGGGAAAATTCAAAAGGGCCGGGATCCATAATACAAACAACACGTACAACTAGACATCATGCAACCCCGCACCATTATCACAAAAAAATAACAAAGATAACCCGGTCGGGCAAATGGAACAAGTGTGTGCGTTTTTGGCTACTTACGCGCTTGACTTACGCACGTAACAATCAGCGGCTCTCAATTACAAGCCACAATAAACTAATCTCTATTAACTTCAATACACCGACAAAATAAATCCAAACAATAGAACGCTCACCTGACACACACTTGTTCACACGCCGGCTGCCCAAACTCGAGTCCCCTGAGTTTCGCGGTCCTCCGCGCAAGATGGCCCGCTCTCGCTAACGCGCTTTTTCCCGAAAATGTCCTTGATGGTCAAAACAAAAAACATAATCGTAGCAATTAAGTGGCCCCAAGACGCTATTTACATTTCTATAAAACGGCACGTTACAGTGGACTTTATCTACTCTGTAGACTCTAGTTAGTGGATTCTATCTAGTCTGTAGACTCTATCCAATCTGTAGACTCTAGTTTGTCGATTCTATTTAGTCTGTAGACTCTATCTAGTCCGTAGACTGTAAACTCTATCTAATCTGTGGACTTTGTCTAATCTATAGACTAGTTTTTTGTCTCTATTTTGCCCCTAGACCAGTGATGGGGAAACTACGGCCCGCGGAAAGGTTTAATCCGGCCCGTTTAAGAGTGCCGTCGTGAGAATGTTTGAACGCGTTCTTACTTCGTAATGTGACGACCCGCATAAAAACTACCTACCTACGATTAAGCATTATTCTTTGGCCCGCTACGATTGTCTGGTTATTACAAATGGCCCGTCTTAAAAAAAGTTTCCCCACCACTGCCCTAGACTCTAATCTGTAGACTCTATCTAGCCTGTAGACTCTATTTATTCCTTAAACTCTAGTCTGTGGACTCCATCTAGTCTGTAGACTCTAGTTTGGGGATTCTATTTAGTCTGTTGACTCTAGTCTATGGACTAGACTATAATATGTAGACTTATTTCTAGACTCTAATCTGTAAACTCTGTATTCTAGATACCCTATACTCTAGACTTTAAACAGTCGACCCAGACTCTAAAATCTGCACTTTGGACATTAAGCAGTCTTGAAGGTCAGGTAATAGACCTTCAAAAAGTATGTATATATATCTTGTAGAACATTTTTCTCTATTACTCCTTGAGAATGACGAAAAGTCATAACTAGTCGAAGAGAATGAAAAATAGCAGTGAAACAAACCAAGTGACTTTTATTTAATTATCATTATTAATTTTTAACTTAAGGCAAACAGATTCCTCAATTTTCTTTACATTGTTGGTTGTTATTGTAACGTCATGTGTCGCCGTTTAATAAATGCAAAGCAGGAAGATCTTTAATTCGTTTATTGATCTCTTGCACGAAAACGACTTTATAGTAAATCTACTGATTTAAAAATAATAATAATTTTTTATTATCCGGGCCACCGCCTATCCGATTTATCCAGCTGTGCACCACATTCTAATTACAATTTATTAATACAATGCGTGATAACCGTCTTTTGTCATAATATAAGAGTTATGAAATAATAAAATATTGTTGGCCAACTTTTTAATGCAAATACCCCACTGTGTGGTCTATATTTTCAGGCATTCGTTGTTTTTATAAAAAAAAAAATGGTAAATTTAAAGTTTCTAGCGAGTCTTTCTACTCCTTGATTGAGAATTAAGTAAAATTGCAAGTTTAGAAAACCCCTGGTTTGGTAAATTTATATTTAATTTAACATAAAGAACAAAAAATGTCGTCTCCAGAATACATAATATATTATATTATTCCCCAGCTACCCTTAAATATTAAATCTGTGGAAATGGAGAGCATGTTGGTATCAAGGGAACACATTTGTTAATTCTCACAAAAAGCAAAATTTATATATAAAAATAAAAAAAATAAAGTAGACCAGAGTTGGTCTTTATACAGGGATTTATTTATTTTATATACACAGAGAATTTATCTTTTAAGTATACATTTTCGCGTGCGTACTCTGTCAAAATTCAGGTATTTGTTGTTTTTTTATTAAAAAAAAGGTTCAATTTGAAACTTTAAACGAGTGTTTTCCACTCCCGGACTAAGCATGAAGTAAAATTTCGAGTTTAGAAAAGCCCCGCGTAGAAAATTTGTCGAGGGTCGCGCAGCGACCCGAGACAAATTTTCACGGGGCTTTTCTAAACTCGAAATTTTACTTCATGCGCCACGCGTATAAAACACTGATTTATCCTGAAGTTTACCCGTTTACAATATTTCAGGAATTTCAGTGTCTAACACGGGTGGCGCATGAAATAAAATTTCGAGTTTAAAAAAGTCTGAAAATTTGGTTTGGCCGCTTTTATTTTACTTTTCAGTGACTATAGTTTCGACTGCAAGCTAGTCATTATCAAACTATGTCTTAGTTTGATTATGACTATCTTGAAGTCGAAACTATAGTCACTGAGAAGTAAAACAAAAGCGGTAAAACAAAGTTAAGTCTTTTAATTAAAAAGAAATATATTATTAAACATATTTACAGTTTTCGCGCACTATGTCTTAGTTTGATTACGACTATCTTGTAGTCGAAACTATAGTCACTGAGAAGTAAAACAAAAGCGGTAAAACAAAGTTAAGTATTTTAATTAAAAAGTAATCTATTGTTAAAAATATTTACATTTTTCGCGCTCCGTTTGCGACTAGAAAATGCGCAACTTTAGGAATTAATTGCAGAACGATGGGTTGATGCAAAAATATAACTGAACTAAATTCAGAGAGTTCATACTTTTTAGAAATTTATGGGGATTTTCGTTTCCGCTAATTTTTATTTTCATTCTGATTACTCCTTCCACCTCCGGGCAGAATCTCGCGTTTTCGCCTGTCGCATGTCAGCGACCCGCTACATTAAAAAATGCATAACTTTTGAACGCGCAGACGGAATGAGATGTTTTTTTATTTCTACGTGTAAATCAACATTCTAGCTATTAAATCAGCCCTAGAGATGGTTTTTATTTTTACGCGTAAAGCAATATTCTAGCTAATTAATGAGCCCTAGAGATGGTTTTTATTTCTACGCGTAAAGCAATATTCTAGCTATTAAATGAGCCTTAGAGATGGTTTTTATTTCTACGTATAAAACAATATTCTAGCTATTAAATAAGCCCTAGAGGTGGTTTTTATTTCTACGTGTAAAGCAATATTCTAGCTATTAAATGAGCCCTAGAGGTGGTTTTTATTTTTACGTGTAAAACAATATTCTAGCTATTAAATGAGCCCTAGAGGTGGTTTTTATTTCTACGTGTAAAGCAGTATTCTAGCTATTAAATGAGCCCTAGGGATCGTTTTTATTTCTACGCGTAAAGCAATATTCTAGCTATTAAATGAGCCTTAGAGATGGTTTTTATTTCTACGTATAAAACAATATTCTAGCTATTAAATAAGCCCTAGAGGTGGTTTTTATTTCAACGTGTAAAGCAATATTCTAGCTATTAAATGAGCCCTAGAGATGGTTTTTATTTCTACGTGTAAAACAATATTCTAGCTATTAAATGAGCCCTAGAGGTGGTTTTTATTTCTACGTGTAAAGCAGTATTCTAGCTATTAAATGAGCCCTAGGGATGGTTTTTATTTCTACGCGTAAAGCAATATTCTAGCTATTAAATGAGCCCTAGAAATGGTTTTTATTTCTACGCGTAAAGCAATATTCTAGCTATTAAATGAGCCCTAGAGATGGTTTTTCTTTTTACGTGTAAAACAATATTCTAGCTATTAAATGAGCCCTAGAGGTGGTTTTTATTTCTACGTGTAAAGCAGTATTCTAGCTATTAAATGAGCCCTAGGGATCGTTTTTATTTCTACGCGTAAAGCAATATTCTAGCTATTAAATGAGCCCTAGGGATCGTTTTTATTTCTACGCGTAAAGCAATATTCTAGCTATTAAATGAGCCCTAGAGATGGTTTTTATTTCTACGCGTAAAGCAATATTCTAGCTATTAAATGAGCCTTAGAGATGGTTTTTATTTCTACGTATAAAACAATATTCTAGCTATTAAATAAGCCCTAGAGGTGGTTTTTATTTCTACGTGTAAAGCAATATTCTAGCTATTAAATGAGCCCTAGAGATGGTTTTTATTTTTACGCGTAAAGCAATATTCTAGCTAATTAATGAGCCCTAGAGATGGTTTTTATTTCTACGCATAAAGCAATATTCTAGCTATTAAATGAGCCTTAGAGATGGTTTTTATTTCTACGTATAAAACAATATTCTAGCTATTAAATAAGCTCTAGAGGTGGTTTTTATTTCTACGTGTAAAGCAATATTCTAGCTATTAAATGAGCCCTAGAGATGGTTTTTATTTCTACGTGTAAAACAATATTCTAGCTATTAAATGAGCCCTAGAGGTGGTTTTTATTTCCACGTGTAAAGCAATATTCTAGCTATTAAATGAGCCCTAGAGATGGTTTTTATTTTTACGTGTAAAACAATATTCTAGCTATTAAATGAGCCCTAGAGGTGGTTTTTATTTCTACGTGTAAAGCAGTATTCTAGCTATTAAATGAGCCCTAGGGATGGTTTTTATTTCTACGCGTAAAGCAATATTCTAGCTATTAAATGAGCCCTAGAGATGGTTTTTATTTCTACGCGTAAAGCAATATTCTAGCTATTAAATGAGCCCTAGAGATGGTTTTTATTTCTACGTGTAAAACAATATTCTAGCTATTAAATGAGCCCTAGAGGTGGTTTTTATTTCCACGTGTAAAGCAATATTCTAGCTATTAAATGAGCCCTAGAGATGGTTTTTATTTCTACGTGTAAAACAATATTCTAGCTATTAAATGAGCCCTAGAGGTGGTTTTTATTTCTACGTGTAAAGCAGTATTCTAGCTATTAAATGAGCCCTAGGGATGGTTTTTATTTCTACGCGTAAAGCAATATTCTAGCTATTAAATGAGCCCTAGAAATGGTTTTTATTTCTACGCGTAAAGCAATATTCTAGCTATTAAATGAGCCCTAGAGATGGTTTTTCTTTTTACGTGTAAAACAATATTCTAGCTATTAAATGAGCCCTAGAGGTGGTTTTTATTTCTACGTGTAAAGCAGTATTCTAGCTATTAAATGAGCCCTAGGGATCGTTTTTATTTCTACGCGTAAAGCAATATTCTAGCTATTAAATGAGCCCTAGAGATGGTTTTTATTTCTACGCGTAAAGCAATATTCTAGCTATTAAATGAGCCTTAGAGATGGTTTTTATTTCTACGTATAAAACAATATTCTAGCTATTAAATAAGCTCTAGAGGTGGTTTTTATTTCTATGTGTAAAGCAATATTCTAGCTATTAAATGAGCCCTAGAGATGGTTTTTATTTCTACGTGTAAAACAATATTCTAGCTATTAAATGAGCCCTAGAGGTGGTTTTTATTTCCACGTGTAAAGCAATATTCTAGCTATTAAATGAGCCCTAGAGATGGTTTTTATTTTTACGTGTAAAACAATATTCTAGCTATTAAATGAGCCCTAGAGGTGGTTTTTATTTCTACGTGTAAAGCAGTATTCTAGCTATTAAATGAGCCCTAGGGATGGTTTTTATTTCTACGTGTAAAACAATATTCTAGCTATTAAATGAGCCCTAGAGGTGGTTTTTATTTCCACGTGTAAAGCAATATTCTAGCTATTAAATGAGCCCTAGAGATGGTTTTTATTTCTACGCGTAAAGCAATATTCTAGCTATTAAATGAGCCCTACAGATGGTTTTTATTTCTACGCGTAAAGCAATATTCTAGCTATTAAATGAGCCCTAGAGATGGTTTTTATTTCTACGCGTAAAGCAATATTCTAGCTATTAAATGAGCCCTAGAGATGGTTTTTATTTCTACGCGTAAAACAATATTCTAGCTATTAAATGAGCCCTAGAGATGGTTTTTATTTCTACGTGTAAAACAATATTCTAGCTATTAAATGAGCCCTATTTTAAACCTTTACTTTTGCATAAAACAAACTACTACTCCATAAACAAAAATGTAATATTAAAAAAACGAAAAAATTCTTGTAGTGATCAAGCTTTCATAAAAAAGTTTAATTAAACAATAAACAAATCAAAATCGACACTTATTATAAAATATAATTTCATTACTGCGTATTTAACTTGATAGCTTACATATAGACCACAAAGGTATGCGCTATTTATACGTTTTAAATTCTCTCACAAAATGATCTTGTTCTAGACACAATAACTTCATAAATTGAGGGTAAATCTTAGCCTATGCATCTAATCTGAAGTATGTGAAAGTGATTAGGAAATATAATTTTGTTCAAGGTGGACCTTTAATTTTGGTACATTTATTGTATTTTTGGCCACATTTCGGGGTTGCGGTTACACTGTGCGCCGTACCGTATTTCCGCCATCAGTAAGTGAGCAGCAAAAAAAAAAAAGAAACAAGTACCTTTTCAAGATAAACCAGGAGGAATTCAGGACGAAAAAATAAGTTACATAAATAAAATAAAACACTTTAACTTTGTACAACACAATATACAGAGAGTTTTATATAACACCGAACATACGTTGCACATTTTCCGATGCTCGGTTTATTAAAAGAATTCAATTTGAAGCTTTAAGCGAGTGTTTTCCACTCCCAGGCTAAACATGAAGTAAAATTTCGAGTTTAGAAAAGCCTGAAAATTTGGTTTGGTCGCGTAGCGCGAAGCGCGGAGCGGCCAAACCAAATTTTCAGGCTTTTCTAAACTCGAAATTTTACTTCATGCGCCACGCGTATTTAACACTGAAAGCACTAAAATAATGTGAACAAGTGAACTTCACTTGAAATCAGTGTCTTGTACGCGTGGCGCATGAAGTAAAATTTCGAGTTTAGAAAAGCCTGAAAATTTGGTTTGGCCGCTCCGCGCTTCGCGCTACGCGACCAAACCAAATTTTCAGGCTTTTCTAAACTCGAAATTTTACTTCATGCTTAGTCTGGGAGTGGAACACACTCGCTTCAAGTTTCAAATTGAACTCTTTTAACAAAACAACGAGTATCTAAAGATTTACGGCATATACGCTGTAATTGGGATAGGTAAACTTGGAAGAAAAACTTTCTGTATATACAAGTTGAGGCATTAATTGCAATTGATTGCCTTCAATTTGTAATGGTCATGTAGGCAACTCAATTTACAACTAACCTAAAAATTAAAGGTGTCAAATCGTATTGGATGCTATGATTTGATAAACAGAACATACGAAAATGAATATTGAAAATGTTCGGTGTTACATAAAACTCTCTGTATATTGTGTTATACAAACAAAGTTAAAAAGTTTTATTTTATTAATTTAACATGTATAATGAAAAGCCTCCACCGTTCATAATTTAAGTTACATAAAATTGGGACATTTGAGACTGTTCCGTGTATATCTTGGCTCTTGCCTAGGACCCCTCCTATTTAACATTTTTATTAATGATCTATTAGGCATGTTTACGTGTCCTGTTTTGGCATATGCTGACGATCTCAAAATATATCTTAACATAAAATCCGTACAGGACGTAGACATTCTACAATCAAATTTAAACATTATTGCTGATTGGTGTAAAAGAGTCAATTTAACACTTAATGTCAGCAAATGTTGTGTGGTAAGCTATTCTCGCACCCATACTTCAATTGAATCAAATTATCAAATTGATGGAATGTCTCTGTCCAGATGTAGCACTTTCAAGGATCTAGGAGTTACATTTGATAGCCAGCTCTCTTTTAAACCTCATATTGACTCAGTCCGAACAAATGCGTCTAAGGCCATGGGATTTATTCTACGTATTAGCCGCGACTTTTCCAATGTTGATGCCATTAAATCTCTATATTCCGCCTTCGTATTGAGTAAGTTGGAATATAACAGTTTAATCTGGTTTCCTATTTATGCTAGTCACTCTCTTGTGTTGGATCGTCTTCACCGTCGGTTTTTAAAATTTCTCTCTTTTAAACTTGACCACTCTTATCCTCCGATTGGAATTTCGAACGATGATCTTCTTCAGCGTCACCAATTCGAATCCCTCGTCGACAGGAGAACTTTGAGATGTGCCACGTTTATGAAGGAACTCGTAGATGGGAAAATCGACTGTCCAGAAATTCTCGCAAGGGTTTCGTTTAATGTCCCTGTGAAGTCTACACGGTTTTCATCAACATTCCGCTTACCAACGGCGCGCTCTAATGTGTTGCAGCGTTCACCAGTGACTGTGTTGTGCCAGTGCTCCGAAAAATTATTCAACGATATTTTTATTCAATAAATCATACTATCCTGTAATATGTATTCACTGTTCACGAACTTACATGTATCTTTCCTTTTCTTATTTATTCAAATTTTTGTTCTGTAATTGGGTTTATCCTGTTGGACAATAAAGTTATTATTATTATTATTATTATTATTATCATTATTATCTTCCTCTATTAAATTTAACATTTTTCCTTACAAAATAGGTACGATTAGGTAAATATTTGCATGTGAATTCCTCTATATTATGTAAAGTTAATTAAAGGAAAGGCACTTGGTATTGTTTCACAATTAAATCTTTATTCCGACTAGTTTCGGTTTGTTAGACCATTTTCAAAGGAATGTTCCTTTGAAAATGGTCTAACAAACCGAAACTAGTCGGAATAAAGATTTAATTGTGAAACAATACCAAGTGCCTTTCCTTTAATTAACTTTACATCGTGTAATATGTTTCACCAAGTGCCAGATGAGAAATTAATTCAAGAAATTATCCTCTATATTATCTCGATATTGAATCTACACCATCTAGTAGTTTCAATGCGGTCGTAATTTTACCACGTACGATTCGGTATTCCGTATGTTATGATGTTTGTTTTGTTATTTAATACATAGATTAAACGTGAAATACACACGTCCTCGTAATCATGACCGCATTAAACTTCCATGTAAATGGGCGACTATTAAATTTCATACATAAACGCACTCACGCTAAGCACACACACACAACAGCGCGCACACACACGTATTCTCTATAGATTATTACCTAAGATATGGCCATTATGCGGGAGCACAATGGAATCGCGAACGATTATCGTTGCAATTCAGTGTGCTCGCTTTATGCAAGGCGATTCGTGTTTTTTGTGTGATTAGGCAACTGATTGATTTAGTGCTGATGTAAAATTTTCTATGTTCAGTTTAAAAAAAAAACACCTCAAATTGTACGTTTGGTTGCGAACTGTCAAGGTGCAGTGCGATTGAAGTGTGTTTTTTAAAACTGAACATAGGAATGTTTAATAGATGAGGCGGATACATGATGAAACTCCATAACACTATTTGAAATAAAACAACAAACAGTTGGGAGGGTTTCACTTTTATTGTTGAACACTGCAACATGTTTCACCACACAGTGGCTTCATCAGGCAGATGAAATAATGATTTGACAAAGTACAGGTAAAAGCTTATATACTAATGCAATTATACAATTAAGTGAACATAGGAAATTTTATATGCTCGAAATTTGTGTGTTGAGAAATAAAAAAAACGCATGGTATGAATCACATAGAAGCAAATAAATCGCATGGTTTGTTTTAACATTTCTTATAAAAAACAGTCATTTTCTGATAAATTCAAATTCAAAACTATTTGAATTCGAGAAAATAAGCTTACGCTTCTTATAGTTTGCACACTTTAAACATAATACATTAAGTCATTTTCTGAACTAACAAATTAATTTTATCAAGAACTAAATGAAAATCAATACACATCTATGTGTTGTTTAATATTTAAATATAATAAACTTTGCAGAATAAATTGAATTGCGCCCCAACGAGTTGGTTTGAAAAACAAGTACGTTGTTTGTTGTACAAACAATGTATAAACTCTTTCCTGCAGCGAGAAACTCATTTAAATCATCCGAATTTTAATAACAACAATTACCGCAAGCGATTCAATTCCGAATTAATATAAACTTGTTCGACGACTGTGTTAAACGGCCAAAACTAGGCGGAACAATCACGATTTCGCAATTAAACGCATTACTGCTAATTAAAACGTGTGAGCTAATGAGTTGAAATTAATTCATCCGCGAATAGTTTTGGCCCGCTAATTTAAATTACAAAATGATTGTATCGTTTAATTTGGCCATTATTGCACCAGCGAATCGCTGTTTTAAACAGCGCTCGTTTTATATAAAATTATCTTTAATATTTATTTCAAAAGTTGAGGAATTTCCTACAAAAAAGTATTAACAACTATACTCCTAAAGCAAGTAGTTTTCGAATTATTTCGAAGATTCGTTTTCCGTCGCATTTATGCTGAGAATAGTGCGCGCAGAAGTCGCAATTGAATTTTAGTAGGCAAGTAGTATGCTTTTGTTTTGCACTCTAGGCAGCGTAGACTATAGTCTCTAGACTCTAATTATCTAGACTCTAATAGTTGAGTTCTGTACTACAGGCAGCCTAGACAATAGTCTAGACTAATTATCCAGATAAAACACTGTTTATCACTTTGTTTGTATAACAATTGGTTTATTTGGTGACTATAGTTTCGATACTACACGTATTATTATCAAACCGTTAGTCCCGCTAATTTAAATTGTACTACACGTATTATTATCAAACCGTTAGTCCCGCTAATTTAAATTGTACTACACGTATTATTATCAAACCGTTAGTCCCGCTAATTTAAATTGTAGTATCAAAACTATAGTCACCAAATAAACCAATTGTTATACAAACAAAGTGATAAACAGTGTTTTATTTATGTTCAACAATGTATAACGAAGTAGAAGCCTCTATAGTCAGTTAATTATCTAGACTCTAATCAGTCTGTGGACAAGACTATAGTCTGTATACTCATCCCTAGAATAGGATCTCTAAGCGCTGTACTATAAACATCTTAAACTCTAGAGTTCTGACATTTGACCCAGACTCTAAACTCTGCATTTTGAGCAGTCGACTTATGTAGACTAAACTAAAGTTTCTGGACAGTCTAGACTAGTCTGTGGACTAGTTTGTATCCTTTAATCTGTGAACTCTAATTCACTGAATACATTTATAGATTCTTTATCCTCAAGGTCAGTGGACTTCCTCATCAGGTGATTACTAATGTTTGACTTATACTTTAGGATCTGATTCCATTCAACATGTAAGAATGTGACATTTGTATTTTTAGGCCCTGTTATTCTAATTGCGGGGTAAAAACCCCGAATCGGACTTAGACCAACAGCAGCATACACACGACCACTTTTATTTAGCGGGTATCTAGTTTCATTTATATACCTTTTCTCACCGTTTAAATTTGTATTAAAATCACTTAAAATGTTAAAGTCATTATTCATGCAGTCGGCCCCCTCATTGGACTGAAATCCTGTGTTCCATAGTTCTATAGCTTGTTCGATGTCATTTCTTTCGGGGTTAACGTAATAAAATCCTGTATGATTGCACCTTGAAGAGTAGTCCATGTTTTCGCCACTAGTGCACTCCACTTCTTCGCTATACCGATTCGTTGGATCCATTTTTTTTTTAAATATTTTGATTTCACACAATCTCAACAACACACACACATCTGGGCTCAGTCACTGAACACTAAAATTGATTATGAAATTCAGCACAATAAACCCAGATTCTCGTCCAACTGCAGCGCCCTCTGCTCGAAATCGGACGATTTGTTTACAATGTGATTAATTACAATAACACCTATGATAACAATAATGCTGCTATTGCAATTATTACTATATAATGCAATCTTTTTGTAATTATCATTATTATTATTATTATTATTGTGTGTGTGTGTCTCCGCGCGCTCGACTCCAACGCCATCTGGGAGATATCGCTCGGCGGCGTTTGGTACTAAATCTATTCACGCAGATTTCTTTAGCTCCAGCGGTATCTGAAGAACCTCAAGAGATACGAAGAAACCAACACCAGATTCGGAGGAACGCCCGCAGGCCAAAAGGACAGAGGGGGAGGGGGCGGGGGCAAGCAGTGCAAAAGGGGCATTATATTAGCTGGGGGACAAACCTTTTGAACTCTATGTTACCGGCTTGCGTTTGGTGGAGCCAGAATCGGCTGTTTTCCTCTACTTCTGTGGACTCTATCTAGTCTGTAGACTCTAGTCTATGGACTCTATCTAGTCTGTAGTCTGTATCTAATCTGTAGACTCTAGTCTGTGGACTATCTAGTCTGTAGACTCTATCTAATCTGTAGACTCTAGTCTGTGGGCTCTGTCTAGTTTGTAAACGCTAGACTGTGCACTCTATCTAGACTGTAGACTAGTATATGGACTCTTATCTAGTCTGTATATCAGTTTGAAAACTCTATCTAATCTGTAGACTCTAGTCTGTGGGCTCTGTCTAGTCTGTAAACGCTAGACTGTGCACTCTATCTAGACTGTAGACCCTAGTATGTGGACTCTTATCTAGTCTGTATACCAGTCTGTGAACTCTATCTAGTCTGTAAACTAGTACTTTGACTCAATTTAGTCTGTAAACTCTGGTATGTGGACTTTATCTAGTATGTAGACTCTAGTTTGTGGATTCTATCTAGTCTGTAGACTTTATCTAGTCCGTAGACTGTAAACTCTATCTAGTCTGTGGACTTTGTCTAATCTATAGACTAGTTTTTGGTCTCTATCTTGCCCCTAGACTCTAATCTGTAGCCTCTATCTAGTCTGTAGATACTATCTAGTCTGTAGACTATTTATTCCTTAAACTCTAGTCTGTTGACTCTATTTAGTCTGTAGACTCTAGTCTGGGGATTCTATTTAGTCTGTTGACTCTAGTTATGGACTAGACTATAATATGTAGACTCTATCTAATCTGTAGACTCTAGTCTGTGGGCTCTGTCTAGTCTGTAAACGCTAGACTGTGCACTCTATCTAGACTGTAGGTAGACTCTAGTCTGTGGACTCTTATCTAGTCTGTATACCAGTCTGTGGACTTTATCTAGTCTGTTTGTTGACTCTAGTCTGTAAACTCTAGTCTGTGGACTCCATCTAGTCTGTAAACTAGTATTTGGACTCAATTTAGTCTGTAAACTCTAATATGTGGACTTTATCTAGTCTGTAGACTCTAGTTTGTGGATTCTATCTAGTCTGTAGACTCTATCCAGTCTGTAGACTCTAGTTTGTGGATTCTATCTAGTCTTTAGACTCTATCTAGTCCGTAGACTGTAAACTCTATCTAGTCTGTGGACATTGTCTAATCTATAGACTAGTTTTTGGTCTCCATCTTGCCCCTAGACTCTAATCTGTAGACTATTTATTCCTTAAACTCTAGTCTGTGGACTCTATCTAGTTTGTAGACTCTAGTCTGGGGATTCTATTTAGTTTGTTGGCTCTAGTCTATGGACTAGACTATAATATGTAGACTTATTTCTAGACTATGATACCTAGACTCTAATCTGTAAACTCCGTATTCTAGATACCCTATACTCTAGACTTTGAACAGTCGACCCAGACTCTAAAATCTGCACTTTAGACATCGAGCAGCCGACTCATGTAGATTCTAAACTGGAGTCTTTAGCCTAGACTAGTCTGTGGACTCTAGTCTAGATACTAGAGTCTAGACAGTAGACTAGGCTGTAGATTCTAGTCTGTAGTGCAGTTGACTTCTGTAGACCCAGACTCTAAACTCTGCATTTTGAGCAGTCGACTTATGTTGACTAAACTAAAGTTACTAGACAGTCTAGACTAGTCTGTGGACTAGTTTGTATACTTTAATCTGTGAACTCTAATCTGTGGACTCTATCTAGTCTGTAGACTATAGTCTATAGACTCTATCTAGTCTGTAGACTGTATCTAATCTGTAGACTCTAGTCTGTGGGCTCTGTCTAGTTTGTAAACGGTAGACTGTGCACTCTATCTAGACTGTAGACTCTAGTCTGTGGACTCTATCTAGTTTGTATACCAGTCTGTGAACACTATCTAGTCTGTTTGTTGACACTAGTCTGTGGATTTTATCTAGTCTGTAGACTATATCTAGTCTGTAAACTCTAGTTTGTGGATTCTATCTAGTCTGTAGATTTTATCTAGTCTGTAGACTGTAAATTCTGTGGACTTTGTCTAGTCTATAGACTAGTTTATGGTCTCTATCTAGTCCCTAGACTCTAATCTGTAGACTATCTGGTCTGTAGACACTATCTAGTCTGTATACTCTAGTCTGTAGACTCTATTTAGTCGTTAAACTCTGGTCTGTGGACTCTATCTAGTCTGTAGACTCTAGTCTGGGGATTCTATTTAGTCTGTGGACTTTGTCTAGTCTATAGACTAGTTTGTGGTCTCTATCTAGTCCCTAGACTCTAATCTGTAGACTATCTGGTCTGTAGACACTATCTAGTCTGTATACTCTAGTCTGTAGACTCTATTTAGTCGTTAAACTCTGGTCTGTGGACTCTATCTAGTCTGTAGACTCTAGTCTGGGGATTCTATTTAGTCTGTGGACTTTGTCTAGTCTATAGACTAGTTTGTGGTCTCTATCTAGTCCCTAGACTCTAATCTGTAAACTATCTGGTCTGTAGACACTATCAAGTCTGTATACTCTAGTCTGTAGACTCTATTTAGTCGTTAAACTCTGGTCTGTGGACTCTATCTAGTCTGTAGACTCTAGTCTGGGGATTCTATTTAGTCTGTGGAATTTGTCTAGTCTATAGACTAGTTTGTGGTCTCTATCTAGTCCCTAGACTCTAATCTGTAGACTATCTGGTCTGTAGACACTATCTAGTCTGTATACTCTAGTCTGTAGACTCTATTTAGTCGTTAAACTCTGGTCTGTGTACTCTATCTAGTCTGTAGACTCTAGTCTGGGGATTCTATTTAGTCTGTGGACTTTGTCTAGTCTATAGACTAGTTTGTGGTCTCTATCTAGTCCCTAGACTCTAATCTGTAAACTATCTGGTCTGTAGACACTATCAAGTCTGTATACTCTAGTCTGTAGACTCTATTTAGTCGTTAAACTCTGGTCTGTGGACTCTATCTAGTCTGTAGACTCTAGTCTGGGGATTCTATTTAGTCTGTGGACTTTGTCTAGTCTATAGACTAGTTTGTGGTCTCTATCTAGTCCCTAGACTCTAATCTGTAGACTATCTGGTCTGTAGACACTATCTAGTCTGTATACTCTAGTCTGTAGACTCTATTTAGTCGTTAAACTCTGGTCTGTGGACTCTATCTAGTCTGTAGACTCTAGTCTGGGGATTCTATTTAGTCTGTGGACTTTGTCTAGTCTATAGACTAGTTTGTGGTCTCTATCTAGTCCCTAGACTCTAATCTGTAGACTATCTGGTCTGTAGACACTATCAAGTCTGTATACTCTAGTCTGTAGACTCTATTTAGTCGTTAAACTCTGGTCTGTGGACTCTATCTAGTCTGTAGACTCTAGTCTGGGGATTCTATTTAGTCTGTGGACTTTGTCTAGTCTATAGACTAGTTTGTGGTCTCTATCTAGTCCCTAGACTCTAATCTGTAAACTATCTGGTCTGTAGACACTATCAAGTCTGTATACTCTAGTCTGTAGACTCTATTTAGTCGTTAAACTCTGGTCTGTGGACTCTATCTAGTCTGTAGACTCTAGTCTGGGGATTCTATTTAGTCTGTGGACTTTGTCTAGTCTATAGACTAGTTTGTGGTCTCTATCTAGTCCCTAGACTCTAATCTGTAGACTATCTGGTCTGTAGACACTATCTAGTCTGTATACTCTAGTCTGTAGACTCTATTTAGTCGTTAAACTCTGGTCTGTGGACTCTATCTAGTCTGTAGACTCTAGTCTGGGGATTCTATTTAGTCTGTGGACTTTGTCTAGTCTATAGACTAGTTTGTGGTCTCTATCTAGTCCCTAGACTCTAATCTGTAAACTATCTGGTCTGTAGACACTATCAAGTCTGTATACTCTAGTCTGTAGACTCTATTTAGTCGTTAAACTCTGGTCTGTGGACTCTATCTAGTCTGTAGACTCTAGTCTGGGGATTCTATTTAGTCTGTGGACTTTGTCTAGTCTATAGACTAGTTTGTGGTCTCTATCTAGTCCCTAGACTCTAATCTGTAGACTATCTGGTCTGTAGACACTATCTAGTCTGTATACTCTAGTCTGTAGACTCTATTTAGTCGTTAAACTCTGGTCTGTGGACTCTATCTAGTCTGTAGACTCTAGTCTGGGGATTCTATTTAGTCTGTGGACTTTGTCTAGTCTATAGACTAGTTTGTGGTCTCTATCTAGTCCCTAGACTCTAATCTGTAAACTATCTGGTCTGTAGACACTATCAAGTCTGTATACTCTAGTCTGTAGACTCTATTTAGTCGTTAAACTCTGGTCTGTGGACTCTATCTAGTCTGTAGACTCTAGTCTGGGGATTCTATTTAGTCT
This sequence comes from Philonthus cognatus, assembly GCA_932526585.2. NCBI lineage: Eukaryota > Metazoa > Arthropoda > Insecta > Coleoptera > Staphylinidae > Philonthus > Philonthus cognatus. The sequence goes on from OW052243.1 coordinate 1,981,021, forward strand.
GTGGACTTTGTCTAGTCTATAGACTAGTTTGTGGTCTCTATCTAGTCCCTAGACTCTAATCTGTAAACTATCTGGTCTGTAGACACTATCAAGTCTGTATACTCTAGTCTGTAGACTCTATTTAGTCGTTAAACTCTGGTCTGTGGACTCTATCTAGTCTGTAGACTCTAGTCTGGGGATTCTATTTAGTCTGTGGACTTTGTCTAGTCTATAGACTAGTTTGTGGTCTCTATCTAGTCCCTAGACTCTAATCTGTAGACTATCTGGTCTGTAGACACTATCTAGTCTGTATACTCTAGTCTGTAGACTCTATTTAGTCGTTAAACTCTGGTCTGTGGACTCTATCTAGTCTGTAGACTCTAGTCTGGGGATTCTATTTAGTCTGTGGACTTTGTCTAGTCTATAGACTAGTTTGTGGTCTCTATCTAGTCCCTAGACTCTAATCTGTAAACTATCTGGTCTGTAGACACTATCAAGTCTGTATACTCTAGTCTGTAGACTCTATTTAGTCGTTAAACTCTGGTCTGTGGACTCTATCTAGTCTGTAGACTCTAGTCTGGGGATTCTATTTAGTCTGTGGACTTTGTCTAGTCTATAGACTAGTTTGTGGTCTCTATCTAGTCCCCAGACTCTAATCTGTAGACTATCTGGTCTGTAGACACTATCTAGTCTGTATACTCTAGTCTGTAGACTCTATTTAGTCGTTAAACTCTGGTCTGTGGACTCTATCTAGTCTGTAGACTCTAGTCTGGGGATTCTATTTAGTCTGTGGACTTTGTCTAGTCTATAGACTAGTTTGTGGTCTCTATCTAGTCCCTAGACTCTAATCTGTAAACTATCTGGTCTGTAGACACTATCTGGTCTGTATACTCTAGTCTGTAGACCCTATTAAGTCGTTAAACTCTAGTCTGTGGACTCTATCTAGTCTGTTTCACCACGGGTTAAGGAGAAATTAATTAAAGATATTAAAATAATTAAATATTAAAATTTACACACTAATAATTTTTACTATAGAGTATTAGATTTATTTTTAAAATTAATTGTTAATTAATTGTATTTTTTTAACGGCTTCATTTACAATAAAAATAAATTACAAAATTAATATTAATTACTTTTCTCTCATCCAAATTTTATAAAAGCGTTACGTTTCCCTGCATTTACAAATAAACTAGATTACCGTAAATTCCACCGAATTGCATAATTACCATAATTGATGGTATCTATAAACAATTTGATTAAACCCCACGGATGCGATAACAATACGCTAAACCGGTAATCTATCACATTAGAAATCCCTCGCTAACAATATTACCCAATTACACGTAATTCACTTAAATCAACCAACAAACATTTCCACCTTATAAGACAATCCTCGTAAAGCTCGAACATCTCATAATTTGCATTGCCTTTTTATCATGAAAGTAAAAACAACTTCTTGGAAAATACACTTTTTTCACCATTAATAATTAATTAAATGAATTAATTTGAAATTTAATAATAATATTAGGTTAAAACTTGAAATAAAAACACTTGGTTTGTTTGTAATTGTTTGATTTGAGTTATGTGGAGTATTTAATCACAATGAAAAAAACTGTTTTTATTCCTTACTTCACTTTTATTTTTATGTGTTAATTAATTAGTTATTGATAATGAGTGCTTAGCACTCGAAATGTACATCTAACACATAAAAATAAAAGTGAAGTAAGGAATAAAAACAGTTTTTTTCACTTGGTTTGTTTCACTAACGTTAGTGAAACAAACCAAGTGTTTTTATTTCAAATTTTATTTTAATCATGTTTTACCAAGTGATTAATGAGAACATTGTGAAAAATATTAGGTTTTGGCTTGTTTTCGAAATATGTTTGATTTGAAATTTCGAACAAGTATTTCCACTCCCAGGTTAAGCATAGAGTAAAATTTCGAGTTTAGATAAGTCTCAAGAATTTGGATTTGGTCCAAATCCAAATTCAGGCCTTTATAAACTCAATATTTTACTTCATGCGCCACACTGATTTCAATTGAAGTTAAAAATATACTTTTCATAATTCCCTTGTTTTTTTTTTATCAAATAGGGAATGACTAATAAAAATTGGTATTTTTTAGGACTAAGCGTTTTGTGAATATTATATTCTCTCCAATTTTGTTCCATCTATCTGTGATAAGGCAATCTTGGCAAAAGCTTGAATTACTCTCGAAACATAATCATTTTCATTGGTCTTTTCCTCTTTATTAAAAACCCCTTTATCCGTCATCAAAAAGAGAATTTACCTCCACCTTTATACGCGCCCTTTCATAAACGGCTTCTATACGCGAGCTAAAGCGATAAAAATATTAATGTTTATCGGCGAACGAACGCCGAGCCCGAGCGTTTATTGCACAAACATGGGAAGAATTAATTTCGATAAAAACAATTTTGCGTTTTATCAACAACAACAAAAATAACAGTAACGAATGGAACGGTTCGATTTTTCAATTATGGGGCAGGAATAAAATACAAAAAAATAAAATAAATGCCACGAGACACTCGCCGTTATTTCGATATAAATCATCATTATGTGAGAAGTTTATGTTCTTGTGCTTCATTAGTGCTCGGAGCTTTTATTTTTTTTTCCTCTGACACGACGACCATCAGTTTTGCGGAAACTAGAGAAAAGTTCTGATATAAAGGCGGCGTTATTGAATTCGCCCGAGTGCACAGTGCGCATTTAAAAATTATTATTAAAACTAGTCTAATAGACTAAACAATAATTTTACATCATCAAAAAAAAAAAGATTGCATTGCACAGTGCGCATTTAAAAATTTTTCTACGCAGGTTAAGTTTTCTAATTTGTTGAAAGAAGACATTACAATGCAATATTTTTTTTAATGTCTTCTTTCGACAAATTAGAAAACTTAACCTGCTTAGAAAAATTTTTAAATGCGCACTGTGCAATGCAATCTATTTTTTTGATGATGTAAAATTATTGTTTAGTCTATTAGACTAGTTTTAATAACCCTAAGATATGTATCTTGTGGTGGAGGCGGTTACTTTGTGATACATTGTAAATATTTAAATAATTAACACTGATTACTATTTTGTATTCACTTTTTATTTTGTACTGTGACTAGTTTCGACTCAACAGCGAGTCAATCTCAAACTAACTACTTAAAACTAACATTGCAATCTTATATATACTTAAAATTATTTATCAGGTAGAAAAGCGTCAAATAAGATATGTATCATATATCGTATGTTCACGTAAAAAAAAACCTCTAGAGTGCCATCTTTTTTAAAATTTAAGTTGGCTACACGCTTTAGGAATTGACATATGAAACGTCAGGCATAATATTTATAATGTATAATTTCAGAGTTGCCAACCTACAATTTTTTCCAGGGCACTCTTGAGCTTTTTTTTGATTGAACTTACGATAGATATTTCAAATTGACACAAATTTTATATTCTTGACTTTTCACTTAATCAACGTTTAATCAGTGGTGAATGATTTTTTGTGATGCATAATGGACCGTAATTTATTAATTAGCAAGAATATTTTATTTATTTCCAAATACGCGCATAATTGAAATCATTGTGAAGTTTTGAATGTAGCATAAAGTTTTAATAACACGCTTAGCGTGGAATACATCGAAGCTGCATTTAAAGAGAAATTACTCTTCCGTGAAAACTAAAACGGGCGCAAGTTTATGCGATATGGAAAACTGATTATAATTGATATTCACTGGCAAAAGAGAAGCCGGTCTCTCTGAGCCGGTAAATTTTTGCATACGCTGAATATGATTTAATGGGGCGCGCGGATAAATGAATTTCCCAAAGGCCGGGAAAAATTCAATTTTCCCCGAGCGTAAAACGGACAATACTGTTTTGTTGCCGCCGAATCCGAACCGAAATCTAATGTACAATTTTGTTAACTGTGGAGGCTTCTACTTCGTTATACGTCAGTATTTACACGAATAGCCCAACCGATTAGCTTTAATCATCTAATAATCATTGATTAAACCTCTGATTAAGTCAAATTTCTAGAATATAAGAATGTTATAAATTTCTAAGATATCCTAAAAAAAATGTAGAGTTAACGCTGGAATTTGTTTAGACGATTTAAAAACAATGAACACGTCGCTTCTTAAACTTTAAAATTACAGCGTTTGCTTGGGAATAAACGAGCTTCGACATTCTGGAAAGAAAATGGAAATATGTCAATTGGTTTTTCTAGAAAATCGCCTCAAAGTGGAATTTTGTTGAGACGAAGAAAATGTTAAATTTACGCTGGAATTTGTTTGAGGAATTTTAGAAAAATGAACACGTCGCTTCTTAAACTTCAAAATTAAAGCGTTTGCTTGTAAATAAACGAGCTTCAACATTTTAAAGAGAAAATGCAAATATGTTAGTTGGTTTTTCTGGAAAATCGCCTAAAAGTGGAATTTTGTTGAGACGAAGATAATGTTGAGTTTACGCTGGAATTTGTTTGGAGAATTAAAAAAAAATGAACACGTTGCTCTTAAACTTCAAAATTACAGCGTTTGCTTGGAAATGAACGAGCTTCAACATTCTAAAGAGAAAATGCTAATATGTTGATTAGTTTTTCTGGAAAATCGCGTCAAAGTGGAATTTTGTTGGGACAAAGAAAATGTTGAGTTTACGCTCTAATTTGTTTGAGGAATTTTAAAAAAATGAACACGTCGCTTCCTAAAGTTCAAAATACCAGCGTTTGCTTGTAAATAAACGAGCTTCAACATTCTGAAAAGAAAATGCAAATATATTGATTGGTTTTTCTGAAAAATCGCGTCAAAGTGGAATTTTGTTGGGACAAAGAAAATGTTGAGTTTACGCTGGAATTTGTTTGGGGAATTAAAAAAAAACTTCAAACTTCAAAATCACAGCGTTTGTTTTTAAATGAACGAGCTTTAACATTCTGAAGAGAAAATGCAAATATGTCGATTAGTTGTCCTGAAAAATTGCGTCAAAGTGGAATTTTGTTGAGACGAAGAAAATGTTGAGTTTACACTGTAAAAATTTAAAAAATGAACACGTCGCTTCTTGAATTTCAAAATAACAGCGTTTGCTTGGAAATGAACGAGCTTTAACATTCTGCTGAGAAAATGCAAATATGTCGATTGGTTTTTCTGAAAAATTGCGTCAAAGTGGAATTTTGTTAGGACAAAGAAAATGTTGAGTTTACGCTGGAATTTGTTTGGAGAATTTAAAAAAAAATTACACGTCGCTTCTCAAACTTCAAAATCACAGCGATTGCTTGGAAATAAACGAGCTTCAACATTCTCAAGAGAAAATGCAAATATGTCGAATGGTTTTTCTGGAAAATCTCGTTAAAGTAGAATTTTGTTGAGACGACGAAAATGTTGAGTTAACGCTGGAATTTGTTTGGAGAATTTAAAAAAAATGAACACGTCGCTTCTTAAACTTCAAAATTACAGCGTTTGCTTGGAAATGAACGAGCTCCAATATTCTGGAAAGAAAATGCTAATATGTTGATTAGTTTTTCTGGAAAATCGCGTTAAAATAGAATTTTGTTGAGACAAAGAAAATGTTGAGTTTACGCTGGAATTTGTTTGGGGAATTTAAAAAAAAATGAACGCGTCACTTCTTAAATTTCAAAATCACAGCGTTTGTTTTTAAATGAACGAGCTTCAACATTCTGAAGAGAAAATGCTAATATGATGATTGGTTTTTCTGGAAAATCGCATCAAATTGGAATTTTGTTGAGACGAAGAAAATGTTGAGTTTACACTGAAAAAATTTAAAAAAATGAACACATCGCTTCTTGAATTTCAAAATTACAGCGTTTGCTTGTAAATTAACGAGCTTTAATATTGTGATGAGAAAATGCAAATATGTCGATTGGTTTTTCTGAAAAATCGCTTCAAAGTGGAATTTTGTTAGGACAAAGAAAATGTTGAGTTTACGCTGGAATTTGTTTGGGGAATTTAAAAAAAAAATGAACACGTCGCTTCTTAAACTTCAAAATTACAGCGTTTGCTTGGAAATGAACGAGCTTCAACATTCTGAAGAGAAAATGCAAATATGTCGATTGGTATTTCTGAAAAATCGCGTCAAAATGGAATTTTGCTGAGACGAAGAAAATGTTGAGTTTACGCTGGAAAAATTTAAAAAAATTAACACGTCGCTTCTTGAGTTTCAAAATCACAGCCTTTGCTTATAAATTAACGAGCTTTAACATTCTGAAGAGAAAATGCAAATATGTCGATTGGTTTTTCTGAAAAATTGCGTCAAAGTAGAATTTTGTTGGGACATAGAAAATGTTGAGTTTACGCTGGAATTTGTTTGGGGAATTAAAAAAAAATTAACACGTCGCTTCTTATACTTCAAAATTACAGCCTTTGCTTGGAAATGAACGAGCTTCAACATTCTGAAAAGAAAATGCTAATATGTCACTTGGTTTTTCTGGAAAATCGTGTCAAAGTAGAATTTTGTTGAGACGAAGAAAATGTTGAGTTTACGCTGGAATTTGTTTGGAAAATTAAAAAGAAAAGAACACGTCGCTTCTTAAACTTCAAAATCACAGCGTTTGCTGGGAAATGAACGGACTTCAATATTCTAAAAAGAAAATGCAAATATGTCTATTGGTTTTTCTGGAAAATCGCGTCAAAGTAGAATTTTGTTGAGACCAAGAAAATGTTGAATTTACGTTGTAATTTGTTTGGGGACCTAAAAAAAATTAACACGACGCTTCTTAAACTTCAAAATCACAGCGTTTGCTTGGAAATAACCGAGCCTTAACATTCTGAAGAGAAAATGCAAATATGTTAGTTGGTTTTTTTGAAAATCGCCTCAAAGTGGAATTTTGTTGAGACGAAGAGAATGTTGAGTTTACGCTGGAATTTGTTTGAGGAATTTTAAAAAAATGAACACATGGCTTCTTTAATTTCAAAATTACAGCGTTTGCTTGGAAATGAACAAGCTTCAACATTCTGAAGAGAAAATGCTAATATGTTGATTGGTTTTTCTGGAAAATCGCGTCAAAGTGGAATTTTGTTGGGACAAAGAAAATGTTGAGTTTACGCTGGAATTTGTTTGAGGAATTTAAAAAAAATGAACACGTCGCTTCTTATACTTCAAAATTACAGCGTTTGCTTGGAAATGAACGAGCTTCAATATTCTAAAGAGAAAATTCTAATATGTTGATTGGTTTTTCTGGAAAATCGCGTCAAAGTGGAATTTTGTTGACGACGAAGAAAATGTTGAGTTTACACTGAAAAAATTTAAAAAAATGAACACGTCGTTTCTTAAATTTCAAAATCACAGCGTTTGCTGAGAAATGAACTAGCTTCAACATTCTAAAGAGAAAATAAAAATATGTCACTTATTTTTTCTGAAAAATTGCGTCAAAGTGGAATTTTGTTGAGAAGAAGAGAATGTTGAGTTTACGCTGGAATTTGTTTGAGATATTTTAAAAAAATGAACACGTCGCTTCTTAAACTTCTAAATTACAGCGTTTGCTTGAAAATGAACGAGCTTCAACATTCTAAAGGGAAAATGCAAATGTGTTGATTGGTCTTTCTGGAAAATCGCGTCAAAGTGGAATTTTGTTGAGACGAAGAAAATGTTGAGTTTACACTGGAATTTTTTTTTAAAATAAACAAGTTGCTTTTTGAATTTCAAAATCACAGCGTTTGCTTGTAAATTAACGAGCTTCAACATTCTGAAGAGAAAATGCAAATATGTCGATTGGTTTTTCTGAAAAATCGCGTCAAAGTAGAATTTTGTTGGGACAAAGAAAATATTGAGTTTGCGCTGGAATTTGTTTGGGGAATTAAAAAAAAATGAACACGTCGCTTTTTAAACTTTAAAATTACAGCGTTTGCTTGGAAATGAACGAGCTTCAACATTATGAAGAAAAAATGCTAATATATTGATTGGTTTTTCTGAAAAATCGCGTCAAATTGGAATTTTGTTGGGACAAAGAAAATGTTGAGTTTACGCTGGAATTTGTTTGGGGAATTTAAAAAAAATGAACACGTTGCGTCCTAAACTTCAAAATCACAGCGTTTGCTTGGAAATGAACAAGCTTCAATATTCTGAAGAGAAAATTCTAATATGTTGATTGGTTTTTCTGTAAAATTGCGTCAAAGTGGAATTTTGTCGAGACGAAGAAAATGTTGGGTTTACACTGGAAAAATTTAAAAAAATGAACACGTCGCTTCTTGAATTTCAAAATCACAGCGTTTGCTTGTAAATTAACGAGCTTCAACATTCTAAAGAGAAAATGCAAATATGTCGATTGGTTTTTCTAAAAAAATCGTGTCAAAGTGGAATTTTGTTGAGACGAAGAAAATGTTGAGTTTACACTGGAAAAATTAAAAAAAAATGAACACGTCGCTTCTTAAACTTCAGAATACCAGCGTTTGCTTATAAATAAACGAGCTTCAACATTCTAAAGAGAAAATGCTAATATGTTGATTAGTTTTTCTGGAAAATCGCGTCAAAATGGAATTTTGTTGAAACGAATAATATGTTGAGTTTACACTGGAAAAATTTAAAAAAATTAACACGTCGCTTCTTGAATTTCAAAATCACAGCGTTTGCTTGTACATTATTGATCTTTAACATTCTAAAGAGAAAATGCTAATATGTTGATTGGTTTTTCTGGAATATCGCGTCAAAGTAGAATTTTGTTGAAACAAAGAAAATGTTGAGTTTACGCTGGAATTTGTTTGGGGAATTTAAAAAAAAATTACCACGTCGCTTCTTAAACTTCTAAATCACAGCTTTGTAAATAAACGAGCTTCAACATCATGAAGAAAAAATGCAAATAAGTCGATTGATTTTTCTGAAAAATCGCGTCAAATTAGAATTTTGTTGAGACGAAGAAAATGTTGAGTTAACGCTGGAATTTGTTTGGAGAATTTAAAAAAAAATGAACACGTCGCTTCTTAAACTTCAAAATACCAGCGTTTGCTTGTAAATAAACGAGCTTCAACATTCTGAAAAGAAAATGCAAATATGTCGATTAGTTTTTCTGAAAAATCGCGTCAAAATGGAATTTTGTTGGGACAAAGAAAATGCTGAGTTTACGCTGGAATTTGTTTGGGGAATTTAAAAAAAATGAACACGTCGCTTCTTAAACTTCAAAATTACAGCGTTTCCTTGGAAATGAATGAGCTTCAACGTTCTGAAGAGAAAGTGCTAATATGTTGATTGGTTCTTCTGAAAAATCGCGTCAAAGTGGAATTTTGTTGGGACAAAGAAAATGTTGAGTTTACGCTGGAATTTGTTTGGAAAATTAAAAAAAATGAACACGTCGTGTCTTAAACTTAAAAATCACAGCTTTTGCTTGGAAATGAACGATCTTTAACATTCTAACAAAAAAATGCAAATGTGTTGATTGGTCTTTCTGGAAAATCGCGTCAAAGTGGAATTTTATTGGGTCAAAAAAATGTTGAGTTAACGCTGGAATTTGTTTGGAGAATTTAAAAAAAATGAACACGTCGCTTCTTAAACTTCAAAATTACAGCGTTTGTTTGGAAATAACCGAGCTTTAACATTCTGGAGAGAAAATGCTAATATGTTGATTGGTTTTTCTGGAAAATCGGGTCAAAGTGGAATTTTGTCGAGACGAAGAATATGTTGAGTTTACACTAGAAAATTTAAAAAAAATGAACATGTCGCTTCTTGAATTTCAAAATCACAGCGTTTGCTTGTAAATTAATGAGCTTCAACATTCTGAAGAGAAAATGCAAATATGTCGATTGGTTTTTTTGAAAAATCGCGTCAAAGTGGAATTTTGTTGGAATAAAGAAAATGTTGAGTTTACGCTGGAATTTGTTTGGGGAATTTAAAAAAAAATGAACACGTCGCTTCTTAAACTTCAAAATTACAGCGTTTCCTTGGAAATGAATTAGCTTCAACATTCTGAAGAGAAAGTGCTAATATGTTGATTGGTTCTTCTGAAAAATCGCGTCAAAGTGGAATTTTGTTGGGACAAAGAAAATGTTGAGTTTACGCTGGAATTTGTTTGGAAAATTAAAAAAAATGAACACGTCGTGTCTTAAACTTAAAAATCACAGCTTTTGCTTGGAAATGAACGATCTTTAACATTCTAACAAAAAAATGCAAATGTGTTGATTGGTCTTTCTGGAAAATCGCGTCAAAGTGGAATTTTATTGGGTCAAAAAAATGTTGAGTTAACGCTGGAATTTGTTTGGAGAATTTAAAAAAAATGAACACGTCGCTTCCCAAACTTCAAAATTACAGCGTTTGTTTGGAAATAACCGAGCTTTAACATTCTGGAGAGAAAATGCTAATATGTTGATTGGTTTTTCTGGAAAATCGGGTCAAAGTGGAATTTTGTCGAGACGAAGAAAATGTTGAGTTTACACTGGAAAATTTTAAAAAAATGAACATGTCGCTTCTTGAATTTCAAAATCACAGCGTTTGCTTGTAAATTAATGAGCTTCAACATTCTGAAGAGAAAATGCAAATATGTCGATTGGTTTTTTTGAAAAATCGCGTCAAAGTGGAATTTTGTTGGAATAAAGAAAATGTTGAGTTTACGCTGGAATTTGTTTGGGGAATTTAAAAAAAAATGAACACGTCGCTTCTTAAACTTCAAAATTACAGCGTTTCCTTGGAAATGAATTAGCTTCAACATTCTGAAGAGAAAGTGCTAATATGTTGATTGGTTCTTCTGAAAAATCGCGTCAAAGTGGAATTTTGTTGGGACAAAGAAAATGTTGAGTTTACGCTGGAATTTGTTTGGAAAATTAAAAAAAATGAACACGTCGTGTCTTAAACTTAAAAATCACAGCTTTTGCTTGGAAATGAACGATCTTTAACATTCTAACAAAAAAATGCAAATGTGTTGATTGGTCTTTCTGGAAAATCGCGTCAAAGTGGAATTTTATTGGGTCAAAAAAATGTTGAGTTAACGCTGGAATTTGTTTGGAGAATTTAAAAAAAATGAACACGTCGCTTCCCAAACTTCAAAATTACAGCGTTTGTTTGGAAATAACCGAGCTTTAACATTCTGGAGAGAAAATGCTAATATGTTGATTGGTTTTTCTGGAAAATCGGGTCAAAGTGGAATTTTGTCGAGACGAAGAAAATGTTGAGTTTACACTGGAAAATTTTAAAAAAATGAACATGTCGCTTCTTGAATTTCAAAATCACAGCGTTTGCTTGTAAATTAATGAGCTTCAACATTCTGAAGAGAAAATGCAAATATGTCGATTGGTTTTTTTGAAAAATCGCGTCAAAGTGGAATTTTGTTGGGATAAAGAAAATGTTGAGTTTACGCTGGAATTTGTTTGGGGAATTTAAAAAAAATTAACACGTCGCTTCTTAAACTTTAAAATTACAGCGTTTGCTTGGAAATGAACGAGCTTCAACATTCTAAAGAGAAAATGCAAATATTTCGATTGATTTTTCTGAAAAATCGCGTCAAATTAGGATTTTGTTGAGACGAAGAAAATGTTGAGTTTACGCTGGAATTTGTTTGGGGAATTAAAAAAAATGAACACTCTGAAGAGAAAATGCAAATATGTCGATTGGTTGTCCTGAAAAATTGCGTCAAAGTGGAATTTTGTTGAGACGAAGAAAATGTTGAGTTTACGCTGGAAAATTTTAAAAAATGAACACGTCGCTTCTTAAATTTCAAAATCACAGCGTTTGCTTGTAATTTAACGAGCTTCAACATTCTGAAGAGAAAATGCAAATATTTCGATTGATTTTTCTTAAAAACTGCGTCAAAGTGGAATTTTCTTGGAACAAAGAAAATGTTGAGTTTACACTGGAAAAATTTAAAAAAATGAACATGTCGCTTCTTGAATTTCAAAATTACAACGTTTGCTTGTAAATTAATGAGCTTCAATATTCTGAAGAGAAAATGCAAATATGTCGATTGGTTTTTCTGAAAAATCGCGTCAAAGTGGAATTTTGTTGGGATAAAGAAAATGTTGAGTTTACGCTGGAATTTGTTTGGGGAATTATAAAAAAAATTAACACGTCGCTTTTTAAACTTCAAAATCACAGCGTTTGCTTGGAAATAAACGAGCTTCGACATTCTGAAGAGAAAATGCAAATATGTCGATTGGTATTTCTGGAAAATCGCGTCAAAGTGGAATTTTGTTGAGACGAAGAAAATGTTGAGTTTACGCTGGAATTTGTTTGGGGAATTTAAAAAAAACTAACACGTCGCTTCTTAAACTTCAAAATTATAGCGTTTGCTTGGAAATGAACGAGCTTCAACATTCTAAAGAGAAAATGCAAATATGTCAATTGGTTATTCTAGAAAATCGCGTCAAAATTTAATCTGTAATAATCTGTACAATTTTTACTGTATTATAATGAAATAATAAACTTCCACAGGTAACAAATTAGGTAGCGGATTCCGAAAGTTCTCCATCAATTTTTGATCCCGTCTGCAAACATGGAAGGATAACTAACTTGTTTGGATTCAATTACCCGAGTTCGATTTTGCTGTATTTTATTTTGCCCTCAGGTGTGCGGAAGAACGGCGCAAAGGAAGCGACTGTTAATTGTATATAAACGCGGAGTAAAACTTCACACATCTAATTAATCTCTTGCTGGAAACATGGAGAAACGTTTGTTGTAGTTCCCCTATTTGTTTATAATGAAATATCATGATACGCGTTTGTATTCATGCGGATGCCTGTGTGGCTAACACAATCAAACAATTAAATAATTAATTAGGAATTAAAACAACCACGGGCTTTGATTATTTTTTATAAAATTATTATTCATAAAAATAACAGTTTTTTTATACAAAATCACGCCATATTTAGTGAAATATTGAAATTGTTTTTAATGCAGTGCAACTCACATTTTGAGTAGATGCATTTCCTTTTCTGCTTGCTGAATTTGATTTCTCTTGTCTGTCTGTTTCTCTTTATTCTTCCAGGAATCTAAGTTTTGGCAAAAACAATTAATTTCTTAAACACTAGCCCACTTATATATTTGATCATTTTCTTTTGGGTCGACGTGCATTGTGAAAGATTTTAGGATTTATATAACCAACAAAAAATATATTCGTCGTAACGATACATTTTTTTTTTTTTGTAAAATGTAATTAACACTAAGACATATTCAACAAAACCATATAGGAATTCCAACTATGCGACATTATAATTACATTTCAATCACGTTAAACGCAAAAGTTGATAATTAAATGAGAGGACACGGATTTTTGCTCCAGCTCGCAATTTCAAACTGTAAACTATGCATCCCTTTTTCGGGGAAAACGTAACACGCATTTTTGATGTCCGGAAACTTTGTAATTAACGCGACTCCAAGTCTGCGCCGTCGAGAGGAGTTAGTAATTTATTCCCTATAGTCTAATTAATGGACGTGCGAGGGATGTTTTGTTAAGAGACTTCATATTTCGAAATCTGCAATTCTTACACTTTAACGACAGCGTAATAAAAAAATAATAGGTGATGTGTCTCTTTCTCTGTCCTCTGACTAAATGTCGGCTACGGCCGACTTATGTTAACTGTTATTGTAGTCCAAATGTCGGCTTGCGCCGATTTATGTTAACTGTCATTATAGTCCAAATGTCGGCTTGCGCCGACTTATGTTAACTGTCATTATAGTCCAAATGTCGGCTGGCGCCGACTTATGTCAAGTTGACGCGATGGACTAAATGTCGGCTGGCGCCGACTTATGTCAACTGTCATTATTGTTCAAATGTCGGCTGCCGCCGACTTATGTTAACTGTTATTATAGTCCAAATGTCGGCTTGCGCCGACGTATGTTAACTATCGTTATAGTCTAATTGTCGGCTAGCGCCGACTTATGTCAAGTTGACACGATGAACTAAATGTCGGCTGGCGCCGACTTATGCCAACTGTCATTATAGTTCAAATGTCGGCTACCGCCGACTTATGTTAACTGTTATTATAGTCCAAATGTCGGCTTGCGCCGACTTATGTTAACCGTCATTATAGTCTAACTGTCGGCTATCGCCGACTTATGTCAAGTTGACGCGATGGACTAAATGTCGGCTGGCGCCGACTTATGTCAACTGTCATTATAGTTCAAATGTCGGCTTGCGTCGACTTATGTTAACTGTTATTATGGTCCAAATGTCGGCTTGCGCCGACTTATGTTAACTGTCATTATAGTCTAATTGTCGGCTGGCGCCGACTTATGTCAAGTTGACACGATGGACTAAATGTCGGCTGGCGCCAACTGTCATTATAGTTCAAATGTCGGCTACCGCCGACTTATGTTAACTGTTATTATAGTCTAAATGTCGGCTGGTGCCGACTTATGTCAACTGTCATAATAGTCCACCATCACATTTAAGTGTTATAATATGTTTTTAACTTTACTGTAAATCAGTGTTTTATACGCGTGGCGCATGAAGTAAAATTTCGAGTTTAGAAAAGCCCCGCGAAAATTTGTCTCGGGTCGCTGGCGCGACCCTCGACAAATTTTCTACGCGGGGCTTTTCTAAACTCGAAATTTTACTTCATGCTCAGTCTGGGAGTGGAGGACACTCGTTAGTGTTAAAATGTGTATCGTAACTGTTACAAAGAAAAACAATAACTTACAATGTTTAATTGAATTTAATAATAATAATAATAATAATAATAATAATAAATCTTCATTGTCCAACAGGAAACGTCTCCTAATTACAAGACAATATAGTTAAAAAGAAAGTAAATTAATTATAAATCATACAAAAATATATAAGTAATCAATATACGAATGTGTAACAACTTGCTTAAATCTATACAAGTTTCGTTTTACTAAATATAGTGTATATAATAATTATAAGTAAGAATTATAATTGATTTAAGGCTGTCAGTAGAGTTTTCAGAGTATCATGAATTATATCACAGGAAGAAGAAATGCTATTAAAACATCTGGACACAATACTGACAGGTGATTTCAGACCTATATCAGTTCTATGTGCTACTAAATTAAATGTAGAAGACTCTCTACAATGAAAAGATGGAATATGCAGCCCAATTCTATTTAAGAAGTCAGGAGAGTCAACAGAATTGTGCAGAAGTTTATATAGGAAAGAAATACATGCTTTTTGTCGGCGAGATGCAAGACTTTCAAAATCATATTTACGTAAAAGTATATCGTGATCTATACCTCTGGTTGGATAATATCCCTCCGACTTATAAGATAAAATTTTTAAAAATTTGCGTTGTACACTTTCTAATGCACTAATCTGACCCTGGTTCTGCGGAAACCAAACTATGGCCGCATATTCCAACTTTGATCGTACGTATGCATAAAACAATGATTTTAATGCATTGGGGTTATGGAACTGGGAAGAGTTACGACAAATAAAACCTAGAGACCTTGAGGAGTCTTTAACAATATGGTCCACATGGACATTAAAAGTAAAGGTGTTGTCAAAGTAAACTCCCAGATCTTTAAAAACTGTGGCACGCTCTAAGATATTACCATGAATTGTGTAATTAAATGTAAGCGGATTGGATATCTTAGTGAACGACATGTATGTACATTTTGAGATGTTTAGGTTGAGTCCATTTTTTAGACACCATGATGATAAAGCATTAAGGTTATATTGTAAGACTTGATAATCGTTGACATTTAATGGTACTGTAGATTTTTAAATCGTCGGCGTAGAGTAGGTGCTTACAAGAGAGGGAGTCAGAAAGATCATTAATAAATAAGTTAAATAGTAGTGGGCCTAAAATAGAACCTTGGGGTACCCCAGAAGTTGGACAGTATTCAACAGATTTAAAGCCATTGACTACCACGTATGCTTTGCGTTCACTAAGATAAGTCTGTATTAATGACAGCGACGACGCACAAAAACCAAAGGTACTTAACTTTGACAACAGAATATTGTGTTGAACTTTGTCGAAGGCTTTCGACAGGTCCGTATAAATCACGTCAATTTGTCCCTTTGCATCAATAGTTTCAGCAATATCATGAGTTATAAGTGTAAGATTAGTCACAGTTGAGCGATTAGGGATAAATCCGTGTTGTTTATCAGATATATAAAGTTTAGTATGATTGTAAATTTGGTCAAATAGTAATCGTTCAAATACTTTTGCAATATGCGGCAGAATAGCAATGGGTCGAAAATTATTAATGTTTTGAAGTTTAAAAGATGTTTTTGGCACAGGACAGATTGCTGGAATTTTCAGACATCGCGAAAAGGTACACGTTTTTATTGATAGGTTAAATAATGTAGCAAGTGGTACACAGAGTAGCGTAGCACAATCTTTTAATAAAAACGAAGGTAATTTGTCGTCCCCAGATGTAAAATTATTCTCTAGTTTTCTAAGTAGCTTAAACACAAGTTGATCAGATGTGGAGACGAAAACGAAATTAGGAATTAAACTCACATCCGTATCAATGTGATTATTCGTTGGTGTACTATGCACTGATTAAAAAAACTCGCGGAAACCATTTGCAATGTCAGTAGGATTATCTAGGACGGCATCATTATAATGAAAGTGTAATAAAAAAAAAAGTGGTAATGTGTCCATCATAGCACATTTATAGATTCAACAGAGTATCTGAAAATAATAACATTGTGGGTTAATATTAAAGAATTTATCCTTTAATATTAACCCACAATGTAATTATTTTCAGATACTCTGTTGAGTCTATAAATGTGCTATGATGAAGACATTACCATTTTTTGTTTATTACGCTGTCATTAAAAACTTAGTTTGTTTCACTATTTGTGGGTCAAGTTAGGTTAGGCACTATTTTTCGCTGACCCCCCTCATATAATGTATCTTAATTGTTTGAAACCTAGACGAATCAATAAAAAAAAGCTCAACTTTCACACAAAATCCAATGCCATCAGCGCGAACTGTACGAACTCTCACCGCCGTCCTTCTATAAATTGCTTTACTTCTGGCGGAGGCGCCGGGCCCGGCAGGTGGCCGAAAAACGCCAGCCTTGCTTTAATCTCCTCATCCACTACATCATAATAAACGCAATATACTCACCCCATCTCTACTATATAAAATTGAAAAGTGCACAATCGGGAGTTGCTTTTATACGCCGGTACATAACCCAAGCCCAAACAGATATTGTTGCTTTTCGCTCGTGCAACAGATATATTTGGAGCGCTGCACCCGAAGACTTCCATTCATCTATGATTGATAACTCAATTATTTCCCGAGATGCTCCGCATGGCGTGTCGATTCGAGCACAATTTTCCGACGGGATGCCCGTATTTATTACGTCTGTGATGAATCCTTTGAATGGAAATATTGAATGGGGTTTTCTAAAGAGATTTTTATGTGTGTGTTCATTTCAATTCAGCACGCGTGTGTGTTATTATTATTTTTGTATAGATATAGATATATTAAAGTATTTATCGGTGATGGACAGTCTTGTAAGCAGAATACTATCAGAGCGGGTGTTTTATGATTATAATATATAAAATTACGAAAAAACTATTCGTGAAAATGCAAACAGTGTCTTAATTAATAAGACAATTTAGGACGATAAATATCCATTGAAACAACTACTTCCCGTGCAAATACACCTCCGGATATTGAATTATACAATGAAATAAGATTTTAAATATTTCATTGTATAATTCAATATCCGGAGGTGTATTTGCACGGGAAGTAGTTGTTTCAATGGATATTTATCGTCTTAAATTGTCTTATTAATTAAGACACTGTTTGCATTTTCACGAATAGTTTTTTCGTAATTTTATATTTATATTTAAAGTGTGCAAACTATAAGAAGCGTAAGCTTATTTTCTCGAATTCAAATAGTTTTGAATTTGAATTTATCTTGTTTTATGATTGATGTAATAAAGTTCTTTATTAATGTACATAACAATAAAATCATTTAAATTAATTTAAATCTCAATGAACCACAAGCCGTAGCCATAGGGTGATATAGGGGTTTAAACCTCCCTGAAATAATAAAGACAATACTTGTACCATACATTTTAAATCTGTAATCATAGGACACCTTTCGTGAGTTCTACTTTAAATGATTCATAACCCACTCAGCTTGATTTTATGTTTAATCTCACATTAATAAATTGTACTGTTTTTGGTAGCTCTATAAAAAAGCGTACCAGCGGGGGTGGCCTCTCCAATTCGGGAGGAAGTAAAGGACTAACCTGGCTTAATCCTCGTACGTCTTGGGGAGGACTGGCGGTTTCTTCTTCTCCTTAATTTAACATTGAGTACACCAATAAGCCGGAGGCAATTCTATAGCCGGGGGCAGGTTCAATAAGCCGCACTATTTAAGATCGGTAAAACGCGGACGTCTTCTTCTCTTCGAGTCGCAAGGTTACAATAATTGGTTATTGAGGAAGGGATGCATAAGTTGGAGAAACCTCTACCCAATTTGCACCAAACATTTACAAATGTTGATTTTATCTTATTTAATAATACGCCTGAAAAATCCTAGCGCCTGAAGCTATTAACTCCAAGTATTCCGCGATAGCTACGCCAATATGTATGTATGTATAGTGGAGCGATAGTTTTCATTATTAATCTGGATTTCTCTGTATCTGTTAAGCATTGGCGTAGCTACCGTGGAGCACTCATTATTACTCTGGATTTCTCTGTCACCAGTAACAGTATGTGACAGAGAAATCCAGAGTAATAATGAGTGCTCCACGGTAGCTACGCCAATGCTTAACAGACACAGAGAAATCCAGATTAATAATGAAAACTATCGCTCCACTATACATCCAAGGGACTTTGCTGACTATACCCGTATACAATATTAACTCGAAACCCAGAACTTGTGAAACTGTTACATACATTCATGCTTCAGGAACAATGATGACCCAAACAATGCACGCTGAAAATAATGCATGCTGAATTACCTCTCTGTATGAAGATCAAGGGATTAAATTGCAAATTAACACACGCTATAAATTACGTGTGTATTTATTAAACTAATTAGTTTCTTTGCGGATCCTTTCATGCCGGGATACGTTCAAAGTTTTCACTTGAAACGTGGAGCATCGTTTGCATTCTGAATGATAAAACTTTAGAGAAGCGGTTTAGTTTGCACGAGCGTTAAGTATTTACAGTTTTGTTTTTTAATTTAGAAAGCTGCGTTGGTTTTATTTAATAATAAATAACCTGCATGTTTACGATGGTATTTAAAAAAAATGGTGAATAATAATTTAATTTATATTCACATATACACAAATAGAGGATGTTTAATTTAAAGTAGCAGCAGAAATATACTGTAGGTATAAATTGGCTTAGTTTAAAATAAAACAAAAACTTGAATTACATAATACATCTCCATAGTACATACACAGAGAATAGAACAAAACAAAGTGAGTGCATTTATACAGATGATTAATCACCGTCCGGAGGGTAGTGTGCAAATTAATAGACTGCCCTGGAGATTTACGGCGCCCTCCTGGAGGAGTATAACAGGAATAGGGCGCATCCTTCATTGGTCATTACAATTGCCCCGCAGTTGAATTTATGGCTTCCGCCCCCCCTCAGGACATGGTCATAACTTGTTGATCCCTCAGTCGATTCTCTTCAAACCCAATTAAACTTTCACGTTCAACAGGTACAAGGCATTTCGTTGACTGCCGGTGCAATTGTGCGATTTTAGAAAATTTCTTTTTGTCCAATGTTCGGCTTGTTTTTTAATCTCCGGAGCAAACACGAACTAATTGGGTAAATATTGTATACCGGTCGTGTGTTTTCATTTAGAAGCTGGTGCGCGGAACTAAAAAGTTTGATGAATTTGGGTTGTTACTTGCGTTTGATTTTTATGCTCGGCAGTGTATTACCTAAGTGGTTAGAACTCAGATAGTATTGGGCAGTAACTGGTAAAAAAATTAGGAAAATCAAAAATGTTGAGCAACAATTTTTATTATATTTGGATGATTTCAAATGGATTGAACCTTAAAAGAGTCATTTCGCCCATCTCTAATCCAGGTAAAGATATTTTTGAACAAACAATAATGAAAATTCAGTGTTTACATATAATACACCAAAATTTGTTAATTTGTTGCAAAGCAAAGCAAAATTATCTAAAAAATAAATCGCATGTGAAATGTTTCGGACTAAGTAATTAAACATTCACATCCGTTTCACATACAGACAAGTTAACAAGGGTAGGTGGAGTGAATAACCTCGTAATTTCGTTCAACTTTACAAGGTTGAAAGTTTAGCAACACTTACGTGAACCTAAGTATATTTATTTCATGGATGTTAACCAATTTTCTCGTCAGATATTTATTACGTATATACATATACAAGGTATTATTTTATATAAAAAGCAAAACAACTCAGATAATTAAAAAATATGAACCTAATTATCTTTAAAATTATTTCATTTTATTAATAAATGCAATATGTAAGCAACTAACTTGCAATTTTCACCTTTACTGATTGAAAAAAATATACGTGGGTGCCCGGCGCATGCACCATAATTTTGCGCTTTCTATTATTATATTATATAACTCACGAATTTTAAAGATGTCGAACTACAGAACTGCAAATTCTGATGACCATTACAACTGAGTCCAACGTATGGGGTGAGCGGCGCAACCTCGAAGGTGGTGGGACCCAGAGACTGCAAAATAACGTAAGGTCCATCTCTTCGGGGAGCCAATTTGGAGCTGACCCTTTATGGGCGTTATTCAATGGGTGTAGAGTTACCCAAACTCTGTCTCCAGGGACATACTGAGAAGTAGCTCTTTTGCCTTGGTCGGCCTGTTTCTTCCGGAGATCTTGTTGATGATCCTGTGTTTCAGCGGCTTGGCGTAGATACTCGGTGAGTCTGGAGAGATACGGGGTTATCTCTGCAACGAAGTTTTCGGATTCGAGAACGATTTTGGGCTTCGTAATGAGTGCGGAGTTCTCTGCCGAAGGTTAAGAAAACAGCGCTGAACCCGGTGGATTGACACGTAACAGTGTTCATGGCGAATCTAATGGCTGGTAACATTTCTGCCCATCGGGTATGGTGTTTTCCGGTGAGTATTCCCAGTCGAACCTTCAAATCCCGGTTCTTTCTTTCCACTGGATTTGCTTGAGGGTGGTAACTGGGTAAAAGCGCATGATGAATTCCCAAAACGAACAGGACATGCTGCATCACTGCGCTTACGAGCTGTGTTCCGTTGTCACTGATCACTCGACGTGGAAAACCGAAACTTCTTCGATCAGAGTAGTGGCGCATCGCTCTGCTGTGGCGGTTTCCAATGCGAACACCTCTACCCATTTGAAGGCGAGATCTACGATTAGGATGGTCGTCTTGCCATCCAGAGTGGTAGGCAGTGGTCCAAATAAGTCGAAGGCAAGTACTTCAAATCTTTGATTTGTAGTAATCCGGAAGGTTTTAGATTGGACACTTTATATCGTTGACACGCTGCGCATTTCTTAATGTATTGTTCTACACTGTTTTTAATCCCCTTCCAATAATAGCTTAGTTAAATGCGCGAGAGGGTTCTCTGGATTCCATAGTGTCCTGCTGTGGCATCTAATATACGTGGAATCTCGCCCTTGGGGACCACTTGTTGTGCGTCTTCTTGCTCTCCTTGCGGGTCGTACCGGTACAGAATACCATTAGCCATGACGTATCCTTTTCTCGTCCAGTAGACTGCATTTTCGGTGGGTTGGGTGGCTTCTAGGTCATCGATTATCTTCTTGAAATCGTTATCTTTTAACTGCGCATCACTCTCTTTCCGGGATGCCATGTCGATGGAAATGTTCTTTATTTCCCAGGGATATAGATCATCGTCGTCGTTGACTAGGCGGGACAAAGTGTCAGTTACTCTGTTCGCACGTCCTGGTATGTGGTCAATCTGAAGATTGTAGGATTGCAACTGCAGGGCCCACAGAATAACGAACATAATTGAAAAGTCACTGGAAGAAAGAAAGGTTTGCTCTACTATCTTTCTTGATGTAGCGCAAGCTTTTGACAAAGTGTGGCACGACGGACTTAAATACAAATTAAGAAAACTTCTACCCAGACTATATTCACAAATACTAGAATCATACATTTCAGATAGAGTTTTCAGAATTAAGCAGGAAGATGCTTACTCTGAACTAAAAGAAATAAAGGCAGGTGTGCCACAGGGCAGTGTGCTAGGACCAGTCCTCTACCTATTATACACCAGCGATATACCTGAATTAGACCATGATACGATAGCCACATTTGCCGACGACACTGCTATATTGGCTGTAGTCAAAGATCACGAAGAAGCAGCAGTAAATCTGAAAACCTCGATAAATAAAATTAACATCTGGACTAAGCAATGGCGAATCAAATTGAATGAGACTAAATCGGTCCACGTCAATTTCACAAATAAAAGAAATCAACATATCCCTGTTAGTATGAATGAAATCCAGGTACCATATGCTGATACAGCAAAATATTTGGGTTTTACACTGGACGCTAAGCTACGCTGGAGAGCTCATGTCAAAAAGAAAAAAGAAGAACTGGACATCAAATTTCGAAAAATGTATTGGCTGCTTGGTCGGAACTCCACCCTGTCAATCTACAATAAATTACTGCTGTATAAACAAATTCTTAAGCCCGTATGGACATATGGCATCCAGCTGTGGGGTTGTGCCAAAAAGAGCAATATAGAAATAATCCAGCGATACCAAAATAAAGTACTAAGGAGTATTGTCAATGCTCCTTGGTATTTCCGAAACAGTGACCTCCACAGGGACTTGGAAATGGATACTGTTAATGAGACAATACACAAATTTGCCAAGAGTCATGAACAGCGACTGCTTCAACACGTCAACATCGAAGCCATCCAGCTCCTCGATAACACGAATTTGACCAGAAGACTACAGCGAACTAAACCGTTCGAGTTAGTTTAATATTGTGTTAGTGCAAAAGCAGAGCATAGTGCTAGTGTACACATTAATTAGTGTAATTAAGTTATTAAACTCTAAGGGATACTAAAGAGTAAACCCTCAGTATTAAACCTTTAATAAATTAAGTTAGCTAAATATTACTCATTGATCCATTTGTGATCAGATTGTAATTATAGTAAAATACAACTAAGTGTTTTGCAAATAATAAAAAAAAAAAAAACTGCAGGGCCCATTGTGCCAATCTTCCTGTCGGTGACTGTAAACTCATCAGCCAACGAAGAGGTTGATGATCGGTGGCAACAGTGATTTGCGAACCATCCAGGTATCCCCTAAATTTCTTCATCGCCCAAATAATGGCTAATGCCTCCTTCTCAATAGTGGCGTAGTTCTTCTCAGCAGAAGTTAGCAGACGGCTGGCGTATTCAACAGGGTGTTCGTCCACACCCTCCCCCCTGGCACAAAACTGCTCCGACTGCATAAGCGCTAGCATCTGTCCTGACGATAAAAGGCTTTGACGGATCGGCCGCCCATAGCACAGGTGCTTCGGTCAGCGCCTTTTTCAAGAACTCGAACGCTGCGTTCTCTTCCTCACTCCATTTCCAAGAGACGTTCTTCTTGGTTAGGTTGCTTAGTGGTTTCGAAATATGCGCGAAATCTGGTATGAATCGCCGATACCAGGAACACGTTTGTAGGAACGAGATCAGCTGTTTGCAAGTAGAGGGCTTTGTCCTTAGCCGAATGGCTTCGACCTTTTCCGGATCAGGTAAGAATCCGTCCTTTGTTATTCCATGTCCGAGAAAGCGTACGGATTGGCAGAAGTACGAGCTCTTTTCTTGGTTGATGCGGAGGTTGCATTTGTTGAATTCCGCAATTACACTGGTGAGGTCGTCTAGGTGTTGGTCGATGGAGTCCGATAAAATTATTAAGTCATCCAGGTACGCGAACATACATACATTGGGTAGTCTTCTCCTGAATTTATCCATTAGCCTTTAGAATGTAGACGGCGCGTTCCTCAGGCCAAACGGCATTCGTTTGAATTGGTAACACCCAAAAGGAGAGATGAATGACGTTTTCGCTTGATCTTGTATTCTTACGGGAATCTGCCAGTATCCGGTGCGTAAGTCGATGGTGGAGAAGTTGTTTGGTTTACCCATGGCGTGCAACAAGTCTTCCACGCGCGGGAGTGGATAAACATCAGGGACTGTGACTGTATTTAATTTCCTGAAGTCCACACACAGTCGGGTTCCTCCATCCTTCTTAGGGACCATTACGACGGGAGCGACCCATACAACAAAAACCAGTGTATATAATTGATTGTTGGATGCGGAACTATAGTCCGTTAATGATTATATTAACAGTTAGTTTATAGTTATATAGTTCTGGCGAAAGAAATTAACGCATCACATTAATTTTTTTAATTTAAAAATAAAGTTTTGATGTTTAAAAACAAAAAAAATAACAACAAAACCAACTGAACTATAATAATGATTTTCAAGACATTTTCTTTCATTAATGACTTAAATAATGTCATAAATAAAAAGAGGAAAAAAGTTAACATGTGATTATAAGACTTAATATCTAGTGTTTCCTCCTCTTGCTCGAATAACTGCCTGACAGCGACGGCTCATACTGTTAATTAATGATCCAATTTCATCCTGGTTAATATCTTCCCAAATTTCCTGCAATCTTTGTCCAAGCTCTTGTTGATTGCTTGGACGCCGAGGAAGTGCTCTAAGGCGTCTGCCCCTCGCGTCCCATAGGTGTTCGATCGGATTAAGATCGGGACTCCTGGCTGGCCATTGCATTGTGTTGATACCCACTGTTGTACAATTCGGGCACTGTGTGGTTTTGCATTGTCATGCATAAACAGGAAATCGTTTTCTCCAAAGGGAGCAAAAGGCATTACGGATGGTTCTAAAATGTTTGCAATATAAGACGCTGCCGTGATGCTTCCTCTTGGTATGACCACCAACTACGTACGAGCCTCTAAAGTGATACCACCCCACACCATAACAGAGCCCCCACCAAACATAACAGTCGGAACAATGTTACACTGCGCGTAACGTTCACCTGGCCGTCTGTACACATGCATTCGTCTGTCACTGCCGTAAAGACAAAATCTGGACTCGTCGCTAAACATAACATTAGCCCAATCGGCCTGTAACCAGTTTACATGTTCTTGCGCAAATGTTAACCTGGCTCTGCGATGGTCTGCGGTTAATTGTGGTCCTTTTGCCGCTGTTTTCGGAGTTAAATTAAAACCACGTAACCTTTTTCTGATGGTAACGGAACTTACGTGAACATTGTGGATCTCTGCGAGCATATTTTGTAGCCTAGGAGCCGTAATAAACCGTTCGCGTAACGTCTGCATCATTAAAAAACGGTCTTGAACAGCCCGTTCTCCCTTGTTCTGGCCTTCTTGAGTATGCCTGAGTTTCCCGATGTCTCTTCAAGACACGGGATACGGTCGATTGATTAACACCAAGACGCTGACTGATGTAACGCTGACTCCTACCTTCTTCTGCAAGTGTAACCACAATCACAGCTTCTTCATTGCTTAAATTAAGATTCGGACGTCTATCCATATTCATTCTTCACTATTTAGCACTTAATTTTAACAATTACTTGAAAACAAACTCAAAAAGAAATTTTATATGAACCTTTCTTACAGTCAGAATAATGAAAAGTGCTTAATTTTATTTATTGACAGAAAACCATGAGAACAAAAGACAAAACACAACATGTAAAACAGCATGCTTGATAAGATTTCTTATTGTAAAAATATGTTTGTGTTCAAAGAAAACTCGATTCCAAGATATCAAAAAAATCACAAATGATGCGTTAATTTCTTTCGCCAGTGTATATTCCGTTAATGATTATATTAACAGTTAGTTTATATTAATGGATATCGATAGCTAACGCCATCTAATGCTTCATAGTGGCATCGTCAGTGACACGAATGCACAAAGTGCATATACAGGTCACTGTTTCGTCCACGAACGAGCAGAATTCTGTTTGTGAAACCAGAAAACAAATATCAAAATTGAATTTGTGTTCAGTATTCCGGCACCAGATACCCACAGACGCGTTTCGGACTTCAAGGTCCTCTTCAGTGTGGTCCCGACCCAGTGCTGAGGAATACTGAACATTTCTGACTATTTCAAGCCAATATGTGAAAACTATTAATGGATATCGATAGCTAACGCCATCTAATGCTTCATAGTGGCATCGTCAGTGACACGATGAAGCATTAGATGGCGTTAGCTATCGATATCCATTAATAGTTTTCACATATTGGCTTGAAATAGTCAGAAATGTTCAGTATTCCTCAGCACTGGGTCGGGACCACACTGAAGAGGACCTTGAAGTCCGAAACGCGTCTGTGGGTATCTGGTGCCGGAATACTGAACACAAATTCAATTTTAGTTAGTTTATAGTTATATAGTTCTATAGTATATAAGTCGAAGGTATTTAATCAACTCGACACAATTTTATGTTATGTTTAGATTTATTGTATTTTTGTATACATACCATTAAAATAAAGTTATGTTATTATTATTATTAGCAACTCAAAAACTATTGATGGGATGTTCTCCACTTTTATTTTCTTGATATAAACGCAACATTTCATCTCGATATTTTTTTAATTGTCCTAGTTATTGCTAGTTTTTAAATATTTTATTCACAAGAAATATCGAATTTAACATTTCGACGTTCAGTTGCAAATAACTGAAAAACTATCAATGGGGGTTTTTTCGATATTTACATATTTTGAAAGAATCACATTTTCTTGATATCCACACAAAATTTCATCGCGAAATTTCTATAATTGTCTAAGTTATTGCTAATTTCTCATTTTTTATCCATCAAAAATATCAAAAAAATTCAACATTAAGTTGAACGACTTAATGTTGAATTTTTTTGATATTTTTGATGGATAAAAAATGAGAAATTAGCAATAACTTAGACAATTATAGAAGTTTCGCGATGAAATGTTGTGTGGATATCAAGAAAATGTGATTCTTTCAAAATATGTAAATATCGAAAAAACCCCCATTGATAGTTTTTCAGTTATTTGCAACTGAACGTTGGAAATAACTAAAAAACTATCGATGGGGTGTTTTCTGATTTTTAGATATTTTGAAAGAAGCATATTTGTTTATAAATACCTATGTATATCGTAATATTGCGATATAGGGTATCTTGTCAATAAATAAAAATAAATTATTATTGTCGAACTTAACGTTGAGGAAGTAAATATCTTTGGCGAGTGAGCTTTACACACTCAAGAGAGGAAGTAAATTAATACCAGGTGCATTTTTAAAGAAAGCGTTTTATGCATCCGCCTTATCTCACTCAAACAAAACGTGTCGGCTCCACTGCGCCATAAAATCACATTTTATAACACGTACATGAAATATGAAATAGAAAATGCGGCGACAGTTTAATTTAAAAAGTCACACGTCGCAGCACAAAAGGAAGGACACGCAAATGCCTTTATTACCCCTAGGATTAACTAGCTACAGTATCCGCGTTTTACATTATCCACTTGTGGAATATCTGGTTTTATTTTCATTGGGTGTTAATAAAATATATTTTATGTGCACCTCTGCATGATTAAAATGTGGAAAGTGTATGCAGTATTTCAAACGTAGTGCACTAGTTACGTATAGTTTTAATTAAATTTATTATACTCACAGCACAGGGGTATTTATCAACGATACCTGCAAGAATTGATCATTATTCGCTTTAGTATGGTTCTATTAATAAGAATAATTTAAATTCAAAATTATTTCAATTGGCCTAAGTCATTAGGGTTAATCCACGTTCTTGTAATTTCTCCTTTCATTTTTAATTTTTATTTGTTAGTTGATTTAAAGGGAATTTGACCTAAATCTTACATATACTTTGATAGAGCGTTGTAACAAATCAAATACAATTTTAAATAGTTTACCTACGCCATAGATTAAGAATATTATTCTATTCTAATTACTCTATGCCTACGCCCTATCTAGTAACCGCATTATACCACACTGTCATCGAGACAAGTATGATTGACATTACGTACACATGCACGTAATAGCTTTGACAAGTACATTACGTGCTGACAGCTGAACAGCTGATTGCTTACCGTACAACCAAATGACATTTCTTTGATGTACAGGGAGTGTTTTCCACTCCCAGACTAAGCATGAAGTAAAATTTCGAGTTTAGAAAAGCCCCGCGTAGAAAATTTGTCGAGGGTCGCGCAGCGACCCGAGACAAATTTTCTTCGGGGCTTTTCTAAACTCGAAATTTTACTTCATGCGCCACGCGTATAAAACTCAGATTTCAAAAGAAGTTCGAGTAAACATAAATTTCGCAATATTTTATTGTTTTATACGCGTGACGCATGAAGTAAAATTTAGAAAGTTTAAAAAAGCCCCGTGATAGACAAATTTTCTGGGCTTTTCTAAACTCGAAATTCTACTTCATGCTTAACCAAAGAGTGCAAACACTTGTTAGAAGCTAGAACGCGTTTTTTACTTGTATCTAAATAAAAATAACTTTTGATTACACACAAGCAAGCAATTTCAGATTTTATCCCACATCCCACGCCGAAATATTCCCCCCCTAAAAAAATCCACAAACATCCCTCGCATATTCAACCCTCGACCCGTTCTGGAATTTTAAACACTGGGCAGGCCCAATTGCAAGGTCGCTGAAAATTGACCCACTTTTGTCCCGACAAAGGGATTCCCCGCACGGCAAAAGGGGATTCCGCGCGAAAAAAAAAACGACGCATAAATTCATTCCCCTTTTTCTGCCGAGGGCCAATACGTTCACCGATTCGAACGGTTCTTAAACAATTTACGATTGACGATAAATTGGAGGAGGGCGCCGGATTCTCACGCGAGGGAGAACGAAATTGCGCTGGGAATTTGAAACAAGGTAGATGCTGATAAAAGGGAATCGATTTTAATTAAGTCCCGTAAAGCCATCCAATTTTTTTTTTATCAAAGTAGCTAAATTAATTAATGAATTATTGATAGAGTAGTAGTGAGGTACTTTGCTAATTACAAAATAGTCTGTTTTATTAGTAAATGATTAGTTCGAAACGCTTATCATATTTAAACATCGAAACACCAGGGATATCCAACCATTTACCTTACTGAACTAAAATAAAAGTGGTATAAAAAAGTTAAGAGTTTTCTTTATATCAAAATTGAAGATGTACCACGAAGTGAACGCCTCCAAAATCCAAGAAGAACTTTTACCTTTAATAAGTGAAAAGAAAAAAAAATGGTTCACATTTGTAACCTGTAGTAAGTAATAATTATTGATGGGTTTGCAATTAATAGTTCAAATTGGAACCAATTGCAAGCCCATAATGCTGAATAATTATAATTCACTTAGCAACAACATTGTGCGAGTATTTTATACGTTGTGTAAGCAGGAATTGAGTGTACAGAAAAGGCAGTGTTAAATAAATCATCGTACATAGTAGTTGAACCAGGACTAAAAGTAGTTATTATTGTTCCCATGTAAACCTCCCAAAACCCAACATTACAAACTGATGAAGCTCTTAAGATGACATTATAAACCTAAGCTTTTTATTATAATAGCAGTAACCGATCAACTTTTGGTGAAAATGCGAAAACTGAAAGTCGTAGTTTACTCTTAGCATTTTTTTGGATTTATTTTTAATGTTGATCATATAAAAAAAAATATATAAAAAATTCTTTGATATTGATAATTTATAAATAATAAACAAAATTGTTAAAAAAAGTTGTGGATAATCGAAAAATTAGCATTTAATGCACATTCACTTTATGTCATAATTTTTATTTTTAATATTATTAAGTGAAAAGGAAAGAAATGACCAAACATGAATTATAAATACTCAAAATCGACGATAACAAACTAAATATTTGAATCCGGTTTATTTTTATTAAAGATGATGTAAATATTTTTTGAATTACACTTTAAAACGGCGTTCTGTACGCGTGGCGCATGAAGTAAAATTTCGAGTTTAGAAAAGCCTGAAAATTTGGATTTGCCGGGGGCGCGACTCGCTTCGCTCGCGCGCCCCGGCAAATCCAAATTTTCAGGCTTTTCTAAACTCGAAATTTTACTTCATGCTTACTCCGGGAGTGGAATACACTCGATAAAGTAATCCCATTGCGTTTTAATACAAACTTGATGAAATTAATCAACGACTTAATTTAAACATTAGAAACATGTCGGTACACACATCAAATAAATACAAATTAAACTTACGAGTCGGTTTCTATTTACTTGAGTAGAGTTGGAGCCGAGTTTAATCGATACGGGCCACTCACACGTTACTACAAATAAATTGCACTCCTATTTTCTTCCCTCGACAGGGAGTTAAATCTACAATCAACAAGTGATTGCCGATGTTTGCGGAATCGACCTCAATTCACCTCGTTTTCTGGAGGTTACGAAAACCAACCGATTAATTTATTTTCGACGGAAAGAGGGAAAACAAACATTCGTATCTTAATTTTGTTAAATTATACAACGCACAGCCTACTAGCACGAATTTTCAACCAATGAGATGCAAGGAAAGCCGTAAGCACATATCCAAGACCGCGATGATACAAAACAAAACAGTTGTCCTGTCATTCGAAACGTCAAAATGAACGAAAATCGCGGGGGTAAAGTTTTGTGCAGTGAAATTAAAAGAGGAGTAAAAAGTGCGACGCTAAAAACACCGTCAGTTTCGTGCAGTGATATTAATAGAGAAGTGAAAATTGCTACGCCAAAAAACACCGTCAGTTTCGTGCAGTGATTTTAAAGGAAAAATTAAAAGTGCTACGCCAAAAAACACCGTCAGTTTCGTGCAGTGATATTAATAGAGAAGTGAAAAGAGCTACACCAAAAAACGTCAGTTTCGTGCAGTTAAGTAAAAAGTGCGACGCCAAGAAACACCGTCATAAACAATGAATCGCAGTGGCAGCAGTTTAAAACGAATTTTCAACCAATGAGATGTAAGGAAAGCCGTAGGCATCTATCTAAGACCGCGATGATACCAAACAAAACAGTTGTCCTGTCATTCGAAACGTCAAAATGAACGAAAATCGCGGGGGTAAAGTTTCGTGCAGTGAAATTAAAAGAGGAGTGAAAAGTGCTACGCTAAAAAACACCGTCAGTTTCGTGCAGTGATTTTAATGGAAAAGTTAAAAGTGCTACGCCAAAAAACACCGTCAGTTTCGTGCAGTGATATTAATAGAGGAGTGAAAAAAAACACAGTCATAAACAAAGAATTGCAGTGGCAGCAGTTTAAAACGAATTTTCAACCAATGAGATGTAAGGAAAGCCGTAGGCACATATCTAAGACCGCGATGATACAAAACAAAACATTTGTCCTGTCATTCGAAACTTCAAAATGAACGAAAATCGCGGGGGTGAAGTTTCGTGCAGTGAAATTAAAAGAGAAGTGAAAAGAGCGACGCTAAAAATCACAGTAAGTTTCGTGCAGTGAGATTAATAGAGAAGTGAGAAGTGCTACGCCAAAAAACCCCGTCAGTTTCGTGCAGTAAAGTAAACAGTGCGACGCCAAAAAACACCGTCATAAACAAAGAATCGCAGTGGCGGCAGTTTAGAACGAATTTTCAACTAATGAGATGCAAGGAAAGCCGTAGGTACATATCTAAGACCGCGATGATACAAAACAAAACAGTTGTCCTGTCATTCGAAACGTCAAAATAACCGAAAATCGTTGGGGTAAAGTTTTGTGCAGTGAAATTAAAAGAAAAGTGAAAAGAACGACGCTAAAAATCACAGTAAGTTTCGTGCAGTGAGATTAATAGAGAAGTGAGAAGTGCTACGCCAAAAAAACCCCGTCAGTGTCGTGCAGTAAAGTAAAAAGTGCGACGCTAAAAAACACCGTCATAAACAAAGAATCGCAGTGGCAGCAGTTTAAAACGAATTTTCAACCAATGAGATGCAAGGAAAGCCGTAGGTACATATCTAAGACCGCGATGATACAAAACAAAACAGTTGTCCTGTCATTCGAAACGTCAAAATGAACGAAAATCG
This sequence comes from Philonthus cognatus, assembly GCA_932526585.2. NCBI lineage: Eukaryota > Metazoa > Arthropoda > Insecta > Coleoptera > Staphylinidae > Philonthus > Philonthus cognatus. The sequence continues at coordinate 2,012,847 of OW052243.1, forward strand.
CGGGGGTAAAGTTTTGTGCAGTAAAATTAAAAGAGAAGTGAAAAGAGCGACGCTAAAAATCACAGTAACTTTCGTGCAGTGAGATTAATAGAGAAGTGAAAATTGCTACGCCAAAAAACCCCGTCAGTTTCGTGCAGTGAAGTAAAAAGTGCGACGCCAAAAAACACCGTCATAAACAAAGAATCGCAGTGGCGGCAGTTTAGAACGAATTTTCAACTAATGAGATGCAAGGAAAGCCGTAGGCACATATCTAAGACCGCGATGATACAAAACAAAACAGTTGTCCTGTCATTCGAAACGTCAAAATAACCGAAAATCGTTGGGGTAAAGTTTCGTGCAGTAAAATTAAAAGAGAAGTGAAAAGTGCTACGCCAAAAAACACCGTCAGTTTCGTGCAGTGATTTTAAAGGAAAAATTAAAAGTGCTACGCCAAAAAACACCGTTAGTTTCGTGCAGTGATATTAATAGAGAAGTGAAAAGTCCTACACCAAAAAACACCGCCATAAACAAAAAATCGCAGTGGTGGCAGTTTACGAGCTTTTGTTCACAATCAATAGGGAAACAACAATATCGCAGCTGTCGGTAATGTTGAGGCACTGGCATTATTTTTATAACGCTAGATTGTTAGATGAGTGGTAAAGCAGGGCCGTGGTAAAAAATAATAATTAAACGAGAAAAACTAATAAAAAACAAATTTTTGGTTTGGTTGGCGTTCACTTTGTGGTACATCTTTATAAAATAATATTAATATTAATATTAATTCGCAGACGACACCGCTCTAATAACCCATTTCTCTAGCTTACCTGCATCACTAGAATCCCTTCAAACATTTATCACCACCACATCCTCTTGGTTTTTGAAATGGAGACTAAAAATAAATCCAAGCAAATGCCAACTGCTCCTAGCCTACCATCGCATTGCTCCAAACAATGCCTTCTCAGTTATGATTAACAACTACACAATTTACACATCCCCCCCTCCTGCAAATACCTAGGAATCCTCATTGATCCCAAATTATCTTTGAAGGAGCACACATTAGCCATTAAAAATAAAATCAAATGTAGATCAAAACACTTTCGCTGCCTTACATATAGAGCTGAAGGCATTAAGAAAACAACAGCTACTAGAATATACAAAATGATATGCCGTCCGTTGTTGGATTACAGTTCAATACTGTATACCAACCCTTGTACTCGCACCCTCAATAACCTACAAGTATCCGAAAGATCCTCACTCCGTATATTAACCAAACTCCGACATCCACTTAATCCATTATACAATCCTTCCAACACCCTTCTCTATGAAACCACAAATGTAGTCCCCATTGAGGACAGACTTCGGTTTCTCGCCGAACGAGTTGCATGCAATGAACAAAACTTCGAAATTCTAACAAAAATGTGCATCCACAGAAATCCCAATATACCTCCTAAATTTAAAAAAACCCCACACAACCCTCTTTGAATATATATCCTCCTTCCATCAGCCTAACCCACAGTAAAATATAAAATTAATAAGACTGGGCAGAAAGACGTATAGTCGATAGCCCTTATGAGTAACATAGGATCATAATTACAATTAAATGTTTATGTATATACTGATAATTTATAATGTTAACTGATAATAAAGATATTGATATATATGTATATATGTATATATATATATATATATATATATATATATATATACATGTTACGCCCGCGAAAATCTACGTTTTAATACGTTGTTATATATATATATATATATATATATATATATATGTATATATATATATATACATATATATATATATATATATATATATATATATATATATATATATATGTTAAAACGTAGATTTTCGCGGGCGTAACATGTATCACTGTTTCTTCGGACCAAACCCGAAGAAACAGTGATACATATATATATATATATATATATATATATATATATATATATATAAATATTATTTTAATAAAAAACAATTTAATAATAAAAATAATAATTATAACAACGAAAACTCAATGGGTATTTATAAACAAACGTAATGAAAAATATGCGAATTCTAATCTAACTTAACTAATATCAATTTCGAAAATGTAAAAAACTGAACAGAAACAAAATGTTGGGCGCCACCTAGGTTTGAAATCCTAGGACGATAATTTGATCGTAAATTAACTTCCGTTTGTCTGAGACTTATCTTCTTTTTTTTTTATTTGTTCTTGTTCCGGTCCCCAGTAGTGGAGACGCAACCGTCCTGATAGGCCAAATGTTGTGATAGCGGCAATTTTTCTTTGATGCCCCTTTTTGTAACCAAGTCCCTGTCTGGTACAAATCCTGCAGGTTTTGGTAGAAATGATAGACCGGAACGTAATACTACATGTATTGTTGTAGTGATTCAAAAGAAAATTTGTCGGGGTCTTGCTTTTAAATAAAAATAAAGGTAGATTCACCCCCAAGGCAACCGAACACATCCTACGAATATACAGAGAGTTTTATGTAACACCGAACATTTTCATAACGAGAATTTTTCTTTGAAGTATCATTTCGATGCTTGGTTTATTAAAAGAATTTAATTTGAAGCTTTAAGCGAGTGTTTTCCACTCCCAGGCTAAGCATGAAGTAAAATTTCGAGTTTAGAAAAGCCTGCAAATTTGGTTTGGTCGCGTAGCGCGAAGCGCGGAGCGGCCAAACGAAATTTTCAGGCTTTTCTAAACTCGAAATTTTAGTTCATGCGCCACCGGTACAAAACACTGACATATTACGAAGTTTAAAACACACCGCTAAACTTCACTTGAAACCAGTGTTTTATACGCGTGGCGCATGAAGTAAAATTTCGAGTTTAGAAAAGCCTGAAAATTTGGTTTGGCCGCTCCGCGCTTCGCGCTACGCGACCAAACCAAATTTACAGGCTTTTCTAAACTCGAAATTTTACTTCATGCTTAACCTGGGAGTGGACACACTTGTTTAAAGCTATTAATTGAACCTTTCTAAAAACAACGAACGACTGAAACTTTACAGAAAAATCGAGATATGTATACCTAAAAAAAATCCTTGTCTGTTTGATTAGGTTAGATGACAGTTAGTTAGTTATAGGTTAGATTAGTTGACAGTTGCATATCTCACATATGCAACTGTCGTCTAATTTAACATATAACCTAACTTCACTACATCACATATCTAACATATGCAACTGTCAACTAATCTAAACTATAACCCAACTTAACTAACTGTCATCTAACCCAAGTTGAGAGTTGCACATCTAACGTATGCAACTGTCGACTAATCTAACCTATAACCTAACTTCACTATACCACATATCCAACATATGCAACTGTCGACTAATCTAACCTATAACCCAACTAAACTAACTGCCATCTAACCTAAGTTGAGAGTTGTGTATCTAACATATGCAACTGTGAGAGTTGGATATCTAAAATATGCAACTGTCGACTAATCTAACCTATAACTAGCTGCCATCTAACCTAAGTTGAGAGTTGCATATCTAACATATACAACTGTCGACTAATCGAAACTATAACTCAACTTTAGTAACTGTCATCTAACCTAAGCTGAAAGTTGCATATCTAACGTATGCAACTGTCGAATAATCTAACCTATAACTAGCTGCCATCTAACCTAAGTTGAGAGTTGCATATCTAACATATACAACTGTCGACTAATCAAAACTATAACTCAACTTTAGTAACTGTCATCTAGCCTAAGCTGAAAGTTGCATATCTAACGTATGCAACTGTCGACTAATCTAACCTATAACTTAACTTAACTAACTGTCATCTAACCTAAGTTGACAGTTGTATAGCTAACATATGCAACTGTCGACTTATCTAAATTATAACCCAACTTTACTAACTGCCATCTAACCTAAGTTAAGAGTTGCATATCTAACATATGCAACTCTTGACTAATCTAAGCTATAACCAAACTTTACTATATCACATATCTAGCATGTGCAACTGTGAACTAATCTAGCCTAACCCAACCTAACTAACTGCTATCTAGCCTAAGTTGAGAGTTGTATATCTAACACATGCAATTGTCAACTAATCTAAACTATAACCCAACTTTACTAACTGTCATCTAACCGAAGTTAAGAGTTGCATATCAAATGAATGCAACTGTCGACTAATCTAACCTACAACCCAACTTAACTAACTGTCATCTAACCTAAGTTGACCGTTGTATAGCTAACATATGCAACTGTCGACTTATCTAAACTATAACCCAACTTAACTAACTGTCATCTAACCTAAGTTAAGAGTTGCATATCTAACATATGCAACTCTTGACTAATCCAAGCTATAACCAAACTTTACTATATCGCATATCTAACATATGCAACTGTCAACTAATCTAGCCTATAACCCAACTTAACTAACTGCTATCTAACCTAAGTTGAGAGTTGTATATCTAACATATGCAACTGTCGAATAATCTTTTGACATGTCATCTCTTTTTGACGTATGTAATTCACACTTTTGACACATTCGAATGTCGAACGCCAATTTTGACACATTTGACATTCAAAAAATGTGAGGTGGTGAAGAATTTAAACATGGTTAGATCACTTTTTACATTTTAATTGATTTTTTTTGTGCATTTTATGTTACTTTCTATATTTTCCATCATTTTTGACATTATTGGACATAGACATAATACTACAATGACTTATGGTGTAAGTTGACAACACAACAAGTCGGCGTCAGCCGGCATTCGGACTATAATGACAGTTAACCTACAAGTAGATCGGCATTAGTGGCATTAGCACATATTTGAACTACATTTAGATAAGTCGGCGTTAATCGACAATTGAACTATAAAAACAGTTGCTACAATGACAGTTGACGTAAGTATTAACCGACATTTGAGCTATAGTGACAGTTGACGTAAGTTGGCGTGAGCTGATATTTAGTCCACAGGGTGATATCTAACCTTAACTCATTTGACAGAGTAATATCTAACCTAACCTCATTTGACAGAATAATATCTAACCTAACCTCATTCGACAGAGAAATATCTAACCTAACCTCATTTGACAGAGTATTATCTAACCTAACCTCATTTGACAGAGTAATATTTAACCTAACCTCATTTGACAGAGTAATATCTAACCTAACCTCATTTGACAGAGTAATATCTAACCTAACCTCATTTGACAGATTAATATCTCATTTGACAAAGTAATATCTAACCTAACCTCATTTGACAGAGTAATATCTAACCTAACCTCAATCGACAGAGTAATATCTAACCTAACCTCATTTGACAGATTAATATCTCATTTGACAAAGTAATATCTAACCTAACCTCATTTGACAGAGTAATATCTAACCTAACCTCAATCGACAGAGAAATATCTAATCTAACCTCATTTGACAGATTAATATCTCATTTGACAAAGTAATATCTAACCTAACCTCATTTGACAGAGTAATGTCTAACCTAACCTCATTTGATAGAGTAATATCTAACCTAACCTAATTTGACAGAGTAATATCTAACCTAACCTCATTTGACAGAGTAATATCTAACCTAACCTCATTTGACAGAGTAATATCTAACCTAACCTCATTTGACAGATTAATATCTCATTTGACAAAGTAATATCTAACCTAACCTAATTTGACAGAGTAATATTTAAACTAACCTCATTCAACAGAGAAATATCTAACATAACCTCATTTGACAGATTAATATCTCATTTTACAAAGTAATATCTAACCTAACCTCATTTGCCAGAGTAATATCTAAGCTAACCTCATTCGACAGAGTAATATCTAACCTAACCTTATTTGCCAGAGTAATATCTAACCTAACCTCATTTGACAGAGTAATATCTAACCTAACCTCATTTGCCAGAGTAATATCTAACCTAACCTCATTTGACAGAGTAATATCTAACCTAACTTCATTTGACAGAGTAATCTAACCTCATTTGACAAAGTAATATCTAACTCAACCTCATTTGACAAAGTAAAATCTAACCTAACTTCATTTGACAGAGTAATATCTAACGTAACCTCATTTGACAGAGAAATATCTAACCTAACCTCATTTGACGGAGTGACATCTAACCTAACCTCATTTGACAGAGTAATATCTAAGCTAACCTCATTCGACAGAGTAATATCTAACCTAACCTTATTTGCCAGAGTAATATCTAACCTAACCTCATTTGACAGAGTAATATCTAACCTAACCTCATTTGCCAGAGTAATATGTAACCTAACCTCATTTGACAGAGTAATATCTAACCTAACCTCATTTGACAGAGTAATCTAACCTCATTTGACAAAGTAATATCTAACTCAACCTCATTTGACAAAGTAAAATCTAACCTAACTTCATTTGACAGAGTAATATCTAACGTAACCTCATTTGACAGAGAAATATCTAACCTAAGCTCATTTGACGGAGTCACATCTAACGACATTTAACAGAATAATATCTAACCTAACCTCATTTGACAGAGTAATCCAACCTTATTTGACAGAGTAATATCTAACCTTACCTCAATTGACAGAGTAATATCTAATATCTATATCCGTGTTGTTTTTATTAAAGATAATGTAAATATTTTTCGAATTTCACTTTAAAACGGCGTTTTGAACGCGTGGCGCATGAAGTAAAATTTCGAGTTTAGAAAAGCCTGAAAATTTGGTTTGGCCGCTCCGCGCTTCGCGCTACGCGACCAAACCAAATTTTCAGGCTTTTCTAAACTCGAAATTTTACTTCATGCTTAGCCTGGGAGTGGAATACACTCGATAAAGATATTTTGTGTAATTCCATTGCGTTTTATTACAAACGTGATGAAATTAATCAACAACTTAATTTAAACATTATCAAACATTACGAACATGCCGGTACACATCGAATAAACACAAATTAAACTTACGTGTCGGTTTCTATTTACTTGAGTAGAGTTGGAGCCGAGTTTAATCGACTCACACGTTACAACAAATAAATTACACTCCCATTTTCTTCCCTCGACATTTAACTCTACAATCAACAAGTGATTGCCGATGTTTGTGGAATCGACCTCAATTCACCAAGAGAGATGAGTTCGTTTTCTGGAGGTTACGAAAACCGACCGACTAATTTATTTTCGACGGAAAGAGGGAATGTAAACATTCGTATCTTAATTTTGTTAAATTATATTGACAATACAACTCACAGCCTACTAAAACGAATTTTTAACCAATGAGATGCAAGGAAAGCCGTAGGCACATATCTAAGACTGCGATGGTAAAAAAATAAAACAGTTGTCTGTCATTCGAAACGTCAAAATGAACGAAAATCGCGCGGGTAAAGTTTCGTGCAATGAAATTAATACAGAAGTTAAAAGTGCTACGCCAAAAAAACACAGTAAGTTTCGTGCAATGAGATTAATAGAGAAGTGAGAAGTGCTATGCCAAATAACACCGACAGTTCCGTGCAGTGATATTAACAGAGAAGTGTAAAGTGCGACGCCAAATAACACCGTCAGTTTTGTGCAGTGATATTAATAGAGAAGTGAAAAGTGCGACGCCAAAAAACACCGTCAGTTTCGTGCAGTTATATTAATAAAGAAGTGAAAAGTGCTACGCCAAATAATACCGTCAGTTTCATGCAGTGATATTAATAGTGAAGTGAAAACTGCTGAGCCAATAAACAAAGAATCGCAGTGGTGGCAGTTTACGAACTTTTGTGCGGTTAAAAAATTCACAATCAATAGGGAAACAACAATATCGCAGCTGTCGGTAATGTTGAGGGACTCGCATTAATTTATTCGTTATATTCTCTCAGTAAGTATAACTCGTGTTATGATTAATTATCGATGATAATTTGTCGTTGAAACCAAAGCAGCATATTCAACTCGGTGTTGCGCACTCGTTGAATCTGCAGCTCGGTTTCAACTCCAAAATATCATCGATTAAATCATACCAATCGTTGATAATTGGATTAACTTATTATAAAGTATTTTCAAGTGACACAACAAATTAATTTGCAATTAACCAAACATTTTCCAATCCATCGAATCCCCACAATTATCACAAACCACGGGAAATATAAACACAAATAAATCTCCCAACTCTAATTCCCAAACATTATTCACTAACACAATCCATTGAATAACGTGCTTAACCCTAACAAAACACGGCTTTTCAACTAGACTCGGTCTCTAACTGCACCGCAAAATCCGTCCTGCAAACAATTCGAACTACGCTCCTTATTTTCCCAAATGATTAAATTAAGAAGGCCCCTAAGTTGTTCAATTATAGTGGAAAACTCGACCCAACCCCCCTGGGGGAGCGCGCAAACAGAGGCCCTTTCCCGTCGAAAATTGTAAGCAGTCTGTTTTAACGATCCTTCAACCTGTTGAACGTCGGGGTTTTCTCGGATGATTGTCTCTCTCGGCGGGGCTTTTTTTTGTCTGGATTTGCATTTATGCGAGCGCCGTTGATTCCAATTATGCGAATACCATTTGTAGGTTGTCTTATATTCCTCGGAGGAGGAGATGACGGACAGTTTATTTCGAAAGAAATTGCACAATTAAATTAAAAGTTTGTTATGTTCAATGATAATCATTTCAATTTCAAGAAATACAAATTTAGTCCATGCGTTTTTTCATGTTTGAAAATATGTAACTTTTATTAATTTTAGGAGGGATTTGCATGTTGGTGTTCAATGATAATCACTTTAACTTCAGAAAATACAGAGTTAAAGTTAGTCCGTGCGTTTTCTCACGTTTCAAAATGTATAATTTTTATTAATTTTAGAAGGGATTTGAATGTTAGTGTTGGGGGGTAAATTAATTTTAGTGGACTGTATTTTTATTTTTAATCAGAAGTGCCGGCATCGGGGGCGCACAAAGGTTGACGTATCTAATACTGCCACTTACCTTTAGTCCATTCGCACCGCTAACTTCCGATTCGAACGATGTAGGTGGTTTTCTGAACACATTAACTACATTCACAGAACAATTACAATTTTCAACAATTCTTTTGCGACACACGCACTCGCCATGCCACCCGAACGACTCTTCTTCTCCGCCGATTTCGGTGGTGCAAGTGACAGTATTTTGACGATAGATACAAACCCCCTAGATGCAAAGCAGTTTTCTAATTCACGACTGAACAGTTAGTGTTCAATGATAATCACTTTAACTTCAGAAAATACAAAGTTAAAGTTAGTCCGTGCGTTTTCTCACGTTTCAAAATGTGTTACTTTTATTAATTTTACAAGGGATTTGAATGTTTGTGATCGATTGGGGTAAAACCAGGAAATCGTAATCAATGAATCAGTTACATTTTAAAATAACTCTGAGTGTGCCCACTAAAAACGGAATGCACCTTTGATTCAACGTTTTAAATATCAGGTGTTCAGTTAAAAACCCGATTGAGTTGGCTATGAAATTTTTGAAACATTGTGTTGTACTCGAATTTGTCAGTCGCTCCTGTCAATGTTAATTTAACCCAGTGTTTTTATTTTATTTGGTATTTTAATACCCACTCACACGAAAGAAGAAGAAACAACACAACAGCTGTAAGAACAAGAACAATTAATGAGCTACTGATTAACACAAGCTGACATTTATATCAGGTATGACAAAACGTAAATTAAGCTGCGACTTTAATTTTTCGTTCCATTTTCTTTCTATCAAAAAAAAACTAACGCCTTCTCGATCCAATTTTTAAATAAACACCTGACAATTTATTTTCGATATAATTTAACAAAATTAAGATCTGAATGTTTACTTTCCCTCTTACCGTCGAAAATAAATTAGTCGGTTGGTCTTCGTGGCCTCCAGAAAACGAGCTCATCTCTCTCGGTGAATTGAGGTCGATTCCGCAACCATCGGCAATCACTTGTTGATTGTAGAGTTAAATGTCTAGGGAAGAAAATGGGAGTGCAATTTATTTGTAGTAACGTGTGAGTGGCCCGTATCGATTAAACTCGGCTCCAACTCTACTCAAGTAAATAGAAACCAACTCGTAAGTTTAATTTGTATTTATTTGATGTGTGTAGACATGTTTCTAATGTTTGATAATGTTTAAATTAAGTCGTTGATTAATTTCATCACATTAACTTGAAGTTTGTAATGAAACGCAATGGGATTATATAAAATAAATTTTAATTTAAATTTTATGAATTTGTCATTTTAATTTACCCGTTATAAAAATGATTAGAACGTTTAATGGTTTAAATAATAGAGTAGATATTTTCGTAGATACCAAAAAATCCCTCATCAAAATAAAGTCAGACTTATCGGTACCATTGACACTTGTAAGGCTTTAGGCGGTAAGTTTTTTTTTTTCTATTCTTTCCTTTGTTCTTTTATATAACATAGTTGCACATTTTATATATCTTCTAAAACTAGGTAGCATAGTATTATATAATATTAAATTCGGTAAATACTTTGTTCACTGCTCTCTTGATGAAACGAAATTGTAATATTAGGTAAATTAAAACACTTGTTTGGTTTCATATTTGTATATTCAGTTTCCTAACACGTGTTTCGGTCAATAACGACCATTCTCAAAGGGATTACAAGAATTAAATTCCCTGTGATTGGATACTTGTATTTATCTGTTGGGAAAATAAAGAATAATAATGACTACAAGTCAGTTGGTTGATTGTCTTTTAACTATGGTATATAAGATGTTGTCTGATTATGTCTCTATGGACTGTATTTCGACTATTCTAGTATTATGACGGTATTGGATATCTGTTAAAAATAATTGTATATTCCACTTCTCTTACAATTCTGTAACTCTATTTATTTCAACTTGTAACAAAACCACCATTAAAAATCCAATATCTCGTCTTTCCAATAAGGAAAGTACACCTCTGAAAAAGGGATTCAATCAGCTGAAACAATGGGGAACATTATTAATGTACCTGTAATCCCCGAGAAAATAATGGAAATTTATAAATGAAAATGAATGCTCTGTTTCGAAACAAATCGCCGTTGTTTATACAAAGAGATGAATATTAACAGTTGCAATTGTACAGATGAAAATGAAAAAGATGTATATTCGGTTTTTTTTTTTTTATTGGCCAACCAGATCTAGTGTTTTTTTTTTTATATAATGTTGGGTATTTGGTTGGATACTCTGGATGTAATTCTGACTTTTGTTTTTAAAGTAAATTTAAGATTATGTTTTCCTCATGATTGCCATATAATAATAATAATAATAATAATAATAATTTTGTTTTTATTACCCAACGGAAGAATTCAATACAAGGTAAAATAAATACAATAATAAAATAGTAAACAAAATAAATTAAATTAAATTAAATGAATAGATTAATGTAGTTGTATGAGTTACGTGAAGGTGTTAAGTCACTTAATTAAACACAGTTACTATCCTTTCTTCACTTTTATTTTTCTTGCTAGATGTACATTTCGGGTACTAAGTACCCATTATCAATAGCTAACAGTTAGTTATTGATAATGGGTACTTAGTACCCGAAATGTACATCTAGCAAGAAAAATAAAAGTGAAGAAAGGAATATAACTGTGTTTAATTAAGTAAATGAATAGAACAAAAAAGTTCCATATAAAAATTAATACTAAACAATATAATATGCTTAATTACCCTTAATTAGTGTAGATATGGATATAATAGAGTATTATGCTAATAAAGGTCTTTTTTTTAATACCCGATGATGAGGAATAATTACGTGGCAGAACCATTTTATAAGAGGGCCGGATCCCAAATTAATCTATGGAAACGCCCACTAGCGCTCCCGGTGGCCAGCTGGATGAACTAATAGCACGGAACACAACCGGATAATACTTTAAAGTGAGGTTTAAATCCACGCTAATGGCGGGAGTTTGAAATCCTTACTGTAATCCGACAGGAGGGGTCCCGTCATAGCACCTAAACAGGAGGCGGCAGGGGCAGACCTGAGTCTTCGGACGATGGATGTTTGAAGGGGACGATTGTCCAAGTCGGAGCTGTAGACCTTCTTGAGGTAGCCTCTGTGTCCTTATCTTGGATAGGGCTAACTTACACACGGCGGGATTGACTCAGCCCTGGTGCTTGTCGCCGCTAAATGAGGAGTCAGGGGTGGGCTTTGAAAAGCCCAGGGGTGCCTACTCGCCCCTCCGGTCCACACGTGGGTTGGTCTCCGGCGGGCAGTGGTTTGCAGATATGGCGGTGATCCACCGGTCCTTAGACGGACGCTCGAAAGGTATACACCGAAAGGTAGAAACCTGAGCACATCAAGTCTGTAATCCGACAGGATTTAGTTTGACTTATTAATCTTGATGAAAAAATAAGGCATTTAGATTTATTAGACCTTAGACCTGTTACGATATAAGAAATGTTAACTTTATTTTATGTTATTATTTGTATGTGATATTGAAATTATTCTAAAATAATAATCAGAATTATGCATATATTAATATTTTGCCTTTTAAACTTGCCCGTACTAAATTAATAAATTAATAAGAAAATAAAATGCTAATGAAAAAGCAAACAAAGATAAAACAAAAGTGAATGTGGGAGTAGAGAGTAAACCGAGTGAATAAATTTACTTAATGAGTGTGCACGGCAGCCGGCAGGGATAATTCACAAATTTTATTAAATTATTTTAACCAGCTAAAGCACTCGAATTTAAAATTAATTACGTAATTATAACCAATTATCTATACATAATTTTACTTATTACGAAAAGTTATTTCTATTATACATACTATCATATGTTCAATAAAAAAATAAACCTCTAGAGCAGTGTTGCCAACCCTACCGATTTTTCGGTAGATCTACTGATTTTTAGGTGATTATACCGATCTACCGATTTGCTTCTAAATTCTACCGAATTCTTTATTTTTTTCGATTTTGTAGTATTCTGTATTTATTTTTGAAATATAGTTCATAAGAGGCCAGTGAATCCCCTTATGTATTGATATAGAGTGCGGGGAATTACTTAAAATGGTCTTTTCGCAGACGGGGAATTATTTCCCTCGAAAAATCGTAGTCCGGTCAGTCCGATGTTGAACTTGTGCTAAGTTTCGCTTAGAAAGTGTACTTTGTAATTTAACATGAGTGATTTAAGTAATAATGGTGAAGGTTCAAGTGCTCGAGTCATTAAGAAAAAGAAGTATTTACAATTTTATAAAAACGAATGGGAAAAGATACCTGAGTATAAAGAATGGCTAACAAATAGCAGAAAAGGCGTACAGTATGCAACATGTAAATCATGTGACAAAGATATTAATATAACAAGCGGTAAAAATGCATTGTTTAAACATAATATTTCAACAACGCATCAGGCAAAAGTGAAAAGTATGTTAAAGCAATCTACATTGACGGCTTTTACCACTACAGGTTCATCGAAAGCAAAATGTGACGAGGATATTAAAAAAGGTATATTACAATGTCGGTTCATTTTTATAAACAATTGTTAGTTTGTAACGTAGTCTCATTATCATTCATTATTATTAAGATTTGTTATTACTTACCTATTATTATTAACACTCTGTAAAAAATCGATTTTCGTAATTTGAAAATGTATTTGCCAACCTTAAATAATATCAATAAGCGAGTGCGTAAAAGACGCGATCAATTGCAGTTTAAGGGAGATTTATACCGAAATGTCAAAATAATGATGAAATAAATATTACGCAGTGATAAATATTAATTGATGAATTATTATTTAAAAATAAATAAGTAGTTAAAAAGACGTGCCACTATTGGCCATCAGGTTACAAACGCAATTGATCGCGTATTTTACGCATATTGAGTATTATAAAAAATATTGTATTCTTTTCCACAGCCGACATGCGACACAGGCATGTTGCGTATAAATCAGTCAAAAATCTCTTTTTAAATAAAAGAAAAGAATGTGTGTGAAGCTGGCAATATTTACAGCAATAACCCGGCGCATCCACCATCCACCCAAAAAATATTATAAAATCAAAAATATTTATTTTAACATATTTCTCGACTATAATCTTAAATTTATTTGTTTACGTATCGTTTCTAATATCGTTGCTGTAAATAATAAAGAAATAAAATTTCAAATTGATTGAAATTATTAGGAACAACTGGTCATCCGTGTCAGGAAATTAATTATTTAAACATATTTCCAGATACCCGACATGCATTTTTTTTGTAGTTTTAAGTAACTAATAGTGCTATTGTTAGAATACAATAACAATTTTTACTATAGGGAATGTATCTTCCGATGATTTTTGAACATTAGTGAATGCATTGAAAAGTCAGTCATTCGCGATGAGAAATAAATTGTTTAAACAAATTTCAAGGTAGCCGACATAAATTTTGTTTATTATTTTGAGTCACTAATAGTGTTATTGTTGAAATACAATAACAATTTTTAATATGGGGAATGTATCTTTCGTCGATTTTTAAACATTAGTGAATGCATTGGAAAGTCAGTCATTCGCGATGAGAAATAAATTGTTTAAACAAATTTCAAGGTAGCCGACATAAATTTTGTTTATTATTTTGAGTCACTAATAGTGTTATTGTTGAAATACAATAACAATTTTTAATATGGGGAATGTATCTTTCGTCGATTTTTAAACATTAGTGAATGCATTGGAAAGTCAGTCATTCGCGATGAGAAATAAATTGTTTAAACAAATTTCAAGGTAGCCGACATAAATTTTGTTTATTATTTTGAGTCACTAATAGTGTTATTGTTGAAATACAATAACAATTTTCAATATGAGGAATGTATCTTTCGTCGATTTTCAAACATTAGTGAATGCATTGGAAAGTCAGTCATTCGCGATGAGAAATAAATTGTTTAAACAAATTTCAAGGTAGCCGACATAAATTTTGTTTATTATTATGAGTCACTAATAGTGTTATTGTTGAAATACAATAACAATTTTCAATATGGGGAATGTATCTTTCGTCGATTTTTAAACATTAGTGAATGCATTGGGAAGTCAGTCATCCGCGATGAGAAATAAATTGTTTAAACATATTTCAAGGTGGCCGACATAAATTTTGTTTAATATTTAGAGTAACTAATAGTGTTATTGTTAAAATACAATAACAACTTTTAATATGGGGAATGTATCTTTCGTCGATTTTTAAACATTAGTGAATGCATTGGGAAGTCAGTCATCCGCGATGAGAAATAAATTGTTTAAACATATTTCAAGGTGGCCGACATAAATTTTGTTTAATATTTAGAGTAACTAATAGTGTTATTGTTAAAATACAATAACAACTTTTAATATGGGGAATGTATCTTTCGTCGATTTTTAAACATTAGTGAATGCATTGGGGAGTCAGTCATTCGCGATGAGAAATAAATTGTTTAAACAAATTTTAAGGTGGCCGACATAAATTTTGTTTAATATTTAGAGTAACTAATAGTGTTATTGTTAAAATACAATAACAACTTTTAATATGGGGAATGTATCTTTCGTCGATTTTTAAACATTAGTGAATGCATTGGGGAGTCAGTCATTCGCGATGAGAAATAAATTGTTTAAACATATTTCAAGGTGGCCGACATAAATTTTGTTTAATATTTAGAGTAACTAATAGTGTTATTGTTAAAATACAATAACAACTTTTAATATGGGGAATGTATCTTTCGTCGATTTTTAAACATTAGTGAATGCATTGGGAAGTCAGTCATTCGCGATGAGAAATAAATTGTTTAAACATATTTCAAGGTGGCCGACATAAATTTTGTTTATTATTTTGAGTAACTAATGTTGTTATTGTTAAAATACAATAACAATTTTTAATATGGGGAATGTATCTTTCATCGATTTTTAAACATTAGTGAATGCATTGGGAAGTCAGTCATTCGCGATGAGAAATAAATTGTTTAAACAAATTTTAAGGTGGCCGACATAAATTTTGTTTAATATTTTAAGTAACTAATAGTATTATTGTGAAGATACAATAACAATTTTCAATATGGGAAATGTATCTTTCGTCGATTTTTAAACATTAGTGAATGCATTGGGAAGTCAGTAATTCGCGATGAGATATAAATTGTTTAAACATATTTTTAAGTATCCGACATAAATTTTGTTTATTATTTTAAGTACCTTATAGTGTTATTTGTAAAATACAATACCAATTTTTAATATGCGGAATGTATCTTTCGTCGATTTTTAAAGATTAGTGAATTCATTGGGAAATCAGTCATTCGCGATGAGAAATTAATTGTTTAAACATATTTCAAGGTGGCTGACATAAGTTTTGTTTATTGTTTTAGGTAACTAATAGTGTTATTGTTAAAATACAATAACAATTTTCAATATGGGGAATGTATCTTTCGACGATTTTTGAACATTAGTGAATGCATTGGGAAGTCAAACATTCGCGATTACAAATTAATTGTTTAAACATATTTCAAGGCAGCAGCCATCCATTATGCATGTGGGGTATCTGGAAATATGTTTAAATAATTAATTTCCTGATACGGATGACCAGTTGTTCCTAATAATTTCAATCAATTTAAAATTTTATTTCTGTATTATTTACAGCAACGATATTAGAAACGATACGTAAAAAAATAAATTCAAGATTATAGTCGAGAAATATGTTAAAATAATTATTTTTGATTTAATAATATTTTTTGGGTGGATGGTGGATGCGCCGGGTTATTGCTGTAAATATTGCCAGCTTCACACACATAAGAAAAGATTCGTTCCTTACTTCACATTTTATAGGCTGTTTGATATCGGCAATTGTTTATTAAAAATAATAGACTAGACTAAATTAATTGTTAATGTGGTTACTATTTCTAGGAGAAATACGTTTAGCAGCATTTGGTGCAGAACACAATTTGTCATTTGTTGTTATGGATCATCTAGTCAAAGTAATTGCTGCTGTTTGCCACGATTCTAATATTGCTAAAGATTTAGCTTGCGGAAGAACAAAAACTACTGCAATAGTCAAACATGTTCTAGGAAAAGAAGCCCTGGATTCACTTTGTGAACATCTTCGCCACAATAATTTTTCCTTAATAGTAGATGAATCTACGGACAGAAGTACAACAAAGCACTTGTGTTTAACAGTAAGAACTGTTTTAAATGATAGTGTCTCTGACATGTTTTTGGGTTTAATTAAACTTTCTGGGGCTGATGCCACTACACTGTACAGTAAGATTGTAACATTTTTTGAAAAGCATGAAATACCATATAAAAAGAATTTAATCGGTTTCGCTTCTGACGGTGCAAATGTAATGATGGGGGAACATCATTCGTTAATGTCGTTATTGAAAAACGATATTCCCTCATTATATGTAATGAAATGCATTTGTCACACATTTCATTTGTGTGCCTCGTATGCCTGTAGAAAAGTTCCAAAATTTTTGTAATGTCAAAGTGCACAAAATTTTACACCCATCCCAGACAAGGTGGTTATCTGTTCTATCAGTAGTATCAAGAATTTTGGAACAATATGATGCTCTGCAATTGTTTTTTACAAATGCAGTCAGTAGGAAAGATGTGTTAGCTGCAGAGAATATATTAACAAAATTAAATGATCCAGTTGCAAAATTATTCCTACAGTTTTTAGAATTCGTATTGCCTTTTTTTATTAATTTGAATAGAGAAATGCAGTCAAAAAGTCCAAAGTTACATCTTATTTATAGTAATATTTGTAAAATTTTAAAATCTATTTTTGACTGTTTTATTAAGAGAGATTATTTGCAAAATAGTTCAATTGAAAATATTGACTTTAAATTAATTATTTAAATATTGATGACATGTACTTTGGTGCTAACGTAATCCAAACAATTGCTAAAGAAGAGATTACTGATGAAAAAATAAGTTCTTTTAAATTAAGATGTTTGGAATTTTATGTAGAGAGTTGTAATCAAATAGTTCAACGTTTTCCACTAAAAAACAACCCACTAAAATTATTTAAGTTTCTTGATCCTGTGGTAGTTAAATCTGGTTCAGTCCATTCGATTTCAGACGTGGCCATATTATTTTCAAATTTAATAGATCACGCAAATTTACAAACATTGGACAGTGAGTGGCGATTGTTGAGAAATACTGATGAGATACATTCATTATCCAACGATATACAAACATTTTGGAATGACGTTCACAAATTTAAATTCGGTGATGAAACTTTAATGTTTAATTCATTAACAACTTATGTGTACAACTTATTATGTCTTCCACATTCATCAGCCAACGTAGAAAGAATTTTTTCATCTATAAATTTACTAAAAACGAAACAACGAAATAAACTGGAAACAGACACTATTGTAGGATTATTACATACTAAGCAATATATAGGTGACCAAGAATGCCATAATTTTAAAATTGAAAAAAAGTTAACATCACTTATGAATAAACATAATTTGTATGAAAATATTAATGAATCCCAAGACTGATAAATTGCCCCATTGGTTCCCTATGGATAGAAATTATTAGTAAATATTCATATTATTTATTATAAACTATTATTTTTTGTATAATTCTTTTTGTTCATTATTTATATAAGTATTAAGATTAGTTATATAAGAAATGTTTAAAAATTTTTGTTTAAAATTGTTCGCAAATGCATTTTATTTTTGTTGTATTATTTATAAAAATGTAATTTTAATAAATGTGTAAGTAACATTTAATAATTTCACATTTAATCCCTAAATAAAAACAAAATAAATTAAATAATATACAAAATTTAAAACTACCGATTTTTGTGCGTAATCTACCGAAAAATTACGGCGATATCTACCGATGAAGCCTTGCCGAGGTTGGCAACACTGCTCTAGAGTTCCATGGAAAATATTGTATGTTGGCAACTCTGAAATTATACATTAGAATTATTATATCTGACGTTTTATATGACAATTTCTAAAGCCTGTAGCCAACTTAAATTTTAAAATAGATTAAATCATGGCACTCTAGAGGTTTTTTTTATTGAACATACAATAGTATAATATACTGTGCGATTGTTTAAATTATTATTTAGAATAGGCGGCATTTTTTTTGTGCGGTTGCCCACTGCCATTTCTAAACTGATGGCTGGTTCTCTATTTATCCTGTGTTACCCAGGATATTCCTATTTCACTTCATCATATGCCAAACATGATATTTTCATTAAATATTACCCTCGCGCCCACATACATACAAACATGTATAAAAGAGTTCAAAGGAAATAGAATAATCTAGTTATGAATATAGACATATCCAGATCTATCTTTGAAGAAATAATATTAAATAAAATACGCGTTTCCTGCAGGAACATCAATACATGCGAAGAGCCCCAGCATGTCCAAAAATACACAAACTTCCAACCTTTAGTCCAAGCGGGTTTCAATTTTCACGCTCAAATAAGACCGCACTCTATATATAAAAAAATGTCGATACATAAATTTTCCTAACCCAACACTCCGTCGCCGACACAACGATAATATATTATTAAACATTATGTACTTACGTTATATGAAATATATTTACCGCGAAAAAGGTAGCAAATGATAACCTTTAACATACATTTTCATAATTCAATATTATGTACTTACGTAATATATAATATGAAAAGGTAGCGAATGATAGCAAAACATCCCGCCGTTGACATAAATTTTCATAAGGAACGTTATCCCTTCGGTGAAGATAATAATCGTAATCGTAAATTCGATTATAAGCCCGTGTGTACTTAAGCTTGTAAGATGTTCCTCACTCATTTAATCATATCTAATATTATATCCTTATATCCCTACTAAACCGCAATGAAACCGTTAAGGTTTAGTGGATTATTATCAAGCTCGAAAGCACGCCATATATTTTAACTATTCTTGGATTGGGTTTGTTAGATGATTTATTTAATTAAAATAATCTAGTCTAGACTTAAAATCGTTTATCTTACAATTAAGGCCGTAGCCAGGGAGACGGAATATGGGGGTTCAAACCCCAACCCCCGAAATTTCCAAAATGTTAATTTTTGGTAGGTAAAAGTGGCAAAAACAAATTCCAAAAAATTTACAAACACTCGTGGCAATGTTAGAAACAATGCGTGTTATTTAGTTTCTCAAGAAAGAAATATTTTATTTATATTGGCTCACTTTTAAAAATTACAGAAAATTAATAAACACCCGTTTCCTGCAGGAACATCAATACATGCGAAGAGCCCCAGCATGTCCAAAAATACACAAACTTCCAACCTTTAGTCCAGGCGTGTTTCAATTTTCACGCTCAAATAAGACCGCACTCTATATATAAAAAAATGTCGATACATACATTTTCCTAACTCAACACTCCGTCGCCGACACAACGATAATATAACTAACCTAACTTTACAAAGCGACATCTAACTTAACTTTACAAAACGACATCTAACCTAACTTCACAAAGTGAATATTCTAGATTTTTTTATCCTTATTAATATTTCATTTAAAAAAAAAACAACTCGAGAATTTCCGAAAGAATTTCCACTGATCCTCAAAATCCACATCCAATTCCTCTCAATTTATCCCCCGCTCAATCCCACCCCTCTTCCAGAAAATTATTAAAAAGAGAGAACCCGGTGCATATTTACACATCGCACTCGCCGGAATAAAAAATTAGGAGCAATCTACCACTCGAAACGAAGCCTTCCCCGGCAGGCCACAGCCAACCGGATTGTAATTATCGCACGTAATGAGGTGTAACCGCGCCAGATGTCGACCGCCTCTAATGTAAATAAATGTTGATTTGAATTAAATGAAACGCGGGTGAGATATTAAAAAAAAAACGAACGGAGATTACCTGATAGGTGTGTGGAATAAAAGAGGGAGCGATCGTTGATGAGTGATTATTTGTTGCAGACATGAAGACCCAAATGGTAGCTGTCAACGGCGTCTCCCTGGCCGTCCTGATTTTAGCAGGAATGCTCCTGATGGTCGCCACCTCTGTTTCTGCTGCACCGCACATTCCAAGGTACATATGTCATATTATATTTAGTCTTTTATCATAAATAAGACACTTAAACTTTGTTTGTATAACTGAGGTTTTTTTATTGTGACTATAGTTTCGACAACTTTAACTTGTCATTATCAGACTACAAGTGACTACAAAAAACCTCAGTTATACAAACAAAGTTTAAGTGTCTTATTTATGTTAATAATGATGTATAACGAAGTAGAAGCCTCAACAGTTAACAGTTAGTCTTTTATATTTTTCTTCCTAAAGACTATTGAACATACCTGCTACTTAAGCCTCGAATTATTGTAGGTTATTCTAAAATATCTGAAATTGCATTCACTAATATGGCTATAATTTGTCACGATTGAAAATCAAAGGTAGGATTAAGCAAACAGCCACAAATTATATAAAACGTAGACCACAAAGGCAGTAATGATTGAAATTACAGGAAATGCGTGTAATGGATCTCTCACTTGTATCGTATGTTCAATAAAAAAAACCTCTAGCTACACGCTTTGGGAATTGACATATAAAACGTCAGACATAATAATTTTAATATATAATTTCAGAGTTGCCAACCCACAATTTTGTCCATGGCACTCTAGAGGTTTTTTTTTATTGAACATACGATATTTATAAAAGAACCGTAACGACAAATAGCACCTTTGTATGTTACATGGGTAAAGATAATGTTTTCCAATAACTGAATATTCATTCGATTGGCGTAAAATAATTTTATTAATAAATAGGATTCAATAAGTTATAGTTGAATTAAAGAAATTAGAAATTAATCTTGGCACGAACTCCGGCTTCCCATTGAGGACGCTGATTTCCTCCTGGTCCACCGAAATGTCTGTCGTATTGACCATAGGCACCAACTGTCGCTTTACCGTCCCGAGACTTCAAGAAATTGTATTGGCCCGCTGCAGACAAATCGGTGCCCTGACCTCTGGTATTTGACCCACCAAGCGAAAATGTACTAGCTGTAAACAAAAATAAATATAAACATTCAAATATTAAAATCTGTAAAATATAAGAGGTATTAAAAGTGCGATTCTTTCTGCAATCTACAAATGATAGTTTGCACCCCAACTGAAATGTTTCTCTAAGAGCGGTAAAGGATATCGATACATAATTTTGCATGCCGCAGGTATGGAATTTTTCGTGCCTAATGCCCATTTGGTGTTCAAAAGTACCCTTAAATCAGGAGATTACACTTGAACATAAAGAGGGTTACATTTGAAAAGTGGTTTAAGACGAAATTAATTTGAAATTTGAATGATAAATCATTAATTATTTAAAACATTAAAAGTGCCGAGATTCTTTTCGCAATCTACAACAAGTTAGTCTTACAAAGACTATATCAAACACTCATTGAAACAACTACTTCCCGGGCTAATACCCCGACGGACATTGAATTATACAACAAGTGTTTGCTGTTACATACAGTAACCTACTGCAAATGTAACAATTTGGGTCAAATTATTTATACTCATTAATTATTTATTATGTGTACTAAAAGTTACCATTTAGTCAAAATTCTAGAATATAAGAATGTTATAAATTTGTAAAATAACCTAAACATGTCTCTTTCATCAATTTGCCATTGTGTAAGCAATTTGTAAATAAATCCATTTTGTTTTTAAAAAGTACTAATCACTGATTTAGGTAATCAATCAATCAACCAACTAATTTGTCTTGGTAATGCCCGTTTGCACCCAGGGCATTACTAAGACAAATTAGTTGGTCGTAGGTGGAAGGCTAAAAAAATAATCCTACTTTTGAAATTTCTTGAAATACAACTAAAAAATGACAATTTATGTAATTAACCCTTTCGGCCCTGATGGTGGCATTTGCCACCACTAAAATTTGGTAAACATACTGGGAATTTTTCTTTTAAGAGGGCCAATTTTGGCTGGTAGTGTGTTTCTGGGATACGAGATGGTGCAGAGATAGCAACATTGCTGAAAGTAGTTTTAACTAAATTTGAATATGTAAGCTCTGTGTTCTAGATACCCTATACTCTAGACTTTGAACAGTCGACCCAGACTCTAAAATCTGCACTTTGGACATCAAGCAGTCGACTCATGTAGATTCTAAACTGAAGTCTTTAGACAGCCTAGACTAGTCTGTGGACTCTAGTCTAGAAACTAGAGTCCAGTCTGTAGACTTCTCTATAGGTTCATAATGCCTGCCGAATTTTATCTCAACGAATAATAAAAATTATGACTGCGAAGCGCGTTGTTTGTTTGTTTATATAGCGCCGGGCGAATGAATGGGTATTAAATTTCAGTAGACAGGTAAACTGGGTAAATAAATATTAACGATTTTAATTTCAATCGACAAACATTTAACTGATTTTACTCTTGTCTTATTTCCAATACTTATTTTTATTATATAATTATGAATTACAATCATTATAAATATATATCTAAGAACTTCATGCCAGCACGCTACAAGTGTTCACTCACTTAGATGCTTTGAACTATTATTGTTACATCTGGATATTCATTACGTTGAGCAGAACACTGCTCAATATAAAAGAAGTATATTATAGAACGGATGTTAATTTGTTGAAAATATATGTACTCATGTTATGGAATAATAATAATAAAATAAATATAAACATGTATTAATGTGTATACAGGGTGTCTACGCTAAACCGTTCGTTAAAAGTTTATGGAGTTGCCGTTGCACTAAAAATTTGAATAAAATCCTTGTCATATGGTTGAATCAGTTCTCCTCATGTGAAATATTTTCAACTTTATATCACTTCCGGTTCTACCGGAAGTAGCACCAAGTTTGTTATTTTAAATAGAACACCCTATATATTAGTAATTTTTTAGATTCCTCGTTTAAATTGCAACATATTTTATTTGAAAATATGTACACTTATCTCTTATAGTTTTCAAGCAAGAAAAATATTTCTAAAATTCTGACCTCTAAAAGGCATCTTGAAATCTGTCTGTAACTTCTCTTAAGAATAAGATGAAAATATGATTTATATCTCAACTTGTACCTAGAGGATGCCTCTATGAGTAAAGTAATTAGAAACTGTCAATTTTAACAATTAGTCTTGAAATGTCAATATCGAAGTGCCCTCTTCAATATCCTGTAATTCATTTTTTTTTTTAAAGGAAGACCCATTTTTATCACATGGTACGCTTGAGGGGAAAATTACCTACAAAAAAGTATTTACAACTATATTCCTAAAGCAAGTAGTTCTCAAATTATTTCGAAAGATTCGTTATTTGTCGCATTTATGCAGGGAATAATGCGCACATAAGTCGCAATTGAATTTTAGTAGGCAAGTAGTATGCTTTTGTTTTGTACTCTAGGCAACCTAGACCATAGTCTCTAGACTCTAATTATCTAGACTCTAATAGTTAAGTTCTGTACTCCAGGCAGCCTAGACTAATTATCTAGACTTTAATCATTCTGTAGACAAGACTATAGTCTGTATACTCATCACTTGACTCTAATATCTCGAATAGAATCTCTAAGCGCTGTATTATAGATATCTTAAACTTTAGAGTTTTGACATTTGACCCAGACTCTAAGCTCGGCATTTTGAGCAGTCGACATGTATACTAAACTAAAGTTTCTAGACAGTCTAGACTAGTCTGTGGATTAGTTTGTATACTTTAATCTATGAACTCTAATCTGTGGACTCTGTAGACTCTAGTCTATGGACTCTATCTAGCCTGTAGACTGTATCTAATCTGAAGACTCTAGTCTGTGGGCTCTGTCTAGTCTGTGAACGCTAGACTGTGCACTCTATCTAGACTGTAGACTCTAGTCTGTGAACTCTATCTAGTCTGTATACCAGTCTGTGAATTCTATCTAGTCTGTTTGTTGACTCTAGTCTGTAAACTCTAGTCTGTGGAGTCTATCTAGTCTGTAAACTAGTCTTTGAACTCAATTTAGTCCATAAACTCTGACATGTGAACTCTATCTAGTCTGTAGACTCTAGTTTGTGGATTCTATCTAGTCTGTAGACTATCTAGTCTGTAGACTTATCTAGTCTGTAGACTGTAAACTCTATCTAGTCTGTGGACTTTGTCTAGTCTATAGACTAATTTGTGGTCTCTATCTAGTCCCTAGACTCTAATCTGTAGACTCTATTTGGTCTGTAGACACTATCTAGTCTGTATACTCTAGTCTGTAGACTCTATTTAGTCCTTAAACTCTAGTCTGTGGACTCTATCTAGTCTGTAGACTCTAGTCTGGGGTTTCTATTTAGTCTGTAGACTTTAGTCTATGGGTCTCTCTGAAACTGACAATGAAATACCCTCTGAAACAATAACAGAATTATTTAAAAATAAACTTCATCTGGATATAACAGGTGACTCTTGTGATGCTTATCGCATTGGTAAATCGGTAGTCGGTAAACCTCGACTAATGCTTGTGAAGTTCCTTAAATCAGATTTCAAAACCTTAGTACTGAAAAATGCAAAACTTCTAAAGGACACCGGCATTTATATTAATAAAGATATGTCTCCGGAAGATCGTTCAATCAATCAAGTCTTAAGAAAAAACAAGAAAGTGGCTTTAAACATGGGTCTATCCGCTTCCATCGTGGGAAATAAATTGAAAATAGGGAATTCATTTTTCAACGTAAATGATTTAATCGACTCTTCTACAATTCCGAATCTTTGCGCTGATGGAAAAGCGAATGTTGACCCGGTTCCTTCATATCAAGTCGCCAGCCGTTCCAATGAGTCTACGTTTCTAGACAATAACAACCATCGATACAGGACCAGACAAACCGCTAAGGATATCAATTCGACTACAACGAAGCCATTTCCCAAATAATTTTTATGATGTCAGTATATATTACCAAAATTCTCGCGGTTTAAATTCAAAATGTAATAATGTGTATTGCTACAGTGCCGTTAGTAATTTCTCTATCATAGCTTTTTCGGAAACTTGGCTCTCCGATAATGTTTCTAGCAGTGAACTGTTCGATAAAAATTTTATAGTGTACCGCAAAGACAGGAACTTTGACTTAACTAATAAAAGTAGAGGTGGAGGAGTATTGATTGCGGTGCAATCCTCACTTCAATCTTCTGAAATATTATTTGACTCCAGTAACTTATCTCGCCTCTGTATAGATTTAGTAATTGTTAAAGTAGTTATTGCAAGAACTGTAGTGTTCCTTATTAATGTGTATTTCAGACCACCAATTAGCCTTGACCAATTAACGCAGTTTGCTAACTTGTTAGATAGCTTCCCATTTCTACTAGACAATGCAACTATTTTGTTTGGTGATTTTAATTTAAATGATTACGTAATCAATTCTGAACTTAGCTCTTGCTCGAAAACCCTTAAAAATTGTGTAGAGTTTTTTGGCCTTGATCAATATAATTCTGTCTACAACCACCACCACAGGATCCTTGATCTGGTATTTAGTAATTTAACGTGTTCTGTAAATCACATGATGGATCCTATTGTAGTTCAAGACATTCACCATCCCGCTCTTACTATCGATTGTACCGTAAAAATGCCTAATTTAATTGATTCATTCGCACAAAACTTAAATTTTAAATCGTTTAATTTCAAAAAGGCCAATTTCGTAAGATTATATGAATTAATTTCAAACATTGATTGGAATGATGTTATGTCTTGTACCAATATCAACAATGCTTGTATGCGTTTTTATGAAAAACTGCACTCTATATTTAAGGTCTGTGTTCCCTTCACTCGTAAACCATCAAATAAATATCCCATATGGTTCTCTTCTAATCTAAGAAATAAAATTAAAGAGAAGAAAAAATACTTCAAATTGACAAAAAAATATCCACTATCTCAATTCTTCAGACTTCTCAACGTTTGTTAAAGATTGCGAGAATTCTGTTCGTAAAACGCCGAAAAAATTCTGGAGCTATATTAATACAATGAAAAATAATTATGCAATACCACAGACTATGAGCTATGAAGGCCGTGATATAATATCAGCCCAAGATATTGTAAATAGTTTTGCGGCAAATTTTTCTAAATCTTTTGAGTCAGCTACTGCTACGTCTCCCACTTGAACAAAGTCAATACATAATAATTCTATACACATAATAGGGTTTGATCAACCTGATATTGAAGATGCACTTAGCAAATTGGGTAATAAATTGTGCTCTGGGCCAGATAATCTTCCTGCACTCATATTAAAAGATTGTCGTTACGTATTATCAGAACCATTGAAGCATATATTTAACTTATGCTTAAAACAAAGTATTTTTCCAGATATGTGGAAAAGGACTCGCATAATTCCAATTTATAAGTCGGGCGATAGAAACTTGATTATCAACTATAGGCCTATAGCAATCATTTCCAACTTATCAAAGTGCTTTGAATTTGTTTTGCGTGATCGAATAAGCGCATTTGTTAACTTGAATCTGGCTGATAATCAACACGGCTTTAGACCAAAGCGATCAACGCTTAGTAATCTGATGCTCTACACGCAGCAGTTAACAAACTCCATCGATCGCCAGGTTCAGGTTGATGTCGTGTTTACTGACATCTCTAAGGCCTTTGACAGGTTGGATCATAACATCTTGTTGTCCAAACTGTATAATTTTGGGTTTTCGCTAGCCCTCTGCAATTTATTAAAAAGCTACCTGCTTGAAAGACCGCTATTTGTAGAATATATGGGCTATAAATCTAACTTATTTTTGGCAACATCAGGTGTTCCTCAGGGATCAGTCTTAGGTCCATTGCTTTTTAACTGCTTCATAAACGATATTGTTGAGAACTTAGATGTTGATTGCTTATTATTCGCGGATGATATGAAATTTTTTAAACCAATTAATTCTATTACCGACTGTCTGTCCTTGCAACACAATATTGATATTATCCATTCTTGGTGCAGTTCCAATAATTTATTACTTAATACGAATAAGTGTAAAGTGATGTCCTTTTCACGAAATAAATCTTCCATAACACACAATTATAATATAAATGGCGTCCAACTATCGAGTGTGAACCACTTTAAAGATCTAGGTATTTTTTTGATGCGAGCCTTACATTCAATTTTCACATAGAAAGCATAGTCACTTCGGCCAATCGTTTCTTAGGATTTATTTTTCGCAATTCCAAATTATTTGAAGGTTGTGATGCTATACTATCGTTATACTATGCGTACGTTCGATCTCGGCTCGAATATGGTTGTTGTGTTTGGAATCCATGTTATGCTAAATATTCTAATTTAATAGAATCTATTCAAAAACGCCTAGTTAAGTATTTATATTTTAAGAAGTCAGGACTCTATCCAGACTACACTATAAGCTATGAATCGCTACTTCAAGCTTTTGGACTACAATCTTTGGAACGTCGACGTAAAGCACATCTTATAACTGCGCTTTACAAATTATTAAATAATTCAATTGATTGTCCAGAGATTGTTGCTCAGATTAAATTTCACGTTCCCCATGGCTTAAGACACAACAGATTTTTTCAACTTTCAATTCCCAAAACAAATGTTATGATTAGATCACCTATATTTTCAATGTGTGATGTGTACAATAAATTACTATCATTAGATCCTGCTCTTGACATTTTCAATATGATTAATTCAAAAATATGTTTTAACTATATATTAGAATTAATGCACGGCTCATAATTATCTTTTATGTATTCATTGTTTTATGTTTTATATTTAGTTATATTAGTTTAAGTGATGTACAATCTTATATAGGAAATGTAATTTCCGTGATTGTATAAATAAATAAATAAATAAATAAATAAATAAATAATATGCAGACTTATTTCTAGACTCTGATACCTAGACACTAATATGTAAGCTCTGTGTTCTAGATACCCTATACTCTAAACTTTGAACAGTCGACCCAGACTCTAAAATCTGCACTTTGGACATCAAGCAGTCGACTTATGTAGATTCTAAACTGAAGTCTTTAGACAGCCTAGACTAGTCTGTGGACTCTAGTCTAGAAACTAGAGTCCAGTCTGTAGACTAGGCTGTAGATTCTAGTCTGTAGTGCAGTCGACTTATGTAGACTCTAAACTATAGTCATTTGACAACCTAGACTCTAGTCTGTAGACTCTACTTTGTAGACTAGGCTGTAGATTCTAGTTTATAGTGCAGTCGACTTATCTATACTCTAAACTGAAGTCTTTAGACAGCCAGACTCTGGTCTGTTGACTGCAATCTATAGACTCAATTATGTAGACTCTTGCCTGTAGACCTTAATTTGGAGACTAGGCTGTAGATTCTAGTGTGTAATGCAGTCGATGCATGTAAATTTTAAACTAGAGCTTTCATGTTGTTGATTTCTCTAAAACTTTGTACTAATTCTTTTTATTATTTGTCATTTCGCAATACAATCGCGAAAAAACAAAAGCATACTACTCGCCTACTAAAATTAAATTGCGACTTATGCGCGCATTATTCCCTGCATAAATGCGACGATAAACGAATTTTCGAAATAATTCGAAAACTACTTGCTTTAGGAGTATAGTTTTATAATACTTTTTTGTAGAAAATGTTAACCCCAATCGTACCATGTGATAAAAAAATGGGTCATTGCATTTAAAAAAATGGTGATGTGTCCATCATAGTACTTTCCCCCGTAAATTGCGTATTAAATCACTTTTAAAATATTTGTAGCATTATTATTTTCAAAATGTCTTCAACTTTTTGATAACTACAACTTTTATTTGAAACATTTTTCAATTGGATTAACACATACTGACCCAAACCAATGACTAGATAAAAAACACTATTTATTGAATATCTCAAAAACTAAGAGTGCTATGACAAAACGTGAAAATACAAAAAATCTTTAATATTTTATTACCTACAACTTTTATTTGAAACATTTTTTAATTGTATCAACACACACACTGACACAAATCAATGACTAGATAAAATACACTATTTATTAAATATCTCAAAAACTAAGAGTGCTATGACAAAAAGTCAATCTACAAAAAATCTTTAGTTTTTCATTTCCTATAACTTTTATTTGAAACATTTTTCAATTGGATCAACACATACTGACACAAACCAATGACTAGATAAAAAACACTATTTATTGAATATCTCCAAAACTAAGAGTGCTATGACAAAAAATGAATCTACAAAAAATCTTTAGTTTTTCATTTCCTACAACTTTTATTTGAAATATTTTCCAATTGTATCAACACACACACTGACACAAATCAATGACTAGATTAAAAACACTATTTATTAAATATCTCAAAAACTAAGAGTGCTATGACAAAAAGTGAGTCAACAAAAAATCTTTAGTTTTTTATTTCCTACAACTTTTATTTGAAACATTTTTCAATTGTATCGACACATACACTGTCACACATCAATAACTAGATAAAACAAACAACTTTTAAAATATCTCAAAAACTAAGAGTGCTATGACAAAAAGTAAATAAACAATATATCTTCATTTTATTATTATCTACAACTTTTATTTGAAAGAATTTTTTGTTTGATGAACATATAATAAAAAAATCAGAAAAAACTGAAAAACGCTACGAGTAAAGTACCACTTCCGGTTTTCCGATTTTCACCAAAAGCTTTTCATCTTTCGATTGTGACAAAAAGCTTAAGTTTTAAGTTTTATCTCGATATCTTTAGCGGTTTTTGCGGTACAGCGCACACAGGCACACACACAGACAGACAGACAGACAGACAGACATTTTTCAAAAATGGTCTTATTCGACTCAGGGGACCTCAAAACGGATATTTCCGCTAAAATTTTTGATTTGAAAATTTTCACGAAAACAATACTTTCCCTTTGTATTACATACGGGGGAAAGTAAAAATTGAATTACTAGATATTAAAGAGGGCACTTAGATATTGACATTTTAAGAACACCTATTGTCATAATTGACAGTTTCCAATTAATCTACTCATAGAGGCATCCTCCGGGTACAAGTAGAAATATAAATCATATTTTTATCTTATCCTTAAGAGAAGTTACAGATTTCAAGATGCCTTTTAGAGGTCAGAATTTTAGAATTTTTTTTTTTTTCTTGAAAACTATAAGAGATAAGTGTACATATGTTCGAATAAAATATGTTGCAATTTAAACGAGGAACCCAAAAAATTACTAATATATAGGGTGTTCTATTTAAAATAACAAACTTGGTGCTACTTCCGGTGGAACCGGAAGTGATATAAAGTTGAAAATATTTCACATGAAGAGAACTGATTCAACCGTATGACAAGGATTTTTTTTTAATTTTTAGTGCAACGGCAACCCCATAAACATTTAACGAACGCTTTAGCGTAGACACCCTGTATATGTTGGAAATTTTCAGATATTCGTTTTCTTTCACGATATGTAAACTTAAAAGAAAAACTCCCTGTATAATACATACATGATGGTTTGTGAGCATAATCAACTTTGCCTCCTGTGGTTAAAGGACCCTTCGGAGCAAATTGGCGTTCGGCGAAAACGGTTCCATCAAGTCGGTGCTTATCATTATTTAATATTGTTTGCTTGTGGGAAATAAATGCCCCATTGGATCCAACACCATAATCAGTTTGTCTGAAAAAATTAACACACACACACAGTTATAACGAGATGATTTAACTTGCTATCAATTTACAGTTATCTCAAGGGATTCTAGTTAAATATCGTATAAAACTTCTTCTGTCTTATTCGTATGTGTAGTATAGTTACGATAAAACAATAAATATCAAATTTATTAGTATATTAAAGTATAAGTGGATATTTAGGTCTTTAAAGCACGCACGATTTTGCAAGCACGACGGCGCCAGCCGGAGTGCTTGCAATAGAGTAAGTGCTTTAAAGACCAGATATCCACGCATACTTTACGCTATTTTTTTTTATTGATGCATTTAAAGACCATAAATTGGCCCGAAATTTCGAGCATGTTTAAGATGACGGAATCAATGTACCTTTGGTTGTCAAGGTGTGAAATAAACAAATTATCAATTTCTCATCAGTTTGTCATTACCCTTTGAAAATGCAATCAAAGATTGATTGCTTGAGCGCTAAAGCTGAGAATCGGTTGATTCCGCAAAAGTCGGAAGTAGCCTACAAAAAAGAGTACAACCGTTTGATTAAATGGATGGAAGAATGGCAAGTTGCCAGTGTAACAGAACAAGTTATGCTTGCGTACTTACAGGAATTGTCAGAGAAGTACAAGTCGTCCACAATGTGGGCCATACATTCCAAATTACAATGTATGTTACGATTACAACAGGGAGTGGATATCAAATCATTTGGAAAAGTGCAAGCATTTATGAAGGCGATTAGTAAGAATTGTAACGCAAAAAAGTCCTATGCCTTTAGAGAGGAAGATTTAAGAAAGTTTTTTGAAGATGCTTCAGATATAACGTATTTGTTTTTGAAAGTTGTTGCCATTTTTGGAATGTTTGGTTCTTGTCGCAGATGCGAATTGTGCGATATGCGTTTATCCGACATTAAGGAAGAGGGTAATACCTTACTTATTCTCATACGTCCGTCTAAGACAGAAAAGGCTCGGCGTTTTACTGTCGCTGACAGTAATGGTATACCCTACGTTGGGTTTATTAAGAAATATTTGTTGTTGCGTCCTCAAAATGTGAGTACTGACCGTGTTTTCTTACGCTTTGATAAGGGAAAGTGTACTAAACAAGTAGTGGGTATTAATACTTTTGGTTTATGCCCATTTCAAATTGCACTTTTCCTTAACTTAGACGAACCAAAGAAGTACACAGGACATGCGTTCCGGCGTACTTCTGCAACTATTATGGCCAACGGTGGGATGACTATAGATCAAATACAGCGGCAAGTTGGTTGGAAATCGGCATCGGTGGCTACTGGATATGTCGAAGAGTCCATCAACAATAAAAACAGGGTTTCCAATATTATATCAAATGCTATTAGCGGAAATACGAATGCATGCACATCTGGAAGTAAATCAGTTACCAATGTTCATGTGAGCAATGTTGATTCCGAGTTAAAGCACGGAAATATTAATTTTTCAAATAATACAGATTGTATATTCAATATTTATTATATAATATAATAAAATGAACGAGTTTTTAAAGTTTAATAGATAGTGACATTTATGTTTGACTTTAAGTTTGAATTGACGTTGTTGTCCTTAGCAACTTTAAAACACGCGCGTGTTTTAATATTGAATTTAAACACGCTGCGAAGTATTTGAAATAAGACATATGATGCATCAATAAAAAAAAAAATATTCAATCAGCAATAAATGTATCTTATAAACACAAAATTTAAAAAAAAAACTACTTTCCAGACTAATACCCTAATTTAATTTACATTTTTTTAAAAGGACTTCGTTGGCTAAATAAATACAATTATCACAAGGGATTTTAGTTAAATATCGTATAAAACTTCTTGTGTCTTATTCGTATGTGTAGTATAGTTACGATAAAACAATAAATATCAAATTTACAAAAATATTTAATCAGCAATAAATTTATCTTACAAAGACAAAATTTAAAAAAAAATACAATAAATATCAAATTTACAAAAATATTCAATCGGCAATAAATGTATCTTATAAACACAACATTTAAATAAAAAAACTACTTCCCAGACTAATACCCTAATTGAATTTACATTTTTTTTAAATGGACTTCGTTGGCTAAATAAATACAATTATCACAAGGGATTTTAGTTAAATAACGTATAAAACTTCTTGTGTCTTATTGGTATGTGTAGTATAGTTACGATAAAACAATAAATATCAAATTTACAAAAATATTCAATCAGCAATAAATTTATCTTACAAAGAGAAAATTTTAAAAAAATACAATAAATATCAAATTTACAAAAATATTCAATCGGCAATAAATGTATCTTATAAACACAACATTTAAATAAAAAAACTACTTCCCAGACTAATACCCTAATTGAATTTACATTTTTTTTAAATGGACTTAGTTGGCTAAATAAATACAATTATCACAAGGGATTTTAGTTAAATATCGTATAAAACTTCTTGTGTCTTATTGGTATGTGTAGTATAGTTACGATAAAACAATAAATATCAAATTTACAAAAATATTCAATCAGCAATAAATTTATCTTACAAAGACAAAATTTAAAAAAAAATACAATAAATATCAAATTTACAAAAATATTCAATCAACAATAAATTTATCTTACAGAGACAAAATTAAAAAAAAAAATACTTTCCAGACTAATACCCTAATTTAATTTAAATTTTTTTAAATGGACTTCGTTGACTGAATAAATAAAAGACAAATAATTTAAACAAAACTACTTCCCCGACTAATATCCTAATTCCATTCACATTTTTTAAATGAACTCCGTTGTAATTATGAAATTTGGAGGTTTTATCAATACTTCATTCAAATCGGGTAATGTACTACACTTGTTATGTTCCATATTAAAAAAAAAATATATGGAACATAACAAGTGTAGTACTTTACCCAATTTGAAAATTTGGTTCCATCAAGAAAGTAGCAGAACAAGTATCGAAAATACTTCATTCTTTCATTTCAACTATTCCCTTTCGTGATTCAATTAACACTAATTACTTTTGTACAATTGTCTTGTTACTAAGTGAGTAATGATTTTTCTGCATTTTGCGCTTGCAATTTGTTTCAATATGTTGTAACAGTGCATTGAACTATTAATTGCAAATCTATCAATAAATATCACTCATTACAGCGGTACCTGAATAAATAAAAGCATTTTATGTTTAATATTTACCTTCTAACACGATGTCCTTCAACTTGATCAATCGGCACTACAACATATTGACGACCGTATTCATCTTCCAAAATATCTTCGAAATCCAAAGGATAAGCCAAAGCCGAACCGAAAAGAGCGAGCACAACTAACGTGAA
Source organism: Philonthus cognatus (assembly GCA_932526585.2). NCBI lineage: Eukaryota > Metazoa > Arthropoda > Insecta > Coleoptera > Staphylinidae > Philonthus > Philonthus cognatus. Next base: position 2,047,524 of record OW052243.1, read on the forward strand.
TTTAAACATTTTAAAAATTGTTATATCTGCAGTTACAATGCTGTTTTTTTATATCTGCAGTTACAATGCTGTTTTTTTTATATCTGCAGTTACAATGCTGTTTTTTTTATATCTGCAGTTACAACGCGTTTGGTGTTATTATCTGTTTCAAGAAAGAATGCTCATCTCTCGCTCGGCTCGATCTTATATAGTTAACATTAATCGATAGCAGGTAGTTTGGATATTCCAGCGCACAAATGGGATTAAAAAAAACTGGGAAATTCTGAATCATTTGTGCTGATATATGGTTCGTGTCTCGGGTATTCACACGAGTGTACAAAAGAAATTGTTGTTTGTAATGGGTTAACGTAAACAAACATTGATGTGAAAAATTATTATTTTCTCTAATCGGATGGAGTGATAAAAACGTGTTGTTATTGAACTTTATATGGTTCAATTAATTTTATCTATCAGAATAATTAATAAAAATTAATCCGTTGCATTATTATAAGATGTATTCAGAGAGTTTTATGTAACACCGAACATTTTCATGACAAGAATTTTTCTTTGAAATATCCATATGCATACGTTGCACATTTTACGATGCTCGGTATATTAATAAAATCCAATTTTAAGCTTTAAACGAGTGTATTCCACTCCCAGGCTAAGCATGAAGTAAAATTTCGAGTTTAGAAAAGCCCCGCGTAGAAAATTTGTCGAGGGTCGCGCAGCGACCCGAGACAAATTTTCACGGGGCTTTTCTAAACTCGAAATTTTACTTCATGCGCCACCGGTACAAAACACTGACATATTACGAAGTTTAAAACACACCGCTAAACTTAACATTGAATCAGTGTTTTGTGCCGGTGGCGCATGAAGTAAAATTTCGAGTTTAGAAAAGCCTGAAAATTTGGTTTGGCCGCTCCGCGCTTCGCGCTACGCGACCAAACCAAATTTTCAGGCTTTTCTAAACTCGAAATTTTACTTCATGCTTACTCTGGGAGTGGAAAACACTCGTTCAAAGTTTTAAATTGAACTCTTTTAAAAAACACAACGAATAACCAAAGATTTACAGCATATAATTGGGATATAATAATAATAATGATAAATAAACACTGAAAGCACTGAAATATTGTGAACGATTAAACTTCGCTTAAAATCAGTGTTTTATGCGCGTGGCGCATGAAGTAAAATTTCGAGTTTAGAAAAGCCTGAAAATTTGGTTTGGCCGCTTCGCGCTTCGCGCTACGCGACCAAACCAAATTTTCAGGCTTTTCTAAACTCGAAATTTTACTTCATGCTTAGCCTGGGAGTGGAAAACACTCGCTTAAATCTTCAAATTACATTCTTTTAATAAACCAAGCATCGATGAATGTGCAACGTATACATATGGACACTTTAAAGAAAAATTCTTGTTATGAAAAAGTTCGGTGTTACATAAAACTCTCTGTATGTATTTTATACGTATTCTTATTACTTGTCCTTGAAACGAAAATGATAACTTTTTGTATACGTTTGTGAGATCATTTTAATTAATAACATGGCGCGTTTCGTTTGATACTTTTAATAAGTGTTTCCTCTTTTTGACTACGCGTGAAGTAAAATTTCTATACAATTTTAAAGATCTAAGAGAAAAACTAAAACTATCATAGCTATAGCTAATATAAAATTGTATAAAAGGGTTATTCTCATTTAAATTGACGATTTAGTATGATCTATCAAGATAATTAATAATAATTAATCCGTTTGTATATTATTAGTTCTAAATTTAATTTATACGTATTCGCATCGCATGTCCTTAGTAAAATTTCTATACAATTTTAAAGATCTAAGAGAAAAACTAAAACTATCATAGCTATAGCTATTATAAAATTTTATAAAAGGGTTATTCTCATTTAAATTGACGATTTAGTGCGATCTATCAGGATAATTAATAATAATTAATCCGTTTGTATATTATTAGTTCTAAATTTAATTTATACGTATTCGCATCGCATGTCCTTGAAACGAAAATGATAACTTTTTTTATACGTTTGTGAGATCATTTTAATTAATAACATGGCGCGTTCAATTTGAAATTTCTAATACACTTTTTAAGATCTAATAAAAAACTTAAAGTATCATAGTTATGGCTATCATAGAATTACTTGAGGTGATAAACATGTCTACCTAACGAGATTATACTAGTACTATACATTTTCACTTGCAAAAAAAAAAAAACGTGCAATAAATTTCCGTCGCCTAGACAAACCACCCTCGTCTTAAACAAATTGTAGCGGCGTTAGGGATTGTTTAATCAGTACACTGCGTCCTGTAGTGGAAGACAGGATTTAATTAAAATTAGTTTGCAACTTTGTCCTCCTTTCTTGTAGGCATTCAAATCTTTATAAATGGCAGTATAAATCCACCGCTTCTTTACGGTGAGTTTAAACACGGTGATAATAGTATTATTAATGCACTTAAAAAATCACATTAAGGTCATCCTTTTCAAATTATTTTATAAATATAGAGAATTTTACTTTTAAGTATACGTATGCATACGCGACATTCGTTGTTTTTTCAATTTGAAGCTTTAAACGAGTGTTTTCCACTCCCAGACTGAGCATGAAGTAAAATTTCGAGTTTAGAAAAACCCCCTTCAGCTTTGAGCGGAGGTTGATTTCAAGTGAGGTTCAAATATACATAGAGTTCACAATATTTTAGTGTTTTATACGCGTGGAGCATGAAGTAAAATTTCGAGTTTAGAAAAGCCCCGTGAAAATTTTTCGAGGGTCGCGCAGCGACCCGAGACAAATTTTCTTCGGGGCTTTTCTAAACTCAAAATTTTACTTCATGCTCCACGCGTATAAAACACTAAAATATTGTGAACTCTATGTATATTTGAACCTCACTTGAAATCAACCTCCGCTTAAAGCTAAAGGAAATTAACCACCGCTCCGCTGGAACTACCTGCAGGTACCAAGCTAAAGCCCGCAGAAAGCGTGAAGGATTGTTGAAATAGAAACTAAAAAATGTTTAATGAAATGAAAATACAATAATACCAAGAGGGGAGTGATAAGGGGTGAAAGGAGGGTGAGCAAACCGAATGGTTGTGATTGGAGAATGGTGTGTTGTTGAGGTAGTAAGGATGCGGTGGATGGAGGAAGCAGTTTGTATATTAAAAGGACTCTGTAGCTCGCTAAAGCTCACCCCAGCTCGCTTCGCTCGCTAGCCTGCTCGCTGCGCTCGCAAAATGTTCGCTTAGCTAGCAACAGGCTTGCTTCGTTTGCAAGTTTGCAAGTTGAGTTGTCACCCCAGCTCGCTTCGTTCGCTTGCCTGCTCGATGCGCTCGCAAAACGTTCACCCTAGCTCGCTTCGCTCGCTTGCCTGCTCGCTGCGCTCGCAAAACGTTCGCTAAGCTAGCAACAGGCTAGCTTCGTTTGCAAGTTTGCAAGTTGAGTAGTCACCCTAGCTCGCTTCGCTCGCTTGCCTGCTCGCTGCGCTCGCAAAACGTCCGCTTAGCTAGCAACAGACTTGCTTCGTTTGCAAGTTTGCAAGTTGAGTTGTCACCCTAGCTCGCTTTGCTCGCTAGCCTGCTCACTGCGCTCGCAAAACGTTCGCTTAGCTAGCAACAGGCTTGCTTCGTTTGCAAATTTGCAAGTTGAGTTGTCACCCTAACTCGCTTTGCTCGCTAGCCTGGCTTGCTTTGTTTGCAAATTTGCAAGTTGAGTTGTCACACTATCTCGCTTCGCTCGCTTGCCTGCTCGCTGCGCTCGCAAAACGTTCGCTTAGCTAGCAACAGGCTTGCTTCGTTTGCAAGTTGAGTTGTCACCCCAGCTCGCTTCGCTCGCTAGCCTGCTCGCTGCGCTCGCAAAACGTTCGCTTAGCTAGCAACTGGCTTGCTTCGTTTGCAAATTTGCAAGTTGAGTTGTCACCCTAGCTCGCTTTGCTCGCTAGCCTGGCTTGTTTGTTTGCAAATTTGCAAGTTGAGTTGTCACACTAGCTCGCTTCGCTCGTTTGCCTGCTCGCTGCGCTCGCAAAACGTTCGCTTAGCTAGCAACAGGCTTGCTTCGTTTGCAAGTTTACAAGTTGAGTTGTCACCCTAGCTCGCTTCGCTCGCTTGCCTGCTCGCTGCGCTCGCAAGTTGATTAGCGCTCAATTTGATTTTTACACTTTTAAAATCCCTGAAATATCGTTAAACATGCTATTCGTATTTATTTCGTTTAAAATATAATTGTTTTTAAATTTAATTAATTAAAAAAAATACTTCCGGTTGAGCAGAAAAAAACGCTTCCTACGAAAACTACATAGAAAAAAATAAGGAGTTTTTTGATAACTTCAACTAAAATTTTTTTTTCAAAAAATCCAAGGGGTAGTACCCCTTGATTCGTAATTTAACATTGAAACCCGCATAAGTCTGTCCTTTTCCCACTCATGGCTTTTGATAGCCAGCGCCTACTCATTTTGCAGAATTGCTAAAAAGTAAAAAAATATTTATTGCCCCGGTCCTACTTGAGCTAGATGAATGAAATTTTTAGCATTTATACAAATTTATATTTGCTATCTATTGGTATAACTCCTATTGTTGTACTGTAGTAAATACTGGAGCAAAAAAATAAAAATTATTTATTTAATTAATTTGAAAAATAAAAAAAAATCTATTTCCTATCCAAATTGAGCTAGAGGAATGAAATTTTCAGCATTTATACAAATTTATTTTTGCTATCTATTGGTATAACCCCTATTGTTGTACTGTATTAAATACTGAAGCAAAAAAATAAAAATTATTTATTTAATTAATTTGAAAAATAAAAAAAAATCTATTTCCTATCCAAATTGAGCTAGAGGAATGAAATTTTCAGCATTTATACAAATTTATTTTTGCTGTCTATTGGTATAACTCCTACTGTTGTACTGTAATAAATACTGAAGCAAAAAAATAAAAATTATTTATTTAATTAATTTAAAAATTAAAAAAAATTCTATTTCCTATCCAAATTGAGCTAGATGAATGAAATTTTCAGCATTTATACAAATTTATATTTGCTATCTATTGGTATAACTCCTATTATTGTACTGTATTAAATACTAAAGCAAAAAAATAAAAATTATTTATTTAATTAATTTGAAAAATAAAAAAAAATCTATTTCCTCTCCAAATTGAGCTAGATGAATGAAATTTTCAGCATTTATACAAATTTATATTTGCTATCTATTGGTATAACTCTAATTGTTGTACTGTATTAAATACTGAAGCAAAAAAAGAAAAATTATTTATTTAATAATTTTAAAATTAAAAAAAATTCAATTTCCTATCCAAATTGAGCTAGATGAATGAAATTTTCAGCATTAATACATATTTGTATTTCCTATTTATTATTATAATTTTTGTTGTTTCACTGTAATAAATACTATAGCAAAAAAAAATAAAAACTATTAATTTAAAAAATTTAAAAAGTAAAAAAAAATCTATTTCCCATCTAAATTGAGCTAGGTCAATGAAATTTTCAGCATTTATAAAGATTTGTATTACCTATTCATTGATTAAATGTTTACTGTTGTGCTATAAATAATACCAGAGCTAAAAAGTAAAAATCGCCGTTTTAGCCTGAAAAGCGGCTTTGAAGCGCAGAAAAAAAATTACCAATTTCGGTCCTAATAGAGCTGGAACAATAAAATTTTCAGCATTTATGCAGATTCGTATTGCCCATCTATGGTCCAACTCCCAGTGGTCCGCTATGATTATGACCGAAGTAAAAAAATAAAAATGGTCGTTTTTCGTGATTTCGACGACTCCGCCAAATTTTCAGGCTTTTCTAAACTCGAAATTTTACTTCATGCGCCACGCGTATAAAACACTAAAATACTGTGAAATTTATGTATATTTTAGCCTCACTTGGAATCAGTGTTTTATACGCGTGGCGCATGAAGTAAAATTTCGAGTTTAGAAAAGCCCCGTGAAAATTTGTCTCGGGTCGCGAAGCGACCCGAGACAAATTTTCACGGGGCTTTTCTAAACTCGAAATTTTACTTCATGCTTAACCCGGGAGTGGAAAACCCTCGTTTAAACCTTCAAATTAATATATCGGACAATGGGATTAAGCCGAAACTAAAAGAAACTAAAATACATAAAGGGTCCGCCAATAAGCGCGCTCGATCTTTGACAGCTGATGGCGGCCATGTTGTTTGTGGTAGAGTTGTCAAACCTAGTTGTTATTATTCAGTATGTCTTCACAAATTCCCATGAACCAATTCAGCCGCGAGCAACATGTGCAAATCATTAAAATGTATTACGAAAATCATTCATCGGTTCGGGCAACGTTCCGCGCGCTCCGCCAATTTTACGGTGCAATTGGTCGTCCTGCTGAGTCGACTATCCGTCGTTTGATAAACAAATTCGAGGCAACCGGTTCGGTGAACAATAAGCCAACACCGACGCGTCGTCGAAACGTCCGATCTGCCGCGAATGTCGCCGCTGTGCGCGATAGTGTGCGTGAAAATCCGCGACAGTCAATTTCAAGGAACTCAGCCTTTCGGAAACATCACTTCGCCGAATCTTGCATCTGGATTTGGGCATGCATCCGTACAAGATCCAGCTGACACAAGAGCTCAAAATAAACGACCATAGACAGCGCCGTATCTTCGCTGATTGGGCTTTAGAGCAGTTGGAAGTCGACCCCGAGTTTGATCGCAAAATCATCTTCAGCGATGAGGCACATTTTTGGATAAATGGGAATGTCAACAAGCAGAATTGCCGTTATTGGGCCGAGAACAATCCACAGGAGGTCCACCAGGTCGCAATGCACCCAGCAAAGGTAACTGTTTCGTGTGGATTTTGGGCCGGAGGCATCATCGGGCCGTATTTCTTCGAGAACGACGATGGTGTGGCCATCACGGTAAACGGCGAACGATACAGATCCATGATAACGAACTTTTTCTGGCATGAAATCGACAATATGGATGTCGAGGATATGTGGTTTCAGCAGGACGGCGCTACGAGCCACACAGCGCGCGCCACAATGGATCTTCTGCACGAGCGCTTCGGAGGAATGGTTATCTCGCGCGGAGGCGACATCAACTGGCCACCGAGATCGTGCGATTTAACCCCACTAGACTATTTCTTGTGGGGTTTTCTTAAATCGCAGGTCTACACAAACCAACCACAAAACACTGATGACCTCAAAGTCAACATACGCGACGCCATCGATGAAATACAGCCCGATTTGTGCGCCAGAGTCATTGAAAATTGGACTTCTCGTATGCGCGCCACCAAGCAAAGCCGATTTGAACGATATTGTTTTCCATACATAATGCCTTCGAATACTATTTCAAACAAAAAATAAATTTCATTTATACCTCTCACACAACTTGCTTTATTTTATTTTAAAGATCAAGCGCGCTTATTGGCGGACCCTTTATAAATGAAACAAACCAAGTGAATTTAATTTAGAAACCAATATATCTTTAAATTAATTTCTTGAAAATATGCTTAAGTGAAAAATTCCCTGTATATAATTTGATGTAACTTTTAAGCAAATACCTTCACTAGAACATAATGCACAAAATTCAACATAAATAAATGTATAGCTCGTGATAAATAAATTCACGTGTTTTTTATTATATCATACACGTATAAGAATCTGTAATCATCATAGAATATATGTATATCTTAATTATAATCACGCTTAATACTAATTACAAATAATTGTGTTAATTCCGGTATGAAATGACGGCTGATTCGGATAATTGGAGTTCGTGGCTCACTCAGAGAATTACCACGCGGACTCAATAGATGGATAAACTTAATGGAGAAGAAATGTGCTCCCTTGACGCGCATTCATAATTGAGCACAAGTTGAATTCAACAAATATTTTCCGTTGAAACAACTAAGATCAATAGAGACACGCTTTACACGGGATTACGAATGCTTTTGTCGTGCATCCGGTGCATTTATCGCAGCTCGATTTTATCGGACATAGTTTGAATTGTGTGTTGGTCAGTTCGATTGAACGCGCAGTTTGTGTGCAACGGGAATTTACTATTCATGATGAAACATTGTTTAAATTGCTGTAAAATATGGTATCGTTTATTCATGTAATATTTTAAAAGTGGACATACAGTTGCGAGAGAAAAAAACTAGTACAGCAGGGAGTTGAAGCCACTGCGAAAATATTGTATTTTTTATCTTGTAAAACAAACTTGTCACAACAACTTTTTCCTTAGCCAACAAGTCGGTGCTTTTGTTAACATTAACTTCATTAGCAATATCTTGAACAAGTTTCTCATCTTTCACATGGTGAAACATATTTAACTATGATTTAATAAAGAAAACACTTGGTTAAATTTCACTAATATTTTGGTTTTTTTAATCCAACTAGTTTCGACTTTGAGTCATTCTCAAGGAGTGACTCAAAGTCGAAACTAGTTGGCATAAAAAACCAAAATATTAGTGAAATTTAACCAAGTGTTTTCTTTATTAAATCATTCATTAGCAATGTCTCTAATGCTAATACCGTCTCTAAATGGGCCGTTATTATCGCTTTTTGCGTTTCAGTCAGTTGAGGCATGTCGACGTTAAATAAATTTCGTTTGACATTTCCGCAGATTTATCAATTTGATTGACAATTTGAAAAATCAAAGTGAGTTCAGTTCACATTATTAAATATTTTGCTATACTAGTTTTTTTCTCTCGCAACTGTACAGTCGACGCAACCCAAATGTGAACGGTTGTCATGGTATTTGTTACTGAAATTCATTCCTGTAATTCAGACTTTGGCCAGTGGTATTACAAAGAGAGTATATACTTAAATCTTCCGATACGCGTAGATTGTTAAAAGAGTTCCATTTGAAGCTTTAAATGGGTGTTTTCCACTCCCAGGCTAAGCATGAAGTAAAATTTCGAGTTTCGAAATTTTACTTCATGCGCCACGCGTATAAAACACTAAAATATTGTGAACTAAAACACTAAAATATTGTGAACCTCGACAAAATTTCACGGGGCTTTTCTAAACTCGAAATTTTACTTCATGCGCCACGCGTATAAAACACTAATTTCAAGTGAAGTTTAAATATACATAAATTTCGCAATATTTTAATGTATAGTACGCGTGGCGCATGAAGTAAAATTTCGAGTTTAGAAAAGCCCCGCGAAAATTTGTCTCGGGTCGCTGCGCGACCCTCGACAAATTTTCACGGGGCTTTTCTAAACTCGAAATTTTACTTCATGCTTAGCCTGGGAGTGGATAACACCCATTTAAAGCTTAAAATTGAACTCTTTTAACGATCTACGCATATCGGAAGATTTAAGTATATACGCTCTAATTGGGACCTGTAAACTAAAAAGATAAACTCCCTGTATAACATTTAGCATAGATGCTTAATCATAAAAAGTGCTGAAATTGTCTTCCATTCTGCTCGATGCATTTTTTGTCTCGGCTTGTAACTCAACGAGTGGCGTTATAGATGTGAATATTTGGCCCTCTTATAATGCAATTAATAAAATTTGCTCCAAGTTCTTCTACAGTCTTACTTCAGGTTTTATATATTTCATTTTTGATAAATCCCTAAAAATAAAAGGGTTAGGGGAGGGGACGCGGAGGCCATCTGTTTGGTCTATTATTATTTTAAGGTCAAATGCTTAATTAGGTTTATTATAGCCATTATATAAATCGACATTGTTGTCTAAGTTGAAGTGGAATCGACATTTTGGTAGTTTTAGATGGGTGCTGCAACAAATGCGGTACTGTGCGGTAGGGTGGAAATAGAGGGAGAAACGTGTGGTTGTGGTTGAGTGCGTAAGCCGAATAGTCGGGGTTGGAAATTAATCCTTGTTTTGGTGGTAGGGATGCGGTGGATGGAGGAAGCAGTCCATATATTAAAAGGACTCTGTGGTGCCGACGCTCGCGGCAGTAACTGCTCGCTTCGCTCGTACTCAGCTCGCTCGCCGTTGCAGCACTCGGCTTTGTCTCGTGCTGCGGTTAGGGTGCAGAACTCATCTGGCGCCTCGTTCTGCAATGCTCGATCCTGGGCTAGACGGACCCGGGTACTTTGGTTGTCATAGCACTCGGCTGGCGCCTCGTGCTGCTCTAACTGCTCGCTTCGCTCGAACTTGTCTCGCTACCCTCGCTCACCGTTGCAGCACTCGGCTTCGCCTCGTGCTGCGGTTGAGGACCCGAGTACTTTGGTTATCGCAGCACTTGGCTGGCGCCTCGTGCTGCTCTGACTGCTCGCTTCGCTCGCCTCGCTTCGCTCGTACTCGGCTCGCAACGCTCGCTCACCGTTGCAGCACTCGGCTTCGCCTCGTGCTGCGATTGTGGTGCAGAACTCGGCTAACGCCTCGTTCTGCAAAGCTCGATCCCGGGCTAGAGGAAACTGGTTACTTTAGTTGTCGCAGCACTCGGCTGACGCCTCGTGCTGCTCTGACTGCTCGCTTCGCTCGTATTCGGCTCGCTACGCTCGCTCACCGTTGCAGTACTCGGCTTCACCTCGTGCTGCGGTTGGGGTGCAGAACTCGGCTGACGCCTCGTTCTGCAAAGCTCGATCCTGAGCTAGACGGACCCGGGTACTTTGGTTGTCATAGCACTCGGCTGCCGCCTCGTGCTGCTCTGACTGCTCGCTTCGCTCGTATTCGGCTCGCTACGCTCGCTCACCGTTGCAGGACTCGGCTCCGCCTCGTGCTGCGGTTGGGGTGCAGAACTCGGCTGACGCCTCCTTTTGCAAAGCTCGATTCTGGGCTAGACGGACCCGGGTACTTTGGTTATCATAGCACTAGGCTGGCGCGTCATGCTGCTCTGACTGCTCGCTTCGCTCGTACTTGGCTCGCTACCCTCGCTCACCGTTGCAGCACTCGGCTTCGCCTCGTGCTGCGATTGGGGTGCAGAACTCGGCTGACGCCTGGTTCTGCAAAGCTCGATCTTGGGCTAGACGGACCCGGCTACTTTGGTTGTCATAGCATTCGGCTGGCGCCTCGTGCTGCTCTGACTGCTCGCTTCGCTCGTACTTGACTCGCTACCCTCGCTCACCGTTGCAGCACTCGGCTTCACCTCGTGCTGCGGTTGGGGTGCAGAACTCGGCTGGCGCCTCGTTCTGCAAAGCTCGATCTCGGGCTAGAGGGACCCGGGTACTTTGGTTGTCGCAGCACTCGGCTGGGGCCTCGTGCTGCTCTGACGGCTCGCTACGCTCGCTCACCGTTGCAGCACTCGGCTTCGCCTCGTGCTGCGGTTGGTCTGACTGCTCGCTTCGCTTGTAATCGGCTCGCTACGCTCGCTGACCTTTGCAGCACTCGGCTTCGCCTCGTGCTTCGATTGGGGTGCAGAACTCGGCTGGCGACTCGTACTGCAAAGCTCGATCCTGGGTGTTACCGGCGATTCTTTTAATCGCCGGCAACAAAAATTAAATTTATAATTTTAATTTTTTTTGTATATAAAATGAGTTTATCCCCAGCAATTACCTTAGGACCGATCTGGGATTATCTCGGGTAATTTTTATGACTAGAGGGCGAGTACCTGGAGTGCATTCCAAGCAGACCTCCTAGAGGGAGAATTGGTGACCCGCGGCAGTCCGTTTTTCGGAAAAGGGATTTGTGTAATCTTTTGCATTCTCCTTTCCGAAGAACGGATTAGATGATATTCCGAAATTTTCGAGATTCGTCGAATTCAGTAATTGCGACGGATTCGGCGAATTTCGGCCGGCTGGTCACGTCCACTAAGAAAACTACCACTCTCCACCCTCGTTTTCGGTATTTAAATAATGGAGGACCGCACTTCTGCATCAGTGGCAAACCAGTAACAAAAGCAACAACAAGTCTAAGTGAAATGTAGTCACTGATGTATAAGTATTTTTTTTTTTGACAACTTCGTGTTGTGTTTTTTTTTTTGTCAAATTGTCTTTGCTTAGTGCAAGTGCACTAATCAGAAGAACCGGAATTGCTCTCAGTGCCGCCTGTCACCGCTCCGGTCTTCGTTACTGCCAAAACAGCCTCTGGTCGATGCTTTCCGGAACCCTCCGGACTTTTTCCAATACTACTCGACTCTCGACGACGCTTTCCGGACTTTTCCGACGCCGCCGGTCTTTATTTTTGCTCTCCGGACTTTGACGACGCCTATAGGATACTTCCGGACTTTTCTGAAGCCGTCCGGACCTTCAATTTCAATTTTCAATTTCAATTTATTGGTGTTATAACAAAAGTTTTACACAAGGCAAGTTACAATAGATAACCTTATCGTCGTATACCGGACTTTGCCTTTTACGTCCGGATTTCGCTGCTGCCACTCACCATTTCTGACGACCAGCCTGCCACGGTCCACGCCTACTATGCCCACGTATTAGCCATTATTTGTTGCTGTGTTTTATTTTGTGCTGCTATTTTTTTTTGTGTAAATAAATTTGTTATTTTTTGATCGGTGTTTTAAGGACTAGTTGCTCGTGCTCTCCACCCCTAAACCCCTGAGCTAGCTGGAAGTGCATTTGGGGTACCTTCCCCCTATGACATGGGCTAGACGGACCCGGGTACTTTGGTTGTCATAGCACTCGGCTGGCGCCTCGTGCTGCTCTGATTGCTCGCTTCGTTCGTACTTGGCTCGCTACCCTCGCTCACCGTTGCAGCACTCGGCTTCGCCTCGTGCTGCGGTTGGGGTGCAGAACTCGGCTGGCGCCTCGTTCTGCAAAGCTCGATCTCGGGCTAGAGGGACCCGAGTACTTTGGTTGTCGCAGCACTTGGCTAGCGCCTTGTGCTGCTCTGACTGCTCGCTTCGCTCGTAATCGGCTCGCTCGCTCACCGTTGCAACACTCGGCTTCGCCTCGTGCTGCGTTTGGGGTGCAGAACTCGGCTGGCGCCTCGTTCCGCAAAGCTCGATCCCGGGCTAGAGGGACCCGGGTACTTTGGTTGTCGCAGCACTCGGCTGGCGCCTCGTGCTGCTCTGACTGCTCGCTACGCTCGCTCACCGTTGCAGCACTCGGCTTCGCCTCGTGCTGCGGTTGGGGTGCAGAACTCGGCTGACGCCTCGTTCTGCAAAGCTCGATCCCGGGCTAGAAGGACCCGGGTACTTTGGTTGCTCGCTTCGCTCGTATTCGGCTCGCAACGTTCGCTCACCATTGCAGCACTCGGCTTCGCCTCGTGCTGCGGTTGGGGTGCAAAACTCAGCTGGCGCCTCGTTCTGCAAAGCTCGATCCCGGGCTAGCGGGACCCGGGTACTTTGGTTGTCGCAGCACTCGGCTGGCGCCTCGTGCTGCTCTGAGTGCTCGCCTCGTTCGTAATCGGCTCGCTACGCTCGCTGACCTTTGCAGCACTCGGCTTCGCCTCGTGCTGCGGTTGGGGTGCAAAACTCGGCTGGTGCCTTGTTCTGCAAAGCTCGAACCCGGGCTAGAGGGACCCGGGTACTTTGGTTGTCGCAGCACTCGGCTGGCGCCTCGTGCTACTCTGACTGCTCGCTTCGCTCGTAATCGGCTCGCTACGCTCGCTGACCTTTGCAAACGTTACACCCTCGCCTTGCTCCACACACTACTCATGCCCACCGCCGAGGGGTCGTTTCCGATGTGTTTTGCGACGCTCTTTCCAACGCTGCCCATCCGAACCCTCAAATCGGCCGATTAACAAAAGTATTTAGTTGACTTCTTTTTTAAAGAAATATAATCGAAAATATCTCATTAACAACGGAATATCAAAACCAATACGTAATTGTTATTGAATTTTACCATTGTAAACAAAAAGAAAACAAACGCTTAAAGAATTCAATTCATGGCCATTTAGAAAATCTTTTTTTTTTCTTGTTTTCTGGTATTTTAGCTATTTGGGACAAAGCAAAATATTAGGTGTTACACATTGTTGCATTCACAAGAAAAATATCATTTTTTTGAGATACTCAGATACAGGGTGTCCCATTTAAGAAAATACTAGTTTTGATAATATCTTAAAAATGAAAACATCTATATCTTATTTAAGTACACCACTGGATTCTACGTACATAGTCATAAAACTTTCGTATTTAACTTTTTTTTTATCTCCATAAATAACCAAGTAATAAGAGATAATAAAAATGGGCACAGAATCACCCTGTATCTTCTAAGCCAATCTAGTTAGCGTAGATCTGATTGCGCCATTTGACTAAACACTAAAAAAGAGAACGGGACACATAACTTAGTTTTTTTGTACCTCTTACCCTATAATATTAACGAAAAAAAAAACACCCTTTACATTTAAATGCTGAAATATGTCACTTAATTAAACACAGTTATATTCCTTTCTTCACTTTTATTTTTCTTGCTAGATGTACCTTTCGGGTACAGTTAGCTATTGATAATGAAAATGTACATCTAGCAAAAAAGAAAAATAAAAGTGAAGAAAGGAATATAACTGTCAAAATTGAATTTGTGTTCAGTATTCCGCAACCAGGTACCCACAGACGCGTTTCGGACTTCAAGGTCCTTTTCAGTGTGGTCCCGACCCAGTGCTGAGGAATACTGAACATTTCTGACTATTTCAAGCCAATATGTGAAAACTATTTACGATTTCGATAGCTAACGCCATCTAATGGTTCATAGTGGCATCGTCAGTGACAGTGACCAGGTACCCACAGACGAGTTTCCGAAACGCGTCTGTGGGTACCTGGTGCCGGAATACTGAACACAAATTCAATTTTGATATTTGTTTTCTGGTCTCACAAACAGAGTTCTGCTCGCTCACGAAACAGTGACCTGTATATGCACTTTGTGCATTCGTGTCACTGACGATGCCACTATGAAGCATTAGATGGCGTTAGCTATCGAAATCGTTAATAGAATATAACTGTGTTTAATTAAGTGACTTAACACCTTCACGTAACTCATACAACTACATTAACTGAAATATGTGTTTGAAAAATATACAGGGATTTTGTTAACCCTTTTAGCCCTGACGGTGGCATTTGCAAACCCTCAAATTTAGTAAACATATATCTGGGATGGTAATAAATAATATGCAGTGTACAAAAAAAAAACTTGGACACCAACAAAATTCCAGGGCTGTAAGTATACATGGGGAATATGTATAGTATACTTACTTAACCCTTTCAGCGCTGGAATTTTGTAACTTACAAACAAACAACACCTGGCTTACACAAATATTAACAGAACTCGTTTTTTTGCTTCTTATGTTTCAGTAATCCCGCATATTATCAAGGCTCGCTGGAAGGACAGAATCCCGAATACATTTTACAAACCCTCGCCCGGCTAAGACAGGCACTCATCGCCGAAGAGGATTTGGAGAAGTAAGTTTGGGAAAACCCTACCCCCGCAAAACATAACTTTACACTAGAACGAATGCGTCCCCCCCCCCCACGGCGTCACTCACTTGGCATTCCCCGCACCCACGGCTTCACTCACTTTGCATTCCCCACATGTGAAATTTGTAAGTCGACAGTTTTATTTTCGTCTCACTTTGTCACTATTGTGCTGTTTCCGAGGTGTCTGTGTGTGCAGTGTGCAGTATTTTCGAGTATAGGAAAGCTACATTTACGGGGAACTTCTCTGCAAAAGCTTGTATCCCTAGAGATGAATTAACTTATAGTTCCATTTGCGAAACATGAATTTTGCATATTCTTCAATATGTTTTAGTGTTATATTTAATATATTTCTACTCCCAGACCGGAGCTGGGTATTTTTAACAGTGTACAAGATCAGAATGGTGAGCACGATAAGAAAACAACGAACGATATATTAATCGTATTAATAAAACAATACGCCTTAATAAATGTAATTAAACTTTACATAAAATTATATTATAGTCTTTTTTCAACTTGATTATTCTATAAAAATAATCCTTTGAGCGCAAATAAGGAGAACTAGAGTACTAGAAATAATTACGCGCACGAATATCAAAGCGTGTGCTTTGTCGTGGAAAAACGATGAGGGATTTTGAATCCACAAATTTTCCAGCCAAGCGGCGTTCACTTAACCACAATTGATTTTTTTTTCAACAATGTGCCTCTTGACGTAATATGGATGTCCTTTCCATCATGCAAAAAAAAAAACAACACCGTGAAAATCTATGTTTGTGATCTGTTCAAGTGCTGTTATTGTGATGTCAACATTTCTGCTAAACGTTCAACAGGTGGGTGTTAAATAATATATATTTATAGTTTGCTTTACAGTTTTGTTATATGTTTGGGTTTATTTATGTTTTTATATTGGTTGATTTAGATATTTAGATTTAAAAAAAGGTTTTATTTCTCTCAATAACTTTACATATTGTAAGTTGTTTCACTAACTGCCAAAATGAGAAATTAATTCATAAATGTAGTCAAGGCCGTAGCCAGAAAAAAAATGGCGGACCGCGGGACCGCGTTTACATACAAAAATGCAACATTTTCTAAATTTTGGCGGGGGGTGAACCCCCATATCCCCCTCTGACTACGGTAGTCAAGGCCGTAGCCGTAGCCAGAAAAAAATGTCGGAGGGGATATAAACATTTCGGGTAAAAATCTTGTTTTTGCCGCGTTTACATACAAAAATGCAATAATTTTTAAATTTCGGCGGGGGGTGAACCCCCATATCCCCACTGACTACGGCCTTGAATGTATTTATCTAAGAACAGAGTTTCAGATTAAAACGTACAGTATACATACGTATAAGATACAAATTAACAGATAAATCAGAAATATTGAGACACTTTTTTTTAAAGAATTGATATTGTTTACTGTTGATTTTTTTTAAGCTATGGTGATATTGTCCTCATCTCTAATTTAAATTCAGATTAAAACGTACAGTATACATACGTATAAGATACAAATTAACAGATAAATCAGAAATATTGTGACACTTTGTTTTTTAAGAATTGATATTGTTTACTGTTGGTTATTTTTTAAGCTATGGTGATATTGTGGAACGTGAAGAAGAACTTCAACCGTACGAAAATCGCTCGAAGAAACCTCGTTGCGTGGAAATCCCAGATTTCGGAGCGGCGAGAGGGCACAGCGGTGAAAAGGCGAAAAAGTTCAACTCGCTTTTGAAGTCTCTGAATCATCCGACGTACGCAGGAGTTGACAAAATTGTTTGCTTTTAATCACCTTTTCATCTGAGAAATACATTATGCAATTCTGAATTATTATGCATGTCTATTAATTCCCCAATCATAATCCTCAATAATCGAACTTTATATTGTAATTAAATTATCAATGTTGGGCAAAAATGTAACTACAGTCTACACCACGAATGTTTACACTCACGTCATCAATTATAAAATTCCGAATCAATCTGTTCAAGGTCATATGTAATTGCGCGCATTGGCGTAACGTTAAAAAGGTGTTTGGTGTTTAATTTTTTTTACTGAATCCTGCATTGAAACCCTAGAAATTGCCCTCCAACATGTAATCTTAGGAAGAACTCATGCCAATGAAAACGTTATTGGAATGCACTTACGAAAAATTGACATTATTCCATGTACCGGGTGGGCAAATAAGCGAGGTACGCGGCTGTATCTCAGACACTAATGATCGTAGAGAGATACGGTAAAAAAAATTATAGGTAAAGTGGGCTTAGGGAAAATGCTGGAAATTATTTTCAAGTTTTCAAGATGGCTGCCAGTGGGCGGATCCATCATCTTGAATTACATAAAGTTACGTTTCGCGCGATTTTCCCCAATGAATGTAACAACAAAGTATTTGCGTTTTAATGCTAACCTAAAGTGGAACATTTTTTGTAAAATAGTATATTATTCAACAAGCGCATAATGAAAGCTATTAATCATGAGAATGAGGTTTACGTAACGAGCCGCAGGCGAGTGGAGTAAATCATTCGAATGATTAATAGCCATTATGCGCGAGTAGAATACTATACTTTATCCACAACCACAAAATGTATATTCATTCTTGCTTACTGCAACTTTTCAAGAATAAGATCATAATTCATTAAATCATTTACTTTTAATTATAACTAAGAAATATATATAATAATACTATTTATTAGGATTAATGTTAGAACAATTATTAAACACAATAGGGGGAATTGAAGTGGGTACACCAAGATTTACGGTTTGATCCAAAATATCGAAATTAACGGAATTTGTGCTGGAAGATACAGCTGTTACATTATTTGCTGTCGATTCTATTGACGATGCAATTTTTCTGGCCGTTTCCTTTTTGTTTTCCAAAGAATCGTTAATATAGCCTTCTGCAACCGCAGTTGACTTCCATCCTCCATGACGTTTTAACGCAGTGATGTCTCCACCAGCATCAACCAAAATGGTGGCTGAGGTTCTTCTAAAGCTATGGCCTGTATATTGCTCAGGATTGGGTAATTTCAAAAAACTGGCGATATCCCTTCCCATTTTTCTAAATTTATTAATACCAATTCGCTGTTTAGTACACTTTCCATTTTGAAAATTTTGAAAGAAATAATCACAGTTTATCTGCTTTCGGAGGCACAAATATTTTTTTACAATGTGCTAAAAATTACCAGATACTGTAAATTTCCTACAAATTTTAGTTTTTGTGGTTGGCACCTTAATCATATAGCAGGAATTAAGGTCTTCTTTATCTTTAATTTTCATGTTATACAGCTCATTTGAACGACAAGCGCCCATTAAACCCATAATTAATGCAACCTGAAGAAAAAATTACTGCAATTTTTAAAAAATAATAAAATAGTTTAAAACTTACTTTTGTTGCAAGAAATTTGTCATCCGGTGCATTTGCAATGAAACTGTTAACATTTTCTGGGGAGAAAGTGTTGGCTTTTTTCGGAGTAAACCCTTCATTTTTTCTTTTCAAAAAAAGCTAGAAGTTTGCCATAGTTTCCAATATTGATGTTTTCAAAGATTTTCAATGTACTTTTTAGCATCGAATACTTCTGCCACAACGATGAGGTGTTGTATTTTTTTGATAATTCAGTAAAATACACCAAAACTACCGACTCAGTTGAAGAATGTGCTTTTTTCTCCTTTTTCCATTCACAAAACGTGTTGTATGTACTTTGGTATATGTTGCGAGACTTTTTAGGCAACAAATTGATGGAAGCGATTTCTGCCGCGTCCCTTATTTCCGGGGGTGTCAACAAGTCAGGATCGGATTCCATGTTGCTTCTTTCACCTTCGATAAACTATTAACCACACTATCACAACACAATTAACACAATTTGCACACAATTTATAAATTGTTTTTGTTTATGTGAAAATTGATTAACATGAGGTATCCTGATTTTGTAGTGATTTCTTATTATTCACAGTTGAGCAGTGATAAGTCAAAATATTACTCACAGGTTTCATAACCTATTTATAATAAACGTCATTATTATTGACTCTTAGAATGTATAATTATAATATTATAGAGTGGTTGTGGATAAACAATTTTTCTCTATCTTTCGAAATAAAGTGGTGGGGGGTATTTGAATGTTGTTTTAAATAAATGCCTGTAACTTCGAAACGACTTAATGGATTTGGATAAATTTGGTATCATTGAAAAGAGCATTTCTTGGGCTTTTAGGTTTCTCGTAATCATGACAGTTGTGACCTACACGGCCGCCGATAGAGGGCGTTAGTCGATATTATAACCAAAATATTAGATTTTCTCAAAAAATTTAAATCCGATGATATGACTTTTTTTAGACTAGAACATAGACAAATGATCAACCAATAAGCCTGCGCAAACCGCATCTTAATATCTCTATTATTAAGATTATTATTATTATTATTATTAGATATTAAGATGCGCTTTGCGCAGGCTTATTGGTTGGTCATTTTTTTTGTCTTGAACGATTGAACGATTTGTGCATTGCTACGTTCGTGGGCTGCTTTGTTCTAACGTAACAGTTCGTTACGGAATAATGTATCTATCCGTAACGTTGTGGGGACTACCGGAATACTCACCGCTCAGCCAAGACTAACTCAGTGTCCTCAGGGAGAGGTACGACCCAAAGATATTAACAGCGCCACCTACTCGTAAAATGAGCGACGACGATAGTCCATGATCAAGTAGGAAGTCAACTAACCACAACACATACGCAAGATATCGATATTTAATAAATACACCGTTACAAATTTGTAAGTTGCAATTAATAATCAATTTATTATTTGTATGCAATTGATTTGCGACAGTTACAATAAGTTAATAAATCAGTCCAACCTGTGTAATTCTACCTAAAGCGTACAAAAAAAATTATATATATACCAATTAGGTGATATTTGGTGATATTAAACCGCTGATTTAACAATGGACGGTAACGTCTTTTATTCTTTTGAATACTGCAGTGTTCAATTACAAAAGCTTATACAATGAAAATATAATTAATTTATATAAAAAAATAGCATTTCTTGAATAATTTTCTCACTTATCACTTGGTGAAACATTTTTAAATATTGATATTGAAGGTTTAAATTAAATTACACTTGGTTTGTTTCACAATTTTTTTACTTTACTATTTACTCGACTAGTTTCGCGTTTTACAGCATTATCAGGAGTGAATTACAAAAGATACCAACAAGCTTATATATAGTCAGGTAATAAGGGATTTTAAGATTGGGGAATTCCAAATATCCTCATTGTCGTTGACGAGGTGTTTTCCGTCTTTTATTGCCCTATTTATTTCTAGGCCTTCCCTGAGGTTTAAATTACGGCCCTTATTACCTGAATATAGAATTTTGAAATTATTAACATCTATAAAGTGGTTGTTAATTATACAATGTTTTGAAATCCCTGTACACTGTTTGTTATTTATAATTGATTTTTTATGTTCTGTTAGTCTTGTCTGAAAAGTTCTTCCTGTTTGTCCTATGTATAATGCATCACATTCACTGCACTTTAGTTCGTACACTCCACACTTTTTTAATTTGTCTATGGGGGGTTTATTGTTTATTAGTAGTTTTCCTAAATTTGTCTGGTTAGTGCATATGATGCGAAATTCATTACCCTTTATATTGTTTATAATTTTATTTGACAAATCCTTAACATAATTAAGTTTGGCCCATTTTATTTCATTAATTTCTTCGATGTAGAAGAAATAGCGCTTAAGGTTGTCTCGCTCGTAGCAGACGAACTTAAGGTTAGTGAACTGTTACTATTAACCTGATAATTATTAAACAATTACAAAAAAAAAACTACGAAATTATTGTTTGCAACAAAATGCACCAAAGCATCAAAATTCGTTGGATTGTTTCGCGACCGTTTTTAAGAAGAGAAAACAAAAATAAAACTTTAAAAGTAACTCATCGAGTTGGGTTTTCTCTTGTCGTGGTTTCGAGATGATGCGACCGCTCCGGCACAGGATTTTCTCGTGGTGCAGGAAGGACACAGAAGGACGGTCTCACAGCTTCCAGTACGGCAAAAGTCCGGACAAGGAAACGGCCAAATGTGATATTCCGGTCACCAAACAATCTCTCAAATTCCAATTAGAACTTATCTCAGAACGTAGCCAATGGCAATGTTAGCTAAAGTTAACTCTATGTTGGCTAAAGTTAGCTCTATGTTGGCTCTATTTAAAACATTACGAAATGCCTTAGAAAATATTCTATCCGAAACATATTTTTAATGAACTTACCCCTAGTTGTTGGCGGAAGCTATTTTCGATGCGATTGTCTTCGCAAGTCGCGTCCGTACGATGGGTTTCAAAAGCGGCGATAGCCGATAGTGGAAATTCAGCTCCAAAAAGGAATCCAAAACTCACTCAATATAGACAGCGAATTCCACACAAGTAATTCTTCTAAATGCGAACAGCTCTTCGTGAGAAAATTAATTCTCAATAGAGAAGAAAATTACGTTTTACCGTTTTGACGGACGCTTTGCTAAACAAACCTTTGTTTTTTGTTTTCCTAAACGACGGCCAACGGCGGAAGTTGTTGCCGGTCACAGCCAACTGCGAACTTTTAAATTACACCCTTTCGGAATAATGTAGGCAACTCAATGTACACATTCTAACTAAATTAATTTTCTAATAATAAAAGTCCTACTGGCGTTTTCGACCCGTAACAGCATGAC
This sequence comes from Philonthus cognatus, assembly GCA_932526585.2. Lineage (NCBI taxonomy): Eukaryota > Metazoa > Arthropoda > Insecta > Coleoptera > Staphylinidae > Philonthus > Philonthus cognatus. The sequence continues at coordinate 2,069,420 of OW052243.1, forward strand.
AATATAAAGAGACAAGTTTTTTTTATGTTTTCTATAAGGATCTCGGCTCTATAATCTATAAGAGATAGAGAAACGTTTAAATGGGCAAAGTATTGCCGTTTTAGGGCTGAATAAAACAACATTTGTAAAATTTAGTTTTTTTTATAACATTTTAATATGCGCATTTTTGTTAATCGATTCGATGTGTATTTTTCGAGATATTTGACCGTCCCGGAACTTTTTGAACACCCGCTATAATAAACTCAATGATCGCACAGTGTGTAACTTATCGAAGTATAATTTAGTGGCACTGTTAACGAAACACAGCATTTATATTTAAATATGTTGTACATCAAAAGAGAGATTAACGCAACTTGAGTGTTACAGAAGCAATAAAACAGCGTGAACGCGTATTTATTTTGAAGGTCAGACATCTAATATATTTTACCACGTTTATGTTGTGCCATTATTGCGTGTAATGACTGCAATAACTAAAAAATATTTACTATATTCTAGCTTTATTACAAAACATTTACAAAAGTTAATATAAAATTAGAAATCATTTAGAATTAGATAGAAAACTAAACCTGCTTCAACGGTTTCGTGTTGTAGGCGTTCACTTTGTGGTATATCTTAAATACACTTGTAAATAAAACACTTTTTACTTTGTTTAACCACTGTATTTTGCATCTAATTTGTAACTATAGTTTCGACTATCTAGTAGTCATTATCAAACTTTAAGTTTAATAATGACTACTAGACAGTAGTGGATTGAGAAAACCGTCAAGGGGGGGGCGCATCTCCATCGCAAAAGCTTAATATATTTTTGTAGTTATGAAACAAACTTTATTGCTGTTACATTTTTAAATAACCAAGTTTATTCTTCTACTTTTCTTGGCGAAATGGTCAATAACTTCCTCGATTCAACATTCTATGTCGAGATGGGTGTTTAGAAGTGCAAGCCCATTGAGACGGTCCTCATTCATCGTTGACCTCAACCACGTCTTCGTACGACGCAATGTGGCAAAGCTTCTCTCTACCGTGGCTATTGACACGGGTAGACAAGCCAATACTGTGTACAGCTTATGGAGAGTCGGATAGTCACTATTGGAACACACAGCTAGAGCTTTCATTACAGAATCCGAATTTGTTACCTGTTTCATGTGTATTTGTCTAAACTGAAGCACCTCTGCCATGAGTTTTTTTTTGTTATATAGTGTGCCTTGTCAAAAAATGGGGCAATAGACAGACAGTCCTCCAATTTCTGAGGCGATATTTATTAGTTGAGGCGATATTTATTAGTTGGGAAGGTACAAGATTATTTAATTTTAAATGTGTTATATTTTCGTCACAAAACCGTTCCCTCATGTCTGTTGTTACATGGTCCAATATTGGTACAAAAACAGCTATTCTCCAATATGCTATTGGATCGTCGTTTACATCAAAATGTGCCCTGTGACATTGCCTTCCGACATGGCGAGGTATACACATTTCTACATTGAGCTCTTCCATTGTTAAATATAAAAAAAAAAAACGAATTAAAATTAATATCGACTTTCTGCAAAAAGTTTGTCTCCAAATATTCATTGAAACAACTACTTCTCGAGCTAATACCCCGACAGATATTGAATTATAAAGGGTGTCCCAACAAGAGCGCCGGATTTAATTATAAAGAAAAACATATTTATTTTTTGAATTAAGCAAACATTTTTGTTTCAACATAAAGAAATATAGTTTCGATTAAACATGAAATACAACATCAGGCAATTGGCCACCACGAAACCTCTGGCACAGGGTTATTCTTTTGTTGAAATTTTGAATAACGTTTTCGCATAAATGTGGCTGTATTTCACCAATAACGCGCCGGATTTCCTCTTAAAGATGTTGAACTGTTTCAGGCTTATTTGCATACACCTTTTGCTTCATATAGCTCCAAAGAAAAAAGTCCATCGGGGTTAGATCGCACGATCTTGGTGGCCAATGTTGATCGCCAAATCGAGAAATGACACGGCCTGGAAATTTGGTCTGCAGTAACACCATTGCTTCACGTGCTGTGTGGCAGGTCGCACCGTCTTGTTGGAAAAACATGTGCTCCATATCAATTACATCCAATTCGGGCCACAAAAACTCCGTTAACATTTCCCGATGCCGCACACCAGTAACAGTTAGCGCATTTCCAGCCGCATTTTCAAAGAAATACGGCCCAATCACTCCGCCAGCCCAAAATGCGCACCAAACCGTTACTCGCGGTGGATGCATTGGCTGTTCCGAGTACCACACAAGGATTTTCAGCACCCCAAATCCGACAGTTTTGTTTATTTACGTAACCGTCGAGTTGAAAATGTGCCTCATCTGAAAAAACGATTTTCTTCGAAAAAAAAAAAATTGATGATCTTCCAACACCCAATCAGCAAATCCACGGCGCTGCTCATGGTCCCTTGGCTTGATTTCTTGCACCAATTGAATCTTGTACGCGTGCAAATGCAGATCTTTTACCAAAATTCGTTGCATAGTGGTTTTGGAAATGTTTAATTCTTGACCACGATGCCGAATGGAAGTTCCTGGATTCTCGGCCACAGATTCCCTTATTGTGTCTATATTTTCGAGTGACCGACAAGGACGACGACGAACAATGGTCTTCTGATCCATCAGCGTAAATTTGGTCTCAAATTTGTGTCGATTCATTTGGCGCATAATGCGTAATATGCGAATTGTTTTCGCAAAACTTTCACCATTTTTGTAATGTGTTTTTACAATAATTAAACGTTGTTCGTTTGAATACTTCTCCATATTCTTAAATCGCGTGGTCGGTACTTGACAACTGTCAAAAAAAATCACCGTACAACTCGTATTAACAAAATGGCGGCAAATTTAAATCCGGCGCTCTTGTTGGGACACCCTTTACAATGAATATTAAGTTGTTTCAATGAATATTTGGAGACAAACTTTTTGCAGAAAGTCGATATTAATTTTAATTCGTTTTTTTTTATATTTTATAAATATTCTGCAACCTATTGACAAACTCAATTTTTCTTTATGATAAATTGTCTTTATGTCTTCCATTGTTGTTCTAGAGTCCTCTATGACACGGGTGAAGGCAACGACTGCATTGGTTCGCATGTCATCATATATTTTAAGAGTTGCCTCTATTCTGATTTTCGCTGTAGCAACATCGATGGTAGGGTTCTGTAAAATCTTGCTCAGAGGGAGTGTTACGCTCATTATTTCACTCAGAGAGAAAAGCGTGACAATGAAGTCTGAATTCGACATGGCCTTAAGCAGAATACTGGCTTTGGACGCTGTTGCTCGGTCTCTCCACTCAGAAATTTCGATTAAAACCTTTGTAATCGTCGGAAGATCGGCTGCAAATTGAACAATGGCATCATGGCGTTCGACCCATCTTGTCTAGCAATGTGTTAATAATGAGTGTTTCAGGGACGCTTTTAATGTGGCAAATCGCTTACTTGACGCTGTAAAAAATGCCACAACTTCTTCAACAGTACCAAGAGCGTTTCTTACATTCGGAACTCTGCAACTTCGCGAGATGGCCAAATTAAGTTAATGGCTACGACATGGTGACACTCTGGCGTTAATCGCTTTAGTCCTGATTGTCGCTACAGCTCCTTTAAACTCCGACATATTGACAGAGCATCCGTCACATCCAACACCCACACAATTTTCTAGAACAAGTGCCAGACTTTCTATTTTTTTCAGTACAGTATTTCCTAATACTTTCCCTGTTATACTTCGCTCAACAGACGTTGTGCTTTGGTTTTCGTTTTGGTAATGAATATCAACAAACCCCAGAAATCGTTCCTTTAATTTACTATTAGTATCTACATATCTTCCAGCTAAACTTAATTGGGCAGTATGTGCTATGTCTGTGGTTTCGTCGAAAATGATGCTGTAGCAACTTGCAGCTTGAATCTCCTTCTGTATTTTATTCAGCATCACTTCACAGGATTTTATTAGTTCGTCACATGTGGTCTGTTGCATTAGATTTGCTTGTGACGAGGGGATTTTTTAGCTGAAAATCTCCTGCATCGATGCGAAATCTAAGCAAGGCCTTGAAGTTCCCTTCATTATCAGCCACAATATTGTTTTCATCTGAACTATTGGCTAGTAGACTCCCGTCGTCTCTGTATCCTCTCAAGGGTATGTTTTGCCTTCCGTGAAGAATTATAGTTTTTACTATAGGAACAAGACGGGCCCTGTTCTCTTTTACTTGTTGCATCCTCTGTGCTGAGAGTTGATTCCTGATATCAAGTTCAGGTTTATCAAGAGTCACCAAAAACGTGTTTGCAGTAGTAGTAGCTTTAATATGGTAGTCACAAGAAGCGTGTTTCTCCAGATCCCCATATTTTCCGGAAAGTTTAGCAAACTTTGTTAGCGGCTCTGTGACAAGCTTCTTTGCGGGACAGCCTGTCTTAGCGCCTACCATCTTCCTATGCACAAATATCGCACAGTTCAAGCAGAATAGGCCTTGCGTTGACTGGGAAAAGACTAGCCACGGATACTGCTTTTCTTGCACTTGTCGATGTTCTATTCGTCCTCGTTTTGAATGTTCCGACCGCGGAAAAACATATCCTCTCTCTGGCTTCCTTGGAACGGTTAGAAGTCTATGAATATTATACATTGTGGGTGGTGTTTATATTCCTCCAGCTTCGTCAATTAATAAATACCAACTTCATTGTAATTAGATTGAAGAACTATGTGAACAATATAACTGTGGCAATCTAATAGTTTGTGGTGATTATAATTTACCTCACATAAAATGGGACAATATGACTAATATAAACCCCTGTGCTACCACCAATGTTTTGCTTAGTTGTTATAATTTTTTAAATGCACGTCAAATTAACACTATTCCCAATTCACGCGGTATTTTCTTAGATTTATGTTTTAGCACTATAACTAATGCATGTATTTCCACTGACGACGATTCACTTCTGTCAACTAGTGCGTATCACCGTTCTTATACTATTATGTTTTCACTTACCTGCTTAAAGACTATTTCTACTTTTGAAAAAAAATATATGTTCCACTTAGGCAACTATAATATTATAAACTATCATTTACACGCAGTTGACTGGGACTTTGTTTTATCAAATGATGATATTAATAACGATGTGGACACATTTTATTCAATCCTCTACACTATTGTAGAAGAGTGTATACCTTTTAAATTCGTATGTACCAATAATAATAATAATACTTATCCCCGTTGGATGACGAACGAACTAAAATCTTTAATAAAAGAAAAGAAATTAGCTCACGCGAAATTTAAATCTAGTGGTCTGCAGAGTGATTATTATCATTTTACTAGTATTTGGAAACAATGTAAACGCTTATCTAGTTTAAATTATAGTAACTACGTATCACAGGTTAATTGTTCTCTTAAATCGAATCCGAAGTTTTTCTGGAGATATATAAAAGACCTTAAAAAAGACGTTGGTTATCCTTCTGAAATGTTCCATAATAATATTAGTGCACATAATGGTTCCGAAATAGTTAACTTATTCTCTGATTATTTTTCATCAGTTTACACTGACTTAGATTTCAATCCTTGTCTGAATGAAGCATGCACTTTTATAAATCCTGTCGAAGATAATAAGTTAACAGTTAGCATCGAAGAAGTTTTCAACTCTATTTTAAAACTTAAACCATCACATAGCCATGGACCCGACGGTATATCTAGCTATTTCCTTCAAAATTGCATATATTCATTATGTCGCCCCATTCACTCATTATTCATTAAACCACTCAATTTTGGCACTGTACCACTAAACTGGAAAACTAGCTATGTTATACCCATCCACAAAAAAGGTCCAAAGAATTTTGTTGATAATTATAGAGGGGTAGCCATCCAGTCCGTAATACCTAAACTTCTAGACGAATTGGTGGCGTGTCAATTACAATGGTATTCCCGTCAAATTATAATTAATAACCAACATGGGTTTATGGCTAACCGTTCTATTACCTCAAATCTTCTTGAATACAAACAGTTTTTATCAAATGCCTTGGAAGCACATTCCCAAGTGGATACAATATACACTGATTTCTCCAAGGCCTTTGATAGAGTCGACTGTAATCTTCTGCTGGACAAATTAAGGGTTGCGGGTTTTAATCGATGTACTATTAAATGGCTGTCGTCTTTTCTGACAGACAGAGTGCAATTTGTCCGTATAAATAATTTCAAGTCAAAAGCAATAAATGTCACTTCAGGTGTTCCGCAAGGGTCCCATTGTGGACCCATACTATTTATTGTGTTTATCAATGACATATACGCGATTCTGAAGAATTGTAAGTTTTTAATGTACGCTGATGACTTGAAATTATTTAAAATTGTTAATAACGTCACTGACTGCCAGTTGATTCAGGAAGACTAGACACGTCTTAACGAATGGTGTTTAATGAACAAACTGTACTTAAACGTTCAGAAGTGTTATTCAATGTCCACCACTACACGCCGATCGAAAATAGATTTTCACTACAAAATTGGTAATTCTGCAATTGTTCGTGTTGACACAATCAAAGATCTTGGAATCACTTTCGATACCAAACTAAATTTCACCTCTCATATTAGAATACAAACAAATAGGGCGCTACAAATGTGGGGTTTTATATGGCGGAGTGGCAAAGATTTGGACATAGAATGCTTGAAAACACTCTTTTGTTCGTTAGTGCGCTGTCACCTTGAATTTGGTTCCTGTGTTTGAACACCATCATCGGCTACTAACATAAAAATTATCGTATCTGTTCAAAAAAATGTCTTCGATGTATGGAATATAAACAAGGTGTGCAACACGATAGAGGGGAATATGATACTATTATGAAGGATCTTAATACTATATCTCTTGAAAATCGTCGGAAAATGGCTGACTTATGCACTCTCCATGGAATTATAAATGGATCTTTGGATTCGCCCTTATTATTAGATAATGTATCATTTTCAGTTCCTGAAAGGAGAACTCGCCAAAATCAGCTATTTTACCTAGAGAGACATAAAACATCTCTTGGTTTACAAAACTCGATGTCACGATTAATGTCCCTAGGTAACGAATATCTCTCTAATGGACGAATCGATATTTTTAATATTGAACGTCACCAACTTAAGCGTAAACTAACCAGTATGTTTAGTCTATAAATAATTCAATTTATTATTTGTAAGCTTAATTTATATTTCATTGCGCACGTCGCAACTGTGCGCGGATACTTTAATTACTTTAATGTCATAGATAATAATACTATATATTAATTAATTATTCTGTAAAAAGGTGTTATACCGTTAATTTAAGAAATAAATAAATAAATAAATAACATCATCAGAAAGTGATGATGACCTATCTACAAATGCGCCAATGTCTGTCTCATTACTGATCTCCATGGCCGCACAAGCTACGTTCTCGTTACACGAAGAACTACTAGGTACCGGTGATTCACTTACTCGAGGCTTTTTGTATCCACTCCTTCAGAAGAGCTATCACATGTAGGCACTTTTGCCTTGCGAATGATGAAACGGTCCATACTGAAACTAAGTAAATTGCAGCTTTATACAGGGTGTCCATTTTTAGCTGAACCGTAATAATCTAAATTATTTAAAGATAATCTGTTGAATTATAAATTTTCTATATTTTAGAGCTTGTTACGTTAATTTTTGGTAAAACGAATATTATTCTAATTCTAATGAATTAACATAGGCCATTTTATTTTCGCATTTAAATTTAAATAGTGGAATTTTTTGCGATTGATTTTGTTCTATTGTATTCGGTGTCGCGGAGGAGTTTTTACACTGCGCTCTGTCCCGTCCATTTTTAACTCTTCAGGCGTATACGTTTCACACGTCCAGTTCGACACGCGTAAATTAAGATTAATAAATTATAAACCGTTGTGGTTTCCTCAAGAGGGATTCGTATTTGTCTTAATTTCAAAAGTGAATTATTTGGCAAATAATAATTTACTACGCTATAAGCGGAGAGAAAAAGCGTGCCGTTCTAGAAAACCTCACTTTCACCTAGAGGTAAGCATTGTTCTTCTTATCAGTATATTTCTAATTCGTAAGGATGTTCTTAGGTTTTTAATTGTGGTTGTTTTACAATCATACATTTCGATTGATGTACTTTTGGTCCGGTTCGATTCGAATTCCATTTTGACCGTGGTTGCTGATAAGCAGTGGAGATCACGTGGGAGATTCTAGTTCCGGGTTCCGAAAGAAAAATACTTCATCGAAGACTTGTCCTGTGATTCTGGTTCGGGAAAGGGAGAAGTCGTAGCTGTCCTTTCTTATAGGTCTTATTCGTTTTGTTCGTCCGTATTTTGGTTTCAACCCCTTGGACTCGAGTGAAATTTGATAAGTACATTTTTTTTTGTATTTACATAAAGATTTATTTTTTTTTTAATTTAAAACTTCGAATTCTAATGATAAATTCTACGATTAATTATTTGGGTACATATGCATAACGTGTTTTGAAAATTGTTCGAATGAGAATTTAAAAAGAGAAAAAAAAATTAAATAACAACGTAAAGGATTATTTTTTTTATGTTGTTGATGTTTAATATATACATTCATATTAATTTAATTGGAAAACTTTGATTTTGAAAAATAATAATTAACTCTCACTTTATACTTTGCATTTCAATTTATAATTATTTTTTTTTTGTTTGAAGAAAAAAAAATAATAATAAAAGAATAGATAATTCTTGCCGTTTAAGGAATATTTAAACGTTTATTTTAAAGTTATTACAGATAATTCAAAATGTTTAATTTATGCTTTGAGTTTAAATTTATTATGCTTATTTCGGTTTGAGTTTGTATGATTTTTGTAAGGGTATATATAGCTATATTTATCTACCGAGGTTTGTAATTAATTTGAATGAATTACGAAAATTATTTTTGGTATTATTCCATATTTTACTTAAAATTAATAGTTTATTTTTTTTCACTTCGTTTCTTTCATATATTAAATTGAAATATATATATATATTTTTTTGTGTTGTTCGATCTACAGGAAATAAAATAGTTTATTATATTTCATTTATGCATTTTACTTATGGGGAATTGAACATATGTATTAGTAAAATCTGGGTTCGTGATTTTCCTTTATGTTTAGCTACCTTGCCGCCCATAATCACGTGGCGCCCTTTTTGTTAAATCTTTGATTTGAAAACCCCCCTTCTTCACTGGGTTAGTTTGGCCGAGCGGTAAGTACACAGTAGCTAAAAAGTAGCGTCGCAAGCTAATTAATAATCTGCTTTCACATTGGAAATATACATGCCCACACAGGGATGTCGATGTCGGTCCGGGTCCGTAATCGGATTCGCCAACTCCCGGCGTTTTTTTCTTAATATATGTACGATTTGACCAATTTACATTAACGGATATTTACGACATTTTATTTTCTGTTGTAGTGGTAAAACTAAGAAAGACCAGTTAATCTGCTATCAAATAAAACTATTTCACTGTTCGACATCCCTACTGTGCATATTTGTGGGTTGCAAAGAAACATGACTGTTACTTCCTCATGAGATTGAAATTCAATGTGTCTGTCAGGTAATTCGAAATGTATCTAACCACTGTCTATAAGACAAAAACACAAATTAACTTGCAAAAATATGAAGCACTAATCATTTCACGAACACATAGTCACATTTCACAAATACATACCTAATTGACTTTCTGCACTGCTATTCTACCTTTTAATTTGTAAGTATATGAGGATCACACTAGTTATTTGCTATCTAGAAGCATCTACTTACAACCGCAATGATAATAAGGTAATAAGAAAATTGGGAAGAGTTTCTACAACCGTCCCGAAACGTCTGGTGTGCGTTTAGACAATATCTACGCGCACGTTATGCTGACGCACAAATAGGGTTGCCACACTTTCCCTGAAACTAAAGCGGCTGTTTTTACCAGTATGTTTTACCCGTATGTAATACAACCGGAAAGTTTTCCATATATTATTGTTTAATGTGCTCTGTTTTTTATAATAATCGAATAAATACGGCAGACGAAAATCCAACAAGCTAATATTCGTGAGTTCCAGCTGGCCCATGGCCCATTTTTTTCTATAATATAATCCATGGGGGGGGCGCCCCCTGCGCCCCCCCTAAATCCGCCACTGCTACTAATAGTCGAAACTATGGTTACAAATTAGGTGCAAAATACAGTAGTTAAATAAAGTAGAAAGTGTTTTATTTACAAGTAAATCTGTGCGCGCGCCCCCTGCGCCCCCCCCCCCCCCTAAATCCGCCACTGCTACTAGATAGTCGAAACTATGGTTACAAATTAGGTGCAAAATACAGTAGTTAAACAAAGTAGAAAGTGTTTTATTTACAAGTAAATCTGTTTTGTAGAAATGTTTAATGATTTAGTATTAAAAAAGTCATTTTGGGGCATTAGTTGTTTTTTGAATGAGTTCAATTTGAAGCTACTAACGAGTGTCTTCCACTCCCAGACTAAGCATGGAGTAAAATTTCGAGTTTAGAAAAGCCCCGCGTAGAAAATTTGTCGAGGGTCGCGCAGCGACCCGAGACAAATTTTCGCGGGGCTTTTCTAAACTCGAAATTTTACTTCATGCGCCACGCGCACAAAACACTGATTTAAAATGAAGTTAAAAAGCACTGAAAGGAAACCCAACTTCGATATTATTTTTTAAATTACATCTCTTCTTTTCTATCCATGCTCTAAACCTTCAGATAGTCGGTGTTATTTTTTTTTAAAAAGCAATTCCCTGTAGTCCTTCGGTCTCCAAAGACCATCATTGGTCCTTCGAGCTGTAGTCTTTGTAAAATGGTTTTTTGGGTGATAAACTTAGTAGCCTAACGTGCTCCTTCAATTTGAAACTTCTAAGAACGAGTGTTGTCCACTCCCAGAGTAAGCATGAAGTAAAATTTCGAGTTTAGAAAAGCCCCGCGTAGAAAATTTGTCGAGGGTCGCGCAGCGACCCGAGACAAATTTTCACGGGGCTTTTCTAAACTCGAAATTTTACTTCATGCGCCACGCGTATAAAACACTGATATATTGCGAAATTCAATATTTAAAATAAAGTGCTAATTCCGTATTTAAAATATACTGATAAACAAGAATATATTTATATTCTTGTTTAGCAGAGTATATTTTTATATGGTTTTTTTCGCCAATTGAAGTTATGAATTTTTTTAAAACAGTGCGCCCAATTCGTGGCTGGGAATATATGTCAGTTTTAAAGTTGCACCAAGTCTCAATTTAAGCATGCATCTCTAAACAAATTGCTTAATTTTGTTAATTAGAGTGTGCTTAGTTCATATCCGATGAGACATTATTTGTTTTTTTTTGCCAATTGAAGTTATGAATTTTTTAAAACAGTGCGTCCGATCCGTGGCTGGGAATATATGTCAGTTTTAAAGTCGCACCAAGTCTCAATTTAAGCGTGCATCTTTAAAAAAATTGCTTAATATTGTTAATTAGAGTGTGCTTAGTTCATATCCGATGAGAAATTATTTGTTTTTTTTTCGCCAATTGGAGTTATGAATTTTTGAAAACAGTGCGTCCGATCCGTGGCTGGGAATATATGTCAGTTTTAAATTCGCACCAAGTCTCAATTTAAGGGTGCATCTTTAAACAAATTGCTTAATATTGTTAATTAGGGTGTGCTTAGTTCATATCCGATGAGAAATTATTTGTTTTTTTTTCGCCAATTGAAGTTATGAATTTTTGAAAACAGTGCGTCCGATTCGTGGCTGGGAATATATGTCAGTTTTAAAGTCGCACCAAGTCTCAATTTAAGCGTGCATCATTAAACAAATTGCTTAATATTATTAATTAGAGTGTGCTTAGTTCATATCCGATGAGAAATTATTTGTTTTTTTTTTTTCGCCAATTGGAGTTATGAATTTTTTAAAACAGTGCGTCCTAACTTGAAACACAGCCTGCATCACACCAATAAATTCCTGAAATGTCAAATTTGATTGTTTATATTAAAAAAAAAATGTAAAGAAAAATTGAGTTTGCCAATAGTTTGCACAATATTTACAAAATATAAAAACCAATTAAAATTAATATCGACTCTCTGCAAAAATTTAGTCTCATTGAGACAAGTCTCGAAATATTCATTGAAACAACTACTTCTGAAGCTAATACTCCGACAGATATTGAATTATAATTTAAAGAAAAAATAGATTGTAAGTATACTTTTCCAAATAAAATTGCTTCGAACTTCAGTTTAAATCAGTGTTCTAAACGCGTGGGCGCAATATATCGAGTTTGAACGGCCTTAAAATTTAGTTTCTTTAAATCTAAATTACGAGGCTTTTCTAAACTCGAAATGTTGCTTCACGTGCGACTCGTTTAACAAAAGTTTTTTCTGTCCCCATTTAGCTCAAAGAGAGGATTGGATCTAGGTCTCGGCCGAGGCTACTCCGGTTCCCAAGCGGCGAAGCACCTGATGGGCCTGGCGGCGGCCAACTTCGCCGGCGGCCCGGGCCGAAGGCGCCGCAGCGACGACGACGCATAAGCGCAACTACTTCCGAAACAACACCCGAGAATTCTTTCATTTCCACCAAAACCCCAACGAAGACCTTCGACCGGAATGCCCAGACCGAAACCCGCCGCAGTTCGGCCCAACGCGCCCAAACTCGACCAAGGAGAAGAAAGGAAATGGCCGTCGGCGTCCGATTTCAACGTCTTCGCAAAACCCTTAGCCGTGTCGCTGTTTAGATTATTATATTGATGCATCCGTGGATTGTAGATAAGGACCCCATTGGAAAACTCTTTAGAACTTAGACGGGTTGTTTGTACATTTGGCGGGATTGATGTTTTCTGATGGTGTCCTCGCTTATGTCTAGAAATTGTAGTATTAATTGAAAATATCCCTGTTAATGTAGTTTATTTATTCCTAAGATGTATTTATTGTACAGCAGCACAATAATGATTTGAATAAAAATTCAGAGTCATCCCCATATTTAACAGCAATTTATTTATTTATACTGCCTTTCAAAAAATTCCTATAATAAGTATATGTTTATTTTCTTTCTTATGTATATTTTTTAAGGAATAAAGATTGTTTATTATTATTATTAAAAAAATCAGAACAACAAGTATTTATAGGAAACATCTGCTTTCTTTAGTGGAAGAGTAATTTACTTTAATTACAAAAGCCCTGTTCCTTTCCCGACCCCATTCTTTTTATTAAAACTAGAAGATGTAATAAATAAATAATCTTTATAAAGAATCCAAATTAAAATAAAGTAACTTGCCTTTTTTTTCTTCGTAGTAATTACAATCCATTTTAATAACACACAGAACTTACAGAAAATCAATGTTAGTTTTGTTATCATTTTTTATTCATATTGTTGATAAAAACTGCACATTTTGTTAATACTGCGAATGTATAGCTTTTTTCATGATCCCTGTGAATCTGGCAGACAAATTTCCCGTCCCTTCGACTTGTTTCTCCCATTCGTCCATCTCATCCGAATCCAAAAACCACTGCATTCTGGATATGTACGTTGTGTCGAATGATTCACCTGAGAAGTAAATTGGCAGTGAAAATGTTATACAGTATTTTTAATACCCATTTGGAATAACCCCATCCTTATTTATCGATCATGAATCAGATGAAACAAAATATTACCAACAAAAATGAACGTCGATTACTAAATAGATGTTACGTTAAAATTTTGATGTCTGTTAATGTCATTAAATAACGCAAAAATACACAAATAAAATACGATATTCCGATGAATCCAAAAAGCTTATGCTTAATGTAGTAAATTATTTTCAAAATGAATTACGATCTTGATTTGAGGCAATTCGAAAAACGTACGAAGTCCTAAAAGTTCCACAAAGCACGTTATACAACCTAACAGATCAACGGATTTCGAATTTAGAAGGAATATGTCTGCAAACGTTTCCCTGAGCAAAACTTGAATTACGAAGAATACTTTAAGGATAATGTTTTACGAAATGTATGCCCGAAAGAAACATATTGTTTTAGAAACTATTCACTGGCAATTTATGTAAGAATCATCAGAAATTGAGATCTCGAAAAGTTTTTTTATATTTGGGAATTAAGAAAATAGGCATTAGCTTCAAAAAACAGGACGGAAGAAAACATTTATTGGAAATGTCTGGAATCAGGTTGAAAATAATTTTATTTGGGGTTGTTGTATATCGATTTACCTTGATTTTTGAGATTCTGAAAACGGAATCGAGGTAAACGTGTATAAGACGCACGAATCTATAGTTCGTTGGTTAAGGCGACTTACCGTTTGGCCACAAATTAAATATTAAGATCCACCCATAGATTAAATTAGATTGATAACTTCTAGGGGGCTCCCCGTATCATGACTTTAGTTAACCGACCCACTCGATGGGGCGGCGCTGCAATCGCAAATGACGTCTTTGGGCGAGGGGAACGAGCGGGCTTCTTGCTAAGCGGGGTGCGCGGTGCAGGGGGTCATAACATTGAGTGCGGTGCGGGGAATTACCGTGCGATGCGAGAAATAACAAAGATATAATGAACATGATAATGTATATTTTAAAAGGTATTACCACAGTTCATATATTCATCATATATATATATATATATATATATAATCATAATGATGGTTGCGACCGTAACTACGTGGTAATTCATGATCACTGAATCAAACACTTACTATGTTTTTACCACAAAATATTTATTGTATGTATATATATTATATTACACAAATATATACATAAATTCACGACTTAAGTTTCGACGTTTGACGGTCATTATCAAGTGAAACAAATTACAAAGGGGGGTTACATTTATACAGGTAAAACAATTTAGAGTGAGGGTAGCAAAACAAATTAGGTTAAACAGGTACAAAGATTTACACATTATGTGTAATGTGTAAATCTTTGTACCTGTTTAACCTAATTTGTTTTGCTACCCTCACTCTAAATTGTTTTACCTGTATAAATGTAACCCCCCTTTGTAATTTGTTTCACTTGATAATGATTGACAAAACCAAAAAAAATATTAAAAATACTAACATATGTAGATTTATAACTAAAAAAGGCACAAATAAATTCTATTCGCTTCTTGAATACACTGATTGGAATTTTATCAATGAGAATTATCTTACTGTAGATGAAAAATTTAATAAATTTATTGATATTCTCAAAAATTATTTTACAAATAGCTTTCCCCTGAAAAAAGTTAAAACTAAACTAAATGAAATAAAATGGTTCAATCACGAACTACGTCAAATGCGCGAAACACTTCATCTTCTTCGAGAAGCGTACATGAAAAATCAAAATCTTAAACAACATTACTATTGCTATCGAAAAAAATACCATGATTCTCTAAAAGAAGCAAAAATTAATGCCAATGTATCTTACATTCAGAACTCAGAAAACAGCACCCGTTCGATGTGGAATGTAATTAATAAAAATCGTGATAAGGCGCAGACAGATGTTGCCTGTACTTTGGAACCTAATGAGCTTAACTTATTTTTCGCAAATATAGCAAGTGACCTAATAAATAAACTTCCCTCTAATGTAGCTGATCCCCTAGATCTGTTAGTTCAGCACACACATACAACCACCTCAAAGTACCTGAACATAAGTGAAGTAACATTCATCCAAATTAGAGATATTGTTAAAAGTTTAAAGAACTCAAAAAGTAGAGATATATATGGTTTCACAACTCCTCTAGTCAAACAAGTAATAGATGTCATAGTTATACCACTAACGAAATTAATTAATCTTTGTATAGTATATGGTATATTCCCAACAGCATTAAAAAACGCAAAGGTAATCCCCATTTTCAAGAAAGGAGACAGATCAGATAAAAATAACTACAGACCAATATCAATACTACCAATAATATCAAAGATCTTTGAAAAGGCAATCGCTAATCAAATAACCGATTTTCTGGAAACGGAAAACGTGTTAAACATGCAGCAGTTCGGCTTTCGAGTGGGGCGATCAACAACAGATGCAGTCAATGCTTTTGTCCAAACAATAGTTGAATGTTTTAATCAAGGCATGCATACAGCCGCTTCCTTTATGGATTTAAGTAAAGCATTTGACTGTGTTTGT
Source organism: Philonthus cognatus (assembly GCA_932526585.2). Taxonomy (NCBI): domain Eukaryota; kingdom Metazoa; phylum Arthropoda; class Insecta; order Coleoptera; family Staphylinidae; genus Philonthus; species Philonthus cognatus. The sequence continues at coordinate 2,085,450 of OW052243.1, forward strand.
CATGAAACCCTCATTCGAAAAATGTTCTTCTATAATTTTCATCCATCAACCTGCAAACTCTTAAATTCATACCTACAGGATAGAAAGCAGTTAGTTATGATAAACAACAATGTATCATCAGAAATTACATTAAAATATGGTGTGCCACAAGGATCAATCCTCGGCCCCATACTATTTTTAACTTACATTAATGATTTACCTTTAGTAGCTAGAGATTCCTCGATCTTTCTCTATGCTGATGATACATTAGTAACAAATAGCGACAATAATATAAATGAGTGTCTAAATGATATTGCACTAACAAAAAAACGGGTTAATGATTGGTCTGTAAATAACAAATTAACTATGAACGAAGAAAAAACTATTGATCAAGTCTTTTCATTACGATCTGTAGAACTTGACACAGAAGCTCCTGTTAAATTTCTTGGAATATATCTTGATAGCAAGCTAACATGGCATTCACACGGGAATGAAATGGCTTCTCGATTATGTAAAAACATTTACTTATTGAGAAACTTAGCGCACAGCCTACCAAGAAAATTTTTACGAACCATATATTTCTCTCTAATTGAAAGTCATCTCTCATACGGAATTGTTACTTGGGGCCACTCTACTATATTGCATCGGCTATTTGGGTTACAAAGAAAGGCAATTAGAATACTATCTGGTTTAGGATATTCTGATGATTGCAAATATGAATTTATTAAACTAGAAATATTAACATTACCAGCTATATACATCCTTAATTGCTTATTACATATTAAAAAAAACATTAAATGTTATCAATCACATGAAGAGATACATATATATAATACTAGAAACAAGGGTGACATCTGTCTGCAGCCACAACGGTTATCAAAATGTCAGAACGGTGTTAGCTACTATGGACCAAAAATATACAATAAAATCCCTGAACCGATAAAAAAACTGAACATTAGACAATTTAAAAAGGAAATAAAAAACTATTTAATTAAAAAAGCGTTTTACACGATAGAAGACCTCATGTCTGACAACTACAAAATATTGTAAACACATTATTTATTTCTTATACTATATATACGTCTTTTTACTCTACTCACAATTTTTAGTTTATATGTATGTCTTTTGACATTTTTAAATTGTATGTTTGTCATTTAACAATTTTAAATATGTGTATGTCATTTGACATTTTTAAGTTATATGTTTGTCATTTGGCAATTTTAAATATATGTATGTCTTTTGACATTCAGTACTTATTTGTTAATAACTGTCCAGTCTGATTACATACATTATTACTTTGTTTATTTACACTTAGCTTTAGTTGTTTCGTCCTTAGATTTAAGCTACTTTTATATTTTATTTGCGTTTCTTGACTTGTGTAAGCAATTATTGTAATGACACAAATTACTAATAAATAAATAAATAAATAAATAAATAAATAAATGACCGTCAAACGTCGAAACTTAAGTCGTGAATTTATATATATATATATACTGGTCGCTGGTCGCTCTGTGCCATCCGTCATAATGTGCGACAACACAGCACCAATGCCGTACGAGCTAGCATCTGTAGTTAATTTTAATTCTAATTCTGGATTATAATGCACTAATACTTCGGTTTCCGATAAATGTTTTTTTATTTGTTTGAATGAACTGTCACATGAGTTACTCCATTTAAATGGCGTGTCTTTTTTCAATAATTGATATAATGGGTACAAAATTGTAGATATATTTTTTATAAATTTCCCATAATAATTTACAAGCCCTAAGAAAGATTTTAGTTGCGTGACATTGTTGGGAATAGGTGCATCAACCATGGCTTTAATTTTGTCCTTTGAAGCACTTAAACCCTCTTTGTTAATTATATACCCTAAATATGCAACTTCAGCCTTAAAAAAACTACACTTACTTTCTGATATTTTTAGACCAGCAGTTTGCAATCTCTGCAACACTATGTTTAGCCTTTCTAAATGCTGTTTGTCATTTTTCCCCGTAATCAAAATATCGTCCAGGAAGCATGCAACACCATCCACCCCTTGCAAAAGCGAATCCATAATTTTCTGGAATTTGCTTGGCGCACAAGCAATACCAAAAGGCATTCTTGTATATTGATACAATCCTTTATGAGTGGATATTGTCACGAACTCCCTAGATTTATCATCCAAGCAGACCTGTTGGTATGCTTGCGACAAATCGAGCTTAGTAAATTTTTCACCCCCTTGCAATTTTGTGAAAAGTTCCTCGATGCGAGGTAACGGGTATTTATCTATTTTAAGAGCAGAATTAATTGTCACTTTAAAATCTCCACATATCCTCACCGTACGATCTTTTTTTAAAACCGGCACTATTGGTGTGCCCCAATTACTAAATTCAACAGGAACAATTATTCCTAAATTTTCTAATCGCATTAGCTCAATTTCGACAAGATTTTTGAGAGCAAATGGTATTGGTCTAGGTCTAAAAAATTTGGGTGTACACTTTTCATCCATATCTAAAGATATTGTTCCTTTATTAAACGTACCTAGTCCCGGTGAAAATAAATCTTTAAACATTTCCATCTTAAGATTATTAATACCTTTTATATAACTTGCAATAATTTAAAAAATCTCTGCCTACCAAATGTTTTCCTCCATGTTTAATTATGTAAACTTTTAGTTTGAATGAATTATTGTTAAAAGAAAAATTTAAATTACAAGTCCCCAATGGAATTATTTTACTGCCATTATAACAAACAAGAGTTTTGTCCGCTGGGTCTAATTTAAATTTATTGAAATATAAATTATATAAATTTTCATTAATTGCAGTTATACTAGAGCCTGTGTCAATCTGACACGTAATTGGAATATTTTCCATTTTGACATCTACTGTTAATGGTTCATTAATTTCATTATTCATCATAAATAAGTTGACTTTTGACATTTCATCAATGAAATTATGACTATCCGGTTCCCCATTACGTCTTCTGTTCAATTGTCTCTTACCCGAGCATACATTTGCCAAGTGTCCTTTTCCGTTGCATTTATAGCAAGTGCGATCGCGAAAATAGCACTGATGCGATTCGTGATTTTTCCTTCCGCACACACTACACTTTTTGCTCACTATTGTTGCACTTTCGGTCTCTCTCCGTCTTAGATGATGTCCCACTGGCGCTGCTTTGCTGACGTTGTCTCCTCTCTTCTTGATTGGTCGATTTCTGGTCACCTGATTATAAACCATTTCCGCCTTCACCTCGGTCCCGAAATTGGTTTCCGTATTGTATTTGGCTGCCATCTTGGAATTTGCAATCTCGACGCACTGATTAAATTTCACTTCCAAAGATTCTTCAAACAACCGATCTTGCACAGACCCCTTTTGGAATCCTATAACGAAACGATCCCTCATTGCCTCTTCAATTCTCGCGTCTTCAAATTTGCAATGCACTGCAATGCTTCGTACACGTGCTGCCCAATCTTTTGCCGTCTCCTGATCTCGTTGCGTTGCGTTGTAAAATTTGTAACGCGCCGCAAATGCACTCACCTCTGTTTTAAAATGGTCATCGAGTTTCTCAATTAGACTATCAAATGTACAGTCTTCGGGCATTGACGGTACTGATAAATCGTAAATTAATTTATAGGCCTCTTCGGACAGAGCGTTCAATAGTATAGCCCGTTTTTTATCCATCGCCGTAATCGAATTTGCGAGGAAATAATTATTTAAACGGCGTTTATAAATTCCCCAATCCGTACTAGGATCAAATTCGCGAAGCTGTCCAATTAAATATTGACTTGCGTTTCCTTCCGCCATTTTCGAAAATTCACACGTGCACAATTAATTTTATTACCGGAATTCCGCGATCAACACGTATTTTTACTATTCCACAAAATCCTCGTCGCCACTTGTGGTGTCCGGTGGTAGGTTGGTTATTAATAATAACACTCACAATAAACTTAATCCTGAATTTATTTAAACATCCGTTCAGCACAAGACAATAACAGAGACTGGTCCTGGAGCCGTGCTCGCACCCTGGTACACAAAAACTGTTCCGCTTTTTTTGTCGCTTCTACACGCACACATTTAAATATTAATACACCACATATATATATAAGATATCGGGTATTTGTTTTCGCGCCATATTCGAAACGGGGCGTCTAAAGGGTGCGGGTAGGGGTTCGTGGCGTCGGCCACTTTGTGCAGTTTTAGTCACGATGGAACAGTACTCGGGGACGCATCGCGCATTTTGCGTACGAGCGTATTATCGTAATGGTGATTCAATGGTGACTGTTCAACGTCTCTATCGTGCGGAATATCGTACACGCCACGCGCCAAGTGACGATAGCATTAGGAAATGGATCAGGATGTTCGAGAATACAGGTGCGACAGTTAAAATTCAAAACTCTGGCCGTCCTCGTTCAGTTCGCGATGAAGAAACAGTTGAAGAAGTTGAGGCGTCGGTTCGTCAAAATCCGTCTTTATCCATCCGAAAGCGAAGCCAAGCGTTGAACATCAAAAAATCGTCTTTACATTGGATTTTAAAGAAAGACTTACATCTAAAAGCCTATAAAATTCAGTTGGTTCAAGAATTGAAGGATACGGACTATGCTAATCGACTGAATTTTGCGAACGAAATGCTGCAGCGATTTAACAACTTTAACAACATACTGTTCAGTGACGAAGCAAATTTTCACCTGAATGGTCATGTTAATAGGCAGAATTGTCGGTACTAGGCAGTGGAGAATCCGAGACGAAAGCATGAACGACCCCTGCATAGCCCAAAGGTCGTTGTTTGGGCCGCTATGTCTGCTAAAGGCATAATTGGTCCTTATTTTCATGAAGATCAACGAGGCCGAGCAATTAATGTGAATAGTGACCGTTATTGCGATATGTTGCGAAATTTTTTGGTCCCAGAGTTGCAGGAGTTTGCAGGTTTCAACTCAAGAACGTGGTTCCAGCAAGATGGGGCCACTTGCCATACCTCAAATAACTCAATGGAAGTTGTTAACGAATTATTCCCTAATAAAGTCATTTCGCGAAGGGGTAACATCAACTGGCCTCCCAGAAGCCCCGACCTTAGCCCGCTTGACTATTTTGCATGGGGATACCTTAAAAGTAAGGTTTATCAAAACAATCCGACGAATCTGACCCAGTTAAAGCAAAACATCAGGTCAGCAATATCGATAGCTATGTGTCAACGTGTTATCGCCAATCTTCGTTTCCGATTAGAAGAGTGCCAGCAACGTAACGGTCATCATTTGGATAACATCATCTTTTTCAAATAATTCTCCAATTCATATGCTAATAATAAACAATAAACTTTTTTATTGCATACAAATAATTTTTGTTTCATTGAACTTACAAATACCCGATACCCTTTCTGGACACCTTGTATATATATATATGGTATTACAGAGTTTTTCCATTGCATTTCACTTTATATCGAATATGTATCCCTTTATCTCAAAAATATTTCCCATTTATCAAATACATTTCCCTATATGTCAAAACCTCATCACAGTTTGTCAATTACATTTCACATTTCAGCAAAATGGCTGCAGTTCGTCAAAAACGCATCTTAGAAATGACAATATGTAACATTGTCATTTCTAAGATGCGTTTTTTGACGAACTGCAGCCACTTTGCTGAAATGTGAAATGTAATGTGAAATGTAATGTAACTTTTTCTTTTAGGTAAACATATGCATAAGCTGTCATTTTCCGACGTTAGTTATTTTTCAAAAGATTTCAATTCGAAGCTTTAAACGAGTGTTTTCCACTCCCAGACTAAGCATGAAGTAAAATTTTGAGTTTAGAAAAGCCCCGCGTAGAAAATTTGTCGAGGGTCGCGCAGCGACCCGAGACAAATTTTCACGGGGCTTTTCTAAACTCGAAATTTTACTTCATGCGCCACGCGCATAAAACAGTAAAATATTGTGAAATTTATGTATATTCGAATTTCACTTGAAATCTATGTTTTATACGGATGGCACATGAAGTAAAATTTCGAGTTTAAAAATTTAAAATTCCGACATATGCGCCCTCCCATCGAGTGGGTCGGTCAACTACATATATGAACTTTCTGAATCATATGGAGTCGGCGGGGTCTGGTTCCACCTTTGAGGTTATAAATGGTCGTATTTTCGACTAAATAAGCACATTAGGGATACCTATTACACACATGATGAAATTATCTCCAAAATGATGACGTAAATTATCCAATTTGTAGTGTTATCTTCATTAATTCAGTCAATATCACGATATTAATTTTACACTAAAATTGACGTCTACTGACGTTTATTTTAAATAATGGATATATAAACCGAGATTGATTCACATCAATCAAGATTACATTTTAATACATCTAGCGCCATCTACTTTTTTATATCATAAATTAGAATCATAGGTATACTCATTTACGATATAAAAAAATAGATGGCGCTAGATGTATTAAAATGTAATTTACAATATAAAAAAATAGATGGCGCTAGATGTATTAAAATGTAATAAATATTAACTGTTTACAAAAACTGTCATCGACATCTTTGGGAATGATATTAATGTTAATATTTAAATATTCAGAGGCTGTTCCGTACACGCAAAAAGACTTACGCAATTTATTCTATTGCAAACTTTTCTCCTAACCTAACCTAACCTAGCAGTATGTAGAATAATTAATGTGCGCAAAGAGATTTAAGCAATTTATTCTATTGCAAACCCTTCTCTCAACATAACCGAACCTACAATTATCTCGAATAGTCACCGTGCGCAAAGAGACTTACGCAGTTTATTCTATTGAACACCTTACTCCTAACCTAATCTAGAAGTATTTGGAATAGTCATCGTCTGCAAAGAGACATACGCAATTTATTCTATTGCAAACCTTTCTTCTAACTTAACCTAACCTAACCTAGAAGTTTGTGAAATATTTAACTTGCGCAATTTATTCTATTGCAAACCTTTCTACTAACCTAACTTAAAAACATGTAAAATCGCCTAAGCATAATAAAATGTTTATCTGCATCTTATTATTTTATAGAAAAATGTGTGGCTATACTAAGCCTTAAATCAGATAATTTTGCTTGGTTATGTGGTTCTAATAAATTATTTTAATTGTATTTAATTTTAGCTGTGTGTCTACTAACCAAACTGAATATGCCGTATAAATTTAATTTTAGTAAAAACGGTGAATTAAATATAAAAGTAATATTTGTAGGTGTTATTATATATTGTTTGTTTGTTAATATTTTATTATTGCAGTAAATATCCTAGTTATCGTACAAAGGTGCCATCTATTATTTATATCGTAAATTAAATTACCAATGATTTAATAATCAATCTCGATTTATATATCCATTATTTTAAATAAACGTCAGTAGACGTCAATTCTAGCGTAAAACTAATATCGTGATATTGGCTGAATTAATGAAGGTAACACTACAAATTGGATGAATTACTTCTTCATTTTGGAGATAATTTCATCATGTGTGTAATTTGTATCTGTAATGTGCTTATTTAGCCAAAAATACGACCATATATAACCTCAAAAGTGGAACTTAAAATTCGATTTGCGGCCAAGCGGTAAGTTGTCTTAACCAACGAACTTCAGATTCGAGCCTCCCATACACCTTTACCCTGATTCCAGAATCTCAAAAATCATGGTAAATCGAGGCTAATGTGAAGTTTACGGGATGTTCTCGAAAATTGATTTTTTATATTGATACTTGTAGAATCGCGGATGGAATGGCCGAAAATGACGAAAAAAAAGTGCGGAAACAACGTTTAGCCCCATTTTGGGGCCCCGAAAGGTTGGAAATCCGTTTACTTAAAATGTGTTTTTTAGCCGGAAAAAAATAAAATGTGGTGATAATATGTATTCGTTTCACAAAACTCAATTGTTTAAATGTGTTTTTATTAAGATAGGACTTACGGATTGCTTAAAACTTCTACTTAAAGATTACGATTTTTGGCAGGTTAAGTTGTTGACAATTACTTCTTTTGTTGATTTATAGATATAACATAATGATACCAATAATACTATAATGGAATGTGATAACTGGTTCACAATTGCCCAGAACAAGAGATAGGCGCACCCTGGTGTCATTTCCAGGAGTAAAGTACCAACGCTCACTATAAATTAAAAAAAAAAAAGAATATGTGATGGGAACATTGATTTAATTTTTCGTTTTTGTTAGATTAGTTGACAGCGTTATAAATTTAAAAACAATTATTAAATATGAAATTGGAGCAACAATCTAATTTCTCGTGTTTGTTATGCCGGGTTTATAAGACGTATAAGATGTTTTTTAAAATATTGCTGCTGCCTCCTGGTGTACAGAAATTGAACCTTAAATTTGATTCAAAACCATGGTCCCTTAGCATCAATTGTGCTATATCTATGAATAACAATGGAAGTAGGTGATAACATAACCTGTCAAAAATCGTAATATTGAAGTGAAAGTTTTAAGCAAACTGTAAGTCCTATCCTTATAAAAACACATTTAAACCATTTAGTTTTGTGAAACGAATACATATAATCACCACATTTTATTTTGTACACACCAAAAAACACTGTTGAAATACACCAATTTTCACCCTTTCGGAGCCCCCAAATGGGGCTAAACGTGGTTTCCGCACTTTTTTTTCGTCATTTTCGGCCATTCCATACGCGATTCTACACGTATCAATATAAAAAATCAATTTTCGAGAACATCCCGTAAACTTCACATCGGCCTAAATCGATATGCAATGAATCCTTTTATTTTAAACAAAGATTGTGTTGCTAAAAAAGAGAACATTTATATAATATTTTGTGGAACTTTTAGTTGTATTATAATAACATAACAGCATAACGTCCATATAAATTATTATATTCTATATTATGAAATTAATTAATATGTGTGACCCTACGCCGGCACTGGTTGTATTAAATATCAAGTTACTCCACCAAAGCACTACCTAACCTAATTTTGTGTGTGTGTTTAAGAAGGCGCGTACGTTAAGTCACTAAAACAACTGGTACTTCTAAATAGGTATTAAAAATACTATATATCAAGTAAATTATAAATTAGCCTTAACAAATTTACTTTTGAAATTGAATTTGAGTTCAGTATTCCGGCAGCAGATACCCACAATCACGTTTCGGACTTCAAGGTTCTTGTCAGTGTGGTCCCGATCCAGAGCTGAAGAATACTAAACATTTCTGACTATATCAAGCCAATATGTGAAAACAATCAATGGGTTCGATAGCTAATGCCATCTAATCGAATCCATTAATAGTTTTCACACATTGCTTTGATATAGTCAGAAATGTTCAGTATTCTTCAGCACTGGATCGGGACCACACTGACTAGGACCTTGAAGTCCGAAACGCGTGTGTGGGTATCTCGTGCCGGAATACTGAACTCAAATTCAATTTTGATATTTATTTTCTGGTTTCACAAACAGAGTTTAGCTCGTTCCTGGACGAAACAGTGACCTGGAGCATTAGATGGCGTTAGCTATCGAATCCATTAACCCATTATGTGCCATTGATGCATATACGCAACATTATTAATTTTATGTTGATTAAATTACTAAATAACTTAATTTGATATATTATATTATTTAACTTGACTTGAAAATGTATAAAGAAAAACGTAAATATTTTGTTATTTACGGCCTGTGCCAACATGCACAAGAAATGAAAGCCTACCTAATAGAAAATAAAATAGACATCATACTAATTGCAGAAACACGTTTCACCGCAAAATCCTACATTAGTATACCAAAATATAATTTATACCATACAAATCATCCCGACGGAACAGCCCATGGTGGAACAGCAATAATTATTCGCAGCAACATAAAACACAGCGAACTAGAAAACTATGCAAGCGAACACATCCAAGCCACAACAATTACAGTAAACACAGCCAGAGGTAACATAGTAGTGTCTGCAGTTTATTGTCCCCCAAAACATAAGAACAAACGGCAAGAATATTCAAACTTCTTAAAGACACTTGGCAACAAATGTATAGCAGGAGGGGACTATAATGCCAAGCACAAAGCCTGGGGTGCAAGATTGGTAAACACCAAAGGAAGAGAACTTCTTGCTGCAATGAACATAAACAGCATGAACCCGGTGGCAACAGGCGAACCCACCCACTGGCCAAGCGATCCAAACAAAACACCAGATGCCCTAGACTTCTTCATAACAAAAGGAATCAACCCAAAGCTTATGAAAATTGAATCAAGCCTGGACTTATCCTCAGACCACACACCAGTAATATTAACGGTACTCACAGAACCAACCAACCAGGATAAACAGACCACCCTATGGAACCGCAACATCAACTGGGAAGCATTCCAAACAAAAATAGACCAACTAATAAACCTAAAAATTCCCCTAAAGACGCCTATCGACATAGAAGTAGCGCTGGAAAATCTGACAAAGTCCATACAAAAGGCGGCATGGGAATCAACACCACAAAGACCCAGCAACAAAAGGGATGAAAACCCAATAATAATAAAAGATAAAATATCTGAAAAACGAAAGTTACGCAGGACCTGGCAAATCACAAAAGCACCAGAAGACAAAAGAAAACTTAATAGAGCATGCCGCGAACTAAAGGCACTATTGGTGACCAATAAAAACCAATCAGTAGAAACATACCTCGAAAACCTATCACCCTCTCTTGCCAGCAACTACTCACTCTGGCGGGCAACAAGGAAACTCAACAGACCACTTCTACCAATTCCCCCCATAAAGGACCAAAACGGAAAATGGGCCAGAAACGATGAAGAAAAGGCCATTGCATTTGCCCAACACCTGACTGGAGTATTCAAACCATTTGATATTGATGACCAAGATAGCACGGAAGAAATATCGAACTTCCTTGAGACCCCATTCCAAATGGACATACCCACAAAACCCTTCAAATATTGCCAAGTCAAACAAACAATTTTAAAAGGTACCAACCCCAAAAAAGCACCTGGGTATGACTTAATAACTGGACGGATCCTCCAAAAGTTAACAAAAAAAGCAATCACGTCAATTCTACAAATATTTAATGCCATACTACGACTTAGCTACTTCCCACCGCAATGGAAAATAGCAGAGATAACCATGATCGCCAAACCGGGCAAAAACGAAAATGAAATAAACTCATACCGACCAATAAGTCTACTGGCAGTACTGTCCAAAATTTTCGAAAAACTACTGCTCACCAGGCTGGATCCCATCCTAACACGACAAAAGCTAATTCCCAACCATCAATTTGGGTTTAGGAAAAAACATAGCACAATCGAACAGGTGCACTGGGTAGTAAAACAAATCAGCAACGACATCGAGAATAAGAGATTCTGCTCGGCAGCCTTCATTGACGTCAGCCAAGCATTTGACAAAGTGTGGCATACTGGCCTACTCTACAAATTAAAACAAAATCTTCCCTATCACTTGTACGAACTATTAAAATCATACTTAACCAACAGATTTTTTCTAGTAAAAGTACGGTCGGAATACACGGACCTAAACCACATCAGCTCTGGGGTCCCGCAAGGAAGCGTATTGGGACCAATACTCTACCTTCTATACACTTCAGATCTCCCTACTGGCTTGTGATTGCAGTGGCTTCCCACTGCAATCACAACATAGCATCAAGAAACCTGCAAACCCATCTAAATAAAATAGAGGTATGGATGAAGAAATGGAAGATAAAGGCAAATGAGACCAAATCTACACACATAACATTTACAACAAAGAGAGACCAATGCCCCCCTGTCACCCTAAACAACCATCAGTTATCACAAACCGACAGCGCAAAATACCTAGGTATGCACCTAGACAGACGTTTAACGTGGAAAACACACATTTTTAATAAGAGGAAACAACTGGGGCTCAGGTGGCAACAACTATACTGGATCATCGGCAAAAAGTCCAAAGTTACTCTTCAAAACAAACTGCTCGTGTACAAAGCAATCATAAAGCCCATCTGGACTTATGAGATCCAGCTCTGGGGATCAGCCTCCCACTCCAACCTGGAAATAATCCGGAGATTCCAGAGCAAAGCACTTAGAAACATGACAAACGCCCCATGGTACGTCCCAAACAAAACAATAGATAAAGACCTGCAAATTCCCTCCATCCAAAGTGAAATCAAGAAATACTGTGCTACATACCAACGTAGAATATCATCACACCCAAACGAACTTGCAAGAAACCTATTCAATACTAGCGGTGAAGTGCACAGACTTAAACGTTTCAAGCCAACAGACTTAACAACAAGATTCGCCTAATGAACTAAGTGCTCGCTATAAAAGGAAACAATTCATAGGAATTATTACCTACTACATCGAACTCACAAAACTAACAAATCATTTACCTATTGTCAACATTCAAGACAGATTGTAAATAAACTGGAGTAATAAAAAAAAAAAAAAAAAAATATCTTGATAATTACTCATTTAAATAAAATGTTTTCAGTGTATTTCTAACTTCACAATATATCAGTGTTTTATACGCGTGGCGCATGAAGTAAAATTTCGAGTTTAGAAAAGCCCCGTGAAAATTTGTCTCGGGTCGCTGCGCGACCCTCGACAAATTTTCTACGCTGGGCTTTTCTAAACTCGAAATTTTACTTCATGCTTAGTCTGGGAGTGGAAAACAGACGTTTAAAGTTTCGAATTGGACGTTTTTATAAACTATCTAAGTAACTGGTAACTACCCACTGAAGAGAGGAGCACGGGGCGTTCAATACACTCGTGTCATGAACGTCTCGCGTCGTGCTCGTATCGTGTTCGTGTCGTGATCTTCTCGTCAAAAGTGTGGTATCTTAAGGACAGGATATTTTTTAGCGATCTTGCATAAATCATAAACTAACCTAACCAGTATATTTTGAACTTCAGACTAAATCAATGTTTTGTACGCGTGGCGCATGAAGTAAAATTTCGAGTTTAGAAAAGCCCCGTGAAAATTTGTCGAGGGTCGCGCAGCGACCCTCGACAAATTTTCTACGCTGGGCTTTTCTAAACTCGAAATTTTACTTCATGCTTAGTCTGGGAGTGGAAATACACGTTCTAAACTTTATATTGCACGTTTTTATATAAAATCGACGAATGCCTTACATTTACAGCGTATACATTATTTATATTTAAAAGGAAACTTTATAGAATGTAATACAATAAGTCATTCGTAGAAATCATATAAAGAAGTGTAGAATTTTACCTAAAATCTACTTTTAGAGTTAACTGTATAATTGCTCGGCCGTTAATGGGTTAATAAATTTACTTTCATCCAGCGGTGGCTCAAGGCCTAACTTCAGGGTAGGCGACAGCGCCAAGGCACACAAAAAAAAAAGGAATTGCATAACAAAATCACATTTCAATAACGGACATAGTGGAATTTTTCTCATGTGCAGAACAAGCACCGTACTTGCTCAAAAAATGACAAAGTGGAACCTGACTACGTTGGGCGCACATTTATTTGAAAAGAAGGAACTCGCGCGCACATGCCACTACGGACGAGAACCCTTTGGGATTTCAGTAGTGTTATCTCTGCAAGAGCCAGCACCAAATAGTACATTTACGACCCAACTTTTTCAGGACTGTCTTGCCTACGTTCGTGAAATGCTGTTCTACCACACAACTGCCTAATTTGGGTAATACATCTATACATATTACCTCGGGTCTATCGCCTACCCTGAAGTTAGGCCGCGAGCCGCTGCTGCTTTCATTAAAAATTCTTTTTATATTACAATGCTATCAGGATTCTAATTTTTAACTGTGCTTTAAAAACTAAGTAACATCTTGCCCTATTTTTGTCTTTCATAAACTTAACATTTTTTACAAAAGATATGCAGGGTTTATAAGAAGTTTAAGCGGAATAGAACGTAGGCTTTCATACGCCGTTCAAGGATTTTAAGAAGGAACATTTAGTGTTTAGAGGTGGAAGAGGTGTTAGGATCTGACCACCTACCGTTAACTATAGAGATGTGAATGGAGAAGGAAAGAGAAGTGGAAAGGGGGCAAGAAGAGTGTGGGGTAAAGACGATGGAGGATATGAGGAAGAGGCTGGCGAGGATTCAATGGGAAGAGGTCAATACAATGGAGGAGATGATAGTGGGATGTGGAAGGAAAAAGAAGGGAGGGAGAAGAGGGGGGGAAGAGGAGTGTAGGCAGGCGAAGAGAGAGTTGAGGAAGGCAGTGGGAGAATGCGTAAGAAATGGAGGAGGAGAAGGGAAAGTGGTGGCGGCAAGGAAAAGATATGATAGTATATGTGAGAGGAAGAAGCTGCAGGCGGTGGAAAGTGTGAGCGAGGAATTGAGGGAATGGAGGATCGAGGCGGAAATGTGGAAGGTGCTGAGGAGAGGGGAAAGGAAGAGGCAGTTATTGATATCGTTGATAGAATGGACAAGGAAGTGCAGAGAAGCTAGTGGAGTGCCAGTGGGAATGAAAGAAAGCAGGCGAGGGGATGGAGAGGAAGAGTTCATGGAGGAGGAGGTCGAAAGAGCGTTCAAGGAGGTAAAGGGAGGGAAGGCTGCAGGAAGGGCTGGGCTGAAGGCAGAGATGTGGAAGGAGAGTGAGGAAGAAGAAATTCAGGGAGCTACTGAACCAGATGTGGAGGAAAAGAGTGAACATACCGGCATCGAGGGTGGGCAGGATGTGCCTGATACACAAAGGAGGGGATCAGAAGGATGCGGATTGCTATAGGGGAATAACAGTGATGAGCACGAGATACAAGACAGCTATGAGGGTGGTAAAAAATAGGCTAGAGGAGGAAGTGGAAGAGGGTTTAGGAGGGGTAGGGGGACGAGGGAGCAGGTCTTTACCCTGGCAAGAATGGTAGAGAAGGTGATGAAAGAGAAAGGGAGTGTGTATGCGATGTTTGTGGACCTGAAGGCGGCGTACGACGCGGTACCGAGGGTAGGATTGTTGGAGTGTTTGAGGAAAAGAGGGGTGAGTGAGGAAATTGTAGAGTGGGTGAGAGGAGTGTATGAGGAAACATGGGCAGTAGCAAAAGTGGGAATGGAAGAGTCAGAGAAGTTTAGGACGTGGAAGGGGCTGAGGCAGGGGTGCCCATTGAGCCCTGTGTTGTTTAACCTCTAGATGAGCGAATTAGAGGAGGTGATCAGGAAAGGACAGGCTCGGGGGTGGTGATTAGTAGAAGTAAGATGTGGATGTTGGCATATGCGGATGATATAGTGCTGGTGGCAAAAGAGTGGGAAGGGATGAAGGATTTGCTGAAAAGGGCGGAAAGGTTTATGGATAAGAGAAAGTTGAGCGTGAATAATAGAAAAACGAAATAGATGAAATTTAGAAATAAAGGGAAAGAGAGGAGGGTGAAGGAATTAGAGTGAAAGGGGGAGGTGATTGAGAGGGTTACAAAATTCAAGTATTTAGAGTTTATGTTCAAAGGGACGAGAGGGTATGAGGAGCATGTGAGGTGGGTGCAGGGAAAAGTGGGGGACGTGTGGGGGACGAGAGGGTATTAGTGTATGGAGAGGGAGCAGTTGTGGCTCCTGAAGTGTATGTTGGGGGTGGAAAGGTCGACACTGGGATACATAGTGCTTCAGGAGACGAATAGAGAGAAACTAGAGTGTAAGGAAATAGTGAGAATGGCTAGGTATGAGATGAAGTTATGGGGCCTGGAGGAAGAGAGATTGGTGAAGGCGGTGTGGGTGACGTGCGTGAATGGGAGAGAGGGAAATGGAGGAGCGAGAGAAGGATAATGTATGAGAGGGTGGGGTTGTCGGAGACGAAGGTGATGGAACGGCTGGGGAATGGGGATGTGTGGGTGACAGGTGGATGTGTGGGTGAAACAGAAGGAGAAGGGAGTGGAAGCACAGGAAAGACAGGGGTGTATGGAGAGGAGTAAATACAACGATAGTTACGGGAGGTGGCAGGTGCATGGAAGAATGCCGAAGTTTTATTTGGTGGAGAGGGGATGGAGTAGGGAGGAAAGGGAAATTGGAAATTATACGCAACAATTCTTAATTTATTCTCTGTTAATTGTAAGAATTACTTGTAAAACAGTAGTTTTACAAATTTGTGATGAAGTAGTTGGGAACATCGACATGCAGATACCTAACCTAAAATTCCTTAACCTTAATTTTCGTATAAACGGCATGATTTCCTTAAATAGTAAACGTCTTATGAACCTCGCATTAGTTATTAATAAGGAAAATTGAATTAATTTACTTACTCTCATCCGTTTTTAGGAAAAGCAATGAATTGACGTTAAAATAATACTCCGTTTTGGATGAGTTGAGGCTGGGCAACAGGGACACTTTCTCTCCGTTGTGGGTGCAACCCAGTTCCAGACTGTCCTCCCTTAGATTACTTAGCTTGTACGAGGGCTTCCTACGCAGCCTGATCCACTTCGAGTTTACAGTTTCGTAGTTGGTCGCCTCGCAATACGTATTTATCAACGGTATCCTTTAAAAAGTGTTTATATTAGGCGGCAATACTCACAGAAAACAAGTAAAAATGATTATGACATGATAAGTAACACACAAATTTTCAGGCTTTTTCTAAACTCGAAATTTTACTTCATACACCATGAGCCGTGAATTATCACAATCCAACTCCGAACCGCGGAGTTGGATCCCGATGAGTGAGCTAGCTCAGTCGGATTCAACAACCGAGGTGGCTCTTTTAGAGTCGATTCGCTAACTGAATGGGTTTATTTAACTCCATTGGCACGCATCGTAATCGAATCGATGATAGAAATATAACGATAGCCGTTTTTTTTTCCTACAATACAAACACTTCTTGATTAAAAATTAAATTTGGCGCTGTTTCAAACTTAGACTTAGCGTAAGGTCCGCATTTATATACATACATATGTAAAGTTAATTAAAGGAAAGGCACTTGGTATTGTTTCACAATTAAATCTTTATTCCGACTAGTTTCGGTTTGTTAGACCATTTTCAAAGGAATGTGAAAACGCTCTTTAGAACAGAGGTGGGCACGGTAGGGGCCCTGCGCTCGCCGGCTTCCCCCACTCACGGCGTCAGCCGGCCGAGGAGGGAAACGTCGACTCTTCTAGATAAGCCAATCGGACACGACCGCGCCGCGGGAAATTTGAAATGCTTCAAAGACTGGAAAGTTTTATTAAAATGTTTTTTTTAATTTTAATAATTTCGTTTATAATTTTATATTCTTACAATGAAGAAATATTAACGTTTATATAAAGTTTACTTCTTCATTGTTAGATTTATTCGCATTAGTCCATTTATTTATTTATAAATGGAAGTTTACTTGGATTTTATGTTCTAAGTTTAAAATTTAATAATTTAAACTTTAAATTGTTAAATTTTAAATTTCGTGAACTTCCATTTATTTATAAATGGAAGCCCCCACGCCAACGTCAAGGCTGCGAATAATGTAGGGGTTACTTTTTTTTAGGAAAAGACAATAATTCGAAATACGATTTATTGATATTTTTATTAATGAATCGTATTGTGAATTACTGAAGAAACCTTTTATTTTACGGAACCTCAGATGTTGATGAAGTTGTGATTCTCTGTCGCACAATGTCGTCGTAGTCAATTTCGATGTTTGTTGTGCACGTTTTGCGTGCGTTTTGTAAATTGTCGTCCGTTAAAACGGATCGTTTTTTGCATTTTATATTTTTCATGTTGGAAAACGTACTTTCACAAATATAGGATGAACAAAAAAATGAGTGTACGTACAAAGCAAAATCAACTAGATTTGGATACTGGTCTTTAGATAACTTTTTATACAAATCAAGTCCATTTAAGTGAGACAACTCTAAACTTGACTGTACAGAAGCGAATTCTAGTTGATATTTTGGCTCGCAATTTTGGATGTCAATATTCATTGGGTTGGAGAATAATAATATTTTATCTCGAATTGCATCAAAATCTGCAAATCGTTCGTTAAATTGCTCTTGTATCTGTAACAAAATTACAACAAATGGTCGAAAATTTGATTTTGAATTTTCCTTTAACACCGTTTCGCAAGATGGAAAATGACACACAATATTTTTCCGGAGTTGGTTTGCAAATAATTGCAGTTGTTTGCGAAACGATGTAATGTGCGTATACAACTCAGTTATGGATTTTAAATTTCCTTGGAGTAACAAATTCAAATTATTTAGATGTTTTGTTAAGTCGGTCAAAAAAGCTAGTTCGACAAAAAAATCGCGAGAATTAATTTCGTCTAGCAATTTTTGTATTTTAAATTTATCGTTGTTTTTCTCCATAAATTCAACTATTTCATGTCGAACTGAAGAAAAACGTTGCAAACATTTCCCTGCACTTAACCAACGCACATTTGAATGAAGTAAGATATCTCTGTATTCAGCATTTACTTCGGTTAAGAAGTTTTTTAGTTGTCTATGTAACAGAGAATGGTGACCCCCACGAAGAGTGTTTGTGATTTTTATAACCAAACTCATTATACTAGACATGCGTGCTGACCTCCCACAAAGCGCTTCTTGGTGGATAATGCAATGAAATGATAATACATCGATGTTATTTTTTTTCAGTTGACCAATAAAACCATTTACTTTTCCCACCATAGCCGGAGCACCATCTGTTACGACACAAGAGCATTTAGCAAACGTCTTTGCAAATTTCTCAATCGAGGTTTTTACGGCATTGAATATTTTTTCGCCTGTCGTAGTGTCCTGCATTGGGAACATTTGCACCAATTCTTCATGCACTGTGAAATCATTCTGAACTATCCTGGCAAAAATAAGCAATTGACTGGTATCCGAAATATCTGTGCTCTCATCCAGACAAATCGAATAGTATGAACAGAAATCAAACAACTTCATCAATCTCTGCTCAATATAGTCAGTAATATCTGTTATACGACGAGAAATGGTACGTCGTGATAAAGGAATGGACTTGATAATGTTAGCAGCGTCTTTAAAATCAAACAGCTCTAATATTTGCACGGCACATTTTTCTATAAATGTACCACATGACAAATTATATTGCGCGCGAATTATTTCGCTGGATATTACGTAAGACGCCACATTTTGTTTATATTTAAGGTCAATATCTGTGATTTTTGGAGGAACTGCATTTAACAAAAATTGTTTGTAATTACTGACCATTTTGAGGCGTTCCTCAGTACTAGTCGATGCGTACTGTTCAGCATGTATCGACTGGTAATGTCTTTCAACATTATATTTTTTTAATACTTTAATTTCGCTACCACAAATTATGCATACGAGAATTTTTTTTTCATTTAAAATAAACAAGTATTTATACTCCCATTCCTCAACCGATTCAGAAACAGGTTTTCTTTTCCTCGACGAACTGTCCGGTGTTCCAACAGATTTTGATTTCGGGGTTGAGGCATATTGGGGAGATTTCGGGGTGGGAGTCTTCGGGGTGCGTGGTGTTTTGCCGGGAGATTTCGCCTTCGGGGTTCCTGATGACTTCCCCGGTGATTTTTTCTTCGCGGCAACTTTATTTTCCGAATTCATTGCAACGTGGAATTTTCTTGACTTGACGGTTGAATTTTGTCCCACCCACTGTCGTTTGACAGTTGCCATGGAAACCGCAAAGAAAAAGTATTTCAATTTGAATTTTGAACCCGTTAGATATTATTTAATAACATAATCAAACGTAAACGTAAAAATAATTGATTACTTAAAATTATTTTAACCAAAATCAAGAAATTTAGTTCATAAATTTAACACATTTTAATAATTGGTTAGATTCATCGAAAGAAACCAGTTTGAATCGCCCGCTGTTCGGGCGCATGTGATTGGTACGTATTGAACCAATCACGTGCGTCAGAGCTCTCTCTCTTACTCTCCTCGGCCGGCTGGCGCCGCGAGTGGGGGAAGCCTTCGAGCTCGCTAGTGCCCGCGGGGCACTATTTGCCCACCTCTGATATATAGTATCGAACTATTTTAAATATATTCCAACATTCGAGCTACAAATATATCAATAAACATACAATTTTAATAAAATCCTAGAACTCAGCAGATTTAGAATGATATTATATTAAGGACTTTAGTAAAATAATCTTGCTTTTGTTTTATTAATTATATTGAAATATCATGATTTTTGCAACTATTTCAATAATTTACAGGAATCCTTTTATTCCATTCCAAATACTGCAACAATTTTAATAATTTTCATTATAATTAGATTGGCACTACTGACCGTTAACACATTGTTTACCATAACCTCAAATTTATTCAATTATTCAATTCACATTCCTTTGAAAATGGTCTAACAAACCGAAACTAGTCGGAATAAAGATTTAATTGTGAAACAATACCAAGTGCCTTTCCTTTAATTAACTTTACATAGTGTAATATGTTTCACCAAGTGCCAGATGAGAAATTAATTCAAGAAAAAAAAAAAAAAATACATGCATATGATGTTTCTGTTCTCATGTGGCATTAAAAGTAAACCATAAGGAATTTAAAACAGATGTAACTTTCATTATGTTCAAAAACAATAACAAAAACACCTGAGTCGCATTTTCAACTTCTTTTGTTTGTAACAATGCGTATATATAAATAAATATATATATTTAAAAACCACGATTGTGTGTAAATTCTGAGGAATATTGTTTGTTATAGGTGAACTTCTTATTAAATTTGTGTGTCTGTTGTCCATTATATCAATTGTATTTAAATTAAATAAAGAAAGACAGTGTACTTCTTGATATTTTTAAAAATGATTTTATTTTCTAAACATGTTTCGGCAATGCCATCTTCAGTAGAAAAACGTCAGGGTGTTGTTTTTCTACTGAAGATGGCATTGCCGAAACATGTTTAGAAAATAAAATTTTTAAAAATAAAATATATATCAAGAAGTACACTGTCTTTCTTTATTTAACTTCTTATTAAGTTTACAATTTTGGACGAAAGAATAATTACATTTGTAATGTTTCCTAGATAGTAAACAACGGGGTTTGTTTATGATTTTTTAAATTGTTACCCCACTGTTTAGAGAAGTAAAGAAAATAGAGGTTATGTTTAAAATAATCGACTCACCGTTCCTCGTAGGGAATATCTGCTAAGCTCGTGTTACCCAACCGAAGAGCATCAATCACATGCAAGCTCTTCACACCGATTTCTTCATCTACGCCAGCTGCCTTCTCCGTCACCATCTCCCCAAATAAAATCGTTTCTTTTATTAACCGCAGGTGTTTCACACGCACCCATTTCTCCCCATATAGAGCGAACACTTTTCTATTTTCAGTCGCTAATAATAATAATAACTTTCAATTAATTAAACAAAGTACGTTCTCTTAATGTCCTTCATCTATTCATAAATGGTATTAACCCATTAACGGCCGAGCAATTATAGAGTTAACTCTAAAAGTTGATTTTAGGTAAAATTCTACACTTCTTTTTATAATTTCTACGAATGACTTATTGTATTACATACTGTGAATTTTTCTTTTAAATATACATAATGTATACCCTGTGAATGTAAGGCATTCGTCGATTTCGTACAAAAACGTGCAATATGAAGTTCAGAACGAGTATTTCCACTCCCAGGCTAAGCATGAAGTAAAATTTCGAGTTTAGAAAAGCCCCGTGAAAATTTGTCTCGGGTCGCTGCGCGACCCTCGACAAATTTTCACGGGGCTTTTCTAAACTCGAAATTTTACTTCATGCGCCACGCGTATAAAACACTAAAATATTGTGAAGTTAGAAATACACTGAAAACATTTTTTTAAATGAGTAATAATCTAGATATTTAAATAACAAAATATTCACATTATTCTTTATACATTTTCAAGTCGTTAAATAATATAATATATCAAATTAACTTATTTAGTAATTAAATTAACCTAAAATTAATAATTGTTGCGTATAATTTCCAATTTCCCTTTCCTCCCTACTCCATCCCCTCGATGGAGTAGGGAGGAAAGGGAAATTGGAAATTACACGCAACAATTTTTAATTTATTCTCTGTTAATTGTAAGAATTACAATTAAATTAACATAAAATTATTAATGTTGCGTATATGCATCAATGGCGCCTAATGGTTTAATAACACTAGCCGACAAATTTTAACTTATTTTCTCTAACATGGATAAAAATTGCAATATTCCAGCCAGTGAATGTTTTATAGACATTTATAGCCATAATATTGTGTGAAATGCTAAAAAAAAACCCGTTAAAACAAATATTGCTTATATTTTAAAATTCTGATGTGTAGTGGAGTTTTTAAGCTTATATTTATAAATAAGTGACCCATATGTATATTTATATCATGACGGCTTTCATGTTAGAAAATTTATGTCGGCTAGTGTAATCAATGATTTCCTAAATTACTCATAGTAAAAATTACATACCGAGATAAATATTACAACTGTTATGTTCCCTGTACGATTCCAATGGGGTATAACGCCATTTACTCAAATCGATACCAGACAAATGTTCTTTTCCGATAATTTCGGCTGGCTCGTACACAAAATCTTAAAAAAGAAAAAATAGGTTTTAAATGTTTTTAATTAATATTCGCTATTTTCGTTTTCTAACCAGGATCGTTGGAAACCCTGCATAGCAAATCGGTTGGAGAATTTTTTTCCTGAACGATCCTCGGATTATCTGGTATTCGCCAATAGGACAGACATTTACTCCTCAAGTCCTCCTGTCTGGTTTCGACTTGAGCGGAATTCTCACAAAACATCGCCAATTTTAATAAATTCAACATCTGTTGTTTACCCAAACTGAAATACAAGAAAAAAAGTTGGTTACAATAATTGAAGACGGTTTTACGGTTCCATAAAGCATATTAAATATTACTTGGTTAGATTTTATCAAATGCTCTTTTGTTTGGCATTAAAAATCCCTTTTAACATACAGGGTTATTCAGAATAAGTGAGTCGCCACAAAATAGATTTAGGGGTTGTTTGAGGGCGATAAGCCCGTAGACAACAAATTCGAAGTGGACTGTATAGTTTTATTTTAATTGACCCTAACGGGGATGATCTACGGCGCTGAGTGGTAGATACGACGAGATAGAGGGATTGGGTTCAAATGGGAACTCACCTTTGATCTAAAGTAGATAATCCTTTCGATCACGTGGGCTCCCGGGGGTGATGCACAAAACACCACGCGGCAACAATCCAACAATATCGCATCTCGAGGCGGTGTAACAAAAGCGGGTGTTACGATGCGGTTTAACGACAATTGGACGAACACATGCGGTTTCAACGACAATGAGTAACGAACTCTCGCGCTTCTTCCTCCGGCGTGTGAGTTTCGGGTAAAAGGGCAAAAAAAGCGGACAGGCGCGGTGTGATTTTATTGTACGCATGTACCACTCACTATTCGAGACTATTCCAATTCTGAATTGAACACCGAAAACAGGGGTTTTTGGAAATAGGTGTCTCAGGTGCAAAAAAAATCGCATCTTGTTCAGAGGCTTATTTGAAGACAATAGTTTAAATAAACAATTTAAACATGACGGAATAATAAGCATGAAGTTAAACGTTGAGTTTAGATTTGGGCGCGAAGTGAAGCGTAGTGTAGTGTAGCGTAGTGTGTCTTACTTCATTTGCCAGATGTATAATACACTGATTTTATGTGAAGTTCAAATTTGTTTATTTTTTATTTGTAATATCGTATGTTCAATAGAAAAAAACCTTAGAGTGCCATGTTTTTATTTTTTTTAAATTTAGGTTGGCTTGACGCTTTGAGAATTGACATATAAAACGTCAGACATGATATTTATAATATATAATATTATAGTTGCCAACCTACAATATTTTCCAACTCTAGCGGTTTATTTTTATTGATATTTTTATGTTTAAATTGTATTAATAATAATTCTTTATTCCGCAAAATTTAAATCAGCTGTAATTTTGTAAATAATGAAATTTTGCAATCCGATTTTCATTACTTAATGAAAATCGGATCTATGTTTATTTGTCCTATTGTTTTCGAATGAGCCCCCGAACAATATGTGAGTCACATAAAGATAATTTATCATAAAGATAAATTGAGTTTGTCAATAGGTTGCAGAATATTTATAAAATATAAAAACGAATTAAAATTAATATCGACTTTCTGCAAAAAGTTTGTCTCCAAATATTCATTGAAACAACTACTTCTCGAGCTAATACCCCGACAGATATTGAATTATACAATGAATATTTGCGTTTGCGTTTTTTTTTTTTTTTTTTTTTTTTTTCCAATTTATTTCAATTTCCTTTTGTTTCATTTAGTTTGGTTAGAGAATAGTTTGACCTGATGTTGCATTTTGCATATAAATTATGCATAGAACAGCAGTGCTGTCGTGTAACGCAAATATTCATTGTATAATTCAATATCTGTCGGGGTATTAGCTCGAGAAGTAGTTGTTTCAATGAATATTTGGAGACAAACTTTTTGCAGAAAGTCGATATTAATTTTAATTCGTTTTTATATTCAATATGTGAGTAATTTGTTTTGATTTGCAAAATGTATTTTCATTTCTAAAAGCAGAGATTTCCAACTTCTTCTACAAAAGATGTTATGCCTATTCTAAATCACCCTGTATATTAGTATATCCTCCTTAATTTAATTATTTTTGATTTAACTTACCGATTGTTAGTATTAAATATATACCGCATGAAAGAGCCATCTTTTCTGATGACATCCAAAGGCACGATTGACGTTAAATCCTCGTCGTTATTGCTATTTCGCTTCATCGTCCACAATTCCTTGACGACGGAGCGCAGATATTTCCGAACGTCTCTAACGATCGAATCGGTTTTAAGGCCTCTACATACAAAGTACCGTTCGGAATTGGCCGGTCGAGATGAATTCGGTTTGATGATGGCAACTTGAAAAAAAATCAATTTGCCGTTATCTGTGAATCGATTTTTTTTCATTCAATAAATATATATAATCTGTTTTTTTTTTCAATACGACCAATCAAATTTGACATTTCAAGAATTTAGTGGTATGATGCAGATTGAACGTGTTTGGGATTTTTGTCTATTACAGAATAGACCGACCGAAGTACCGTTCATTAGGTATCAACATACATCACAAACAAATCCAAACATGTTGAATGTTCAACATTTTGCTGAACGGGCCCAATGAGCCCGTTCATCAGAGACAACAGTTGGGAGTTTACTGCCAACTGTTGGGGAATTCTCTGATGACCGGATTGTTAATGGTGAACATGTTTGGGACTTTTGCAATCGTAAATAATAGACCGACCGGAGTACCGTTCATTAGGTATCAACATACATCACAAACAAATCCAAACATGTTAAATGTTGAACATTTTGCTGAACGGGCCCATTGAGCCCGTTCATCAGAGACAACAGTTGGGAGTTTACTGCCAACTGTTGATGAATTCTCTGATGACTGGATTGTTAATCGTAAATGTGTTTGGGACTTTTGTAGTCGTACGAAATAGACCGACTGGAGTACTGTTCATTAGGCACAAAAAACTGATTCAATGTAAAGTTTACCGGTGTTTTTTAAACTCCGTAATACATCAGTGTTTTGTATCCGCGGCGCATGAAGTAAAATTTCGAGTTTAGAAAAGCCTGAAAATTTGGTTTGGCCGCTCCGCGCTTCGCGCTACGCGACCAAACCAAATTTTCAGGCTTTTCTAAACTCGAAATTTTACTTCATGCTTAGTCTGGGAGTGGAACACACTCGTTTTAAGGTTCAAATTGAACTCTTTTAAAAAAACAACGATGATCTAAAGATTTACGGCATATACGCTGTAATTGAGACATGAGATACTTGAAATAAAAACTCCCTGTATGTAGAAGTTGAGGCATTAATTGCGATTGATTGGCTACAATTTGTAATGGTCATATGAGCAACACAATTTATACATAACTTAAAAATTAAATGTGTCAAATTGTATTGGATGAACATGTTCGGTGTTTCATAAAACTCTCTGTATGTTACCATATAGTGTCGGGGTCGTTTAATAGTTACCTTTTTCAAAACATTGATACATGAGAAACAACAGGCCGACCGTGTACAGAGTGAACGTATCGAACAGTTTCGTCATGAAGTGTCCGTGTGGTCTGACGATTTCCAACGCCGTCAGGCACTGGCACGTGTAAATCTGTTTCGACAGCACTTCTTGGAGGTGTTCGTTACCCTCTACGGAAAAACCCTATAAATTACGTTTTTTTATTTAGAAAAAAGTAATTAATTGCATCGAAAATAAATAGTACTTGATGATTTTTACTTTTGAAAATTATAGTGTTCGTTACCCTCTACAGAAAAACCCAATAAATTATGTTGTTTTTAAAGAAAACCCATTATTAATTGCATCGAAAATAAATACAGCGTGTACATCAATGGTTGGAATTATGGAATCACTTCAATTCACTTTTGCCGCCTTTTTAAAATTGTGCACCTGAACTAAACTGTTACTGTCGTCTGTCAAACAAACAAAAATAAAGCAATTTATCGAAATGTATTCTGATGAGAATAATAATAATAATATTTATTACCCAACAGGACATCCCAATTACAGAGTAATATTACAAAAGTAAAAATTCTTAAAATAATATATAATGCTTTCATAATCGAGTCGTACTTTCAGAATGGGCGATTAGAAAATGGGGCAGGGATCTATTCAATACCAGAGTGTGTTCGAGAATTTCAGCAGAAGTTTCCGGATCACCAATTTGAATATTCGGTGTTATCAAAACATATTCTACGAATAGTGAATCGTTTCAGGCAAACTGGTAGTGTGCAGAGAGGTAAATCGTCAGGCAGGCCCTCTGTGTCACAAGAGGTTGTCGAAGATGTCAGACAACGACTCGCTGTAAGCCCGCAGAAATCTATTCGCAAATTGGCTTTGCAAACTGCAATTCCTTCGAGCACGTGCCATAAGATTGTTGTTTACATCCCTATAAACTGTCTGTGGTTCATCAATTATTGCCAGTTGATCCGGAACGCCGAATGAATTATTGTCGATGGTTTTTAGAAAATTTAAATGAAGATCGAACACTGGATTTAACGTTTTTCAGTGATGAGGCTTGGTTTCATCTCTCGGGATATGTTAATTCGCAAAACTATAGGTTCTGGCACTCGGAAAACCCTCACCTTTTTATTGAAACACCGTTACATCCTCGGAAGGTTGGAATTTGGCTAGCAGTGTCTCGCCGTAGAATATTTGGGCCGGTATTCTTTGATGGCACAATAAATGGTGAGAGATATCGGCAACAACTTATCAATCCTTTTATAAACCAGTTGGACGATGAAGAATTACAGAACGGATATTTTCAACAAGATAGTGCGACAGCTCATACAGCTAGAGCAACATTGGACTATCTTAGAGAATTTTTTGGTGATAGACTAATTAGTCAAGGATTATGGCCTACACGTTCTCCAGATCTAAGTCCACTGGACTATTCTATTTTTGGATACCTGAAAGACAGAGTTTTTCGACAACGACTACATACGTTGGAAGAATTGAGGGCAGCGATTATAACTGCATGTCAAACGATAACACCTGAAATGCTGATCAATATCTTTGACAATAAAAGAAGACGGGTTCAAATGTGTTTACAGGCGAATGGTGAACATTTTCAGCACTTATAATTATGTTTATTATTATTTTGATTGTTTTATTTGTCTGAAATTGATGAGAAGTCGCGTGATTCGAACTGCGCGTCTCTTACTCGACCACTGTAACTTTGTTTTGTGGCGCCACCTAGCGCCCATTGTCCTCGCGCCCACCATGTTCCTGCTAAATTGTTTTTACTCACATTCTCTAACAGCTATCCGCGTGTAACACTGTCGGGTTCAATAAATGTTCTTCATTTCGGACTCGGGGCGTTTCATTGGCTTCTCCCTAACCTCGATATTCGCCATCAGAAATGTATTCAATAAACACTAGATGTGAGGTTTGAATTCGAGCTTTTGTCTTATATTTTGGTCAATAAACCATTTGAAGCAAATAATATTTGCAGTAGCATGAATATAACTTTAATTGCTAAATTCATAGTGTTTACATTAAGTTGCCTAGATAACAATTCAACCCATTTTACTAGAGCGGCATAAAAATATTTTACATGGTTACATAACGACAACCATATGTACAGGCTGTAGTACTCGATGATTTTTACTTTTAAAAATTATAGTGTTCGTTACCCTCTACTTAAAAACCCTATAAATTACGTTTTTTTTATATTTAGAGAAAAGTCATTAATTGCATCGAAAACGAATAGCACTTGATGATTTTTACTTTTAAAAATTAAAGTGTTTGTTACCCTCTATGCATCGAAAATAAATAGTACTTGCTGATTTTAAAAATTATAGTGTTCGTTACCCTCTAGGGAAAAACCCTATAAATTATGTTTTTTTTTAAAGAAAACCCATTAATTGCATCGAAAATAAATAGTACTTGCTGATTTTTACTTTTAAAAATTATACATACACCATCGGCCATCGTAAAATGCACACCGTCCCCAGTCTCCAACATGACCTTCTCCTTGAAATCCTCGATGTTCTCCGGATAGCAAATATCCCCATCGTTCGCCTTTCCATAATAACCCTGAAAGTTAACCCCCGTGCAGCAAGCGCTATCCATAACTTTAAAATCATGCTGCCCCTTGAGTGTAAAACCGAATCCTTTAAAGGCCCACTTTTTTCTCCACAGGACGTACTCGGAGAAGCCGCCAGGGCCAGCGCAAATATCAGCAAAATAGTAAGCACCCTCCGATTTCTTGTGCCGTTCCTAAAAACAATCACACGTTTTATGTTATGAGAATAATCGGTGGGTGTTTTGGGGTAACTACGTCTTTGTCGATGTTGGTGAACATGAAATCGGTGGCGGCATCGACGTTCGCCATTTTCAGAGCAGCTCGATTCATGAAAAAGGCGGATCTTATTGTTTCGAACGGGTTCGCCCTGATTCTTGCTTTAAGGAGATCATTTTGATTGTAGTTTTCAAAAACGTTTTGCTTAAAAGAAAACACAAGAGTTAATATTATTCATTTATAATCTACGCTTGTTTACCAGCATTAGCCAGCGTTGAGAAAAGTTAATATTAAAGAGTGTTTCAAATTTAAGCCTAACTGTTTAGATCTTATTAAGAGTTAAATTTAGCATTTTTATAGAATATAATATAATAATAATAATAATAATAATAATATAATAATAAGTATTTATTGCCCAACAGGAAATTTCCCAATTACAAGACAATGATAATACAATAAACAATGTATGTATGGACATAAATAAATATAATGATAATGCACAATTATTAAGGAGTTTTAGTTTATAATAATAACTTTATTTAGTATAGAACGGCAAATGTTACTTGCCAATACGCAGTAGGAAAATTGTGGCGGAAAAAGGAATGAGCGCACTCGATAGGTTCGTGACGAGTTCGTTCTCACTGTTCGGTTTTGTTTTTGTTTGGCTGAAGGGTTGTGATGCGTGTATACAGGCGCTTACACTAATTATTTATTCTACTGATCTGCGGGCCCCGCTGGAAAGTGGTGTTTTGAGGGTGATTTACCCCTGTTTTGTGTTAAGTGTGCTTCGGTTGTTGGATGGCCTAAAGACACGATAGTCTTTTTAAGTTGGAGTTGTATTTTAATAAACACACTCACGTTGCACGTATCTTTCTCGACTTCTCTGCAATAAGCATCAACCCTTATGCGCGCACTTTCCAGCGGGGTCCACAGGTCAGTAAAATTAATAATTAGTGTAAGCGCCTGTATACACGCATCACAACCCTTTAACCAAAAACTGAAATTGTGAATTATACACTCGGTCATGTTCGTTTTTCGCTCCTCCTCTGCGTGTCTGTCCAACTTAAATTTGCCGTACTTTACGTTGCTATGTAAATACAATTATAATTTTTTATAAACGTATATACATATATATATATATATATATATATATAAATAACCTTTATTTGGCATATAACCCTAGCACTTCCAAATCTAATTATTTAAAAAGCAATAAATTAACATAATATTAAAACACTTAACTTTGTTTTACCACTTTAACTTTATAAATTAACAATTCACTCTTAACTTATAAACTAAACTTATTAACTAAAGCTTAATCCTCCTCTTCCTACGTCCTCCTTTCCCTAACTACTCTTCCCTGGCCTTTGATTTACCACTTCCATTATCGCGCCCATACCCTCTCCGCTCTCACACATACTTTTATTTCGACTCATACCTTTAATCCCTTCCGATACTTGCAAACCCGTACATTCCCTCGTCCAGTGCTCCCATTCATCCTTCTCCATCCCGCAAAACACACACTTCATATATTCTTCTCCCATCCACCATTTCATTCCTCTTTCCTCGTTCCCACATCTAAATCGTGCCAGTAGCCGAGCCTCTTCCTTGTACGTATATATAAAAATATAGTTTTACAAAAAACCGTAAAACCGTCTGCATTACTAGGCAACAAGGAAGTTTAGCATAGACGTTACTGTCCTTCGTAAAACGATAAATTAAAACTCCCTATTATCAGCAACAATATTCTCTTTTAGTATTTTACATCAACATACCTTGGTCACAATTAATTTCTTCAACAGTTCAGGATCACAAAAATCCACCTCATCGTCCACCGATAATTTAATTGGACCCTTGACCATCCATTTCGAGTGATCTTCTACCGAGATGGAAAATCCGCTTCCTCGGCTCGAGCTCAACCATTCGAGGCACTCTTTAACGGCCACCTCCTTTAAATTAAACCAATCGGCCCGTTCATCAAAAAGTTCAACATGTTTGGATTGAATACTGGATAATTTAAATTAAATTTAAATTAAAACACTTAGTTGGTTTCACTTATTTATATTTTCTCCTTGAAGATGACAAATGGTCGAAACTAGTCGGAGAAAATATAAATAAGTGAAACAAACCAAGTGTTTTAATTTAAATTTAATTTAAATCATCCAGTATTAGATTCAAAAATGTTTCACCACGAATTAAATGAGAAATTAATTAAAGATATGTTTGTGATGTATGTTGGTACCTAATGAACGGTACTTCGGTCAGACTATTCCGTACGATTGAGAAAATCCCAAACACGTTCACGATTAACAATCCGGTCATCAGAGAATTCCCCAACAGTTAGCGGTAAACTCCAAACTGTTGTCTCTGCTGAACGGGCCCAATAACGTACAGCTCGAGCAACATTCGTGCTTACTTACGTGGAAATCCCAAGGGTGTACACACTTGGTTTGTTTCACTTATTTATATTTTCTCTTGAAGATGACGAATGGTCGAAACTAGTCGGAGAAAATATAAATAAGTGAAACAAACCAAGTGTTTTAATTTAAATTTAATTTAAATTATCCAGTATTAGATACACAAATGTTTCACCACGGGTTAAATGAGAAATTAATTAAAGATATGTTTGTGATGTATGTTGGTACCTAATGAACGGTACTTCGGTCGGACTATTCGGTACGATTGCGAAAATCCCAAACACGTTCACGATTAACAATCCGGTGGTCAAAGAATTCCCTAACAGTTAGCAGTAAACTCCCAACTGTTGTCTCTGTTGAACGGGCCCAATTACGTACAGCTCGAGCAACATTCGTGCTTACTTACGTGGAAATCCCAAGGGTGTACGATGGTGTGCGGACTCTTCTTCGGGCTGATCGTCCTCTCCATGGTATAAGGAATTTTGAATATAATTTACGAATTTACATCCTAGATTATCATAAAATTGGTATATCGCGGGCACTTGAAATTTTTTTATTTGTTTATAATGATATAAAAAAGTTGACAGGTTGACATGGCTATAATTTTTAGGTTAATCATAGATGGGGGATTTACGTGTCATACACATCAAGGACGGTTGAGTATACGGTAAGAAGGTTCGACAGAATCGGAGATTTTGGAATGGGGGCAGAGACCGCTTACGTCATAAATGCGCGCTGAATTTAAATGTGATTAGTTCATGGCAAACTTTTTTTGCCAACATTCTGGATATCTCCATTTAATTTACAAAAATGTAACCGATAATGATCTTTGTATAGCAAAAGTGCTAAATATATATTATTATTATTATTATTATAGTATTAAGTATTATTATGTGATAAATTTATTATACATACACAATTTATAGATTAAGGATGATCAAATGTTTATTTTATATATATATATAGATATACATATATTTTTCTATGTTATTATATAGCAAAGATGCTAAATAAAGATTATTATTATTTATAGTGAAACAGGGATTTTAACATGTGAATTTGACAGTTGGCGGGCAACCGATCGTGGGATCAATTTCAGAAATACCGGTCCAGAGCCGGTGCAAGTGAGCATTGATGAATTTTACGCTATTAAGTGTAAATAATGAGTAATAATAAAAATAACCATCTACAAATTAATTGTTTGACATTTCTTTGCATAAAAAAAAGTTTAGTATAAACATGCGTAAGCTGTAAATTTTCTGACATGCGTTGCTTTTTAGAAGAGTTCAATTTAAAGCTCTAAGCGAGTGTTGTCCACTCCCAGACTAAGCATGAAATAAAATTTCGAGTTTAGAGAAGCCCCGTCGCCAGAATCAAAGATTTTGGAGTGGGGGTAGAGACCGGTTACGTCACAAATGCGCGCTAAATTTAAATGGGATTACTTCATGGTAAACTTTAGGTAATCATGCGTAAGCTGTAAATTTTCTGACATTCCTTGTTTTTTAAAATAGTTTAATTTACAGTTCGAACGAGCGTTTCCACTCCCAGACTAAGCATGGAGTAAAATTTCGAGTTTAGAAAAGCCCCGTGAAAATTTGTCGAGGGTCGCGCAGCGACCCGAGACAAATTTTCTTCGGGGCTTTTCTAAACTTGAAATTTTACTTCATGCGCCACGCTTATAAAACACAGATTTTAAGCGAAGTTCGAATATACATAAATTTCACAATATTTTAGTTTTATGGCGCTATAGCGAATGTACGCCATCTCTTGAGGTATTGAAGAAGTAAAATTCATGTTGGTAATTTAATTCATCTACCAACATAAATTTTAATTTATAAAACTGCGAATAGATGGCGAGGACTAGACGCTATCGATATATTCAAAACAGCTGATCTCCACTATAGGCAACACTGCGCATTCATCTTATTAAATTAATAAATCAACAATAACTATTAAAACAACAATAACCAATAAAACAAAACGAAAAATCAACCAACGTTTACCATATGCGTTGTATGTTTTGTGAGCTAATATTAGAAAAAGCCAAGTAACAACATTCTGGATATCTCCATTTAATTTTTTGGAGTGGGGAGTAGAGACCGGTTGCGTCACTAATGCGCGCTAAATTTAAATGTGATCATGGTAAACTTTAGGTAAACATGCGTAAGCTGTAAATTTTCTGACATTCCTTGTTTTGTAAAATAGTTTAATTTACAGTTCGAACGAGTGTTTCCACTCCCAGACTAAGCATGGAGTAAAATTTCGAGTTTAGAAAAGCCCCGTGAAAATTTGTCGAGGGTCGCGCAGCGACCCGAGACAAATTTTCTTCGGGGCTTTTCTAAACTCGAAATTTTACTTCATGCGCCACGCTTATAAAACACAGATTTTAAGCGAAGTTCGAATATACATAAATTTCACAATATTTTAGTTTTATGGCGCTATAGCGAATGTACGCCATCTCTTGAGGTATTGAAGAAGTAAAATTCATGTTGGTAATATAATTCATCCACCAACATAAATTTTAATTTATAAAACTGCGAATAGATGGCGAGGACTAGACGCTATCGATATATTCAAAACAGCTGATCTCCACTACAGGCAACACTCCGCATTCATCTTATTAAATGAATAAATCAACAATAACTAATAAAACAACAATAACCAATAAAACAAAACGAAAAATCAACCAACGTTTACCATATGCGTTGTATGTTTTGTGAGCTAATATTAGAAAAAGCCAAGTAACAACATTCTGGATATCTCCATTTAATTTTTTGGAGTGGGGAGTAGAGACCGGTTACGTCACTAATGCGCGCTAAATTTAAATATGATCATGGTAAACTTTAGGTAAACATGCGTAAGCTGTAAATTTTCTGACATTCCTTGTTTTGTAAAATAGTTTAATTTACAGTTCGAACGAGTGTTTCCACTCCCAGACTAAGCATGAAGTAAAATTTCGAGTTTAGAAAAGCCCCGTGAAAATTTGTCGAGGGTCGCGCAGCGACCCGAGACAAATTTTCTTCGGGGCTTTTCTAAACTCGAAATTTTACTTCATGCGCCACGCTTATAAAACACAGATTTTAGTTTTATGGCGCTATAGCGAATGTACGCCATCTCTTGAGGTATTGAAGAAGTAAAATTCATGTTGGTAATTTAATTCATCTACCAACATAAATTTTAATTTATAAAACTGCGAATAGATGGCGAGGACTAGACGCTATCGATATATTCAAAACAGTTGATCTCGACTATAGGCAACACTGCGCATTCATCTTATTAAATTAATAAATCAACAATAACTAATAAAACAACAATAACCAATAAAACAAAACGAAAAATCAACCAACGTTTACCATATGCGTTGTATGTTTTGTGAGCTAATATTAGAAAAAGCCAAGTAACAACATTCTGGATATCTCCATTTAATTTACAAAAAGGTAACCGATAATGATCTTTGTATAGCAAAAGTGCTAAATTATTATTATTATTATTATAGTGAAACAGGGATTTTAACATGTGAATTTGACAGTTGGCGGGCAACCGATCGTGGGATCAATTAAATGCGCGATCTGTCGAACTCGCATCATACGTGATAAAGTGATAAAGATTTATTTAAATAATTCAAAACCGATCACGTCTTCACCATCCACTTCAACAACTCCACTCCCCTCCACTTCAACATTCGCTTCCACATCATTCGGTGCCACACTCGCCTCCACATCATTCGCTGCCACTTCATTCGTTCCAACACTCCTTCTGCAGACACATCTTTTGATGATTCTTGGTATCAGGAGGATTGGAGGACATATATGGCTCCATCGATTGAGCGAAATGATGCTCAAGCGATAGAAATGAGAATTGGCGATAGAGTAGATAACCATTTCATTTATATCGGTCACCCCCCTCTTACTGATAGGGAGAGAAGGATGAGAAGGTCACACTTCGAGGCATTCGGTATTTATATAAATGACAACGATTCAATGTTCGATTCTCGAATGTTCGATGCAGACGCGCCGATTGAAATTGTAAGTAGTAAATTAAAAGTGTAAATTTAATCGTTATGTATTCATTTTTTTATTTAGTCTGATGATGAATCAATCGCCCCCTGACACACCCTCCGAACGGCTGACACCAACGATTGATAATGGTGATGATAGTTGGTAGACAACATTATCATCATCATTTTAAAAACGGTCCTTTTCAGGACCAACAATTTATTTATGAAACATATACACAGTGCAACGTATCGGTCTACGTATTAGTTTTAACATTGAATAAGTAGTATAAGAAGCGAAACTGTATGGATAATAACGTGCTCATGAAAACTATATACAACCACCCTTGCACGCCTTACACGTCTCAGTCAGCTGGAGACACCACTCATATGAACGACGTATTATAGAACTAACTGTGCAGTTGTGCTCGTTATGCTCTCCTGATACTTGCTTCGAAAGTAACGTGGCGCACAAAGATCGCATGTTCATCGCGCTGCGTTTTTATGCCTATTTTTTATATCCCTTGATAGTGGCCGTATTCTTTGCAGTAATAAGAAAACGGCCACTTTTAGTTATATATTATCTTTTTTTATCGCGGGCCATAGTATTTTACATGCTAAAAATTATACCTTGTGTTAATGTATTTTATCATATAACTTTGAAGCAAATTTTTATTGTTAGTAATGAATCAATTATTTTTCTACATGATGCGCTTAATTAGAATAATATAAACATGTTTTATTCCATTAAAAAAATATATTTAATAATTTGTTAGCAGATAATAGAAATAGAACAATAACAAAAATCCAAAAAAATATCACAGAAATTGTTTGAAATGCCTTTGCTCGAAAACGGACAAACCTCTTATAATTGCCATTACAAATTCCACTCGTTCTTCAACACTATACACGTTTTAATTAATCACCTTACTAATCAATCTGAAATTCAAGGCACTTTCATTATTTTTGCGCAGTTATTTATTTTATTTTTACATGGAATAAAACATGTTTAAGTTATTCTTATTAAGCCCATCGTGAACAAAAATAATGTATTAATTACTAACAATAAAAATTTGCTTCAAAGTTATATGATAAAATACATTAACACAAGGTATAATTTTTAGCATGTAAAATACTAAGGCCCGCGATAAGCAAAAGATAATATATGTACAACTAAAAGTGGCCGTTTTCTTATTACTGCAAAGAATACGGCCACTATCAAGGGACATAAAAAATGGACATAAAAAAGCAGCGCGATGAACAAGCGATCTTTGTGCGCCACGTTACATTCGAAGCAAGTATCAGGAGAGCATAACGAGCACAACTGCACAGTTAGTTCTATAATACGTCGTTCATTTGAGTGGTGTCTCCAGCTGACTGAGACGTGTAAGGCGTGCAAGGGTGGTTGTATATAGTTTTCATGAGCACGTTATTATCCATACAGTTTCGCTTCTTATACTACTTATTCAATGTATTATGGAACAATCCTCTCTTAAAATGGAGTTGTTAGATACCATGTTATGTTTTAATTTATCTCCCACAATCAATGAAACAACTCGAGTTCATTATAACAATACCAATACATGTATTGACAATATATTCACAAATTGTAACACAGCTATTTCATCAATCCTTTGTAAAAATTTTCATCTCTCCGATCACAGCTTACAAATAATAAAATTAGAAATTACAACTAGTTTAATCAAAAATTGTACATATAAACGTTTTTTCAGTCAGACAAATATTAATATATTCATTGAGTCTCTAGGTTTACAAGACTGGAATACTGTCTTCAATTCCATGAGCGTGGACAAGTCATTTGAACATTTTGTAAATATTGTTAAATCGCATTATTTCCAATGTTTTCCATTAAAAAAAGTTCTACATAAAACCAAACCTAAAACAGACATGTGGATTACTGCCGACATTATTCAAGCTAGAGACAGGTTTAATGCCTTTGCAGAGTTGGCAACTAAATACCCAATGTTTAAAAAATATAGTAAGCAACTTAAAGCTGATCTCAAAAATAAAATGAATTTGTCAAGTAGAGCGTTCTATGACGCACAAGTTACCAATGCAAAGAATAAATCTAAATCAATTTGGAGCATAATTAAGTCGAATCAAAACTGTAAATCTAGAAGCACTGAAACCATTGAACACAATGGTTCTATGCTTTCGGAAGAAGAGGCCGCAGAGACCTTCAATAATTATTTCACAGACATTCCTATAAAATTAAGTCAAGCAGCAGAAGGTCGTCCATGACGAGGCACCACAGGAGCGGCGAGAGAACCCCTCCCTGTGGTGCCTCGTCATGGACGACCTTCTGCTGCTACTTGAAAACCAGGGCATTTATGCCCTGGGGTACGCAGATGATCTGACCATTCTAGTTAGCGGGAAGTTTGGGACCACTGTATCAAGCCTGATGCAGAGGGCACTAACTACCGTGGAAAGATGGTGCAAGAACGAAGGGTTAGCTGTAAACCCGGCCAAAACGGCGATAGTCCCCTTTACCAGGAGACGAAAAACCGATGACATAACATCGCTACGCATGTATGAAATGGAAGTCCCAATCAAAAATGAAGTAAAATATCTAGGGGTCATACTTGATACCAGATTGAACTTCAACTTCCACCTGGAGAACATCACCAAAAGGGCCATGAGAGGACTTTTTGCGACCAGGAAAATGGTAGGACGCACATGGGGACTGAGACCCAGTATGACCAAATGGCTATACACCGTGGTCATAAGACCCATAGTGACATACGCGGCGCTCGCTTGGGGAGAAAAAACCCAAACCAAGAGCGCAGCCGCAAAACTCGAAAGAGTGCAACGACAGGCGTGTCTGCTGATTACTGGGGCAATGAGAACAACGCCCACAGCAGCCATGGAACACATATTATCGCTTCCACCACTACATCTATATGTTATGATGGAAGCCAGACAGGCAGCCTACAGACTGCACATAAATGGACACACTTTAAATGTAGGGTCATCCAGACCGGAAACATTTAAACTGCTACAAGAAGAAGAAATCCTAAAAATGAGGTCCGATTTCACTAAAATCGTACACCCATCCCGCAGATTCAAAATAATCATACCACAGCGGAGTGAATGGACAAATGGAACATACCCGGGAACGAGTAAAGGAACCATCTGGTACACAGACGGGTCCAAAAACACTAAAGGAACCGGGGCTGGTATCTATGGAGGCTGTAACCGGAGCAAACAATTCACGGTTGCTCTGGGGAAACATGCCTCCATCTTCCAGGCTGAAGTGGCCGCCATTGACTGGTGTGCCCACCACATAATGGAGTCGGGACTCAACAAAGGACCAATTACCATTATGTCGGACAGCCAGGCAGCCCTAAAAGCGCTAGCCTCGCCGATAGTTCAGTCCAGACTGGTTATAGACTGCATAAACAGGCTGGACGCATTGGCGACAACAACAAAAACACAGCTAGTATGGATACCCAAGGACCAAGGAATTATTGGACACTTGGGGGCCGACCTGCTGGCCAAACAAGGGGCAACAGGTGAATTTATAGGACCTGAACCCGCTTTCGGAATACCACATGAAACCGGAAAGGAAATAATCCGACGCAAGTTAGCAGAGGAGCATACAAAGGCATGGCACAACCAAATGGGAATGAGGCACACGAGACTCTTCCTAGATGGCCCGGTACCTGATAGCGCATTAGCGCTGTCAGGACTGAGCAGAATGAAACTAAGGAAAATCACAGGACTAATTACTGGGCACTGTGACCTGAATAAGCACAAACATAGGATGGGTCTTGAGAAAAGCCCCCTATGCCGTGGGTGCTTGGAAGAAGAGGAAACTCCCCAACACCTACTGTGCACATGCGAAGCCCATAAACGGCAACGCACGGAGCAACTCGGGAAGCCCGTGCTTCCTGAAGAACAGCTCAAGAACATCCCCTGGCCCAAACTCCTGGACTTCTTAGAAGACACAGGAATATACAGGGAGTAAAATAACCAGAGGAGCACAAAAGGACCACGGAGACCGCAGTGCAGGGACGCAAAGCGATACCACCTCATGAGGAAAAAAAAAAAAAAAGTCAAGAATTCGATAGCGTATCTATTGACACAGATTTCATCTGCAAAGCGATTAAATGGAACAACAATTCTATTTTCTTGTTTCCTGTATCAGAAAAGGAAATTATAGATATAACTATGAAAATGAACAATAGTACCAGTACAGATATTGATGATCTCTCACCTAACATAATAAAACATGCCATTGTTCCACTAGCCACACCATTAAAATATTTATTTAATCGAGTAATTGACACAGGTCTGTTTCCCACCTGTTTAAAAAAAGCTAAAGTTAAACCTTTGTTTAAAAAGGATTCACCTAACAAAATAGAAAATTACAGACCTATTTGCATTTTGCCGGTATTTTCGAAAATATTGGAGCAAGCTATAAATATACGGCTAAATGACTTTTGTGTTAAAAATAATATTATAACAGATATGCAACATGGTTTTCAAAAACAAAAAAATACAGACACCGCTTTAACTGCAGCTCTTAGTAATATCAGAAAAACCATTGATGAGCGTGAATGCGCAATGGGCTTGGCTATAGATCTGACTAGAACATTCGATACGGTTAGTCATAGTATACTTTTATTGAAATTAGAAAGATATGGCATTAGAGGTGTATGTCTGCAATTACTAAAATCATATCTTAGTGAAAGAGTACAATCAGTATCATACGGCAATGGGACTTCAACGCCACTCCCCGTTGAAATGGGGGTCCCTCAGGGCTCCATTTTAGGACCAATTTTACTTAATATCTTCATAAACGATATTGTGAGTTGTAGGCATAATATGCGGTCAAGTGGTATGGTCGTGTATGCTGATGATACGACCGCTATTATCAGTGGTCAAAGAGTCGATCAAGTCATAGTTGAAACGCAATACACTTACTTGCAAATAAAGACATGGTGCCAAAAAAACAAACTAACTCTAAATTCAGATAAGACATGCTGTGTCTTATTTAGAAACGGGAGATCCAATTTGGAGGTACCAACAAATTTCCTATTGGATGGCCAAGATACACTAATATCAACTATGATGAACTTATTAGGACTTACTATCGACTTCAAACTAAGCTGGGAACAGCATATTGAAACTTTAGCAGTGAAACTGAGTAGAATATGCTTTCTAATTAAATCGATAAATAAAAAGTGCTCAAAACACATTACATTGACCGCATATTATGCCTATTTTCATTCCCATATGCGCTATGGGATAATGCAATATGGACGCTGTAAAAAACTGTTATTTCAACGTCTGTTCGTGATTCAAAAACGTGTCGTCAGAGCACTAAGTTCTATAAAGCCTATGGACTCTTGTCGCCAAGGTTTCAAAGATTGCGGTATTTTAACATTAGCTTCAACGTATATATATGAAGTAGCCTTATTTGTTCGACAAAACACTCATCTATTTCCACCAGCGCAACACAACTACCCTACCAGATATAAAAATCACCTTCAACCACCAGCTCATAAAACCACCCTATTTAAAAAGGGGATCATTTATAACGGTTCCAAAATCTATAACTGTTTGCCTCATGAAATTAAAGACAGTGCATCTCTTATAATTTTCAAACGAAAACTTAAAAAATTATTGCTTGAAAAAGGTTTATATACAATTGAAGAATTTTTTGTTTAAAGAAATTGTCTATGTCTAATTATTGTTTATATTCAAATAGGTACATTTTAGTTTACACCCTTCAGCTGGATTATGACGTTTTCCTTTTGAATGCATGTATTGTTTAGTGATGAACAACTGTATGTAATTTACAAATGGAAATAAATTATATTATTATTGAAGATATATTAAACATTTCTTAGTTTTCTCCCAACTTCGCTAAAGTAATGGTATTATACTTTAGCGATGTTGGTTTTATCCCAATTCAAATTCACAATATTTATTAAACAATTTTATTTTATACATACTTGATAGATTTTAAAACTAATAAAAGAATAGTACAACAAACCTTGTTTGCTCAAAGTAATGTTATGTTACCGGCTCAAAGGATTGTGAAGATTGAAAGACTCTTGGTGTTCGTTCATAGACTTCTAAACAAATGTCCCCTTTATTTGGAAATGCGTTCAGTATCTCAAAAGTTTGGAAACGGTTGAATATCTCGAGAACACCTCATCGGATCAAGATGGTATAAAATACGTCTTTCTTTATTTTTAAAGCGCATATCATTATTAATGATGCCTGGGTCCGGGGAGAATGTGAGATCTTACGAGGAGGTGGCAAGGACGTTTAATGCATCCAATCCGCATCGTGATCCAGTGTCAAAATCGACAGTTCAAAAAACAGTGAAACGATTTGAAGATACTGGAGCAGTGAAGGATCGCGAACGCAGTGGCAGGCCAAGAACGGCATCAAACGAAGATCAGAAGGTGGAAGTGTTGCAGCATTTCGTGGAAGACCCTCATATTTCTGTAAGGAGAGTGTCGCAAGCTCAAGGCATCAGCAAGACTTCAGTACATCGCATAATGCAGGAGGAAAAGTGGCACCCTTACAAAACTACCCCTCGAACCACCCCCCAGAGGGGTGTGGGTGGCTATCGCACAGCATGCCCAAATAGAGCTTTAAAAATAAAGAAAGACGTATTTTATACCATCTTGATCCGATGAGGTGTTCTTGAGATATTCAACCGTTTCCAAACTTTTGGGACACCCTGTATACAAATAATTATCAATTAACCAAATATTTGAAAGTGATGTCGCGCGTTAATAGCGTTCCTGCACGTACGATTGTGCGACGGAACTTCCACTCCATTTCTTCCACTGACCGTTACTTCCACTAGTTCTTATTTCCACTAACCATCACTTCCACTAGTTCTTTTTTCCACTCCATTTCTTCCACTCCAGTTCTTCCACTTACCAATACTTCCACTACACCTTTACTTCCACTAACCACCAATTCCACCATACCTTTTTTCCAATTCAAAATAATTGTACAATTTATTCAAATTACATTATATTATTCCACATTTTATACAGTATAAGAATCACAGAGAGATATTGTGGCCTACAGCTTGTAGGTACTCCAGAATCCTATTTTCTTCGTCGAATTTACTAAATTTTTTGACAATGTTTGCTATTCGTTCCTCGGCTTTAATTTTCGATTGTAATTGCCCTTTTTGATTTTTTGTCCCAAGTCAAGTTGCTGCATCATCGTCTCTGTATCGCCCTGCTCTTTTTGCACTTCCAAAAGGAATGCATACATGCTGGGATGATTGCGCCCCACCACCACGGAGAATCGGTTGTGCCATCCTTCTGAGGCGTTGTTGGTCCTAGACTCGTCCTGTAATGTGGCGTTGTACTGGTTCCAGAAATCTGGTGTATATCGAGGCTCCGTTGCTTTGCGTCGTCCAACAGCTTTCCTGCCTCGAACGTAGTTGACCTGAGATTGTAAATATTGTAAATAAAACTACCCCTCGAAATACACATTGTATATACCCATACCTCAAAATATTCCGCGACTGGAACAAAGTCTTCTGGAACATCATCCATGACCATACCGAAAATTTCTTTTACCCTGTCCACTGGAACGAACGCTAACGCACAGATCATTTGCCCAGCGATTTTTATTGACCTGTCATCAACATTGTCGTACGCTCGCTGAAGGCCCTCCGACTGTATCCGTCGGAAAATACTTTGGCGAAGATGGAAGAAACAGCCACGAATAACATCGCTGTAATGTTTATGCGGGTGGTGTATGGAGTAGGGTTCATAGATAATTACACTACTACACAATAACACAATTTATTTCCCCAAAAACACTATTAACCATTTTACAATTAACAAGACACGTTCCGTCGTTTCGCTCCGGATACATACTGGCGCATACGCAGTTGTTAAGACGTGTGCGCAGACGCATCATACAAACACCTGTATGATGTACAT
The DNA here is from genome assembly GCA_932526585.2 of Philonthus cognatus. Classification (NCBI taxonomy): domain Eukaryota; kingdom Metazoa; phylum Arthropoda; class Insecta; order Coleoptera; family Staphylinidae; genus Philonthus; species Philonthus cognatus. Next base: position 2,128,425 of record OW052243.1, read on the forward strand.
TACATTTCTCCCCTTATGTCATACAAATTAATATTTCAACCGATTTGGTGGTTTTCTAAAACGTTGAGGTCTTATCGGAACCTCTTCAGATGAACAATCCTTAGACAACTGCTGATTAGTTGATTGACCTGATTCTATCAAATTATCTTCCTGAATTTCGACTTCATTATTGTCTAATGAGTTTTCATCTGCACAATCAGTATCCGCATTTTCCGTATTATCACTATTGTTCACTGTTACGTCACTATTTTGTTTTATTTGCGCACTTTCACTCGAGTGACAAGCTAATAATTGATCCGTATGTCTTGTCCATAGCGTATCACCTATTTTTACTTGATACGTATTTTCTCCGCACACTTTGGTAATTTCCGCGGGTTTCCACACTGGTTTATTAACACGATAATCTCTAGTTAGTACCTCGTCACCTACCTTAAATTTTACAATTCTATTTGACTTAAAATTACGACAATTACGCTCTTGACTTTTTGCAATGTTTTTATGAATAATTTCTATATCCTTAGTTTTTCTGTAAGTTTGACTTGGCTTTATTGCATCTAGTCTAGTACGCAACGGTCTTCCTAAAAATATCCGTGCAGGAGATTCACCGGTTGTACAATGTTCCGTATTCCTGTAATTAATTAGGAATCTTTGTATTGAAACATCAATATCATTTATTTTGAATTTATTTAATGTTTCTTTTTTTAAAAATAATTTTACGGTACCGACGCATTTTTCCGCCGCCCCGTTTGACGGTGGGTGGTACGGGGGAGTAAAAATAAGCTTAATACTATTCTGCTCTAAAAAGTTTTTAAATTCGAACGAAGTTAATTGTGGTCCGTTATCTGTGACAATTGTTTCAGGTACACCAAACCTAGCAAATAACTCCCTTAGTTTCACGATTGTTTCAAAAGCAGTAATTTTTTTCATAGAAAATACTTCGAGCCATTTTGACAACGAATCAGTGATAACCAAAAAATACAGTCCCCTATACGGTCCTAAAAAATCTAGGTGTAATCGCTCCCACACCCTATTAGGCACAGGCCAATTTTGTAACTTTGACTTCGCTGGGTTTGACCTAAAAGTTTGACATGCATCGCATGAACTAACAAGTTTTTCTATATCGGTATTTAGTGCGGGCCACCACACATATGAGCGTGCCAGCGATTTAGTTTTTACTATGCCCATATGAGTGCTGTGCAGTTCGTTTAAAATGTTCTGTTGTAACGTTTCCGGTATAATCACCCTGTATCCCCAAACTAAAATTCCATCTTGAATATTTATTTCATTTTTACGCTTTAAAAATGGTTTTAAATCCATATCTGTTTCGTTTGGCCATCCATTTATAACAAAATCGCGAACCCTTGCTAATAAGTTGTCTTTTTCGTATTCTTCTTTAATTTTTGTGACATCTACAATGAAATTACCCTCTGCAATATAATTAAACAATTTAATTTTGTCGTTTTCGCAATCGTTATTTTTTTAAGTCTTTAATCGGCATTCGTGACAAAAAATCTGCGCTATTTTCATTTGATTTCACGTATTTAATGTCAAAATCAAATCCAGTTAAAAATAAAGCGTAACGCTGTAATCGGTTTGCTGCCATAACTGGAACTCCTTGTTTCGTGCCAAATATTGAAACAAGTGCTTTGTGGTCTGTTATTAAATTAAATTTTCGACCGTATACAAATTGGTAAAATTTTTTTACTCCAAATACTATCGCTAATGCTTCTTTGTCTATTTGTGAGTAACTTAGCTCGGCAGATGTTAAAGTACGCGAAGCGTACGCAATCGGACGCTCAATTCCCGATTCATAAACTTGTGATAACACTGCACCTATTCCATGATTTGAAGCATCAACAGTTAAATTTAATTCACGTTTTGGGTCGTAATGGGCGAGAAAATTGTCAGAAATTAAAATATTCTTAATCTTTTCAAAAGCAACTTGACATTCCTCTGTCCATTTAAATTGATTATTCTTTTTAATCAATTGATATAATGGGTGTACAATATTCGGTAAGTTTGGAATAAACTTGTGGTAATAATTTACCATTCCTAAAAATGACCGAACTTGTGTGGGATCTTGCGGCTTCGGCATATCCTGTATCGATTTAATTATTGACGGCGATTTATGTAAACCCATTTTATCTATTACGTGTCCTAAATATGATATTTTATTTTGAAAAAATACACATTTTTCTTTTCTGATAGTGAACCCTGAACTTTCTAAAATTCTTAACACATTTTTCAAACGTTTTAAATGCTGTGAAAAATTAGACCCCGTTACTAAAATATCGTCTAAGAAAACACATACGCCTTCCAAACGTCCTAGCAATTCTTCCATTAATCTTTGAAATTGCGAGGGCGCGGAATTTATACCGAAAGGTAAGCGATTATACATAAAGGTGCCTCTATGAGTTGATATAGCTGTTAGTTTTCTGGATTTTTCATCCAGCAACACTTGCTGATAAGCATGCGTTAAGTCTATTTTAGAAAATAATTCACCCCCTTGTAACTTATAAAATAAGTCTTCTATACGCGGAAGCGGATATTTATCCCCACTCAAATGTGGATTTAACGTAATTTTGTAGTCTCCACAGATTCGTACTGTATTATCCTGTTTTAAAATCGGGACAATTGGTGTGCCCCATGAACTATTTATAATGGGTGCTAAAACCCCTGCACTAATTAACCGGTCTATTTCCGCATCCACTTTTGCTTTCATAGCAAACGGCAGACTTCTGGGTTTACAAAATTTTGGCATTGCCTCTTTGTCAATATTCAGGCTTAATTTAAATTTATTAAAAGTTCCCACTATATTAGAAAATAATTTCGGAAATTTATCAACAATTTTGTTTGATTCATGAGAAGCATGTGTATTTATAAATTTTAATTCTCGAAATCCTAAATTAAAAGTTGATAAAAAATCGCGTCCTAATAATGGGGGGCCTCCTTTGTTTACTACATACATTTTAATCGGGCGCACTACATTATTGTACTTCATATCTACTGAAATACAACCCACTGGATATATTGTATCTCCCGTATACGTAATTAACTCTAAACTACTATTCTCTAGTGGTATTTTGCGAAATTTTAAGTCATATATTTTTTTAGAAATAACGGAAACAGCAGCCCCTGAATCTAATTCCATACGAAGCGGAACGTTTATTATATTAACATTTACAAATATTGGTTTACCGTAGTATGATTTTAATTGAAATAGAGAGGCTTCGTTGGTGTTAGAATTTAACTGTTTTAAATTTGCATTGTTATTCTTTCTACATACATTTCTCAGATGACCTTTAATACCGCAGTTATCACAGGTGTAGTTCTTAAAACGGCAATCCTGCGATGAATGATTGACACGGCCGCATCTCGTACATGCGCCGTGCAGTGCTGGTCCTCGTTGATTCGGATGTCTTCGCCTATCACCATCGGCGCGCGCACTTCCTGACTGAGCACCCCTGCGTCCATCTTCTGTCGAATTTGCCTTTTTCGCACGGTTTGAATGGGTTTGTCGCTGATTCATTTTATGGATTTCCTCCTGCTTTATATTCCCGGCTCCCTTTCCATCATGGATTCCATATCCGGTCATGGCAATTTCTGTATTTTTAGCCATTGCTAGTGATTCTTTAAATGTTATTTCTTTTCCTTGAGAAAATAACTTATCACGAACTTTTCCTGATTCGAGACCTGTTATGAATTTATCTCGAAGAGCAGTTTCCAGATGCACCCCGAACTCGCAATTTGTTGCTAGGTTTTTTATTCTTGCAGCCCATTCTTGCATTGACTCCTCAGGTGTCTTGCGTGAGGCATAAAAAAGATAACGCTCGGCAAAAACTGCCTTCTCTTCTACATAAAAGTCATTTAGAGTTTCGATTATGTTATCATATGTAGCATCGGCGGTTTTTGTTGGCAATAGCAGATCGGCCAATAATTTATACGCTTCCTGGGACAAGTTGTTTAAAATAATTGACTTCTTCTTCTGAACGTCCACGATCCCGTTGGCGTCAAAGAAGTGTTCCATTCTGCCACGGTACACATCCCAGTCTATATTCTTTGGATCGAACTCGATCTGCATTCCAAGTGCGAATTTTGAATCCGCCATTTTTCTTGAAATTCTTCACCGATAGTAGCACGTGTTTGTCCTTTAAAATAATCCTCGTCGCCACTGTAATGTTTATGCGGGTGGTGTATGGAGTAGGGTTCATAGATAATTACACTACTACACAATAACACAATTTATTTCCCCAAAAAAACACTATTAACCATTTTACAATTAACAAGACACGTTCCGTCGTTTCGCTCCGGATACATACTGGCGCATACGCAGTTGTTAAGACGTGTGCGCAGACGCATCATACAAACACCTGTATGATGTACATTACAATCGCCATGACTTGTAAAGACAGCATTGATAATGGCAAGTTCGAAGTCGGTTAAAACGGTAACAGGCTCGATATTGGGGATTCCGAATTCCTGACACTTGTCCTTTAACACCTCGAAAACTTTAGTGTAGGATGCTTCAGTCTTATTTTCCATCAGAGCCAATGGTAGCGCAATTTTCTGGTCAACTCCTTGGTGCGTTTGCGTGAATGATCCCATAATCGCAAATAGTTGGAAAAAGATGGTTGGTACCACCTTGAACGTGCCGTCCACGTACCAAACGCTGCTGTGCATTAGAAGTCGCAAATTACCCTTGGTCGCAAAAATCAAAAGTCGTGCTCCTTCCGCATCGTCGTCGTCTTCGTCACGGGAATCGAACAGTAAAAACGGTTCGCCAGCCAAGGTGAACTTATACTTGTTCGGCAAACTTCCAAGATCCTCAATCGTCCTCGGGTTGGTTGGTGTTTCCTTCAGCCTCGATCGCTGCATAGCTTTGGTCAAATTTACCCGGTCTGGCAGTTGCGCCAGAACCCCAGATGGGACGTTCTGTAGTTGGTTCCTCATGATTTGAGCAGGATGAGCTTCTGGGTGTGCGCTTGCTTTTCTCTTCAGCTCAACTCTTAGGGTATAAAATCAATGGGGAGTTAATCATCAACTCATGAAGAAATTACGTTACTGATTTTCTACCTTAATTTTTTAGTTTGAACTTCTTCGGCGTTCGTTGAATGTGCATGCGGGGACTCATCAGGACCCCTGAAGACCCGTATGGGTAACGAGCCTTCCGCCGTGACAGCTCGCGCGCCGCATTCGGGATATTTTCTGCAAGCCCAGTTGATGCGCCCGTTTTTGGTGGAATGACGGGTGTAAAGGAACCCGTCTGTGTGTAGAAAGAATCCCTTCCGAGATTCGACCAGTTCCGCGATTACATAGGCCATACTTACGAGAAATGTACTGCTGCGAAATTTACGAACTGTCAAATATTAACGTCTGTCAACTGTACAAGACTAACTTGAGACTTCGATCCAATTTTCGAATTTCGAATTATGGAAGAACTAGTGAAAAAAAGAACAACCGATTCTCCGTGGTGGTGGGGCGCAATCATCTCAGCATGTATGCATTCCTTTTGGAAGTATTGGTAAGTGGAAGAACTGGAGTGGAAGAAATGGAGTGGAAAAAAGAACTAGTGGAAGTGATGGTTAGTGGAAATAAGAACTAGTGGAAGTAACGGTCAGTGGAAGAAATGGAGTGGAAGTAAAGGTGTAGTGGAAGTATTGGTAAGTGGAAGAAATGGAGTGGAAGAACTGTCCCCCTACGGCACGCGTACGCATAAAAGACCTTTGCACTTTCGGTGATTAGAAATACAAAAATATATCTTAGCGAAAAATTACAAGTGAAAATATAATTAAAAAGTATAAGTGAAAATAGGTAAAAATATATAATACAAATATAACAATAACATTAATATAAAATAATAATACAGTATAGTAATATAGTTCATGACAGTAAAATTAAAAAAATATTTGTTCATTTCTTTACTAAATTTTAAAGAAAAGAACTCGTTAATTTTCAAAAATTGTTTATTCGTTTATTAAAAAAAAGTAATAATTATAATAACTTTATTTAATACATAATGATAAAATCATCAACTAGCTACACTAATCATAAATCACTGTAAAAATTACAAAAGAAGAAGAAAAGAAATACATAACCAGGAAATTATACAATCATTATTGTCGATAATAACATACTGTAAAAAATACCATCGTCCTTAACACATGTACGTTTTAATTTATCATATATAAAGAACACAGTGCTAGTATTTCCCTCTCTCTCTCTCTTTCACTGCTAAACTCACGTTTTATTTATAAACGGGATGATATGAATTAAATACATTGTTTATGAAACAATCCGATGTTTGGAGGGCGAATTAATGAACGATCGTGTAAAAAAATAAATAAATCGAATGCGAATAATAAAAAAAGAACGAAACAGTGTTTTGATTAAATACATTGTTTATAAAATAATCCAATTATCGGAGGGCGAATTAATGAACGATCGTAAAAAAATAAATAAATCGAATGCGAATAATAAAAAAAGAACGAAACGGTGTTTTGATTAAATACATTGTTTATAAAATAATTCAATTATCGGAGGGCGAATTAATGAACGATCGTAAAAAAATAAATAAATCGAATGCGAATAATAAAAAAAGAAAGAACACAGTGCTAGTATTTCCCTCTCTCTCTCTTTCACTGCTTAACTCACATTTTGTTTATAAAAGGGAATTAAATAAATTGTTTATGAAACAATCCGATTATTGGAGGGCGAATTGAATTAATAAACAATCGTAAAAAATAAATAAATCGAATGCAAACAATAAAAAAAGAAGAACGAAACAGTCGTGTGATTAAATACATTGTTTATGAAACAATCTATTGTTCGGAGGGCGAATAAATGAACAATTAGCAAAAAAATAAATAAATCGTTTGCGAATAATAAAAAAAGAAGAGCAAAACAGTTTTATGATTAAATACATTGTTTAGGAAACAATCCAATTATCGGAGGGCGAATTAATAAACGATCGTAAAAAAATAAATAAATCGAATGCGAATAATAAAAAAAGAACGAAACGGTGTTTTGATTAAATACATTGTTTATAAAATAATCCAATTATCGGAGGGTGAATTAATGAACGATCGTAAAAAAATAAATAAATCGAATGCGAATAATAAAAAAAGAGGAACGAAACAGTCTTTTGTTCATTTTTGGTAAGAAATAAGTATTGGATTACTAAGATTAACTTCTTTCTGAAATTAAAACACTCAAATTTAGGAAGAAATTAGGTTATGAGTATTTTTAAATCCAAAAATCTCAAATTTTCTAATCTACAGGGTGCCCGTATTTCGACAGAACGTATTGGGATCTCAGTTATTTGAAGAGATAGAGAGTTAGTTAAATTGCGGCAAGGTTGCGTATTTTAGGGCCTAACAACAATTTTGAAATATCTTTTTTTGTTTTTGAGATATCAACAAAAAACTGATTTTTTGGAAAATCGTTTTTATTTTATTATTCAAATACTGAATCTGGAGTTAAATTGTAGCACGGTTGCGTATTTTATAGCCTAACAATAACCTGAAAACAATTTTGAAATATCTTTTTTTGTTTTTGAGATATCAACAGAAAACTGATTTTTTGAAAAATAGTTTTTATTTTTTTATTCAAAAACTACTGAATCTGGACATTTAGAACTTTGACAATATACAAGCACTTTTTAATGAGCAATCTAGTAGCTTTTTTTTTTAAGATAACTATAACATTTACCCGGGGACCATAGCCAACTTTTGTTTTTCTTATGGGCACCATTTTGAAATTTCATATTTTTTAAAAGACTTGTAATGTCTCAAGACGGCCGTTGCGAAGACCGCCCCGGTAGAAACACAAGCCAACGCGCGCTCGAATGCTTTCTCGCTTGCACCGCGTCCACCACCCGGTCATACGTACGCACCTACCCTCTCCCGGAATTCAACACGCTCGTGACCGAACCACCACGAAGATGGAATCGGCACCCTACTTAAACCCTAGCAACAGGCATTAGCATCAGAGTCTTGCACTGAATACAGTCTCGACCTCTTCACTAGCACTGAATACAGTCTAAACCAACCCTTCGCTTACAAGCACTGAATACAGTCTTGTCAAACAGTTCTCAACCGCCTGGCACGTTCTACAATACTTGTGTATTAATTGTATACAGAGAGTTTTATGTAACACCGAACATTTTCATAACGAAAATATTTCTTTTAAGTATACATATGCATTTCGTTGTACATTTTCCGACGCTCGGTTTATTAAGAAAATATATAATAGTAGCAAGAATTGATTCATGGCAAGCAAAACAAACAATTATGGCAGGGAAAGTAAATTTAAAAGGTACTAGAATTTACATCGATAATGACCTGACTCAAGAGGAAAGACGAATACAGAGGGAAATAAGAAGCATAGGTAGGGAGCAAAGAGAGAAAGGTAACCGTGTGAAGATAGGGTATCAAAAAATAACAATTAATGGTGAGTTGCACATATGGAATAAAGAAGTACAGAACAACACCAACCGCTGCAATGGAAATAATACTAAGTCTCCCACCTCTTGATATCCACATCAAGAGCACGGCGAGACTAACCGCAGAAAGACTGAGAGCCATGAACACATGGTCAGACCAAACTACGCCCGACGGCCACGGAAGCATACTCAAATGGGGACCACCCATGCTGAGAAGCAAAATAGACCAGAAGATACCCCAATACATCTTCAAAAAGAAATACGTCGTGAACACGGACCCACAAACAACACCACCGGACTATGTAGTGTTCACAGACGGATCCAAGACTAAGACAGGCTGTGGAGCAGGGATATACTCAGAGGACTTAGCTGTGCGAAAACGTCTTCCGATAACAGCACATGCTACTGCAACACAGACTGAAATTTACGCAATCCTAGAGAGTGCTAAAATTATAAAAGACAGAAACATCAGTGACCAGAATATAACTATCGTCACTGACAGCAAAGCCGCACTGGCAGCTCTAGACAAGTTCAGAATAACATCTGAACTAATACATAAATGCGTAGAAACCTTGAACAAAGTAGCAAATTCCAACCGCATAACACTAACGTGGACGAAAGGACACGATAACAGCCAGGGCAACAATAACGCAGACGAACTAGCACGAGAAGCATCGAAAATTACAACAAACCGTGCAGAAATAGGACTATCCCCTAGGTCCTTAGCCAAACGCATGCTAGAGTTCAATACTGCGAAACATAAAGAGAGATGGACAAACCTCACAACATGCAGCCAAACAAAGATATACCTGTTGGAACCCGACGGCCAAACAACAAAGAAGTTTCTAAAACTCACAAAACAGAAACTACGAATCCTAACCGGCTACATTACTGGTCACTACAACTTCCAGCATCACCTCGCAAAAATGGGAATCACCAGTGATGACATTTGTCGAGGATGCGGCATCAAAAGCCCCAAAAAAGTGATCACACCTCATCATTACAAAAAACTGCGAACGAACACGGCAATGATCAAGGATAAGAAAATGGCGCAAGAAATGGATGGTGTAAAGGTATCGATGTGGAATGTGGCGGGTTTAAAGAGGAAATTGAGTCGGACGGAATGGTACGAGGAATTGACAGAATGGTTGGAAAATAAGGACATGGTAGGTTTGATCGAGACGTGGGTAGAAGACAAGGAGTGGGACATGGTAAAGGGGCGATTGCCGACAGGGTTTAGATGGGAATGTAAGGGTGCGACAAGGGAAACAGTGATGGGGAGGGCGAAAGGGGGGATTATAACAGGGGTGAGACTGGAACTAGAGGAAAGTAAGCAGGGGGGTATTGAAAGCTCGGAGGGTATAGAGGGGAGGGCATTTGTTAAGAGGGGCACGGAATGGAAGGTAGTAACAGTTTACAATCAGAAAAGGGGGAAAAAGATAATGAGACATATCAAAAGTTGGCTGCAGGAGGTAGGGAGTACAAAAAATGTAAGAATTGGGGGGGATTGGAATCTAAGAACGGGAAGCATGGGTACAAGAAGTGTAAATGAAAAGGGGGAGGAAAGAAGACGACGAAACTCGAAGGATACTATAGAAAGTAAGGAAGGAGAAGAGTGGGTGAACTGGGCAGAGGAACAGGCGTTGGAGATACTAAATGGATGTGTGGAAGGAGACTAGGAAGGGGAAGTTACGTACGCAGGACCAAGGGGAAGCTCTGTCATCGATTACATGTTGGTGGGTGAAGAAACAAGGGAGGAGGTTAGGGAATTCATAATAGAGAATAGATGCGGCTCGGATCACTTCCCGATAACGCTGTCCATAGGATTGGGAAATAGAAGAAATGAAGAGAGAATATTAGAAAAATATAGTTGGACAGAGAAGGCGAAAGAAATATATACAAAACAAGTGTGAACGCTGAATTTTCAGGCGGTCAAGTCAATTAAAGAATTGAACGAAATAGTGAGACAAGCGATGGTCAAGCAGTATAGGAGCGAAAACAGGGAGACGAGTGAATGGTTTGACGAGAGATGTAAAGTAGAAAAAATCCACCTCAGGGAGGTGGTGAGAAACTGGAGAAATGGAAGGGTGGAGTGGAAAGACAAGAAAGGGGCCGAAGAACACTTTAAAGAGGTGTGTGAATTAAAAAAAAAAGGAGTGGATAGATAAAGAAATAAATGTTGTTAAAGAACTCAAAAATGAAAGACAGTTATGGGAATATATAAAGAGGAAGCAGCCAATTAATAGAGTTAAAGGGGAGGGAATTGGCATCAGACAGTGGGAGATGCACTTTCGCAGTCTCCTAAGGTCAGACGAAGAATATCGAGGGCTGGACACACAGAGAAGGCAGTTTGATGGCAATAACTTCACCATGGATGAATTGGAGAGAGCATTGCAGGGATTGAAATGGGGTAAGGCGGCGGGAGCAGATAATATAAAAGCAGAAGCCTGGAAGTTATGCAGTGTAGACGGAAAAAGGAAGCTGTTAGAACTCATTAATGCCATATGGAGAGGAGAGGAGGAATTTCCGGTGGAGTGGAGGGGAGGCGTAATAGTTCCGATTCATAAGGGAGGATCTTCCAAACAAGTAGAAAACTACAGGGGGATAACACTTATGGACTCTCTTTATAAAATCGCTATGAGTATGGTAAAGGAGCGACTTGAGGAGGAAGTGGAGGAGAAAGAGCTACTACCAGAAATACAGGGGGGTTTCCGAAAAGGGAGGTCCACAATAGACCAGATAGCTACATTGAACTGGCTGGTTGAAAGGGCGATGAAGAGAAAGGAGAGAATGTATCTGCTGTTTGTGGATCTGAAAGCGGCGTATCACACTGTGGATAGAAAGATATTGGTGGAGTGTCTGAGAACGAAAGGAGTGTCTGAGCAGGTGATTCAGTGGATAAGTGAAGTGTACAGAGAGACGTGGTGTAATGTAAGAGTGGGAGAGAATGAGTCGGAATGTATTAGAGTGGAAAGAGGAGTAAGGCAGGGGTGTCCACTTAGCCCTCTACTATTTAATTTATATGTGTCCGATATGGAGAAGGTGCTGGAAATGGGTCAGGCAGGAGGTATTGTGGTGGGCAGAAAAAAAAAATTTGGAGCCTGGCATATGCGGACGATGTTGTTGTGTTTGCGAAGACAGTTGGAGAACTGAGAGAGATAGTAGAGAGGCTGGGGAGATACTTTGCAAAGAGGCGATTAAGTGTAAATGTGAACAAAACGAAGTGGATGTTATGTAAAAATGCGGGTGGAAGGGGAAAGGAAGAAGAGATTGTGTGGCAGGGAGAGATAGTTGAAAGAGTGAAAGAGTTTAAATATCTCGGGTATGTGTTTAGTGAGTTTGGAGGCACGTCCCGACATATTGAATTTGTATGTAAGAAGGCGAGAGTGGCAATGGGGCGACTGCGGAGTACATGGAGTGAAGTGTTAGCAGGAAATGTGAGAATGCAGATGGTATGGTGGGATGCATGTATAAAGTCTGTGGTGTTGTATGCGGCTGAAGTGTGGGGAGTGAGTGCGAGTGAGAGTGTAGAGCGAGTACAACTGCAGTACTTGAAACAGATCTTAGGGCTGGATCGTACAACTCCCTGTTACATAGTGCTGCAGGAGTGCCATAGAATGTCGGTGGGGTGGATGGCAGCTAAAAGAGTGGTGAAAATGGAGAGACGGATGTATGAGATGGGTGAAGAGAGAGTGGCGAGGGTGTTACAGGGAATGGGTAAAGAATGAGGTTGTGAGATGGATGAAGGAAAGAGGGATGCTATATAGAAAGGCCGGGTGGTCATCGATACTGGTAGAGCAAAAGCTGTCCCAGGGGCAGAAAATAGAAGAAAAAGTAGCGGAAATCCTAGCTAATGTAGAGCTGCAAGAAAGGCAACAAAAAATTGCTAATAGCAAGACGTGTCCGAGGTACAAGGTAGTACAAGCTTGTACGGGACCACCGCGGTACATGTTTCGATTGAATGGGAATGAAGTGAAAGTGCTAGCGAGGTTTAGATGTGGAAACGAGGAGAAAGCTAATAAGGTTTGGATGGGAGAAGAGTTTGGGAAATGTGTGTACTGTAAGGATGGAATGGACGAATGGGATCATTGGATGAATGAGTGTGAATGGCTAAGAGAAAGGATGAGTAAGAGAGAAAGACGAATGTCCAGAGAAGAGTGTTTGAGCGAGAGTGGAAAGGGGATTGAGTTATGTAAAAAGTTGCGAGGGTGGAAGTCAGGGAGAGGTAGCTAAATGGACGCGGAAAGGGTTATGCGAGGAGAAATTTACGTTATTTATTTATGATATTTATTTTAAGTATTTTTGTATATACTGCAATGGGTGTAATGGGTACTCAATTGAATGCCAAATAAAGGTTTCTTTCTTCTTAAGAAAATTCAGTTAGAACTTTAACCGAGGTTTTCCACTCCCAGGCTAAGCATGAAGTAAAATTTCGAGTTTAGAAAAGCCTGAAAATTTGGTTTGGTCGCGTAGCGCGAAGCGCGCAGCGGCCAAACCAAATTTTCAGGCTTTTATAAACTCGAAATTTTACTTCATGCGCCACCGGTACAAAACACTGACATATTACGAAGCTCAAAACACACTGCTAAACTTTACATTGAATCAGTGTTTTGTACCGGTGGCGCATGAAGTAAAATTTCGAGTTTAGAAAAGCCTGAAAATTTGGTTTGGCCGCTCCGCGCTTCGCGCTACGCGACCAAACCAAATTTTCAGGCTTTTCTAAACTCGAAATTTTACTTCATGCTTAGCCTGGGAGTGGAAAGCAATTGTTTAAAGCTTCAAATTGAATTCTCATAATAAACCGAGCGTCGGAAAATGTACAACGTATGCATATGTATACTTAAAAAAAATATTCTTGTTATACACCATTCCATTTGTTTCTGGATCTCGCCTAGCCATGCTTTCGTGTTGTTATGTTGCAGTATCAACATTTACATTTTTTATTAGTTGCCACTCCTGATTCCTTATTTTAACAGTGTTGCAATAATTTATGATATCATAAGTAATTAAAATGTGTTAACGGGAAGACCCAAGCGAGAAATACAAATGGATGACGAAATAAGTTTGCAGAGTCGAATTCATTATATTTGTTATATACAATATTATTGCTGTGGTTGTATGTACAAAAACCAAATAGTAAATTTTGTTAATCTTAAAACTGCATATTATTATCCTTTTATATCTGAAAATTTGTAAAACAGGCAACAGTGTAAGATCACAATAGTCAGAAATTATAACCTTAAAATCGAACATCTGACAGTGACATTTAAAAACCCTGATTTAAAACACAACCAGCCCCATTTACAATACTTAAACTGTCACTTTTTCATAGCTAGGCGAGATCCAGAAACAAATGGAATATACCATATGAACATGTTCGGTGTTACATAAAACTCTCTGTATATCTGTGTGTGTAAATAAAAGCTAAACTTGTTACACCAACATTCCGGAGTTCTACTACCCCAACACCGAACACTTCCTACAGACTATTTTTTTTTTTCTGAAGTCAGTGATGTATCACTCATAATTTATTTCAGATTTGATATTTAAAATTATGATATTTTCTTTTTTGCAAAGAGTGCCTTGGAAACAATGTCAAATGTATGGATTCAATAGTTTTTGAATAAAAAAATAAAAACGAAATTTCGAAAAATCCGTTTTTTAACAACGTTGTTTTAAGATTAAAAACAAAGTAGAAGTAAAAATAAAAAAACGTATTTTTAGTAATCAAATAGAACAAAAATAAAATGCAGTACATATTTTTAGGCATCGCCCTAAATATTTTCATAGAAATTAACATATGAAATAAAGCAACCGCGCGGGAAACTAGAAGCTGTGATGGCGCATACAACGTTGTTCCACAAAATAATCAAACTCGACTGATCGAAATGCTACAAGAAAATCACCAGAAAAATAATAATAGTCCACTATTACACCAGCGAATTATATAGGTCTCAAAAACGAAAAAAGATATTTAAAATTTGTTTTAAGGTTATTGTTCAAAATTGAATATTTCATTCCTTAGAGTTATTTTTATTGTAATTTTGTAGTTCGCTGTAAAATGTTTTCTTCCTTGTTTATTGAGGATGTTGGAATATTACGCTTAAATCTATGCTTTGTTCGTAGTTTTGAAAGGCACTTATTTTTATAAAGTTATTACGGCCCATCCTGGAAATTGTGACAATCGACACAATTTCCAGAAATCTAAACAAAGACTCAAATTCTCAGTATTCCAACATCTGTTAGTCTTGGGACGCGCAGAAAGGTCCGCAACTAATTTGCATTTTTTGACCTGCGTTTGACCGACGCGCGGCCCTTTCTCCAAAATATAATTGTCACCCCCACTAGTATTAAGAAAAACGCATTTTTGTAGTTGGTAAACAGAAAATATTTCACGACTTGCATTTGAGTTCTCGTCAGAGACACATCATATTTTATTCTACATCGTGTACGTGTAAATATTTGTACAGTGTGTTCAATATAAGTGTTGTTTGTTAACAAGTTTTTATTTTCAAACTCCAACACTAAAATCATAACTACCAGTTGTGCCGGAACCAGGGCATATACAGATTGGGAAAATTCAGTTATTATTGGGCCCCAAATTACGCAACTTTGCCCCAATTGAACTGACTCTCTATCTCTTCAAATAACCGAGATCCCCATACATTCTGCTGAAATATCTGGATAAAGGGCGAAATGAAGCAAAATAATATCAAACTTTTATAATCGCTACCCGAACAATAGGCGAAACGAAGCAAATAGTCGAGTAAGTAGTAAATCTTGATTAACACGTTGAACGCCTCGGGACCACCAAATTGCAAATTTAACGCGGCACAAAGTGAACTCCGCGCGGCGCTCAACGTGTTAATGATACAATGAACTTAACAAATTATGAATTGTAAATGGAAGAATAAATAATGCAAAATGATTTGTTTTTTTTTATATAAAAGCGCTCTTCTGTTTGTCGTCCCGAACAATAGGCAAAATGAAGCAAATAGTCGAGTAAGTAATAAATCTTGATTAACACGTTGAAAGCCTCGGGACCACCAAATTGCAAATTTAACGCGGCACAAAGTGAATTCCGCGCGGCGATCAACGTGTTAATGATACAACGAACTTAACAAATTATGAATTGTAAATGGAAGAATAAATAATGCAAAATGATTTGTTTTTTTTTTATATATAAAAGCGCTTTTCTGTTTGTCGTGGCTTTAAAAATAAAGCTCAGAAGTTTACTAGCCTCTTAATGAGTTCAACCTTTAAAGCCAACGTTATGTTTGTTTGTTTGCTTGTGTTTGTGTGTGTTTTACTTTTCGATTTCACTTATTTCAACAATTCGATTGAAAAATTCAATAAAATCCTATCGACTACCGAAAAAAATGTGTGTATCTTAATTTTTTTTTTTTTCCCTTATGTTTTTCAAAATACTTTTTAATTTGTACGTGTAAAAAAGACAATTCAACACACATTTATATTTATGTATATATATTTATATCTTTTTAACCATTATATACAGGATGGAAATATTTTTCCCTCACTATTTCTTATTTTCTTTAATAAAAATTAGAAAAATTGGTGTGTCTTTTATTTCTTTTTTTTACTTTTATCAATTTTTATATACGGAATTTGAAAATAAAATCAATGTGACAAGTTATATTTTTCGTCTTTTTGAGTTGCTCGAAATACTCTGCACGAGAAAAACTAATCATCGAGGGCCAGTTGCGTTAAGCGTTTTTCAACAGTATTCACATTTTATATTGTCGTTCTGAACTCGGTTCAGATGCAATGTCTAAAGTCATGGGCGTAGCTAGGATTTTGATCAGGGAGGGGCACGATATAAAAAAAAATATAGCAAGCCTGGTTTAAATCTTAATAAATGTTAATGCTAATATGCTAATATTCCATTTTATTCTTTACCATAGGTTTGCACTCCTTGTTTTTTAACCCTCCGTCGGGCGCACCTGATCTGACAGGCACAGGCCAAGAACTTTCGCCACCGGCGCGGCGTCGGTCACCGCCCCTTCCAGTACCTTACGGCCTCGATGAGGCGGTTGATCCCCCCCTACTCAGTTTCTCATGTGACACCGTGGTGAGTAGTATCATCGTTCGTGTTCTGTTAGGCTCATTGCGCCTGATTTCGTCATATATTTTGTTAACTGTATTGTTTCGAGTTTACGTGAAGTGATTAATCACAAATAGAAAGACTGTTATTCCTTACTTCACTTTTTATTTTTATGTTAGATGTACATTTCGAGACACAAGGTGCTCATTATCAATAACAAACAGTTTGTTATTGATAATGAGCACCTTGTGTCTCGAAATGTACATCTAACATAAAAATAAAAAGTGAAGTAAGGAATAACAGTCTTTCTATTTGTGATATATTTTATTGTTTATTCCATCTCAATTGTTTACTAAGTTAATTTCATGATATAAAACTATTATGTTTGTGGATATTTTATAGAAAAAAGTAAAAAATATAGAGGTGGCCTCTAGAACACGTCGTCATAATTTCCATTTTTTTTTCCTTTTTTGTTCAGGTTCTCTGCTGCAATGGCCAAAAAAGTTTATTATTTCTCAAACCCATTTGAAAGGACAAACCCTGACAACTGAAATGAACAGCACATCAACCAAAAACAGACAACAACACCAGAAGAAGGGAGCAACGCAAATGACAAAATGACAGAAAGAAGTGAAAAGAATGGACAGAAAATTACACAAGAATATAAACACACACAATCTCGACACCCTAAAGGGTAAAAGGGATTTCAAATGATTATATATATATATATTTCTCAAACCCGAGTCATGTCGATGAATTAAGGCAGTTGTTGGAGGATGAAGATGAAGGAGACCCAGAGGCGCGTTAACCTTAAGGCGTAACAGGCGGCCGCCTGGGGCCGCAGCCCTTCGGGGGCCCCACAAAACGTACCTCTGACTCAAGGTACGTCGATGGCCGTAACACATATGAACAATGAACATATATGTGCGCGTCCAAATCCAAACGTTTAGGCTTTTCTAAACTCTAAATTTTACTTCATGCTTAGTCTGAGAGTGGAAAACACTCGTTTAAAGCTTTGAATTAAACTGTAAAAAAAGAAATATACAAATACAAATAATGATTTACAGCAGGTAGTTGAGATACGTTTTTTTTAATCTTTTTTATGGTACTAACAATGATTTATTACTTTTAAATCTTCTTATTGATTTAAGTTTAAATAATATTCTAACAAGTGTTTCCACTCCCAGACAAAGCATGATGTAAATTAATTCTAATAAATGTTTGCTTAATTTACAAAAAATATAATTTGTTTTCACAATTAAATTTAAATTGCAAAAGTTTTATTTGAATAATCAATCAAAGGCTACTTTATACTTTGAAAAATTGTAATACATTTATTTTTCGCAATAGGGCTGTCGCGATGTAAAACCGTGATTTCTCCGAAAATACGGACAATAGAGCGTGAACGACCCGCGCAGCATGGGTGCTAACCTTCGGTCGGGCGTAATGGACATGAGGCGTCATAAATGAACGTTTTAAAATACTTTTGCTTAAATTATTTTATTGCATTCTCTGCAATCTGCTCTGGGTAATCTCTGGAAATTTCAAATTTTGTGCATTGTTGTTAAATGTTTGTGTATTTCATCTTTTGTGTAAATGCCATTTTCTTATTGGTGGATTTTTTCCACCACTACCTACACCCCCGAGATGTGGGGGTAAATTGAATCTCTGTAAATATTTGTAAATTTTGTAAATGACAGTGTTCCTCTAACTTTTGAAGAGTAAACATCAAAAATATAAAAAAGTTGTTTTTCTTCGAACCAACGAGACTCTGCCTCCATAACAAGGGCTTTAAAATTTTGGAATTTCGCGTTGGATTAACGCTTCCGTGATTTAAGTCGATTATCTCGTAAACAGAGCGTGCTATGAAAAAAAATGTTTGCATAAATGTCGAGATTTTGATACCACGCATCTTTTGTTTCAAACAGTTTTTGTTACTTTGTACAACAATCGAGATATCGTTGGATAAACAATTATACAGGGTGTCTATAAAAGAACTCCGGGGTTTAAAAAATTAATATTTTTTAAACTATAAAAGATAGCAAAATTTGATCAATTCCTTTGAAACAAGCAGCTCAAACAGTTTTACTCATACCAATTGGGAATGTTTCTCTCAACAGTTGGCAGCGCTGCGGAGCGTTGACCTTGAAATTACGTAGCGGCTGCGGCAGGCAGTCAGTGTCGTCTGGACTGCCGCGCTATGGCGACGCCTCAACAAAAGGCTCAGTGTGTTATTTGGCTCATAGAAACTAATTCTGTTGTTACTGTACAAAGAAACTTTCGTCGTAGCTATGGTGTTGACCCGCCTACAGACAAAACAATTCGTCAGTGGTTAAGTGCGTTCAAGGAAACAGGAAGTGTTTTGAAGCAAAAGTCGCCGGGTAGGCCGCGTGTGTCTCGAGAGAAGGTTGACAGAATCCGAGCTTCATGCACTCGAAGCCCTAAGAAATCATTAACAAGACGCAGTCTGGAATTGGGGTTACCAAGATCAACAGTCCATAAGGTAATTCGTAAAAGACTTCGTTTAACTGCCTACAAGATTCAACTTTTACACCATATCAAACCGGCAGACAAGGTTAAGAGATTCGACTTTTCTGTTTCCATGCTGAATAAAATTAATGAAGATAATGATTTTTTAAAAAGTGTGGTTTTTAGTGATGAAGCTACTTTTCATGTGAACGGAACTGTAAACAGGCATAATTGCAGAATTTGGGGTTCACAGCCGCCCCATGAGTTTATTGAGTACGAACGTGACACGCCCAAAGTGAATGTTTGGTGTGCTCTTATGCATGACAGAGTCATAGGTCCCTTCATTTTTGCCGAAAGGACTATCAATGGTGATGTCTATTGTGACATGTTAGAGGAGTATGTTTATCCTCAGTTGCATGACATTGAGGCGGAGAAAGGTTTAGTTTACTTCCAACAAGATGGGGCGCCGCCACACTTCAGTTTGCGTGTGCGTGAGTCACTGGACGCTCGTTTCGGTAACAGGTGGATTGGAAGGGAAGGACCTATTCCATGGCCACCAAGGAGCCCTGATATGACTCCGTTGGACTTTTTCTTCTGGGGGCATATCAAGAATCTTGTGTATGCAGAGAAAATTCGAGATGTTATCCATCTCAGGGAACGAATAGTGAATTGCGTGGCGTCCGTTCCCCCAGACATGCTCGCCAGGACATGGGAAGAGGTAGATTACCGTTTCGCCGTGTGCCGTGCCACTAACGGAGCTCACATTGAACTTTACTAAGTTGTTAAAAAATCTAGAAAATGTAAGCTTTCTAATCATGTATAAAACATGTATGTACGTTTTTTACTTTATTAAAATATTTTGTCTTAAAACCCCGGAGTTCTTTTATAGACACCCCGTATATTAGTAAATATGTAATAAATTTATTTTTCGCTTTAGGGCTTTAAAAATCGAGAATCGCGTGTGGGATTGTGGGAGTTGACTGGTGCGGTAAGTGAGGTTAGGTTAGGTTGACGTTTCCGTGATTTAAGTCGTTTATCTCGTAAACGGAGCGTGCTATGCAAAAATGTCGAGCCAGTTTTTATTATTTTGTACAACAATTGAGATATTGTTGGATAAACAATTATAGATTAGTAAATATGTAATAAATTCATTTTTCGCTTTAGGGCTTTAAAAATCTGGAATCGCGCGTGGGATTGTGGGAGTTGACTGTTGCGGTGAGTGAGGTTAGGTTGACGTTTCCGTGATTCAAGTCGATTATCTTGTGAACGGAGCGTGCTATCAAAAAATTGTTTCTGCAAAAATGTCGAGAATTTTATATCGCGAGTCTTTTGTTTTAAAGAGTTTTTGTTATTTTGTACAACAATCGAGATATCGTTGGATAAACCATTATATATTAGTACAAATATGTAATACATTTATTTTTCGCTTTAGGGATTTAAAAATCTGGAATCACGCATGGGATTGTGTTAATTGATTGTTGCGGTGAGTGAGGTTAGGTTAGGTTAGGTTGACGTTTCCGTGATTTAAGTCGATTGTCTCGTAAACGGAGCGTGCTATAAAAAAAATTGTTACTGCAAAAATGCCGAGAATTTAATACCGCGCGTCTTATGTTTTAAACAGTTTTTGTTATTTTCTACAACAATCGAGATATCGTTGGATAAACAATTATAGATTAGTAAATATGTAATAAATTCATTTTTTACTCTAGAGCTTTAAAAAACTGGAATCGCGCGTGGGATTGTAGGAGTTGAAAATTGTGGTGAGTTAGGTTAGGTTAGGACATAATGACGGCGTTCACTCTATTAGAAAGGGCAATTACATGACTTGTCTAGAATATCTAAGTGAATGTTAGTTATTTATTCATTACTATTTGTAACGAATTTATTCAGATTCTTAGCAATTATGTGTCAGAAAAGATCATTTACAAAATAATAAGTGCGAATTACTACAGTATTATTGTTGCTTCTACATCTGATTTCGCTCACGTTGGTCAACTAACTTTTGTAGTAAGATATATTGCATCTAATGGCGAGAGAAGAAAGGTTTTTACAATTTATTCCAATTTTAGCCCATCGCGCAATTCATCTGAAAGATAAAATATTATTTATATTGAAAAAAACTATGGCTTGATATAAAGTTATGTCGTGGACAAACATATGATAACGCTGCCAATATGTCAGGAAAATACGCTGGTGTGCAAGCTTTAATTATCTAGTTCATGAGACTATAAAAATAATGTCTATATTTTCAAATCTGTGAAAAAAATGTTTGCATAAATGTCGAGATTTTGATACCACGCATCTTTTGTTTCAAACAGTTTTTGTTACTTTGTACAACAATCGAGATATCGTTGGATAAACAATTATATATTAGTAAATATGTAATAAATTTATTTTTCGCTTTAGGGCTTTAAAAATCGAGAATCGCGTGTGGCATTGTGGGAGTTGACTGGTGCGGTAAGTGAGGTTAGGTTAGGTTGACGTTTCCGTAATGTAAGTCAATATTGTCGTAAACGGAGTGTGCTATAAAAAAATGTATCTGCAAAAATGTCGAGCCAGTTTTTATTATTTTGTACAACAATTGAGATATTGTTGGATAAACAATTTAAAAATCTGGAATCGCGCGTGGGATTGTGGGAGTTGACTGTTGCCGTGAGTGAGGTTAGGTTGACGTTTCCGTGATTTAAGTCGATTATCTTGTGAACGGAGCGTGCTATAAAAAAATTGTTTCTGCAAAAATGTCGATAATTTTATATCGCGCGTCTTTTGTTTTAAACAGTTTTTTTTATTTTGTACAACAATCGAGATATCGTTGGATAAACCATTATATATTAGTAAAAATATGTAATACATTTATTTTTCATCTGAAAGATAAAATATTATTTATATTGAAAAAAACTATGGCTTGATATAAAGTTATGTCGTGGACAAACATATGATAACGCTGCCAATATGTCAGGAAAATACGCTGGTGTGCAAGCTTTAATTATCTAGTTCATGAGACTATAAAAATAATGTCTATATTTTCAAATCTGTGACGAATATGAGCGTTTGCCGGAACTTTACAATTAGTTAGTGTTTTATACGCGTGGCGCATGAAGTAAAATTTCGAGCTTAGAAAAGCCTGAGTTTGGATTGAGATTTTTTCCGGCAATAAATTTTGATGCCGAGTTTTTTTTTAAGAAAATGTATCCCAACTACCTGCTGTAAATCTTTAGATATATTTTTTTAGAGTTTAATTGGAAGCTTTAAACAAGTGTTTTCCATTCCCAGACAAAGCATGAAGTAAAATTTCGAGTTTAGAAAAGCCCCGCGTAGAAAATTTGTCGAGGGTCGCGCAGCGACCCGAGACAAATTTTCACGGGGCTTTTCTAAACTCGAAATTTTACTTCATGCGCCACGCGTATAAAACACTAATTTTTAGTGATATCTGTCAAAATTATAATCTGTTAGTTTTAACAACTATTTGTAATTTACGATTGCATTGTCTGTCTTTTATTGCCTTCGAGTTATAAGTAGAACTCCTCATAGGGCGTCAAAAATCAAAGAATTTCATTAATTCCTATACGGTCAGCTTGGTTTTAACAAAGTCAACCTCAACGCGACTTAACCATCTTGTTTATTGACGTCACATGGGTAAAATCTACAATTGACGTCAAAAATCAAGGGAATTAAACAGTACAAGGTCAACTTTATTCTAAAAAAATCGATCTTAACGCGATTTAACGGCCTTGTATTTTGAATTTGGTTGGAAACTTTGCTGCTGAAAGTTTTAGTGCACTATGGCAGAAGAACTTCTTATATTTCATTTAAAACGTCACTTTAAATATTAAAAGGTACTATTTTAATATTTAAAGTGACGTTTTAAATGAAATTGATACAAACCAAATAATCGAAAAATTTGCCAATGGTAAATCACGGAAAAAAATGTTTTAATATATTTTTTGTTTGTTTGTTATTAGAAATTATTCATCATTTACCATGTACCTATACTTATCATACCATGTTTCACAAAATAAATATTTGTGCATTTTTGCACAGGAGGGGCCCTAAAATGCAATTCTGCCTGGGGCCTTTCTGACTCTTAATACGCCTCTGAGGAGACCACTCACAGACTGAAGATTTAGGGGAAGAGAGTGACATTGATTCTGAAGATGAAGTTGAAAAATGTGTTCTCAATTCAGAAACTGAGCAATCTGGTGAGGAGACAGATGAAGAAACAGAGGAAAACGTGTATATAGGGAAAGATGGAAAGACCAAGTGGGCCAGTAAGCCACCCAAAAAAAGTCGACGTCGGGGGTCCCACAACGTTTGCATTCACCTTTCAGGAGTCAAAGGAAATGCAAAGAATGCTAAAAGTGCATTTGAATGTTGGAATAATTTATTCACTGGCGATATTCTGGAATTGATTGTTAAATACACAAACCTGTACATTGACTCCATAAAAGATCAATTTTCTAGAGAAAGAGACATCAGACCCACTGATGTAATTCAAATAAAGGCTTTCATCGGTTTACTGTATCTAGCAGGAGCATATAGAGCGAATCGCCAGAGTCTGGAAGAACTTTGGGGGAGAGAAGGCGATGGCATCGAAAAATTCACACTCGTTATGAATCTCAAACGGTTCAAGACACTTATTCGTAGCCTTCGTTTTGACGACCGAACAACCCGAACTGAAAGAAAAAATTGCGTACATTGCGTCCGAACTCGGGTGGTCCAGAGGTGCGCCCGACGGAGGGTTAAGCATAAAGTATTGTGACAATTAGAGATCTTCAGATATTCGTTGTTTTTTTTTGTAAAGAGTCCAATTTGAAGCTTTAAACGAGTGTTTTCCACTCGCGGGCTAAGCATGAAGTAAAATTTCGAGTTTAGAAAAGCCTGAAAATTTGGTTTGGTCGCGTAGCGCGAAGCGCGGAGCGGCCAAACCAAATTTTCAGGTTTTTCTAAACTCGAAATTTTACTTCATGCGCCACCGGTACACAACACTGATTCAATGTAAAGTTCAGCGGTGTGTTTTAAACTTCGTAATATGTCAGTGTTTTGTACCGGTGGCGCATGAAGTAAAATTTCGAGTTTAGAAAAGCCTGAAAATTTGGATTTGCCGGGCGGAGCGAAGCGAGCCCGGCAAATCCAAATTTTCAGGCTTTTCTAAACTCGAAATTTTACTTCGTGCGCCACCGGTACAAAACACTGGTTTCAAGCGAAGCTCACCCGTTCACAATAGTTCGGTATTTTCACTCCGCTCCGCCCGGCAAATCCAAATTTTCAGGCCTTTCTAAACTCGAAATTATACTTCATGCGCCACGCGTATAAAACACTGAATTAATAAAGTTCAAAATATCTATTACTCATTTATTTTAAGATTTACGCTTTAAATTTATGAAAATTCTGATGCCTTGGGAGCGGAAAAGCGCTCTTCCCTGGCCCCCCTCCCAGAACTAAAAATTTCATTTTTACATACATACAGTCGACGCAACCCAAATCTGAACGCTCTTTGGTTTCATTGAATTTGCTACTGAAATTCATTCTTGTAATTCTGGCTTTGGCCAGTGGTATTACAAAGAGAGGGAAGGGGCCCTCAGCTCCAATGCATAAACCGGTTAAGTTTGCTACTGAAATTCATTCTTGTAATTCTGGCTTTGGCCAGTGGTATTACAAAGAGAGGGAAGAGGCCCTCAGCTCCAATGCATAAACCGGCTAAGTCTATATCTTGGGTAAAATGAGCAAAGTGCAGACTCTTGTCCAGTTTAAAAATTTGAATCTTCCTCTGCATAAACCAGCGCTTAGATCCAACTATTGTCGATACACGAGTGTAAAATAGGGTTTTCTACCTTTTAATACTTTGTAATAACGGGCTAGGCGAGCCCGGCTAATCCAAATTTTCAGGCTTTTCTAAACTCGAAATTTTACTTCATGCGCCCCGCGTATAAATCATTTATTGAAATCATAGAAAAAGATTCAAAATTTTACCTAAAATTAACTTTATAATTTGCTCGGCTCTTAATGGGTGAATATTCTATTCCTAAAAAAAACCGTTTTTATTTAATATTAAAGTTGCATTTAATACAATAACAAACTATGAATAAATCGACATAAATCTAGAAATATCGAAAATCTCGACATGTAGAAAATCTTGACGGTCCACTCCCAGACTAAGCATGAAGCAAAATTTCGAGTTTAGAAAAGCCCCGTGAAAATTTGTCGAGGGTCGCGCAGCGACCCTCGACAAATTTTCACGGGGCTTTTCTAAACTCGAAATTTTACTTCATGCGCCACGCGTATAAAACACTGAATATATTATTATTTCTAAATTGAATAAAGGGACAAAAAAAATTAATAAAGTTCAAAACATCTATTACTCATTTATTTCAAGATGTACGATTTAAATTTATGAAATTTCTGATGTCTCGGAAGCGGAAAAGTCCTGGACTTGGCTGGTTTTCACACAGTAATGTTACGAGTTATTTATCACTTCCTAGCATTTCATTGTTTTTAAACTTAGTGTTTTTGAGTTTTACGCAAAAAAATTAACTGTAATGGTGTCATCTAATAGTGAAAGTGTTAGTGAACACAACCCCTATGAAGGTATAAACACAGATAGCGACGAAGACTGTTTGCCGGACAATGAACAACCTAACCTGAAAGAAACTCTTCTTCGGACGATTCTCTTAAATGCTGGTTTTCACACAGTAATGTTACGAGTTATTTATCACTTCCTAGCATTTCATTATTGTTTTTAAACTTGGTGTTTTTGAGTTTTACGCAAAAAAAATTAACTGTAATGGTGTCATCTGATAGTGAAAGTGTTTGTGAACACGACCCCTATGAAGGTGTATAAACACAGATAGCGACGAAGACTGTTCGCCGGACAATGAACAACCTAACCTGAAACAAACTCTTCCTCGGACGATTCTCTTAAATCTTTTAAAAAGGTTCAATATCCTGAAGCTGCCGCTGATACTCCTCAACCTGGAAGGAAAAAACTTGTACGTAAGGCAAGATGCCAAAGAAGCTGTTGCCGCCGATTCGCTAGATGGCAATGTAAGCTCAATTCTATGAAAAAGTGGACTGCAGTTGTTTTTTCCGTGGACCCGTCAAATATTAAATAAACAATTGAAAATTTTCTCACTTATCACTTGGTGAAACATTTTTAAATATTGATATTGAAGGTTTAAAT
Source organism: Philonthus cognatus (assembly GCA_932526585.2). Classification (NCBI taxonomy): domain Eukaryota; kingdom Metazoa; phylum Arthropoda; class Insecta; order Coleoptera; family Staphylinidae; genus Philonthus; species Philonthus cognatus. The sequence goes on from OW052243.1 coordinate 2,154,573, forward strand.
TAAATTACACTTGGTTTGTTTCACAATTTTTTTTTTATTTTTTTTTACTTTACTATTTACTCGACTAGTTTCGCGTTTTACAGCATTATCAGGAGTGAATCATTCACTCCTGATAATGCTGTAAAACGCGAAACTAGTCGAGTAAATAGTAAAGTAAAAAAATTGTGAAACAAACCAAGTGTAATTTAATTTAAACCTTCAATATCAATAATTGAAAATTAATTGATTTCAAGTTAAAGTTTATTTTACATATATTTAATATTTAACTACAGCTTGTTCTGGTTCCTTTTTTTTCTAATTATTGATACATAGCACTAGAAATTTCAAAAATGTGATTTTTTTAAATCAGATTTATTCGAATGTTTGATAAAATAATAAAGAAATACAACTGAAAATTAACAAATTTCGATATCATTAGATGAGAAAAAAATTCTTCTTTCGATTGGTGCCATTATAAACCCTCTAAGTTTTAATAGGGAGCAGCAATCTACAAAAAGTGTTTTTCCCATATTAATTGCCTATGCTCGGTTTAGAATTATCCACCCTGTATACTTTATAAACATATTTTGAAAAATTCAATGCGTTATTGAATATCTTGAAAATTCTCAGATTTTGTTAAAAAAAATATTACATTTTGTTACATTAAATTAATTATTGGCTAGCATTTTGAAAATATTATTTTGAAAGTATTCAAACATTACTTATTTAAAATCACTACAATAATCAGTAAAGATGATGTTTATAATATCTGAGCTATTTTTATCTGTAAGTTTAAGCAAAAGTTGGCTTCGCTCTACACGACTAGGCGAATTTTTTAGGCTTTTCTAAACTCGAAATTTTACTTCATCAATTTATCATTTTAAAACTGACAGATTTTGTTCAAAACTATTTCAATAAAATCTAGTCAACATTTACAGACTTCATAATGTGTTATTCCCAAATTAGAAGGCTTGCGACAAGCGCGGGTTGTTACCTGAAAGGGACGAGGCCCTTATTATCTGGCCACCGAGGCACCCTGGAGATTTTACAACGTTTACAGTTTTGTAAAGGACGAGATCTCCCTGTGGACAGGATCTTCGTGGAAGACCTAAGCTCAAATTATGCGACGGCACGTTTTGGGCAAACAAAAGAGCACGTGACATCGGCTTGGAGAATTTAGCGGCAACAGTGGAAGATATCCTTCTTCCCCCGAAAAGAAGATCACCAGTCAGATGGCATCTTGACCATCTCCTTCACTTCGGAATAAGAGGGAAGCACCACCCCCAACAACTTCGCGAGGAGCACGAGAAAAAGGAAAAATCACTCACCTTCTAGTATCAGAACTGTCAAGAGCATATTTTTATTCAATTTATTTTAGTCTACGATCGAGATCAATTTTGCTTTAAAGTCTTAAATAAATAGTGTAAAGTTAAAATTGATCTAATGTAGCAGCCACCGCTTAGTACCAGAGCGCTCCGCTAATACCCTCTTGGGGGCGCGCAACAGCCACCCTGCTACGTGAGGGCGTACTACCCTCTCCCGTAATCCACACCGCCACCGCAGCATCTGACCAATTCGGGGCTATAAGTACCTGCTCCGAACCCCAAATAGTCAGTCTTGGAAACTCGCTCGACTCAGCTTCACTATTTAGCTCCTGCTAGCGCTCCTGAATTGGACTAACTAGCCTACTGTTTCGAGCAGCTCCCGCATATATACAGGGTGTCCCATTAGTGCGGTCTCGGAAGATATCTCAGCTCTCGTTAAAGATAGAAAAAAAATGTTTTCACAAAATTTGCTTGATTTTAAGAGCTGCATAACCTAAAATTATTTTCAAATATACAGGGTGTCCCATTATTCCATACTTAATACCAACTTTGTTATTTTAAATGGAACACCCTATATATTATTTTTTTATTTGATCCGCCTTTAAATAACCTACACAAAGATATATCATTATCGGCACTTTAGGTAATTCGTTACTTAAAAAAAAATATTTTTTAAAAATTTTGGCAGTTTTAGTACTTTACTTAAAAATTCACTGTGTTCGTATTTTTTAAGATACCAGTCTGAAATTTTACACACATATGCAGTAAAGAATGCTCTATCCATTGACTATAACACATTTTAATATTACTTATAAAACCTAGTAAAAAACTACCCTCGAATATTTAATATTTAAAATGTACATTACTTCATTTTTTTTAAATGGGACATCCTATATTTTTTTATTTTATCAAATCCGCAATAAAAAATGCTTTATTTCTTGTATAACATACCCTTTATCTATTTTCATTAGTTTTGGAGATATTAACATTTTTCTGTCAAATATAGGGTATACAAAAAATAAAGCATTTTTCATTTCGGATCTGATAAAGTAAAGAAATATAGGGTGTCCCATTTAAGAAAATGAAGTTATGTACATTTTAAATATTAAATATTAGAAGGTAGTTTTTTATTAGGTTTTATAAGTAATATTATAATGTGTTATAGTCAATGGATAGAGCATTCTTTACTGCATATGTGTGTAAAATTACAGACTGATATCTTAAAAAATAAGGACACAGTGAATTTTTAAGTAAAGTACTAAAACTGCCAAAATTTTCAAAAAATATTTTTTTCTGAAGTAACAAATAACCTAAAGTGCCAATAATGATATATCTTTGTGTAGGTTATTTAAAGGCGGATCAAATAAAAAAATAATATATAGGGTTTTCCATTTAAAATAACAAAGTTGGTATTAAGTATGGAATAATGGGACACCCTGTATATTTGAAAATAATTTTAGGTTATGCAGCTCTTAAAATCAAGCAAATTTCGTGAAAAAACATTTTTTTTCTATCTTTAACGAGAGCTGAGATATCTTCCGAGACCGCACTAATGGGACACCCTGTATACTGGGTGTCCCAAAAGTTTGGAAACGGTTGAATATCTCGAGAAAACCTCATCGGATCAAGATGGTATAAAATGCGTCTTTCTTTATTTTTAAAGCTCTATTTAGGCATGCTGTGCGATAGCCACCCACACCCCTCTGGGGGGTGGTTCGAGGGGGTAGTGTTTTATCACTCCCTCCCCAATCCCGTTCGGTGGTGGAAAGGGTAGTTTTGAATTTTTCTGCGAAAAAAAATATTTTGCTTGCACTGTTGCATTTTGTATCAAAAACGGTTTATGAATTTTTCAAATTGCCACTCCCCCCCCCCCCCACACCCTTTAAAAGTAGAAAAAGTGGTATTTTAAAATAAAGTACCACCATTTTTTTTTTAGACAAAAATGATTTTTCTTGCAGAGTTTCATTGTCTATCAAAAACTCCTTATGGAGTAGCAAAATATCCACACCTTAACCCCTTTTTGGAGGGTGGAAAAAGGAAGTTTTCGCTCAGTTTATCGTCGAATTTTTTTTTCCATTTTGTCATGTTTACAATTTTAAATGAAAGCACAGAAGTGTAGTTATTGAACATTTATTTCGGACTGTCAATGTTGACGTTCTCGACGACTCCGTGAAATTCTAAGAAATGGGTAATAGCTCAGAAACTTTAAAGCTAAATTTACAAAATCAAAATATGGAATGTTGAGAAGCAATTACCCCTTATATGCCTAAATAGAGCTTTTTTTTGGGTTTTACGTCATCTATTTCCGCTGCTAAGGCCAATCATGACGCCGGAGATTAGGTCTACAGCTATCCGGGAATTTTGCCGAACCCGGTGGGAGTTCCAACCCACCGGTAGGGATCTTTAACGAGCACGCAACATCCAGGCAGTACACGGGTCCTACATGCATTTAACGTCATATCCGAGAAGACGGAGTGTTTGGCATTTTTATCCTAACCTATATAAATGCAGACAACTTGTTAGGCCGGTATTTGAACCCCGGTCCGTGGCGTGGCAGTACAACACTCTAACCACTACACCACCAAGCTACCCTAAATAGAGCTTTAAAAATAAAGAAAGACGTATTTTATACCATCTTGATCTGATGAGGTGTTCTCGAGATATTCAACCGTTTCCAAACTTTTGGGACACCCAGTATATAAATAGTGTAAATATAGTTTGTAACGTTATTTTTACGAATAAAGTGTATAAAACGTCGCTCCGCATTTTCGGCAACAAAACCCCGCAACACTAAGTGTTTTTAATGAGCATTTCATTAATGGTCCTTCGAAATTAATTCCCTTTGAAGCCCAAACAGAAGCATACAGAAAACTAAACGTTTTTAGGGCGAGCCTTATGTAAACACTGCTGGTAACCATAAACTGGGAAAGCGTATTGGTAATAATTGCCACTGTAAACTAAAATGTATTGATGAAATCGGACAGGAGGGCTGTAGCAAAATATTCAGTGATTTTCATGGTATTGAATCAAAAAATCTACAGGATGCGTATATGGTATGGACTTATTGAAAAAGAAGTATGGAGACAGAGACCGCGTTCAGGTGATAAGGACAGAAAAGTTGCATCATTTGTTTACAAGGTAATTTAATTCACTGATTATTATCTTTAACGCTGTTATTAGAAAATTTGCAAATATAAATAATGTTCCTTTGTAGTTTTTTGTTACTAACGGTTTGATAATGATACGTGTAGTATCGAAACTATAGTCACCAAATAAACCAATTGTTATACAAACAAAGTGATAAACAGTGTTTTATTTATAAGGTAATTTAAGCTAAAAATTGTTTATTCATCTGTATGTGTTAGAGAAGGGCGAAATGGCTCTTTTCAGTGAGCTGGTTTTAAGTGAAGCTCATTCTTTCGCAATATTTCAGTATTTTCAGTGTTTAAACGCGTCGGGCATGAAGTAACATTTCGAAAATTTGGATTCGCTGGGCGAAGTGTAGATCTTCAGATATTCGTTGGTTTTTTTTATAGAACCCAATTTGAAGCTTTCAACGAGTGTTTTCCACTCCCAGGCTAAGCATGAAGTAAAATTTCGAGTTTAGAAAAGCCTGAAAATTTGGTTTGGTCGCGTAGCGCGAAGCGCGGAGCGGCCAAACCAAATTTTCAGGCTTTTCTAAACTCGAAATTTTACTTCATGCGCCACCGGTACAAAACACTGGTTTCAAGCGAAGTTCACTCGTTCACAATATTTCGGTATTTTCAGTGTTTAAACGCGTGGGGCATGAAGTTAAATTTGGATTTGTCGGGCAAAGTGTAGATCTTCAGATATTTGCAGTTTTTTTTTTTTTTTATAGAGCCTAATTTGAAGCTTTAAACGAGTGTTTTCCACTCCCAGGCTAAGCATCAAGTAAAATTTCGAGTTTAGAGAAGCCTGAAAATTTGGATTTGCCGGGCTCGCTCGCTCCGCCCGGCAAATCCAAATTTTCAGGCTTTTCTAAACTCGAAATTTTACTTCATGCGCCACCGGTACAAAACACTGGTTTCAAGCGAAGTTCACTCGTTCACAATATTTCGGTATTTTCAGTGTTTAAACACGTGGGGCACGAAGTTACATTTCGAACTTTAAATTTGCATTTGTCGGGCAAAGTGTAGATCTTCAGATATTTGTTGTTTTTTTTTTATAGAGCCTAATTTGAAGCTTTAAACGAGTGTATTCCACTCCCAGGCTAAGCAAGAAGTAAAATTTCGAGTTTAGAAAAGCCTGAAAATTTGGATTTGCCGGGCGGAGCGAAGCGAGCCCGGCAAATCCAAATTTTCAGGCTTTTCTAAACTCGAAATTTTACTTCATGCGCCACCGGTACAAAACACTGGTTTCAAGCGAAGCTCACCCGTTCACAATAGTTCGGTTTTGTCAGTGTTGAAACGCGTGGGGCATGAAGTAAAATTTCGAACTTAGAATAGTCTATTAATAAAAAAGTGAACTGTGATATATAAAGGGTCTTTCAATAGGAGTGATAGTTTTTCAAATAGAGATTTCTCGGTTTCTAATAATTTTTTTTTTATTTCTAGGTGTTACTATATGTAGTATAGTGTGCAGTTTCATGATGCAGCGTTTGACTCCTCTCGATCGGTTGGAAGTAATAAAAAAATATTACCAAAGTGGTAGCTCAGTTGTGGGTACTCAACGTTTATTCACTCGAGAATTGGGTCGCCGTCATCGGTACTCTGCGCAGGTTATACGCCGCACTGTGGAAAAGTTTGAAAGTCAGTTAACTTTACAAGACAATAAGCAACCAAAAAGACAACGAAACGTGCGAAGTGATGAGAACATTGCAGCTACAGCGGCCAGTGTTGTCGATGAGCCAAATTTGTCGATTTCACGACGATCGCAACAACTGGGGCTATCTCAGACATCAACTTGGAGAATATTGCGTAAGGATCTGGGGTTGCATCCTTATAAAGTTGTATTGACTCAAGAACTAAACCCAAATGATCATAGATTACGCCGAGAATTCGTTGACTGGGCCCTTGAGCACTTGGAACACGATCCTGATTTTGACAAAAAAAATCATCTTCTCAGACGAGGCACATTTTTGGTTGAACGGCTGTGTTAATAAGCAAAATTGCCGTTATTGGTGCGAGGACAACCCAGAAGTGTTACATGAAGTTCCGTTGCATTCCGAAAAACTCACTGTCTGGTGCGGTTTATGGTATGGCGGCGTCATCGGACCTTATTTCTTTAGAAATGAGAATGGAACAGCCGTAACCGTGAATGGTGATCGCTATAGGACCATGTTACTTGAATTTCTATGGCCAGAACTTGAGAACATCAATATTGAAGAGATGTGGTTCCAGCAAGATGGCGCTACGTGTCATACAGCTGAAGCTACTCTCGCTTTGCTGAGGGAAAAGTTTGGCGATTGGATCATCTCGCGACGAGGATTTGTGAATTGGCCGCCAAGGTCATGTGATTTGACACCCCTGGATTACTTTCTTTGGGGCTATGTGAAAGCACAAGTCTATGCCAACAAGCCACAGTGTTTGGATCACATAGAAGAAAATATTCGTCAAGTTATTGGCGAAATACAGCCGGAATTATTGCACAGAGTGATCAGAAATTGGAGCGAACGGTTGCGTCAGTGTCAACGAGCCCGTGGTGGACATTTGAACAATATCTTATTTCACACATAACTGCATTGTCCAAGCTTCAAAATAAAGCAGGAATGAAGTTGATATGTCAAACCTTTGTTGTTTTATTCAAAATTTAAATCCTATCATTCCTAATGAAAGACCCTTTACTAAGGATTTTAACTAGTCTAGTGAAATTGGCTGTGATAAGAGTGAAAACTGAAACAAGCACAATGCAGTGGCTTCATCGGCTTCGCCGCTTGCCTCTGCTAGCAGTGATAATAATAATAATAAAATTTGGATTTGCCAGACGAACTGTAGATTTTCAGATATTCGTTGGTTTTATTTTATAGAACCCAATTTGAAGCTTTAAACGAGTGTTTTCCACTCCCAGGCTAAGCATGAAGTAAAATTTCGAGTTTAGAAAAGCCTGAAAATTTGGATTTGCCGGGCGGAGCGAAGCGAGCCCGGCAAATCCAAATTTTCAGGCTTTTCTAAACTCGAAATTTTACTTCATGCGCCACCGGTACAAAACACTGGTTTCAAGCGAAGCTCACCCGTTCACAATAGTTCGGTATTGTCAGTGTATAAACGCGTGGGGCATGAAGTAAAATTTCGAACTTAGAATAGTCTATTAATAAAAAAGTGAACTGTGATATATACTAAGGATTTTAACTAGTATAGTAAAATTGGCTGTGATAAGAGTGAAAACTGAAACAAGCACAATGCAGTGGCTTCATCGGCTTCGCCGCTTGCCTCTGCTAGCAGTGATAATAATAATAATAAAATTTGGATTTGCCAGACGAACTGTAGATTTTCAGATATTCGTTGTTTTTTTTTATAGAGCCCAATTTGAAGCTTTAAACGAGTGTTTTCCACTCCCAGGCTAAGCAAGAAGTAAAATTTCGAGTTTAGAAAAGCCTGAAAATTTGGATTTGCCGGGCTCGCTTCGCTCCGCCCGGCAAATCCAAATTTTCAGCCTTTTTCTCGAAATTTTACTTCATGCGCCACCGGTACAAAACACTGGTTTCAAGCGAAGCTCACTCGTTCACAATATTTTGGTATTTTCAGTGTTTAAACGCGTGGAGTATGAAGTTAAATTTGGATTTGTCGGGCAAAGTGTAGATCTTCAGATATTTGTTGTTTTTTTTTTTATAGAGCCTAATTTGAAGCTTCAAACGTGTGTTTTCCACTCCCAGGCTAAGCATGAAGTAAAATTTCGAGTTTAGAAAAGCCTGAAAATTTTCAGGCTTTTCTAAACTCGAAATTTTACTTCATGCGCCACCGGTACAAAACACTGGTTTCAAGCGAAGCTCACCCGTTCACAATAGTTCGGTATTGTCAGTGTTTAAACACGTGGGGCATGAAGTAAAATTTTGAACTTAGAATAGTCTATTAATAAAAAAAGTGAACTGTGATATATACTAAGGATTTTAACTAGTATAGTAAAATTGGCTGTGATAAGAGTGAAAACTGAAACAAGCGCAGTGCAGTGGCTTCATCGGCTTCGCCACTTGCCTCTGCTAGTAGTGATAATAATAATCATAATAAAATTTGGATTTGCCGGACAAACTGTAGATTTTCAGATATTCGTTGTTTTTTTTTTATAGAGCCCAATTTGAAGCTTTAAACGAGTGTTTTCCACTCCCAGGCTAAGCATGAAGTAAAATTTCGAGTTTAGAAAAGCCTGAAAATTTGGATTTGCCGGGCGGAGCGAAGCGAGCCCGGCAAATCCAAATTTTCAGGCTTTTCTAAACTCGAAATTTTACTTCATGCGTCACGCGAATAAAACACTGAATTAATAAAGTTAAAAACATCCATTACTCATTTATTTTAAGATTTACGATTTAAATTTATGAAAATACTGAAGTCTTGGGAGCGCAAAAGTGCTCTTCCCTGGCCCCCCCCCAGAACTAAAAATTTAATTTTTACATACATACAGTCGACGCAACTCAAATGTGAACGCTCTTTGGTTGTCATGGTATTGTTTAATAAAATTCATTCCTGTAATTCTGGCTTTGGCCAGTGGTATTACAAAGAGAGGGGAGAATATTTAGAGCAGAAATATATTACTTTTATTATTGCCGTTTTATCGAATCGTTCGTATCTACATTAAATGTGCAATATAACAATTAAAACAATATAAAACTACAAAAACCACTTGAGTTAAATGATGAGGTATTTGTGAAAAATTATTTGACAATAATTTTTGAGAGCTGTCAAATTTAATTGCGACAAACGACTATGATGCAAAGAGTGAATTACACCATTCAATTTTGGCGTTTAGTTTTGGATTGCGCCGACTGTACATAATCCGGATCTCTTTAGATTTATTACGCACCATTAAATGTTGGCCTTCAGATTTGGATTGCGCCGATTATACATAATCCAGATCTCTTTAGATTTATTACGCACCATTAAATTTTGGCCTTTAGATTTGGGTTGCGCCGACTGTACATAATCCGGATCTCTTTAGATTAATTACGCTAACATCATTTCAAACTCAGTTTAAAATTTCTTAACACAACTGGCCCATCGTCAAAATCATCCACACGTTTCCAATAAAGCTGAATAACTCAACCATCGTTTCAAATGCAGAACATAGCATCCGTTTTTCTTTTTAATATTCAATACAATAAAACAAAAACCCGAAAGTGGTACCTACTTGTTTCCATTTTCCGAACATAACCGAATGTCGAACGTTTGTCTCTTTTTCATTAAATATTTGGCAACAATGTTGTGTTTTTATTTTTAATAAATTGTTTCTTTTTATTATTTCTTGAGTGTGTGTGTTTGTTGTGCTTTGTTCGTTTTCGTTTAATACGGAGGCGTCGAGGCCTCGGAGCACGTCGAGTCGTTACAGTGGTTGCTTATCGAGTGCTGGAGGGCCATCGGCATCAGCCACTCTTTGGGCAAGCACTTCTCCAGAAACGGCACCCAGCTGCTGAAGTATGCCAGTCTGTTCACCCAAGAGGGAATGTCCTGACCGCATAGTATCTGAAGAAGAACAAAAGAAAGAATTATAGTTAATTATTAATCACATTAAACAAGTTCAAATTGGAATTCATATTTGAAGCGTGCCATGTGCAAACGGACCAAATTACATATTTTACAGGAGAAACATAAAACGTAAATGAATATATATTTCTGCTACTTATAGTAGCACTATTGCCCCAGCATTTATTGTACAAGTTGTTATCGTCGTTTTTCCCCAAACGATGATAACGAGAATTCTGTTACACCCCATAATTCAATTTTTATTATTTGCAAACTGGTAAAATCCGTGTCTCCAAGAATTGTGTTTATGGAGAGCCATAAAACCAGAAACGCCCTTCATGCCAGCTAGAAGTTTCAAGAAATGTTCAATAATCCTCAACTGGTCCTTTCTCTCAGCTACCTACAATAGGCTGTAAAAAGCTTAAATCGGTCAGCGCGAAAACACGCAGCCGATTACCTGGCCCAAAAGGCCGGGCCAACATCTGGCACGGGTATTCCAAAAAGCGTGCGATTCCGAAAAACAAAGACGCAAAGCGCACGGAATACTCGCCTAACAATAGGCTGGGAAATCCCCAGCTCTTTTCGCGGTTTATAGGAAAACCGCGAATCACACCGATAAACCAAATTCGCAACTAAATAGCTGAGAGAAAGACCTTTAATGTGATATAAATCACAACTTAAATAAGTTAACGAGGAAAACTTATATGTTTTAATTTTTGTTTAATTTAATACTTCTAGCTGTCGTGATGGGAAAATAACACTTCTCCGTAAACACTTTTCTGTACATTTTTCTGTAAATATTATGCAACGTTACTTGCGTATCAAAGGGCATGTGCGTATGTATATATATATATATATATATATATATATATATATATATATATATATATATATATTCAATTATATTTAGAAATTAATTAATTATTAATTATTAAGTTTTAATCGACTAACCATTTTTCGCCTGAACCCGATTTTATTTATTTGTGTGCGGAATAGTTTCTCTCGCATGTTAATGCATTTGTCATGGAGAAGAATTATTCACAGCACTTATTTCATAAGTCCAGAAATTCGGGTTCCTCGACGCGCCCCTAAAGGCGCACGGGCGAAGAATGGTTAGCGCGGCCCAGAAATCGTAGTGGGGGATGCGATTTTTGGGCAAACATATATAACGGCGAGGGATGCTTTGAGAGTTCAGTTCCAAAGTACTTATCTTTAAACCAACATCGAGTTACCACCAGTCTATGTGAATTAGTAAGTTTGTTTTTGTGTGCCGTTATTTTGTTTTACTATTATTTCACTTATATTTTTTTTTTATTCATTTTCTTTTTCAACTTCTATTATATTTGTTATTAATTATTCTGTTTATTGTTATTAATAAATTTTTGTTTATATTTTTACTTAAAAACAAAAATATTTTAATTAATTTTCATTAACAATTATTCCTTAAATATCAAATTTATAAGTGAGTAAAGTAAATTCGTGAGTGGTTCCTGACCGACTATCCAGTGGATATATCGGGTAAGTACGCATTTTATTATAAAGTGATTGTGTTTGATTACGAGTTAATCGGGTAATCAGGGGGGTACCGAATCAGACATAAGGCCAAACTATTTATTTTGTCTTGATCGGGAGTGTTTGACTCCAAAAGTCAAAGACCGTAATAATCCCCCGATGATAAAGTAAAGCATGACATTTGAATTGGCACTTACGACTTTTTGCATATGGCACGGTTAATTTTTTTTTAAATATTGTAAGAATCATTCCATACATATGAAATACTTAGTACTTGCTGACTTTTACCTTTAGAATAACGGTATTTCTTTGCGAAATACACATATTTTTGAAACAACACACTAATTATTGAAAATAGAATATCGTGAGAACAATCGATTATAATTGAAACAATAGTTCGTATTCTTACCTTAGTAAAAGCACCTGAGAAATGGTTGCAGTTATTGTTCATAAGGTGGTAACGATCGCCACGGAATTCCTTTCCCAGTTCGGCTATGATCCTTTTGACGTCCTCCTCCGTGAAATCGGTGTATCCGATTTGTATGCTCTGCCTAAAAAATAATAATTTCAAATAAAAAACAGAGTTTTGACAAAAAACCGTACCGCGCTGTCAAAAGTACGGTTAACCACATAGCATTCAAGGGTAGACCTACTTCTGTCGACTGTTAACTACCAACAAGAAACAATGTCCACAAAACAAGAAAAAAAGCTCAATTTCACTAAAAGTAACCTATAAATATTACTATTTGAAATAAAACAACACAGTTGGGAGGGTTTCACTTTTATTGTTGAACACTGCAACACAGTAGCTTCATCAGGCAGATGAAATAATGAAAAACTATAAATATTAGGTAGTTACCAGGGGGCTATTCACAGCACCAATACAATCTGTGATCGGTGAGAAGTTGCACTGAAATTTTCCTCTATACAGTTTGGTAAATTCTTCCTAAAATGACGTCATTTTAGTACTTTTCACCAATGACAAATTGCATCGGAGCTGTGAATAAGCCCCCCTGGTAACTACCTATTATTTATACGTTACTTTTCGTAAAATTGAGAATTTTTTCTTGTTTTGTGGACATTGTTTCTTGTTGGTAGATAACACCAGTCGACAAAGAGCTCTTATATCGAATGTTATTCGCTACAAATAAAAAACAGTCCAGTGAGTATTTTCACCAAAAGACAATCACCTAAATGTACATATATGGTGTTATTCTGAACAAAAATGTTAGCGTTAACAGCAATGTTATTTGCTAACATCGACAGATGTTATAAATATACGATTCTGTACACAATGTCTCTCAACTAACAGGGATGTATATTAACATTTTCGATGTTTAGCAACACTTGTCAAAACGGTCGACGTTACGAGATTTGGTGATATATTTCGAGGTTATTTCCTGGTCTGTGTTTTCTATGGGGGGGGGGGGGTCACTTCGTCCACTCCGCTTCGTCCATTCCGTTTCGTCCACTCCGTTTCGTCCACTCCGTTTCGTCCACCGGTCTTCTCGTCCACTAACTATTACTTCCACCGGCCTTTTCTTCCACATACCTTAAACTCCACCAATTGTTAGTACACTCCAAATAATTACAAGTTTTTTGATAAACATTTATTACAAAGGTGTAAATATTACAAATGTGTATATTCAAAGATTAATATTGTGGCCGATGGTTCGTAAATATTCTAAAATCCGGTCTTCCTCATCATATGTCGCAAACTCCCTAACTATATTTTTTATTTGTTGTTCGCTTTTCACTTTCGATTTCAAACGCGGTCTCTTTATTCGCTGCCCCAAATCGAGTTGTCGAATCATGGCCTCCGTATCAGCTTGCTCCTTCTTCAGCTCCAGAATAAACGCGTAGAGGCTTGGATGGCTGCGTCCAACAACAACACTGAATCTGTTGTGCCAACCTTCTGACGCGTTATTCGTTCTTGCTTGGTCTTGTAGGGTCGCACCTAATTGATTCCAAAATTCAGGAAGATACTGAGCCGTAGTGGCACGCCGTCGTCCCACTGCTCGTCTACCGCGAATGTAGTTTAACTGAAAGTTGTAAATAGGTGTAAACAGATGTAAATTACTTCAAAATATTCTGCGATTGGGAGGAATTCTTCCGGAACGTCGTCCATAAGGAGGTCGAACGTTTCTCCGACGCGTTTCACCGGAACGAACGCCAGGGCACAAAGCATCGGTGCTGCTATCTTCAAGGAACGGTCATCGGGATTTTCGTACGCTTGCTGCATGCCTTCTGACTGAATCCGGCGATGGATGCTCTGCCGAAGGTGGAAGAAGCAGCCTCGAGCAATTTCGTTGCCTATTACTGCTTTTACTGCATTTATGATAGCGACTTCGAAATCAGTTAAGACGGATAAAGGAAGTTTTGTTTGGATTCCAAAACGTTCACACGCTGATTGTACTGCAAAGACTTTGGAATAAGCTGCTTCTGTTTTCTTCTCCATTAGCGCATACACCATCGGCAACGCAACTTTTTAATCATGACCATCTCCCTGACGTTGTACGAACGACGACATGATGGCAAACAGTTGGAAAAAAATTTCAGGCACAACCTTGAAGGTCCCGTCAACATACCAAACATCGCTTCGCATCAGTAACCTCAAATTTTCTCTCGTTGCAAATATCAGTAATCGTCCCACAGCTTCATCTTCCTCATCGTCATCTTTCGAGTCGTACAATAGAAACTTTTCACCTCCAGCAGTCAGTTTCATGTTATCAGGGAGATCTTCGAAGTCCTCGAGTGTCCTCGGGTTCGTTGGTAGTTTCTTCAAACGCGAACGCTGCATGGACTTCGTGAGGTTGACACGGTCCGGAAGTTGTGCGAGGACGCCAGACGGGACAGCATGGAGTTCTTTGCGAAGTAATTGAGCTGGAGGAGCCTCCGGATGTTCCGCTGCCTTCATCTTCAAAGTTTCCTTCAACTTCAGAGATTCGACCTCTTCGAAATTGGCGAAGTGCGATGAGTGGGGAGATTCAGCTGGGCCTCTGATGATGTCCAAAGTTCCACATCGGGTAACCGCTCGCGCCTTACATTCGGGATACAGACGACACTTCCAATTTCTCCGGCCATTTTTCTCCGAGTGATGAGAATACAAAAACCCGTCAATATGTAAAAAGTGACCCCGCAGTAATTTCACAAGCTCAGCCATAATTTTGAAGGCAGGGAGTTAAGGTGAAATGTCAATTTGGTTATGGTTAACGTGAAATGTCAATTATATTCAAATTTATAAATGGAATGGATGATAGAACTACTGGATTTGAAGGGCGGTGGACGAAGGAACTAGTGGACGTAGCGGCCAGTGGATGAAACGGAGTGGACGAAACGTCGCACAATCGTTTTCTATCAACAAAAAACTTAAATGGATAATAATATTATTCCAATATTCATATACATGCTTTATGAAGATTACCAAAGGTAGGTATGTAAATAGCCAAACAATTGGAATAATACACGTACGTAGAATATATTATAATTATTTTTATAGAATTTACAACGAAGAATATTGCACGATTTTTCCAGTCTTTGAACCGCTAAAAATGTACAATTAACCAAGTTACTTATATTTTCTAATAAAAAATTATCTTATTCCATTCATCTACTTATAATTGTGGACCAGTTCCTGTACAATATAATTTTTCGTATATCAACTTCCATTTGTTTGGGATGTAAATATCGCCTAAAGTCGGATTAATGATTATGAAATACATAATCATTCTCCGTTTCCAGTAAATACAACTTATATTATTCATGACTAGTTTTTCTCTTTCGCTTATTTGACTGCCTAAAATTAATAACAATAGACCATTTTGATTTGAAATACTCATTTTATTCCTAAAAATAACTTTAAAAACTTATTATTAATTATCTATCATGATATACATGAAGTTGGTCGCGCTGTAGACGTTGCCCTGTTGCCAATTTGTGTACATGGAATTGTTCAGAATAAAGTTTTTAACAGCGCTGTTCAATTTTACATAACATTGCAATGTTAGTAACATCGTACTTGTGGCGTGGAGAGCTATCAAGCGCGTCCCCAGGTGGCGGATAGGGGATCGGCCATATCGACCCAGTTGAAATGGCTAGTGGTAGCTACAGGGATCACTCCAGGCCTAACATCCTGCGTGGTGGTACCGAAGGCTATCGCCGCGGACCAACTCCCCTCATCCCGGCTGTCGTATCGTGGCTAAGGGATTGCACTGAGGTTAACGATGCCGAGGTCCACATACTGCCTGGCAGTGTGCCCTCGTAATACCATTCAATCTCTGTTGACGTGGTCATGTCTCGCGGGCAGAGATTGAGGGGGGTCGTGGCTTAACCGCCTGGACCAAGAGGAGGACACCTCAATAAAATCCTAAATCTTAAGGTAGGGGACTGGGCCGATAAGATGCGTGGCTAGATAGAAGACTAGTCTTTACCGGTCCCAACCTCCAGGGAGATGGCGCCCCCTGGTTGCAACTAGCCTTCTCGTAGCATGCGGGGCTCTGTTACGGGTGACCTGTTACTTCCCTAGCTTCTCGTGGGAACAAATATGAGAACAAACAAGGAAAAAAAAGAAGGGGATACTACGTCCCCCCCACGGATGTCACCGACATCCCTAAAAATCTGGAGCAGGCTGAGAGGTCTGGCCAGAACACAGAGGATCAATCCTCAACTAAGGGATTTCAATATCCCAAGTTAGGTGGTGCGGCAAAGAAGAGGTATAGATTCCTCCTGCGACAAGGGGTTACCATGGAGGAGGCCCGAGCACAAGCCGTAATTCCCCTTAATCCTCCCAACTCCAAAGAAGCGGGCCACAACAAAAGGCCCAGGTCCGATGGCAGTACCCCGGAGAAAAAAGCTCCAACTAAGAGGGTGAAGGCGGGGGAAAGACCTTCCGGCAATCAGACCGCAAAGGCTGAGGCTGGAGGCTCCAGACCTCGCACCTCTCCCTCTGCTGCTTCCTCCTCGGGAGCAGCAAAAAAACGGGCAGAGGCTACCAAATCAAGGCCTCCCCGTAAATCAACTGAAGGCGAAGGTCCGAAGCCTTCCTTCAGTCAGGCAGCAGGGAGCATACGGGTAGGTATAATGCCTAGTAAGTTCCCTGAGGCGTTAGCTGATGCGAATCAACTAACAATGCTTCAGGAAGCAATCCTGGATAAAATTGTGGAGCTAAAGGAAGGGGACATTCGCCCAAAATTCCTAAGCTCCAACAATAGACCAGGATGGCTTATGTTGGTATGCGCGGATAAGGCCACTGCAGACTGGCTAAAGTCCGTCGTGCCAGCACTAAAACCGTGGGATGGCGCCTTGCTGAAGTATGTGGAAGAAAAAGATTTTCCACATACGGATATAGTAATTGGCTACTTCCCATCGAGCGCAGGATACTCCAATGAGAGGATACTGCAGCTTTTAGAGGCCCAAAACAGCCTCAAAGCCTCACAAAGCTGGAGGGTGCTAAGGAGAACCTCCAATGGCCCCACAGTAGAGCTCGCCCTATCAGTGGACAGCATATCGTCGGCAAGCCTCAAAGAGGCTGCATATAGGGTGAGCTACAAATTCGGCCACATACAATTAAGGCCGAAAAGGACCACGGGGGCAGATAAGACAGCCCCACAAAATGAGCCCGAAAAAGCGGATGCTCCAGAAATCATGGAGCTGGAGAACGTTCCAGAAACCATGGAGCTAGAGGAAAGGACGGACGAGATGCCCTACTCACCAGCTTCCGCACCCAATGCCGAGAAGGAGGTTGGACCGGCAAAAAACAACAAGCCGGACAGCCCATCCGTGGCAGGTGAGGGGATCGGAGAAACTGGCCCCAGGGGAAAAGGAACACTGAGTCCTGCCCCCGGAAAGCCAAAATGACCCGATCACCTCAAAAACTAACTTGCGTCCAAATAAACCTCCACCATGCTAAAGCGGCCTCGAGCGTACTTTCAAGGAGGTTTATTAAGGAGCAGTTAGACATAGGGCTCATTCAAGAGCCCTGGACCAGAAGAGGCCAAATTATGGGACTCCAATCCAAAAACTGTAAGTTGATCTATAGTACCTTACACAATAACGTTAGGGCCGCTTTGTTATTCGAAGCCGGCACTAACTACATTCCTGTTCCAGAATTCATCACGAGAGATCTGGTCACAGCACAAATTAGAGTCACTAAGGGGACGAGCAAGAGGACAATCATTATAGCCTCGGCCTACTTCCCGGGTGACTCCACATCCCCTCCACCAGAAGAGGTCAAACGCCTCATCACCTGGTGCAGGAAGGAAAACAAACACCTGGTCCTGGGCTGCGACGCCAACGCGCACCACACTGTATGGGGCAGTACGGACACCAACAGAAGAGGTGAGTTCCTGCTAGACTATGTTTTAGGTGAAAACTTAGATATAGTCAATAAGGGCAATAAACCTACTTTTATCACATCAGTTAGAAAGGAGGTATTAGACATCTCCCTAGCTGATAATTACATAAGCCAGTACATACAAAACTGGCACGTCTCAGATTACGTCTCACTATCAGACCATCAGCATATACGGTTTGACATCGATAGTGGTAATAACCACATCAATGGATTCAGAAATCCCAAAAATACCGACTGGGAGGCCTACCAAGAGCGCCTTACGTCGGAACTTGCGGGACCACTGAATCCTATTGAAACAGTCGAGCAGCTAGAAGCAGCATCGACACAATTACAAGACGGAATCAACATCGCTTACGAAAGTAGTTGTCCACTAAAGCAAAGGGCTGTTGTTAGAGAAGTGCCCTGGTGGAACAGCGAACTCGCGAGCCTAAAGGCCAAAACTAGGCGTACTTTTAATAGGGCTAAAGCCTCTGGACAGTGGGAGGAGTACAGAAAGGCCCTTACGGAGTACAACAAAGAACTGAGAAAATCCAAAAGGAAAACTTGGAGGACTTTCTGCGAGGGGATAGATGATCTACCTCCCGCACAACGCCTCCAAAAAGTCCTTGCAAAGGATCACACGAACGGTATTGGACTACTAAAAAAGTCCAACGGTGAATACACTGGAACCCTAAAAGAAAGTCTAAGAGTACTCCTAGAAGCTCACTTTCCTGGGTCCCAGGCAATTAACAGTGAAGACTTACCTGCCATCGGCTTTGAGGTAGAAGAACGCCCTACCAGAGAAAGCAAAAAACTGGCAACAAAGATCTTCACTCCAAGCATAATAACATGGGCGATCAACGGCTTCAAGCCGTTCAAATCCGCGGGGGCAGATGGCATCTTTCCAGCCCTTTTGCAAACGGCAGGGGAGGAGTTATTACCACGTCTCACGCAAATTTTCAGAGCTAGCTACTCTCTTGGGTATATCCCCAAGCAGTGGAGGGTGGTGGCGGTGGTGTTTATACCAAAGGCTGGCAAACGCGAAATTGACGAGCCTAAGTCATATCGCCCCATAAGCCTCACCTCCTTTCTCCTAAAATCAATGGAGAAAATCATTGATAGAAATATCAGAGGGAAAGCTCTTCAGTCGTTTCCCCTTCACAAACACCAATTTGCCTATCAAGCAGGCAAATCAACAACAAATGCCCTTCACACACTAACAAGTGTAATAGAGAAGAGCATCGCAAGCAAAGAAGTGGCTCTATGCGCATTCTTGGACATCGAAGGTGCATTTGACAACACCTCCTATGAATCCATAGACACGGCCACCAAATCAAGAGGAATTGATGCCTCCACATCCAAATGGATCCATGCTATGCTCAAAGGTCGTAGGATCACACTGTCCATTGGCGATGAGTCGGCAACTGTGTTCGCAGTAAAGGGGTGCCCACAAGGCGGGGTTCTATCGCCCCTGCTGTGGTCACTAGTTGTCGATGAGCTAATATCGGTGTTATCCAACGACGGTTTTGACGTACAAGGCTATGCTGACGACATCGTCATCATAGTTAGGGGAAAGCATGACGATACGGTGTCCAACCGCATGCAGTCAGCCCCTCGGAAAGTAAGTACATGGTGCGTGCAGAAGAGGCTCACTATCAATCCCAACAAGACTGTAATTGTCCCATTTACAGGTCGTAGAAAATTAAATCTTAAGGCACTAACCATGAATGGGACACTCATTGGGCTTTCCAACACAGTTAAATATCTCGGCCTCACCTTTGACCAGAGGCTAAACTGGAAAACCCATGTGGATAACATCACTGCCAAAGCAGTAAGGGCAATATGGGCTTGCCGCAGGCTATTTGGCAAACGATGGGGTTTACACCCCAAGATGATATACTGGCTTTTCATTACGGTGATAAGACCAATAATCACCTATGGTTCCGTTGTCTGGTGGACGAAGACAACGGAGATCACAACCCAAGCAAGGCTCAGCAAGGTTCAACGGCTGGCATGTTTGGGCATCACAGGGGCTATGAACACCTGCCCCACTGGAGCAATGGAGGCTATGCCAAATCTCACACCTCTGCATCTGCACGTGAAAAGGGAAGCAGCACTAGACGCATTAAGAATAATCCAGACAGACACACCAAAATTTGGATACCTTAACGGGCACCTAAAAATCCTCAACACTGTGTGTGAAAGAGCGATATACATGCCCAAAGACTGCATGTCAACTGACTACGACTTCGACACAACGATTGAAGTGGCCATCCATGGCCGCCATGATGTTGGAGCGAGGGTCAAGCAGTTACAAGGCTCCTCGATAGTTTGGTTCACTGACGGATCCAAAACTGAAAACGGAGTCGGAATCGGTATCACTGGCCCTCGATGCGAGTTATTAAGGGCCTTGGGACGATCCCCATCGATATTTCAGGCAGAAATCGAGGCCCTGAACACATGCGCCCACATATGTTTAGACAGGGGATACAACAAACAGAGGGTTTGCATCTGCTCAGACAGTCAAGCTGCATTAAAGGCAATAAAATCGCCTACATGCAAGTCTAAATCTGTCTGGGAGTGCAAGCTATCCCTAAAGCAGCTGGCTAGGAACAACAGAGTCAAACTGGTCTGGGTTCCGGGACACGCAGGGATCAAAGGCAATGAAATTGCCGACAACCTTGCCAAGGAAGGGTCCAAGACTCCATTTGTGGGACCAGAACATTACAGTGGAGTAACCAAAGTCCGCATCGAGGGGATGATCCGGGAATGGGAAGATGCTGCCAAAAGTGCTCACCTGAGAAACACACCTGGTCTGCGGCAGGCGAAAAGGTTCATCGCCTTCTCTGCCGTAAGAGCCGGACAGTTTCTCAGGTTAAGCAAGGGCAACCTAAGGCTCATAACCGGCCTTCTAACTGGACACTGTCCTCTGAAGTACCACCTCACCAAGATGGGTTAGACAACTGATGCCAACTGCAGGTTCTGCAACGAGGCACAAGAAACAGCAGAGCACCTACTTTGTGAATGCCCTGCCTTGTCCCTTCAAAGAGGGAACTACCTGTCATCGGCCACTTTAAACACCGAGGAACTGGTACACATTAACCCTCAAGTTATAGTAGACTTCATAAGAAGTCTAGACATTGAGGGACTCAAGTAGGTCAGGGATAGTTACAAAAGATCTTTTAGGTCGAGGTAACTTCGAAAGGCCCAGAGGCCACACGACCTACCGACCCCATACCATACCATAGCGATTGTAGTACCAATTTCTTGGCGCTAACAATCAACTCAAATCATTAGCGGAAGAAGCGTCTGGGGTGTTCGGAATCAAGTGGAAATTTAACCCCCCTTCGAGTCCTCATTTTGGAGGCATGTGGGAGGCTGGGGTTAAATCTGTCAAATCCCATCTTGTTCGTGTCGTTGAAGAGCAAATCCTGACCTATGAAGAATTCACAACTGTGCTCGCACAGATTGAATCCGTCATAAATTCTAAGCCGTTGAGTACCATGAGCACGGATCCAAACGACTTACAGGCGCTAACACCTGGACGCTTTCTAACGTTGGAGCCCTTGACCGCTCCTCCCGATGAAAACTTATCGACGTTACAGTTCAATCGCTTATCACGTTGGCAATTGTTGCAAAGATGTCACTAAGACTCTTGGAAGCGGAGGCATATGGAATACCCGCATTCGTTGCAGGAACGTTCTAAGTGGAACAAAATGATCCCCTTCTCACAAGAGGGCGATTTGGTTATCATTAAAAATGATTCAGCCCCACCTCTACAGTGGCATGTGGGTAGAATAATATCATTAACTTGCGGTCCTGATGGTACCTCGTGCGTGGCTAAAGTGCGTACCCGTGGAGGTGTACTCCAGCGACCAATTGTTAAATTGTGCCCACTACGACACATGAAGCAGGATTAATTTTGCCTCATGTTTTTTTGTTGCGTCGTATCGTGTCATGTCGCGTCTATTACAAAACTGTTGTCAAAGTTGAAAAATTCACATATTTTTGGGAATTTTGGTGGGCGGTATGTTCGGTAATTGGATCACTTGACTTTACCATATTTTGTATTTTGTATTGCGCTGGTGCAGTCGATTTAAGGGCTGTGCCCATGCGCGACTTCTGCGAATCCTCGTATGAAGAGAAGTCAACCGACCCTCGTGTGTGTTACATCATTTTTCGTGAGAGTATTGTAAATCCATAGTTTAGCATCGTTACGTGTGAAGAAAAAGGGGGACACGTGTGTCCGACATCCAAGTTCGCCACCCACAAAAAGGTAAGTCCCGACATTTGCTGCACCGCAGTGAAATTAAAGTTTCGCATACAGTCCACTAAAACAATCCTTTCCACTGCACAGGCCGTCAGTTGTTTTTATTTTAAGTGAATCATACAGCATAAAAGCAAATTTCGGATTCATTAAACGTAAATTGATTTCGTAAAACAAAAAGGATTGTGGGTGTAGAATGATAAAAAGTATACAAACACAGCCAAGTTAAACAAAACATTGCGTAGGTTTTTACAATACATCAAAATCTCACTTTCGAGATTACATTGAACAGAAGTCATTACAGTATAAGCAATTAATGATAATACGTTAAACATATTAAAAAATTAGGACCCTTTACACGTACACTCTTTCATCGATGATTGAACAGTGCTATTGCCTGCGTTTCTGCGTCGAGGAAAGCTTGGCACGCCGGTTAAAAGATGTACTTTTTCAACTCCACTTTTGCGTCGAGGATTGAACGCCGTTCAAGAGTGTTGTTCAATCCTCGACGAAAGATTCCACTCCATTAACCCATTATGTGCCATTGGTGCATATACGCAACATTATATATTTATGTTAATTAAATTATTAAATAAATTCATTTGATATATTATATTATTTGACTTGACTTGAAAATGTATGAAGAACAACGTGAATATTTTGTTATTTAAATATCTCGATTATTAATCATTTAAATAAAATATTTTCAGTGTATTTCTAACTTCACAATAAAAAAAAATACCTTTATTGGCATATCTTAATATCTTACAGACTATTTACAATTCATTCGTTATTTCTCCATTTCCGTATTCCTCTTCTCTTTTCCCTCTCCCTCCCCAGCTTTTCCAACGTCCTTACCCCGATCCCATCCTCCCTCAACCACTCCACTACCCTTCTATTCCCTTTCGCTCCCAGCCACTCCTCTTTCACCCCCTCACATTCCTCCGCCAAGTGTCCCCACGTATCCTTCCCCTGTCCACACAACACACACCTTCCACTTCACAATATTTCAGTGTTTTATACGCGTGGCGCATGAAGTAAAATTTCGAGTTTAGAAAAGCCCCGTGAAAATTTGTCTCGGGTCGCTGCGCGACCCTCGACAAATTTTCTACGCGGGGCTTTTCTAAACTCGAAATTTTACTTCATGCTTAGTCTGGGAGTGGACAACACTCGTTCTTAGAAGTTTCAAATTAAAGGATCACTCTAGATTACTAAGTTTATTACCATTTTACAAAGGAGACCGAAGGACTACAGGGAATCGAAGTTTATTCACAAGAAAACAACGAATATCTAAAGGTTTACAGCATGGATAGGAAAGAAAACATCAAATTTTGAAAAAATATTGAAGTTGGGTTGGTTTTCAGTGCGTTTTTAACTTCACTTTAAATCAGTGTTTTATACGCGTGGCGCATGAAGTAAAATTTCGAGTTTAGAAAAGCCCCGTGAAAATTTGTCTCGGGTCGCTGCGCGACCCTCGACAAATTTTCTACGCGGGGCTTTTCTAAACTCGAAATTTTACTTCATGCTTAGTCTGGGAGTGGAAATACACGTTCTATACTTCATATTGCACGTTTTTATACAAAATCGACGAATGCCTTGCATTTACAGCATATACAATATTTATAGAAAAATTCACAGAATGTAATACAATAAGTCATTCGTAGAAATCATATAAAAACGTGTAGAATTTTACCTAAAATCCACTTTAAGAGTTAACTCTATAATTGCTCGGCCATTAATGGGTTAAGCGCAGTGCTGACAAGAGGGGGGGGGGGGGGTTGACGGGGAAAATACCCGGGGCCCCTGGGTTCTAGGGGCCCCGGAGAAAAAATCTATCATGATTTAAATCACTTGATTTTTTTATGAAAAAATCGTGATTTCAATTTGTAGGAACTATGTTCCTCGT
This sequence comes from Philonthus cognatus, assembly GCA_932526585.2. Taxonomy (NCBI): domain Eukaryota; kingdom Metazoa; phylum Arthropoda; class Insecta; order Coleoptera; family Staphylinidae; genus Philonthus; species Philonthus cognatus. The sequence continues at coordinate 2,178,523 of OW052243.1, forward strand.
TTTGTAGTGCGTGTGTGTGGGGTACGTCTGGAGAGTGTCCGTTGCCAAGATTGCTTTCGGAACCCCGTTGCGAAAAAGTCTACACCAGGGGTCGGCAACGGGGTGCCCGCGGGCATATTGGTGCCCGCGAGGCAATTTTCAGGTGCCCGCATTCAATGTATCTAAAAATTCGTAAATATTCAAGTTTTTAATATTATAGAAATATTATTTTAGCCAATGACGTCATTGACTTTCGCTTTACATACTTATGCACTAATATTATATTCCCCCACTCCGTCCACTCGCAGTCATCTAAAGTTTCAATCGGGGTGAAAGCAGTGATACCAGAACGGAGCCGTAGAACACAATCCCCGCCGTGCTTACACGACTACCACTGCACTTCATTGCTGCTCGCTTGCACATACAAATTATTATTAAGATTATTTCGAAATGTAAGTATAAATCGTTTTAGCTTATTCTGTGGCATAGCGTGGGTTTAAGCCCGTCCGGCGTAAGCATAAGTCCTTGTCCGTGACAGTCCGTGTCCGCTCTCATGTAAGCGCATGACACTGCCTTATAGCCTCTTCTCTGTTGCGCACATTATTTGAAAGCTATTTACTTCCAGTTAATGTGCACACCAGAGAGTAAGCTGTAGCGTAGTCAGGGCGTGTCAGGGCGCCTAACTCAGGCGGACAAATGCGCTGACATGAGAGCAGGGCACTGACGGATGCTTTGCCAGGACATGTCCCTTGACACGAAAGCATGACGGTGACCGACATTTACAACGCTAGGCGGATGCCATTGTTGCAATCATGCGAGATAGTCATTAATCAAAATAATGCTTCAAAATATTGTTAGCCCAAAACTTTTCATATTTTTAATACCAATTTTGAAATCACATATGGGTATTTGATTTTTTATCAGTACCGCACAAACTGTTTATAAAATATTAGCTATAATAATAATTGTTGGACATATTTTACCTATGAACATTTCTTAATGCAGTAATGAAATTTCATTGAAAACATTTTCATTAGACACATCAATACTACCTATGGATACAGAGATAAGAAAAATATCACACGAAACAAAACAAAAAATTGTAATGATAGTACTTTCCCCGTTAATAACGATATACTTCGAAAACAAAGCGTCAGAGGACAAAAAGGCATTAGGCATAAAATACGTATTTTATAATTTCCAGCAAACTTTTGTTAGACAGATATTTTCATATTTTTAGTATTTCAGTAGATATATTAAAAAAACTGAAAATCCTAAGTGTAAATCTCGAAAACTAAGCGTTAGACAACAAAATGTCACACGGCACAAAATAAGTATTCTTTTTATTTCTAGTTTCTTTTATTTGAAAGATTTTTTGATTTGATCAATATTTAACGAAATGTCGCCACAGACGTCCCCCCACGCTACGGGTATATTTCAAAATGTTCTTCTCATTCCCCAATTAAACGACGATATTTATTTTATTATAGTATTCGTCATGTAAAGCAAAAATAAGAAACACCATTTCAATGCCGAGTGGGAAGAGCAATTCTGCTTCATAAATTATAAAGACAAAATTGTTTGTTTATTGTGCAATTCCAGTGTAGCAATCGCTAAAAAATGTAACGTGGAGAGACACTTTAATACTACTCATAAACATTTTAATTCGAATTTACCATTAAATTCGGAAATTCGAAAGAAAAAAATTTCTGACCTGAAATTAAAACCTAACTAAACAGCAGAGTCTATTTATCAAACCAATATCCCAATCAAAAAAAGCAACTACTGCTTCTCTTAAAATTGCACATTTACTGGCCAAGAAAATGAAACCGTTTGTGGAAGATGAGTTAATTAAAGAAGCCATGATATTATCTGCAGAAACACTTTTTGACGACTACAAAAATAAAAACGAAATTATAACAGCTATAAATGCCGTCCAACTCTCGGCCATAACAGTAACTCGAAGAATCGAAATTATAGATACTGACATTAAATCGCAGTTGAAAAAAGATATTCAAGAAAGTGTGTTCTTTTCACTGCAATTAGATGAATCTACGGATGTATCGGACACATCTCAGTTATGTATTACCATAAAAATGGTTTTCGACGACTTTTCCATAAAAGAAGAATTCCTAAAAGTCCTTCCTTTGAAAGGACGTACAAGGGGCACAGACATATATTCATGTTTTAAGCAATATTTGCAGGACGATAGTATACCTCTAGTAAAATTGTCTGCAATTACAACAGATGGTGCGCCTGCGATGAGAGGGAATAATAATGGATTAATTGCGCTATGTAAGAAAGATCCAATATTTCCAAAATTTGCATCGTATCATTGCATAATCCACCAAGAAGTGTTATGCTCGAAAGTAATTCCTTTCCAGGATATTATTCAAAAAATTACAAAAATGATAAATTCAATACGAGCAGCGGCAATGCAACATCGATTATTCAAATTACTTTTGCAAGACAATGATGCAGAATATGACGATCTTATCACGCACACAGAAGTAAGGTGGCTGAGTAAAGGAAAGGTACTCCAGCGGTTTTTAAATTTATTACCACAGGTGAAAGAATTTTTAACATCGAGGAATGAAAACTGTGATGAATTGGAACAGAAATCATGGTTAATTAAACTTGGTTTTCTAACGGATTTAACGTTAAAATTAAATGAACTAAATTTGAAATTACAAGGCAAAAATCAACATATTGCCTTAATGATCAGTGCTATTAATTCTTTTAAAGCTAAATTAGCTCTCTGGAAATCACATATGGAGAAAGACAATTATTCGCATTTTCCAAATGTAAAAATGGTAACCGATAATTATTGCAACGGAAAAGCTGCAACTCGTCAATTTGCGAAACATTTTGATTCTTTATTGGAAGAATTTAATAATCGATTTGAGGAATTCTATAAATTAGAAAATTTTATAATATTTTTCATTAACCCTTTCGCTCAAACTGATGACAACGTGGTTAATAAAATTGCAACATATTTTGATATTTCAAATAAGGAGGACTTAGAATTAGAAATTAGAAATATCAAAAATAATAGTGAATTAAAGGCCCAGCATAGCGAAGAAAATTTTTGGAAATTAGTTGACAACAGTAATTACCCATTGTTGAGAAATTGTGCTTTAAAATTGAGCTCTCTTTCCGCATCAACACATTTTTGCGAATGTTTGTTTTTAAACATGAAACACATCAAATCGAAGTACCGATCAACCCTCACAGATGCTCATTAGGATTAATGTCTAAGAACTGGGAATTCAACTTATGTACCAAATTATAATAAGTTAACGGAACATTTGCAATGCTAATCATCACATTAAATTAAAATTATTTGTTAAGTTGTATTGATATGTTTTATTTTTTATTTTGTTATAATATACAAATTATTATCACATTTAAAAATTTGTTTTTTAATCGGGATGTAGCAGGTGCCCGCCATATTTTTCAATTTCAGAAATATGCCCTGCTACTAAAAAAGGTTGCCGACCCCTGGTCTACACGGCACAAACGCATCTTGCAGTAATGGTAAGCAGTGCTGACAAGAGGGGGGGATTGACGGGGAAAATACCCGGGGCCTCTGGGTTCTAGGGGCCCCGGAAAAAAAATCTATCATGATTTAAATCACTTGATTTTTTTATGAAAAAATCATGATTTCAATTTGTAGGAACTATGTTCCTCCTTTTGTAGTGCGTGTGTGTGGGGTACGTCTGGAGAGTGTCCGTTGCCAAGATTGCTTTCGGAACCCCCGTTGCGAAAAAGTCTACACGGCACAAACGCATCTTGCAGTAATGGTAAGCACATCTTTTGTTTGTCAAGTCGAGTGCTTGCTATCACTGGTCTGGAGCCAGCGCCTTAAGGCCGACTAGGGAACCGTGTGCGGGAGACGGTTATTTTCACGCGAGTTCATCCTGTACCGCACACGATCAGTCAATCCAGTCGAGTCCAGTCGCAACCAAATATATACTAGTTTTTGACATTTTGAGCCTGTTTCATTATTTACAAACTCTATTATTATTTAACTAAAAGAAAAATTACAAACATTAATAGTGTAGTGGGTGTAGTTGTTTGATCAATGTGAAAATCTCCAGGAAGAAGCGGATGAAGTAGTCGTGTTTGTGAACTAAGCCGAAAGTGAATAAGAAATTAACCTAAGCGTTGGGCTACAAAGCATTTCTTTACCGGTGCTGGAGTGCTGGAGTCTAATTTTCGATTATTAGTAATTAGCAGTCAATGGGAGACCGCCATCGACTCCGATATTCGCGACGTGGATATTTTGCACAAAATAAACATTCAGTCCGTGCAAGTCAAGTCAAGTCAGCTGCCCACAAAGGGACCGCCGCACAGTGGATCGACTCTATATAAAAATATGGACATTCACGAAAAAACATATTTTGGAATATAATTATTTTTTTACATAGAAGTTGGAATAGATAGTATAGAGTTTTATAAATTGCGGGTAATTTATTTTTACGAAAAAATATAGTGCCGTAATATAAACTCAAAGTTAAACAATATGTTTGAATCTACAAACCCTCTAAAAAGCGATTTAAATAATCAATGCGCATTGCCATTTAATAGAAAAAAAAAAGCTTTTTTATCTTTTACATAGGAAAGCAATTGTATTAGCTTCAAAATAGGATATTACTTTTAACACAATGAGGTGTACCCCCGGAGAACACACTCATTTTTAAAGAGAATAAAAAAATTGTAATGTATGAAGTTATATTAAGTTTTAAAAAAATGTCCAACTTTGTCCAACATTCTGTTAATAGTTTAGTAATAACCAAACTTTTAGCTTTTACGTGCTATAAAAAACTCTTCCATTCTTGTCCATTTATCAATTTAAATCAATAAAATATGAAAGGAATTACAGTTTGAGTAAAATTATATTTATATTATCAAGTCACCTTAACTTACCCAACACAATCTGACAGTACCTTGACAGTGAAATTTAATTATCTCAGTATTTAATTAATAAGTCTAAAAAGTTATGGAAAATATAAAAACAAACAGAGATTTGTATAATTTTTTAAAGAACGTTGGTTTTAAAGATGCAACTGCTGCGTTGGATGCATTAATATGTGCTTCAAGCGGAGGTATGAACGAACATATTAACGTTATGCTGAAGGAGAAAATTCGACTATTTTGCTATAAAATTAACAAGAAAAGGAGGGAATGTGCACATCAGGAGAAGAGATTTATATCAAAAAACATGAAATGGTTGGAGATGAAAATTATTTGGCCAAAAGAAGTTTTTGTTCAAAGGAATTCTAAAGGAGAACCCAATATAAGGAAAAAGTTTCAAAATTTAAGTGAAAAACAGAAGAAAAGAAGAACAGGATCATTAAAAGACATTCCGATAGAATATTTAACATATATGGTTAAGAAGAACATGTCCAGCGAAGGGAAATTTATTTATGATTTCCTAAATAATCACCCAGAGCATCTAAAGAAGATAAAGTTATATTGTGAGCAATTACTAAAAAACACTTTATGCGAAAAAACAATGCCAAAAGAAAAAGTTTTAAGTTTATATGTTGACGCAAAATTATCAAAATTTCAGTACAATCTAATACGAAGCTCTCTAAATGAGTATAGTAACTGTTTACCTAGCTATTATAGTCTACAAAAATTAAAAAATGAATGTTATCCTATTCGAGAATCCATAAATATTAATGAATTGTATGTCAAAATTAATCTTCAAGACCTATTAAATAAAACAGCAGAACGACTGGTAATTGTAAACCCACAGATAAAAAAATATACAAAATTAACAATGATAACAAAATGGGGTTGTGATGGGTCTTCTAATCAGTCACAATATAAAATTAAATTTGCAAACAATGGCAGTGATGATTCCTCCGTTTTTATTTGTAGTATGGTACCAATAAAATTGTTTGATGAAAAAACAAAATTATCTGTGTGGCAAAATGAAACTCCGTCTTCCACACGTTATTGCAGACCCATACAATTTCATTTTATGAAAGAAACTTGTGAATCTACATTACGGTTAGTAAATGAAATTAATCAAGAAATTGCACAACTCAAGCCGACTAAAATTCAAAATTACTGTTCTATAATACATAAAATGATTTTTACCATGGTTGACACAAAAATATGCAATGTTTTGACGGACAATAAATCATCTATGTGTTGCTTTATATGCAAAGCGACACCAAAAATGATGAACAATTTATCATTTGTTCAAAATCGAAAATGCATAGAAGAAAATTACCAGTTTGGTTTATCGCCGCTTCATGCATGGATTCGGTGTTTTGAGTGCCTTATTCATATATCATATAACTTACCTTTTAAAACATGGTCAATTCGTGATGAACGAATAAAAATGTTGCGCAATAAAAGGAAACAAATGATTCAGGATACTTTTAGAAGCAAAATGGGTTTGTTAATTGATATTGTGAAACAGGGATCAGGAAAAACACATGATGGAAATACAGCCAGAATTTTCTTTAAAAATTTTAAATTGTCTGCTGAAATCACTGAATTAGATATTGATCTAATTAAAAGATTATATGTAATATTACAGGTAATTGCATCAGGATTGGCAATAAATGAAGACAATTTTAAAATTTATACCTTTGAAACAGCGAAATTGTATACCAATTTGTACGGCTGGTTTTATATGCCTGTCACGTTACATAAATTATTATTACACGGAGCAGAAGTTATTAAAAACCATATTGTACCAATTGGTCAATTATCGGAGGATGCACAAGAAACTAACCACAAGTTATTTCGGCGATATCGGGAATTCAATAGCAGAAAAAATTCACGAATTGACAATAATACCGATTTAATTCATGCTCTATTAATTGCCTCTGATCCATTAATATCAAGTTATAGATCAAAAAAGAAGAGAAGTTTTAGTTTATTACATGAAGCAAAATTTTTGTTAAAAGATGACCACTCGGATGTAACATTTGTTAAAGATTCATCTGATATCGCAGATGATAGTGGTGATAATGAATTCGGCATAAGAGAAGAGGAAGAAGCAGAAACCTAATTTCTATGCGACTTTTATACTTTTTTAATACCATTTTATTTTATTTCTTCTATGTTAAAAAAATTAGTTTTAAAATTATTTTCTTTTCTGTCTCCATCAAAATATATACCTGTTCTTTTTGTAAATATTAGGTTCAATTTAAATGTTTATATTATTACCATATTTTTCTTACAGTTAATGAAAGTTATGTTTTATTATTTAAGAAATGCATTGTTACAAATTATTTAAAAATACATCAGTTGTACATACTCATTAATATTATTTGTTTAACTATTAATATAATTCTGAACAGATAAGGCGTTAAATTCGACAAACAATTTCAAATAAAAAATTAATTTAATAAGAAAAAATAATATTTAACTAATTAACAGAAATAATTAGTGACACCCTTCATTATTACAGTTTTAAATATTTACTTATTACGTAAAAAATATAATTTCATGAATTTAATGCTGAAATTTCTTTAAAATGGCTCTATTTTAGTGAATGTCCAAAAATTTTCCAATTCAGCCCACTGTGCGCCGCGCCGACGACTCAGCATCGCGCGGCGTGGAATCAAATGCAATGTTCTCCCTTCTAAATAATTCCCAAAACACTTTTTTCCGCGCGATATCTGAATCGTCGGCGGTCCCTTTGTGGGCAGCTGCGCCGCGTTGTCTTGCTCGCCGCGAATATCGGAGTCGTTGACGGTCCCCTAATCGAAATCGATAATCAAATTAGACTCCAGCACCGGTAGAGAAACGCTTGTAGCCCAACGCTAAGGTAAGTGAATTTAAATATTTTTAATATTGTGGGTTTGTTGTGCGCAATTAACAAATCCTGTGATGTTTCAACAGTAATTGGTTTATTCTTAATTCAATCATAAACGTGTCGACCTTATTAGCAAAGCGATAATTTGCTTATTAACATGCAGCATCATTAAAAAAAATTAATTAAATTTTAAAAATATTAATAAATGATATTAATTTATGTGCAGAGCATAATGAGTCAGCGTTATAAATCCGGATGCGAAAAGCGTAAAGAACGACAAAAGAAGCTTGAAGAAAATGCTAGAGGAAGAAGAACATTGGAAAATTTGGGTTTCATAACTTTATCGAAATCCCAACAAGATAAAAAACAAAACCCTCACATTCCTCCGCCAAGTGTCCCCACGTATCCTTCCCCTGTCCACACAACACACACCTTCCACTTCACAATATTTCAGTGTTTTATACGCGTGGCGCATGAAGTAAAATTTCGAGTTTAGAAAAGCCCCGTGAAAATTTTCACGGGGCTTTTCTAAACTCGAAATTTTACTTCATGCTTAGTCTGGGAGTGGAAATACACGTTCTATACTTCATATTGCACGTTTTTATACAAAATCGACGAATGCCTTGCATTTACAGCATATACAATATTTATAGAAAAATTCACAGAATGTAATACAATAAGTCATTCGTAGAAATCATATAAAAACGTGTAGAATTTTACCTAAAATCCACTTTAAGAGTTAACTCTATAATTGCTCGGCCATTAATGGGTTAAGCGCAGTGCTGACAAGAGGGGGGGGTTGACGGGGAAAATACCCGGGGCCCCTGGGTTCTAGGGGCCCCGGAGAAAAAATCTATCATGATTTAAATCACTTGATTTTTTTAAAAATGCTAGAGGAAGAAGAACATTTAAAAATTTGGGTTTCATAACTTTATCGAAATCCCAACAAGATAAAAAACAAAACCCTTCCGAATCAATAAATGCAAAGGAATCTGATGGAATTCCTACACTTTCCTTGTCTACGGATGTTGCGGATCCTTCAAGTTCAAGAACTGAAGAAATAACATTTCCCTTGTCTGAAGAATCGGCCAACTGTGAAATGGAAGAAGCATCCACCAGTGAATCTATGGATGTGAATTTACTAAACATCGACATTGGATTGTTGAAATTAAATTTAATGAGAAAGGATATAGAAGAGGCTATTCAACGAGGTCCAGAATCACATGTAGCAACATTTCCTGTTGATAAACAGGGCAATCAATTTCCAGTAAATTTGTTAAAATTGCTTTTAAAAAATAATGAAATTGTTGCTCGAGATTGGCTTGCTTGGAGCAAATCGAAAAATGCTCTGTTTTGTTTTCCTTGTCGTTTATTTTATAATTTTCGAGAAGATCAAAGATCAGTTTTGGCCACGGAATTGGGTTGGCAGCCTGATAGAGGATATAAAAAACTATATGATAGAATACTTGAGCATGAAAAATCAACCCACCATAAATCTTGTTATATCCAGTGGCGAACTGTAGAAATTAATATTAGTAAAAATAAAACAATTGATTGCCTTTTAGTACAACAAATACGAAATGAGATACAAAAATGGACAGATTTATTAAAACGATTCTTAGATGTAACTTTATTTTTGGCTGAACGAGGTTTGGCTTTCAGGGGCAGTTCACATTTGATTGGAGATTCAAACAATGGAAATTTTCTCGGAATATTAGAACTTGTCAGTCGTTATAATCCACTTTTGGAAGCACATTTAAAAATGGTGAAACAATCACAAATCGAGAAACAGAGATTGCAAGTACATTATTTATCGGCAGACATTCAAAATGAATTCATATCATGCTGTGCCGATTATTTGAGAACTTGCATTTTGAGGGAAAGAGAAACTGTAAAATATTATTCTGTAATTGTAGATGCAACTCCCGATTCCGCCCATATAGAACAAACTACATTTATTTTACGATACGTCTCTGTAAATAATCATTCAGATGAATACGAAATTAAGGAAAGATTTCTTGCATTTGTAAACTGCAATAAGAAGACTGGAGAAGATATTGCAAATTTAATTCTCGAAACGCTTGGAAAATATAATATTCCTATAAGCGAATGTCGTGCACAAGGGTACGATAATGGATCCAATATGAGTGGCTCATATAAAGGTGCTCAAGCTCGTATTTTGCAAATCAATCCACTGGCAATATTTTCCCCTTGTGCATGTCATAGTTTAAATTTGTGTGGTGTTCATGCAGCAGAATCTTGTCATGAGGTTGTAACGTTTTTTGGTACGGTACAAAAATTATACAATTATTTTAGCAGTAGCCCTCAAAGATGGGAAATATTAAAAAATAATACTGGACGTTCATTGCACTCTATGTCAAACACACGTTGGTCTGCTAGAATTGAATGTATTAAACCAATTGCTGAAAATATTCCTGCAATTAAAAGTGCCATAGATTATGTTCTAGAATTAAACTTAACATGGGAAATTCGTTCAGATCTGAATGGAATAAAAAAATATATGGAATCGTTTGAATTCTTAGTAATGGCTAAAATTTGGTACAAAGTCCTTCAAGCTATAAATTATAGAAATATTGTTTTACAAGCTCGTGATGCGACAATTGATGTAGAAGTAGCGAATTTGTCAAGTCTTCTTGATGAATTACAAACAATAAGAGATAGTTGGGAAACTCTCTTCAATGAATGTAAATTGTTTGGTTCATCTTTAGAGATAAATACAGATTTTGAAACAAAACGTAGTAAAAGGAAAAAATGGGGGAACGAATTAGAAATGACACCAAGTGACGAATTCAGAACAAATGTTTTCAATGTTTTCTTAGATTGTATTATTGGAAATATTGCAAGAAGATTTAATGCGGCTAAAGAAATTGATTCGTTATTCAATGTATTATGGTTATTTCATAACCTTAATGATGAAGAAATACAAAAGAAGTCCGAAAAATTACAAAAAGTATATGAAAATGATATTGACCATAATCTTGGTGAAGAAATACTCCATTTAAAATCAGTTTACGATGCCAATATACAAAACAAATCTCTCTCGCCCATTGAGTTACTAAACATCATTAAAAAAAATGAAACTGGATGTATTGTTTCCCAACATAATAATAGCAATAAGATTATTATGTACGATCCCTGTAACCGTTGCTGAAGCAGAACGATCCTTTAGTGTTTTAAAAAGGATAAAAGATGTTTTGAGATCCACAATGTCACAACACCGATTGAATGATTTAGGAATGTTGTCGATTGAATCTAAAATGGCTAAGAAAATTGATTTTCAAGACGCAATTAATTTGTTTGCTAGGCGCAAGGTTCGGAAAGCAACATTCTAAAAAATAATTTGTTTTTTGTACTTTTTTTTATTTAGTATTTTAGTTGTAAACGTTTTCATTTTTGTAAGAGAATTATTGATGAATACATTGTTCCAATAACAATTAGGATATTTTTCGGTTTCCCGCTTTATTTATAAATAGCCCAAAGTCCGAGAAGAAATTTTTTTTTTTCACGCTCTTGGCAGGGGCCCCCACAAGAAGTATATCCCCGGGCCCCAAAAGTCCTCTCGGCGGCCCTGGTTAAGCGCCCCGGTTTTGCTACTCTTACGAAGCGTGTAGCGTTTCAATCATGTTGCCGTTCATTCATCCAAGCAAAACCATGATGCGAAATTAAACACACCCCACTTTTGCGCCGAGAATTAAACGCCGTTCAATCCTCGACAAAAGAGTGGAACAAAATTAAGCACCCTGGTTTTTGCTTCTCTTGCGTAGTGTGTGGCGTTTCAATCATGCTGTCGTTCATTCGTCGATGCAAAACCGTGATGTGAAATTAAACGCACACCACTTTTGCCTCGAGGATTGAACGCCGTTCAGGAGTGTCGTTCAATCCCTGACAAAAGAGTGGAATGAAATTAAGCGCCCTGGTTTTGTTAATTTTGCGTAGCGTTTCAACCATGTTGCCGTTCATTCGTCCAAGCAAAAACCGTGATGCGAAATTAAACGCACCCCACTTTTGCGTCGAGGATTGAACACCGTTCAGGAGTGTCGTTCAATCCTCGACGAAAGAGTGGAATAAAATTAAGCACCCCAGTTTTGCTACTCTTGCTTAACGTGTAGCGTTTCAATCATGTTCCCGTTCATTTGTCCAAGCAAAACCGTGATGCACCCCACTTTTGCGTCGAGGATTGAACACCATTCAGGAGTGTCGTTCAATCCTCGGCAAAAGAGTGGAATGAAATTAGGCGCCCCGGTTTTGCTACTTTTGTGTAGCGTGTGGCATTTCAATCATGTTGCCGTTCATTCGTCCAAGCAAAACCGTGATGCGTAATTAAAAGCACTCCACTCTTTCCTCGGCGTAGTGGAATTTACACACGCAGTTTTTACTCCACTCTTTCCTCGACTCTATCGTCTTCGACTCTCGGCGTGTGCTGTTCAATCATCGACGAAAGAGTGTACGTGTAAAGGACCCGATTAATTCCTTTTTGTTTTAAAAATGTGCGAGTCAATAATTTTTTCTAGTCAAAACATTCAGTGTTCTGAAAAATAAACTTACCTAAACCTAAATTGCTCGCCGAGCTCCTTCTCGTCCCTTGGAATTATCTCGAAAATACCCGTGAAAGGATATTGGTGTCCACCGTACGCGTATTCTGTGCCATAAATTTCTACACCTACAAAACACATTAATGTATCAATACTCCATCCGAGAATAGACTGTTCGACCTCTTTGCATGTAATTTTTCGTCATCATAAAAACTCCAAAACACATTTATGTATCAATACTCCGTCCAAGAATAGACCATTCGACCTCTTGTGTGTACATTTTTCGTCATCATCATAGCGCGGATTTTTGCAGGGATCGCTCATGAACCGTTGTCGCCCAGTGGAGATAAGCATATAACTCGTTGTGAATTCTGTATTATTTTGGTTTGTCCCTAATTGTTATACACTTTTAATATTAGTGCTATGCTTTTATTGTGCTGATTTCTGTATTGTATTATTTATTTGTTCTTATTCTGTATGTTTATATTTATGTATTGGCCATCCGTTCAATAAAGATTAAATAACGTACGTGACTTGACGTCAAATACACAAACGGACGACTACATCACCAGACACAGCCACAATCCTCCACTTGTGCATTTGACGCACGTTATGTGCCCAACTCGACCAAGTGGCTCCGTTTCACGAGCGATCCCTGCAATAATCCGCGCTACGGTTATCATAAAAACTCACCTGAGTGGAATACACCTAATCCTATGTTTGAAGTTAAATCGTTAATTTTGTACATGTCGTAGACGTTGAGTAAGATGGGTTCGCGGGCCATTTTAGTGTGCAGCAGCTCGTCCGAACCGGAATCACGCGTGACGCTCATGCAGCTGAACGGTAAATTGCACGCGATGCCATTTGAGAACATCCTACAAAAAAATAACAAGCAAACGTCAATCTCGAGTTTCAAGAGAAATAAATAAAAGAAATGATTCTTGTAAATCGAAGCCATGAGTCACATCTGTGTTAAGATTTCAACCTGGTTTATAGTCCTTATTTGAGAAAATCCTACAAAAAATAATAAACAATCATCAATCTCGAGTTTCAAGAGGAATAAATAAAAGAAATGTATGCATGATTCGTGTAAATCGAAGCCATGAGTCACATCTGTATCGCATCTAAGATTTCAACCTGGTTTATAGTCCTTGAATCTTGGAGTCGTTCGCTTTGACGCACGTTTTCTTTATCTCAACACTGGTTTATGGTTAATTTGGGTGATTAAAGCGGAACTAATCTAAGAATTTCACCACAAGCGGTTCATTGTAATCGATACTTAAAAGATTATTCCAACAACTCTTTTATTTCATATTGTGGAGGCTTCTACTTCGTTATACATGTAAATTTAACAATAAAACACTTTAAACTTTGTTTGTATAACACTTATTTGTTTTTCGTGACTGCAGTTTCGGCTACTTCAATTTTATAATTTTTGTTATAAATATGAGTTTTGTTATTAACTTAGTGTAATAAATGGAATTTTTTCGTGACTGCAGTTTCGGCTACTTCAATATGAGTTTTGTTATTAACTTAGTGTAACAAATGGAATTTAAAAAATACTAAAATTATTGCACTGAAAACAAACAAAAATATATGTATGGGGATTCTACTATCAACAGATTTTATTTTCTACAACTGGGACTGATATGAAATATTAATTACCTATGTTGGATATAAAAAGAACTATACATTAAATCTCTTCAGCCATTAACAATCCATAATTGCTTTTGTTTATGAACAAAGACTTCTTTCTCTATTTTTTTTTTAAACAATAAAAGTCGGTAAACAAAGACCTCATAAAAACACTCTCACTGGAAATTAGCAATTCAAAAAGTAGTCCACCTTGGGTTTACAGCTGAAATGGCTCACTTTCAAGCATACAGAGAAATAAACCCACAATTCACTGCCGGAGAGGGGAAATAACTTACACTAGGGGTTTCTATTTCGGGGGGCGGATATATCTTGTGCTACACGGGTTCTTCGAAAATAAACCAAACTAAAAACTAATCCTTGCCGGTTTACGAATCACATATAATTTTGTGCTTGTTTTTATTAACACCGAGTTGGGGGGTTCTATTTAAAATACGGTCGAAAAGGATTAACACAACTACATAACTTGACAGCTGACAGGTACACTGAATGGAAAACTCGTTGACATATGACATTTAAAACGCGCTTGCGTCGCGCGTACGGTATTTTTAAATTAGTTTGTTTGAAAACTCACCTAATTTTACCGCACAAATCCATGTTTGCAATTTCTTCTCATTTCACGCGTCGGTGAGCATGTTTTTTTTTTTGAGGAAGTTTGAAGAACACGTCAAAAAAATTGGTTCTTACAGCTACACCAACATAAAAAAAAATCATATTTTTCAAATTCATAGAAATTAAATGGTTCTTACAGCTATACCAACATACAAAAAAATCATATTTTTCAAATTCATAGAAATTAAAGAGTTCTTACAGCTATACCAACATAAAGAAAATCATATTTTTCAAATTCATAGAAATCAAGCAAGTGATACAGCTACACCAACATAAAAAAAATCATATTTTTTAAATTCATAGAAATTAAGAAAGTGATACAGCTATACCAACATAAAAAAAATCATATTTTTCAAATTCATAGAAATTAAGAAAGTGATACAGCTATACCAACATAAAATAACCATATTTTTCAAATTCATAGAAATTAAAAAGTGATGCAGCTATACCAACATAAAAGAAATCATACTTTTCAAATTCATAGAAATAAAATAGTTCTTACAGTTATACCAACATAAAGAAAATCATATTTTTCAAATTCATAGAAAATAATGTGTTCTTACAGCTATACCAACTTAAATAAAATCATATTTTTCAAATTCATAGAAATTAAGAAAGTGATACAGCTATACCAACATAAAAAAAATCATATTTTTCAAATTCATAGAAATCAAACAAGTGATACAGCTACACCAACATAAAGAAAAATCATATTTTTTAAATTCATAGAAATTAAGAAAGTGATACAGCTATACCAACATAAAAAAACCATATTTTTCAAATTCATAGAAATTAAAAAAGTGATGCAGCTATATCAACATAAAAGAAATCATATTTTTCAAATTCATAGAAATTAAAAAGTTCTTACAGTTATACCAACATAAAGAAAATCATATTTTTCAAATTCATAGAAAATAAATGTGTTCTTACAGCTGTACCAACTTAAATAAAATCATATTTTTCAAATTCATAGAAATTAATTACTTCTTACAGCTATACCAACATAAAGAAAATCATATTTTTCAAATTCATAGAAATCAAGCAAGTGATACAGCTACACCAACATAAAAAAAATCATATTTTTTAAATTCATAGAAATTAAGAAAGTGATACAGCTATACCAACATAAAAAAAATCATATTTTTCAAATTCATAGAAATTAAGAAAGTGATACAGCTATACCAACATAAAGAAACCATATTTTTCAAATTCATAAAAATTAAAAAAGTGATGCAGCTATACCAACATAAAAGAAATCATATTTTTCAAATTCATAGAAATTAAATAGTTCTTACAGTTATGCCAACATAAAGAAAATCATATTTTTCAAATTCATAGAAAATAAATGTGTTCTTACAGCTATACCAACTTAAATAAAATCATATTTTTCAAATTCATAGAAATTAAATAGTTCTTACAGCTATACCAACATAAAGAAAATCATATTTTTCAAATTCAAAGAAATTAAAGGGTTCTTACAGCTATACCAACATATAAAAAATCATATTTTTCAAATTCATAGAAATTAAATGGTTCTAACAGCTATACCAGCATAAAAAAAAACATATTTTTCAAATTCATAGAAATTAAAAAAGTGAAACTTGAAATTTTCTAGGCCGGTATTCCCAAAATAGATCGCGCAATCCGAGTGCATGAAGTATGGCTGTTTCACACGAACGATGCGAAAGGCACAAAAATACACATCGAAAAGCACAAAAATACACATTGAAATAGTGGGCCCGATCATCAGAGACCACAAATGGCAGTTTGCTGCCAACTGTTGGAGAATTCTCTGATGACTAGATTGTTAATCGTGAACG
Organism: Philonthus cognatus; assembly: GCA_932526585.2. Classification (NCBI taxonomy): domain Eukaryota; kingdom Metazoa; phylum Arthropoda; class Insecta; order Coleoptera; family Staphylinidae; genus Philonthus; species Philonthus cognatus. Next base: position 2,194,926 of record OW052243.1, read on the forward strand.
TATTCGGGATTTTTGCAATCGTACGAAATAGACCGACCAGAGTACCGTTTGTAGGCGATATTTTTGAATTACCCGCTTGCGCGCGCCATCTGACGCCGCGGAAAGGAAATGTTGGTTAGACTTATGAGATTTTAGGAGAGCTATGTTCAGGTTGTTGAATCATAGACAATTACTAGAAGACGAGAAGGTTACGTTACGTTATGTGAAATTGTTGTTATCGTGAACGTATTCGGGATATTTGCAATTGTACGAAATAAACCGACCAGAGTACTGTTTGTAAGCGATATTTTTGAATTACTCGCTTGCGCGCGCCATCTAACGCCGCGGAAAGGAAATGTATTTCATGTTGGCTAAACTTATGAGATTTTAGGAAAGCTATGTTCAGGTTGTTGAATCATGGACAATTATTAGAAGACGAGAAGGTTACGTTACGTTATGTGAAATTGTTGTTATCGTGAACGTATTCGGGATATTTGCAATTGTACGAAATAAACCGACCAGAGTATCGTTTGTAAGCGATATTTTTGAATTACCCGCTTGCGCGCGCCATCTAACGCCGCGGAAAGGAAACGTATTTCATGTTGGCTAAACTTATGAGATTTTAGGAAAGCTATGTTCAGGTTGTTGAATCATAGAGAATTATTAGAAGACGAGAAGGTTACGTTACGTTATGTGAAATTGTTGTTAGCGATTATTACAGTTTTAAACAAATGCAGTCCGTCTAATTTCCAACCCCACGAAGAGGCCATCCCCGACTACACGTTCATTATATCCCAACATTCATCACAAACAAATCCAAACATGTTGAATGTTGAACATTTTGATGAACGGGCCCATAGACTATTTTTATCAGAGTAGCACAAACTGGCATCCATCCTGACGCCTTTAGGCGAAAAATTCAAACTAAATTATTGTACACTAAATTAAAAAAATAATTTATACTACGCGTGGTAATAGGGTAAATGAATTATGTGTAAAAAGAACCTCTAAACCGCCAAACACAATTATATAAACAATTAAAACGCACGTTTTATTTTCGCCGAAATGACGTTTGCCCCTGACGTTTATCGAAGCATAGTGTTCCAACTAATGATAGACAATTACAAGTTATGAACATTCAATTAATTAATAAACCGTAATGATTATTTATTTATTAATTTCTATTAAGAATTAAGAATCTGGGTTTATGTAAATTCTTTTATTGTAGGCGATATTTTTGAATTACCCGCTTGCGCGCGCCATCTAACGCCGCGGAAAGGAAATGAATTTCATGTTGGCTAAACTTATGAGATATTAGGAGAGCTATGTTCAGGTTGTTGAATCATAGAGAATTATTAGAAGACGAGATGGTTACGTTACGTTATGTGAAATTGTTGTTATTGTGAACGTATTCGGGATATTTGCAATTGTACGAAATAAACCGACCAGAGTACCGTTTGTAAGCGATATTTTTGAATTACCCGCTTGTGCGCGCCATCTAACGCCGCGGAAAGGAAATGAATTTCATGTTGGCTAGACTTATGAGATATTAGGAGAGCTAAATTCAGGTTGTTGAATCATAGAGAATTATTAGAAGACGAGATGGTTACGTTACGTTATGTGAAATTGTTAGCGATTATTAAAGTTTTAAACAAATGCAGTCCGTCTAATTTCCAACCCCACGAAGAGGCCATCCCCGACTACAGTTTCTCAGAAGTGGGAACGAGGGATCCAGGATACACAGATCGAGGGATGCAGGATACACGGACCGAGGGATAGATGGATATACGAGGACATAACCCCACTTAGCCCCGTGCTCCAAAAAAAAAAACAGCAAAAAGGGCGAGACGAAAACGTGCACCTTTGGCACGGAATTACGCGACATGGCGAACAAGGATAGCCTATTAGGAGATTTAGAAGACGATGTTAGCGAGGAGGCGCAAAGGCGAACGATGCCGGTGGAACCGTGTGTGATGTCCGTAGACAAACTCAATACTTAACAAACAACGTTAAAAATGTTAAAAGCGAGAAGGTGAACTCAAGTATCCACAAGAATTGTCATCTTTTAAAATATCGGTACCATTTGATAATGCAAACGATGTACTAAAACCAGAATTATGGCCAAAAAATGCTTATATAGATACTTTTTTATTCCACCTTCAGGGGAAACAAGATCGACACCATCAACCATTAAATTAAATGAACAATATAAGACAAAATTATTCATCAAAACATTCAGTCAATAGGAAACTGCAGCGAAACACTCGATGAAAAAATAAATAACAAAAATTGTGACATCCTTTGTTTAACAGAACACTGGAAAAATGAAGAACAACTCAACTCAATTAGGCTAAATAATTATACCCTTGCCACAGCATTTTGTAATATAATTTTGTAGAAATAATTCAATTTGAATCTTTAAATAAATGTTTTCCACTCCCAGGCTAAGCATGAAGTAAAATTTCGAGTTTAGAAAAGCCCCGTGAAAATTTGTCGAGGGTCGCACAGCGACCCGAGACAAATTTTCAGGGCTTTTCTAAACTCGAAATTTTACTTCATGCGCCACGCGTACAAAGCAAACATATTCTGAATGTATGTATATTTGAACCTCTCTTAAAATCAGTGTTTTATACGCGTGGCGCCTGAAGTAAAATTTCGAGTTTAGAAAAGCCCAGAAAATTTGTCTCGGGTCGCTGCGCGCCCCTCGACAAATTTTCACGGGGCTTTTCTAAACTCGAAATTTTACCTCATGCTTAACCTGGGAGTGGAAAACACTAATTTATAGCTTTGAATTGAACTCTTTTAAGAAGCAACGAATGTCGGAAAATGTACAGCGCGTGCATACTTTAAAAAAATTCCTGTATATTAAGTTGCATATATTCAAGTCACGAAGGTATATTAAGTTGCCTATGTTCAAGTCACAAAGGTATTAAATTAAATGAAATTAAATGTAACGATGTTTAGAATAGCGGTTGATAAGATATTTGTATCTCTAATGTGTTTCTTCGAATTAAATTAATCGTCTAGTGATTTAAAGGAAAAACAACTAATGCTAAATTAAATAATGTAATATAGAATCATAAATGGATATTAAAATATGTAGTAATAATAATAATGGTTATTATTATTATTAAATGTATTGGGATACATTACACTCTTTTACTTTGAGAGTCTCCTGTCCTGTTAGTGGTTTTGTTTCTGTTTGTTTTTGGTCCATTTTTAGTCCCACGAGTAGCTAGGGAAATATACGGTCCACCTGGTGAGGGCCCCGCATGACCAGGTAAGGCGGGTTTCGCCCGGTGCCCCCAAGGGATCGTTGACGGCACTGCTCCCCCAGTGTCACGCAGCCCTCGCCAACGATGCCTTACACCTTTAAGGGTTTGAGTTGCTCCTTAGTCAGACTGCCGTCGCGTTCCCAGCCATCGACTGGAAACGCCACGGCAGCACGCTAGCCCCCTCACCTACGGCAAGGTCTCGCAACTCCTAGAGGGGGTGTGCTCGTGGTTAAATCAAACTGTACATGCTGCGTTTTTGTCTCCATTTGAAGTTTGGCTCCAGCTCCCAGTATCCTCTTTCTCGGTAAGGATTTCGCTGTCCGAAACGTCTCTGCAAATTTCACTTTTTGATCCGTTCTCCTGCCATACTCCCTTTCTTCTGTGCATTTTCTTCGGAAATTTGTAAGTTAATTAATTTGTGCGTCACTTAGAATATCTCTTGTCAAATCGATTTGACAAGAAAAATTCTAAGTGACGCACAAATGAATCAACTTCCAAATTTCCAGTGAAAATGCACAGAAGAAAGGGAGTATGGCAAGAGAACAGATTAAATAGTCAAATTTGCAGAGACGTTTCGGACAGCGAAATCCTTACCGAAAAAGAGCATACTGGGAACAGGAGCCAAACTTCTAGCGGAGACAAAAACGCAGCACGTATAGTGTGACTTAACCACGAGCAAATAGTTGTGATATAGGCAACTTAAAATACGATACATTTATGAAAATGTGACATATGCAACTTAATATACCTTAAAGTAGTTGTATGAGTTACGTGAAGGTGTTGAGTCACTTAATTAAACACAGTTATATTCCTTTCTTCACTTTTATTTTTCTTGCTAAATGTACATTTCGGGTACTAAGTACCCATTATCAATAGCTAACTGGTGATATACCTTTGCGACAAAACACTAAAATATTGGGAAATGTATGTATCTTAAGTTGCCTATATCACAATTTTGCAATTTGAGATACAGGGAGTTTTAGTTTTTAGTGTACAGGTCCCAATTACAATCCGATATGCGTAGTTTGTAAAAGTAATTCAATTTGAAGCTTTAAATAAATGGCTTCCACTCCCAGGCTAAGCATGAAGTAAAATATTGAGTTTAGAAAAGCCCCGTGAAAATTTGTCGAAGGTCGAGACAAAGATTTTAATACTCTAAGGTATGTTACCTAGGGCTGCTCATTAAATTGCGTGGGTATGGGTTTAACGTGAATAATAGTTTTCTTTTATTTCTTTATAAAACCAACAAAAATTTTATTCAAAACAAAAGTGGAAAGTAAATTGTTATACAAACAAAGTGATAAACAGTGTTTTATTTATGTTCAACAATGTATAACGAAGTAGAAGCCTCTATAATCAGTGAAAAAAATGCCTACTTATCTAATGTTAGTAAATAATACTAAATAACTAAAGAAACAAAACAAGTTGGGCGCCACCTAGAGCTTCACCAGTCTAGGGCGGTATATATCTAAAATTGTCCATTTTACTTTCCCCCGTATGTAATACAAAGGGAAAGTATTGTTTTCGTGAAAACTTTCGAATCAAAAATTTTAGCGGAAATATCCGTTTTGAGGTCCCCTGAGTCGAATAAGACCATTTTTGAAAAATGTCTGTCTGTCTGTGTGTCTGTGTGCGCTGTACCGCAAAAGCCGCTAAAGATATCGAGATGAAACTTGAAACTTAAGCTTTTTGTTACAATCGGAAGAACTGAAAAGCTTTTGGTGAAAATCGGAAAACCGGAAGTGGTACTTTACTCTTAGCGTTTTTCAGTTTTTTCAGATTTTTTCAATAAATGTTCATCAAACAAAAAATTGTTTCAAATAAAAGTTGTAGATAATAACAAAATGAAGATATATTGTTTATTTACTTTTTGTCATAGCACTCTTAGTTTTTGAGATATTTTAAAAGTTGTTTGTTTTATCTAGTTATTGATGTGTGACAGTGTATGTGTCGATACAATTGAAAAATGTTTCAAATAAAAGTTGTAGGAAATGAAAAACTAAAGATATTTTGTGGACTCACTTTTTGTCATAGCACTCTTAGTTTTTGAGATATTTAATAAATAGTGTTTTTTATCTAGTCATTGGTTTGTGTCAGTATGTGTTGATCCAATTGAAAAATGTTTCAAATAAAAGTTGTAGTTATCAAAAAGTTGAAGACATTTTGAAAATAATAATGCTACAAATATTTTAAAAGTGATTTAATACGCAATTTACGGGGGAAAGTACTATGATGGAAACATCACCATTTTTTTTTTATCTTTCTGCAGTAACGCGTATTTTACAAAAGTCACTTACGCGATTCACGCCGCACACAGTAATTGTCAGGAAACTCGAATTAAATTAGCACTTATCTTAATTTCTCTCCCAATGCTCCTCTACTCTCAATCAGAAATCCTCCTCCACAGGTAACAATTCTCCTCAATTTGACCACTGAGCTCAAAAAGGGTCCATGGGTACATGCAACTGTTCTTATTTTGAACACTGCGAATGAAATCGGCAACGCAGGAACGCAGCAAGGTCGAGGAATTGACAACACCGCACCTGGTGTTAAATTGAAGCACCACGCATAGAAAACTTTATAGAAATGTAACTCCGCGTAATAAGGGACCACTTATGATTTGTTATTTTAAGCAAGGCAAAGAATGCAACTTAACAACACCAATATATAATTGACAAACAGTCCTACCACTACAGCGATTCTAATCGAAAATTTAGCGGGATATCACAATAAAGTTGCGAACAATTTGAATAAACGTTTTATTAGTATGACAGTTTTAGGAAATTAAACAAACGCAACAGATAAATTTATTATATTTCTTTTTTAACATTATATAACAATATATACAAATTTCCAATAATTTAAGTTTTAAAAATTGTGTACATAAACAGCTGTTATATGTAGCCATTTACGAAATTAATAATAATAATATAAGTTAAAACTAACCTTCTTATCATTTGGGAAGGAATAATATCTCGAAGATTCACTTTTGCATCCAGGTACAGAACAAGTAGGCATTTTAAAATTGTTCAAATATAAACTTTTCACTCACTACAAAATACATCCGAAATGGCGATAGTAAATAACCAATGAACACATGCATGCACGTAGGGCACGAGTAACAAACAAGCAAATGACGCATGCGCTGAGGTAGTACCAGCCTAGAGTTTTCTATGGTACCAACTGTGAAAAATATAATATTTTATTTTTGCTTCAAGTTGGCGATCCTTTCCCGGCTTAAGAAAATAGAGTGAAGTTGGAGTTTCACCCCCCTGGCACCACGGCAACACCTGTTCTGGCAACACGGCGACCGGTGTTAAAATGGAGCCCCAAATAAAAACGATTCATCCCGAGACCAAAAACTGGAGGTTCCCCTGAAAACTGCGCCAGCGCACGCTCCCTCGCTCCACCCTAACGAAACTCACTCGACACCTCGCAGACCGTCGAACCCACTGAAATATAGTAATACTGGAACGCGCTCTGGCGACGCCAGCGCGAGCCGACAGAGATAGCGAGTAACGGGTCTTGTGTCTCCGTCGTACTTTTGTGCCGTGATGTACGCCGCCTGACTTTAGTTCTAATGCGCATGCGCGAGGAGCGTGAGACAATGACACAAGACCCTTTGGTCGCTGTCTCTCTCGGCTCGCTTTCTTAACCCAGCGATCATAGGCAGTGCGCGTTCCAGTATTACTATATTTCAGTGGTCGAACCCAAAAAAAAAAAACCTCGAAAAACAATATTCTCAATTAGCGTCTGCAACCAAATATGCGCCCTTTTTAAAATGAAACGTTACAGTCATAATGATGGTTGCGACCGTAACTACGTGGTAATTCATGATCACTGAATCAAACACTTACTATGTTTTTACCACAAATATTTATTGTATGTATATATATTATATTACACAAATATACACATAAATTCACGACTTAAGTTTCGACGTTTGACGGTCATTATCAAGTGAAACAAATTACAAAGGGGGGTTACATTTATACAGGTAAAACAATTTAGAGTGAGGGTAGCAAAACAAATTAGGTTAAACAGGTACAAAGATTTACACATTAAAGGATTTCAAAGAGCGGCGTGTACACTAAATCGGTTTGTTCGTTTAACAGATTAACTAGGGGGTTCTTGGTTCGTTTGAAAATTTCGGCGGATTCGAGCAGGTTAAGCTTTGTGCCTTTGGTACAGTTATGTAAAATTTTAATTGTATTTATTTCTGGAAATGAATGTTTGCACTCTAATACGTGGTTAGAAAAGGAACTGGAGTCTTGGTTCAATCTAAATGCGCGAAAATGTTCCGAATATCTCTTTTCGAAACTACGACCGGTTTGGCCTACATACACACTATTGCATTCGAAACAAGGGATTTCATAAACACACAAATTTTCAAACGAACCACGAACCCCCTAGTTAATCTGTTAAACGAACAAACCGATTTAGGGTACACGCCGCTCTTTGAAATCCTTTAATGTGTAAATCTTTGTACCTGTTTAACCTAATTTGTTTTGCTACCCTCACTCTAAATTGTTTTACCTGTATAAATGTAACTCCCCTTTGTAATTTGTTTCACTTGATAATGACAAACGTCGAAACTTAAGTCGTGAATTTATGTGTATATTTGTGTAATATAATATATATACATACAATAAATATTTGTGGTAAAAACATAGTAAGTGTTTGATTCAGTGAAACGTTACAGGTTGCAAATTTATATATTTCTGAACAAAGATTTTAATAGCTTATGGTTATAAAATTATTATAAATAACCTAATTATTTTTAAATTAATAATTATGGGATTGTAATACATGCAACTTTAAGTCGAGAACGTATCTTAAGTTGCCTATATCACAATTATGCAACTTACGGTATACTATGTTGCATATAATTAAGTCACAAAAGTACATTAAGTTGCATATGTCACATTCCTACAAATTTAAAGTATTTTAAGTTGCCTGTACCGCAATTATGCAACATAAGTTGCGTATATTAAAGTCACGATGGTACATTAAGTTGCATATGTCACATTCCTACAAATTTAAAGTATTTTAAGTTGCCTATACCGCAATTATGCAACATAAGTTGCGTATATTAAAGTCACGATAGTACATTAAGTTGCATATGTCACATTCCTACAAATTTAAAGTATTATAAGTTGCCTATACCGCAATTATGCAACAAAAGTTGCGTATATTAAAGTCACGATGGTACATTAAGTTGCATATGTCACATTCCTACAAATTTAAAGTATTATAAGTTGCCTATACCGCAATTATGCAACATAAGTTGCGTATATTAAAGTCACGATGGTACATTAAGTTGCATATGTCACATTCCTACAAATTTAAAGTATTTTAAGTTGCCTATACCGCAATTATGCAACATAAGTTGCGTATATTAAAGTCACGATGGTACATTAAGTTGCATATGTCACATTCCTACAAATTTAAAGTATTTTAAGTTGCCTATACCGCAATTATGCAACATAAGTTGCATATATTAAAGTCACGATAGTACATTAAGTTGCATATGTCACATTCCTACAAATTTAAAGTATTATAAGTTGCCTATCCCGCAATTATGCAACATAAGTTGCGTATATTAAAGTCACGATGGTACATTAAGTTGCATATGTCACATTCCTACAAATTCAAAGTATTTTAAGTTGCCTATACCGCAATTATGCAACATAAGTTGCATATATTAAAGTCATGAAGGTACATTAAGTTGCATATGTCACATTCCTACAAATTTAAAGTATTTTAAGTTGCCTATACCGCAATTATGCAACATAAGTTGCGTATATTAAAGTCACGATGGTACATTAAGTTGCATATGTCACATTCCTACAAATTTAAAGTATTATAAGTTGCCTGTACCACAATTATGCAACATTAGATGCATATATTAAAGTCACGAAGGTACATTATGTTGCATATGTCACATTCCCATAAATTGAACGTATTTTAAGCTGCCTATATCATAATTATGCAACAAGAGATACGGGGAGTTTTACTTTTAAGTATACAGATCCCAATTACAATCCGATATTCGTATTTTGTAAAAACAATTCAATTTGAAGCTTTAAATTAGTGTTTTCCGTTCCCAGGCTAAGCTTGAAGTAAAATTTAGAGGTTAAAAAAAACCCGTGAAAATTTGTTCGAAATTTTACTTCATGAGCCATGCGTACAAAACAAAATTTATGTATCTTAAGTTGCCTATATCACAAGTATGCAATTCGAGATACAGGGAGTTTTACTTTTAAGTATACAGGTCCCAATTATGTAGTTAGGCGAAGTTTGTAGAAATAATTCAATTTGAAGCTTTAAATAAATGTTTTCCACTCCCAGGCTAAGCATGAAGTAAAATTTCGAGTTTAGAAAAGCCCCATGAAAATTTGTCGAGGGTCGCGCAGCGACCCGAGACAAATTTTCAGGGCTTTTCTAAACTCGAAATTTTACTTCATGCGCCACGCGTACAAAGCAAACATATTCTGAATTTATGTATATTTGAACCTCTCTTAAAATCAGTGTTTTATACGCGTGGCGCCTGAAGTAAAATTTCGAGTTTAGAAAAGCCCAGAAAATTTGTCTCGGGTCGCTGCGCGCCCCTCGACAAATTTTCACGGGGCTTTTCTAAACTCGAAATTTTACTTCATGCTTAACCTGGGAGTGGAAAACACTAATTTATAGCTTTGAATTGAACTCTTTTAAGAAGCAACGAATGTCGGAAAATGTACAGCGCGTGCATACTTTAAAAAAATTCCTGTATATTAAGTTGCATATATTCAAGTCACACAGGTATATTAAGTTGCCTATGTTCAAGTCACAAAGGTATTAAATTAAATGTAACGATGTTTAGAATAGCAGTTGATAAGATATTTGTATCTCTAATGTGTTTCTTCGAATTAAATTAATCGTCTAGTGATTTAAAGGAAAAACAACTAATGCTAAATTAAATAATGTAATATAGAATCATAAATGGATATTAAAATATGTAATAATAATGGTTATTATTATTATTAAATGTATTGGGATACATTACACTCTTTTACCTTGGGAGTCTCCTGTCCTGTTAGTGGTTTTGTTTCTGTTTGTTTTTGGTCCATTTTTAGTCCCACGAGTAGCTAGGGAAATATACGGTCCACCTGGTGAGAGCCCCGCATGACCAGGTAAGTCGGGTTTCGCCCGGTGCCCCCAAGGGATCGTTAACGGCACTGCTCCCCCAGTGTCACGCAGCCCTCGCCAACGATGCCTTACACCTTTAAGGGTTTGAGTTGCTCCTTAGTCAGACTGCCGTCGCGTTCCCAGCCAACGACTGGAAACGCCACGGCAGCACGCTAGCCCCCTCACCTACGGCAAGGTCTCGCAACTCCTAGAGGGGGTGTGCTCGTGGTTAAATCAAACTGTACATGCTGCGTTTTTGTCTCCATTTGAAGTTTGGCTCCAGCTCCCAGTATCCTCTTTCTCGGTAAGGATTTCGCTGTCCGAAACGTCTCTGCAAATTTCACTTTTTGATCCGTTCTCCTGCCATACTCCCTTTCTTCTGTGCATTTTCTTCGGAAATTTGTAAGTTAATTCATTTGTGCGTCACTTAGAATATCTCTTGTCAAATCGTTTTGACAAGAAAAATTCTAAGTGACGCACAAATGAATCAACTTACAAATTTCTAGTGAAAATACACATAAGAAAGGGAGTATGACAAGAGAACAGATTAAATAGTTAAATTTGCAGAGACGTTTCGGACAGCGAAATCCTTACCGAAAAAGAGCATACTGGGAACAGGAGCCAAACTTCTAGCGGAGACAAAACGCAGCACGTATAGTGTGACTTAACCACGAGCAAATAGTTGTGATATAGGCAACTTTAAATACGATACATTTATGAAAATGTGACATATGCAACTTAATATACCTTAAAGTACTTGTATGATTTACGTGAAGGTGTTGAGTCACTTAATTAAACACAGTTATATTCCTTTCTTCACTTTTATTTTTCTTGCTAAATGTACATTTCGGGTACTAAGTACCCATTATCAATAGCTAACTGTTGATATACCTTTGCGACAAAACACTAAAATATTGGGAAATGTATGTATCTTAAGTTGCCTATATCACAATTATGCAATTTGAGATACAGGGAGTTTTACTTTTTAGTATACAGGTCCCAATTTGGGCAGGTGGTGGCCGAGCGGTAACGTCGCCGGGCTGTATCGCTCGGCGAGCCACAATTCGGGTTCGATTCCCGTGCACGGCGAGATTTTATTTAAAAATAATTTCTCGTCGTGACCCTGGGTGTGGTGCGAATGCGTTGTGACGTCCAAATAAATATCTGTTAAATTTATATACTAGTATTAGTTACAAACTGAAATATAGTTAAAATAAAAATTGATGTTGGCTAATAGTTATATAACTAAGGCCAGGCAAAAGCCAAACCCGAAAAAAAAAAAAGGTCCCAATTACAAACCGATGTGCGTAGTTTGTAAACATAATTCAATTTGAAGCTTTAAATAAATGGCTTCCACTCCCAGGCTAAGCATTAAGTAAAATTTTGAGTTTAGAAAAGCCTCGTGAAAATTTGTCGAGGGTCGAGACAAAGATTTTAATACTCTAAGGTTTGTGACCTCGGGCTGCTCATTAAATAGCGGAGCGGGCGTGAGTATGGGTTTAACGTGAATAATAGTTTTCTTTTATTTCTTTATAAAACCAACAAAAATTTTATTCAAAACAAAAGTGGAAAGTAAATTAAAGTTTTGTTCGGTTTAACAAACAAACAAAAAAAAATGCCTACTTATCTAATGTTAGTAAATAATACTAAATAACTAAAGAAACAAAACAAGTTGGGCGCCACCTAGAGCTTCACCAGTCTAGGGCGGTATATATCTAAAATTGTCCTTTTTACTTTCCCCCGTATGTAATACAAAGGGAAAGTATTGTTTTCGTGAAAATTTTCGAATCAAAAATTTTAGCGGAAATAATAATATTTTGGTGAAAATCGAAAAACCGGAAGTGGTACTTTACTCTTAGCGTTTTTCAGTTTTTTCAGATTTTTTCAATAAATGTTCATCAAACAAAAAATTCTTTCAAATAAAAGTTGTAGATAATAACAAAATGAAGATATATTGTTTATTTACTTTTTGTCATAGCACTCTTAGTTTTTGAGATATTTTAAAAGTTGTTTGTTTTATCTAGTTATTGATGTGTGACAGTGTATGTGTCGATACAATTGAAAAATGTTTTAAATAAAAGTTGTAGGAAATGAAAAACTAAAGATTTTTTGTGGACTCACTTTTTGTCATAGCACTCTTAGTTTTTAAGATATTTAATAAATAGTGTTTTTTTATCCAGTCATTGATTTGTGTCAGTGTGTGTGTTGATACAATTGGAAAATGTTTTAAATTTTTTTTTGTGTTTGTTTGGCTTTTGCCTGGCCTCAGTTGCTTTGACTATTGGCCAACATCAATTATTTATTTTTAACATATATTATTTAATTTATAACTAATTTTTTTTTAAGTTGTATTAACATATATTGGACGGCACAATACATTCACACCACACCCAGGGACACGACGAGTTATTATTTTTAAATAACAACTCCCCGTGCACGGGAATCGAACCCGGTCTGTGGCTCGCCGAGCGATTTACCGTCCGGCGACGTTACCGCTCGGCCACCACCTGCCCTGTTTTAAATAAAAGTTGTAGGTAATAAAATATTAAAGATTTTTTGTAGATTCACTTTTCGTCATAGCACTCTTAGTTTTTGAGATATTCAATAAATAGTGTTTTTTATCTAGTCATTGGTTTGTGTCAGTATGTGTTGGTCCAATTGAAAAATGATTCAAATAAAAGTTGTAGTTATCAAAAAGTTGAAGACATTTTGAAAATAATAATGCTACAAATATTTTAAAAGTGATTTAATACGCAATTTACGAGGGAAAGTACTATGATGGACACATCAACATTTTTTTCTTATCTTTCTGCAGTAATGCGTATTTTACAAAAGTCACTTACGCGATTCACGCCGCACACAGTAATTGTCAGGAAACTCGAATTAAATTAGCACTTATCTTAATTTCTCTCCCGATGCTCCTCTACTCCCAATCAGAAATCCTCCTCCACAGGTAACAATCCTCCCCAATTTGACCACAGAGCTCAAAAAGGGTCCATAGGTACACGCAACTGTTGTTATTTTGAACACTGCGAATGAAATCGGCAACGCAGGAACGCAGCAAGGTCGAGGAATTGACAACACCGCACCTGGTGTTAAATTGAAGCACCACGCATAGAAAACTCTATAGAAATGTAACTCCGCATAATAAGGGACCACTTATGATTTGTTATTTTAAGCAAGGCAAGGAATGCAACTTAACAACACCAATATATAATTGACAAACAGTCCTACCACTACAGCGATTCTAATCGAATATTTAGCGGGATATCACAATAAAGTTGCGAACAATTTGAATAAACGTTTTATTAGTATGACAGTTTTAGGAAATTAAACAAACGCAACAGATAAATTTATTATATTTCTTTTTTAACATTATATAACAATATATACAAATTTCCAATAATTTAAGTTTTAAAAATTGTGTACATAAACAGCTGTTATATGTAGCCATTTACGAAATTAATAATAATAATATAAGTTAAAACTAACCTTCTTATCATTTGGGAAGGAATAATATCTCGAAGATTCACTTTTGCATCCAGGTACAGAACAAGTAGGCATTTTAAAATTGTTCAAATATAAACTTTTCACTCACTACAAAATACATCCGAAATGGCGATAGTAAATAACCAATGAACACATGCATGCACGTAGGGCACGAGTAACAAACAAGCAAATGACGCATGCGCTGAGGTAGTACCAGCCTAGAGTTTTCTATGGTACCAACTGTGAAAAATATAATATTTTATTTTTGCTTCAAGTTGGCGATCCTTTCCCGGCTTAAGAAAATAGAGTGAAGTTGGAGTTTCACCCCCCTGGCACCACGGCAACACCTTTTCTGGCAACACGGCGACCGGTGTTAAAATGGAGCCCCAAATAAAAACGATTCATCCCAAAACCAAAAACTGGAGGTTCCCCTGAAAACTGCGCCAGCGCACGCTCCCTCGCTCCACCCTAACGAAACTCACTCGACACCTCGCAGACCGTCGAACCCACTGAAATATAGTAATACTGGAACGCGCTCTGGCGACGCCAGCGCGAGCCGACAGAGATAGCGAGTAACGGGTCTTGTGTCTCCGTCGTACTTTTGTGCCGTGATGTACGCCGCCTGACTTTAGTTCTAATGCGCATGCGCGAGGAGCGTGAGACAATGACACAAGACCCTTTGGTCGCTGTCTCTCTCGGCTCGCTTTCTTAACCCAGCGATCATAGGCAGTGCGCGTTCCAGTATTACTATATTTCAGTGGTCGAACCCAAAAAAAAAAAACCTCGAAAAACAATATTCTCAATTAGCGTCTGCAACCAAATATGCGCCCTTTTTAAAATGAAACGTTACAGTCATAATGATGGTTGCGACCGTAACTACGTGGTAATTCATGATCACTGAATCAAACACTTACTATGTTTTTACCACAAATAATTATTGTATGTATATATATTATATTATACAAATATACACATAAATTCACGACTTAAGTTTCGACGTTTGACGGTCATTATCAAGTGAAACAAGTTACAAAGGGGGGTGTTACATTTATACAGGTAAAACAATTTAGAGTGAGGGTAGCAAAACAAATTAGGTTAAACAAGTACAAAGATTTACACATTAAAGGATTTCAAAGAGCGGCGTGTACACTAAATCGGTTTGTTCGTTTAACAGATTAACTAGGGGGTTCTTGGTTCGTTTGAAAATTTCGGCGGATTCGAGCAGGTTAAGCTTTGTGCCTTTGGTACAGTTATGTAAAATTTTAATTTTATTTATTTCTGGAAATGAATGTTTGCACTCTAATATGTGGTTAGAAAAGGAACTGGAGTCTTGGTTCAATCTAAATGCGCGAAAATGTTCCGAATATCTCTTTTCGAAACTACGACCGGTTTGGCCTACATACACACTATTGCATTCGAAACAAGGGATTTCATAAACACACAAATTTTCAAACGAACCACGAACCCCCTAGTTAATCTGTTAAACGAACAAACCGATTTAGGGTACACGCCGCTCTTTGAAATCCTTTAATGTGTAAATCTTTGTACCTGTTTAACCTAATTTGTTTTGCTACCCTCACTCTAAATTGTTTTACCTGTATAAATGTAACCCCCCTTTGTAATTTGTTTCACTTGATAATGACCGTCAAACGTCGAAACTTAAGTCGTGAATTTATGTGTATATTTGTGTAATATAATATGATAATGATAATGATAATGATAATAATGTTTATTTATGTTAAAGCAGTGCTTACATACGTCAAGGAGTACAGTATTTGTGATAATATAATAAAAAATAGAAAAAACACACATATAAAAAATAAAAAATCTTAAGAATATTGTTTACATAAAAATTAAAAATATATCAGCGATATATAATTACCATATACCTACATCGCAACTAGAACGTATACTTTAGAAAGTTCTCTGTGGTATAGAATGCATTCTCAATAAGTAAAGACTTGATTTCATTTTTAAATTGTATTATATCAAGTACCCTAAGCCTGTGTGGTAAATGATTAAAAAATTTCAGACCGTAATAGTTTTCACAATTCCTAGATCTTTGTAGCCTAAGATTCGGAATACTTAGGTTACTCCTAGTTCTCGTATGATAATTGTGATTTTGTTGATTTATTTTGTTATCGTCGTGATATGATTTGATTAATAACAGACTTTGTAATATATACAGGCAAGGTAGTGTTAATATTTTTAACATTATGAATGCCGGTTTGCAGTCAGCTTGGTAGCCTAGGTTAAACAATATGCGTACCACTTTCCTCTGAATGCCAAATAGCCTATGCCTGATTGTGGAATGTCCCCATGCCACAATATTGTAAGAGAGATGTGACTGGAACAGAGAGAAGTATGCCGTTCTTAACATACGAGGTGTAATGTTGTTTTTAAGTCCTCTAATGACAAATACGCTTTTGTTTAACTTTGCTGCTAGTGCATCAGCTTGACTATTCCACAATAATTGATCATCAATATGAATACCCAGGAACCTGACCGTTTTGTGTTGATAAGGCTGCTGCGTGTTCAAACTGTAAATGGCTGTTTCTGTTTTATTGGAATTCAGAGTCAAGAGGTTAGCATTGAACCAAATTTTTGCTTTTTCAAGAAGATTTTTGTTTTCGTGCAAACCGGAATTCAAGTTTTGTGAGGAATTGACAATTGTTGTATCGTCCGCAAATAGCACAACTTTACAATTTGACATATAATTAGGAAAATCATTAATAAACAATAAGAACAGTAAAGGTCCTAAGGTTGACCCTTGTGGGACACCGCACTTGATTTCTAGCAATTCCGACATTTTGCCATTGTGAATCACAGACTGTAATCTATTTGAAAGAAATGATATTAATAATCTACAACTAGGTGGGCTGAAGTTATACATATATAATTTTCTCAGTAATAATGTATGAGAAACACAGTCAAACGCTTTCGAGAGGTCTAAGTATGAGGCGAACATATACTCACCTTTCTCAAATGATGCAATAATACTCTGGCACAGATCTAATATTGCATCGGTTGTTGATTTCCCTTGTCTAAACCCATATTGATTGTCGCTTAGGGAGTTATTTTCCTCAAAATGTTCAATAATTTGTTTAAACAAAATTTTCTTTACTATTTTCTACATACAATAAATATTTGTGGTAAAAACATAGTAAGTGTTTGATTCAGTGAAACGTTACAGGTTGCAAATTTATATATTTCTGAACAAAGATTTAAGAAGCTTATGGTTATAAAATTATTATAAATAACCTAATTATTGTTAAATTAATAATTATGGGATTGTAATACATGCAACTTTAAGTCGAGAACGTATCTTAAATTGCCTATATCACAATTATGCAACTTAAGGTATACTATGTTGCATATAATTAAGTCACAAAAGTACATTAAGTTGCATATGTCACATTCTTACAAATTTAAAGTATTTTAAGTTGCCTATACCACAATTATGCAACATAAGTTGCGTATATTAAAGTCACGAAGGTACATTAAGTTGCATATGTCACATTCCTACAAATTTTAAGTATTTTAAGTTGCCTATACCGCAATTATGCAACATAAGATGCATCTATTAAAGTCAGGAAGGTACATTAAGTTGCATATGTCACATTCCTACAAATTTAAAGTATTATAAGTTGCCTATACCGCAATTATGCAACATAAGTTGCGTATATTAAAGTCACGATGGTACATTAAGTTGCATATGTCACATTCCTACAAATTTAAAGTATTATAAGTTGCCTATACCGCAATTATGCAACATAAGTTGCGTATATTAAAGTCACGATGGTACATTAAGTTGCATATGTCACATTCCTACAAATTTAAAGTATTATAAGTTGCCTATACTGCAATTATGCAACATAAGTTGCGTATATTAAAGTCACGATGGTACATTAAGTTGCATATGTCACATTCCTACAAATTTAAAGTATTATAAGTTGCCTATACCGCAATTATGCAACATAAGTTGCGTATATTAAAGTCACGATGGTACATTAAGTTGCATATGTCACATTCCTACAAATTTAAAGTATTATAAGTTGCCTATACCGCAATTATGCAACATAAGTTGCGTATATTAAAGTCACGATGGTACATTAAGTTGCATATGTCACATTCCTACAAATTTAAAGTATTATAAGTTGCCTTAATCTTAATTATGCAACATAAGTTGCGTATATTAAAGTCACGATGGTACATTAAGTTGCATATGTCACATTCCTACAAATTTAAAGTATTATAAGTTGCCTATACCGCAAAGTTGCATATGTCACATTCCTACAAATTTAATGTATTTTAAGTTGCCTATACCGCAATTATGCAACATAAGTTGCGTATATTAAAGTCACAAAGGTACATTAAGTTGCCTAGGTCACATTCCTACAAATTTAAAGTATTTTAAGTTGCCTGTACCACAATTATGCAACATTAGATGCATATATTAAAGTCACGAAGGTACATTATGTTGCATATGTCACATTCCCATAAATTGAACGTATTTTAAGCTGCCTATATCATAATTATGCAACAAGAGATACGGGAAGACTTACTTTTAAGTATACAGATCCCAATTACAATCCGATATTCGTATTTTGTAAAAACAATCCAATTTGAAGCTTTAAATTAGTGTTTTCCGTTCCCAGGCTAAGCTTGAAGTAAAATTTTGAGGTTAAAAAAAACCCGTGAAAATTTGTTCGAAATTTTACTTCATGAGCCATGCGTACAAAACAAAATTTATGTATCTTAAGTTGCCTACATCACAAGTATGCAATTCGAGATACAGGGAGTTTTACTTTTAAGTATACAGGTCCCAATTACGTAGTTAGGCGAAGTTTGTAGAAATAATTCAATTTGAAGCTTTAAATAAATGTTTTCCACTCCCAGGCTAAGCATGAAGTAAAATTTCGAGTTTAGAAAAGCCCCGTGAAAATTTGTCGAGGGTCGCGCAGCGACCCGAGACAAATTTTCAGGGCTTTTCTAAACTCGAAATTTTACTTCATGCGCCACGCGTACAAAGCAAACATATTCTGAATTTATGTATATTTGAACCTCTCTTAAAATCAGTGTTTCATACGCGTGGCGCCTGAAGTAAAATTTCGAGTTTAGAAAAGCCCAGAAAATTTGTCTCGGGTCGCTGCGCGCCCCTCGACAAATTTTCACGGGGCTTTTCTAAACTCGAAATTTTACTTCATGCTTAACCTGGGAGTGGAAAACACTAATTTATAGCTTTGAATTGAACTCTTTTAAGAAGCAACGAATGTCGGAAAATGTACAGCGCGTGCATACTTTAAAAAAATTCCTGTATATTAAGTTGCATATATTCAAGTCACGAAGGTATATTAAGTTGCCTATGTTCAAGTCACAAAGGTATTAAATTAAATGAAATTAAATGTAACGATGTTTAGAATAGCGGTTGATAAGATATTTGTATCTCTAATGTGTTTCTTCGAATTAAATTAATCGTCTAGTGATTTAAAGGAAAAACAACTAATGCTAAATTAAATAATGTAATATAGAATCATAAATGGATATTAAAATATGTAATAATAATGGTTATTATTATTATTAAATGTATTGGGATACATTACACTCTTTTACCTTGGGAGTCTCCTGTCCTGTTAGTGGTTTTGTTTCTGTTTGTTTTTGGTCCATTTTTAGTCCCACGAGTGGCTAGGGAAATATACGGTCCACCTGGTGAGAGCCCCGCATGACCAGGTAAGTCGGGTTTCGCCCGGTGCCCCCAAGGGATCGTTGACGGCACTGCTCCCCCAGTGTCGCGCAGCCCTCGCCAACGATGCCTTACACCTTTAAGGGTTTGAGTTGCTCCTTAGTCAGACTGCCGTCGCGTTCCCAGCCATCGACTGGAAACGCCACGGCAGCACGCTAGCCCCCTCACCTACGGCAAGGTCTCGCAACTCCTAGAGGGGGTGTGCTCGTGGTTAAATCAAACTGTACATGCTGCGTTTTTGTCTCCATTTAAAGTTTGGCTCCAGCTCCCAGTATCCTCTTTCTCGCTAAGGATTTCGCTGTCCGAAACGTCTCTGCAATATTCACTTTTTGATCCGTTCTCCTGCCATACTCCCTTTCTTCTGTGCATTTTCTTCGGAAATTTGTAAGTTAATTCATTTGTGCGTCACTTAGAATATCTCTTGTCAAATCGATTTGACAAGAAAAATTCTAAGTGACGCACAAATGAATCAACTTACAAATTTCCAGTGAAAATGCACAGAAGAAAGGGAGTATGGCAAGAGAACAGATTAAATAGTCAAATTTGCAGAGACGTTTCGGACAGCGAAATCCTTACCGAAAAAGAGCATACTGGGAACAGGAGCCAAACTTCTAGCGGAGACAAAAACGCAGCACGTATAGTGTGACTTAACCACGAGCAAATAGTTGTGACATAGGCAACTTAAAATACGATACATTTATGAAAATGTGACATATGCAACTTAATATACCTTAAAGTAGTTGTATGAGTTACGTGAAGGTGTTGAGTCACTTAATTAAACACAGTTATATTCCTTTCTTACTTTTATTTTTCTTGCTAAATGTACATTTCGGGTCCTAAGTACCCATTATCAATAGCTAACTGTTGATATACCTTTGCGACAAAACACTAAAATATTGGGAAATGTATGTATCTTAAGTTGCCTATATCACAATTAGGCAATTTGAGATACAGGGAGTTTTACTTTTAAGTACAGGTCCCAATTACAATCCGATATGCGTAGTTTGTAAAAATAATTCAATTTGAAGCTTTAAATAAATGTCTTTTACTCCCAGGCTAAGCATGAAGTTAAATTTTGAGTTTAGAAAAGCCCCGTGAAAATTTGTCGAGGGTCGAGACAAAGATTTTTATACTCTAAGGTTACAAATTTATGTATTTCTGAACAAAGATTTTAATCGCTTTAGGTTATAAAATTATTAAAAATTACCTAATTATATTTAAATGATAATTCCATTCCAACCTAAAATCATGCATATTTGCTAACAAACAAAATCGCAGAAGTGAAAATGCAAGTGGATATTTTAAAATTATCTTATTTACGTTCTCCATGCCAACGACTGTACGATCGCGCTGAATTAGTGACGTTAAGTTCAATCCGTCAAATCACTACGTAATGCATAATTGTCACACAAATCGTTTCGGAACAATTTCCAAGGAGGAAATTATAAGTAATATAAATTTAACAGTGCCGCTAAATAGAATGACAATACACCTTTGTCATGAAATTATCTTATCAAATACCACTCGAGGTTTGGTTTTGGGAGGATATTTTTTCATTTAATAACTCGTGCGTGGTTTTCCAATATTACTCGAGAAAACTTGTATAGACAAAAACACTCGAGCTTCGCTCTCGTGTTTTTGTCATCCAAGTTTTCTCTCGTTAAAATTGCTAGGCAACCACGCACTCGTCTAAATAAAAAAATATCCGGCCAAAACCAACCTCTTGTGGTATTACATACGATTATTTCCCGCAATTTTTAAAAACCAATCAAATTTGAAGAAAATTCAAATATCAACCAATAACGATTCAACTTTCTTGATTAAACTGCATGCAGCTTCCCTTGAATATTGGGGTTGATTAAACCGCAGCTAGCTTTTTGCCTAGCAACAATTTATTTATTCTCAAAATTTATTCTTAAATTGCCAAAATATAATGGCGCGATTTGGGAAAACAGAACAAGAAAGCATCATCGAGGCTATTAAAAACCACACCCCCAAAAATACGAAGAAACCCCACGATTCTATATGGAGTCAATTTAAATCATTTTGCAATGAAAAGTCATATCAGTTGACACAAAATCAAACTGTCACAGATTTAAACAAGATATTAACAGATTATGCATTTAATATGAAGAAAATCGATGGGACCGATTATAAAGAAGGAGTAGTCAAAACCATGTGGAACATCACAGCAAAGAAGTTACAAGAGTTTTATTTCGAAAGGTATAATATTAAGTTTGATCCATTTAATGATTTAATATTTCAACAAGCAAGAAGTGCTCGTGATGCGAAAAGAAAGCTATTACAACAGGATCCTTCGAAAAGAAAAAGAAGTGCCGTTGCATTTACCCCAGAGGAACACAATTCTATAATAAATTCGTTCAACGAAGAAGAACCTGAAGGATTACAACGCAAGTTCTATCACATTGCGGCAGTAGAACTAGCTTGGAGGGGCGGAGAAGCTTCCAATTGCCTTGTGGATTATTTTAGAGAAGAGAGGGACAATAAAGGTGAATTAACAGGTAAAAATTAATAGAAGCATACAAGTTTACATTATTATTTATAAGTGGTTTCTGTTTTTAGGAAGAATTGAATACAATACTGTTTTTAATAAAACTTCACAGGGTGGGTCACATAAATTAGCTGAGACCAAATGGCTGATACCTAATAGTAGCAATGAAAATATTTGCCCTGTTAGATTGTTTAAAAAATTAATTTCAAAAAGATCAAAAAATATAATTACACGAAGGCTCTTTCTGACGTGCAACAAATACTGGACATCAAACAATAAAAAATATTGGTATAAAAATTGCCCTCTAGGAAGAAACCAAATTTCAGTATGGACAAAAAATGCGGCGAAAGCAATTGGTTTGGACACAGCACATATTAAATTTACTAACCATTCAAATCGCTCAACAGCAGTCAGCAATCTAGCGCAAAACTGTGTTGGAGAGCAAGAGTTAATTAAAATAACGGGGCATTCAAACGCTCAGTCAATAAAACCATATCTCCATCTTAATACTGAGCATCATTCAAAAATTATAAATAAAATAAGAAACAATCATGAGACCACCACTGTTGGGACGAAGATTACATCAGCTGAAGCCAGTACCTCTAATACTACTCCAATGGTGTATAATAATTGTACTTTTTATATTAATTGTTCAAATTTTAATAATAAGTCAGAATAAGTCTGTTTCTTGTGATATTGATAATACTATCTTTGTTATTTTGATTATTGAATTTATATGAAAATAAATATATTTATTTCAAAATATGTTACAGCTCATTTGGGAAATAATCTTGACATAAACCCAGCGAGCTCCATATTTTGATCCGGTAATTTTCGTGCATGTGTTGAATGGCGAGGAATCGTGCAAATTTGATAATAAAAGCCCTCCAGCCTCCGGCTGTCGGGCTTTTAATACTTATCAAATTTGCACTCTTCGATCGGCATGCAACACATTCACTCAAATTACCCGGCAAAATATGGAGCTCTAGGGATTTAACCTATGAATAAATTATGGGATTGTAATACATGCAACTTTAAGTCGAGAACGTATCTTAAGTTGCCTATATCACAATATGCAACTTAAGGTATACTAAGTTGCATATATTAAAGTCACAAAGGTACATTAAGTTGCATATGTCACATTCCTACAAATTTAAAGTATTTTAAGTTGCCTATACCACAATTATGCAACTTAAGTTGCATAATGAAAAAGTTATTGATAATGAGTGCTTAGCACTCGAAATGTACATCTAACACATAAAAATAAAAGTGAAGTAAGGAATAAAAACAGTTTTTTTTTTTTTCATTGTGATTAAATACTCCACATAACTCAAATCAAACAATTAGTTAAGTTGCATATATTAAAGTCACGAAGGTACATTAAGTTGCATATGTCACATTCCCATAACTTTAACGTATTTTAAGTTGCCTATATCATAATTATGCAACAAGAGATACAGGGAGTTTTACTTTTAAGTATACAGGTCCCAATTACAATCCGATATGCGCATTTTGTAAAAACAGTCCAATTTGAAGCTTTAAATTAGTGTTTTCCGTTCCCAGGCTAAGCATGAAGTAAAATTTTAAGGTTAAAAAAAACCCGTGAACATTTTTCGGAATTTTACTTCATGTGCCACGCGTACTAAACAAAACTTATGTACACAATGAAACACTTTTAACTTTGTTTGTATAACACGTTTTATTTAATGTGACTGCAGTTTCGACAAATTTAGCTTGTCATTATCAAACACTTCATGTTTGATAATGACAAGCTAAATTTGTCGAAACTGCAGTCACATTAAATAAAACGTGTTATACAAACAAAGTTAAAAGTGTTTCATTGTGTAATTAACATGTATAACGAAGCAGAAGCCTCCACAATACAGAAAATTTATGTATATTAAAAGTGCCGAGATTCTTTTCGCAATCTACAACAAGTTAGTCTTACAAAGACTATATCAAACACTCATTGAAACAACTACTTCGCGGGCTAATACCCCGACGGACATTGAATTATACAACAAGTGTTTGCTGTTACATACAGTAACCTACTGCAAATGTAACAATTTTCCAAGCGTCTGGTTTAGATACGTTGATGATATTTTCGCAATAGTTCAAACAGATTTCAACATTCAACCTTTTATTTCATCGCTTAATTCCTTTCATAACAGTATTAATTTCACTTATGAATACGAAGTAAACAATTCTCTTCCCTTCTTGGATCTGCTTATCACAAGAAATAAAAACAAATTAGATTTCCAAATATATAGAAAGCCCACACATACATTTAATTACTTACATGCTAGCTCAAAAGCCCCAATGAAATATAAATTAGCCTCCTTTAATTACCTAATCCACAGAGCCTTCAACATCCCATTATCAACGGAGAATAGAAATAAAGAAATCCAAACCATCCATAAGATTGCAAAACAGTTAGAATACAATCCCAATACTATAAACAATTTAATAAATAAACATAAATTTAAAATTAATCTCTGTAACTCATCACGCCTCCTTCCAGACCCCCCTACCTTAGACAACAAATTTGTAAGAATAGTTTACGATCCGAACCTAGAAAACCCCTTAAACAAATTATTTAAAAATTACAATTTAACTCCCGCATATTATATCAAAACTAAATTAGGACAAACCTTGGGTAATACTTTTTCTCAACCAGAATATCTTGATAAATCAGGTATTTATTCAATTAACTGCAACAATTGTAATAAGGTGTATGTCGGGCAAACGCAAAGAAACTTAAGAATACGTTTTAAAGAACACATGAACCATTTAAGAAATTTTAATAATGAAAAATCAGCCGTAGCAAATCATTCACTAGAAACTGGCCATAAGATATCAATCAATAATATGAAATTAATAAAACAGTCATCCAATTATCACTTAAACATGTTAGAAGCGATTGCAATGAAAAAACACGCAAACAACTTAATGAATTTTGATTTAAGTCCACTCAATAACAAATTACTAGATTTAATACCTCCTTTTACTTAACCCGAATATACCTGTCTTTACCTACCGCTCATCCCCCTTTCCATAAACCGACCCGTTAATGTACGTCTTTTCCCCACATTAAACTCCACCGCCTAACGCTCATTATATTTTGTTAATCTGTTCTGTATATATACTCCTTTTTTTGTTTGTATAAGTTAGTATTAAAAATCCATTGATAATGGTCACTTGGTGACAGAAATGTACATCTGGTATTAAAATAAAGTGTATGAAGAAAGGTTATTGATACTTCTTTTTATTTTTATTCTTTCCAACTCACTCAATTTTCCTTGTAAAAAGCCTCCCGCTGCGCGCCCGCGCTTTTTCGAAACCTCTCTAATTCCCTCCACTACTTCATATTATACAACGTGCTACCTTTTATTTAACCACCATTGTTTGCATCTTCATGGAATTGTTATCATGTAACAATGTGATGAGAGAAATGGGGTGGTGCTTATAATACTTCCTGACTTGTTCAATGCGATCGTGATGTTTCGTTAGTTCTTAACTTCCGGAAGTTAACCTGCTTTAAAAGCGCATATAACCTTCAATTACACTTTATTTATGAACCAGATGTTAATTTCGGACAAAAGTGGTCATTTTCAATTAATATTCAATTAATAATACGTACATTTTAAACAGAGTTAATTAAAGAGTTAGCTGTCTCAATGTATAATTGTCACATCAAGAGAATGAAACATGTGTTATTATTTGAACTAAAGCGATTCGGTTTTTGAAAGTTGTAATACGTTAATTAAACGTTTTATAGCCTTTAATAATTCGTCATTTATTGATTATTCTAGCAAATAATCTGCTCTTATTATAAGACGGTAGAAAGTGTATAAAACACACTGAAGAGTACATTATTTTTTTATAATTTTGACATACGGGTCATTCCATGTCAAGTGATCTAATTTTTATATGTTAACTAGCCTCCACAGTTAACATATAAAAATTATATATAAAAAAAATCGTTAAACTTTGTTTGTATAACTATAGTTCTTATTTTGACAATAACTTCGACAACTTTAAATTGTCAATTTTAAACTATCGTGCGTTCAATTAAAAAAAAATGGTGATGTGTCCATCATTGTAGTTTCCCCCATAAATTGCGTATTAAATCACTTTTTAAAGTTTGTAAAGAGGCTAATGAATCACCCTGTAGAAAATTGTGTTTGAAAGTTCCCGAAAAACGTTCTTCTTTTTATAACATATTACGAAGTGTACCTCAATAACTAGATAAAACACATAACTTTTGAAATATCTCAAATATTAAGAGTGCTATGACAAAAAGTCAGTGAACAATACATCTTCATTTTGTTATTATCTACAACTTTTATTTGAAAGAATTTTTTGTTTGATGAACATTTATTGAAAAAATCTGAAAAAACTGAAAAACGCTAAGAGTAAACCACTTCCGGTTTTCCGATTTTTACCAAAAGCTTTTCAGTTCTTCCGATTGTAACAAAAAGCTTAAGTTTCAAGTTTCATCTCGATATCTTTAGCGGTTTTTGCGGTACAGCGCACACAGACAGACAGACAGACAGACAGACAGACAGACATTTTTCAAAAATGGTCTTATTCGACTCAGGGGACCTCAAAACGGATATTTCCGCTAAAATTTTTGATTCGAAAATTTTCACGAAAACAATACTTTCCCTTTGTATTACATACGGGGGAAAGTAAAAAAGGTTCAACCCTTGATGTGCAGAACTACCAACCAATATCTATGCTTCGCTCCTTTTCCAAAATAATCGAGAAAGTAGTCTGCCCAAAAATTGTAAAATACATGGATAAATTTAATAAATTCAGTCCCCAACAGCACGGTTTTAGGCACAACCATTCAACTGAAACAGCTTCAATTAATTTTATCCAGCACATATACGATGAAGTGGATAAAAATCACAAAGTTGTTGGTGCGTTCTTCGACTTGTCGAAAGCTTTCGACACTTTAGATTATGCATTTATTGCCACGAAGCTTCACTCGCTTGGAATCCGAGGTCCAATTAACAACTGGATAAACTCATACCTACTAAACCGACAATTACAGGTTAAAATAGACACCACAACGTCAGAATTGTTCGACATAAACTTCGGTGTACCACAAGGTAGTGTAGCTGGTCCTCTCCTCTTCATTCTATTTATCAACAATCTACCTGATCATATGATCGACTCACACATCTGTATGTTTGCCGATGACACATCGGTTATTGTTAGTGGATCTAGTGTAAAAACATGTAATGATAAATTAAATAATATGCTTAACCAATTCAATGCATGGTGTAACTCAAATAACCTAATTATCAATTACTCTAAAACAGTCTTTATAGAATTCTATAATAGAACAAATCCGTCTAACTTTACAATCAGTTTAAATAATAACATTACTGAAATAAGCAGATCCACGACATTTCTAGGAATAGAAATAGACGGTAATCTGGCATGGAATGAACATACCAACAAACTCTTCTCCAAACTTAATAAATCGTATTTTGCCATAACACGATTAAGAGAGGTATTAGACATAAATGGCTTACTGTCTGTGTATTATGGTTTGGTCTATTCGGCCCTAACCTATGGAGTTGTTTTTTGGGGGCAATCCACTGGTGCGAACAAAATATTTGTAATGCAAAAACGCATCATAAGATTATTATTTAATATTAAGCATAACGAATTATGCAGAACGGCATTTAAAACAAAAAATATACTAACTTTAACATCAATATATTTACTGAAGTTGTTGTGCTACATTCACGATCACAATAAACACTATAAAAGAAGTAACAATATCCATGATCACAACACAAGATGTTCAAAAAACATATATCTACAGCAGTGGCTCTCAACCTTTTTGGGATCACGGAACACTTTTAAGTGGTCTCGATTTTGGCGGAACACCGTTATCATAAAATTTGTAAATCTAATGTAAATCACACAAAATAATTGGAAGATTAATATTTAATTGAAATAAGAATATATATTACATGGTAACTTATTTTAATGAGAAATTTGCGCTTGACGACCTTTACAAATTTCCTCAAGGTTCGGTCTTATGTAAGAGAGCGCTACTCTCATTTCTTCTTCTAAATTGGTAAGTCTTTCTCTTTTTTTGCTTTTAATATTTGTTAGAGTTGAAAATCCAAGTTCGCACAGATAGGACGTCGAAAAGAGCAACAAGATATTCAACGCTCGTTTTGCAATAAATGGATGTTCATTCTCGATGGAAATCCAAAACCTTTCCACTCCTTCTTCTTTGAATTTTAGTTGTAACGTTCGATCCGTTGATATATTAATAAACTCATCTGCTTCCTGAATAGAAAAATCTTGGTTCATTATATCAAATTCACCAAATGGATTTCGCGCCCAATCAAAGTCTTCAATATTAAGAGATGGAAAGTAATGAGTTATTTTGTCTTGCAATATTGACAAATGCTCTGCCACATTTGAAATCATTTCGTTAATGTTAACAATATTTTCCGTTGCTAATAACGGAAACATATCAAATTTGCGATTTTGAGCAATACGATTTTTCCAAAGCAAAAGCTTTTTCTGGAAAGCTAGCAATTTGTCTGTGGATGTCAGAATATTTTCATTTTTTCCTTGAAGAGATGTATTGACTGAATTTAAGTAGCTGAAGATATCGGCTAAATATGCTAGCTTAGTACACCATGCATCATTTTCCAAATATTTTACGTATACATCATTACCCTCTTGTCTAAAAAAAAACTAGCAATTCCTGTTTCAACTCATGAACTCGGGTTAGCACTTTTCCTCTTGAGAGCCACCTCACTTCAGAGTGCAAAAGCAAACATTCATATTTGGATTCCATGGTGTTACAAAGTTGTTTGAACATACGGGTTTTTAATGGTCTCGATTTAATATAATTCACCATATGTACGACTTGTTCCAAAACAGACTTTAAGTTTGCTGGTAGACTCTTCGAAATCAAAGATTCCCTGTGCAGAAAGCAGTGAGTGGAGACTATATTTGAATTTATTGCTTTAACTCGACTACAAAATCCCTTAATACTGCCACGCATGGCTGGAGCTCCATCAGTACAGATTCCTGCGCAATTTTCCCAGGATAATTTCCATTCTTCCAAATAAGATGATACTGAATTAAATATGTCTTCTCCAGTTGCGTGACCAATAAGTTCCTTGCAGAATAAAAACTGATTTATTATTTCAGTGTCGTCAACAAAGCGAATAAACCCGATTAATTGGGCTTTGCACACTTATGTCAGTGGATTCGTCAATTTGCAGCGCAAAATTTTTTGTACTTAATTTCGCCGTCACTGCGTTCTCTATAAAACCTGACATATCTATAATTCTTCTTTTTATCGTATCGTCCGAAACGGGAATTTTTAGGACGTCTCGCTGCGCTTCATTGCCAAACATAATCTTAACAATTTCTAAACATGCGGGCAAAATTAGCGATTCTGCGATATCATGTGGCTTTTGCTTCAATGCAATTAGTTCTGCCACTTTATAAGAAGCGATTTGCGCTTTATCCGAAATTGTAACGCTCTTTCGAAAGCATGTTGCTTGCACTTCTTGATTTTTCAGCAATCTTTCGAAATAATCTTTACCTTTCGAAGTTAGACAAGAATGTTTTGTTGAAAGGTGTCGCTGTAACTTAGCTGGGACCATTGCACTGTTAGCCAATTTTTCACCACATACAATACATCTCGGAATAGGAACATCTTGACTACCGCTCCATGTAAAACCAAACTTCAGATATTCTTCCGAATAATGCCGAACTGATTCGGATATCTTTTTACGTTTATTTTCGGCATTTTTGTTGCCTTGCATATCTCCTTCAATTGAAGAAGACCTGCTTGTACTCGCCCCAACATTAACTTCACTTTCAGTCTTTCTTTTCAAAAATTTGTCCATATTTCAGATTTAAAAGTCTTGATTAACTGCTAAAATAAGCAACTAAAAAAGATAAGAATACTGTTAAAACTACACAACTTGCATTTCATCTTACCAATTTCCAACAATATAAAATATATATATATACAATAAAAAACACACTCACGAAAACTAGATATTTATATAAAATTATGGCTGAACCGCAGATCGAAATTGCGCTTTTGTTATTTACGTACGAAGAAAGAGAAACAGCACGAAATCAACACTACGTAGCGCGCCCTGCGTTATCGAGTACACTAGAAATTTAGTGGTATTCCCCGGAGTAACTCCAAACGACGTAACTGCGTCGTTCGATACTTACACTGTTAAGAGGCAATATGCTAGCCCGCTCGGTTCGAAATCCACCGATTCCCCTGGTTTTCGTTCCCCACCACTCGCTCTATTACGGGCGGAGTTAGTGTATTCCCCTCAACCGAAGCGCGCTGGGAATTACACGCATGGCACGCTCTTGTTACAAATCTGTTTTTTTTTAATTCAGCTGATATTGATTCAAGGGCACAGCACGATGCGTTCGGCCGATTGCCGACATATACCGAATGTACCGTTTCAAGACGGTTCGGTTCACCTCTAGGGAATTAACATGTTCATATTTACACTAATTAACAAAACTATGTAGTATTTATTTTATAGTAATAAAAAAATTTACTGTTTCTTATTATATTATATTCAAAATTTTCGCGGAACACCTGGGACAGCTTCGCGGAACACCAGTGTTCCGCAGAAACCCTCTAGTGAAAGATATAAAAAGTCCCCTCTCTATGCTGGTAGTTTCATATATAACAAGCTTCCTGATATTTATAAAAAATTAAATCTTAAATGTTTCAAAGCAAAATTAAAAAAACTCTTGATTGACAATTGCATCTATACTATAGACGAATTTTATAAACTATTGTAAATGTGCTGATTATTATTGACAATTGTATCTGTACTATGTATGGCAATATGCAGAAATAAATTATCTATCTATCTATCTATCATATATTCCAGCCACTAAGGTATATTAAGTTGCCTATGTTCAAGTCACAAAGGTATTAAATTAAATGAAATTAAATGTAACGATGTTTAGAATAGCGGTTGATAAGATATTTGTATCTCTAATGTGTTTCTTCGAATTAAATTAATCGTCCAGTGATTTAAAGGAAAAGCAACTAATGCTAAATTAAATAATGTAATATAGAATCATAAATGGATATTAAAATATGTAATAATAATAATAATAATATTGGTTATTATTATTATTAAATGTATTGGGATACATTACACTCTTTTACCTTGGGAGTCTCCTGTCCTGTTAGTGGTTTTGTTTCTGTTTGTTTTTGGTCCATTTTTAGTCCCACGAGTGGCTAGGGAAATATACGGTCCACCTGGTGAGAGCCCCGCATGACCAGGTAAGTCGGGTTTCGCCCGGTGCCCCCAAGGGATCGTTAACGGCACTGTTCCCCCAGTGTCACGCAGCCCTCGCCAACGATGCCTTGCACCTTTAAGGGTTTGAGTTGCTCGTTAGTCAGACTGCCGTCGCGTTCCCAACCAACGACTGGAAACGCCACGGCAGCACGCTAGCCCCCTCACCTACGGCAAGGTCTCGCAACTCCTAGAGGGGGTGTGCTCGTGGTTAAATCAAACTGTACATGCTGCGTTTTTGTCTCCATTTGAAGTTTGGCTCCAGCTCCCAGTATCCTCTTTCTCGGTAAGGATTTCGCTGTCCGAAACGTCTCTGCAAATTTCACTATTTGATCCGTTCTCCTGCCACACTCCCTTTCTTCTGTGCATTTTCTTCGGAAATTTGTAAGTTAATTCATTTGTGCGTCACTTAGAATATCTCTTGTCAAATCGATTTGACAAGAAAAATTCTAAGTGACGCACAAATGAATCAACTTACAAATTTCCAGTGAAACTGCACAGAAGAAAGGGAGTATGGCAAGAGAACAGATTAAATAGTCAAATTTGCAGAGACGTTTCGGACAGCGAAATCCTTACCGAAAAAGAGCACACTGGGAACAGGAGCCAAACTTCTAGCGGAGACAAAAACGCAGCACGTATAGTGTGACTTAACCACGAGCAAATAGTTGTGATATAGGCAACTTAAAATACGATACATTTATGAAAATGTGACATATGCAACTTAATATACCTTAAAGTAGTTATATGAGTTACGTGAAGGTGTTGAGTCACTTAATTAAACACAGTTATATTCAAACAAGATAAATTCAAATTCAAAACTATTTGAATTCAAGAAAATAAGCTTACGCTTCTTATAGTTTCGCCCTAACCTTGCACGGGAAGTAGTTGTTTCAATAGATATTTATCGTCTTAAATTATCTTATTAATTAAGACACTGTTTGCATTTTCACGAATAGTTTTTTCGTAATTTTATATATTACAGTTATATTCCTTTCTTCACTTTTATTTTTCTTGCTTAATGTACATTTCGGGTACTAAGTACCCATTATCAATAGCTAACTGTTGATATACCTTTGCGACAAAACACTAAAATAGTGGGAAATGTATATATCTTAAGTTGCCTATATCACAATTAGGCAATTTGAGATACAGGGAGTTTTACTTTTAAGTATACAGGTCCCTATTACAATCCGATATGCGTAGTTTGTAAAAATAATTAAATTTGAAGCTTTAAATAAATGTCTTTCACTCCCAGGCTAAGCATGAAGTAAAATTTTGAGTTTAGAATAGCCCCGTGAAAATTTGTCGAGGGTCGAGACAAAGATTTTTATACTCTAAGGTTACAAATTTATGTATTTCTGAACAAAGATTTTAATAGCTTTAGGTTATAAAATTATTATAAATTACCTAATTATATTTAAATGAATAAATTATAGGATTGTAATACACGCAACTTTAAGTCGAGAACGTATCTTAAGTTGCCTATATCACAATATGCAACTTAAGGTATACTAAGTTGCATATATTAAAGTCACAAAGGTACATTAAGTTGCATATGTCACATTCCTACAAATTTAAAGTATTTTAAGTTGCCTATACCACAATTATAATAATAATAATAATCTTTATTTAGCATCTTTGCTATATAATAACATAGAAAAATATATGTATATCTATATATATATATATAAAATAAACATTTGATCATCCTTAATCTATAAATTGTGTATGTATAATAAATTTATCACATAATAATACTTAATATATAATCTTTTTACTACTTTAATAAAATCAGTCTAAAACCATACTTAAATATCTATGTAATTATGAAACATAAGTTGCATATATTAAAGTCACGAAGGTACATTAAGTTGCATATGTCACATTCCCATAACTTTAACGTATTTTAAGTTGCCTATATCATAATTATGCAACAAGAGATACAGGGAGTTTTACTTTTAAGTATACAGGTCCCAATTACAATCCGATATGCGCATTTTGTAAAAACAGTCCAATTTGAAGCTTTAAATTAGTGTTTTCCGTTCCCAGGCTAAGCATGAAGTAAAATTTTAAGGTTAAAAAAAACCCGTGAACATTTTTCGAAATTTTACTTCATGTGCCACGCGTACTAAACAAAACTTATGTACACAATGAAACACTTTTAACTTTGTTTGTATAACACGTTTTATTTAATGTGACTGCAGTTTCGACAAATTTAGCTTGTCATTATCAAACACTCCATGTTTGATAATGACAAGCTAAATTTGTCGAAACTGCAGTCACATTAAATAAAACGTGTTATACAAACAAAGTTAAAAGTGTTTCATTGTGTAATTAACATGTATAACGAAGTAGAAGCCTCCACAATACAGAAAATGTATGTATCTTAAGTTGCCTATATCACAATTATGCAATTTGAGATACAGGGAGTTTTACTTTTAAGTATACAGGTCCCAATTACAATCCGATATGCGTAGTTTGTAGAAATAATTCAATTTGAAGCTTTAAACGAGTGTCTTCCACTCCCAGACTAAGCATGAAGTAAAATTTCGAGTTTAGAAAAGCCCCGTGAAAATTTGTCGAGGGTCGCGCAGCGACCCGAGACAAATTTTCAGGGCTTTTCTAAACTCGAAATTTTACTTCATGCGCCACGCGTACAAAGCAAACATATTCTGAATTTATGTATATTTGAACCTCACTTGAAATCAGTGGTTTATACGCGTGGCGCATGAAGTAAAAATTCGAGTTTAGAAAATAAATTGTCTTGGGTCGCTGAGCGCCCCTCGACAAATTTTCACGGAGCTTTTCTAAACTCGAAATTTTACTTCATGCTTAGTCTGGGAGTGGAAAACACTAATTTATAGCTTTAAATTGAGCTCTTTTAAGAAGCAACGAATGTCGGAAAATGTACAGCGCATGCATACTTTAAAAAAACATCCTTGTATATTAAGTTGTCTATATTCAAGTCACGAAAGTATATTAAGTTGCATATAATAATAATAATAATATGTCTATATTTTCAAAGTGTCAAAATTTGTACAAAGTGAAAATTGCGTCAGGTTAACTAAATATAATAACAAAGCAGAACGAAATAAGTAAAGTATACATTCACAGTACATTCGTATACATATACACACACACACATATATATACAAATACTCAAAGTAATAATAATGTGAAAGACACAAACTAATTAGAATAATAAATTAGTTATAATAATAAATCTTGCAGTGAGTATAGTTAGTTCTCAATTAAGTAATTTAATAAGGATCTTTTGAATCGTTTTAGGTCATTTTTTTAAGTTTTAATGTTTTCTAGGAGAGCATTAAAGAGCTTAATTGCCGAATAATGTATTCCATATATTCAAGTCATGAAGGTATATTAATTCAGTAATTGGTTTCGAGTTATGTGAAGTTGTAAACTTAAATTAAAACACTTATTTGTTCCTTTCTTCACTTATTTTATTTTACTTGTTAGATGTACATTTCGAGTACTACGTACTCATTTTCAATAACAGAATGCCTTAAAACTAATTTACTATCGTTTATATATGGTTTGAGGATTAGTGGAAAAACCTTAATCTAATTATGTCGGTTACCTGTTTGGGGTGGATTGGTGTTAATGAGTGTCGGTGATTTACAATTTTCCGAAAGGAGGGTTAAAAGAGGATTATCTAAGGGACTCAGGTCAAAATTAAGTAGTTTGTTTTTGTTTTTATACATTTCTATTGATTCCAACATATTTAATCGATAACTGTTTGATTCTTTGAGTAATTTTACATTTTTTATTGGGAATTGATGGCCGGTTTCATAATTATGGTATGCTATCGCGGATTTTTCGGGGTTTCTTTTTTTTTATATGATACGTGTGTTCTTTGAATCTTTTTGATAAATTCCGTTGAGTCTGACCTATATAAACTTTTTCACAATTGTTACATTCTATCATGTAAATTCCTGATTTATTTAAATTATCCCTGTTATTCGATTTTTTGTTTAATAATATGTTTAATTTTGTGTTGCTGTAGTTAGCAGTTGTTAATTTGAATTTTTTGAATATTTTGTTGATTTGGTGGTGAACTAGAGGGTTGAAAATGAATTTAACAAATTTGTTATTCTTAATGTCGCTGGTTTCTTTTGAGGTATTCAGCTTTGTGGTATTTTTAATCAAATGTCTTTTCATATGCCTATTAATGAGTTTTTCAATTATGTTCCTTTTATATCCTAATGAAGTTGCAATGTTTTTAATGAATTTTAATTCGTTTTGTCTGTTTTCTTTTGAAATCGGTAAGTTTATTGCGTTATAAATCATACTATTGAATGCTGCGAGTTTATGCCTGATGGGCGTTGTTGATGACGAGTGAATGTAGTTGTATGTGTGTGTTGGTTTGCGATATATATTAAAGTTTATTGTTTTTGTATCTGTATTTTTAATAATTAATAAATCTAGAAACGGGATTTGATTGTTATTTTCAATTTCGTATGTAAATGAAATGCTCGGAGACAATCCGTTCAAATCCGACAACAAGCTGGTTATTTCTGTTTTGTTATCTATAACAGTTATTATGTCGTCTACGTATCTAAACCAAACTTTCGGAAAGCCAGGTATTGTATTTTTTGCATGATTTTCTAAATTGTTCATAAAAATATTTGCTAGGAAGGGTGATAATGGATTACCCATGGCTGTTCCGAAAGTTTGCTTATAGAACTTGTTATCGAATTCGAACGCATTGCATTCCATTACTAATTTAGTTAGCTGTATATATTGGTCTATGTTTTCTTGCGGAATAGAGTTGTCTAAAAGAAGTTTTTCTAAAATGTGAATTGTCTCATTAATAGGAATGCTGGGAAACAAAGCTTCTACGTCAGTTTACAACTTCACATAACTCGAAACCAATTACTGAATAAGTTATAATGGCTTCCTGGTCACCAGAGTTTAATTTTTATTTATTTATTTATTTATTAGTAATTTGTGTCATTACAATAATTGCTTACACAAGTCAAGAAACGCAAATAAAATATAAAAGTAGCTTAAATCTAAGGACGAAACAACTAAAGCTAAGTGTAAATAAACAAAGTAATAATGTATGTAATCAGACTGGACAGTTATTAACAAATAAGTACTGAATGTCAAAAGACATACATATATTTAAAATTGCCAAATGACAAACATATAACTTAAAAATGTCAAATGACATACACATATTTAAAATTGTTAAATGACAAACATACAATTTAAAAATGTCAAAAGACATACATATAAACTAAAAATTGTGAGTAGAGTAAAAAGACGTATATATAGTATAAGAAATAAATAATGTGTTTACAATATTTTGTAGTTGTCAGACATGAGGTCTTCTATCGTGTAAAACGCTTTTTTAATTAAATAGTTTTTTATTTCCTTTTTAAATTGTCTAATGTTCAGTTTTTTTATCGGTTCAGGGATTTTATTGTATATTTTTGGTCCATAGTAGCTAACACCGTTCTGACATTTTGATAACCGTTGTGGCTGCAGACAGATGTCACCCTTGTTTCTAGTATTATATATATGTATCTCTTCATGTGATTGATAACATTTAATGTTTTTTTTAATATGTAATAAGCAATTAAGGATGTATATAGCTGGTAATGTTAATATTTCTAGTTTAATAAATTCATATTTGCAATCATCAGAATATCCTAAACCAGATAGTATTCTAATTGCCTTTCTTTGTAACCCAAATAGCCGATGCAATATAGTAGAGTGGCCCCAAGTAACAATTCCGTATGAGAGATGACTTTCAATTAGAGAGAAATATATGGTTCGTAAAAATTTTCTTGGTAGGCTGTGCGCTAAGTTTCTCAATAAGTAAATGTTTTTACATAATCGAGAAGCCATTTCATTCCCGTGTGAATGCCATGTTAGCTTGCTATCAAGATATATTCCAAGAAATTTAACAGGAGCTTCTGTGTCAAGTTCTACAGATCGTAATGAAAAGACTTGATCAATAGTTTTTTCTTCGTTCATAGTTAATTTGTTATTTACAGACCAATCATTAACCCGTTTTTTTGTTAGTGCAATATCATTTAGACACTCATTTATATTATTGTCGCTATTTGTTACTAATGTATCATCAGCATAGAGAAAGATCGAGGAATCTCTAGCTACTAAAGGTAAATCATTAATGTAAGTTAAAAATAGTATGGGGCCGAGGATTGATCCTTGTGGCACACCATATTTTAATGTAATTTCTGATGATACATTGTTGTTTATCATAACTAACTGCTTTCTATCCTGTAGGTATGAATTTAGTATATATTCAGTATATTCAAGAAGCGAATAGAATTTATTTGTGCCTTTTTTAGTTATAAATCTACATATGTTAGTATTTTTAATATTTTTTTTGGTTTTGTCAATCTCTGCCCTAAAGTGAATGCCAATGTGATCTGATAGTCCAGAATTACACTCCTTTGTTGACACATCAGAAGGGTTAATATTTGAGAAAACATTGTCTATACAGTTATTGCCCCTTGTATTAAAATCAACATGAATTTTTAACCCATATGTAGCAAGTAAATCGCATAATTGCTTCGCTTTATTATCGTTTGAATTAAATGAGACATTAAAATCCCCACCAAATATTATGTAATTGAAATGTGCGTGGTTATCATTAAACATACTATTTATTCTATTTAAAAATATATTAAAATCACCGTCCGGAGATCGGTATACACATATAATTAATAATTTAATTTCATTTAAAAAGGTACATGATAGTTCACAATGTTTTTCAATAGAATAATCATTTATTTTATTAAAATTACTTACATTTATTTGGTTCTGAGAAACTTGCATTACACCACCATGCTGATATTTGTGACGCGTATAACATGATACGCTTTTATAATTTCCGATATGAAGCCCAGTTTCTTCATTAGGTTTAAGCCAGTGTTCACTTAGGCATATGATGTCAAATTTTATTTTATTATTAATTAAAAAAGCGTCTAATTCATTAGTTTTATTGCGCACACTTTGTATGTTTAAAAAATATAGGTTTAGATAGAACCGATCAAGACATTTTTTCGTGCTGCCCGGCTGTACTAAAAATATTTTCACTGCTGCCACTTTTATTTTTATTATTAAAAATGAAACGACTAACACTTACCCCCAGCGGCCAGTGTTTGGGGTCAGTGAGCGCTGCGTGAAATTTAAAGTCCGCTGCAATTTTAAATGCCGGTTTATTATTATTAATTATAATTTTTTCGCACAGAAAATCGCTACAGTTTATAATATTTTTAATATGTTCTTTCATATTTTCAAGGGACACATTTACATTTAATCGTTTTATAAATAACCAAGTCCTCTTGGGCTCCGCATTGATATTTGATGATGATGTTCCTGTCCCGATAATGGTTGTTGATTTTTTCTTTCTTCTTCTATTTACTGTTTTCCATGTTTCCATTGTTTTTTCGGGTTATTTGCGCAGCGATTGTGAATTATTTCCAGCTGTTGATGTTTTGGTTTTTTTGATACATTCTTTATCTGGTTCAATATTGGGATCGCGCTCTTTATCATTATCAATTTCAATGACACTCGTTGATTTAGTTCTTTTGTTAGAAGATTTCGATCGAGTTTCACGGATATTTTGTGTTATTTCTGCGTTGACTGGAGAGATGTCGCTATTATTTTGATTTGTGATTATAGTATTCGCAGTAATATTATTTAATTTATATTTTAAAAGATCAATATTTTCTTTTTGGACATTGTTTTTGTCGTCCATTTCTTGAATTAATTTATTTAAAAGCTTTACTTGCGATTTTAAAGCTTCATTTTCCCGACGAAGATTATTAACTATAACCTCACTCTCTTCGGATCCGTTACAACAAATAATTCTGCTTCCATCCAGGATTTTTGTGCCCACTCTTTTACGACAGTTCCGGTGGTATGAGTTTCCACATTTTATGCACACTTGCACCTTGCACTCATTATTTGAGCAGCACTTTAACATCGCTGGTTTATCCGACACGTCTGTGTCGCCCGCCATTTTATACATTAATTAAATTCTTTAAACTAAAAACCAAGATACAATTCATCAGTGCAGACATTTATTTTCTAAAAACGCGTGTAACAAAGGAAATTTTCCCAAAATTTATACAAATCAAAACCTGCAAACACAACAAAGACATTTCAAAATTAGTGTTAAAGTGGAAACAAAGTTGGCTCAAGTTCGAAATAGGTCAACTACATTCAAAACGAGAACACCTACAACTTATAACGTACGGTTTACACCTTAAACTAACAAAAGAAATACCAACAATGATATGGGATGAATTACAGAAGAAAATTCACACAGTAATAAACACAAAACTACGAAGAAAATCGGCCACACTAAGAAGAAAGTTAGAAAAACTAGAACGAGAACAACACCCAAGAGAAGAGAATGACGCGCAGCTTAGCCAAATCCTAGTGCACAACAAATCCAACGAAAACTTCAATCACGAGGAAATGAAACTTCTGGAAAAAGGTTTCAAACACTCCGTTTCAACACCACATGTACCAATAGAGACGATAATTGACGACATAGAAAACGCAACATCATACCTCACACCGGAAGAAGCAACAGCGTTCAGGATGACAACAAAAGAAGCGTTGGAGAAAGTCATCAGAAAACCAAAGAGAATCCAAAAACAACATACGGAATATAGGACTGTGAAATCACTAAAAGAAAAAGACGTGATGTATTTAAAATCCGACAAAGGAAACGCCGTGGTTATCGTCAACAAGGAGGACTATCAGAACAACGTCAAACTAATGCTTGACACAGGACCATATCAAGAACAAAGAAAGAACCCACTTAACACGTACGTAAGTAAGATAAACTCTTTTTTGAAACCAACAAATTTAATCGATAAAAAACTAATATATAAATTGAAATTGAGAAACCCGTCACTTTCGAAATTGTACTGCTTGCCAAAAATACACAAACACGGCAATAAATGGAGACCCATCGTCTCGAATATAAACTCACCAACGTACAACATTGCGAAGTGGCTGGTACAGCAATTTCAATCACTGACCATTAAAAACGATTTCTCAATCAAAAATTCTCTTGAGTTGACTAGAAAATTACAATCAGTGAAAATAGAACATAACGACTCACTGGTTTCTTTTGACGTAGAAGCTTTGTTTCCCAGCATTCCTATTAATGAGACAATTCACATTTTAGAAAAACTTCTTTTAGACAACTCTATTCCGCAAGAAAACATAGACCAATATATACAGCTAACTAAATTAGTAATGGAATGCAATGCGTTCGAATTCGATAACAAGTTCTATAAGCAAACTTTCGGAACAGCCATGGGTAATCCATTATCACCCTTCCTAGCAAATATTTTTATGAACAATTTAGAAAATCATGCAAAAAATACAATACCTGGCTTTCCGAAAGTTTGGTTTAGATACGTAGACGACATAATAGCTGTTATAGATAACAAAACAGAAATAACCAGCTTGTTGTCGGATTTGAACGGATTGTCTCCGAGCATTTCATTTACATACGAAATTGAAAATAACAATCAAATCCCGTTTCTAGATTTATTAATTATTAAAAATACAGATACAAAAACAATAAACTTTAATATATATCGCAAACCAACACACACATACAACTACATTCACTCTTCATCAACAACGCCCATCAGGCATAAACTCGCAGCATTCAATAGTATGATTTATAACGCAATAAACTTACCGATTTCAAAAGAAAACAGACAAAACGAATTAAAATTCATTAAAAACATTGCAACTTCATTAGGATATAAAAGGAACATAATTGAAAAACTCATTAATAGGCATATGAAAAGACATTCGATTAAAAATACCACAAAGCTGAATACCTCAAAAGAAACCAGCGACATTAAGAATAACAAATTTGTTAAATTCATTTTCAACCCTCTAGTTCACCACCAAATCAACAAAATATTCAAAAAATTCAAATTAACAACTGCTAACTACAGCAACACAAAATTAAACATATTATTAAACAAAAAATCGAATAACAGGGATAATTTAAATAAATCAGGAATTTACATGATAGAATGTAACAATTGTGAAAAAGTTTATATAGGTCAGACTCAACGGAATTTATCAAAAAGATTCAAAGAACACACGTATCATATAAAAAATAGAAACCCCGAAAAATCCGCGATAGCATACCATAATTATGAAACCGGCCATCAATTCCCAATAAAAAATGTAAAATTACTCAAAGAATCAAACAGTTATCGAATTAATATGTTGGAATCAATAGAAATGTATAAAAACAAAAACAAACTACTTAATTTTGACCTGAGTCCCTTAGATAATCCTCTTTTAACCCTCCTTTCGGAAAATTGTAAATCACCGACACTCATTAACACCAATCCACCCCAAACAGGTAACCGACATAATTAGATTAAGGTTTTTCCACTAATCCTCAAACCATATATAAACGATAGTAAATTAGTTTTAAGGCATTCTGTTATTGAAAATGAGTACGTAGTACTCGAAATGTACATCTAACAAGTAAAATAAAATAAGTGAAGAAAGGAACAAATAAGTGTTTTAATTTAAGGTATATTAAGTTGCGTATATTCAAGTCACGAAGGTATACTAAGTTGCATATGTTTAAGTCACGAAGGTATATTAAGTTGCATATATTCAAATCACGAAGGTATATTAAGTTGCATATATTTGAAAAAATATATCTCAAAACTATGTATATTAAAGCGCCACCTATTGTTCAACATATGTATTATTGTATTCTGTGGTGTGTACAAATAAAGGTTCAGACAAGTTGCAACGACTGCGTTTACTTCACTGTTGGCAGTGTAGCCAACTGTGTGTATATTTGGTTGCCTAACACAACTCCCAACAGCTACAATGTTGATAAAACGTTATTTGTTTGTTTTTTGCTCAGTGGGAAGATGGATGCCAGTTTGCGCTACTCTCTTAAATACAGTTCGTTACATGAACTAGTGCAGCACTTTTTACACTTTTTGCGCTGATTCTGTTCTTTACATGAATTGGACGCCTGCAATTATAAATGTAAAATTACACTAACTTGAACTGTGACGTCACAAACTTGAACTCATATTAAAGGATAAATTAAAAACACTTGGTTTGTTTCACAATTTGTTTTTAAATTTATCCTTTAATATTATTTCAAAATGTTTCACCAAGTGATAAATGAGAAAGTTATTTAAGAAACTTGAACTCAGTTCAACTAAGTGCAGTACAAACGAACAAACCTAGTGATACTAGTTTGAACCCCCATATCCCCTTCCCCCTGGCTATGGCCTTGGATAAGCATTAGCTATTCAATCGAATTATCTAAGCTTTTATATTTACTTAATCCTTATATAAATTAAATATTACATGTGCCATCTGTTGCAACAAATATTGTATTTGAACTCAAAACTTGTTCAGATTATTAATGCTTGACTCACTTTCAAGTGTTTTTCCAAAACACAAAAAGTAATTTGATGTACTTAAGTGAGTGGTTGATAATTATATTAGGTAATTCGTTTTTTTTTTGTTAATCATCGTCAAGGTTACTCACGTATGTGTCTAATTATTTGTTTTTATTAACTCACTTCAGTAAGACATTCTGGAAAGTTTAGTGCGGATTTGGTAGACCTTCAATTGAAAAGTGAATTAAAATGTAAGTTCCTGTATTAAAATAAGTTTATAATCACGGCTATTTCTTACGCAAAATGTGAAATTTAACGTACATGTTATTTTTAACATCACAGTTTAAGGGAGTTTTGTAATTGGTATGTATAATATATTCCATTTGTTTCTGGATCTCGCCTAGCTATGGAAAAGTGACAGTTTAAGTATTGTAAATGGGGCTGGTTGTGTTTTAAATCAGGGTTTTTAAATGTCACTGTCAGATGTTCGATTTTAAGGTTATAATTTCTGACTATTGTGATCTTACACTGTTGCCTGTTTTACAAATTTTCAGATATAAAAGGATAATAATATGCAATTTTAAGATTAACAAAATTTACTACTTGGTTTTTGTACATACAAACACAGCAATAATATTGTATATAACAAATATAATGAATTCGGCTCTGCAAACTTATTTTGTCATCCATTTGTATTTCTCGCTTGGGTCTTCCCGTTAACACATTTTAATTACTTATGATATCATAAATTATTGCAACACTGTTAAAATAAGGAATCAGGAGTGGCAACTAATAAAAAATGTAAATGTTGATACTGCAACATAACAACACGAAAGCATGGCTAGGCGAGATCCAGAAACAAATGGAATGGTGTATATACTTAGATTGTGACGTTACGGCTTTAACATTTCGCTCTGACGGATTATTACAAATATTTATTACGTGTAACTACAGAGTAAGAACCCACTGAACAAACACATTTAAGTAATGTTTCATTAACATTAATACAACGTTAAATGTTGCTACAATGTTGATATAATGTTATTTGTTTGTTTTTTGCTCAGTGGGAAGTAAGGAGTCCTCTGTCGCCACAGT
This sequence comes from Philonthus cognatus, assembly GCA_932526585.2. Taxonomy (NCBI): domain Eukaryota; kingdom Metazoa; phylum Arthropoda; class Insecta; order Coleoptera; family Staphylinidae; genus Philonthus; species Philonthus cognatus. The sequence goes on from OW052243.1 coordinate 2,238,956, forward strand.
GTGGCCGATTCGCATCGGTGCGGCCAGCCTCCCCACGGGGGGTCAAAATAAAACTTAAAATTTTGCATTTCTGTTAGTATATCTATTTTTAGCATACTTTAAAACATAGAAATATTATTTCTTATACGATAAGGGTATACTTGCAAATCTTTTCGTAAGAGCTTGTGGCATGTTCCTACCGATCAGTTAATTTGCTGTGATAAACAGCGCAGAGAAGTTGTAGGTTCATCTTTCAAAATTTCCTGAAACTCTGACAAAGGTGCGTCTAGTGTATATACCCAATTCCCGTCAACGTTACTCCCATTTGGGAAATAACTTTCAACTAAAAGTTTTTTGCTGGTTGCTCTTGCCGATAAAACTGGAGGGTTGGACGTGGGGACGATGGTGGGCCGAATGCTGGCCAGCGAGGAGTCATGGGACGCAGTGGGTGCATATGCTAACTGCATACGGACCAGAAAGTACGGCGAAGAAGAGCAAATGAAAGCAAGAGAGTAGCGCTGCCGAAGATCCTAGACCAGCGCGCCGCCTTACTGAGGGAATGCCTTTGGGCGATGCCGGTAAGGGTAAAACGGCAATGGGGAGTTTTTTAGTGGGTAGGACCCCTTTGGATAAGGGGAGGAGCCCCACACACAACAGTGCGTAAATGCATTTTCCTCAACAAAAAAAAAAGGTGGGGAGGAAGGGGAGATCTGACTCCTTTTCACCCTAAGTGAGCGCTCTAACTGCTGCCATTAGAACCTAACCTAAACTTTTATTCGAAGCTATCACCCCGAGATCAACCCCGTCGTGAGAAGAAACCTAGACATCGAAACTCGCCTTGCCATCCTAGTAAAAGGAGAATACACTACATGGCCCAAAAAACTACCAGCTATTAGGTTCGCCTAAAATTCAACCAAGTGTCAAACTACAGGTAGAATACCTGAATACCTTCTTACCCTACATTTGGAAGAGAACTTCGAACCCCGTACGAGCTCACTCACAACCTACGAGAGTGCCTAAGTTCTCAAAAAGTTGCGTATTTTAAGGCCTAATAATAATCTAAAAACAAATTTGAAATATCTTCTTGCGTTTTTGAGATATTGTCAAAAATCCGATTTTTTGAAATTTGGTTTTTATGATTTTATTCAAAAACCATTGAATCCAGACATTTACAACTCTTAACTCCCTCTGTTACATTTAATTGTTTAAACCGTGGTCCATATCTGTGCTGTGTTAGTTAGCCACTGCGAAGGACCGTGCAGTGTGAAGGGTGCCCTTGTCTAATACCTTATCCTTAATTATTTGTGTTAACTTAGTTGTCTATTTATTCTCTATGAAATGGGTGATATTTCCAACAAGGAATTATTAAAGCAAATGTCTACTGAAATATCACGTTTGAAAACCGATATAACTAATGAACTTACTAATCACTTCACTGCATTAATTAATACGATAATCGAACCTCTTCGCAAAGAAAATGCGAGTTTGAAACATCAACTCGATTCCATAAATAAAGAGCATTTAGAAATCTGCAACTCTTTGAATAATTTTGATAAGCAACTGAGAGCAAATAATCTAATTATTGAAGGTCTAACGGAAAACGATAACGAAGTTATAACTGACGTTGTTAACGATTTATTTGTTAACAAATTAAACGTCACATTATCGCTATACGATATTGCCAATACCCGCCGCTTGGGTTCTAAAAACACAAAAACGCGTCCTGTTCTGGTTAAATTCAACAACCCCGACCAGAAACACCACGTGCTGAAAAATGCTATGAAACTAAAAGGGACGGGAATTTATATCAATAAAGATCTTACTCCTGAGCAACGATCAAATCGAAGTATACTTCGGAAGTACCAGAAGATTGCCCGCGAGTCTGGTCATCGCGCACTTATTGTCGGTAATTCTTTAAGAGTCGGCGGTAAGATCCTCTCCATCAATGATATCAACGATAATTTTGACATGAGCTCGTTTATACAATCTACTGCAGCTGATTCTGATGGGGCTACTTCCGAAGTGATCCAGCATAACTCTCCGACAGGCACTTTAACTAAATCAATCTCTGCGCGACCTGGACTCCGTCGTTATGATACCCGTAATGGATCGAAAGTTACAAATTTTCGTTAATAAATGTGTATCGGTAAAGGTTTACTATCAAAATGTTCGCGGTTTGAATTCTAAATGTAACCGAGTTTATCATAATACCGCTGTTAGTGATTTCCCTATTCTTGCCCTTACTGAGACGTGGCTGACTGAAAACGTGTCCAGTTGTGAACTATTTGGAAATAATTACAATGTGTTTCGTAATGACCGTGATTGTATCTTGTCTCAGAAGAAACGCGGGGGTGGAGTTTTAGTGGCTGTACATTCTTCGATAAACGCATCAGTAATACCAGTTGACCACTTTATACTCTCTACAAATAAAATCGAGTTATTAATTGTAAAAATACTAATTTCGAACGCTACTCTTTACATTATTAATATTTATGCATGTCCGCCGGTTTCACTAAATCAGGTTGCCACTATTACTGCAACTCTCGAGAACTTAAATTTTTTATTCAATAGCAATATAGTAATTGTCGGCGACTTCAATCTAAGTGAGTATGTAACTAATCCAACTCTAAACCAACCTAATTTATGTTTATATAATTGTATTCAGTTTCTTGGGCTCGAACAATATAATATAATTCATAATTCGTACAATCGTATTTTAGACTTAGTCTTTAGTAGCTCACATTGTGTAATAAGTCGTGTTCATGATCCTCTAGTTGCCGAAGATAAACACCATCCTTCGCTTGAACTTAATATCGGTTTGTCTGTAGATATAAGTAATGCTCATTCATCAGCAATATTCAAAAATAATGTCTCTAATCGCTCTTTCAATTTTAAAAAAGCTAATTTTATTGATTTATACAATTCAATTCTTGCAATAGATTGGTCTGATATCCTTACAATTCAATCTGTAGAAAATGCGTGTTCGTTCTTTTATAGAAAATTGTATGAAGTATTTCATGACAATGTCCCTTTAGTTCCTATAAGTCCTTGTAAATTTCCGCCTTGGTTTTCAGGTAAGCTTAGAAGCAAGATTCGGGAGAAAAATAAATACTTGAAGTTAAAAAATTCGCATCCTCTCTCCCAGTTTTTTAAAATTCGTTACTCTAAATTAAGGTCGGAAGTAAAATTGCTTTCCGAAGCTGATTATACCTCTTTTATAAGTGATACTGAAACCAAGATTTCCAAGGAACCGGGCAAGTTCTGGAACTTTATCAATTGCATCCGCCATGAATCCTCTATCCCTCCAGTCATGGAATATGAAAATCTTTCTCTATCTTCACCACTTGATATAGTGAATGCATTTGCTGCACACTTTTCCAAATCATTTACTGTTTCCACTAAACCTGTTATTAATGCTGTTCATAATAACCTTAACACTGTAAATGATTTTATTAGCATTTCTAAGGTCACTGATGATTTAGTAATTGAAGCCCTTAGTAAGCTAAGTAATAAAGTTACCGCGGGCCCTGATGGTATTCCTGCGGTAGTACTTAAGGATTGCCGCAATATGCTTGCACTTCCTCTATCTCATATATTTAATTTATGTCTCCTTCACAATACCGTTCCTAACCGCTGGAAAAGTACGCGCATTGTACCCGTTTTTAAATCTGGTAATAAAAGAGATGTCCTTAATTATCGACCTATAGCTATCATCTCAAATGTTGCTAAATGCTTTGAGTTGACATTATGTAAATTCATTAATCCCTACATTAATACCAAATTATCATCTAGGCAACATGGGTTTAGACCTAATAAATCAACGTTATCCAACATTTTGCAAATGACGCAAACTCTCTCGGATTATTTAGACAACCGAATCCAAGTCGACGTAATTTACACCGATATATCAAAAGCTTTTGATAGAATCGATCACGGTATACTTGTAAATAAGCTAAGCCTAGTTGGGCTCTCAACAAACCTATGTAATTTACTTTACAATTACCTTACCAACAGACTGTTATTTGTAGAATACAAAGGGTTTAAGTCTCATCAATTTATTGCTTCTTCAGGTGTCCCCCAAGGCTCCAACCTCGGACCGGTACTGTTTAATTGCTTTATTAATGATATTGCTGATGTAGTTAATCATAACATGTTAATGTTTGCTGATGATTTGAAAATTTATCATCCTATAAATACTTTAGACGATTGTGTGTATCTTCAGCATAATCTCGACCTGATAGTAACGTGGTGCAAGAACAACAGCATCACTTTAAATGTTTTAAAATGTAAGACATTGTCTTACACTAGGAATAAGTCACAAATAACGTTCGATTATATGATTAATGGCTCTGTATTATCCCATGTTGAGACTTTCAAAGACTTAGGAGTGTTATTTGACAATAAACTATCTTTTAATAGTCATGTCATGAAAGTAGTATCGACCGCAAATCGTTCGTTGGGCTTCATAATACGAAATACTAAACCTTTTAAGAATATCGATGTCATTAAAATACTATACTATTCGTTTGTAAGATCTAAACTTGAATATGCCTGTTGCGTTTGGGATCCATACTACGCAAAATATTCTTTGATGGTTGAGGCCATCCAGAAGAAATTTGTCAAATATCTTCACTTTAAGAAGTTTGGTTCATATCCTGGGACTGATTATAATTATATTGAACTATTGCGTGAATTCAACTTACACTCCTTAGAAAGTCGCCGAAAATCGCATGCAGTGACCACCTTGTATAAAATACTCAACAATCGTATGGATTGCTCTGACCTACTTGCACGAATTAATATTAATGTGCCTGTTAATATAAGGAACAAACGTCTTTTCCAGTTATCAATCCCAAATACAAATATTATGCTTAAGTCACCAGTGTATTCAATGTGTTCATTATATAATAATGTGTTATCACTTCATCCGGATATTGACATTTTTAATTGCATATCTTCTAAGGCGTTCTTCGACTTGATTGTTGAGTATTTCGAATAATTTTCGCTCATATTGTATTGTATTTTGCGTATACTGTTTTTTCCTTACTGTTTAGTGCCAATCTTTATTTTATATTGTCTCATATATTTTAATCAATCTGTAACTGGATTCGTCCGTTGATTGAAATAAATAAATAAATAAATAAATAAATAAATAACATTATAAACGAGAAATCTAATAACATATTTTATCATCAAATTAAATAAGATTTTAAATATTTCATTGTATAATTCAATATCCGGAGGTGTATTTGCACGGGAAGTAGTTTTTTCAATGGATATGTATCGTCTTAAATTGTCTTATTAATTAAGACACTGTTTGCATTTTCACGAATAGTTTTTTTCGTAATTTTATATATTATATTTTATTTTAAGATAACTACAATATTTATTCAAGAACCACAGCCAACTTTTGTTTTTTGTACGGGCGCCATTTTCGATAATCATACTTTTAAAAAGAATATTTTTTCCTGAATACAATGATGTATCACACTTATAGTTTATTGTACATTTTATATGTAAAATTGTAATCTTTTGTTTTTTTGTTAAGAGTGCTTTGGAAACAGTTGAGTAACTCACTCATTTAACAACTCCTAGGACCCATAATTGTTGTTAAAATACATGACCAGTTGTGAAGTATTTGAAACTAACGAGTGTCTTCCATTCCCAGACTAAGCATGAAGTAAAATTTCGAGTTTAGAAAAGCCCCGCGTAGAAAATTTGTCGAGGGTCGCGCCAGCGACCCGAGACAAATTTTCACGGGGCTTTTCTAAACTCGAAATTTTACTTCATGCGCCACGCGTATAAAACACTGATATATTGTGAAATTTAAAATATTCTTGTTTAGCAGTATATTTAGAATCCTGACACCCTCGACAAATTTTCACGGGGCTTTTCTAAACTCGAAATTTTACTTCATGCGCCACGCGTATAAAACACTGATTTTAAGTGATGTTCAAAATATTTTTAGAAGTACTCAGCTCTTTTTTACGACTTTTATTAAAACTTTTTAATGAAGTGATAAGACAAATCCATTGATAATGGTCACCTTGTGACCGAAATGTACATCTGGTATATGATAAAAATTGTAAAGAAAGGTTAAAAGTGTTTTAATTACAGTGATAAAACAAAGTTAGTCATATAAAGATGTACCAGAAAGTGAATGCTAACTAAATCAAAGATTTCAAAATATTATCGTTTAGCAGTATATTTATAATCCTGCTTCAGCAAATTATTTTTAATTCAGATTTAGAAATATATTTTGAACTTCACTTGAAATACGTGTTTTATACGCGTGGCGCATGAAGTAAAATTTCGAGTTTAGAAAAGCCCAGAAAATTTGTCTCGGGTCGCTGCGCGACCCTCGACAAATTTTCACAGGGCTTTTCTAAACTCGAAATTTTACCTCATGCTTAGTCTGGGAGTGGAAAACACTAGTTTAAATCTTCACATTGATCTCCTCAAAAAAAGCAACGAATATCTGAATAATCTGAATATGAGACGGCGTTTGCCTATTCAATCTGATATTCAGATGGTTCAACTTTCCTTAGAGGTATTTTCATATTAACATTATTTCTTCTACTTGTAAGTACTAAATTGCAACTTATGCTAAACTCTCTTAACTAGGAGATTCATATTAATATATTTATTTTAATTTAAACTTAACTGTCACAGCAAACCTCTCGTGAACTGGACTATAGTTTGTTTACCTTCATTTAGTGTTGTACAGGGAATTTTAATTTATTTTCAGTATACATATTCGTTTATTTTTAAGAGTTTAATCCGAAGTTTTTAACGACTGTTTTCCACTCCCAGACTAAGCATGAAGTAAAATTTCGAGTTTAGAAAAGCCCCGTGAAAATTTGGCGAGGGTCGCGCAGCGACCCGAGACAAATTTTCTGGGCTTTTCTAAACTCGAAATTTTACTTCATGCGCCACGCGTATAAACCACTGATTAACAGTAAAGTTAAAAATATACAACGCTCAGATGTGATTAAAATAGGTCGATATTTGAACTATAATATCAGCTGCATTAGCCAACGAATGACATCCTACTTAACCTAACTTTAAACGGTGACAACGTCGAATGTGTCAAAAGTTAGGTTAGGTTAGATGTTACATTTTTAAGTTAGCTTATAACACTTGACGTAAGTCATCCCAACTTGGCACGAGTTTGAATTGAACTTTAATCAAATCGCTATGTTGTTGTTTTTCTTTGTAATAGTTACGATACATATTTTAACAGTTGTGATGTATTTTAAAGTAACGAGTGTCTTTCACTCCCAGACTAAGCATGAAGTAAAATTTCGAGTTTAGAAAAGCCCCGCGTAGAAAATTTGTCGAGGGTCGCGCAGCGACCCGAGACAAATTTTCACGGGGCTTTTCTAAACTCGAAATTTTACTTCATGCGCCACGCGTATAAACCACTGATTTATTGTAAAGTTAAAAATATATAACGCTTACTCCACCCCCCTCCTATTAACTTAATTGCATTAGTATATAAGCTTTTTCCTGTACTTTGTAAAATCATTATTTCATCTGCCTGATGAAGCCACTGTGTGGTGAAACATGTTGCAGTGTTCAACAATAAAAGTGAAACCCTCCAAACTGCGTTGTTTTATTTAAAATTTAAGGTTAAACGTCACACTTTGACAATGTCTTCGTGAAACTAAATCTGCAAAAACCCAGCCATGTGAGTTTAAGTGGTATAATTCCAATTTCCGCATCTATTAAATAGTTCAGGTATTTATAGAAATAAATAATGCATTTATGTTGATTTTGCTTGAGCTCAAACGACAATGTTGGTTAGTTAGGTTAGTAGAAAGGTTTACAATAGAATAAGTTGCGCAAGTTAAATATTTCACATACTTCTTGGTTACGTAAGGTTAGGTTAGGAGAAAGGTTTGCAATAGAATAAATTACGTATGTCTCTTTGCGCACAATGACTATTCCACATACTTCTAGATTAGGTTCGGAGAAAGTTGTTCAAAAGAATAAATTGCAGAAGAAGTCTTTTTGCGTAAGTTAAATATTTCACATACTTCTAGGTTAGGTTAGGTTAGGTTAGGAGAAAGGTTTGCAATAGAATAAATTACGTATGTCTCTTTGCACACAATGACTATTCCACATACTTCTAGATTAGGTTCGGAGAAAGTTGTTGAAAAGAATAATTTGCGGAAGAAGTCTTTTTGCGCAAGTTAAATATTTCACATACTTCTAGGTTAGGTTAGGTTAGGTTAGGAGAAAGGTTTGCAATAGAATAAACTGTGTAAGTCTCTTTGCGCACGATGACTATTCCACATACTTGTAGGTTAGATTAGGAAAAAGGTTTGCAATAGAATAAATTGCTTAAATCTCTTTGCGCACGATGATAATTCTACATACTGCTAGGTTAGGTTAGGTTAGGAGAAAAGTTTGCAATAGAATAAATTGCGTATGTCTCTTTGCGCACGATGACTATTCTACATACTTCTAGGAAAGGTTAGGTTAGGAGAAAGGTTTGCAATAGAATTAAGTCTCTTTGCGCACGATGTCTATTCTTTGTTATAAAAGATACATTTTTTAAATTTCCGACCATGTTTACATAAGCGCCTACTGGTGTTACATATTTTATTTTATATCATTACAAACAAAGATAAACGAAGATTACTAATCATTGTTTATTTAGAAATAACCTAAAAATCTGAGTAGTGTATTGGTTATTTTATATAAAATTCAAAGCATCATCTCAGAATAAGTGAGCAGTTGTGAAATGAGGTGGCGTACAGGAGCAGAGATGATAGTGTGTTTTTGTTGGTCACATAAAATTCAAACAACATTTTTGGGATCCTGTTTATACAAAACACAGCGAAAATCTGAGTAGTGTATTGGTTATTTTATATAAAATTCAAAGCATCGTCTCAGAATAAGTGAGCAGTTGTGAAATGAGGTGGCGTACAGGAGCATCATCTCTGCTCTCAAGTTTGCAATAGAATAAATTGCGTATGTCTCTTTGCGCACGATGACTATTCTACATACTTCTAGGAAAGGTTAGGTTAGGAGGAAGGTTTGCAATCGAATTAAGTCTCTTTGCGCACGATGTCTATTCTTTGTTATAAAAGATACATTTTTTAAATTTCCCACCATGTTTACATAAGCGCCTTCTGGTGTTACATATTTTATTTTATATCATTACAAACAAAGATAAACAAAGATTACTAATCATTGTTTATTTAGAAATAACCTAAAAATCTGAGTAGTGTATTGGTTATTTTATATAAAATTCAAAGCATCGTCTCAGAATAAGTGAGCAGTTGTGAAATGAGGTGGCGTACAGGAGCAGAGATGATAGTGTGTTTTTGTTGGTCACATAAAATTCAAACAACTTTTTGGGATCCTGTTTATACAAAACACAGCGGATCTAGGCCAGATAAGGCAGAAATAAAATCATTACTAACATTACAATATAATGTATTTAATATAAATAAAATGTATCATTTCTATTATTAATTCTTTATTATTATTATAATTACTTGTGCCACTGAGAGATTCATATGATTTAACCACTTTCTTGTTCAATAGTAATGAAATCTATGTTAATATAAGTTAACTAATAAAACATTAAAACTATCTATAACTTTTCAGTAAATGCACTTCATAACATTATGAATTATTTAATTACCAGAAAACCACACTACACAACATTGGCCGTTTACGAAAAACAACTCGGATTAATCTGGGATGTTTGTATCAGTGGCCTGTCAAATAAATTGTGGGCAATCAAATAAAAAAAATGTGTTTTTTAACCACAGCTAGAAAATAACGGACATAGGGGGTTATTCTGTAACATTTCCGTTAAATTTTAAAGGCCGTTAAAATTTTAAGAGGCTTTAATATTATGTTGGTATTCGGTATTTCATATTCCCGTTAAAAATTACATGAACCCTTTAAATTGTCCCTTTAAAATAACAGATTTTAGAGGCTTGTTTATTTTAACCTTAAAATTATAAATGACGTTTACTTTAGTTAAAAATGGCTGTTTTTGATATTGTGGGTGAATTTCTAGTTCAAGAAATAATAGAACACGAGGAAAAGTAAGTAATATAAAGTAAGTGTATAATAATAAAAAACATAATCAAATTGTAGCGTCACGTTCAGGTTGCATCAAAGGCAAATCCGAGATCTAAGCAATCCATTTGAAATACCTGAGACTAATTTTAAAAGGATTTTTCGATTCAACAAGAATACTGCTTTAATAATAGTAAATATGATAACTGAACGCATGAGACACGGAGAACGAGTTACTGCTGTTCCTATTCATTTGAAAGTTCTTGCCACATTTCATTTTTACGCTACTGGTAGTTACCAATTGAGTGCTGCACAGGGATATCATTTTTCAATGAGTCAGCCTAGTATGAGCCGGTGTATAAATGAAGTCACAAACATCATATATGAACATTTTTACATATGTGGATCGTTTTTCCTTCTACGGAGAATGAAAGAAATAAAATTAAAGACGCCTTTTTCAGAAAATTCAATTTTCCTCGGTGTATAGGAGCAATTGATTGTACACACATTGCAATAATTTCACCACCTGAGCAATACCCAGCTCTTCCATATTATTGCCGAAAAGGCTATTATAGTATTAATTGTCAAATTATTGCAGATACTGATTTGAGAATTTTAAATATGAATGCTAGATTTCCTGGATCTACTCATGATTCAGCAATATGGCAAGCATCAAATGTAAGAACTGAAATGGAAGATTTGTATCTACGTGGAGACTCCTCAGTACTAATAGGAGACTCTGGATATCCTATTCAGCCTTTTCTTATGACACCCTTCGATAATCCAGATATAAATACACCTGAAGAAAATTATAACAACAGTTTTATAAGGGCACGAAATGTTATCGAACGATTAAATGGTGTGTTAAAATCTAGATTTCGTTGCTTACTGAAGCATCGTGTTTTGCACTATAATCCTACCACAGCAGGAAAAATCATTTACTGTTGTGGTGTGCTTCATAACATGGCACAATATTATAAAGATGACTTACCTGAAGAAAACATTATAGAAGAAGAAGATAACGAAGTAAATGATGTTAATGTCCAAAACATTTTATTAAGAGATGGGGGTTGGCATAGAAGAGGGGAAGAAGTGCGTAACCAAATTGTTCAAAATGCCTTTATTTAAATTATTATATTTCTTATTAAGCTCAAATAAAAATAGTAATAATATATTATACATATTTATAATTTACGCTTTATAGCTAATGCCAATGCGTTAATTGATTTAGCAATTGCGAAATTTGATTTGACCAATTCTTCGAGAATTTTGTCATGTTGAGTTAAGCAATTTACTACACTTGACTCTCCTCTTTTTTTACATTTTCGGCTCTTTTTTGGTGGTTCTTTTATTTTATTCTGTTTATCTAAAAAATAAATCAAGTTTGAAAATTAATCCTACGCAAACTACGCAGTTTTTTACCATTATGTTCTTCGCTCTCAATTGCAATAATACTGTTGGAACTAAGATTCTTAAATATAATTAAATTGTTAAAAAATCAATGAGTAATTTATTTTACATTACGTACATTCTCTGGCGTATTTTGACTTGCGGAGTCAATGCATATGGGTATATCTTTTGCTATTCCTGGTTCCACCAAGCCGCTATCTCCTTCCGTTGTCAATTTTGATAATAATTTCATTAATCGTTCCTCCATGTCGGACAATTGCTTTACTCCAACACCTCCTCCGGTACCACTTGTACTATAACGTACTTCTCGAGCTCGCCTGCGCACGCTTGTTTTCATTTCACTTACAGTCTATTATAGAATGAATCAAAACAAGTACTTCTTTGTAGATAATTTAATAATTGTATTAAATTAGAAATGTATTAAACACTATTTACCTCTTTCCATTGTTTAATAATTTTAGGGGGTCCGATATTATTCAATTCCTTGGCTAACTCTTCCCATAATTTATTAATTTTCGGTAATTCGTTTGGGTTAAATCTTCCGCCCAAAAGTTCCTTATGTTCGTCCAAGAAATTTATAATAAATTCTTTCTGAATTTTCCTTGTTCTGGGGGAACGCGACATTGCTGTTAAAAAATTGTGTCCTTTCGTTAAGAACGTAACAAAAGTTTCAACAAGTAAATAACCGTATCGTTAGTAACGGTGCAATTGTTGTTTATTAATTCGCGCAGACCATGATTTAAAATTGCATGTGTTTTGTTCGCATTACGGCGTTGCCAAATGTTACTCCTGCCAGTTTTAACGGACCCTTTAAAATATGACCAATTTAGCGGTCCTTTAAAATTTGAAACTACAGAATACTCATTCCTTTTATATTTTTTGACAGGCCTTTAAAAATTGTTTATTTAACGGCCTTTAATTTATAACGGAAAAGTTACAGAATAGATGTGATACTTGTTAGAGACAAATAGAGTGAAAACAATCGCCCCGATTCGGCACGCAAAATAGTTAATGACATACGACCTTATATAACCTCAAAAGTGGAACTTAAAATGTAATTTGTGGCCAAACGGTAGATTCGTGCGTCCCATACACGTTTACCCCGATTCCGTTTTCAGAATCTCAAAAATCAAGGTAAATCGATATACAACAACCCCCAAAGATTTTCATCCGGCAAAATTCTCATATTTTGGGAATTAATAGAATAGAATAGAATAGAATAGAAATATTTATTCGTGCTAATAACAATAACAGTAATTATTTTTTATTTATTAACCATAAAATTTAAATTAACCTCTCTTGTATATAATGTTTGTAAAAATTTAATTTCCCGTACTCCTTGAGAATGACTCAAATTCGAAACTAGTTGGAATAAAAAACCAAAATATTAGTGAAATTTAACCAAGTGATTTCTTTATTAAATCATAGTTAAATATGTTTCACCACGTGAAAGATGAGAAACTTGTTCAAGATTGTTAAAGTATGTTTTTAAGAAGCTTCTGCTAACTCTTTTCGTTTTATTTACTTTAAACATAGTGTAAATATATTTGGTTAAAAGCGAGGGTTCATCACAGGTACAAATTAATGTATTCTTCTTTATATACACGTTTATTTATTCATCAATAAATTGAAAGTGAAGAGAGCAATCAGGCATTGTTTATATACTTCTTTTTTTTACAACAGTCAAGGCCATTATTTTCATTCCCTCTTTTCTATATAACCATTTTTTTGTTTGTTTTTTTTAAATATATATCGGTACAAAACTATATCTTTTTCTTCTTCTATAAATCTATTTTCTTTTTCATTTTTCATATCAAACGTACAAAATACTGTAAAAATAATATTGAACACAACAATTCTCTTAATCTAACGACAGCTAAATATTTTCATTCTTTTCGTTTAAATTAGTTCATTATTTATTATACATTTTTTTTTACGCGTTTAAGTAGGTAGGTAAAGTGCTCAAAACAAAAAATCAAAGTTACGCGGAAGACTGGGAAAACGGTGTTTTTGAAAATAAGTTTCTTTTCGTTTTAACAATATTCAATCTTTGTGCTGATTATGACCAAAAAAAAGAGGAGAGTTAAAATTGATTATTAAAGGTAAACTTGGCACTTTCTCAATTTAATTAAAAATAAGAAGTCATTCGAAATTAATTATTTGAAAAACAAGAGAAATTATAAATAAATTATTGATTGATAAGGCTGATAAATGTTGAAAGTTCATCTTCACTTTTATATAAATAAAATAAAATAATTTAAAACTTTCAAAGTTTTGAAAGTTTTAAATTATTTTATTTTATTTATATAAAAGTATAAATAAATTGATTGTGGGTTACGTGAAGATCAAATTAATTTGACGCACTAATAACCTCTCTTCACACTTTTATTTGAATTACAAAATGCACATTTCGGACACAAAGTAACCATTATTAATGGATTAACACTAGTGTTAATCTATTCTCTCTGTCTGTCCGAAATGTACAATGAATTAACACTAGTGTTAATCCATTGATAATGGTCACTTTGTGTCGGAAATGTACATTTGGTAATTTGGATAATGGTCACTTTGTGTCCGACAGAGCTGGGATGAATCCTCAAAAACAGGATTCGAGTCACGAATCCGAATCACCTAATATGATTCGAATCACGAATACTCGAATAAAGGATTCGTAAGTGAAAAATATGTTTCGAATCAAAGATTCGAATACTCATTTTTTAATCACGGATACAAATCCTTTAAAAATAAATTTGAATCTATTATTTGCAACCAGTAATATTTTATTCCATCAGTTTCTATTAACAAAGATGATCATTTACCGACTAAATATCTGATTATACAGGGTGTCCCATTAGTGCGGTCTCGGAAGATATCTCAGCTCTCGTTAAAGATAGAAAAAAAATGTTTTTGCTTGATTTTAAGAGCTGCATAACCTAAAATTATTTTCAAATATACAGGGTGTCCCATTATTCCATACTTAATACCAACTTTGTTATTTTAAATGGAACACCCTATATATTATTTTTTTATTTGATCCGCCTTTAAATAACCTACACAAAGATATATCATTATCGGCACTTTAGGTAATTCGTTACTTAAAAAAAAATATGTTTTGAAAATTTTGGCAGTTTTAGTACTTTACTTAAAAATTCACTGTGTTCGTATTTTTTAAGATACCAGTCTGAAATTTTACACACATATGCAGTAAAGAATGCTCTATCCATTGACTATAACACATTTTAATATTACTTATAAAACCTAGTAAAAAACTACCCTCGAATATTTAATATTTAAAATGTACATTACTTCATTTTTTTAAATGGGACATCCTATATTTTTTTATTTTATCAAATCCGCAATAAAAAATACTTTATTTCTTGTATATCATACCCTTTATCTATTTTCATTAGTTTTGGAGATATTAACATTTTTCTGTCAAATATAGGGTATACAAAAAATAAAGCATTTTTCATTTCGGATCTGATAAAGTAAAGAAATATAGGGTGTCCCATTTAAGAAAATGAAGTTATGTACATTTTAAATATTAAATATTAGAAGGTAGTTTTTTATTAGGTTTTATAAGTAATATTATAATGTGTTATAGTCAATGGATAGAGCATTCTTTACTGCATATGTGTAAAATTACAGACTGATATCTTAAAAAATAAGGACACAGTGAATTTTTAAGTAAAGTACTAAAACTGCCAAAATTTTCAAAAAATATTTTTTTCTGAAGTAACAAATAACCTAAAGTGCCAATAATGATATATCTTTGTGTAGGTTATTTAAAGGCGGATCAAATAAAAAAATAATATATAGGGTGTTCTATTTAAAATAACAAAGTTGGTATTAAGTATGGAATAATTGGGACACCCTGTATATTTGAAAATAATTTTAGGTTATGCAGCTCTTAAAATCAAGCAAATTTGGTGAAAACATTTTTTTTCTATCTTTAACGAGAGCTGAGATATCTTCCGAGACCGCACTAATGGGACACCCTGTATAATGATATTAATTAATGATGATATATGTGTTATTGAACTTCATTTTAAATCTTTGTTTTATACGCGTGGCGCATGAAGTAAAATTTCGAGTTTAGAAAAGCCCCGTGAAAATTTGTCGAGGGTCGCTGCGCGACCCTCAACAAATTTTCTACTCGGGGCTTTTCTAAACTCGAAATTTTACTTCATGCTTAGTCTGGGAGTGGACAACACTCGTTCAAATTAAAGGATCACTCTAGATTACTAATTTTATTACCATTTTACAAAGGCTACAGCTCGAAGGACCAATCATGGTCTTCGGACACCGAAGGACTACAGGGAATCGAAGTTTATTTACAAGAAACCAACGAATTTCTGAAGGTTTACAGCATAGATAGGAAAGAAACAACCAATTTTGAAAAAATATCGAAATTGGATTGATTTTCAGTGCGATCTTAACTTCACTTTAAATCAATGTTTTATACGCGTGGCGCATGAAGTAAAATTTCGAGTTTAGAAAAGCCCCGTGAAAATTTGTCTCGGGTCGCTGCGCGACCCTCGACAAATTTTCTACGCGGGGCTTTTCTAAACTCGAAATTTTACTTCATGCTTAGTCTGGGAGTGGACCGTCAAGATTTTCTACATGTCGAGATTTTCGATATTTCTAGATTTGTGTCGATTTATTCACAGTTTGTTATTGTATTAAATGCAACTTTAATATTAAATAAAAACGGTTTTCATTAGGAAAGAATACTCACCCATTAAGAGCCGAGCAAATGATAAAGTTAACTCTAAAAGTTAACTTTAGGTAAAATTTTGAATCTATGATTTCAATGAATGATTTATTATATTACATGCGTCGATTTTTTAAAAGAGTTTAATTTAAAATTTAAACGAGTGTTGTCCACTCCCAGACTAAGCATGAAGTAAAATTTCGAGTTTAGAAAAGCCCCGCGTAGAAAATTTGTCGAGGGTCGCGCAGCGACCCGAGACAAATTTTCGCGGGGCTTTTCTAAACTCGAAATTTTACTTCATGCGCCACGCGTATTAAACACTGATTTAAAGTGAAGTTTAAAATGCACTGAAAACCAACCCAACTTTGATATTTTTTCAAAATTAGATTTCTTTCCTATCCATGCTGTAAACCTTCAGATATTCTGTACACACGTCAAAAATAATACAATTAAATAATTACATCATAGAATATATTATAATACATAGAAAATTAAAATAATCTTATGTTAATAACCTTTAACATGTAAAGATATCGATACTCATTGTATGCATAAATTCATCTAAGGAAAAAAAAAGCATTGTCAATCAGAACCTGTTTCATGCGAGATTGGAAGGCTTTAAGCGGCAGACATTTCAAATTATCAGGTAAGACGTTAAATAACCGAAATGAGTGAAATCGCGGTCCCGTTTTAGCTTTGGATAAGCGGAACGATTTGTAGCGATAGTCCTCTCGTTTGCGGGTTTCATACTCATGGATGGCTTTATTTTTCGAGTGGAAGTATTCATTTCTTTTAATGTAAGATAAACATTCAAGTATGAACAGGGAAGGCGCAGTTAAGATTTTGAGTTGAATATATGCTTCACGACATTCTTGTTAGTAGGACAATCCAGCTACTATACGAATTGCTCTTCTTTGGAGCTTGAAAATATCGCTCATTATTGTTGAGTGACCCCACACAATAATGCCATACAGTATGTGAGATTGTACTAAGGAATGGAAAGCTGATTTAACCATTGCTAGTGAAACCGTATCCTTGAGATTTCGGAGAAGAAACATATTCTTTGATAGTTTTACTTTTAGTTCGTGTCCGTGAGATTCCCATGTTAATTTATGGTCAATGACTATACCAAGAAGTTTTGCAGACTTGACTGGCGAAGGTGGAATTGGCTTTAATGAGAAAGTAAGCTCGACTGTTTTACTTAGATTTAATTTTAGTTTATTTGAATTAAACCAGTCCAAAATAAGCTTTTTGTCATCCAGTAGATCTGCAGAAGCTTGTTCAGGTGTTACCCCCTTGGCAGATACAGTCGTATCATCTGCATACATGATCAAAGAGGAGTGTATGGTACTAGATGGTAGATCATTGATGTACAGTAGGAAAAGCAGTGGTCCAAGAACAGAGCCCTGAGGTACCCCATGCTTTAGATCTGCTACTCCTGACCTGACATCACCTAGATGGACAATTTGCTTACGCTCAGTCAAATATGACATTATTAATTTAATGACACTAGGATCGAAGTTGTAGAAGTAAAGCTTGCGATGTAGAATGTCATGCACTACACAATCGAAAGCTTTACTTAGATCTAACAGATTAGTTGTAATTACCTTGTTTTGTTCAAAGCCATCAATAATGTCATTAACAAATGTGTCAACAGCCATCGTTGTCGATCGACCAGTTCTAAAGCCAAACTGAGCATTATTTATATAATGGTTATGGTCTAGATGTAAATTGATTTGTTCAAGCATTATCATCTCAATTACTTTTGAAAAAATTGGCAAAATTAGAATTGGTCGATAGTTGTTTGCATCTGAAGGGTCACCTTTTTTAAAAATGGGGATGCATTTTCCGATTTTTAATATATCAGGAAATACGTTTTCAGAGAGGCACATATTTATTAATTTGGTTAATGGACTGATAATAACATCAATGATATTTCTTACTATTTTGAGATTAATTCCATGAATGTCCGTGCTACCCATGGATTTTAATTTCATTATAGTCAATCTAACCTTCGCACAAGAAACTAAAGCGAATTTCAAATAGTTACCGGAGTGGTTGTTGAGAGATTTGGCTGTTAATTCAATGGGGTTCGTATCGGTATCTGTAACTGTGCTGATGATGTTATCGGCAGCTGTCACAAAGAAGGCATTCAGATTTTCCGCCGTTATACCCACAGCAGTTTGCAATTTATTGTTAGTTGGGCGTTTAGAGTTCAATATTTCCCACATTGCTTTATTACGATTGGAAGATGAATTAATATATCTTTCATTTGCTAATTTTTGTTCGTCCTTTATCGCAGTTTTATATGTAGTTAAAACCGCTTTATAATGCGTTTTAAGTTGTTGTGTGGGTGAATATCGACAAGCCTCTCTAATAAGGTTTAAGTTATTCCTCATTTCTCGAAGCTTGTGAGAAAACCAGTTTATTTGAATTTTGTGTGATTTTTGTTTAATTAGTTTTAACGGGTAAGATATATTAACGTGAGAAATTAGAGTTTGTAAAAAGAACTCCCATGCTTCGTTAACAGCCAAATTTTCCAACTTAGGCCACACCGTATCACTCAGTAAATTATAGAGACTGATGCTGCCTTGTTCAGTAATGGGACGAATTATTTTGGTTTTGGGCTGAGGTTTGTTTTCAATAAGGATATTTGTTAATATGCCTTTATGATCAGAGACACCAATATCGATTACTACTGACTTATTATCGATAATTAAGTCATTAGTAAAAACATTGTCTAAGCAAGCTGCCCCTCGTGTTGGACACGCAATTAATTTCTGAAAACCAAACGAAGCGAATAGATTGCATAAATCTATAGCATTTCTGTCGCCTGTGTAAATTTGGTACGTTGAAGTCGCCCCAAATAAATACTTTTAGGGAAATTACGTTGAGACGTTCAAGCATATTTGTTATTATATTAAGAAAATTCTGAAAAATTCCACTAGGGGATCGGTATATTGATATAATTGCAAGACTTGAGTTAGTAAGTGATATTCCTGACATTTCGCAAGTGAATTCTTCTGATAGGTTGTTAAGAAAATGCAATTCTGTATATGCGCAATTAGGTTTAATCATAATTAAAGATCCTCCATGTTTAGCGATCTGCCTACTAAAGCAGCTGGCATAAACAAATTCATTGATTCGGCAATACTCCGCTTCATCGTGTGTGAGCCAATGTTCTGAAAAAGCTAATATATCGATATCTTTATCTATAATAAATGATTCAAGTACATCAATTTTGTTTCGCAAACATTGTATATTAATATAAAACAATTTAAATGGACGCGCAATATAATTAACCGTTTTATTCATTTTTTTTGGGGCAGCGTTGACCCATCCTCGTTTATATTTTTTAAAAACCACTGATAACATTTCCCCGTCTGGGGTAATCAATAGGTAATAACTCTTGCACCAATATTATACGATAAGGGTATACTTGCAAATCTTTTCGTAAGAGCTTGTGGCATGTTCCTACCGATCAGTTAATTTGCTGTGATAAACAGCGCAGAGAAGTTGTAGGTTCATCATCCAAAATTTCCTGAAACTCCGACAAAGCTGCGTCTAGTGAATATACCCAATTCCCGTCAACTTTACTCCCATTTGGGAAATAACTTTCAACTAAAAACGTTTTTTTTTTTTGCTGGTTGCTGATAACCAGTGTGACTTTTAAAAAGATCTGACGTTTCGTAAATCAATTCCTAACATGTGTGCCAACTTACATTTTTTAAAATGAAAAGTCATGGCAATCTTGAGGTTTTTTTTAACTGAACATACGATATTAGCCGCGTTCATCAAAATATTCAACATTCAACGTGTTTGGTTTTGTTTGTGATCAGCGACGGCTCGCAGCCTAATTCCAGGGTCGGCCAGAGATCCAAGGTAATATGTATCCGTTATTGAAAGGTGACTTTGTTGTGCGATTCCTTGTATTTATAAAACGCGATCCCAACCTCAAATTTTGTGTGCCTTGGCGCTGTGGCCTACCCTGAAGTTAGGCTGCGAGCCGTCGCTGTTTGTGATGCATTTTGGTATCTGATTTTGAAAACTTTAACCCGTCAACATCAATCACCAACACCAATCGGTCTATTTTGTATGATTGCAAAAATCCCAAACACGTTTACGATTAAGGGCCAGTTGCACCAAACACGTTGAACCGGTTCAATTCTGAACTCGAGACATTAGAACAATAGGAACTGTCATCTTGAACTAGGGTTCAGCTTGAACTCAAGCTCAACGCTTTTGGTGCAACTGGGCTCAACAGTCCGGTCTTCAGAGAATTCACCAACAGTTGGCAGTAAACTCCCAACTGTTTTGTCTTTGATGAATGGTCCCATTTATTAATTAATCTATGGCGGCTGCGTTTTTAGGAAATTAACGTCGTCATAGAAACGTAAAAATTAGTTATTCTTTTGAGAAGTGAAAATACAACACAAGTTTTGAATTATAACTCATTTTATTGTCAAAACAGAAAAAAATGGCTCCAGCTTACAAACTAACTTACTTCAATGTAAAAGGCCTGGCGGAGGTTTCCAGATTTCTTATGAAATACGGAGGTATCGAGTTCGAGGATGATCGCTTTGAAAAGGAACAATGGCCTGTACTAAAACCAAGTTTGTATCATTTATTATTTATGGTTTGTTTTAAAAGTAGGAGGACTTCATTTACAAAGATATATAATTATTCGTTATAGGTATGCCTTTCGGACAAGTCCCGATATTAACAGCGAACGGCAAGCAATACCACCAAAGCTTGTCAATAGCCAGATTATTTGCGAAAAAAGTTAAACTGGTAGGTAAAGACGAATGGGAGGATCTTGAAATCGACGCTGTTATCGATACCATTAATGATTTGCGCATGAAAATTGCCTTATATTTTTACGAACAAGATCCAGCTGTTAAAGAATCCCTCAAGGAGACTTTGTTTAATGAAACTTTGCCATACTACCTGACACGTCTTGATGACATCGCAAGAGATAACGACGGGCATTTGGCTTGCAAAAAGGTAAGTGGATAAAGGAACAAATTAGTTCTATTTGACGAATAAAGCACTACTAACCTTTCTTTACACGTTTATTTGAATTACCAAATGTACATACGAGGACGGTCTGATGTTAAAGGTACAGGCCAAAAATTACTAACATATATTTTTAAAGAAAATATTTAATACATTCTACAAAAAATATATACTTTTGTTCATATATACATATACAGGGTGTCCGTATTTCGAGGAAATGCATGGGGATCTCGGTTATTTGAAGAGTTAGAGAGTTGGTTAAATTAGGGCAAATACGTGAAATTTGGTGCCCAACAATAATCCGAAAACAGATTTGAAATATCTTTTTTTGTTTTCGAGATATTGCCAAAAAACTATTTTTGTCAAATTTCGTTTTTATTTTTTTATTCAAAAACTATTGGATCTGGGAATTTGCAACTTTTACATTATACAGGCACTTTTTAATCAGGAATTTAGTAGTGTGCTTACATTTAAAATAACTTTAATATCTTCTCCAGAACCATAGCCAACTTTAGTTTTTCATATGGGCGCCATATTGGATATTCATATTTTTGGAAAGAACTTTTTTTTCTGAATTCAACGGTATACCACACTTATAATTTATTTTGCGTTTCATTTGAAACAAAGCAACCTTTTGTTTTTTTTTAAGAGTGCCTTGAAAACAGTTGCACATTTTAAAATTCCTGAGGCCTACAACTATATTTTTTTAGGGAAGGAACCAGAATAATTACTCTGCTACTTGATGAAGTTTTTCATAATATTAAATAATAATAAACGAATTAATTAAATATCTTTTGAACTAAAATTATCACAAAGTTAGAGTAAGTGTTCGAATATATCACCATTGACCTCCAAACATAATTCTAGTCTTTTCCTTAAATTTTGGACTGCCCGAAAAATGTCTCTTCTTCTTAATTGCTGAATGGTAACTATTATAATTTTTCTTAAATCGTCTTTGTCCTCTGGAATAGTTTTATAAACTTTTTCTTTTATAGCTCCCCAAAGAAAATAATCTAGAGGTGACAAATCAGGTGAGCGAGCTGGCCAACGTATATCACCATTATTTGCCATAACTTTATTTGGAAACATTTCAGACAGACAATTAGCGACAATTTGGCTGTTGTGAGGTGGTGCACCATCTTGTTGAAACCATACATTTCTTAACATATTTAAGGGGATGTTATTGTCTTAAAAATGTTCTTAAAAAATCGTGATATCTCTGTGAATTTAATGTATCTTCGTAAATGTATGGACCTACAATATTGTCTCCCAAAATACCGACCCATACATTTAGTCCGAATCGCACTTGTCGTCGTCTTTCTTCATGTTGTCTAGGATTATTTATACTCCACACATGTTCATTATGCCTATTGAATATCCCTGTGTTGGTAAAACGGCATTCGTCAGACCATATCACATTTGACAAGAAATTCGGATTTTCGTTTAATTTTCCCAATAAAATACGACAAAAGTCCATCCTTCGTCTAGCATCTCCAGGATGGAGAGCTTGAGTAACTTTAATTTTGAATGGGCGATATTTATTTTTTTTCAAAATTCTCCATACGTATTGAAACGTCACGCGTCACACCAAACTGGTTCGCAAGTTCTCTCGTTGAGGAAGAAGGGTTATCTTGAATCTAGGGGAATAAATATTATCTTATTGTAATTAAAATGAAATCATTTTACCGCTTGCAAAATTTGGTTTTCATTTTCATGGGGTTGGTGATATCCATATCTTTGTCGTGGCTTTACGAAGGAACCATATTCCAATAAATTTGTATGTAGTTTTATGAAATGACTTTCACTTGGCTGTTGCCTTTCTGGATAGCGCTGTAGATAGACTTCGGATGAAATACGTACATTTTTGTTTGAAGTATAATAAACTCCGATCATATCTCGTTTTTCTTGGTTCGAAAACACCATTTTTAACTTTATTTCATGTATTATGTATAATGATCGTATCTTATTGACACATCAATAACTGAATAACGTATCAATATTATTGTTTCCAAGGCACTCTTTACAAAAAACAAAAGGTTGCTATGTTTCAAATGAAACGCAGAATAAATTATAAGTGTGATATACTGTTTAATTCAGAAAAAAAGTTCTTTCTAAAAATATGAAAATCCAATATGGCGCCCATAAGAAAAACAAAAGTTGGCTATGGTTCCGGGGAAGATATTAAAGTTATTTTAAATGTAAGTACACTACTAAATTCCTGATTAAAAAGTGCCTGTATAATGTAAAAGTTGCAAATTCCTAGATCCAATAGTTTTTGAATAAAAAAATAAAAACGAAATTTGAAAAAAATAGTTTTTTGGCAATATCTTGAAAACAAAAAAAAAATATTTTAAATCTGTTTTCGGATTATTGTTGGGCTACAAATTTCACATATTTGCCCTAATTTAACCAACTCAAATAACCGAGATCCCCATGCATTTCCTCGAAATACGGACACCCTGTATATACCGGGTGTTGACTTGGCGGACGCAACATAAGAAATCCCATGTAAATTTTGAAATGTTCAAATTTTGGCTCCCCTGTTTATTTTAGAACCTTTACCTTTTTTGTAGAGGAAAAAATTCTGAATTCATTTGTGTTAACGTTTATCACGGGTGTGAAGTTAGCAATAGATCCAGCAATAGATTTTAAAAAAATCATATCTCGGAAAAAACAAAAGCAAATTAAATGAAATTTGAAGATATACACTTCAAATAGCCTAAATTATTACCCCAAGAAATATAAAACCCTTAACTTTTACCCTTCATTTTTTTTCACCCGTTCCAAAAATATGTTATGATTTTTTTTTAATTTGGCAATATTTCATAAAGTTACTTTTTAGCTCAAAACATCTCTATAATACCTTCTTTTGATAAGTGAAATCAAAAAAACGTTTCGACACCCCGTTCGCCACTAAACTATTGTTTTACCCTAAGATTTCAAAAACTAATATCTCAGAGAAAAAAAAAATACAAATCGAATAAAATTTAAAATACACGATAAGAGATGTCTAAGTTATCACCCAAAAAAAAATTGACCCATAATTTTTACCCACAATATTTTTTCACCCCTTCCAAAAACGTAATCAATTTTTTTCTACTTTGGCAATGTTCCATAAAATTCATTTTTATCTCAAAATATCTCTATTCTACCCTCTTTTAATACACCTAATCAAAAAAACGTTTCGTCACCCTGTTCACCCCTAAAATATTTTCTTTACCCCGTGAATATGGAAATCAATATTTCCGAGAAAGCAAAATCAAATCAAACAAAATATTACTAAGGAATACATCTTAATTAATAGCACAAAGAAAATCAACCCCTAAAATTACCCTTTCATTTTTTCTTGTCTATGGAAATTTGGATTAAAATGGACCTTACTCAATCCCATTTATGAACCTCTTTTCAGATTTGTTTCTGTCGTTTTTCCTTTTCTTATAATAGAGCTGAGACATCAAGTTTCGCTCACCCTGTGCATTTTATATGTAAAATGTTAATCTTTTGTTTTTTTGTAAAGAGTGCCTTAGAAACAGTTGAGTAACTCACTTATTTGACAACTCCTAAGACCCATAATTTGCTTACATATCACCCCTGAAGATGGGCATCCAACGATATATATTTTACCAATTATGATTTAAACTAACGAGTGTCTTCCACTCCCAGACTAAGCATGAAGTAAAATTTCGAGTTTAGAAAAGCCCCGCGTAGAAAATTTGTCGAGGGTCGCGTAGCGACCCTCGACAAATTTTCACGGGGCTTTTCTAAACTCGAAATTTTACTTCATGCGCCACGCGTATAAAACACTGATTTAAAGTGAATAATAATAATAATAATAATAATTTATTTCATGTTTACAACTATACAGTTTTACATACGTCAAATTACAGTGGTATATTGTATACATAATAGAAATTTAAATTATACATTTACTTTACATATATCGCTAAGAAATTCTTCCGCAGAGAAATAAGTTTTTTCCAGAAGAATAGTATTAATACGCTTTCTAAATTTGCTGTATGGTAAGTTTTGAATATCCGCGGAAAGAGCGTTGAAAAACTTGAAGCAAAAAAACCTAGGCCCGGTCTTTGACTTTTCCAATCTACACGATGGGACGCACATGTTTGTTTTATGTCTAGTGTCATACATGTGCATGTCCTGTTGTTTGGGAAAATCTAGTATGTGTTGTTTAGCATATAATAGACAATCCTGTATAAATAGGCATGGTAACGGTAATAGTTTCAGTGTGCGGAAGATGGGGATTGTATTATCTCTAAACCCTGCTCCAGCTATTACACGAATGGCTTTACGTTGAATGCCAAATATTTTGTGCCTTATTGCACTGTGGCCCCAGATAAAGAGTCCATATCTTACATGCGTTTCGAAAAATGCGTGATACACCGTTTTAAGAATATTGGATGACACCTCAGTGCTGAGTCTTCTTAGTAAAAACAGCGACGTACTTAGTTTGTTTGCCAAGTTCATACCATGTTCCGCCCAATCCAGTTTCTCGTCGATATATATCCCAAGGAACTTGGTTGTTGTGGAGTAATTATGAATTTTATTAAATTTCTTGAGAGTAAATAGCATATCCACAGTCTTCTCCTCATTCAACCTGAGTTTGTTGCATACAAACCAGTTATTCGCTTGTGAGACAGTCACCATCTTGGAAGCCCTACTATCCTCCTCATTTAGACCAATATTTGTAAATGTTGTGTCGTCGGCATACAGAATACCTCTCCCGCAGGTTGTAGCCGTTGGGAGGTCATTAATATATATAAGAAATAAAAGGGGACCAAGTACTGAACCTTGAGGAACACCTTCATTGATATACACGTAGTTCGATGTATTCCCGTCAACGGATACGCATTGTTTCCTGTTTGATAAGAAAGAAGAAACAATACCGACCGCACTGGGATGTAAATCATAAATATATAATTTCCTGAGAAGTATAGTATGGGAGATGGTGTCGAATGCCTTTGACAAGTCAATAAATGTTGCTTGAAGGCAAAGTCCATTCTCAAAGCAGTTCGCACAATCAGCAACAAACTCCTGGATGGCAGTTAGAGTAGACCTACCGCCTCTAAAACCATGTTGGTTATCATGGTAGTGGTTTTTTTCAAAGTACCTAGTTAATTGGGAGGCAAGTATTTTTTCAAATATCTTCGAGATTACTGGTAGAATTGATATTGGACGGTAATTATTGGGATCTTTTGGATCTCCTTTTTTAAACACGGGAACAACCTTGGCAATTTTGAGAGATTCTGGGTATGTACCAGTCTGGACACATATGTTAAAGAGTCTTGTTAATGGAGGAATGACGATATCTTTATTACACTTAATGAGGTCCGGAGATATTCCATATATATCTCTTGTATTGCTTGGTTTAAGACCATTTATTGTATCACGCATTATTACACATGATACTTCTTTAAAGTTAAAAATATTGCCTGTAACAGCTGAGGCCGAGCCCAGTAGATAAGTGATCGGATCATTTTTACTGGAAGGAATATCTTTAGTTATTTGCTTGGTAATATTGGCAAAAAAGTCACTGAAGTCATGGCAATTGATATCGTTATCAACTTTTTTTTGTGTTAAATTCGGTCTAGCCGAATTCACAACTGACCAAACTGTCTTAGATTTGCTATGAGAGCTCTCAATCAAGTTATCGTTTGCTCGAATTTTGGCTAGTTTTAATTTTAGTCGATATGTTTTCCGTAAGTTGTTTCTAAGTATTTTTGTTTCGGCACTAAGGGGGTGTCTATGACATTCAATATTCAGAAATTGTAAAGTCTTACGCAAATTCTTTAATTCAGGTGTAAAATAATCTAGAATTTGATGATTTTTAACAGATTTGCATTTGCTGATTGGAAACGCCTTTTCTATATTTATATACATTGTATCTATAAATAAGTCGGTTTTATAATTTAGACAATATTGCATATCATTGACAAAGCTAAAATCTGAGTGTGATAGCAGACTGTGCAAATATATCTTTCCTGCCTTGGTATACGTTTTAAGACTTCGCTGTTTGACATGGCCCTGAGTATTACTTGGGATTACTAATTCTAGAGAGATACCTAAATGATCCGTAATCTCTAAGTTAATGGGTAAAACAGTATAAAAATCTGAATGGATGTTTGTGAATAAGTTATCAATAGTTCTATCGTTACGGGTATTGAAGTCGACTCTACTAAATAGTCCGAAACTTTCTAGTAAGCTAATTACTTCAAATGCCGTGTTATTTGCGCTATTGAAATTTATATTAAAATCGCCTGCGATTATGATATAGTTATTTAACGGATCACAGTTATTTATGGTTTCTTCTAGTATACATAAAAACATGGGAATGTCCCCACTGGGGGGCCGGTACAAATTAATTATATACAAACGTGTGTCACTGATAACCGCTTTACAATAAGATAGTTCACATATTCCTTGTGCAGAATAGTTATGAAGGTTACACTTTTTAAACAAAATGTCGGTTTCGCGGGTCAATAATAACGACCCGCCATAGGGCGTTTGGCGCTCGAATGAGTCAATTACGACAAACTCCCCTATCTTTAATGTACTTGTTTCGTTCTTAAGCAGCCAATGTTCACAAATTCCTATAAGAGAATACGATGTTGAATCATTATCAATAAATGCCAGTAATTCATTTATTTTGTTCCTGATAGAGCATATATTAATAAAAAACATTTTAATAGGTACGCTTGATTGACTATTTGTGAAATTTAGTTTTTTATGGGGTCGGAGTTCGGTAAAAAAACTTGGGGCATAGTTTGTTTATTGTGCGTTGGGAAATTATAACGCCGGACGACAATGCCTTGTGGCCAAAACTGTGGATACATTAATTCCGAATAAACAATACTATTTATACCAACTTTGAAAGATTTATTAGCGCCTTTATTTTCTAGTTGCGTTAATTCAATATCAATGTCTATGTCCACACCTGCTTCTTTACATTTGCTGATGATATAACTTTTCATAAGATCTTCTGTAGTATCTTGGTGAACTCTTCCCACGTAGAGCCAGTATCTTCTGTTTCCAGCGCGAACAGATTGAGATGGCGTTGCAGCTGCGGTCCCGACGATCGCATGTGATTTTTTTGACTTTTTTATACGGCCTTCAATGGGAATTTCGTTTACATTGAGAGTTGGTGGATTCATTGATGATACATTTGGTTCGCTGTCAATGGTCGCGCTCTCAGGTGTTTTGGCGGTTTTGCTTAACGCTCTCGTGATTGGTCTGGATAATGACTGGTGCGTTCCATCTTTGATGCTGTTTATTTGGTTGCATGTATTTATTTTGTGAGAATCAGCGTTTTCGAGACAGGTGGTTGTTTTTAAAGTGGATATGTGCTTTTCCATTTTTTCCAATTTCTTTATGATGGCTGTGTTACTGGACTTAAGTTCGTGGAATAAGCTCATCAGTTGTACTGGAGTAAGTTGCTGTTCGTGAACACTAGACTCACCAGTGGTAGGTTTATAGGTTAAGTCAGCCTTGCAGCAGATTAAGTTCCCATCCATGTCCACAAACATCCCAGGTTTCTTCAGGACACAGTCCGAATGGAACTCTCCCTTACACAAAGTACACTTGACACATTTAGAAACTTTTGATTTGCATAAACCGCAATTAATATCGGAGGTAGATTTTTTTACTCCTGCCATCTTGAGTTGCAAAAGTTGAAGTTAAAAACGCACTAAAAACCAACCCAACTTCGATTTTTTTCAAAATTGGATGTGTTCTTTCCTATCCATGCTATAAACCTTCAGATATTCGTTATTTTTTTGTAAAAAAACTTCGATTCCATGTAGTCCTTCGGTCTCCGAAGACCAAGATTGGTCCTTCGAGCTGTAGCCTTTGTAAAATGGTAATAAACTTAGTAATCTAGAGTGATCCTTCAATTTGAAACTTCTAAGAACGAGTGTTGTCCATTCCCAGACTAAGCATGAAGTAAAATTTCGAGTTTAGAAAAGCCCCGCGTAGAAAATTTGTCGAGGGTCGCGCAGCGACCCGAGACAAATTTTCACGGGGCTTTTCTAAACTCGAAATTTTACTTCATGCGCCACGCGTATAAACCACTGATTTACAGTAAAGTTAAAAATATATAACGCTTACTCGTAGATGTGATGATGATCAATATTTACCAAGATGTAAACGTCAGATACGTTTTAAAAAATTCTATTGACCTAAAATTGTGCACGTAGACATAATTCTCGACTTTATTTTACAAATGTCGTATTAATTATAAATACATTTTAAATAATTTCATAAATATCAAATAAATCTTCCTATAAAAACCACCCCAAACCGGACAAAAGATAACGCCACGCGCCGGCTGAAAACAGATGGCCTTCTTACTACCTGCTAATATCGGGTTGACATTGACACCCAAAAAATGCGGTTGGTGTTCATAATTGATTGCCCCTTGAGTGCTCGGTCTCTTTCCCCTTACCCTCCAAAATTTTAGGAAAGAGATTGTAAATTTTGTAGCTTTCGCGACTTATGTTACTTGTAAGGTAACTGTTTGTAACGACCGGAATAAAATGAATGTCACCGAATAAAATATTAACTTCTAAAACAACTCGTATATTCAAAATCAACCTAACGCTTACAGGTCTAAAAACATGATGAATTTTTACAAGAAAAATATATACAAGAAAATATACAAAAATAGAGGGAGTATTTAATAGTGGGGGCAAAAACGTCTTCGTTTCCTCCAGGGTGGAGATTTGGCATCGTTGCAGGGTCAGATGGAAACAACAGGAACGATCCCGTTCGTCCCTAGGCGTACAAGGGTGCACATTTTTCTAAGAACTGGTCAAGCAAATCCGTGCTTACGCATAAATTAGCGACTGCGCCATTGTCCGTACTTCTCCACTGGGGGTGTATAAAATATCGTATTTCGGTAAACGGACGAGAATTTTTAAAGTAATAAAAATTCCTCGTCTAATCCGAACATGTCGGCCCCTCCTGAAGGAATGCAGTCTCTTCTGACTAATTTACGGGAAAAACAGCTAAACGGGTTATAGCTCGTTTTAATTCAGTGGTTGTCGTCTTGATTGTAGCTACTCGTGGGATTCCATCCTTTCCTGGGTGTAGTTCCAGCACACGTCCTACTATCCACCTTAATGGAGGTAGATTGTCATCCTTAACAACCACTAGGTCCCCAACTTGAAGATGATTCGATTTCCTTGTCCACTTGGATCGGGGCAGCTGTGTTAGCAAATATTCCTTCGCCCATCTCTTCCAGAAGTGCTGCTTCATAAACTGCAGGTGTTGCCATCTGGATAACCTTCCAACCTTAATATCGGTCAGATTTGGATCTGCTACTCCTGTAAGCGAATCTCCAACAAGGAAATGACCAGGAGTGAGGTATGAGGGATCATTCGGGTCATTGGATAAAGCGCATAAGGGTTGAGAATTAAGGACGGCCTCGATTTGAGTAAATAACGTAGTTAATTCTTCAAAGGTTAAAATGCAGTTTCCCATTACTCTTATTGTATGGTACTTTATTCGTTTAATTCCCGCTTCCCAGAGTCCTCCAAAATGTGGGGACCTGGGGGGGATAAAGTGCCATTCTAATCCGTTTATAGCAAATACATCATTTAATTTATTTATGCACAACTTAGTTCTTTATCAGCACCCACAAAATTACCTTTCCACCAAATATTTAAATTAATTAAATTTTCCGGTGAGGAACCCCGAGATAATATATCGGCGGGATTATCAGTGGTAGAGACGTGCATCCAATTATTTAAATCAGTTAACTCCTGAATTTCCGCGACCCGATTCGACACAAAAGTTTTAAACTTAGCATTTTCAGCCTTGATCCACGAAAGAACGATTGATGAATCACACCACATATATTTATTATAATTAATATTTTTAAATTTTAATGCTACATGAACTGTGTTCATTAAACGTGAAAGGAGTAATGCTCCACACAATTCCAACCTGGGAAGTGTTTGTGATTTTATTGGAGCAATGCGCGATTTTGCACAAATTAAATTCGTAAAATATACGTTTTTATTAATTTTTACACGTGCATATACGCATGCTCCATATGCGGATTCGCTTGCATCGCAAAATCCGTGTAGCTCAAATGTAGTGTCATTAAATTTAATGTTTCCGGCGATTTTGAAATTATTAAGTAAACAAAGGGTTGATCGAAATGTTTTCCATTCGGTATATACAGTTAAAGGAACACTTTCATCCCAATGTAAATTAAGTTTCCATAATTTTTGAATAATTAATTTTCCTGTGACAATTACGGGATTAACTAAACCTAGCGGATCAAATATACTCGCAATTTCTGAGAGAATTGTTCTTTTGGTTATGCGTGTTTCGCTTTGTTTGCTTACAGAAAAAGTAAAATAATCTAGTGACGAATCCCACTGACAACCTAAAATTTTTGAATCGTAATCTTTGTCTAGGCGAATTAAAGTCTGATTTTTATCATATGGAATGCCATTTAAGATCGTTTCATGGTTAGCGTTCCATTTGTTGAGTTGAAAGCCACCATTTTCTAATACTTTTATTAAACTATTGCGGATTTTAATTAAATCACAAATACGCGTGTTTGGTTGTGTTTATATGTGCTCCTACTTGTGCAGCAAATTTGAGTGACTTCCAGGGCATAAATCTTAATAAGATAAGTACCCCTGTTTTAATACAAATGCTGTGAGTTTGATAGTGTTTATTTCCTCTCGGGAGTTACTTTACTTAACTAGTAAACATTGTATTTTCAACGCTTCCCGGCCGTCAGCTCGATTTAATTTCACTATCCGAGTGCATCAATGCCACTTTTTATAGAGACATCGGTCTCGCATCATATTTATCTTATCTCGCGATTGCCGTGACCGTGAATTCGATCGTTTACATTTTTCTAATTCAAAATATATTCTCTTTACCGCCACTTTTAATTTATTAATGGTTGAGTATTTGTATTTATTAGAATCGAACCTAGCCTTTGTTTTCTATTGTTATCCCCTCCGTGGTCTACCTGTGTGTTGTGTTATTATAGTAAGTCACCCTGACAGACCCCTGGGTGTGAAAAACTGTGTCCTAGTTATTTTTTCCTTATTATAATAATAATTATTTTAAATTGAGCTATGACTTCCTGTGCGTGTTGTAATAAAAAGTCCGAAGCGCACAAACTTGTTACTTGTTGTGTCTGCACCAAGTCTTACAATATCAACTGTGTTGATATTACCATACCGGAAGCTCGCAAGATCCACTCAAAATCAGGGCTAAAATGGAATTGTCGTAGTTGTGATAAAATTGGCGATGATCTAATTTCACTAAAAGCAGCAATTATAGATCTTCAAAACGAAGTTGCCGCCCTCAAATGTTCCACAACTGTGAACTCGTCCAATAAGTCTTCTTTTCCAAATGATATGGGAAAAATTGATATAGAAAACATAATTTATGAAATATCAGAAAGAGAAAAGAGATCGTTAAATTTAATTATATTTGGAAATAAGGAGAATAAATCCTTTACGAAACAGGACCAAATAACAACTGATTCGTCTTTTGCTAAAAAACTTTTGGGGGACATTGGTGTATCGACCTCTTATCTTAATCAGATTAATACTGAGCGGATTGGAAAATTCGACCCATCTAAATCACAGTCTCGTCCGATTAGATTTAAGGTACAATCCCAAGGTGTTATGACTACTGTGATGAAAAACATGGGCAGATTGAAGTCAAACCCTGATTGGAACAATATTCAGCTCTCTCGAGACCGTACACCTGCCCAGCGAGAGCTGTTTAAAACTATTAAAGAGGAATTAAATATCCGACTGTCACAAGGAGAAACTAACTTACATATTAAATACATTAGAGGTATTCCCACCATCACTGAAAACAAGAATACAATCACGGAAAACTAGCTACGCCCAACAGACAACCCATCTATTTTAATATTTTATATCAAAATACCAGAGGACTGCGTAGCAAAACGCATGATTTTTATGTTAACTGCTGTAATCTGTCATGTGATATCATATGTCTATCCGAAACCTGGCTG
Source organism: Philonthus cognatus (assembly GCA_932526585.2). Classification (NCBI taxonomy): domain Eukaryota; kingdom Metazoa; phylum Arthropoda; class Insecta; order Coleoptera; family Staphylinidae; genus Philonthus; species Philonthus cognatus. The sequence continues at coordinate 2,272,150 of OW052243.1, forward strand.
ACTAGCTCAATTCATAACGCGGAACTGTTTCCAAATAATTACAATGTTGTTCGCTGTGACAGACAAATCGACACGGTTGGTCGTTCTAAAGGTGGAGGTGTACTAATTGCATTTGATATAAATATTAGGTATGAAGTACTGGATACATCTTCATTAACTAGTCTTGTTCCTTTGATTGATGTCCTATTATGTAAATGCAGTCTTGATGGCGTTACTTTCACGATCTGTGTCTTGTATATTGCACCGGACATCATTTCAGACGATTTAGAATTGTTCCTTGGTGCTTTGGAAATATTAGTAATTGATCAGCCTGTCATAATAGTTGGAGATTTTAATCTTCCGAATCTTGTTCAGATGAATTCTTCCTGTACTAAATGTTTCTCTTTTCAATCCTTTTGCAACGTACTAAGTCTTACTCAATATAATACCTGTCTGAACGCAAACAATAAACTCCTTGATCTGGTGACATCTAATTTAGAATCGCCCCCTCTAGTGGAGCGGGCTGAAACTCCTTTGGTGATTGAAGATTCTCATCACCCATCCCTGTCTATCTCGTTAACACTGTATACCTCGTCTATCAATCATAAGTTTCCGTCAAATACTACTAACACTAGATACAACTTCAGAAAAGCTAATTTTGTTTCTTTATACAAAGATCTACTTGATGCAGATTGGTCATTTTTAAGAAATGTAAGTGAGGTAAATGAAGCGATTGATATGTTCTACTTTCAACTATACAAAATATTTGATAAATCTGTTCCATTATCTCGAACCAGCAGATCTACATATCCTCCATGGTTTACTCCAGAAATAAAAAGGAATATCAAAATGAAGACATTCCATAGACGTAAGTGGTTATCTAGTAAAGACATAAAGCATAACAACGAATTTAAAAGGCTCAGGTCCCTCATAAAAGTCCAGTTGAAAGCATCGTATACATTGTACGTGAGAGACGTGGAGGAGGAAATCAAATCCAATCCTTCAGGACTTTGGAAATACGTGCACCTGAAACAAGATACTACAAGAATCCCGAACAGATTAACAGATGAACATCGGGAATATACCACACCTGCCGACATAGTTAATGGTTTCGCGTCCCTATTCAGTCAGCCGCATACACCCAGCAATCATTCAATTCTTCCTGATAATGAAAGCAAGTGTTTATCGTTTACAATTGACTCTACTTCGGAATCAGATTTGATTAAGATTATGGCTAAACTCCCTAACAAAATGTCTGCTGGTGATGATGGCGTTCCTTCGTACCTAATTAGGGATTGTAGATTTGTTCTTGCTAGTCCGCTTTGTGTCATTATCAACTTAGCAATTGACGCGTCTGAATTCCCCAATCGATGGAAAGTCGCAAAGATTAGCCCGGTTCATAAAAAAGGAGACAAACAGGTTTTAACGAATTATAGACCTATCTCATTATTGTCCAATTTTTCTAAAATATTTGAGCTGGTTATTTATAACACGATCTTCAAGAATGTTTGCTCATATATTTCTCCTAACCAACACGGATTTATGCCGGGCCGATCTACAACAACCAATCTTGGCTGCTTTTCACAATTTGTTTCTGAAGTGATCGACGATAGAGGACAAGTAGATGTCATATACACGGATTTTTCCCGTGCATTTGACACTCTCGATCATGATATACTGCTTGTGAAACTAATGGATTTAGGCGCTGCCCCAAAAGTTCAACTACTTGTAAAATCGTACTTAACTAACCGACAAGCATACGTTGCCTACAACGGATTCCACTCCTCTGCGTTAGTAATCAACTCTGGGGTTCCACAGGGCTCAAACCTTGGCCCGCTTCTCTTTATAATTTTTATAAATTCTTTGCTAGAGTCATTAACCTGTCATGCGCTTGCTTACGCAGATGATATTAAGCTCTTTGCTGTCGTAACAACATTGAGTGATGCTTTGTCACTGCAGAATAATATTAATAAACTTACGGAGTGGTGTGACAAACATAAACTCTCCCTCAACGTTGATAAGTGCTGTTCAGTATCCTTCACTAAAAAAACAAACTCACTCTCACTGCCATACAGAATGTATGACCTACAACTTAAATCCTGCACCGAGATGAAAGATTTGGGTATCTTATTTTGTACTGATTTGAGTTTTACAAAACATATTAATAATATTGCAATGGCTGCATCTCGTACACTTGGATTTATAATGCGAGTCTGTGTATCCTTCAGAGATATTAACCTCATAAAAACACTTTATTCTGCGTACGTTCTCTCTAAACTGGAATATTGTAATATCATCTGGTTTCCAATTTATATGAGTCAAAATATGCCTTTGGACAGGATTCATCGAAGGTTCTTAAAGTACCTTTCATTCAGAGTGGATGGAGTGTATCCCGAGCGAGGGATAGAACAGGATTTACTGCTGCAGAAGCATGATATGGTCTCCCTTTCTGCGAGAAGAGAAGAGCAGGCTGCGAATTTTCTCTGGAAAATTGTTCATAATGTGACAGATGTACCGTTTCTTCTATCTAGAATTAATTTCCATATACCGCGATTAAACTCTAGACACAGCAGTTCCTTCTACATTCCCGGAGCGCGAACCAACTGTCTACGCCGTGCGCCTGTGCCAGTTATGTGTCGAAGTGCTATGAAACATTATAGTGATATATTTTTTGATAAACTGTAATACAGTGTCTGATAAATATTCGATCGATTGTTTTGTTATATGTGCATTTTTGTTTCTAATATATTTCTTATTTTTTATTCTGTAAAATTGTCCTGTAAATGGATCTTCTGTTGGGCAATAAACGTTATTATTATTATTATTATTATTATTATTATCAGTAGTGCAGTCACTGCCTGTCAATAAGTCATCGACATAAAAATCACGTTTAATTATCTCGCAAGCTTGAGGGTAATTAATAATTTCAATATTTGCCAATTCATGTAAACATCGGGTAGCGAGAAATGATGCAGGAGTAGTCCCGTATGTGACCGTTTTTAATTGATAAACTTTTAATTCATCAGTAGGTTCAAATCGCGAAAATATTTTTTGATAATTAGATGACACGTCGTCTACTTTAATTTGCCGATACATTTTTGATATGTCCGCGGATAACACATAGTCATGAGCGCGAAATCTAATTAGTATGGTGAATAATTCATCTTGAATGATGGGCCCTTTTAATAAGACATCATTTAATGATTTACTATTAGAGGTTTTACATGACCCATCAAAAACAACCCTTAATTTAGTTGTCGCGCTCGAGTTTTTAAATACCGCGTGATTGGGTAAATAATAACCGAATTTATCATCTAGGTTCAATAATTGCATGTGTCCCAAGTCCAAATGCTCTTGCATAAATTTTGAATATTGTTCGAAATTCGATTAAAAATCGGCCCAACAACTGGCAGAACAGTGGACTGTGAAAGTTCCTTGAGCTCGAACAATATTATTTTTACACCTGGATTTGATAGCATAGGAAAGTTCTTAAATCTTCTTACTTAGCTGGACAATTTATCTCACTTTCAGGTTGAAAAGGGTTATCAGAGAAAATACACATCAACAAGCTTTAATCGATTTATTAAATATCAGCTCAATGTCAATCAAAGGAATAAAGCACCAAAAATAGTTGTAATATTTATTTAGAATTCAAACAAAATAAAATCAACAAGTTCAACAAAATATAAATTCTCTTAATAAAATTAAATTCAGTCTTTTAAGCCTTAAATATAATTAGAACACAATCAATAATTCTCAGAGATCAGAAACAACAACGAACACTTCAAGTTTCAATAATAGTTACACAAATATGAATTATAGAGGTTTTCTTCTTCATTAAGTTACAGTATTTAAACTCAATCGGCTTCACCGCAAATACAATAGAAATACAAAACTTAACATAACACATGCAAGTGTTAGCGTAGATACTCACCAGAACAAATTAGCTATGATTCTGTCCTGTCAGTCTTTAATTTAGTTAATACTGATTAATGTACTCGCAAAGTCCCTTCGAAATGAGAACCCAACAAATCCGCAAGGTTCCCCACGTATTTATTGAACTATCAGATCTGCTGACTGATTTAACTGCAGTAAAAGAGCTGGTGCATTGAATTCCGCAAGGTACCCCACGTGCATCAAATACCTCAACTCCAATACCCCAAATCAAACGGTCAGAAGGTAAAAGGGGAGAAAACTAAGAACTCTCTAGTTCCGCAAGGTTCCCCACGTGCGTAAAGAGCTGTTAGCGTTCAATAGTTATCTGATTAAAGTAAAACAGACAATGCACACTGATTTCCGCTAGGTTCCCCACGTTCCTCATGTGCATTAAACTGATCCCTCAAATCAAGACACTTTACAGGGTGAAGGTAAAAATGTTTAGAGTGTGAACTCTGCGAGTTGGTAAAATTAATAAAACAGACTCCAAACGAAACTCACTCTTTCTACGAACTAGCCGAAAATTGATTACTAAAATTTTCTAAGTGTAGAAAGAATTAAAATGAAAATCAGACTAAGGGTTGAGAACTGTATTGTTTCGAGTTTACGTGAAGTGATTAATCACAAATAGAAAGACTGTTATTCCTTACTTCACTTTTTATTTTTATGTTAGATGTACATTTCGAGACACAAGGTGCTCATTATCAATAACAAACTTTGTTATTGATAATGAGCATCTTGTGTCTCGAAATGTACATCTAACATAAAAATAAAAAGTGAAGTAAGGAATAACAGTCTTTCTATTTGTGTAAGGGTTGAGAAGTGAAATGTGAACAATTGCACTAAGTCCGGTTGGAGAGAGTTTCGTTTCGAGTCTGCTGCTGATGGTGGAGTTTTCAAGGCGGGCGAGAATTCCGAAGAATTACGGCTCCGTCCGGCGCTTTTATGACCGGCCGCAGCAGTGGGGACCGGCCGCAGTGGTAGGGACAAGCCGCGAGTCGAGTGGGACAAGCCGACTCGCCTGGCGCACGACCACGCGGACACCGCGTGATCGCCAGATGTTCATTTTATCCTAAAAAATGGATCGAAAATTGATAAGTTATAATTATAATGAAAATAATACAATCCAAAGGACAATGAAATAAACGTTTTAAATTTTAACAAAATAATAATGAAAATTTAATCATAATTTTTAACAAATATTCTACTTTAAGTTCGGAATTTTTTGATAATTTATTCTCTAGATTGACAAATCGTTTTATTGCAATATTACATGAATCCCCCAAATCAATTTTACTATCAACAAATGGCAGGGAAACTGTAAAACGACGCGTTTCATCACGAGTTGTATTATTAACAAAATGATTTTCACATTTAATTTCTTGTGGATTTAAAGTTTTAATTCGGTCATTTACATTTTCAATACGCCAAAAACGCTCCAAATCAAAATTTTCTAAATTTGTTGACAAATTGCATGTTTGTGCTGTATTTTTTGCCTGACCTCCCCCTATAATCCACCCTAATTGAGTTTTTTGCAAAATAGGATTATTTTTACCTAAATCTACCTGTCCACTGCATAACATTCTCCAAAATAAATCGGCCCCAATTAGCATATCAATTGGTCTGGATACATTAAGGTGAGGGTCGGCTAAATTAATATTATGCGGTATTTTAATAACATTTTTTCGGAATGTTTTATGCGGTAATGAATTTGTAATTTTTGAAACCACCAAACAGGAAATATTTACGGAATAATTTTTTAATCGCGACTTAATTTCAAGTTTTGCTGTTTCGGTTGCATTTGAAACCGCTTCGTTAACACCGCCTATTGTTATGTTCACCCTTTCCTTGTTTAAATTTAATTTATTAGCAAAGTTCGATGTGATCAAATTTAATTGAGAACCGCTGTCTAATAATAATCTACACGCGTGCTTTTTACGCGATTGATCAAATACATCAACGATAGCGGTGGATAACAGAACTTCGCCATCAAATCTGCAATGCGCTGAAGTTGATGCAATTGAATTAGTAGGTTCCGGTTTTTTGATATGTAATAAATAATTGTGCCTTTTTTTACAAATTGAACACGGGCGAGCATAACAATTTTGAATTCCGTGGTTGGCTGGACGTAAACAACATAAACAATAATTAATAGCATTGATTTTTGTTATTCTTTCTGTTACGGATAGGTTTAAAAATATCTCGCATTTAAAAATTTGATGAGAACCTTCACAAATTGCACATTTTTTATTGATTTGATTTATGTGATTAACACTTTTTGGTTTACTTGTTTTATTTTTTGAGTCTAATGATTCACATTTTTGATTTAAATAATCAATTAATTCTGTAAATTTTGGTAATTTTACGCGATCTAGTGTTCTGTCCCACTCACGTTTTGTATTTGAATCTAATTTAGAAACAGTTAATACTACTAATATATCATCCCAACTATCTACGGACACCTTTAATGCACGCAACGATCGAATACTACGATTACTTGTATCAATAACGTTTCTAAGATCCGCATAGTTTTCTTTATGAATCGTTTGAATTTCTAAAATGTCGGTAATATGATTGTGAACAAGTTTTCGAATATTATGGTAGCGTTCATTTAATGCATCCCACGCTTCTTTATAATTATTTTCTGATAAACTCATCTCCCAGTTAAGAGTTTCGCAGCTTCGCCCTCAAGTGCTGACTTTAAATAACGGTGTTTTTTGTAAAGAACTAAGTTTGCGATTATTATGAATCATTGATTCGAATGATTCCTTAAAACCTAACCAATCCGATAAATCTCCGGAAAAAGTAGGAATATTTAATTGAGGCAATATAATATTTTCTTCAATAACTGACGGAGTACTTTTTTCAGTTTTCCCTAATAATTTTTTAATCAAACTAACGGTTGAATAATATAACGTATCAAAAGCCTTCTCATCATTAACCTCATCTGCTTTTATAGTTTTCATTTTCGTGACTATATTAAAAAATAGATCATAACTATCTTGCACTTTTTTTAATCGTTCACTTAAGTCAAAATAATCTAAGTTATTTTCATCCATTGCGGAAACTGCATTTTTACACCGCGTGATTTTACCTTTAATGATACCGCGCTCTTGGATTAATGTTTTTAGATCCATTATATTAATTAAATTCAATTAAAAGGTTAAAATATTTGAATATGAGTAAAAAATACACTATAATAGTTACGTGAATATAAGTTAAGAAGTTAAATCTAATCAAAGGCCAGGGCAAAGGTAGGAAATGGAAATTGTCAGAGACTCACTCACCAATTCCTCCAAAAAACAGCTTCCTGGATGTTGATCTTGATCACGGCTTGGACTGCTCTCACGGCTTACTGGAATCGTCACTTTCGGCGATAAAGACAGGACCTGGACAGCTCCTCAGACGAAGATCTCGGCAAACAACAAGTCTTCCGGTCACGGGAATTTGGATAATTTCTTCGTTATCCGGTTCGAAGGACCATGTACATTTTGTAGCTTTCGCGACTTATGTTACTTGTAAGGTAACTGTTTGTAACGACCGGAATAAAATGAATGTCACCGAATAAAATATTAATTTCTAAAACAACTCGTATATTCAAAATCAACCTAACGCTTACAGGTCTAAAAACATGATGAATTTTTACAAGAAAAATATATACAAGAAAATATACAAAAATAGAGGGAGTATTTAATAGTGGGGGCAAAAACGTCTTCGTTTCCTCCAGGGTGGAGATTTGGCATCGTTGCAGGGTCAGGTGGAAACAACAGGAACGATCCCGTTCGTCCCTAGGCGTACAAGGGTGCACATTTTTCTAAGAACTGGTCAAGCAAATCCGTGCTTACGCATAAATTAGCGACTGCGCCATTGTCCGTACTTCTCCACTGGGGGTGTATAAAATATCGTATTTCGGTAAACGGACGAGAATTTTTAAAGTAATAAAAATTCCTCGTCTAATCCGAACAGAGATAGAAATCGGAAGATTTTAGAGTTTTTGGTCTGGTCGCTGGCAGATGTTGGAGGACCTCCCGGTTTCGCTGTGTCACTTCTTGGTTTGATTTGACGTGTACCCTCTTGCGCCATCGTGCAAAAGTTTAGCTCCTGGAATATTTCGTTTGCGGTGTTTATTTCACAGGCACCTGTACCTTTATTAATGGACCCCCTTGTAAATATTAAACACAAATTGACAAAAAAATGGTCACAAATTGACCATTGCTTATCGCTTATTTAACAATCTAATCGATTGCACAGATGTATTGTCATCTATATCATTTTTAATCCCCAGACATGCAACGCGGCATCAGCAACTTCTTGCTTGCGAATTTCACAAGTCTGTATTTGGTTTTAATAGCCCTCGTAATTGCTTAATATATAACTTAATGAAACACTTGTATCTTTTCTTCACTTATTTATTTGGAGTACCAAATGCACATTTCGATCACGATGTGATCATTATCAATGGTTGACAAATATATGTATTTGTCAACCATTGATAATGATCACATCGTGATCGAAATGTGCATTTGGTACTCCAAATAAATAAGTGAAGAAAAGATAAAAGTGTTTCATTAATTTAAAACCATCTTCACGCAACTCAACAACAATTAAGTATTAATATATAACGTTAATAAATATTATAATTCAATTGATATGTTCGGAGTTAGTCCAAAGTATTTTAAGCGTACGTGTACGTGTAGTTTTAAATTGTAACTCATAAGTAACGGTATTGTATTGTTGTATTATTGTTTATTGTATTTTTTATTACATGTATTATTTTTTCTATGTAATTGGCCACCCGTATGAATAAATAAATAAATAAATAAATTATCAATGGATTAACACTTTGTGTCCGAAATATTTGTACATTTAGTAATTCATGTAAACGTGTGAAGAAAGGTTATTAGTGCTTTATCCGTCAAATTAATCTGATCTTCACGTAACTCAATCAATCAATAAATTAATTCTAATTGGACTTATAATTAACTGTATGTTTTTGAGTTTACGCGAAGTGATTATTACACTAATCAAGACTGTTATTCCTTACTTCACTTTTTAAAACTGAAGTAAGGAATAACAGTCTTTATTAGTGGACTTATAATTGTTGTTTTTAGTTAACTTGGGCTGATATGTTTTTCGTATCTCTGTTCGATTCATTGGCCAGTAGACTTAAGGAGGATATGATTACCGAGTATCCTAATTTAATGGCTGTTCATAAGAACGTTTTGGAGATTCCCGCTATTAAAGAATGGGTGGAAAGTCGTCCCAAGACGGAATTTTAATGCTGTGTTAATATTTTCTTAAAATTAAACATTGTTGATTTAATCTTACAGGGTTCTTCGTTTTAATTTTCACCATGTATTAAATGAAATTCCCATTTTCATTTTATCAATTAAAACTCTCACTAGTCGGTTTTATATCAGCACGTTTCACTATTTCGTCGCATCAGTAACTTATTTGTGACATGCAACCTTAGGTTTTGGTTTTTACGGGGCTTTTTACTTCATGCTTAGTCTGGGAGTGGAAAACACTCGTTTAAAGCTTTAAATTAAACTCTAAAAATACTACAATTATCTAAAAATTTAGAGCAGGTAAGTGGGATACGTTTTTTTAAAAGAAAAACTCTCCGCATCAAAATTTATTGCCGGAAAAAATCTCAATACAAACTCAGGCTTTTTTTCTAATCTAATCAACATTTTTCTGTATTTGTCAAATGACTTTGCCTTTTAGCAATTAAAATACCCGTTTAATTAGGCTAGCACGACCCTCGACAAATTTTCAACGCGGGGCTTTTCCAAACTCGAAATTTTACTCCATGCTTTGTCTGGGAGTGGAAACACTTGTTCGAAACCCTTAAAAGAAAAAATCGCTGTATTTAACGTCCTTACATATTGTTTATGTAAGGACGTTAAATACAGCGATTTTTTCTTTTAAGGGTTTCGAACAAGTGTTTCCACTCCCAGACAAAGCATGGAGTAAAATTTCGAGTTTGGAAAAGCCCCGCGTTGAAAATTTGTCGAGGGTCGTGCTAGCGACCCTGTACAAATTTTCACGGGGCTTTTCTAAACTCGAAATTTTACTCCATGCGCCACGCGTATAAAACACAAATTTTAAGTGAAGTTTAAAACATACGTCTTTAGCATACTGCTTTAGTAGCATATTATTAACTTTACAATCATTCAGTGTTTTATACGCGTGGCGCATGGAGTAAAATTTCGAGTTTAGAAAAGCCCCGTGAAAATTTGTCTCGGGTCGCTGCGCGACCCTCGACAAATTTTCTACGCGGGGCTTTTCTAAACTCGAAACTTTACTCCATGCTTAGTCTGGGAGTGGAAACACTCGTTCGAAACCCCTAAAAGAAAAAATCGCTGTATTTAACGCCCTAACATATTGTTTAATCAAACGGGCATTTTAATTGTTAAAAAGGAAGAGTCATTTGACAAATAGTGAAAAATGTTGATACAAAACTGATATGTGGGATTTAAAAAAAAATAAGAATTAACATTAGTCATCTTTTCTGTGAATTTAACATAATGTAATGGTGATGATTGTGAAATTTGTTCAACCACAGATAAATTAATTATTTCTTCTATGGTTCATCTTACTGATAAGAGAATGTTTTCTGATGAATTATCTTAATGGACATAATAAATCTCGTTTATTGACCCAACACTTACATCAATTAATATAAACAACGATTACTTAAAGATAATAATTTATCTTAAAAACACTTAATTTGTAAATTAATGCATTTATTGTTAATTATATAACAATAAATGCATTAATATACCAAGTGGTATGATTATCATTGATAATATTTATGAGTGAAACCGAGCTGCAGATTCAACGAGCCTGAAGGGCGAGTTGAATGTGCTGCTCCGGTTTCACGAATAAATATTATCGATTATTTACACTTGTAAATAAAACACTTTTTACTTTGTTTAACCACTGAATTTTACATTTAATTGTGTGACTAGTTTCGACTATCTAGTAGTCATTCTCAAACTAAAGTAAATACAAATTACACGTTAAAAACTATTTATACGGCTTCGAAGAGAGGGGTGTACATTAGGTCAACCTGGTCATTAAGAAGTTGTTTGCAAAAATCCCACCCGCCGATTGCATGGACCTAATCACTAAACACTTAGATAAAAGTAATGTTAACCCCATAGTAAAATCAGATTTCATATTGTAATGATTCGACCCTAGGTATTATACAAATTTATAATTTGTATTTTATTTACGTTGTGTTGTGTATGTAGTAACCCTTTTAATTTATTTAACAGATTCGTTGTTTGTGTCAATATGCATTATCGGAAATACTAGCAAACTGCACAGAAACAATATATATCAAAGTTACAAATAAATAATATCTAAAAGAAAATATTAATCTCACGAAAAAAAAAAACATTATTAGGAATGCAATAAAGCATTTTAAAAGCGATTAATGACCTGACCTACTCATAAGAAAAATAAACATCCGTATCCAGAAATCGTAAGCATTGTTACCGGCGTTTTATCGAAAACGTCGTAACTTGATTATTTTATTCACATTCGCGAAAACATCCGACTCCATTTGTTTTGCTCATTTCATTTCATAATCATTTTAATTCCAAATGACTCAAGTTCGTAACCATTCATTCGATGTTCTTTTGTATATATTTTTTGTAAATATGTAAATTAGTCCGACATTGAATTCCCCCGAACGTGACCAACAATGACGACTTGCAAACCACCCCATCATTAACCGCGCGACCAGCACCGGCCGATGTTTACAACCCCGAGGAAGGTAATAAAATTCCGCACCTCCGAGGACCAGCGCCATAAAACCCACGGCGCGCTGTAGATGTTTACGACCATGAAAACAAAGCTTTTGGGAATTTCTCAAAATTTCGGGAAAACAGCGAGAACAAAGGTTTATGGTCGTAACATCTGCAGCACAAACTTCGACACGCCGGAGCAGTCGAAAACCAGAGGCCCAAAACTTTTTGGCCTCAGGTAGATATGAAAACTCCACCCTCTGCTTCTTCCACCACGTTCTCGACCAATCACCGTCACCCCCAAGATACATGGCGGGGGTGAAGACAGCGGTGGTTGGGAAGAGTCGTATGCATCCGGCCGACACTTTCAGTAAACATGGAGTCGCAGCCCATCCCCACTCAATTTCCAAATAATTTCAAAAGGAAGAGTGCGGGCCAATGATTATAACGCCAAGAGGTCCAGGTAGTCAGCCATTTTCAGTAAGGGTGACTTTTTTCATTTCATTAATAATTTCTAAAAGTAACTAAATCTTTCCGGATTATTTTACAAATTATTGATATTTTATTTAGAATAATAATAATTTTAACCGACGACGAAAACAGGACCGCAATAATCTATTTTGAGGCCCTATACATTTCTTTCCTGTTTTGGTACATTTTTGGGTACCATACAAAAAAAGACTCCCAAAAAATTAGACAACAAGAAATGAAATTAAAAAAGGAAAAATATTCATGTAGTAATAAAAAAATTATTACCTATTTACATTTTTTATTAAAATATTAGATTTTCGCTAATTTCCAATAGAGTGGTCATTAGAATCAGTAGATAATACAATTAAATAAACAAATTCACTTGGACAACAAAAACTTAAAAAATGAGAACAATTATAAATAATACCTACAGGGATATTTTCTTTTAAGTATACATCTCCCGATTTGTAAACTTTTAGAAATGTTCCATATTCGAGGGGGTTTATTTTTTTGATGAAATATGTCAATTCGAGTATGGAGAATCCGAATCCGTCAAGAACTTTTTTATGCACCGTTGCAGAATTGGTGCAAATTATGATTGAATCGGATAATGTTAAATTTCTTGGAATGGGGGTTGTTTAACCCCTTTCCATAGTCGAGGGGGTTTCTTTTATTGATGAAATTTGTCAATTCGAGTATGGCGAATCCGAATCCGTCAAGAACTTTTTTATGCACCGTTGCAGAATTGGTGCAAATTATGATTGAATCGGATAATGTTATATTTCTTGGAATGGGGGTTGTTTAACCCCTTTCCATAGTCGAGGGGGTTTCTTTTATTGATGAAATTTGTCAATTCGAGTATGGCGAATCCGAATCCGTCAAGAACTTTTTTATGCAACGTTGCAGAATCGGTCAAAATATTTTGATTGAATCGGATAATGTTATATTTCTTGAAATAGGGGTTGTTTAACCACGTTCCATAGTCGAGGGGGTTTATTTTTGATGAAATTTCTCAATTTTAGTATGGAGAATCCGAATCCGTCAAGAATTTTTGCATGCAACGTTGCAGAATTGGTGCAAATTTCGATTGAATCGGATAGTTATATTTCTTGGAATGGGGGTTTTTAACCCTGTTCCATAGTCGAGGGGGTTAATTTTTTTTATGAAATAAGTCAATTCGAGTATGGAGAAACTGAATCTGTCAAGAAATTGTTTATGCAACGTTGCAGAATTGGTGTAATTATCGCTTTAATGTAACAATGTCTAGTTTTTTTAACAGGGGTTGTTTAACGTTGGTATAGGGGTGAAAACAAACATGTTATAAGTTGGACTTGTTAATTGATCTATGCTGAATCCGATGATTTCATCAGATTTTTTCTATGTTCTTTAGAAGTTGGGAAAATTGAATTCGAAAAAGTCAGGAGGGGTAGTTTGTCCCTATATTTTGAGTGTTTTATAAGGGCGCGGGGGTTTATTTTATTATTTGTTTATACTAATTTGTGTATGCTGAATCCAATGGTACCAATATCTTTTTTGCAAATTGTTGCAGAATTGGCGCAATTTGAATTATTTTATAGGGGTGGTTCTAATTTAAAGAGGGGTGAAATGTTTGGGTATGGTGTTATATCATCTATTAAAAGACAGTCTTCTTAGGCTTTTTCTGAAAATTTCAAATCCATATCTCTTTTAGTTTTGCTTAAAAATATTTTTGTAATCTATGGCTAAAATCTATGGGTAACTTCTCGTCCGTACAATTAATGACAAAAGTTATTAACTATCTGTTTTTTTTAAATTATTATTAAACACAAATGTCAAACGCTGAAAAAGTTGGGAATTTAGTCATTCCCGGCGGCGAGTGTGCCGCCGCGGGCCCGCAGACAAATGAAAATTCGGTTCATCTGTCGTGCGCGCACAGACAAATGCACGCAACGCTGCCCCGGGTTACGCTCGCATTGTACACGGATGTGGTGTTTGGAATGCAAAAGTAAACTGAAACCGGCGGTCCGCTCCGAGCCAGCTACAAAAAGTACCTGCCAGAGTATCTTCACTCTGATTGGTAGAGAAAAGGGTCTGAGTTGGGACCCTGAAGAAATGCACCCCCCTTACGGCGGAGAGGGGTACAAAATAAGTGTCGGCCAGACGACACGCACCCGTTGGGAAGATAAGAGACAGCGGAAGACAGAGGAAAGTACAGTTCGGAGCTATCATCATCGGAGTTATCATCATCAGAGTTATCATCAACAAAGTTTCACCAGGTTTCTAAGAAATCATTAAGTGTCGCGAATTAGTCAGTTCGTAAGTCGTTGCGTTCGTTCATTATTGTTATTCTATTTTCTTTTGTTTGTGTCATTTATTTCATTCATTATCATTCTTGTGTTATTTTGCTTTGTGTGTCGTGAATAAATATTTTATCCTTGTTTTTGGAAGCCAGAGGTTAATTTACAAATCATTTTAAAAAAAATAATAAAAGTGAGTGTCTTTTGAACTAGGATTTCGGTAAGTTTTTTTTGTTATTATTGTGTGTGTGTTAAAGTACTGAGCTAATCGGAGTTGTTACGGAGGGACGTTGTTTTTTATGGAAAACTCATGCTCTCTCAAATTATCTATTAAATTTAGCATAAACAGCAAGCGACGTCCCGCGCCCCGATAACAGCATGAAATAAATGTTACAAACGTGTAGCGTTCAAGAGCGGGTAAAGAAAATAGTAATCAAAACATACAAAGAATTATTTCAAGAAGAGGTAATAATAAATAACAAAAAAAAGGGGGGCGCTTAGAGGAGACCCATAAGCTAGCAGAAAATACAATTTTAAATTATTAGCATGAGATAAACAAAAAGAAAAATCTAACTTGTAATTTTAAAATGAAACAAACAAAAGAAATACGAATTACAATAACAGGTAAAAAATCGAAGCAAGTTTTATAAAAACAAAAAAACAAACAAACAAACGAATCAAAGGTACCTAGGTCAAATGAGAAAGTGACTCATGTTAATAAAATTAGCATACAAAATAATAATAAAAATATATAAAAAAAAAAATTATTACCTTAGGAGTTGCAAGTTCGCATTAACATAATTACGAGATGCAGTTTAAGTTAAGAGATACAATTCAAAGGCGATGATAAGGTACAACATAATAAAATATCTGATGCGTTACTGAATTAAAGGTGTGGGCCTTTGACAAAAACAAAAATTAATTGAGTTTCAATTTTTATTTCATGTAGCAGGTGCTTTGTTTGAGTATGATTACAGCAACCGCGATGACCAGGAAAAATCAATCATCAAATGGAGAACAGAAAGGTGTTTGAAGCGGGGGCGAAATATTAAAAAAAGCAACAAAGCATTGGCAACACCGAAACCGGCACAAAAAAGCAGCTAAGTCATCAATGGGCGAAGAGAAAGCCGGATAATCAAGAGTACCGAGATGGGAGAAATCAACCTATGGGGAAGATTTACAAAAATGCAAGAAGTTGCAAATGTTAGATGACCACCCAAGTGCTAGACGGACTGTCGCCATATAAAGACTATCTACCCTAACGTTCGTGGGAAACAACCCCATTATATAGTATCTTAAGTTTAGCAGGTGTACTAGACACCCTTTTTGTATTACATTTCATTATTTTCCATTAAGTGACTTTTACCATTAGTGTCGTAGATATATGTATATTTATTAGGTACCATTCTCTTTTAATTTCATCAAGTAACTTTTACCATTAATGTCTTAGACCTGTATTTATTAGGCACCCTTAAGTCTGAAAGCCTTTTTCTGTATCGACGATAGGTAAATACCACCCTCGTGGGAACGTCCCCAAAAACGGGCCTCTGTCTGTCCTCACGCGTGTGGTCTTACCTCCATATATATACCCTTTCTAGAACTTAAGCAGTTAGTTAGTACCCAACCGTCATTCTGAATACATGCTGTATTGTAATTATTGTTATAAGAATAAAGTTAAGTTAAGTGTTTAAGTGCAACATTGACTTTTCACTCCCGGTATCCAACATATTATTGGTGTCAGAAGTGGGATAGTCGGGACGTTCATCCGGTTCGCGAAATAAGCCAACGAATTCGTCTTCCCAGAGGAAACTCCTGGTGCAACATAAGAAGATTTCAGGCCCGATCCAGAGAACGGCGATCAGCAACATTCCGACTGTCTGAAAATATTGGAACAACGGTGAGTCGCTTTTTATTCAGTCTTGCATCCTTAACTCTTTTTTCCTAAACAAACAAAAACATCATGCCTAACTCCGAACAAAATGACAATGCTAACTCACTTTCACTTGATTTCTTAATTAAACTTATTCCGAATAACTTCGACGGAGATAGATACAAAATAAGAAGTTTTATTAAGCAAGTCGATTCGGTTTTCGAACTCGCTAGTGATCAACAAATACCTCCACTTCTTTTATTTGTCAAAAGTAAAATTACGGGTAAAGCTCGCGAACAGATCGATATTCACTGCAACTTAACCACATGGGAGGATATTTCAGAATTATTAATTAATTTATATCAGGATAGGAAATCTCTTGATCAATTACTTGAAGAGCTAACTAATATTAAACACGAACAACATGAAAACGTGTCACAATTCTACCAGAGATTAGAAGATTTAACTTCCCGTACATTAGCTATTATACATTCAACCGAAAATGATAAAGAACGCCTAAAAGGACGCCTCCTAATGATTGAAGACATTGCATTGAACCGTTTCATCTATCACTCGAATCCTAATTTATCTCAAATGTTAAGGTATCGCGAATTTAAAACTATTAACGAAGCGCTTACCGCAGCAATTGCCGAGGAAAAAGCGTTGAGATTAACTTACAAGTCTATTGAAATAAAATGTAAAACTTGTGGAAAAAATAATCACCTTACAAAAGATTGCTTCCGCAATAAACCTCAAATCCGCACGAAATCTATACATTTCTCTAACAATTCTCATAACTATCAAACTCCTAGAAATCCAGCGAATCAACAAAAACAATGTAGATATTGCAAAAGGCCAGGTCACGTACTCGAGGAATGTCGTAAAAGGCAATATAACAATTCAAAAAAATCAACATCACAAAATCAAAATAATCAAAATGCGTCAGTAAATTTTCAGGAGCGACTGATAAATCGAGTCCCTCCTCCTATACTAAACCAACAAAATCAAATCACTCAAGCACTGGAACAATTCCATTTATAATGAATTCAAACTTGCATCCAATCGCAAATTCCGAAATAAATTCTAATTCAAACTCGCATGCAATCGCAAATCCTAAATCCAAATCAAACATCCAAGAGAATCAATCTCTAATAAAAATTAAATCAAATCCTAAATCTAAGTTGCATCCCATAACTAATGAAGATACAAAATCAAATGTTGAAACGATCCAACACGTAAATATTTCTAATTCATTCTTCAGTTCAAATGATTTAATTTATGTTACATTTCAATCTGACATGTCCAATTGTCCAGATAAAACGATTAAATTATTAATCGACACGGGCGCTTCCATATCTTTAATTAAAGCTATGAGCTTATCAAAATTCAAAATCCACGATAAAAATCCAGTTGCTCTTAACGGATTAGCACCAAACATTCCAATTTACACCTTAGGTGAAACCGAAATCAACCTCCAAATTCACAATAAACGAATAAAATCTAATTTCCAAATCATAGATGCAATCACTAATATCCCTTTCGACGGCTTACTAGGCGACGATTTTCTAAGAACGCATAGCGCAAAAATCGACTATAGTTCTTTTTCTCTAATTCTAAATTCAATTTCTATTCCAATTCCAATTCATCGTAATACGCCTCAATCATCATCAATAAATATTACTGTTCAACCTCGAACGGAAACTGTCGTCAGAATCAACGTAAATAATCCACTCAACCTCAAAGAGGGTATAATTATTAATCAAAATCTCGCAGCCAATCAATCTCTTTTAATTCCAAATTCAATGGTTTATATCAATGACCAAAATCAGTGTTTAATTACGCTAATAAACAAATCATCAATAAAACAAATTGTCACAGTCCCTTCTATATCAATTGAACCTATTTCTAACACTCATTCAATCTTTCAAATAAATCAAAATTGCATAAACAATCCTGAAAGAGAAAAACTACTAAATCAAAATTTAAGGCTTGATCATCTCAACTCAGAAGAGAAAACTTCAATCACGAAAATTTGTC
The DNA here is from genome assembly GCA_932526585.2 of Philonthus cognatus. Lineage (NCBI taxonomy): Eukaryota > Metazoa > Arthropoda > Insecta > Coleoptera > Staphylinidae > Philonthus > Philonthus cognatus. The sequence goes on from OW052243.1 coordinate 2,290,476, forward strand.
GAGAATTTAAAGATTTATTTTATTTACCAAACGATAACTTAAGTTATACAAACGCTACTTGTCATAAAATTCCCATTACAGACCCGCTTCCAATTCATACAAAATCTTATCGATATCCAGAGGTACACAAGAACGAAGTAAATAAACAAATCGAGAAGATGTTAAGTCAAGGGATAATAAAACCGTCCACCAGCCCTTGGTCCAGCCCCTTATGGGTTGTCCCGAAAAAACTAGACGCCACAGGCGAACGGAAATGGCGGATAGTTATCGACTACCGCAAATTAAATGAAAAAACGGTCGGTGACGCCTACCCTTTACCTAACATCGAAGATATCTTAGACCAATTAGGGCACGCACAATATTTCACGACGCTAGATTTAGCCAGCGGATTCCATCAAATATTAATGGACACTGATGATGGTCCAAAAACTGCATTCAGCACCCCCAATGGCCACTATGAATACACGAGGATGCCTTTTGGATTAAAAAATGCGCCTAGTTGTTTTCAGAGGCTAATGAATAACGTACTCATGGGGCTCACTCACAATCAATGTTTTGTTTATCTCGACGATATTGTCATTTATGGAGTCTCACTCGATGATCATAACCGTAAATTAAAAAACATATTCTCTCGCTTACGGCAGAACAATTTAAAACTACAGCCAGACAAATGCGAATTTCTGAACAAATCGTGTCAATATCTAGGACATATAATTTCAGACGAAGGTCTTAAACCTAATCCTAATAAAATAGAAGCTATTAAATCAGTACCTCGTCCACAAAATCCGAAACAGATCAAAATTTTCCTAGGCATGATCGGCTACTATCGCAAATTTATTAATAACTTTTCCACAATAGCCAAACCCCTGACGGTGTTATTAAAAAAGGATGTCGAATTTCATTGGAAAGATGAACAAGAAACAAGCTTCCAAACCCTAAAAAATAAATTAATTCGAGAGCCTATATTGCAATATCCAGATTTTACACAACCCTTTATCTTAACTACAGACGCCTCGAACGTAGGAGTCGGTGGTGTTCTTTCACAAATGAAAAACGGAGAAGACCTCCCAATCGCCTATTACTCCAGGTCATTAAATAAAGCGGAAACAAACTATTCAACCACGGAAAAAGAACTTCTAGCTATTCTAAACTCCACAGAACATTTCCGTCCTTATTTATATGGAAGAAAATTTACCATATACACCGATCATAGGCCATTACAATGGCTCTTTAACATGCAAAATCCCTCGTCACGGCTCGTTCGTTGGAGACTTCGTCTCAGCGAATATGAGTATGAAGTAAAATATAAACCTGGACGCATAAATTCAAACGCCGATGGACTTAGTAGATTATTTCCTGAAACAGGAATTGTTAACTATGTTAACAGTGATTCTTATGGAGAATTCATTAAATTCCATTATAACAATCAAGAAGTGATTATTTATGATAAGGAAAATCGACCACTAACTTCAATAAAAACTCCTATAGTAATGTTTTGGTCTCAGGATCTCGATGAAAGTAATCCATACTCAGATTTTATTCAAAGTCATTTTAATTTAGAAAATATTAAACCAACCATAAACGGTTGTAATAAACTGAGTAATTCTAAACAAACTGTCTATTTACTATTCCCTACTAATTTTCACTTCGATAAACTCGAATACAAGAACATTTTACATTGCTTGCAAACATTTAGAAAAACGATTAAAGATAATGAATTCACTTTAATACCACCAGATCATCATAATAACATTAAATTACCGCAATTGTATGAAATGCTAAAATTTGTCTTTAAAAACAATTTAATAAAAATATACAACACAACTAAAATCACTCCAAAGAATCAAGACGAGATAAAACAAATATTAATCGACAATCACGACAGCAAATTCTCAGGACATTACGGATTCAACAAAACCTATTCAAAAATTAAAGAACGTTACTATTGGCCTTCAATGAAATCAGACATAAGAAAATACATTAAGAACTGCCAGTCATGTCAGATTAATAAAACCGATTTTAAACCAACAAGACAACCTATGGAGATCACATCTACGTCAACCGAACCACTAGAACGTTTAGCATTAGATATTGTAGGTCCCCTACCAATAACAGAAAATGGCAATCGATTCATCTTAACAGCCCAAGATGATTTAACTAAATTCAGTTTCGCCGAACCAGTCCCCAATCACGAATCTAAAACAATTGCTAGTGCACTCACTCGAATAATCACATACTTCGGAATTCCTAAAACTTTATTAACCGATCAAGGTCCAGATTTTATGTCCAAATTAATTAAGGAATTAACGCGACTATTTAAAACTAGACATATATCCACCACACCTTACCATCCTCAAACTAACGGGGCATTGGAAAGATCACATCTAACTTTAAAAGATTACCTAAAACATTACATCAAACCTAATCAGTCTGATTGGGATGAATACATCCATTTTGCTATGTTTAGCTATAATAGTTCTACTCATAAATCGACTAATCATACCCCTTACGAACTATTATTTGGTCATAAACCATATTTGCCATCTTCCATAACACAGGAACCTAAACTACTCTACACTTATGATGATTACGTCAAGTCACTACAAAACAAATTAAACAATTCATTCAAAATAGCCCGCGAAAATATAATAAATTCAAAAAACTCAAGCAAACGTCTTTACGATAGAAAGAATAACTCGTGTGAATTTAAGGTAAACGATAAAGTCTACATTAAAAACAAATCAACTAACCCCAAACTTTCCAAGAAACTTTGTCCGAATTTCAAAGGACCATACAAAATAACACGAATCTTCGATAACCAAACAGTAGAATTGCAATTGAAAAACAAAAAGGTAAAATATCATAAAAACTTACTGAAACCTTCCTCGTTTTCAGATGACGACGATTGTAATCTTGATCCTATCGATCCTACCGATCCTGGTCCATTGTAATGATCTCTATCAAATATATCAATTAAACCAAACAAGCGGAATTTACTACAATAATTTAGGAAACGCTAGAATATCAAATTCAAAAATAACATTACTATCCCATTTAAACATTTCTTTCTTATCTGAGGCTCGCGGAACACTTGAGAATTCAATCCTCAAATCAATAAATCTTTGTGGTTCTCTATCAAAAGGCAATAAGAATTCACATTCGTCAATTTATTGCGAACAAAATTTAGGAAACATTAACGATCAACTAAAACTAATTTATAAAAAACAAGAAATATTGAATCATTATATTGGCAAAGAAAACAGGAAACGCCGTGGTTTAATAAATGGCGTATCTACAGCACTACGTTGGCTAATTGGTACACCCGATGCCAATGATGCGAAATATTATTCCGATAGTATTCACTCGATAATAGACGATAGACAGCAAATCAACGGTCTCTTAAAATCACAAATTCAAGTAATTTCGAGCACGATTCGAAATTTTAATAACTCTTTTGTTGCATTAAAGGAAAACGAATCAAAATTAAATAAAAATTTTTTCAAAATTGCAAATCTTGCACAAAACAATCAAGGAAAAACCAATGATTTAGAATTGGATTCAATCATTATTCAACATATTTCAACATTATCCAGTCTTGCAAATAGAGTAATGGAGGAATTTGATAATTATATTCACGCCATTAATATTGCTAAACATGGAATTCTATCTCCGGAGATTGTCACTCCAAAAATCTTAATTAATGAGCTATTGAAATACAAAGGCGAATATGAACTTCCTTTATCACCATCTTATAAAAACGCTCTAACTTACTACAAATTAATACATTTAGATGTCATTGTTGATGAGCGAAACATTGTCATATTTGCATTGAATATTCCGTTATTAGACAAACTATCCTACACTATTTTTGAAATGATCCCGTTACCTATGCAACATCAAGATCCTCTAATATATTCCTACATACAACCTAGTTATCGATATCTCCTAATATCACAACCAAAAACCTTATATAACCTTATGCAAGATTTGAATAAATGCGACGAATTCATCAAAGGATCGTTCATCTGCCAAGGAGTCTCCACCACAAGAAGAACTGAAATCGCCAATTGCGAAATCCAATTGTTGTCGCCGCATCTCTCCAAGATTCCAGAAGAATGTTCAACTAGAACCATCAGAGCCGATATCCAGACTTGGAAATCCATCCGGAATAACGAATGGATATATGTGTTGCTGAAATCAACAACGTTAACAATCCTCTGTGAAGACCACATGGAGGACGTAATTCTTAATAAAACAGGAATCATCCGATTGTATCCCGGTTGCAAGGGATACACCGATTACTATGTTCTCGAAGCAACCAGCGAAATGTTCTCCAACATATCCGTCGACTACGTTCCAAAAATTAATATTTTGCAAGACGAATGCTGTGTCGACAAGAAAATCAACGATTCCATACCACTTCGAATACAACCCATTAAACTATCAAATATCGACCTCACCGAATTAAAGTATGCAGATAAAAAACTCAACGAATTCGACGAGTTGTTAGACCACGAAATGAACAAACCGTTCATCGTAAAACATACTAGCTGGTATACACTAATCCTTAGCCTGCTAGGTGTTACATTAACGCTAATGTTGTGTTGTAACATCTGTCGTTGGTGTGGTTGGTGGAATTTGTTAAGACGTCTTTGCTGCTTCACAAGGAATCCAAGGAATGGAGAATTGATGCCACCCATTATAAAAAACTTCGTCAATTGCAACTTCGAATCGGACCTCCGATCTGAACGTCAATATCACACCGGAGAAATTGCAATTTACGAACGTGCCTCCGAAGAAATCGAACTTCAACCACCTCGTTACAATGCAGTAACGGCCTCAGCTCCCAGACGAGACGACAGGAGTTTCCCAAAATCCAGACGCAGCACCGTTCCTTTGTAGGACGAAACCTGTGTCTTCCCCCCATCTTTCGTCTTCAGCGGGGAGGTGTTAGATGACCACCCAAGTGCTAGACGGACTGTCGCCATATAAAGACTATCTACCCTAACGTTCGTGGGAAACAACCCCATTATATAGTATCTTAAGTTTAGCAGGTGTACTAGACACCCTTTTTGTATTACATTTCATTATTTTCCATTAAGTGACTTTTACCATTAGTGTCGTAGATATATGTATATTTATTAGGTACCATTCTCTTTTAATTTCATCAAGTAACTTTTACCATTAATGTCTTAGACCTGTATTTATTAGGCACCCTTAAGTCTGAAAGCCTTTTTCTGTATCGACGATAGGTAAATACCACCCTCGTGGGAACGTCCCCAAAAACGGGCCTCTGTCTGTCCTCACGCGTGTGGTCTTACCTCCATATATATACCCTTTCTAGAACTTAAGCAGTTAGTTAGTACCCAACCGTCATTCTGAATACATGCTGTATTGTAATTATTGTTATAAGAATAAAGTTAAGTTAAGTGTTTAAGTGCAACATTGACTTTTCACTCCCGGTATCCAACAAAATGATATCCAAAATCGGAGGCGGAAGTTAAATTTAAAAAAAAAGATGATTTATTCCACAACATCTGTCTGCCAAGAAGAGTTAAATCAACAGAGTCACATTCTACAAGAATGGACAAATTGATTACATATTCGAATTTGAGCAACAAGAAGGCCGGGGACGTAACGACAAAGTTACAACAGAGGCCGGGAAGGCCGAGAGCCTCACAACAACAGCAGGAAAACCACTAGGTACTCCACTCTTTCGAACGGACTTTTTGACTACGAGCGTATCAAAACTGGGGGCGATCGGTCATCTAAATTAAGTTTTGGACCCAGAAAAGAAACACTTCTACTTTAGCTACCAGTAACACCATCACGACATCTTAACGGCATCCATAACAAGAGCAATCCACATGAAACCTCCAATGCAGCAGAAACAACGCAACAAAATTTAACATCAATCGAAACATGTTTTAGAATTGATTACATATCCGAATTTCAGCACCAAGAAGTCTGGAAGCGTCACAACAACGGCATAAAAACCACTAAGTACGCCACTCCTTTGGACCGACTTTTTGACTAGAAGCATATCAAATTGGGGGGCGATGGGTTATCTAAATGTGTTCTTTCAAAAAAAAAAGGAACACTGCCGCTTCAAATTTAAGTGACTCCACCACGACATCCCAACAGCAACGTATTCAAAACAAAAACAATTCACAAGAGAGCTCCAACTCAACAGAAACAACGCAACAGAATTTAAATTTTAATCAACCACAATATGTTTTGGAATTTGTTACGGATTCAAAGTTGAACACCAAGAAAGTTGGGAGCGTTACAACAGAGGCCGGGAAGGCTAGGAGCGTCACAACAACGGCGTGAAAACCGCCAAGTACTTCGCTCCTACAAACGGACTTTCCCACTAACGTATCAAAATTGGGGGGGCGATGGGTTATCTAAATGAAGTTTTGGATCCAGAAACATAGTCAACATCGCCATCTAAATAAAGTCTTGAAAAAAAAAACACTGCCGCTTCAGCTCTAACTGACTCCATGACGACATCTCAACAGGCATATCAAAATGGGGGGGCGATGGGTCATCTAAATGAAGTTTTGCATCCGTTAAACTTAAAAAAAAAATAAATAAAAAAAAACCACTACCGCTTCAGCTCCATGTGACTCCATCACGTCATCTCAACAGGAACGAATTCATAACGAAAACAATCCACAAGAAAGCTCCAACTCGACAGAAACAACGCAACAAAATTTTAAATTAAATCAATCAAAATATGTTCTAGAATTTGTTACAGACTCGAATTTAAGCATCAAAGAGGCCGGGGGAGTAACAAAAAATTGGGGTCACGACAAAGGCATGAAAACTACTAAGTGCCACTCTCGGCCGGACGGACAATTCAATCGACATCAATAATCAGGGATGAGGGTTTGCCGCATTTCAACAACACCAGTCCAAGCTGCTACCAAATCTTCATCTTCAGAGGCATGAGAACCACTAGGTGCCACTCTCGACCAGACAGACAATTCAATCGACATCAATAATCAGGGATGCTGGTTTGCCGCATTTCAACAACACCAGTCCTTTATCAGGAGCCCACAAGGAAGTCAAGGTCACCAAGCTCTTGATACTTCAAGCTGCCACCGAATCTACGTTTTCATGCCATCGACGAGAAAGAAAGGGGAGTATCTGATAAAATTATAACCATTTAAATACTCGTAATTTACACTTCTTCTTTAGTAAAAAAAAAAAAAAAACAACAACATCAGGAACAGCTTTTTAGGCAAAGTATCGGCATTCTACATTAATGTGGGTACTCAGATTTGTTTCTCAATTTCAGACTCGAACCAGGTAATTGGGGCTGCAGCGTTGAGAATAATGAACACTACGAACGAGGGAAAGTCAACACTTACAAGAAGAGGATTCCTGACATGACGCCAAAAATAATAATATCGTAAAATAAGGGAATTTTAAAAATCTTAACATTCTAAACGTTCAAATTTTTAAAAGGGGGCGAATGTAATAGGTCAGTAGGGGTCATGTGCAAATATTATTTTTGACGAAATTAAATTAAAATTTTAATACAAAAATCACCCAAGAAAATATTAAAGAAAAATCAACTTTCAGTAAATACGAGAATAACATTAGTCGACCAAAATTTTTTATCTGAAAGAAATAACAAATGCAGCATCGCCTTAAAATAATAAACAAGTACCGGCGCGTGGAGAAATGCTAAGACATACAGAAAGATTCAGTTTAAGGTTTAACCAAGCGCAAACACAACGAATTTGCGAAGTCGGGGGAATTGCGTGACGTCAGGGATGGGTGGTATTTTATAACCATATATGGTCTGCGCGAGATCTTCCATCTCCACGATCGGGTGGGAAACGGAGTTATAAAAGCTGTGCGGAGCGGAAAACAGGAAGAGAGTCAAGAGAGTCAGGAGAGTCAAGAAACAGTTCGGAAGAAGAACATCACGAAAAGCACCACAAGTTCCAAATCACAGAGGGAAATAAGAATAACACAACATAATCAAAATTATACAACAAATATAAAAACTATACAACAAAAAAAAGAATACAAAACAGTTAACGGGTGTGGTCGAGCTGTGCTTGGAAAACGGAGGAGTGTTCCCGCTAGTTAATTGCCTGAAAACAATTAACGGGTGTGGTCGTCCCGAGTTAGTACTGCAAAGTTATGTTCCCGCTAGTTAATAGCACAAAAACAATTGACGGGTGTGGTCGAGCTGTGCGTGGAAAACGGAGGAGTGTTCCCGCTAGTTAATTGCCTGAAAACAATTAACGGGTGTGGTCGTCCCGAGTTAGTACTGCAGAGTTATGTTCCCGCTAGTTATATGCACAAAAAAGCAATTGACGGGTGTGGTCGAGCTGTGCGTGGAAAACGGAGGAGTGTTCCCGCTAGTTAATTGCCTGAAAACAATTAACGGGTGTGGTCGTCCCGAGTTAGTACTGCATAGTTATGTTCCCGCTAGTTAACAGCACAAAAAGCAATTGACGGGTGTGGTCGAGCTGTGCTTGGAAAACGGAGGAGTGTTCGCGCTAGTTAATTGCCTGAAAACAATTAACGGGTGTGGTCGTCCCGAGTTAGTACTGCAAAATTATGTTCCCGCTAGTTAAAAGCACAAAAGCAATTGACGGGTGTGGTCGAGCTGTGCGTGGAAAACGGAGGAGTGTTCCCGCTAGGTAATTGCCTGAAAGCAATTAACGGGTGTGGTCGTCCCGAGTTAGTACTGCAGAGTTATGTTCCCGCTAGTTAATAACACAAAACAATCAACGGATGACGTCGGGATCTGCTTGCTAATCAGAGGAGTGTTCCCGCTAGTTGGTTGTCTGGTAAGCTCCGAGATGGGTTTTGTGGGTTTCCCATCTCGTAATGCAAATGCAGGGGTTATTAAATTTTGCTCCCACGGTAGAGTCATATACTTTTTGAGTTTAACTAAAATGCACATGGCTTCTAAGTACAAACGAAAATAAAGTATTTCGAGAATATAAATAATTTAAGAAACACAAATTAATTAGAAATGTCATAATTGAGGTCAATAAACTTTGCATCCGTTAAACTCACATCCTGTTTTATTTATTGTCCACACATACTCCTGGTCATTAAAAGAGAAGAAAGACACAGTATTTCCGATAATGCATATTGACACAAACAACGAATCTGTTAAATAAATTAAAAGGGTTACTACATACACAACACAACGTAAATAAAATACAAATTATAAATTTGTATAATACCTAGGGTCGAATCATTACAATATCATTATTAGATTTAATAATTAAATCAAACTATTTTTCATTTAACAATAAATTTTACAGTCAACATGAAGGCTTAGCAATGGGGTCCCCGCTGAGCCCATTGCTAGCTGAAATATTCATGAACAATATTACAAATACCATTTTAAATTCCACGTTAGGTAAAAAAACACATATTTCATTGGTTTAGATATGTAGACGATGTTCTAGCATTCTCTAAAGGTACAGATAGACAACTCCAGCAATTCCTCAATTTCCTTAACACAATACACCCTTCAATAATTTTTACAGTAGAAACAGAAACCGATAACAAAATTAATTTTCTAGACCTAACCATTACAAAAATTAACAACAAATTAAATTTTAATATATATAGAAAACCGACCTATACTGATTCCGTTATCCCTAACCACTCCCGCCACCCACAAATTCATAAAAAAGCTAGTTTCTATACAATGATAAATAGAGCATTTAAAATTCCGCTAAATATAAATGATAGAAAGAATAGAGATCAATACAATAAAGGAAATAGCATTGAATAATGGCTACACAACTTCACTAATAGACAATTTATATCATAATTATGAAATAAAAGAGGTGCAGAAATTCTTCTACCCTAGAATTAGGTCAATAGATAATCAACATTTTAAAACAATCAGCTACTATGGTACAATAAGTTGTAAAATTAAAAACATCCTTAAAAAATGTAATATTAAAAACGCCCCATAAACTTAATAATATAATTTTCAACCCAAAAACAAAACTTAATCCCCTAGTTAGATCAGGCATTTATAAATTGAACTGCGAAAATTGTAAAGGTGTGTACATTGGACAATCTGGTCGTAGAATCGAAATAAGATTGAAAGAACACGAGCGAGCCTATAGATTAAAACATAATAGTTCTACCTATGCTAACCATCTTTTAGAAGAGAATCACACTTTTGGCGAGGATGTACTTTCAGTAATCCATTTTGCCGAAAAAGGTCGTAAAATGGATTTACTGGAAGCACTAGAAATACACAAGGCCCGAATTAATCCCGGAATTTCCCTTCTTAATGACCAGGTTGACCTAATGTACACCCCTCTCTTCGAAGCCGTTGAAATAGTTTTTAACGTGTAATTTGTATTTACTTTAGTTTGAGAATGACTACTAGATAGTCGAAACTAGTCACACAATTAAATGTAAAATTCAGTGGTTAAACAAAGTAAAAAGTGTTTTATTTACAAGTGTATTTAAGATGTACCACAAAGTGAACGCCTACAACACCAAACAATTATCGATTATTAATCATACAACGAGTTATATTCGATGAAAGAATATAACGAATTTCACTATATTTCTGTCTTGGAAATCTCACTCTATCGCCCGGTTGGCATTTTTAATAATAGGCCGTCAGATTTGGCAAATAATTTTCGTAGCAACGACCAAAACAGGGTTATAGGATTCTATCACCGCTGTGATAACATGTATCTATGGAAATACGCGATTCTGATTGGAGGGAATGTAGTCATGTGACGCTTGAGTTATATTCTCGCGATTATATCGGGTGTAGACAGTGTTGCCAACCCTACCGATTTTTCGGTAGATCTACTGATTTTTAGGTGATTATACCGATCTACCGATTTGCTTCTAAATTCTACCGAATTCTTTATTTTTTTCGATTTTGTAGTATTCTGTATTTATTTTTGAAATATAGTTCATAAGAGGCCAGTGAATCCCCTTATGTATTGATATAGAGTGCGGGGAATTACTTAAAATGGTCTTTTCGCAGACAGGGAATTATTTCCCTCGAAAAATCGTAGTCCGGTCAGTCCGATGTTGAACTTGTGATAAGTTTCGCTTAGAAAGTGTACTTTGTAATTTAACATGAGTGATTTAAGTAATAATGGTGAAGGTTCAAGTGCTGGAGTCATTAAGAAAAAGAAGTATTTACAATTTTATAAAAACGAATGGGAAAAGATACCTGAGTATAAAGAATGGCTAACAAATAGCAGAAAAGGCGTACAGTATGCAACATGTAAATCATGTGACAAAGATATTAATATAACAAGTGGTAAAAATGCATTGTTTAAACATAATATTTCAACAACGCATCAGGCAAAAGTGAAAAGTATGTTAAGGGGAATATAACAGTGGTCTGAAATTTAATGTTAGGTTTATTTAAAAACTAAAGGTCCTAGAAAGTTGAAATTTTGGCAGCGTATATTAAGCCCAATTATCTAGTAAAATATCGAAGTACTTTTTTTTTAAACAATTTGCTTTCGGAGGTATGAAAAAAATAATGTTATATTTTTCAAAACTAAAAAAAATATTCCCATATCTTACTAGTTTATACTATAAGGAATATAATGTGAATATTTCTTAAGGATGCGATAACTCATGCCCGAGTCAGGTTAAAATAAAAATCTTGAAAAATAAGACCGTAAAATACCGCCGCCTTGCGGATCTTCTCTTAGTTGAACGCGTTGTACACTCATCTGCACAATTATTGGAGGGGCGAGCAGCATGCGGCCAGCGTTTATCCCTGGGCCGGTGAACGCTGCACGGCTCCGCGTTTGTTTTTCTTTTCTTTTCTCAATCATAGTTAACAAAAACGGCTCGCGTCGTTAGCATTTATTCTCGTAAAATTAATATTTCGCAATTATAATCGATATTTTATTGTGTTTTATTTTTATGCTTTCTGACTACTAATGGAATAAGTATTTTTTTATACTGCATGTTCACTAATATAGGAAACACGAAATGTTTCACTAATTTAAATAAAGATGTGTAATAAACCTTTAATATGGGCTTCCCTAATTATTTGACAATGTCGGTATTATTAAATTATTTTTAAAGTCTTTTAAGCTGATTAATAAGCCAGAAGCAATCGAATAACAATCAGTCTTGTTCAAATCATTATTTCGTCTTAAATCTTTCGTTGTTGAAGCAGTTGTTAAATGCCATTAAACTTCTCGCAATAAAACAATTAAAGTAAATTGTAAAGTTTCTAGCAATCAGACCTATTTGAATCAACTGCGACTTCATCAACGAATCAATGATATCAAAACTATAAGAATAGTAAGAATAACGACACCAATATGACGTCGTAGATTAATGTTACAAATCAATTATTTTTTACTGAGCACAGGTAATATATGTTTGACGAATGTTTAAACAAATGTAGGGTTTAACTGCGTGCATATTCATTGTTAATTATTTTAGAAAAAATAGAACTATAATAAGGTAGTTATTATAATGCATTTCAAATAACAAGCTTCTTGCTCAATATTGCACCGAGCCCAATATATTTTTTAAGGCCCGGCTTGGCCCGACCCGGTCATAAAATAAGAGAGATTGAGTTTTGCCTGATCCGGCCCGGTCAACATTTCAGGTCTAAATAAATAAAAAATATACTTATCTGATTATTGGCGTAGTTTTTAGAAAAAAAAAAATATAAAATTAAGATAATTTAAATATTGAATATGATACGGGAAAATCGCCTAAGAAAAATTCAGGCCCGTGCAGTGCTCCAATTGACATATCTTCCCTAAATATTTTAGATGACAAATCTCAAATATATTTTTTGTTGAGTATAAAATGTCTGCCTGAAGTCATTTATTTGTTGCATTCATAAAAACTAGAATATTTGATAAAATCAAAATTGAAATTCTCCCCAAAATTTGGGGTATTTACCCAATTTGGCAGAGGCCAAATTAATACACATTATTTTCATGGCCATAGCAGTTAGGAAAGATAATATTCCTATATAAAAAATATCATTGAAAATCCTATGTTCCGTTTTTTTCATATATATCCGGCATATAAATATTCACAAGGAGCAGAGCTGGCACGAATCCTCGTAAAAAAGATTCGAATCACGAATCCGAATCACCTAATATGAATCACGAATACTCGAATAAAGGACTCGTAAGAAATAAATATGATCCTGTTTTTTCGAATCACGAATACAAATCCTTCTAGAATAAATTTGATTTTATAATTTTTTTGCAACCATTAATATATAAATATCGTTACCAGTTGTTTTAACAAAAATATTCAAAACCTAATTAATTATTATTAACACTGAACATCGTTGATAACAGACTAAATATCTAATTCCCTGTTACTCTGATTAAAGATGTATTTGTGTGTTTCTGAACTTCACTTTAAATCGGTGTTTTGTACGCGTGGCGCATGAAGTAAAATTTCGAGTTTAGAAAAGCCCGAAAATTTTCACGGGGCTTTTCTAAACTCGAAATTTTACTTCATGCTTAGCCTGGGAGTGGAAAACACTCATTTAAAGCTTCAAATTAAACTTAAAAAAAAAATAAGGAATATCTAAAGATTTACAGAAAATAGGCTAAATTTGGAATACGTATACTTAAAAGAAAAACTCCCTGTATCTGTTTGCTCCGAAGAAATATGAATAATTATAAACCATAATGAAGATAACAATTCATTCTCAAAAAAGACTCGTTAATTAATATTATACACAATTGACGTTTGTTAAACAATGGCGGCGACAAAGAAAAAAACATGTATTTTTAATCTTTTAGTAGAAGTGCGTTTATGTTAAAAGAAGTAAACTATCCATCTTCAGCTAGTAGTACAAGTTCTTTCTACTAGCAGCAATCGTCCTTTTAGTAGTAGATGAAACAACTACTATTTTGTTTCTTCTACTATTACTAGGACTTTCTGCAACTAGTTGTAATACAGGCTCCGTCTGCTGGTGGCAAGACACGATAAGCCAGAACCATCTGAACTAAACGCTCTGTTAATAGCAGTAGTTCTTTCTGCTAGTAGAAATAGTGTTTTTTGCTATAAAAAAACGACTGCTAGGTCTTTCTGCTACTAGTAGTAGTACAGGCTCCATCTGCTGGTGGCAAGATTTGAAGCTAGAACCATCTGAACTAGAAGCCCTGTCTGCCAATAGCGATAGTTGTTTCTGCTACTAGAAATAGCGTGTTCTGCTAAAGCGTAAATGTTTCTATCAGTAGTAGTAGTTATTTCAGCTAGAAGTAAAATTTCTTTGTGCTACTAGCGTTCGTCCTAGAAAGAACAACTACTATTTCGTTCCTTCTACTATGAGTAGGTCTTTCTACTACTAGTACGGACGGAACCTGTACTACAGGTTCCGTCTACTGATGGAAAGACATCTGAAGCTAGAACCATCTGAACTAGAAGCTCCGTTAATAGCGGTAGTTCTTTCTGCTGTAGTAATTCTTTTAGCTAGTAGCAGTTGTTCTCAAGACTGTAGCCGGGGGGGGGGGGGGTATGGGGGTCAACCCCCCCCCCCCTGAAATTTTCAAAATGATAAATTTTTGTATGTAAAAGCGGGACTGTAAGAGCAAACACAATATTTTTAGTGGTTCTTTCGGCTAACAGTACTTAGTAGTACTAGTACAGGCCTCGTCTGCTGGTAGCAAGATATCTGAAGCTACAACCATCTGAGCTAGGTAATAGTGCTAGTTGTTTCTGCTAGTAGAAATAGTGTTTTCAGCAAAACAGCCTATTTTCTCTAAATCTTTAGATATTCCTTATTTTTTTAAGCTCAATTCGAAGCTTTAAACGAGTGTTTTCCACTCCCAGACTAAGCATGAAGTAAAATTTCGAGTTTAGAAAAACCCCGTGAAAATTTGTCGAGGGTCGCGCAGCGACCCGAGACAAATTTTCTGGGTTTTTCTAAACTCGAAATTTTACTTCATGCGCCACGCGTATAAAACACTGATTTAACGAGAAATGTAAAAACACACAAAAGGCATTTTTCATGTTAATCCTCACAATTAATTCGAATTATTTTTGACGATTCAAATCCTTTTGTAAGTATTCGAATCCTTTTATAAATATTCGAATCATTTTGTAAATATTCGAATCCTTTTATAAGGATTCGAATCTTTTTATAAGGATTCGAATCACCCACATTTGGATTCGAATACGAATCCTCTTAAAAATACGTAACGAATCCGGATCACGAATCCAGTTGAACTCAAGTATTCGAATGCCTCTTTTGAATCCTCTAAAAGGATTCGAATCCTGCCCAGCTCTGACAAGGAGCTTATGAACATGAATTATTTTATTATTATATTTTTAAGAAATAATCTCTAATTTAATAAAATAAAACACATAGTTTGTTCGGCTGTCGAAACTGGAGTCTTAAAAGAAAAAATAATGTGTTATAATGACAAGGATAAGAATCATCGGTTTTGTAAATACCGAAAAATAACACAGGATCCGATAACGCTTTCTAACGAATTGAAAACAATACATAGCTTGTATGTATTATCAGCGTGTTTAAATAATACAAATCGACACTTTCCTTCGATCCGTCTTTTTTATACGCTTTTTTTTTGTCTATTCCACACGACGCGAGACCCCATCCGTTCATACCAAGGAGAAATGCACAAATACACAATGAACTAACTGCCTCTTTTCTCTCTGACTGTATTCGCCCCACTTATCCTGTAAATTTGGCATCGGATGAGCTACTCTAAACTATGTGGGTTTTTCCAACACGATCGGCGTGTTACACTGCAATAATCCCCTTAAAGCAATCTACATTGACGGCTTTTACCACAACAGGTTCATCGAAAGCAAAATGTGACGAGGATATTAAAAAAGGTATATTATAATGTCGGTTCATTTTTATAAAAAATTGTCAGTTTGTAACGTAGTCTCATTATCATTCATTATTATTAAGATTTGTTATTACTTACCTATTATTATTAACACTCTGTAAAAAATCTATTTTCGTAACTTGAAAATGTATTTGCCAACCTTAAATAATATCAATAAGCGAGTGCGTAAAAGACGCGATCAATTGCAGTTTAAGGGAGATTTATACCGAAATGTCAAAATAATGATGAAATAAATATTACGCAGTGATAAATATTAATTGATGAATTATTATTTAAAAATAAATAAGTAGTTAAAAAGACGTGCCACTATTGGCCATCAGGTTACAAACGCAATTGATCGCGTATTTTACGCATATTGAGTATTATAAAAAATATTGTATTCTTTTCCACAGCCGACATGCGACACAGGCATGTTGCGTATAAATCAGTCAAAAATCTCTTTTTAAATAAAAGAAAAGATTCGTTCCTTACTTCACAGACTGTTTGATATTGGCAATTGTTTATTAAAAATAATAGACTAGACTAAATTAATTGTTAATGTGGTTACTATTTCTAGGAGAAATACGTTTAGCAGCATTTGGTGCAGAACACAATTTGTCATTTGTTGTTATGGATCATCTAGTCAAAGTAATTGCTGCTGTTTGCCACGATTCTAATATTGCTAAAGGTTTAGCTTGCGGAAGAACAAAAACTACTGCAATAGTCAAACATGTTCTAGGAAAAGAAGCCCTGGATTCACTTTGTGAACATCTTCGCCACAATAATTTTTCCTTAATAGTAGATGAATCTACGGACAGAAGTACAACAAAGCACTTGTGTTTAACAGTAAGAACTGTTTTAAATGATAGTGTCTCTGACATGTTTTTGGGTTTAATTAAACTTTCTGGGGCTGATGCCACTACACTGTACAGTAAGATTGTAACATTTTTTGAAAAGCATGAAATACCATATAAAAAGAATTTAATCGGTTTCGCTTCTGACGGTGCAAATGTAATGATGGGGGAACATCATTCGTTAATGTCGTTATTGAAAAACGATATTCCCTCATTATATGTAATGAAATGCATTTGTCACACATTTCATTTGTGTGCCTCGTATGCCTGCAGAAAAGTTCCAAAATTTTTGTAATGTCAAAGTGCACAAAATTTTACACCCATCCCAGACAAGGTGGTTATCTGTTCTATCAGTAGTATCAAGAATTTTGGAACAATATGATGCTCTGCAATTGTTTTTTACAAATGCAGTCAGTAGGAAAGATGTGTTAGCTGCAGAGAATATATTAACAAAATTAAATGATCCAGTTGCAAAATTATTCCTACAGTTTTTAGAATTCGTATTGCCTTTTTTTAATAATTTGAATAGAGAAATGCAGTCAGAAAGTCCAAAGTTACATCTTATTTATAGTAATATTTGCAAAATTTTAAAAACTATTTTTGACTGTTTTATTAAGAGAGATTATTTGCAAAATACTTCAATTGAAAATATTGACTTTAAAAAATCTAAAAATTATTTAAATATTGATGACATGTACTTTGGTGCTAACGTAATCCAAACAATTGCTAAAGAAGAGATTACTGATGAGAAAATAAGTTCTTTTAAATTAAGATGTTTGGAATTTTATGTAGAGAGTTGTAATCAAATAGTTCAACGTTTTCCACTAAAAAAACAACCCACTAAAATTATTTAAGTTTCTTGATCCTGTGGTAGTTAAATCTGATTCTGTCCATTCGATTTCAGACGTGGCAATATTATTTCCAAATTTAATAGATCACACAAATTTACAAACATTGGACAGTGAGTGGCGATTGTTGAGAAATACTGATGAGATACATTCATTATCCAATGATATACAAACATTTTGGAATGACGTTCACAAATTTAAATTCGGTGATGAAACTTTAATATTTAATTCATTAACAACTTATGTGTACAACTTATTATGTCTTCCACATTCATCAGCCAACGTAGAAAGAATTTTTTCATCTATAAATTCACTAAAAACGAAACAACGAATTAAACTGGAAACAGACACTATTGTAGGATTATTACATACTAAGCAATATATAGGTGACCAAGAATGCCATAATTATAAAATTGAAGAAAAGTTAACATCACTTATGAATAAACATAATTTGTATGAAAATATTAATGAATCCCAAGACTGATAAATTGCCCCATTGGTGCCCTATGGATAGAAATTATTAGTAAATATTCATATTATTCATTATAAACTATTATTTTTTGTATAATACTTTTTGTTCATTATTTATATAAGTATAAAGATTAGTTATATAAGAAATGTTTAAAAATTTTTGTTTAAAATTGTTCGCAAATGCATTTTATTTTTGTTGTATTATTTATAAAAATGTAATTTTAATAAATTTGTAAGTAACATTTAATAATTTTACTTACTTACATTATACGCTAATTTTATTCTTTATCGATTGTAAAGACCCTTATATCAAATTTGTAATGTCTTTATAATAATGTTTTTTTAAGAGAGGCTAATCGATTGCTAAAGAATGCCTTTTTGTTGAAAAATTAATAATAAAAAACTTTTACCCAATGTTTCGGTACTTGACCAAACCAAATTTGCAGGCTTTTCTTAACTCGAAATTTTACTTCATGCCTAATCTGGGACTGGAAAACACTCGTTTAAAGCATCAAATTAAACTCTTAAAAAACAACAAATAGAAAAATACTGCCTACGCATATTTTTATGTAAAAGAAAAATTTATTGTATATTTATTAGGTAATATTATTTGTTGGCTTTTATGGCTGCTTAAATATTGGGATTTTTATAATTGTTACAACTCATACAATGCATTGATTTTATACAGGGTGTTGATTCGTATAGGTATACATAGGGATTTAACATGTTAAACCACATTTATGAATTTTCCTGCTTCCCGGGTCATTTTAGAGAAAACACAAGAGTAAATAAATATTGAGAAATATTTCAATTTTTGAAATATATGAAAATTTAATAAATTAGCCTCAAAACGGTTGCAGAGTTCTTTGGTGCTCCCGATAATGTTAAATTTATAGCCTAAAAAGCGAACAAACTTCCTTTGGATGAATTCGAGTCTGTCTTTGTCCACCGCCGTATATGGAGACCAAACACAAGAACCATATTCCAGATGGGAACGCACTAAAGAGTAGTATAGTATGAGTACCGTCTTCGAATCGGAGAACTCTCTGAAGTTCCGTTTCACGAATCCCAGAAGCTTATAAGCTTTGGCGATAATGTTGCGTGGGGATTTTCATCAGACCATACATGAGAGTTACGAGTGTTGTTAATGCCATCACGGGTAAATGTAGCTTCATCCGTAAAGAGTATACTCGACACATTACGATGATTATTATTTATCCACCGACAAAATTCCGTACGGTTAGCGTAATCCCCTGGTTGTAGGTGCTGTACTCTCTGAACGTGATGAGGATATAAGCCTTGCTCGTGTAGCGTGTTCATCACTCTTCTTTGTGGAATTGCCAATTGAGTGGCAATTCTCCGTGAGCTAGTAGTTGCATCTTCTTCTACTAGATGCAGAATATTTTCTACTTCTACAAAACCTTGTCGAGCAGCGCGCTCATATGTTATGTTAGCACTGGGAAGCTTACCAGTCTCGCACAATTTGTTGAAAACTCTAATAAATATGTTTTTATCAGGATGTCTTTGGTGTGGAAAACGTTCACGATATTCTTCAACAGCAGCTGTAGCATTTCCATTACAGAAACCATATACAAACACCATATTTGCATATTCTAAATTTGAATAAGTATGTGGCATTTTGCAACACTAACAATCTCATTAATTCCAACTTAAACGTTCAGTTACTGTTCACCGTACCATAGGCGTAGCGAAGGCAAAATTCTGGGGGGGGCTATAGGCCCATTGCTGAATGTAAAACGGGCGAAAATCTAATTCAAGAGAAAATTGATTTATTTTTATCTTAGTGGTATTAGTATTCGCAAATAATAATAATTATATATTACTATTTCTTAAACATGTCCACTTACCGTATCTTATGTTAAATTCACCTATCTATACGAAATATATCAACCATTTTTCATTATACGGTCTGAAATGAGTTTGTAAAATATCTGTTTTTGTGAGCTTGAACTAAAAAGGGCATATTAACTGTATCTATCATTTACAAATATTTTGTTTAGAATGAATAACTTATTTTCTATATAAACTGTAAGTTAAACATTTAAGTTTCATAAGCATACATGTAATTTTATATTTTTAATGTAGTTTTTATCATTGAAATAAGAAAATGGACAAAAGAGTTTTGAAAAATCGCTATTTATATCGTCATTATAATATTAGGAGAAAATTATACTTGTTAATTATACAATATATTTTTTATTGAAATAAATAATAAATGAGTGTAACATTTTACAAACCTATAAATTTTAATATAAAATAATAAATAAACAATACTAATATAAAGAAGAAGAAATTGTTGTTCATAATTTGTGAATTATTGTTTTGAGTGGTGTCTTCATAGACTACAACATGGAAACCAAACCCATACTGAAAATTGAAAAAATTTACTGCAGGATGTTTTCATGTTTTATATACCATAACTTATATCTTACTTTATTTACACCAGATGGCGGCGTGCCTTTGCTGACTTAAATTTGGAAGTTAATATAGATAAATCCAGCTTTTTAACTAGGTCTCCCTCTATATGTAGAATAGCGCAATCACTAAACCTCTCTTGGCTCATTGTAGTTCTGAGATAAGTTTTCACACGTCTCATTGCGCTGAAGCTTCTTTCCGCGGATGCAGATGAGACTGGGACAGTTCTAGCAATTTGCCAGAACTTATAGAGATTAGGTACAAGTTTTTCATTTATATGTAACTTTAATTCATCCAGAGAGTGTCTTTCTGCACTCATAAAGTTTTTCATAACTTTCATTTCTGATTCTAATATATCCATATCTACGGGAAATAATTGTTTGTAGAATTCAACGAAAAATCTGCCGCCGCGCCATTGAAATCCAATTTGAGGAAATTGTCTAACGACGACGCGAAATCAGTTGATTGGAATCTGGTTTCCATATTATTAATTATTTGATCCAATACTTGAAAGTAAATTCGGCGCCAATAACCTTCATCTTCAACTGGTTCCTCGGTGTTGCCAGGAATGTGGGATTCAACGATAAAATCAGCATATTTGACATTTTGAACAAATTTTCTTTTTTTTTGATAACCTGGGAATTGTTAAAGAAATATCTCTTTCCTCTGAAAATTTCAAAATTTTTTCCCACATTGGTTTAAAATCTTCCCGTTGTTGTTTCAATGTGGAAAGAACACCAATTATCAATACATTTGCACTGCCCAACGTTATGTCGTTTTTTTGTAGATAATTACTCAGTATGTTTAAATTCGTTAATATTTCTTGGAAAATAAATAATGTAGCAGATGTGATGGAGATTAATATTCCCCGTGCCCCTACTGCATCTTTATCTTTTCTTTCTCTAATTTCATATTCTAGGTCATTGCAAATGGCATCAAAGTTTTCTTTTATTGCTACACAATTTTGGTATCTACACGACCATCTTGTAGTACTTAAGCTGTTAATTGCTTTATGTGTTATGCCTAATGTGGCCTGAAGATCTTTGAACCGTTTATGATTGGCTGGTTTTCCATAATGATTGTAAATAGCTTCCATAGTATTAAAAAAATCTATAGCTGTTGGAATGTTTTGACAGCTATTCACAATAACTAAATTTAATTTGTGTGCTAAACAATGAGTATAAACAGCACAGGGGTGGTTTTGCTTTACTACTGCTTGAACACCTTTATGTTTTCCGGACATAATAGAGGCACCATCATATGATTGGGCAATTATAGGAATGTCATGAATATTAAGTTTTTTCAAATTTTCATTTAAAAGGCGAACTAAATTCTCTGCATCGCGTGATTCGGAGCAATTTATAAACCCAATAAAATGTTCTTCTATATCTAAGTCTTTAGGATACCTTAATATTATTGACATTTGCGCTGGTTTTAAAGGTGTCCGGCCGCGGTTCTCGGATAGCTGCGGTGGGGATGAAGGGTCCCATTGGCGAGCGTGCGAGGGTGGTGGACGAGCGCGAGAGTGCCTGTGCGACAAGGATGGTCGCTAGTGGCGAGCGTCCAGGGTGGATGTTACAAGCATCAATTATATCCTCATTGTAAACAGTGCAGAAATAGTCAGCAAATAAATCAACACAAGAACTTCCAGCATTGCATTGTGTATCATTAAAATTCATTTTATTTGGAAAACCTTTGATGTTTTTGCACTCATTAACAAAAGACCAAAATACTTTAGAATTAACTTTTATGGTATCCTCAGTTTTCCGAATATAGGATTCATAAAGTGTTTCACTTAAATTGCAACAAGAAGATCTAAGATTTTTGAATGTTTCATAATCAGTAACACGACCACTTTTTTTAAAAGCGACATGGGCTTCTTTCTTAGATATAATTAAATCAATGAGTTCACGATTAAACCATTTTGGATAATTTGATGATTTATAATATTTAGAAGGCACATATAATGAGAGGGCATGATTAATGATGTTATAGAAATTATTTAAGTTTAAATCAATATTTGGTTCCTGAAATGCTAGACTCCAATCAACATTGCAAAGATAATCATTCATGGCGCTGTAATTAGCTGATTTGAAATCATAATAAATATAATCAGTGTATAAAGGACTAAATGTCTTTGATAAGTTCACAGTAATATCATAGGATTGGCCAGCTCGCTCAACTGATTTGCCACCTCTAGATTATTTTCTTTGGGGAGCTATAAAAGAAGAAGTTTATAAAACTATTCCAGAGGACAAAGACGATTTAAGGAGAATTATAATAGTTACCATTCAGCAATTAAGAAGAAGAGACATTTTTCGGGCAGTCCAAAATTTAAGGAAAAGACTAGAATTATGTTTGGAGGTCAATGGTGATATATTCGAACACTTACTCTAAGTTTGTGATAATTTTAGTTCAAAAGATATTTAATTAATTTGTTTATTATTATTAATGATTCCGATAGCTAACGCCATCTAATGCTTCATAGTGGCATCGTCAGTGACACGAATGCACAAAGTACTGAACACAAATTCAATTTTGATATTTGTTTTCTGGTTTCACAAACAGAGTTCTGCTCGCTCGTGGACGAAACAGTGACCTGTATATGCACTTTGTGCATTCGTGTCACTGACGATGCCACTATGAAGCATTAGATGGCGTTAGCTATCGGAATCATTAATAGTTTTCACATATTGGCTTGAAATAGTCAGAAATGTTTAGTATTCCTCAGCACTGGGTCGGGACCACACTGAAGAGGACCTTGAAGTCCGAAACGCGTCTGTGGGTATCTGGTGCCGGAATACTGAACACAAATTCAATTTTGATATTTGTTTATTATTATTTAATATTATGAAAAACTTCATCAAGCAGCAGAGTGATTATTCTGGTTCCTTCCCTAAAAAAATATAGTTGTAGGCCTCAGGAATTTTAAAATGTGCAACTGTTTTCAAGGCACTCTTAAAAAAAACAAAAGGTTGCTTTGTTTCAAATGAAACGCAAAATAAATTATAAGTGTGATATACCGCTGAATTCAGAAAAAAAAGTTCTTTCCAAAAATATGAATATCCAATATGGCGCCCATAAGAAAAACAAAAGTTGGCTATGGTTCTGGAGAATATATTAAAGTTATTTTAAATGTAAATACACTACTATATTCCTGATTAAAAAGTGCCTGTATAATGTAAAAGTTGCAAATTCCTAGATCCAATAGTTTTTGAATAAAAAAATAAAAACGAAATTTGAAAAAAATAGTTTTTTGGCAATATCTCGAAAACAAAAAAAGATATTTCAAATCTGTTTTCGGATTATTGTTGGGCTCCAAATTTCACGTATTTGCCCTAATTTAACCAACTCTCTAACTCTTCAAATAACCGAGATCCCCATGCATTTCCTCGAAATACGGACACCCTGTATATACTTAGGAAATAATTTTTTCTGTACATTCCTTTGAAAATGGTCTAACAAACCGAAACTAGTCGGAATAAAGATTTAATTGTGAAACAATACCAAGTGCCTTTCCTTTAATTAACTTTACATAGTATGACATTCTGTGAATCTTTCTTTTAAACATTCATTATGTATACGATGTAAAGTTTTAGCCATTCGTCGATTTTGTATAAAAGCGTGCAATAGTTTAGAACGAGTGTTGTCCACTCCCAGACTAAGCATGAAGTAAAATTTCGAGTTTAGAAAAGCCCCGCGTAGAAAATTTGTCGAGGGTCGCGCCAGCGACCCTCGACAAATTTTCACGGGGCTTTTCTAAACTCGAAATTTTACTTCATGCGCCACACGTATAAAACGCTAAAATATTGTGAAGTTAGAAATACACTGCAATTTTTTTTATGAGAAATAATCGAAATATTTAAATAACAAAATATTTACAGTTTTCTATACATTTTCAAGTCAGTTCAAATAATATAATATATCAAATTAACTTATTTGGTAATTCAATTAACAAAAATATAATAATGTTGCGTGTATACACCAATGGCGCTTAATGGGTTAACATGACAATCTTATTTCTAGTTACACTACGATTATTAAAGTTTTGTTTCTATGTTATTAACATGACATAATCTTCTTTTTAGTTATTTCTAGTTACACTGCGATAATTATATTTTTTTGGTAATTTATGGTTGTTCTAATAAAATATACAATTGTTTTGAAATAAGCCTCCTTAAATTAACACAGCATCGCTGTGTTAATTCCTTCAATAGCCCACTAGATTAAAACAACCCAACAAAAAATTGCCACGATGATTTCGCTAAATTTAGAAACCGAGAGTCATTCACAGCACTCGATATTATTTCAACATCCTTATCTAAAAACAATAAAACATTTTCGGATACTCACGCTGAATGCAATCTACAGATTATGCGCACGCGAACATCGCCAAGGCTTCACTTCCCATTCCCATCGAGTTGATACAACCGGTTTGACCTCCAGCTGTGTATGTGGCTATTCCCAATCTGAATCATTTGATTGTAGATCGTTCAGCGAGACACACGTGAAACTTAAACGCCGGTCAAAAACAAAAATGGAGTACAAACTAACTTATTTCAATGTGCGTGGAATCGCCGAGCCGATCAGGTTTTTGTTGAAATACGGAAATATTAAGTTTGAGGATGAGAGGTTGGAAAAAGCAAATTGGCCGGAATTGAAAGGCAGTAAGTATGAGGAACTTGATTTATCAGATTGTACTGACTAATTACTCACTAAGTTTAATTTTAACAACCAGGGTTGTTAAAAAAAAATGTTTTTCATTTTAATTAAAACAAACAGTTTTTTTTTAATTGATTGTGAGTTACGTGAAGATCAAAGTGTGAAGAAAGGTTATTAGTGCTTTATTCGTCAAGTTTTTTTTTTACAAAACGTGTTTTTTTTTTATTAAAAACGCATTCTTTCCTCTAGCGATCCCTGGAAATTTTATAAAAATCCGACGTTTTAGTAATTTTTCAATTTTTTTTTTTAAACAACATAAATAAGATTTTAACCGTGTTTTAAACATGTTTTTATTTGTTAATATTTTAAATGCTGTTAAAAACACGGTTAAAATCCCATTTATGTTGGGTTTTAAAAAAAATTGAAAAATTACCAAAACGTCGGATCGCTAGAGGAAAGATTGCGTTTTACTGTCACGTAGAAATAAATCCAATTCATTACTTAAGAAATAAACTACAGGTGGTCAAAGTTGATTAATAAGTGAATGAACATTGCGATTAAAGTGAACATTTTTGTTGCGTTTTTAAAAAACTCGTGAGAAATCACCAAAACTTCGGATTTCATATGAACTTTTCAGGAATCGCGAGAGCAAAAAATGTGCTTTACTGTCGCGTAGCAATATATAAAATTCATTACTCGGGAAATACATTACAAGAGGTTAAAGTTGCGACCGTTTGATTCAACAAGCCCATTTTAATTAGAAAACATTAACTTAAACTCCTGATAATGCTGTAAAACGCGAAACTAGTCGAGTAAATAGTAAAGAGAAAATTGTGAAACAAACCAAGTGTAATTTATTCGAAACCTTCATCAATATTTAAAAATGTTTCACCAAGTGATAAGTTAGAAGATTATTCAAGAAAAAAAAATTAACTTAAAATTTAAGTTTCCCCTTAACCCACTGAGCAAATCCACTTAAGTAATGTTTCATCAACATTAAAACAACGTTTAATGTGGCTACAATGTTGATATAACGTTATTTGTTTGTTTTTTGCTCAGTGGATAGTTTAGTAATTGTTTTTTTCATTCGGCTTCGTGAAATAAAAATTTCAGCTTTTTTTGAGAGAGCAAACAAAACTCTGTCTCACTAAACAAATATAATATGTGCATAATTTGTATTGTTTTATATGGTCAATAAAGGATATTATTATTATTATTATTATAATATTGAATGTTCAAATAAATAATAATAATTAGAATCTAGAAAACTACAAATAAATTCATTTATATTTTTTTTTTATCTCGTGAAAATGTCGAGTTTTTAAAAAAAGTTATGCTCGATTTTTGCTCTAAATGAAAACATTAATTAAACGTGAAAACAATTGAACGTTGCGTCACGTCAAAGTTTGATTCTTTAGTAGTCGTTTGTCGTTTGTTTCGTAAAATTTACAATTTTTTTAAAAACGTTGGTGCTTAATTATTTAAACCATTCTTTTTTTTTGTTGGTTGTTTTAAATTTAATTTACTCGCCGAAAAATCAGTGATTTTGATTTAATTTTAACACTTGATTTAAGCTTGAGAACAATTAAGCTTTACTTCAATTCAAAGCCACATTCTGCGGCTGTCGCCTGCCTTTTGTTTTATGAAAATATCAAATCCGCGGACAAAGTGACGCTTAATTATTTAAGCAAGCCTTTTTATTTACTAATTATTAAAACGCAGACTTGGACTTAAAATTTAAGCCTTGATTTAAGTTTGTAATTAATCGAGCTTTACTTCAATTCAAAGCCACATTCTTCGGCTATCGTCTGCCTTTTGTTTTATGAAAATGTCAAATCTGTGGACAAAGGTGTGCTTAATTATTTGAGCGAGCATTTTTGTATTTAACAATTATTATAACGCGAAGCGAAATTGCACCGACTTTTATTTAAAATCTAAGCGTCGGCTTAAGTGTGAAAACAATTGAGCGTTCCACTTGAAAACCACTTTCTTCGGCTGAACGACAGTCTTTTGTTTAATAAAAATAACAGTTTCGTGGACATAGTTGCGCCTAATTATTTAAGCAAGCATTCTTTAATTTACTAATTATTAAAACATAGATTTTGACTTAAAATTTAAGCTTCGGTTTAAGCGTAGAAACAATTGAGCTTTACCACAATTCAAAGCCAGATTCTTCGGCTGTCGTCTGCCTTTCGTTTAATGAAAATATTAAATCCGTGGACAAAGTTACGCCTAATTATTTAAGCAAGGCTTTTTTATTTACTAATTATTAAAACACAGATTTGAACCGAAAATTTAAGCCTTGATTTAAGTTTGAAATCAATCGAGCTTCACTTCAATTCAAAGCCACATTCTTCGGCTGCCGTCTGCTTTTTGTTTCATGAAAATATCAAATCCGTGGACAAAGTTACGTTTAATTATTTGAGCGAGCATTTTTGTATTTAACAATCATTAAAACGTGGAGCGAAATTGCACCGACTTTTATTTAAAATGTAAGCGTCGGCTTAAGTGTGAAAACAATTGAGCGTTACGTCACTTGAAAACCACTTTCTTCGTCTGTCGTTCGTCTTTTGTTTAATGAAAATATCAATTTCGTGGAAAAAGTTGCGCTCAATTATTTGAGCAAGCATTCTTTAATTTACTAATTATTAAAACATAGATTTTGACATAAAATTTAAGCTTCGGTTTAAGCGTAAACACAATTGAGCTTTACCACAATTCAAAGCCAGCTTCTTTGGCTGTCGTCTGCCTTTTGTTTAATGAAAATATCAAATCCGTGGACAAAGTTACGCTTAATTATTTAAGCAAGCCTTTTTTATTTACTATTTATTAAAACACAGACTTTGACTTAAAATTTAAGCCTTGATTTAAGTTTGAAATCAATCGAGCTTTACTTCAATTCAAAGCCACATTCTTTGGCTGTCGTCTGCCTTTTGTTTCATGAAAATGTCAAATCCTTGGACAAAGGTACGCTTAATTATTTGAGCGAGCATTTTTGTATTTAACAATTATTAAAACGCGGAGCGAAATTGCACCGACTTTTATTTAAAATTTAATCGTCGGCTTAAGTGTAAAAACAATTGAGCGTTACGCCACTTGAAAATCACGTTCTTCGGCTGTAGTTCGTCTTTTGTTTAATAAAAATGTCAATTTCGTGGAAAAAGTTGCGCTTAATTATTCTAGCAAGCATAGTTTAATTTACTTATTATTAAAACTTAGATTTTGACTTTAAATTTAAGCTTCGGTTGAGCGTAAAAACAATTGAGCTTTACCACAATTCAAAGCCAGATTCTTCGGCTGTCGTCTGCCTTTTGTTTATTGAAAATATCAAATCCGCGGACAAAGTTACGCTTAATTATTTAAGCATGCCTTTTTCAAATTATTTGAGCAAGCGTTGTTTAATAATTATTAAAACATAGACTTTGACTTTAAATTTAAGCTTCGGTTTAAGCGTAAAAACAATTGAGCTTTACCACAATTCAACCTAGATTCTTCGGCTGTCGACTCCCTTTTGTTTAATAAAAATATAAAATCCGTGGACAAAGTTACGCTTAATTATTTAAGCAAGCCTCTTTTATTTACTAATTATTAAAACGCAAACTTGGACTTGAAATTTAAGCGGTCATTTAAGTTTGAAATCAATCGAGCGTTACGTAACTTCAAAGCCACATTCTTTGGCTGTCGTTCGCCTTTTGTTTTGAGAAAATTTCAAGTTCGTAAAAAGAGTTGCGCTTAATTATTTAAGCGACTATTTCTTAAGAATTTATTAATCATTAAAACACAGACTTTGTGTTGAAACTTAACTGATATTTTTGGAATATCCAGTAAAGATATTCAAATTTCAATTACAACCAATTGAAGTTTATTCGTTTCTGTGTGTATAATGAAATTATGCAATAAAATCGTTGATTTTATTGCATAATTTTAACTTTTGGAGAGATAATTTTTTTTTTTGATATAAGATGTAAGTGCAATCAATTTTTAGTAAATTTACTTAAAATTGATTTAATTATTTAGAATTGGTTTGATTTAATGTTGATAGTATAGATTTCTCATTTTTTACAATATTTTAAAAGAAAAATTTTCTCAAAATTGTTAATTTTATTGCATAATTTTAACTTTGAATATTTTTAGAAAATGTAGTGAGATGATATAATTTTCTTTCTATAAGATGTAAGTGCAATTAATTCTAAGTAAATTCTGTGAATTTAAAGCTTAAAATTAAACTTTTTTCATAAACTACGAATATCCGAAAATTTAAGTATACAGGGTGTCCGTATTTCGTGGAAATGCATGGGAGTCTCGGTTATTTGACGAGATAGAGAGTCGGTTATATCTTGTTTAGTTTTCGAGATATTGCCAAAAAAACTGATTTTTTTAAAATTTAGTTTAATTTTTTTATTTAAAAACTATTGAATCTAGAGATTTGAAACTTTGACATTATAGAGGCACATTTTTAAGTTACAATTACTGCTTACAAAATCGAGGTAGTGATGTAAAAAAGGTATAATTTTATACAATTTTTTAAGAACTTTTCTATGCGATACAACACAGTAGGACTTTATTTTTTTTTTTGATTTAAAATCAAAATTTTGCTCTGGAATTTCTCAAAAACAGCAACCTTCGAAATGTTTAAAATAACGTACGGAGAGTTTTTCTTGTAAGTATACATAGACCAATTTTTTAAAAGAGTTCATATCAAAACTTTAAACGAGTGTTTTCCACTCCCAGACTAAGCATGAAGTAAAATTTCGAGTTTAGAAAAGCCCCGCGTAGAAAATTTGTCGAGGGTCGCGCAGCGACCCGAGACAAATTTTCACGGGGCTTTTCTAAACTCGAAATTTTACTTCATGCGCCACGCATACAAAACACTAAAATATTGTGAACTCTATGTATATTCGAACTTCGCTTAAAATCTATTTAATACGCGGGCGTCATTCATAGAAATCATAAAAAAAGTGCAAAATTTTACCTAAAATCAAATTTTACCGTCAACTCTATAATTGCTCGGCTGTTAATGGGTTAATTAAAACAAACCGTTTTTTTTTTATAAAACGTGTTTTTTCATTGAAACCCGCATTCTTTCCTCCAGCGATCTCTGAAAATTTTATAAAATCCGACGTTTTAGTAATTTTTCAATTTTCTTTTGAAACAACATAAATGAGATTTTAACCGTGTTTTAAACATGTCATGTTTTTATTTGTTAATATTTTAAACGCTGTCATGTTTAAAACATGACATGTTTAAAAATCCCATTTATGTTGTGTTTTAAAAAAAAATTGAAAAATTACCAATACGTCGGATTTTTAAAAAAATTTCAGGGATCGCTAGAGGAAAGATTGCGTTTTACTGTCACGTAGAAATAAATCCAATTTATTACTTCAGAAATAAACTACAGTTGATTAATAAGTGAATGAACATTGCGATAAAAGTGAAAATTTTTGTTGCGTTTTTAAAAAACTCGTGAGAAATCACCAAAACTTCGGATTTTATATGAACTTTTCAGGAATCGCGAGAGCAAAAAATGCGCTTTAATTTCACGTGGGAATATATAAAATTCATTACTTGGGAAATAAATTAATCCCTCAATATTTTATAATTATTTTTATCAGCTAATTATCATAATGTAATAATTGAATCCTCACTATTTTACAATTTGTGTTTTTCAAGAATTCTCGTTTGGACAATTACCGGCCTTAACTGTCGATGGAAAAGTGTACAATCAGAGCATCGCTGCGGCTCGATTTGTCGCCAAAAAAGTTGGTTTGGTCGGCAAAGACGAATTGGAAGATATGGAGATCGACTCTGTCGTTGATACAATCGTTGACTTTAGAACAAGTAATGTATAAGTTGTACTTTCATACTCTTTATCATGTATTCTATGAAAAATTTGAGAATTATTCCCTTTTTAACGAAAAATTGTGGATAATAAAATGTGATTTCTGAACTTTGATTTTAGTTTAAATAAAACACATTACTTTCAAACACTTTATTGTACCCGCCACACTGTGGCTTCTTCAGGCGAAGAATAATGATATTTGGTTTAAATAAAACACTTTATTGTACTCAGGACAATTGTTTCGCCACACTGTGGCTTCTTCAGGCGAAGAATAATGATTTTTGAAGTTAAAAATAATTCTATATATATTTTTCAGAGGTAATCATGGTACATTGGGAAGCTGATGAGGCAGTGAAGGCAACGAAAAAAGAAGCTTTGTTGAAGGAAACGATTCCCTATTATATGGCTCGTTTCGAACAAATCGCTGCTGATAATGGGGATCATTTGGCATGCAAAAAGGTATGACTACAAATAATTAGCACGGCATCTGACATATGGATTTATTTTACATGTTCCGACACGTGGGGTCTGACACACCCCACTCCAAAAATTAGTTTTACAAATAGCTGTTCAGATTTTGCACTTCTTAAAGGTAACAAGAGTAAACCTTTATGTTATATTTACCTGTAGATCCAAGCAAAATATGTTAACGCGTTGATCTCCGTGCGGCATTTACCTGTGCCGCAGTTAAGTTTGCGTTTAGGCCCCGCGGCATTACAATTTTTAAAGCATCATGCTGCCTGTACTGTAGAACTAGTTCTGGTTCTGGCTCTTTGGGGAATGCGCATTTCTGCACTGCACTTAAGCCTCATAAGCTCATTGTGCTTCCTCCCGTGGATTACCCAACTTCAGCTCAGCCGGCCTACCTGGTTTAGGTAGTCTGGGCCGTTGTAGGCTATCTTTCACCCAGTAAGGAGCCTCTAGTTGACGAAAGTGCCGGGCAATCGCTTAGAATGTGTGCGGCAGTCTTGTCTTCCATATTACACCCTCGTTTAAACATTAAAAGTAATTTAATAATAAAAATATTTTCTTAATTATTTATTTCCTAGACTAACATCTTACGGTAATAAACTATTTTTTCAACCACATGCCAATACTCTAGTTCATTTTAATTCAATGGTTTACAGTAGATATTTTCGTAAATACCAAAAAATCCCTCATCGAAATAATGTCAGACTTATCGGTAACACTGACATTGTTGTAAGGATTTAGGATTTAAGTTCGTTTTTTTTCCTTTCTTTTATATTTTTTCATTTATATAACATTGCACATTATATGTATGTTCTAAAATAGGTAGCATAGAATTATATAATATTAAGTTCCTTGTAATTGGATATTTGTATTTATCTGTTGGGAAAATAAAGAATTATAATAATATGGTGATGATACTAGCAATATAGCGAAAAATTCAAAATCGATTATTTTGCATAAAAATATGAGGAAAAAACATAACTTAATTTTTTGTAGCCTCAAAAATGCGCTTCTGTGCAATTTTTCATTGTTTCAACCGTTTATTTTGAAAAAGGCTCAAGTCCATTTCTGAAATGTTTGTTTTTGACTGTAAAATTTACAATTCAATTTTTTCTGGCTTAAACAACAATTTGTGGTAAGTACACTGGCGAAAGAAATTAACGCATCACATTAATTTTTTTAATTTAAAAATAAAGTTTTGATGTTTAAAAACAAAAAAAATAACAACAAAACCAACTGAACTATAATAATGATTTTCAACACATTTTCTTTTATTAATGACTAAAATAATGTCATAAATAAAAAGAGGAAAAAAGTTTACATGTGATTATAAGACTTAATATCTAGTGGTTCCTCCTCTTGCTCGAATAACTGCCTGACAGCGACGGCTCATACTGTTAATTAATGATCCAATTTCATCCTGGTTACTATCTTCCCAAATTTCCTGCAATCTTTGTCCAAGCTCTTGTTGATTGCTTGGACGCCGAGGAAGTGCTCTAAGGCGTCTGCCCATCGCGTCCCATAGGTGTTCGATCGGATTAAGATCGGGACTCCTGGCTGGCCATTGCATTGTGTTGATACCCACTAGGTCAAGATACTGTTGTACAATTCGGGCACTGTGTGGTTTTGCATTGTCATGCATAAACAGGAAATCGTTTCCTCCAAAGGGAGCAAAAGGCATTACGGATGGTTCTAAAATGTTTGCAATATAAGACGCTGCCGTGATGCTTCCTCTTGGTATGACCACCAACTCCGTACGAGCCTCTAAAGTGATACCACTCCACACCATAACAGAGCCTCCACCAAACATAACAGTCGGAACAATGTTACACTGCGCATAACGTTCACCTGGCCGTCTGTCACTGCCGTAAAGACAAAATCTGGACTCGTCGCTAAACATAACATTAGCCCAATCGGCCTGTAACCAGTTTACATGTTCTTGCGCAAATGTTAACCTGGCTCTGCGATGGTCTGCGGTTAATTGTGGTCCTTTTGCCGCTGTTTTCGGAGTTAAATTAAAACCACGTAACCTTTTTCTGATGGTAACGGAACTTACATGAACATTGTGGATCTCTGCGAGCATATTTTGTAGCCTAGGAGCCGTAATAAACCGTTCGCGTAACGTCTGCATCATTAAAAAACGGTCTTGAACAGCAGTTGTGGCCCTTTTTCTCCCTTGTCCTAGCGTTCTTGAGTATGCCTGAGTTTCCCGATGTCTCTTCAAGACATGGGATACGGTCGATTGATTAACACCAAGACGCTGACTGATGTAACGCTGACTCCTACCTTCTTCTGCAAGTGTAACCACAATCACAGCTTCTTCACTACTTAAATTAAGATTCGGACGTCTATCCATATTCATTCTTCACTATTTAGCACTTAATTTTAACAATTACTTGAAAACA
Source organism: Philonthus cognatus (assembly GCA_932526585.2). Classification (NCBI taxonomy): domain Eukaryota; kingdom Metazoa; phylum Arthropoda; class Insecta; order Coleoptera; family Staphylinidae; genus Philonthus; species Philonthus cognatus. Next base: position 2,324,298 of record OW052243.1, read on the forward strand.
AACTCAAAAAGAAATTTTATATGAACCTTTCTTACAGTCAGAATAATGAAAAGTGCTTAATTTTATTTATTGACAGAAAACCATGAGAACAAAAGACAAAACACAACATGTAAAACAGCATGCTTGATAAGATTTCTTATTGTAAAAATATGTTTGTGTTCAAAGAAAACTCGATTCCAAGATATCAAAAAAATCACAAATGATGCGTTAATTTCTTTCGCCAGTGTATATTGAATTTATTTATTGTTTTCATAACATTATATTAAAAACTTGAATATTTTGTTATCATGAATGCACAGCGGTGGGAACACGTAAAACGGTCGGCGGGCGCAATGGTGCCCGCGGGGATAGGGTTGGGGACCCCTGGGTTAGATGAATTAGTTTAGGTTATGCGTAACTATATTCAGGTTACTCTACATTACCAATTTCTTAGGTTAAGTTGGACACCGGTTATTTTAATAAACATTAACTTAATTCATCAACAACTAATTTGATCTAACCTAACATTATCTTGATTGCTTAGTTAGATTATGTCATACGTATCTTTTTTAGGTTATGTAGGTATGAGTTACTTAGGTTAGATTATAAAAGTGTTCAATTGAAGCTTCCAACGAGTGTTTTCCACTCCCAGACTAAGCATGAAGTAAAATTTCGAGTTTAGAAAAGCCTGAAAATTTGGATTGGCCGCGTAGCGAAGCGGAGCGGCCAATCCAAATTAGGCTTTTCTAAACTCGAAATTTTATTTCATGCGCCACGCTTAAAAACGTAGTATACGTAGTTGGCATTTGAGCTAGGGTTAGGTTAGAATATAGATTGTGAAGTTAGTTTAGGTTAGGTTAGGTTAGGTTATACAAGGCCGTAGCTAGAAAAAAATGTCGGGAGGGTTTAACTGGTAAAAATGTTGTTATTTTTACCAGTTAAACCCTCCCGATTTTTTTTTTCTAGCTACGGCCTTGTTTAACCTAACCTAACCTAAACTAACTTCACAATCTATATTCTAACCCAGTTGTCTCCAAACTACGGCCCGCGGGCCAAATCCGCCCTGCGACTTGCATGAATCCGAACCTTTCTTACAGTCAGAATAATGAAAAGTGCTTCATTTTATTTATTGACAGAAAACCATGAGAACAAAAGACAAAACACAACATGTAAAACAGCATGCTTGATAAGATTTCTTATTGTAAAAATATGTTTGTGTTCAAAGAAAACTCGATTCCAAGATATCACAAATGATGCGTTAATTTCTTTCGCCAGTGTATATTGAATATACTTAACCACAAATTGTTATTTATGACAGAAAATCTAAAATTATAAAGGTTATTACAGTCACCAACAAAAACATTAAAAATGGACTTAGGCCTCCCAAAAAAGATGTTTATTGATAAATCAACAGAACTATTAAGTACAACCTCTAGTAAACCATAATATTGTTATTTGTGTAAAAACAGAAATACGATATTTTAAATGTTTTTTTTTTTTTTTTTTTCTTTAATTTGAGTTACCATTTTGCATCGATTTTTTTAAAGCGTTTATACACAGACAGTCCTTTTAATTGTGATTACTGCAGTTAAAAATCTACAAAACAAAAATTAGTTTTATGCCTAAAATTGTTGTAATAATTATTTTTTTTTAAGTTTATTTGTAGAAGACAAGGGTTTCACATGTATTACAATTGTCAAAGGAGAAAAACATATATAAAATTACTTAATGTTAACATGAAATACAGTAAGTTAAACATAGAAACCATGAAGCAAATTAATTATTACATTTACATTACAACAGTATAAAAAGGTATTTTGATAAAAATGTGACTTGGTGTAGTTTACTTATCAGGTACAGATTTATACTCAAGATTATAAAAAATATGTTATTCCAAACTTCTCAAATTTCTTGTTCCGTTTTAAAAAACACACTTTATTCGCATTGCTATGTTCTGTAATATAATTTATATAAATTTTATTACATAATACACCATGCGTTTTTGTATCTCAGGGCATACAAATTCCGAGCATATAAAATTTCATAAGCAGGATGGAGAGTTAACTATCCCCATCCTGTGTAGGTGTGCGTTTAGCCCGCAGTGACCAGTCAGGGCGGCAGTTAAGCGCCTAAGGTTCCCCTTGGTCAGCTGCAGGTACTGTTTCGGTGATCTCTCATTGGGATACTATGTGTTTCCTTAGAGAGCTTACAACCCTCGATGTCATCCCAACGCTTTCTGAATTTTTCCAGTGTTGGTTTGTACCATATTGCACAGGGACAGAAGCGCACTAGTGGCTCCGGTAAGAGAATGTCCATCCCAGCCGCTGGGATGGACAGCTTATTATATAAAAAAAAAGACCTTTATTGGCATTCTTTATTACAAACAAAACTTTACATTCTATTCTAAAACTAAATCCCCTCCCTTCTACCCTCCCTTGCTTCTCCAACGTCCTTACCCCTACCCCATCCACTCCATCACCCTTCTACTCCCTTTCGCTCCCATCCATTCCTCCTTCACCTCCTTGCATTCCTCCGCTAAGTCGCCCCACGTATCCTTCCCATTTTTTTTTTTTTTTTTTAGGGGCAGGAAACGGAAGTTAGGGTTATTTCTGCCCTAGCACCGCAGCCGTGTGGCTTATTGTACTTCTTCCGTTACCGTAGTTAATCAAAAAGCTCTGTCTCCTTGGCTAGTCCCAGCAGCCTTTCGATCATCTTTCCCTTCGGGAAGTGGCTTGGATTCCCTTGGACAAGGTTTGTTTCCCTCCAGGTGGAAAGTGCCTCGCACTCGAATAGTACATGTGAGGCGTCTTCATCCTCTTCCAGGCATAGTCTGCATATTGGATCTTCTGTGAACAGTTTCATGTTATGCTTAGGGTACAGTGTCCAGTTATCAGTCCTGTGACTATTCTAAGGTTGTTTCTACTGAGTCTGAGGGCCTCGGTTGCTAGTTCTTGGCAGGGTTTTTTCATCAGTAGTTTACTGTGTCTATGCCCTGTCAGGTTTATCCAGCGCTCGGTGTGTCTTTCTAGGGTCCACTCTTTTGCGCTTGGTCTTATTGATTTTTTGGGAATGGGTAGCATTGGTTCTGGTCCAATGTAGGGTCTGCGTGATCCAATCTTTGCCAGAGCATCGGCTTTCTCGTTGCCATCCTCCCCTGTGTGCCCCGGCGTCCAGCGTAGTGTTACGGTGTTTTCCGTCGCCAGTTTCGTCAGGTTTTGGATGCATTCCCATGCTAGCTCAGATTGGATCTTATAGCTGTTGAGTGCTCTTAGAGCGGCTTGGCTGTCGGTGAGGATCAGAATCTTTTGATTCTTATATCCCCGTCGCAGATTTTCCATGGTACATTGGTTGATCGCGAAGATCTCGGCTTGATGTGCAGTTGCCATCCTCCCCAGAGACACGTAAATGTCATATTTTGGGGTTACGCCGTGAATCCCAGCGCCTGCTCCACCTTCTCTTCTTGACCCATCGGTGTACCAGATCAGGGTTCCAGGTGAAGGGTTGCGCTTCTCGTTGTCCCCCCTCACATTCTATTGTAAAGGGTCTCTTCAAGGAGTAGCGTGGTATCATGTAGTCACTTCCCATTTGTAGTAGAGGTTTGGTAACTACCTGTTCTATTCTGGAGTGGTTTCCTGTGGGGTGCCAGTTTCCAGTTGTCCTCAACCTCTATGCCCCTAGTCTGGCCTCGCTTTTAACCACTAGGTCCAGCGGTTGGAGGTTTAGTAGGGTTTCCATTGAGGCTGTTGGTGTTGTACGCAGTGCGCCAGTTATGCATAAGCAGGCTAGTCGCTGTACTCTAGATAGAGCTACCTGCGCAGTACTTTGTTCTACTTTCGGCCACCAAGTGGTGCATCCGTAGGTGATCATGGGTTTTACTATTGCATTATATATCCACATGGTCATTTTTGGATTGAGGCCCCATGTTTTTCCCAGAGCATGCTTTGTTGTCATTAGCGTCCTTGATGCTCTGTCGGTTGTGTGCTTTAATTGCCGGTTCCATGTGAGTTTTGTATCTAGGTAGATACCAAGATATTTGACTTCATTGGTTAGTTGTAGAGTTTGGTTAAAGAAGGTTGGGGGTTTGAGGCCCGCGCATTTCCTTCTTTTTGTGAAGGGGATGACCGTAGTCTTGGTGGGGTTAACGCTTAGCCCCACCTCCCCACACCATCGTTCTACAGTTTTCAAGGCATTATTCATGATGCTTGTTATAGTAGTTGGATATTTTCCCGTGACGAGAATGACAATGTCATCCGCATATCCCTGGGCGTAATATCCTGAGTCGTTTAGTAACGTGAGTAGCTCATCCACCACCATGTCCCATAGAAGGGGGGATAGAACGCCCCCCTGAGGACATCCACCTTTGGCTTTTATGCTGATTTTTTCTTGGAATTGGTCCGTAGTTACTAGTCTGTCCGTCAGCATGGATTGTAGCCACGAGCTTATCGTGGTTTCCACAGCGTGACTTTCGACTGCTCTTACGATCGTTCTGATAGAGGTATTGTCAAACGCTCCCTCAATATCGAGAAATGTAGCCAAAGCCACTGTTTTGTTTTTCAGCGAGGCCTCTACCTTAACTACCAGTTGGTGTAAGGCAGACTCGCATGATTTGAAAGGCGTGTTGAAAGGGGTGGAGCGGCCTCTCTAGAAGTGAGGTTTTCCTTATGTGTCTTTCAACTAGTTTTTCCATCGTCTTAAGTAGGAACGATGTCAGGCAAATTGGTCTGTAACCTTTTGGCTGGGTTAAGTCCTTCCCAGACTTAGGGATAAAGACCGCTTTGACTTTCTTCCAGGTAGTTGGCACGTGTTTTAGTGCCAGGCTGCCCCTGAAGAGTTTACATAGCACCGGTAGAAGGTGGTCCAGCCCTTGCTGCAAGAGCACTGGATAGATCCCATCTTGTCCCGGTGATTTGTATCGGTGGAATGTACCTATCGCCCACCTGATTCGTTCAAAGGTTACAATTTTCTTTGAGATTTCCCAGTCTTGTTGTGTTGCCGCCTTACCAGGGGTTACAAGCACTGAGTGAGTGTCTGCACCATTTTGCAGGATTTCAGATCCGGGGAAATGGGTTCTCATGAGGATCTCCGCTGTTTCCTTGCCGGTTTCTGTAAATGATCCATCTGGTTTCTTCAGGGTTCCGCAAGAGGTGTCGGAGGTTTTCGCTAGGATTTTGTGGAGTTTTGCTCCCTCGGGGACTTGGTCATGTTCCGAGCAGAATATCCTCCACGCCTCCCGGCGCGCCCTCCTGATCTCCTTGCTGTACTCCGTTAGTGTTTTGGAATATTCCTCCCACTCACCAGATTTCCTCGCTCTGTTGTAGAGCCGGCGTGTGTCCCTCCTTAGTGTTTCGAGGTTTTCATTCCACCAGTTTTTTTATTTTGCCGGAAGATTTCCTCGTTGTTCTGGAAAGAGGTTAGGATGGCCTCTTGGACTTGTTCTGCCACAAGCTCTACGTCCAGTTTGTTTTTGATGCTTTCCTTGGTACCCTTAAGGCAGGTGCCAAGGTCTACAAGGTATGATTCCCAGCATGTTCTTCGTGGGTTCCGGAACTCGATTTTGGTTTCCCGGGTTTGACCGATCTCCAGAACGATGTAACGGTGGTCGGAGAGCGATGGTTCGTCCGACACATACCACTTCACTAGTTGGGCACTTACACCTCGCGACGCAAACGTTATATCGATCACTTCGCGACGTTGTTTGGTAACAAAAGTGGGTTCCTTTCCCCGATTGAGAATTTCAAAGTCCGAGGACATTAAGAAGTCTAATAGGTACTCACCTCTTTTGTTGGTGTCTGAGCTGCCCCAGAGTTGGTGATGGGCGTTGGCGTCCGCACCTACCAACAGCTGCAGTTTCTTCGTCCTGCAGTAGGTCGCTAGCTCCTCAAGTTCCTTGGAAAGTGGGGGCTGCGGGGAGTCATAGGGGAGGTATGCTGAGGCTATAACGGCCTCGAGTGTGGTTCCCTCACCCCAGAGTTTCACCTTCGCTGCGACAAGATCTGGGAAGCAGAGGTTATGCAGTTTTAAGAAGTTTATGTCATTCCGTACAAAAATGCAGGATCTGACCTTTTCGGAGTTTGTGTCATATATTAACTTACCTCCGGTGTTACCAAGGCCCTTTACAACGCCTCTGTATTGCCAGGGTTCTTGTATAAGGGCCAGGCCGTATTTCCCTGTTTGGAGTTGGCGGCACAGGGCAGCGGTGGCCGCCTTGGAGTGGTGGAGGATAATCTGTATTGCCTCCATTACCTTCCAGGGTGTCAGGCTTCCTTCCGAGGATTTTGAAAGTTAATTGGGAGAAACCCAGGTAGGCTTTAAATCCTACCTTCTCCAGAGCCTTCAGTGAACCCTCGTCTATGTAGAGGATAAGGGTTGTTCCTTTATCCTCCTCTTTTCGGCTGACTACTTTCCATTTTGCTGTTTCGAGCCCAGAGTTCTGGGTTTTCAGCAAACTGATAAGGTCAGCCGTATCCTTGGCCTCGATTAGGTCCGTCTTTGGTATCCAGACTCCAACCTTGGTCATCCTGACAATTTCCCTGGCAGTTCCGCTGCGCAAAGCAGCGCCCTCCCATGGTTTTATTGTCGGGATCTTTTCCAGCAGCCACTCCTTGAAAGTTTCGTTGGCACACGTGATGTACACAACCCCCTTCTCGAAGTAGCTGTTGGTGAACTGTGGACCTTTAGAAGGTTCGCACTTCCATACCTCAGTTAAGATAGTCCGTTGTACGGATTTTCCCTGGTCCTCCGTAAGGTTTTGTTCTGGGTACTCTTCGAGTACTACAGCCATTCGCGCCGCCCCTAGTGCCTGACTGTAGGTCTCCCCAGCTGTAGTGCTGGGTCTCACCTTGGTCATGCCCAAGGTTGGGCGCGTTCTCTTGGCTGGAGTTTTATATTTGCCTCCAGTAGAGGGTGTTCTGGTTTCCGAGCGAGGCCTCTTGTTGGTTTGAGGTGGGGTTCGTGAGGGAGTTTTCAGTCGGGTTTGACGAACTCCCCGACGTTCTTCCTCGCGAACCCATTGTCGATTTGACCTACGCTTCCTGGGTTTGATTGGCTCCCCACGTGCTTTGGCCAAATTGATCGCGGCTTTCCTCTTTTGGGAGCTGGAGAGCCTCGGTTCCAGCTGGAGTTTGGATACTCCTACTGTAGCCTCGGTAATTCCCGGGTTTGCTTGGCTGCCCTGGGCTTTCGATCCGCTGGGTTCCCATGCTCACACAATACACACCTTCCATATTCTTCCCCCATCCACACTTTCCTTCCTCTCTCCTTCAATCCACACCTCGCCCTTGCCACAATAACCCTCTCCTCTTTACTCCATCCCCTCTCCATCAGATATCTCGGCACTCTTCCATACACCTGCCACCACCCACACATATCATTGTACTCACTTCTCTCGATTAGCCCTTGCCTTTCCTGCCCTTCCACCTTCTACCCTTTCCCATTCACCCACTCATCCAACCCTACCCTCTCATACATTTTCCTCCTCTCCCCCCTCCATCTACCCTCACCCCCACACACGCTTGTCACCCATACATCCTTCACCAATCTCTCTTCCTCCAGTTCCCACAATCTCATCTCATACCTCACCACTCTCACCATTGCCTCGCACTCTAAACTCTCCCTGTTAGTCTCCTGAAGCACTATGTAGCTGGGCTTGGACCTTTCCACCCCCAACATGCGCTTCAGGAACCACATCTGTTCCCTCTCCATGCACTCATACCCTTTGGTCCCTCATACTTCCACTTCATACATAAGCACCAAACTCACACAGGCATCCCATATTTTACATGCCACTTTCACATTATTCCACATTCACTTCCCCCACTGTTGGATTGGTGCTTGTTGCACTGTATTGATAAGCGGACTGTATTTTCTTTAAATGATATGAGACAAAATGAAATGCATCTTCACACTGATAATTGATATTTTATTCCTTGATAATAATACATTTCTATGGTTACGTAAATGATTGATAAATTAGCCAACTACAAATGAATAATAATATTTATGAATAAAGTTAAATATAACTGAAGATAATTGAACACCCACTTTCCCCCACGCTTTCTTAGCCTTACTCTGCACCCATTTCACATGCCCCTCATACCCTCCCGTTCCTTTGAACATAAACCCTAAATACTTAAAACTTTTTACTCTATCAATAACCACCCCCTTCCACTCCAATTCTTTAACCTTCGTTTTTTCCACATTCACACTCATCCCTCTCTTATCCATGAAACTCTCCACTCTTTTCAACATGTCTTTTATCCCTTCATGCTCTCTTGCCATTAACACCATGTCATCCGCATACGCTAACATCCACACTTTCCTCTTACCCATCAACACCCCACCCTCCACGCCTCCGGTAAGCTCACCTCCCCTCTCCACATCTGATTCAATAGCTCTCTGAATTTCCTCTTCCCATTTTCCCCAATCTCCTTCCACATCTCCGCTTTGAAACCATCCCTCCCTGTTGCCTTTCTACTCTTCACTTCCTTGAAGGCCCTCTCCACCTCCTCCTCCGTGAACTCTTTCCCTCTGTCTTCTCCAATCCCTCCCGGTACTCCGCTCCCTTCCCTGCATTTGCTTGCCCATTTTTACGGTGACACCCCTACCTGCCTCCTCCTTTGCCCTCTCCTCAGTACCCTCCACATTTCTGCCTCGTTCTTACAGTCTCTCAATTCCTCGCTCGCCTTTTCTACTGTCTCCAGCTTCTTCTCACATATATCCTCATATCTCCTCCTTACTTCCACCACTCTCCTCTCTTCCGCTCCGCCTCCTACACACTCTCTCACTGCCTTCCTCAAAACCTTTTTTGCCTGAATGCATTCATCATCGGTATATATTCCGCCAGGATTAAATTCCACATCATATTTAGATTATTGTACTACGATTGATAAAATTTGTAACTCATACCCAAATTTCCAGTTTGTTTTTTGTGGCGATTTTAACCTACCCCATGCGTCATGGTGTACGAATAGCAATAATATTTTATCCAAGAATAACACTTGTTTAAATACTCAAATACTAACCGAATCATTAGAGTTCCATAACCTGCGGCAAATTAACTGAATTCCGAATAATCGTGGAGTGTTTTCTGACTTAATTTTTTCAAATGTAAATTAAATTTCAGTTACCCGGTCAGTTTGTATAGCTTGTGTGTAGATACTAGTATAGATTCTGGTTTTCTTAATTACAAAGAGTGCATTTACAATTTTAAAGCAGCAAATTATACTGAAATAAATGCATTCTTGTCTAATATTTCATAGGAGAAATACTTTGATCATAGTGATATTAATGTCATTCTTGACAAATTTTATTATGTTGTTAGTGCATCCTTATATCCAAGATGGTTTAATCGGGAATTGATTAACATAATTAATAATTTAATAGTTGAGGTTGTTACTTGGTGAAATTCCATATCAACACTTTTAGTAAATAACACACTTGGTTAAAATTTTACTGTTAATTGATTGATACTGCAACAATTGTTTCGCCACACAGTGGCTTCATCAGGCAGATAAATAATGATTCATTACATTATTTATCTGCCTGATGAAGCCACTGTGTGGCGAAACAATTGTTGCAGTGTCAATCAATAAACAGTGAAATCTTAGCCAAGCAAGCTTATTACTATTACAAAAACAGTGGCAGTCTTTCAGATTATGAACAGTTTAATTCGTATCGATTAGTGCGCAGCTTTATTCAAATGATAAACATATATTGAATTTTATAACTTTCCATATTATGCATTTCTGTGTGACAATCTGTTATATGAATCGATTTTTTTGCAGTTAACTTGGGCTGATTTATATTTCGTCGCATTATTGGAAACACTCAACTTTGTCAGTGGTAAGGACATCACAGCCGACTACCCACACTTGCAGGCGATCCAGAAGAGCGTCCTCGCTATTCCGGCAATTAAATCGTGGGTGGCAGCAAGACCGAAATCAGAATTGTAATTTTGTATTCTTTAAAAACAAAAAAAAAACACTATCACATTCTTTAAATAAATTCCATTAATATTTTTTTGTCAACCTTTTGCGTGATTGAAATTTCCTACAACCATAAGTCCATAAACTCGGACTCCATGTTGACAAGGCTGTAGCCAAAAAAAACTTTCGGGGGAGGGGGGGGGGGGGGGGGATTTTAATTGTAAAAATATTAAGAATATGAATTTGTGTTCAGTACTCATTCATTTAATTGTAAAAATATTAAGAATACGAATTTGTGTTCAGTACTCATTCATTCACCGGATAACTATATACGCGTTTCAGGCTTCAAGCCATATTAAGTATAGTCCCGAACCAGTGCTTGAAGAATACTGAACATCTTTGACCATTTATTACGGCCTGTGCAATTTGCATATGTTTCGAAAGCGTAAACACCATCTAATCCCCTTAGCTAAGGGGCATTAGATGGCGTTTACGCTTTCGAAACATATGTAAAAATATTGTTTTTCCTCTTACAGGGCCGCATTCACATACAAAAATTCAACATTTTGAAAATTTCGTGGAGCGGGTTTGAACCCCTATATCCACCCCGCTGGCAACAGCTTTACATGTCGATCAAAGATGATTAAAATAGGGAAAGATTATTATATAAAAATAAAATAACTTTAATTTTTATTTCAAGTAAATCAACAGGCACTTTAAAAAGTACACAAATAAACTTCGACTAATCAAAACATACATACACTCTTCTACCACTCGTTTGTTTCTCTCTGTTTAAATATATAGCCTTTCGTCATTCTTCCTTCATTGGTTTAAATATATAGTCTTTCAGCTTCTGAACAGAGGATATACATACTAAACTAAATAACATATGAATATAAGTGATCACTACATGCAATCATCAGACTCTTATTTTATTTCTTGCTCAATATAAACATCCAAACACTTTGTAATGAAAATATACTCAACTTTTTTACTGAATCAAACACTTACTATGTTTTTACCACAAAATATTTATTGTATGTATATATATTATATTACACAAATATACACATAAATTCACGACTTAAGTTTCAACGTTTGACGGTCATTATCACTTGATAATGACCGTCAAACGTCGAAACTTAAGTCGTGAATTTATGTGTATATTTGTGTAGTATAATATATATACATACAATAAATATTTTGTGGTAAAAACATAGTAAGTGTTTGATTCAGTGATCATGAATTACCACGTAGTTACGGTCGCAACCATCATTATGATCAACTTTTTTAATTTACGAAACAAATCGAGATATATTTAATTGATGAGGCGGATACATGATGAAACTCCATAATACTATTTGAAATAAAATAACACAGTTGGGAGGGTTTCACTTTAATTGTTGAACACTGCAACATGTTTCACCACACAGTGGCTTCATCAGGCAGATGAAATAATGATTTTACAAAGTGCAGGTAAGAGCTTATATACTAATGCAATTAAGTTAATAGAAGGGGGGGGGGGGGGGTTAATGAGGTAATTAGGCTGAAACTAATACAAACAATTTTGTAAAAATGTTTGTAAAAATTGTTTGTATTAGTTTCAGCCTAATTACCTCATTAACCCCCCCCCCCCTTCTATTAACTTAATTGCATTAGTATATAAGCTCTTACCTGTACTTTGTAAAATCATTATTTCATCTGCCTGATGAAGCCACTGTGTGGTGAAACATGTTGCAGTGTTCAACAATTAAAGTGAAACTCTCCCAACTGTGTTGTTTTATTTCAAATCGAGATATATTCTGCTGAATTGTTTGTACAAAAATACCTGCGGTGTTTAAAACAAGTGAATGCATGAATACAAAAAAATTATTTATTTTAAATTTTGAAATAAGAAGATATATTAAAATAATAAACTTAATAAAACAGTAACACTTTCTTCACTAAAAAAAATATTTTCGCTAAATGTACATTTTAAAAATGACACTAAAAAGAACGGAAAATGCAGTCACCATACATGGAGCATCATCTGAAACGTTCCAGGTAACGAATGGTCTGAGACAAGGAGATCCGATATCGACAATTCTTTTCAACACAAATGAGATAATTAACTTTGTATACACACACACAATTGTCTTATTTGTGTAAATAATGATGTATAACGAAATAGAAGCCTCCACAGTGAACAATTCTTTTCAACATTGCACTAGAGAAAGTATTAAGGGAGAGTAGAATAAATCGGCAAGGCATCATAATAACGCTGACGATATAATAATTATGGCAAGGACAGAGAAAGAACTGAAACGAACAGTAAAAAATTTATTAGAGGCAGGAGAAATAATGGGGCTAATGGTAAATGAAAAGAAAACAAAGTGTATGGTCATGAAGGCAAAAGAAGTAAACGGCCAAATTAACCCATATATACCGGGTGTGGCACTTAAGATGCCTCGGACCATAGCTCCTTTACGATAAAAGCTATCGAAAAAAATCTAAGAGCAAAGTGGTGCATAATTACCGTCGCTATGTTTCAAAAATATTTCTAATCATCAGTGGCGTGCCGTGCTCCAGTGGCGTACCAAACTTATGTTTTTTTAAATGGAATGCCCTATTTTTTATTGCAGATTTGGAAAGTGCTCTTAGAGTACTTATTTTTTTATCTAACATGTTATACCCTTCACTTTAGCGGTTTCGCTGTTATAACCCCTTCTTTCAAAATTGCGCCCCATTTTTGAGATTGTTTTGTAGAGAAACTAATTGACGCCGGCGCCTGAATTTTGAATTGAGGTACAGGTTAAGACCTCGTAAACCTTCACATAATTTTTTTTTCGGGTAATTTATGGGAAAAAAATAATTTTTGATTGAACTTCGCATGTTGTCATTTTTTTCGAAAATTTCAAATGGCACCCCCCTAAAAAAATTACGGCGTTGTACAGCCAAAACTCTAAATTTTTCATTGGTACAAAAAAATTGCACATTGCATAACAAAATTTCGGAGAAAAAAGGAATTTCATCGCAAATGTTGGGAAACGTTTTCCATTCCCAAGAGTGCCATGAGAAAACAAAAGATTGGTAATTGTCAAAGTAAATTATTAGACGCCAGTAGCAGCCATAAGTCATTTTTGATAAACGTTCTAAAAATGTTCCGAACTCAAGAGGAAATGGTTGACATGATATTTATTCTTGGAGAATGTAACAAGAATTGTTTGTTGGCGTCACGAGTGTACGCTGCGAGATATCCGCACAGGGCACATCCAAATAAACGTGCGTTTCAAAAAGTGTTGGAGAGATTTACTACTACGGGAAGTGTGAAACGGCCAAGGAGAGTTAGAAAGAAGACAGTTTTCACCGAAAATAATGAACTGCAGGTTCTGGAGGCAGTTATTGAAGATCCTCATACCAGTATCCGTGATATTAGTAGGAATCACGATATTTCAACGCGATCCGTACATCGTGTTTTTTAAAAGTACAAATTCCGTTCATTTAAGATTCAACTGCACCAAGAATTGCAACCTCAAGATTTTCATGCGAGGCAAGATTTCTGCTTGTGGGCTATTAACAAAATTGATCAGGAGGAATCATTTCTTATGCGCGTATTATTTTCTGATGAAGCGACGTTCCATAGAAATGGGCATGTCAATCGCCACAACTACCATTATTACGCCGATGAAAACCCACACGCCATGCGAATGATAAACCACCAGCAAAGATGGTCGCTGAATGTTTGGGAAGGCATACTTGGAGAACACCTTTTGGGTCCTTATTTCGAGGGGCATCTGAACGGCAACAGTTATTTGAGGTTCCTTCGCGACGACTTGGATGATCTCTTGGAAAATGTCCCTCTAGCCGCTCTACGACAGATAGTTTTCCAGCACGATGGAGCTCCTGCACATAATAGCCGTGTCGTTCGGGAATTTCTCGATGAAACGTTTCCGGACTCCTGGATTGGTCGTGGGGGTCCTGTGAGGTGGCCGCCAAGATCACCAGACCTCACTCCCTTTGGGGCCATATCAAGGACGAGGTTTACAGGACGGTACCAACTACTGTCGAGGATATGAGGGAGAGAATCCGCGCGGCTTTCCGCGATATATCACCAGAAGTCCTTAGGGCAGTGTCTAGAGCCTGTGAGTCGAAGTTGCGGTTATGCCTCCAGCAGGAAGGTCGTCATTTCGAACATTTAGTTTAAGTTGTTAAATTTTCTTTATCTGCATTATTCATATCATGTTGAATAAATAGGTACATACTATTATGTTGACCGTATTTGTGTTTTTGTTTTCTCATGGCACTCTTGGGAACGAAAAACCTTTCCCGACATTTGCGATGAAATTCCTTTTTTCTCCGAAATTTTGTTATGCAATGTGTAATTTTTTTTGTACCAATGAAAAATTTAGAGTTTTGGCTGTACAGCGCCGTAATTTTTTTAGGGGGGTGCCATTTGAAATTTTCGAAAAAAATGACAACATGCGAAGTTCAATCCAAAATTATTTTTTTTTTTCCATAAATTACCCGAAAAAAAATTATGTGAAGGTATACGAGGTCTTAACCTGTACCTCAATTCAAAATTTAGGCGCCGGCGTCAATTAGTTTCTCTACAAAACAATCTCAAAAATGGGGCGCAATTTTGAAAGAAGGGGTTATAACAGCGAAACGGCTAAAGTGAAGGGTATAACATGTTATATAAAAAAATAAGTACTCTTCGAGCACTTTCCAAATCTGCAATAAAAAATAGGGCATTCCATTTAAAAAAACATAAGTTTGGTACGCCACTGGAGTACGGCACGCCACTGATGATTAGAAATATTTTTGAAACATAGCGACGGTAATTATGCACCACTTTGCTCTTAGAATTTTTTCGATAGCTTTTATCGTAAAGGAGCTATGGTCCGAGGCGTCTTAAGTGCCACACCCGGTACATATATGCAACATTATTAATTTTACGTTAATTAAATTATTAAATAACTTAATTTGAGGTATTATATTATTTGACTTGACTTGAAAATGTATGAAGAAAAACTTAGATATTTTGTTAATTAAATATCACGATTATTATTCTTTTAAATAAAATGTTTTCAGTGTATTTCTAACTTCACAATATTTCAGTGTTTTATACGCGTGGCGCATGAAGTAAAATTTCGAGTTTAGAAAAGCCCTGTGAAAATTTGTCTCGGGTCGCTGCGCGACCCTCGACAAATTTTCTACGCGGGGCTTTTCTAAACTCGAAATTTTACTTCATGCTTAGTCTGGGAGTGGACAACTCTCGTTCTTAGAAGTTTCAAATTGAAGTATCACTCTAGATTACCAAGTTTATTACTCAAAGGACCATTTTACAAAGGCTACAGCTCGAAGGACCAATCATGGTCTTCGAAAACTGAAGGACTACAGGGAATTGAAGTTTTTTTACAAATAGACAACGATTATCTGAAGGTTTACAGCGGGGATAGGAAGGAATACATCCAATTTTAAAAAAATATTGAAGTTGGGTTCGTTTTCAGTGCATTTTTAACTTCACTTGGATCGGGGTTTTATACGCGTGGCGCATGAAGTAAAATTTCGAGTTTAGAAAAGCCCCGTGAAAATTTGTCTCGGGTCGCTGCGCGACCCTCGACAAATTTTCTACGCGGGGCTTTTCTAAACTCGAAATTTTACTTCATGCTTAGTCTGGGAGTGGAAATACACGTTCTAGACTTCGTAGAAATCATATAAAGAAGTTTTACCTAAAATCCACTTTAAGAGTTAACTCTATAATTGCTCGGCCGTTAATGGGTTAATGCAAAATTGACAATCAAGCAGTGTGGCAAGCTAGTTTGGCGCCTGGTGCCAACATTTTAAATGACGCCTTTTGTTTTCTTTTTACTTTCTACGTATGTAATACAAAAGAAGAGTATTGTTTTTACGAAAATTAGCAATAGAAAAATGTAGTCGCCATCAGGAGCGGATTTGATATTGACATTTTACATTGACTAATCTAATGTTTGTCAACTGGCGCCAATGACGGCTGACTCCGACTTGTGTCCGAACGTCTCGATAAACGTCTAATGTGGCACACCAAATGTCAAAAGTGAGACGTAAACTGTCAAAGCTTACATCAAAAACAGAAAAATTGTAGTAAAATGTCATTACTGACACATTGTGTTAAAAAGGTGAGATCATTTGATGCAAAAAAGTTTCAGAAATGTCGAAACTCTCCAAATAGGAAAAATGTGAAATATGTTGAAAATCATCGAAACACTTTAAGACATTTATTTATTAACTACTATTTGTTATTTTTCGATATTTCTACTCGCTTGTCGTAAAATCGTATTCTCAATTGTCTTTTGTCATTATGCAATCAAGATTCTTTAATCGAGTGCCTGATATTAAAGCACTCATAAACAATTTTTCTTTTTTTCAGAACTGTCAAATATCTCAATTGGATTAGATTAGACATCTTATAATTAGGTTAGACGACAGTCACTGATGTTAGTTTAGGTTAGATGACACCGTTATCGTAAAACTCAATCGAAAAATGTTTAACCTAACTTTACATTATTAGTTTCTGTCGGTTTACATATTTTTTATTTGTGCTTTGCATGTGTGCTTCTTTCGTTTATTCTGTGTACCCTTCAATCGTCTCCACTGTCACTTTGTCATGTAAGATATATTAACTCAAACGTGAATACAATTATGTGGTAATTACAATATATCGCTCGCCTGACGGTGATTTTAATCGTTTTTTATGTATTCTAGGGAATCTATTAGATAACATTCACACAAAAAGTAATATCATTATAGGAGGTGATTTCAACGTTAAATTTAATAGTGATGACCAGCGAGCCCTGCAAGTTTGTGATATCTTTGCTTCATACGGCCTATCTAGCCTGGTTACGTTCTCCACAAGAAACAACAATTGTTTGGATAATGTTTTCTCGAACATAAACCAAAATCTCATAAAAGCTTACCCAATTGATCCAGGACTCTCCGATCATATCGGAATTCATACTCAGGTTGAGACGAAACAAAAGGATCATGTAAAGGAAAAATTCCGTAGGGTAAGACCATATACTCAAATAGGTAGGTTCAACTTATATAAACAACTAGATTCAACAGACTTTAATTTCATTCAATGTAATAATACTGACCTAGATTCAAAATTCTCAAATTTTTCAAATATTATTTGTAACTGCATGGAAAACTGCTTTCCGGAAAAAAATGTAACTGTATTCAACCGGTCTAAAATGTCAATAAAATGGTTTAATAATGAATTAAAGCAAATGAGAGACACACTTATGCTGCTGAGAGAAGCAAGTACAAGATGCCCTGAGGTAAAATTGAATTATATTAACTATAAAAGATCTTATCAACAGGCCATTAAATCTGCAAAAATAACTGCAAATGATACTTATATAAAGCAAGCCCCCAATAAACCAGCAGCTATGTGGGCACTTGTGCAAAATAAAAACAATAGTAAGAACCATACTGACAATGTGTGTAACATATCGGCTGATGATTTCAACTCATATTTTAGCACCGTTGCCAATAAACTAACCGATGCACTTCCAAGCTCAAACTCTAAACCATTTGATTCATTATTGAATATAGGTACAAATAATAATTTTCCATATTTTGAATTCAAAGAGGTGAGTCCCAACGTGGTAAGGAGTGTTGTACAAAATCTCAAAAATTCCCATGCAAGGGATATCTATGGTATTTCGACTTCTATCTTAAAAAATATCATAGATACCATCATTAGTCCGTTTACTGTGCTAATCAATTCTTGCATAACGCATGGCTCCTTCCCTAGCCCTCTCAAAATAGGATGCGTACTGCCTGTATTTAAGAAAGGAGATAGTAACGAAACGAACAATTATAGACCAATATCTCTGCTGCCTATCTTCTCAAAAGTGATTGAAAAAATATTGTATAACCAAGTCATTCTCTTTCTAGAGACCAATAACATTCTCAGCAACAGTCAGTTTGGCTTCCGGAGGGGTTTCTCGACGGAGGAAGCAATTCTGGCCCTTACACATAAAATTTCAGAAGGCTTTGACCAAGGCTTGGATACTGTCGCTTCCCTATTGGACTTGAGTAAGGCTTTTGACTGCGTCGACAGTGGGATCCTCCTCCGGAAGCTTTACTGCTACAATATTAAGCCATTGAGCTGTCGATTATTGAATTCTTTTATGAGCGATAGACGGCAGAGAGTATTAATTAATGACATCCTGTCAAGTGAATCCCAAATAACACTTGGTGTGCCGCAAGGGTCTGTTCTCGGGCCTCTGCTTTTTATATTATATATAAATGACCTGCCATCACAGCTAAAAAATGTAATCAATATAGACTCCATTTTGTATGTTGATGACATCACTCTCACGCATCAATCTAAGATGATTAAAACGAGCATGCCAAATATAGAGGAATCGGTGTCACAAGCTTCAGAATGGCTTGTTACTAACAAATTAACATTGAATAAAAGTAAGTCCGTGAACATGCCCTTCTCTCTAAAATCACGGGAGAGCAAAAACTGTAAATTCCTTGGTGTACACGTGGATTCCCAGCTGAACTGGCGTAGGCACACAGAGCTTCTATCATCTAAATTGAGTAGCACAGTCTACTTGCTAAGACAACTTACTAACTCCTTACCACAAGCCGCTCTAAAAACAGCATATTTCGGATATTTCCAGTCTCACTTAACCTACGGAATACTGGCATGGGGTCACTCTTCTGCCCTCATGAATCTATTCAGGATACAGCGCAGGGCTGTAAGAGTGATTGCATGTCTAGCCTATAGAGCTGAATGCAAGGAGGCCTTTATTAATTTAAAAATCTTAACACTACCGAGTGCCTATATGCTTAAATGCATCAATTATTACATCAGGAAAAATATCCACAAATATACTAGTCATACTCTAAATCATGATCATGACACTAGAACTAAGAAAAACCTTTGCCAGCCACAATTAAGGCTAACTAGAAGTCAGATGAGCGTAAATTGCTTCGGAATCAAATTCTATAACATTCTACCTCTCGAACTACGTGCCCTGCCACTGAAACCTTATAAAAGAAAAATAAAAGCAATACTATTGGACGGTGCCTTTTATGACTGGGATGAGTTCTTATTATTAAGACTGTAACCATCTATTGTTTGACATTTGTTTTAAAATTGCTATATGTTTTGTACTGACGTATGTATGATCTGTGATCCTAAACATCAATAAATTATTCTATTCTATTCTATTCTATTCTATTATGTTCGAGGAAACTTATCTAAATATGTTACGCATGTAAAGATACATGACCACTGCACTAGACAAAGACACAACCTCTATCCGGCACGTATGCGCTTATCTAAATCATTAAATGGTGTCAATCACTATGGGCCTAAGTTATACAATGCCCTGCCCAATCATATAAAATCACTACCATACAAAAGCTTCAAAAAAGCTACACGGAATTATTTTCTAGCAAAAGCTTTTTTCTCCATAGATGATTGCTTATCTAATAGATTCCTAGATTTTAATGTGTTAAATGTTCAAACTATGTAATTTTAACGTGTTCTAAATCTTTGTGTATTTTTTATTGTTTTGACGACGGGGTACTATTTTTAAATACCAAACTAATATATTTTTATTGATTTGTTATATATAATTGTATGTTTGTTACTCCTACGTTTTAAATTACTTCAATGTGACTTATGTAAACCTTTTGTTTTAACATGCAATAAATGATTTGATTTGATTTGATTTTTGATTTTGAATATTTACCAAATAAACGAAAAATTATGTAAAAATGAAAACTTGAACACTAATATCGATAAGAACCGCCAAACAAATGAAAAAGCATAAGGACAGAAATGATAAAGTAGTTTGACAAAAGACTGTTGACATGTTGATATTATCGACAAGAATTGCCAAATAAATAAAATAAGAAATGATAAACTAGTAAAACATTTAGAAAAGCCAGTTGATAAAGTGATTTTATGTTGAAATAACAATAGACAGTGTCTGTTGCTTTTTGCCATTGTACGTCCCTTTTGACTATGACAGCCAACATACTGCTGTATTGTCAATAACAAAGATAACTGCCATTTTCTACGTGTTTGAAAGTTGAATAAAAAACGCCTCTGTCATTATTGATGGTACTTCACTGTGTGCCCTAGATTAAGAAACCGCAAATTGCTCTAACCTCGAAAATAACCGTGTTACGCTGCTCAACTGTCTATATGTATTACTTCACATCTGTTTTGTCAATCGAAATCGATCCCTTTGCGAATTTTAACCTAATTTGACGAACCTGCTTTAATCTCGAAAGCTGTCTATATTTATTACATCACGTTTGTTTTGACAATCGCAAACGATTCCCTGGCGAATTCTAACCTAGTTTAACGTGTCTCACTCATCACTTTTTCTCCCTGTTCAAAATTCCGACTTCTTGATTTTTTCCGCTCTTTCGAAATTCTGCAAAAAAACACTATACTATACTGACTGTCGTTTCACTATGTAAACTAGGATTACATTAACTATTTTGACTTAGTAAACATTGTGACAGCTATGTCATAAAAGTTATAAATTTTAGACGTTAGAAACGTCGAAAGTAGGTACCTGTAGAAAGTGATGACATGTCAAAAGTTGGGTTAGATTAGTTGTCTCATTGTCAATTTAAGTTAGGTAAGATGTCACTTTGTAGGCGAAATGTCGACTTACTGCGACTGTCACCATAGTCACAAATGTTTTTTGTTAGTACTAGAAAATGGTAGCAATAATCGACTCACAGTAGATTCAGACCATTTTTGAACACTCTGTCAGTCCGATTCATCAAAAACTAGTAAGGGGCGGGCAATATCGAGTATGTCAAGGATCGAGCTGAATGATCAAGCAGTTGAAGTATCGAACAGATAGAGCAAAAAATTAAGCCGCAGGAAATAGTCTACAAAAAATTCTACCGCCCCCTTTTACTGGCGCCTGGTGCGGTCGCACCGCTCGCACCCCCCTTGCCACGGTGCTGCAATCAAGACTTGGACGAACATAGAATACAACTTTGAGAAGGTAGAACAAATTATATATCTAGGAGTGGCAATAACAGAAGATGACAATGAAAAAAGTGAAATAGAATACAGAATAACAAAAACATTAAACATTAAACATCATTTATAGAATAACAAAAGCTAACAGAACAGTAGGAATGCTAAGAACCACACTGACGTCGAAAAAAACCTCACGGAGAGCAAAACTGAGAATTTACAAAACAGTAATCAGACCAAGAATAACATACGGATGTGAAACTTGGACTATAAATCAAACAATGCAACAAAAGTTGAAGAGGTGGGAAAGAAAACAGCTAAGAAAAATATATGAGGGAATAAAATATGAGGCTGGAACCAATATGAAGTATAAGAAGGGACAGACCAAGAAGAAAAAAAAGTGGTTGAGAAAGATTTGAAAAGGCTCAACATCTCAAATTAGATGGAACTAGCACAGGTGAAGAATGGACAAGATGATCAAACGAAGAATTGAGGAATATGTATGGAGAGGCCGAAATAGGACGAATCATGAGAAGCCAGAGGATAAGATGGTTCGGCCACGTGCAGAGACTCTCGTCTAACCGAACAACAAAGAAGGTCCTGAGGCTGGAACCAATAGGAAGTTGAAGAAGGGGCAGACCAAGAAGAGGATGGAAAAAAGTGGTTGAGGAAGATTTGAAAAGGCTCAACTTCTCAAATTGGATAGCACTAGCACAGGATAGACAAGCATGAAGAGAAGTAGTTAAGAAAGCCCAATGCCTACAGGGCCCGTAGTGCTTAAAAATATAAATGTACATTTTGAACACGCTATAGATCCGGGATCCGAAATCCGCTATAGATCTAGGTTCTGCTATAGATTATTAATAGCTTACTGAGTGTTCATTATCAATAGCTTACTGAGTAAGCTATTGATAATGAACATGTAGTGTTCGAAATGTATATTAAGCGAAAATACGTTTTTTAGTGAAGAAAGTGTTACTGTTTTATTAAGTTCAATATATTAAACTCTTCACGTAACTGAAACCAAATACATAGATTAAAATGTTCATGGAGTAATTACTAGATGACTTTGTTGTAGATAAATTTACAAGAGAACTAATCAAATAATTCGAAGTATTGACCTTTAAATTTGAAAACTAAACAAGAATAAGATGTATTACCGTAAAATCTTGCGTATAAAACGGCCTTTTTTTCACATTTTAGTCCGCAAAAAAAAAATTAAGGTGTGTATTACACTCGTGTACAAAAAACAAGCAGTCTGAAAATTTCCCGTAAAATCAAACACGCATGTTGTACACATTTGCGTATTATAGTCAAGATTTTACGGTAGCTTACATTCAAAAATTAATTTATCAATCTAATACATTATTACGAGATGCGTTCTACTTATAACACCTTCGATTTTTTTCCTCAGGACTGAAAACAGATAGAAACATGCGGTTTGTTTTAAAATACTCGTGCACTCGTTGTGGATGCGTGGGATTATTATTATCACTGTACGGCAAACAGAACTCTAGCGACAGCGTCGAGAGTGAGGACTGTTTATATTACTTAAAATTTCGGGTATGCGCCATCGCTAAAAAAAAATGAATGGTCACCATCGTTCTGGGACAGTGATGGGGTAATTCTTATTCATTGCGTTCTAAAGGGTACTACAGGTGTCGAAGAACAATCTCCTAACATTTTGTGAAAAACGACCAGAATCAGAATAGGAATCAGACTCGTAAAGAAGCGTTCTCAGTGATGGAATCATGGCGTCGATGTTGTGAAATGTGTCTACGGCTGCAGGAAGGTTATATAGAGAAATTACAAGTTTCACAGATTTCATGGCCTATTTGCACCCAGACTGATTAACTTTAATCAACCACTAATCACTGTATAAACCTCTGATTAAGTCATAATTCTAGAATATATAAATGTTTTAAATTTGTAAGATATCCTAAACATGTCTCTGTTATCATTATGAGATTTTGTAAATAATTTATACATAAAATTGCTGTGTTTTTAAGGAGCACTAATCACTGATTAACCCATTAAGCGCGCCATTGATGCATACACGCAACATTATTAATTTTTTTAAAATAAATTACTAAATAAGTTACTTTAATATATTATATTATTTGAGCTGACTTGAAAATGTACGAAGAAGAATGTAAATATTTTGTTATTTAAATATTTCGATCATTACTCATTAAAAAAAAATATTTTAGTGTATTTTTAACTTCACAATATGACAGTGTTTTATACGCGTGGCGCATGAAGTAAAATTTCGAGTTTAGAAAAGCCCCGTGAAAATTTGTCTCGGGTCGCTAGCGCGACCCGAGAAAATTTTCTACGCGGGGCTTTTCTAAACTCGAAATTTTACTTCATGCTTAGTCTGGGAGTGGAAACTCTCATTCTAAACTTTATATTGCACGTTTTTATATGAAATCGACAGATGCCTGAAAGTTTACAGCGTATACATTATGTATATTTAAAAGAAAAATTCACACTATGTTATACAATAATTCATTCATAAAACAAGTGCAGAATTATACTTAAATTCAACTTTTACAGTTAACTGTAGCACTGCTCGGCCGTTAATGGGTTGTCATAATTCTAGAATATATAAACGTTTTAAATTTGTAAGATATCCTAAACATGTCTCTGTTATCGTTATGCGATTTTGTAAATAATTTATACATAAAATAGCTGTGTTTTTAAGGAGCACTAATTACTGATTAACCTAATCGACTTGGGTGCAAACGGGCACTAGTGACTAGTTTTCGAGAAAAAAATCGGAAGTGTTATAACTTAAACGCACCTCATACTTCTCATTCTTAAGAGGACTAATAAAGTTGAAAAAAATACAAATTTGCCTCGTTGCTTTAACTAATTGCGGCTTTTTCGAGTATAAAACAGTGACGATTATTAGTCATTCTACAATTTTTTTAAAATAATCTCGTTTTATTTTTGCTTCTCTTTAAAATACTAACAGAATATATTTATTTGTGTAAACAAATGAATTTAAATAAATCTAATTTTGTTCGTCCTCCCGCCTCGTCCGCCTACCTTGACGTATCTGGTTCAGGCAGGCCAGCATCCGGATCATGAAGGCCGCGGGTACCGTAATCGTGTCTTTAGTCTCTTCCAGCATGATCTCGTTCCTTAGCATCAACTGAAAGTCATTTGAGTTTTTTTTAGTAAGAAGCTCGCTTCATAAGTGCGTTGCACGTAGTTACCCCTTTCGCATGTTCGCTATCGAAATCGTTATCTTCCAGTATGGGGGCCCAGAGTTTGATGTCGTGGTCGATGCCGCTGGTGGCCAGGTACGGCAAGGTTGGGTGCGGTTGCAGACAGTTGACGACGTGGTTGTCGGCCTGGAGGAGCATCTGCAGTTCGGCCGTGTGGCGGTTCCAGACGAAGACGTGCCCGCAGTCCGAACCGGACATCACGTAATCGTTACCCCAGAACGTCGCCTCTTTTATCATTGTCCTGTTTTTATAAATAATAAAAATTTATTTGATAAATTATAGCACTAATAACCTTTCTTCACACGTTTATTTAAATTACCTAATGTGGTGCATTTTGGAGGTGCCACCTATATATAATAAAAGTTGTGAAAACGACTCAGAATTTGTATTAAGATAGCAATATCGTAATAAGTTTGAAAAGCAAAGATTAGAAAAAGTGCAAAATATCTAAGAAGCCAGATAACGACTTTTTCAAAGAAATCCCGCAAATTGTTGTCACCTAAGATCGCTATCTATTAAAAACACCCTGAACAGAAAAATACCCCATTTCCGCTATACAACCACAAGGTAGCGAGACGGTATGCGGAAAATTGCAAAACGAGCGAAAATTTTTATTTGAGCCTTCCCAGACCATTTCGTGAAAATCTAACTTTACAGAAATGTTCAGGGGGGCAAAAATAGGTCCGGTGTGCAAATCCATGAGAATTTTTAAAAATCATTTCGTGATTGAAAATTATTGCAATTTTCATGATTTTTTTTCAGAAAAACGATAAAATCATAAGCGATGCACACAGGTCCTAAAATGGGGTCAAGATAATGTATGAATTTTTTTGTAACTCTAGCTTTTCTAGGTAAGGCTGAAATAAAAAATGACGATTTTCGTACATCAAAAATGACCCTTAAAATAAATTACACAATATTTTATTTTAATGTGTAATTTCATTTTTTAGACTGAAGTTGGCAGCGATTTCCGCTGAATTAAACGATTCGAAAATGTTGAGGTTAGAGATCAGCTAATAAATGCAAGTGCAAAAATATGTGTTGTAAGTGTGGTGAACTGATGATTTAACGAAAAAAATAGTGTGTATGTTTATTGGTAGAAATATGCACAAGTGTTCTTGGTTTAAAAATTGCAAGTAAACTAAACATGGTGGTGATTTAATTTGAGAGAATTACAGTACAGTGAGACAAAAATAAAATAATTTTAGATTAAACTACGTAGGATAATCATATAATTAACTCATGTCTGCTTTCAAATTATTTCCCTACTCATTGGAAACATGCATTAATTAAACCACTTGCTAAAATTTCATCGCCAACTGTTATATCCGATTTTAGACCAATTAGTATACTGCCCACTGTTTCTAAGATTCTTGAAAAAATAGTATACACAATTAAGGGTACATTTAGCAGAATATAATATTTTGCCTGAGCAGCAATCAGGTTTTAGGCCTCACCACAGCTGTACCACTGCATTACTCGATATCACAGATAACATATTAAGAGCTGGAGACCATGGTGAAGACAGTGTGCTAATCTTGCTTGATTTTAGCAAAGCTTTTGACACTATAATAAAAAGAAGTATCAATAACCTTTCTTCACACACTTTATTTTAATACCAGATGTACATTTCTGTCACCAAGTGACCATTATCAATGGATTTTTAATACTAACTTATACAAACAAAAATAGGAGTATATATACAGAACAGATTAACAAAATATAATGAGCGTTAGGCGGTGGGGTTTAATGTGGGGAAAAAACGTACATTAACGGGTCGGTTTATGGAAAGGGGGATGAGCGGTAGGTAAAGACAGGAATAAATACCTGATTTATGATAAATCAGGTATTTATTCAATTAACTGCAACAATTGTAATAAGGTGTATGTCGGGCAAACGCAAAGAAACTTAAGAATACGTTTTAAAGAACACATGAACCATTTAAGAAATTTTAATAATGAAAAATCAGCCGTAGCAAATCATTCACTAGAAACTGGCCATAAGATATCAATCAATAATATGAAATTAATAAAACAGTCATCCAATTATCACTTAAACATGTTAGAAGCGATTGCAATGAAAAAACACGCAAACAACTTAATGAATTTTGATTTAAGTCCACTCAATAACAAATTACTAGATTTAATACCTCCTTTTACTTAACCCGAATATACCTGTCTTTACCTACCGCTCATCCCCCTTTCCATAAACCGACCCGTTAATGTACGTTTTTTCCCCACATTAAACCCCACCGCCTAACGCTCATTATATTTTGTTAATCTGTTCTGTATATATACTCCTATTTTTGTTTGTATAAGTTAGTATTAAAAATCCATTGATAATGGTCACTTGGTGACAGAAATGTACATCTGGTATTAAAATAAAGTGTGTGAAGAAAGGTTATTGATACTTCTTTTTATTATTATAATCTTCACGTAACTCAATCATCTATTATTTTGACACTATAGATCATAATATTTTAATGTCAATATTTCACTATATTGGATTATCTAATAGTGCACTATCTTTCTTTCATTCGTACCTCTCAAATCGTGATCAATTAGTTGTCATAGAAAATGTATCGTCTAAGCCTTATAAAACGACTAGAGGTGTACCTTAGGGATCAATTCTAGGACCTCTTTTGTATGCGGTGTATACGTGCAGCTTCGCACAATACTTTAAATATTTAAAATTTCATATGTACGCAGATGACACTCAGTTGCTACACTCATTCAAAAGCTGCGATCTTATAAATGCTGTAAATGAAATACATTTCGATCTACAAACATTTACTGATGCATGTACTCAACATGGTTTACAAATTAACCCTAATAAATCCGTAGCAATACTGTTCAGTAAAAAACTAAGTGAAAAAGACATACATATATCTTTAAACAATATACCTTTAATTTTTGTTGAGGAAGCCAAGAATCTTGGGTTAATTATTGATAATAAATTAAGGTTTTCCTCACAAATTTCAAAGTGTATCCGAATTGCTTACTGTAACCTTAAGTTGATTTATGCGGCCAGATCTTTTTTATCACGAGAATTAAAAACGCTGCTATGCAATAGTTTAGTTCTTTCGCATTTCAATTTTTGTGATGCAGTGTATGGGCCGTGTTTGACTGCAGCTACACAAAAAAGAATTCAGCTAGTGCAGAACTCATGTCTCAGATTGATCCACGGCATACGGAAATATGATAGAATATCACACACATTAAAAATTACGAACTGGATCAACATGGAAGGAAGGAGATACTTACATATGACATGTTTGTTCAATAAAATAATCCATTTGAAATGCCCACAGTACCTTTACAAAAAAATATCATTTCGCACTGATGTACATAACATTAATATAAGAAATAAAGGCCTCTTAACACCACCAATTCACCGAACAACCTATTTTGAGCGCAGTTTTACTTATAATGTAGTAAAAGTGTACAACAGTATTCCTATTGAGTATAAAACTCAATCACTGTCAGCATTCAAAAGATCTGTAAAATTCTTAATGTTTTCACGTGACTCATAGTGATTGTATTTTTAGTTACTGCTGCAATTATTATTATTATTATTATTATTATTAATAATGATATTGTTATTATACACGTTATTTTTATTGTAATTGCGAATTTTTCAATTTTACTGCTATTGTTATGATGTTACATATATATATTTAAGTTTAAGCCATAATATTATTCTTAGTTTAATTTGGGTTGAGTTGAAAGCAGATTTGCTTGTATAAGCTATTTTCTGTACTCCGCCCATGGGTTTTCTACAATGTCTATTGTTTGTAATTATATTGGGATATTGTAATTTTTTATTGTAGAAAATAAAGAATATTATTATTATTATTATTATTATATTAATCGAAATTAAAAAAAAGCATTAAAGTGATCTTGTAAATTTTTCATTACTGTGTGTATTTCGTAGATGTAACAGTTTAATCATTATAAAAATGAATATAACGGTATAAGGCAACCTACATGCACAACTCAATATCCTATAACTACAAATATTTTAATTATTTTCAAACTAACATTTTCAATTTTAAACTTATTTTTTGAAGAAATTTCATTTTAAATTAAAAAAATATTTTTTTTAAATAATCCGCCACGTTAGCACCAGCGCCACTGGTGGTGTATACGGTTTACTATTTTCTTGTAATTTCATAACAAATTTAAAATATGATCACTAATCTATTTATTGTTTGTACATAATCTCAAAACTTAAATTGTAAAACCTTTTTTATTTGAACAAATATTGAAAAGCTGTTTTCGCGACCCAGAGTCACTTTTTCGTGTTATATTCAATGGCGATAATTTTTTTTTTAATAATCTCAAGCGAAATTGATGCTTTACCGCTTGATAAAGTGCTGCAGCGCTACACATAAAGCGGTACCGTTTAGCGACACCGCTTTCGTGAAGCCCTGCAGCGCTACAGTTCCCTGAACATGACCATTGTTAATCATTTACCAACATCTCTAAATTTGATGTTTAAAATGCCCTACTGTTAAAGCAGGATTGCAACTGTTCGCGCTGGACACTCTTGTAAGGTAAATAAAAAAAATCTTGCTCCCACATGTAGATTTAGAATAATAAAATATCTTGTCTTATAGATTAGTAGTAGTTGTATTCCTTTATCTTCACTATCACTATTTTTACAAATTTTTAATCAAAATTCTTTACAGATTTAAGTTTAATCATCCATAATAAATCTTCACTTGGTGCTTTTTTAAAATTAGTTCCATTTCAAGTTATAAACGAGTGTTTTCCACTCCCAGACTAAGCATGAAGTAAAATTTCGAGTTTAGAAAAGCCTGAAAATTTGGTTTGGTCGCGGAGCGCGAAGCGCGGAGCGACCAAACCAAATTTTCAGGCTTTTCTAAACTCGAAATTTTACTTTATGCGCCCCGCGTATTCAACACTGAAAGCACTGAAATATTGTGAACAAGTGAACTTCACTTGAAATCAGTGTCTTGTACGCGTGGCGCATGAAGTAAAATTTCGAGTTTAGAAAAGCCTGAAAATTTGGTTTGGCCGCTCCGCGCTTCGCGCTACGCAACCAAACCAAATTTTCAGGCTTTTCTAAACTCGAAATTTTACTTCATGCTTAGCCTGGGAGTGGAAAGCACTCCTTAAAATCTTTTATAATTTCTAATAAGCTTTCCTTCTCTTGTTCTGAATAATTCTGTCCTATTCCACGGTTATTCTCCATAATTATAAAGAATTATACTAAATTTCCAATTTGATTGACAATTTAATTTGAAATATTGACAATTCAATTTAACAAATTGGTGGGTACAGCTATGGCCACAATGAAAATGTATAATTTCGTCTGTAATCTACTAATTAAATTATTTATTTCTACAAGTCGAAGACCTAAAGTATTGTAAGGTAAATAAAAAAATCTTGCTCCCACAAGTAGATTTAGATTATTACAATATCTTGTCTTATAGATCAGTAGTAGTTGTATTCCTTTATCTTCACTATCACTATTTTATTTAAATCCTACGCGTTTTTAAAATAAGTTCCATTTAAAGTTTTAAACGAGTGTTTTCCACTCCCAGACTAAGTATGAAGTAAAATTTCGAGTTTAGAAAAGCCTGAAAATTTGGTTTGGTCGCGTAGCGGGAAGCGCGGAGCGGCCAAACCAAATTTTCAGGCTTTTCTAAACTCAATTCCCATTTTGGCGAAATGATGCTGGAAGCTGTAGTGTCCAGTAATGTAGCTGGTTAGAGTACGAAGTTTCTGTTTTGTGAGTTTTACAAACTTCTTTGTTTTTTGGCAGTCTGGTGCCGAAAAGTATGTCTTCGTTTGACTGCATGTTGCGAGGTTCTTCCACCTTTCCCTGTGTTTCGCAGTATTAAACTCTAGCATGCGATTGGCTAAGGACCGAGGGGATAGCCCTATCTTCGCTTGATTTGTAGTAATTTTAGATGTTTTAGGTGCTAGTTCATCTGCTTTGTTGTAGCCCTTGCTGTTGCTGTGTTCTATTCTCCACGTCAGTGTTATGCGGTTGAGTGCTGCTGCCTCGTTCAGCATTTCAACGCATTTATGTATAAGTTCAGATGTTAATTTAAATTTTCTAATGCTGCTATAACGGTATAAAGCAACCTACATGCACAACTCAATATCCTATAACTACAAATATTTTAATTATTTTCAAACTAACATTTTCAATTTTAAACTTATTTTTTGAAGAAATTTCATTTTAAATTAAAAAAATATTTTTTTTAAATAATCCGCCACGTTAGCACCAGCGCCACTGGTGGTGTATACGGTTTACTATTTTCTTGTAATTTCATAACAAATTTAAAATATGATCACTAATCTATTTATTGTTTGTACATAATCTCAAAACTTAAATTGTAAAACCTTTTTTATTTGAACAAATATTGAAAAGCTGTTTTCGCGACCCAGCGTCACTTTTTCGTGTTATATTCAATGGCGATAATTTTTTTTTTAATAATCACAAGCGAAATTGATGCTTTACCGCTTGATAAAGTGCTGCAGCGCTACACATAAAGCGGTACCGTTTAGCGACACCGCTTTCGTGAAGCCCTGCAGCGCTACAGTTCCCTGAACATGACCATTGATAATCATTTACCAACATCTCTAAATTTGATGTTTAAAATGCCCTACTGTTAAAGCAGGATTGCAACTGTTCGCAGTAAATACACCCTGTTTGGTCATATTAAAAAAAAAAAAAACAGAGTTTAGAATTATATTTTAACAATTGGCAAAATATCGTATGTTCAATAAAATAAAACCTCTAGAGTGCCATGGAAAATATTGTAGGTTGGCAACTCTGAAATTATACATTATAATTGAATTGATTATTTGGAAAAGGGCACAAAAGACATTTTCGGCCATTTTCGTTTTATATTATTTTTCAACAAGTTTATTGAAGACGCAGCGTTTGGTGCGAAAAGGGAACAAAATATCATGCTAGAAACGCTCTAACATATACCCGCTCCACTGCGTTTGGTTCGAAAAAGTTACATGCGACGCACATGTGACCTTTTCGAAATAATCAAGCATGTGTTTTGTCACATCATGGCGCTGGTTCTCGCTGTCAGATTTCAGTTAGAATTTGACTGTCATTGAATCGGGTGTGAATTTTGGTGTTTGCAAAGATTAATAACAGATAAAGATTTTAAGCGAAATGAGTGAGTTAAGTGGAAGCGAATCTGATGGTAATAATTTACCAAAACGCAAGAAAGGAGTTTTGAATACGGAAAACTATAAATCAAATGTTATAAAAGGGGCCAAAGTGAAAGGAATTGAACATCTTAATCATGTTGGGAAAGTCATTAGTGCCAGAATAACAGGTCCGGACTGCAGGTAGAAGTTTTGAAATTATAAAACATTAAGTATTTTTGACTTTTTTTTGGGTTTTTGTAGGTGCCAAATGAAATGTTTTAGTAACTTCAGTGAAGACCAAAGGAAGAATATTATAGATCGGGTAAATAGTTTTGATGACAAAGATGCACAAGATACATTTCTTCAAAGTCTCAACGAAAGTTGTTCCATCAAGAGAAAAAGTAAAGTTTCTGTCACCGAAAAACCCAAACCCAAGGCCCTTACTTTTTCATATCATG
Source organism: Philonthus cognatus (assembly GCA_932526585.2). Classification (NCBI taxonomy): domain Eukaryota; kingdom Metazoa; phylum Arthropoda; class Insecta; order Coleoptera; family Staphylinidae; genus Philonthus; species Philonthus cognatus. Next base: position 2,356,029 of record OW052243.1, read on the forward strand.
TCTGCTTAGAAGGGCAACGCATTAAGGTGTGCAAACAGGCGTTTGTTAGTTTACATGGGATTACAATGAAAAAAGTAAGACGTCTCAGTTTACTATCAGCATCCGATACCACACCAAAAGATAGACGTGGGAAAGAAGTAGGATCAAGACATAATGCTGTTTCTGGAGAAATTTGTACCAAGATAAAAGAGCTTATCGAAAAATTCGATGTTAAAGAAGTCCACTACTCCAATACTATAACCAAAAAATACTTACCGGCTACACTTAATGTGAAAGTTATGCACAAGATGTTTATTGATTAAAATTTAGACCTAAAAGGAAAAGTAAAGTACGACTTTTTCTTAAAGTTTTTCCATGAAAATTTTAATTTGAGATTTGGTAGGCCGCAAGTGGATGTGTGTTCATACTGTGAGGAATACGGACAAAAGTTGAGAGATCCCAATCTAAATGATAACGCCAAGCGTGTTGCTGCTGCTTCACTTGTAGTTCATAAACGAAGAGCAAAAAAGTTCTTCTCAAAAAAAATTGAGATAAAAGAACTTTGCGCTGAGAAAGATAATGTCATGGGTCTAGTATTCGACTACATGCAGAATTTGCCGTTACCAAATATTCCTATACAAGAAATTTTTTATCTGCGACAGCTGTGGGTATATGAATTTTGCATCCACAACTTGAAGACTGGAAAGGAAACATTCTATTCATACCACAAGGGGCAAGCATTAAGAGGCCCGAATGAAGTATGTACATTTTTAAATATGTACATTAAAGAGCATGTTGATAAAAGTATAGATGAGCTCTACATATTTTCTGACGGTTGCCCGGGACAAAACAAAAATCATACTGTGGTAAGATTTTTAATGACGTTGGCGGCAAACAATAGGTTTAAGAAAATTATACACTATTTCCCCTGAGAGGACATTCATTCAACGATTGTGATAGAGACTCTGGAACTGTCAAAAGAAAAATAAGAAGAGTCGATAGAATCTATACTCATCAAGAATATATGGAGCTCATCAAAAAGGCATCTATATCCGGAAAATTTGATGTGAAAGAAATACAAAATTCTCAAATAATAGACTATTGTTTTCGAATATATAGATGGGCTCACCTCGTTCTCTTTTCAACTAGCAAAGCCTGCTGGGTCCAGGACTAATCTTCCTGCTGGGGAAGCGTATAAAGCCTATACTGACAAGGTTCCAATCAATAAAAAAAAAGTTGATAATTTAAAATCCTTAATCCAGTATATTCCCGAGGAAAACAAAGAATTTTACACTATGGTATTTGCCTGGCCAACAGGAGTTTCTGAAGAAATTCCTGAAGAAGACTTTTAATACCTATTGATATAAATCCTATTTTGCTTTTATAAACTTACTTAAGTTCTACCTATTATGAAAAAATATATTTTCTTTAATAAATAATGTAAATTGCCTTTATTTTTATGTTTCATTCTGAATAAGTTTGGAAAAGGGCACAAATGCATTAAATATAAAATATTTTTTATAATATAAAATTTTCAAATATCCACGAAAAATTACTTTGAATTGGCTTATTCGAATACCAGCGAACATACAATAACATGTATATGACTTTATGTATATGAACATTTAAATGAAAAAGTGTTTTCTTCCTATTGTAAAATTTACTCTGAAGTAGATGTGTCCTTTTCCAAATAACCGATTCAATTATGTTTGACTTTTTACATGTCAATTCCTAAAGCGTGTAGCCAACTTAAATTTTTAAAAAGATAAAATCATGGCATTTTATTGAACATACGATACAAGTAGTAATATTGACGTACCTAGCGTTTCTATGTCCAACGTATTTAGTCTTCATGTGAGGCTCGTAAACCTTATACAAACTATCATCTTTCTTATTCCTCTCTGACATACCCGTCTTCAAATCCCCGCCACAGAGATCACACTCATCACAGTCTAGTTCCACATCGGATATCTTTAAAAATAAACACCAATAATTAAATCGATTAAACCCATTTAAAGAAAACAAACGTACTTGATCATCCTGTCTTTGGTCATCGCTGGCGGAGGGGACATCCTCCGAGCTGAGGCAGCTGCTGGCCGTCAGGCTGATCGTCGAGTTCGACGTGCTCTGATCGGAATAACGAAAACTAACCGACGGCTCGGCACCGTGCTGCTCAATAAAGCCCCGACGTAAACTGCGCAAAATTGACAAACGGTTACGTAGGTGTCTAGTTACTATTGAGGTGTTTACATTGGATGATACTATCGATTGATTACTATCGGAACTTGGGGATGCAGGTGTGTTTATTGAACTGAAAAAACAACCACCGACACAATCAATTAGTCAAGTGTTTCAAAAAAAAAATAAAAAATCCGTACTTAACAAGCATTTCTAAGGGAGAATAATATACAATTACTATGAGAATATGTACTACGGTATTAATGGAAAATTAGTACAAAAAGAAAAACAATTTTAATGAGAATTTGAAAACAATAGACTATTAATCGTTAGTAAAGCAGCTGTTTTATATTTTTTTTAATTTTCTCCCTTAAACATATTTTTTTTAACTAGCTCACCATTTGGACCTTAGAGATACAAAGTTAGTTAAGTTAGCTAATTCTTGAAATGAAGTAAAGCAAATGTCAAAATGTCTAGAATATCAACAAACATCGGAGTATAGGAATTTTTAGATAGAGATTAAGGGGGTATTACCATTCGGAAGTTTTAAAAATGTCTTGCGATCGCCAATCGACCACTTTGCGCTTGTAATACACAAATAATTATTTCAGGCATATGTCGATCTTATAAAAGCGTCCAATTTAAAGTTTCAAACGAGTGTTTCCACTCCCAGATTAAGCATGAAGTAAAATTTCGAGTTTAGAAAAGCCCCGCGTAGAAAATTTGTCGAGGGTCGCGCAGCGACCCGAGACAAATTTTCAAGGGGCTTTTCTAAACTCGAAATTTTACTTCATGCGCCACGCGTATAAAAACCGATTTAATGTGAAGTTGAAAATGCACTGAAAACTAATCCAAATTCGATATTTTTTAAAAATTGGATGTGTTTTTTCCTATCAGTGCTGTAAACCTTCAGATATTCGTCGTTTTTTTGTAAAAAAAACCTTCAATTCCCTGTAGTCCTTCAGTCTCCGAAGACCATGATTGGTCCTTCGAGCTGTAGCCTTTGTAAAATGGTCCTTTGAGTAATAAACTTGGTAAGTTATCCTTCAGTTTGAAACTTCTAAGAACGAGTGTAGTCCACTCCCAGACTAAGCATGAAGTAAAATTTCGCCATTCGGAAGTTTTAAAAAATGGATTTTTTTGTTGTTGCATTTTTATATACTTTATAGCAGGGATGCAGACCACGGCCCGCCGGTCGAATACTGGTGGCCCGCCGACAGCAAAAATAATACTCTCATACATTCGAAAAATATTGAATTCTATTCCAGAATAAAACCAAAAAAAATATGTTCGAAAAGTAATTGGAATCTCGCGCGCGCGCTCCTAAGTGCCCAAAAGAGTCGACACCCCCTGGTGCGCCGTGCATGCGTCGGAAACAGCGGTCGGTAATGTTCGTGCCGATCTCGGTTAAATTCGTTTTCTTGAGGAAGCACCGCGGCCGGCGGCGCGGCGACGACGGCAGCGCGGTGGCGGCTTATCCACGGGTTATATTGTTAGAGCAAGCGAGATAGCAATAGTCCCGAATTCCCGATTGCTCGCGTAGGTAGATACACGAAGCTTCCAGAGTCGGTTTCGAGATTTCTCTAGACAGTTTTCGACTCTATACGCGCGGTATAAAAGCCACGCTAACCGCAGCGACCGACAGTTCGGTTTTAATTTGAGTGAAGTGTCAATAGTTCTAGTGTAGATTTTAACTCGACTAGCCGGTGTCATATATTTTGATCCACATTCAACGTAGATTTCCCGTCAAGTGCCGGGTATAATTGTGTTGTGAAATCGTAAGTAAAACTCTGTTATTAATAAGTGTTTCCCTACATATTTAATCAATTATTTTTGGTAATTTAAAAAAGGATGGGTAATTTAAGTAGGTACTGTAATTGTTTTTAGGTGCTGTGTTAATCATAGCCAGGATTAGAACGCAACATGGACAAGCCAGGGCCTAGTAAAAAACGTAAGGTTAAAGATGAAAATCGGCAGTTTCAAGAAATTTCGACTGAGAAATACTTTTTTGTATGGTCGCATAACAAAGTCGTTTGTTTAATTTGCAAGAATTCTGTTGCGATTGCAAAGGAATATAATGTAAAAAGGCACTATGAAACGCAGCATCCTACTTTTACCAAGTTTACAGGCGAATTAAGAAAGCAAAAAATGCTGTCTTTAAAACGGGAGCTTACTGGTCAGCAAGCTATGTTTACAAAACCCATTCAAGATTCAGAAACAGCTACAGAAGTTAGTTATGAAATTTCTCGAATGATAGCAAAGCGAAGTCGCCCCTTCAATGATGGGGATTTTGTAAAAGAATGCATAGAAATTGCCGCTAAGAAAATGTGTCCAGAAGCAGCAAAAAAGTTTGAGAAAATTCAACTGAATCGTATGACTATCCAAAGACGAATTATGTCTTTGTCAGGTAATATTGCGGAACAATTAAATGATAAAACTAAGATCATTGAATTTTTTTCATTAGCACTCGACGAATCCACTGATATTAGTTCGACAGCTCAGCTTCTCATATTCATACGAGGTGTTACTCAAGATTTTGAAGTCTTAGAAGAGTTATTAGGAATGTGTTCATTGAAACGTCAAACCAGAGGAGTTGATATACTCAATGTACTTTTGGATGAGTGTTCAAAAACTGATTTGGACTTATCAAAATTATCGGGAGTTGCGACTGACGGTGCTCCTTCGATGATTGGTGTCAATTCTGGGCTAGTTACTTTGCTGAAAAAGCATCTGCAAGAAAAAAACATAAACGCTGAAGATCTCATGCAGTTTCACTGCATTATACACCAAGAAGCCCTCTGTTCTAAAAAAATTGAATTTCAAAATGTCATCAAAGTGGTAGTTTCGACTGTAAATTACATAAAATCACGAGGACTCAATCACAGGCAATTCAAACAATTCCTTGATGACATCGAAAGCGAATATGGAGATTTACTGTATTATACAGAAGTAAGGTGGCTAAGTCGTGGATTGACACTGGAACGATTTCTAAATTTAATAGAAGAAATTGGAATATTTCTGGCGGAAAAGCAAAGGGATGACCCGGAACTTAAAAATCCTGATTGGTTGTGTGATTTGGCTTTTTTAGTTGACATTACAAATCATTTGAATGTCTTGAACACACGGCTTCAAGGCAAAAATCAACTGATATCCCAGCTCTACGCTCATGTATCGTCCTTTCAATGCAAGCTGACACTTTTCAGAACGCAATTGAATTCTGGAAATTACAATCATTTTCCGAATTATAAGAAAATGGCTGAAAAATTCAACAAAACTGCGATTAATTTCAGTTATCTGGAAATAATCCGGAGATTCCAGAGCAAAGCACTTAGAAGCATGACAAACGCCCCATGGTACGTCCCAAACAAAACAATAGATAAAGACCTGCAAATTCCCTCCATCCAAAGTGAAATCAAGAAATACTGTGCTACATACCAACGTAGAATATCATCACACCCAAACGAACTTGCAAGAAACCTATTCAATACTAGCGGTGAAGTGCGCAGACTTAAACGTTTCAAGCCAACAGACTTAACAACAAGATTCGCCTAATGAACTAAGTGCTCGCTATAAAAGGAAACAATTCATAGGAATTATTACCTACTACATCGAACTCACAAAACTAACAAATCATTTACCTATTGTCAACATTCAAGACAGATTGTAAATAAACTGGAGTAATAATAAAAAAAAAAAAAAAAATTTCAGTTATGTAGAAAAGCTATATATTTTGATTCAATCTTTTCAAGACAGATTTTCGGAGTTTAAAAAAGTGAAACCTCTGTTGGACATATTCAGCAATCCTTTCACGATTTCAGTTGAAAATGCGCCAGAGTCAATGCAGTTAGAAATTATCGACATTCAAAACGACCAAGATTTACGAAACAAATTCAACGAAGGAGACTTGCTGAACTTTTACCGCTGCATTGATAAAAATACGTACAAAGAGTTGCGCATAAACGCTCTGAAATGTGCCAGCTTATTTGGTTCTACCTATATATGTGAACAAACTTTTTCAATACTAAATAATAATAAAACAAAAAATCGAAACCGCCTTGCAAACGAAAGTTTGCAAGCAGTTTTACGTGTTGCTACAAGTAAATTTGAGCCAAATATAAAAAAGATTGTAAGCACAATGCAGTGCCACGCTTCAAATTAATAAATTCTTTTTCAATTTTAATACATTATTATCAATTCTTCATTGTCTTTAATTACCTATACTTCTGGCGGCCCGCCATCAGTTCATAATTTGCCCGAGTGGCCTCTAGTCTTAATAAGTCTGTGCATCCCTGCTTTATAGTATCTAGTTTCATGCCCCAAAGCCGTTTTAAGATACGTGACTTCGTTAGTTAGTTTTTCGCTTGTTGAAGTAAAGGTCTCTCTGCGTGGTAGGGGCTGACAATGTACGGCAGGTATAAATTACCCTTCTAATCGACTTACCGATGAATTCGGGTTATTGTAAGTGTTCAAAGAGGTCAGCTAATTTTGCTTGGTGACAGCCGGTAAGGGTCAAGAAAATTTGTGTAAGTCGACGATCTCGTACGCGTGTAATAGTGCATCCTCTATCTCGAAAATGACGAATATCAGTAAAAAAGGCAGTGGTTTCTAGAAGAGGAAAACAAGACGGTTCTTGGGTAACCAGCATACAACCGTAAACGACACTTTACACATCAGCACGTCAACAGAAAAATTGCGCAGCAGTTTTGAAGATATACAGAGAGTTTTATGTAACGCCGAACATTTTCATAACGAGAATTTTTCTTTGAAGTATCCATATGCATACGTTGCACATTTTCTGATGCTCGGTTTATTAAAAGAATTCAATATGAAGGTTAAAGCGAGTGTTTTCCACTCCCAGGCTAAGCATGAAGTAAAATTTCGAGTTTAGAAAAGCCTGAAAATTTGGTTTGGTCGCGTAGCGCGAAGCGCGGAGCGGCCAAACCAAATTTTCAGGCTTTTCTAAACTCGAAATTTTACTTCATGCGCCACCGGTACAAAACACTGATTTAATGTAAAGTTTAGCCGTGTGTTTTAAACTTCGTAATATGTCAGTGTTTCGTACCGGTGACGCATGAAGTAAAATTTCGAGTTTAGAAAAGTCTGAAAATTTGGTTTGGCCGCTCTGCGCTTCGCGCTACGCGACCAAACCAAATTTTCAGGCTTTTCTAAACTCGAAATTTTACTTCATGCTTAGCCTGGGAGTGGAAAACACTCGCTTAAAGCTTCAAATTAAATTCTTTTAATAAACCGAGCATCGAAAAATGTACATATTGATCCTTAAAAAAAAAATCTCGTTATGAAAATGTTCGGTGTTATATAAAACTCTCTGTACATCCAATTATAAACAACACAGAAAATAAAAATTATATAGCTTTGACATATACAGAAAAAGAGAGCATTACAATAGCTGAAATGTTAACCAAACAAAACCTAACACCGCCATTTCTTACAAATAATTCAGTAGAGAAACTCATTAAAAATAACAAAGATAAAGATAACATAGGTGAAACAGGCAGGCAGTTGCGCATTAGAATAAAAGAACATATTAACCAAAAACATAAGTCCAATTTTGGTAGACACCTTTACATACATAGCCATAATTTTAAAGATATTAATAACTCTAAACTCCTACATAACATTAATAAAGGACGACTATTATCTATTTATGAGCAATTTGAAATTGATAAATTTAATGCACGCCACGAGGACCTACACTGTTTAAATGACCAAATCCAAACAAACTTCACCCCCCTTTACAAATATATTAAAAAACCATTTTCAAATTAAAACAATAACTACTCTATAATTCTATCCAGAAAACCTTAATTTTCTAATTTTCATAAACATCTTAACAATAATTTAACCATACTTTATATAACAACCATATTATTTAATATATTATATACATTTATTACATTTAATAATTACAAATTATCACATTTCAACATTTTATAAAATTACTCTTTCCCTCAATTCACAACTACAATAACAAAAGTATACAATAAAACTAAACCCCTCCCTAACCTCATCCACCATGAAAAACCTTATCAGCCAGCCATTCTTCGAAACACACACGCGACGTAGTATGACATTGCATGTATAAAGAACACCATAATTAAATTAAAACCAATACACACATGACACACACACACAAACACCTATAAACAATATCCTGACGTGTAAGTTATATTCTTTATCTATCTTTGCTATTACAAGCCATATAATAATTAGTTACATTATCTAATTTGTTAAAATTGTGAATACATTTGTGTTCTATTTAAAAATATTTCCTCATTCATTTATATGTGTATGTGTGCGTGCTCGCAGACACGGGCCAGCCAGGCACATACACAAAAACACCAAACCGCATAACAATATAAAAAATAACCTACAATTTAATAATTTATGTAAATAAAAATAAAATAAACTCTTATACTTCCCCCAGAATAATACTAATTAATATAATTATCTCATATATATTACCTAATAACACTCCTACAACATCTACCCCAATACTTAATAATTTTTATCCAAGATTAGCCGCCATTTTATTTATTTATAAAACTATCTCGATCATTTTATTTACATGATTTTTTTAACTGTGTTTTATTTCAATGTACCTTATACAAAATTATAAATAATCTAAACTTAGTGTAAATCTGTTTTTAGTTTTCTACTGATGATGGCCAAGCCGAAACATGTATAGAAAATAAAATTCTTAAAATAATATCAAGAAGTACATTTCTTTCTCTCCACTACTCCAATTAGTTAAAAGATAAAATCGATAAGACTCAATACAGTGGGGTATATTTGCTAACTTGCGGCAACTGTCCGAAAATGTATGTGGGCCAAACCGGGAGACCGTTCAGGGATAGAATCGAAGAACACAAAAAGGACTTGCAATTCGAAAGAAACAAATCAACCTACGCAATCCAATTGCAAGAAACAAAACACACGGTTGGAATGGAAAAAATACTACATGTGGGAGGAAAAGGTAGAAAACTCAACATACTCGAGAACATGGAAATCAATTCAACGGAAATTAACTTAACGACCAAATAGATTTAACAAATTCGCCCCTACTTAACTTATTCAACTTGTATCCTGACACCCCCCGCCCTTAATAGATATACAAAGCTTACATATTTTTAACCATTATTCTTCGCCTGAAGAAGCCACACTGTGGCGAAACAATTCTCACGAGTACAATAAAGTGTTTGAAAGTAATAAGTGTTTTATTTAAACTAAAATCAAAGTTTTGAAGATATTTCGGTGGATCCCAACAATTTCTATGTCCTGCTAAATTTCCTGATGGTATTAAATTTTTTTTGTCAACACATTTGAAGTGCAAAACTTGTGATGGTTACGTTACTTTCTTGCTGGGTGCAAAGCGAGGCCTTGGATTTAAACTGACAATGAGCTGCAGGTGCCGCTCGAATTCGCGTTCTGTGCCGTCTTATGCTCAAATTAACAACACGTACGAAATCCATCGTCGTCTCATGTTTGTTATGCGTGTTTTTGGAGAAGGACAGCGGGGAGTCAACTTGTTCGGCGGGCTGATGCACCTATCAACTGGATTCTGAAATTCAACATACTACACTATCTGGGCAATTTGTACACCGCTTCGAAAGCCATTTTTGTGTGTTTGCAGCAAAGCAGTTCAAGAAGAAATCACGCAGAACCAACTACATGGAAACGAACCAACTCATCTATCGGTCTCAGGCGACGGCTCTTGGAAAAAGCGCGAATTTTCATCTCTCTATGGCATATGCTCGCTTATTGGGACTTACTCGAAAAAATTTATTGATGACTAAAATCACCGTTATGTCAGGGATGCAATTTGAAGAAGAGTTCTAAGGGGACCCCTAAGTACGACGCATAATGAGACATGTGCTATCAACCATCACGAAAGTGCGGGCAAGATAGAAGTAGACGCAGTTCAAGAGATGTTCGGCATGTCAGAAGAATTACATGGAGTGAAGTATCATATGTTCAATAAAAAAAAAGTGCCATGATTTTAATCTTTTTTCAAATTTAAGTTGGCTACACACTTCAGGAATTGACATATAAAACGTCAGACATAATAATTATAATGTATATTTTCAGAGTTGCCAAACTACAATATTTTCCATGGCACTCTAGAGATTTTTTTTAATTGAACATACGATACAAATACTACATCGGTGACGAGGACACGAAGAACTTCAAAGCTCTCCCAGACATGGATCTCTATTCCAATTTGACTGTGCAGAAAAAATAATGCGTCGGGCATGCTCAGAAACGGATGGGTTCGAGACTTCGCAAGCAGAATAAAGGTGTCGGTGGGAAAGGATCATGTAAACTGACCGACAATTTGATCAAGCAATTGACAATTTATTACAGTTTGGCAATCTGACGTCTAATTCGATTGAGGAGATGAAAAATGCAGTGTGGGCTACATTTTTGCACAAATCTTCAACCGAAAAAAACCCACAACACGAAAATTGCCCAGCAGGCAGCGACAGTTGGTGTAAGTGGCAGGTGGCAAGGCTACTGATAAATTGGACAACTTGAAACACGATCCGCCGCTCACAGACAAAATTCAGCAGGTCATTCGTCCAGTTTACGAGCCATTATCCGACGAAGATTTGATAAGTAGGTGCCTGGGTGAAAATATGCAGAATTCAAACGAAAGTTTGAACACTTGCGTATAGAAGCTGACTCCAAAACACCTTAACTGTGGTGCGAAAACCATCACTATCGCATCTTTCTTGGCCACCAGCATCTTCAACGACGGGTACTTGGCAGTTTTCAAGACAATGGAGACACTGGAAACCCGTATTGGCCTGCAAGTCAAGGCCTTTCAGGTGAGGACCTACGTGGAGCGTGAGACGCGGGCCGAACTCCGCCTCACTCCAGCAGCCATCCAACAACGCCAGCACGAGCAAATTATTGAAACTGAGTTTTTAAAGGAAGAGGAGGACATACTGTATGGAGCTGGCATACCATTAAGAGCCACTTTTACGATCCATAGTTACACCTCAGTTAACTTAACCCAAGGATCAAACCTTTGGTGTCTATTTTATAACTGCGAGGCAAAGCATTGTTGTGTGTAGAGCTGAGTTACCTCACTGTCAGTCTGTCCCATGCTTCGAGCTTGGGTTAAACCTGTAGTGGGTCGTTTCTATGGATATAGATTATTAGATTTGCTGTGACAAATTCATTTTTAATTTTGAAAGTAGAGGTTAGCTTAGTATGGATAAATCCAAGAGCCGTACAACGAATTTAAAAAAAAAACCAACATGCTAAATTAAAAAAATCTGTAGGTAAGAACTGAAGCAATTGTAAAATGGCAAGGCCGTTTGCCAATGGTTTAAACTAGACAGTACAGTACCAGAGGGTCTAAATTACCAAAGGCGTAACTATTGATTGTAAAAGCAGCCCTTAAAGGGTTAAAACTTGTGTCAAAACTTTAAACACGTTTTTCTCGAAACTACTTTTTTTTCGCTGGCCAGAAACATTTTTTTTAAACTATGGAATTGATAGACTTGAGCTTTTAGTATCCAGTTCTCCACATTATTCTCTGGAGTTTGAACCAGCGTCATTCAAGTATATTAATATTTGATATTTTTCAATGAGCCTTAAAGTTAGAAAAAGGGGGCCCAAAAGCGACCACGCTTTTCGAACGGCCTCCATTTTGTTATTTATCGAGATTTTTCATTGTCGATGGTTTAAACTCTTGATAATTCAATACAGATTAATGACTGCTACTTTATTTTATGTTTCAGATCACAGAACCAAAAAAATCTTTCCGGCCTTATTTGATGAGATTTAGAAGTCAAGCCCGACGTCTAAAAAGAATTAAAATTAATTTTTTATAGTTCATGAATCTATAAACAATTTGCAAGAAACTGCAAGATCGCATGTATTAAATTTACCCCCAAAAGAAAGTTCTGAAGAACCATGAAAAAAAAAACGCTGTCCGAATGGTAATACCCCCTTAAAGTACAAATAAGGCAGTTAATGTCAAACTCTAAAATATAATTAAATTGGGTTAATAGAGCACGTTTTTGTAAAAATTTTCTAATTGAAACTTCTAACGAGTGTTTCCACTCCCAGGTTAAGCATGAAGTAAAATTTCGAGTTTAGAGAAGCCTGAAAATTTGGTTTGGTCTCGTAGCGTGAAGCGCGGAGCGACCAAACCAAATTTTCAGGCTTCTCTAAACTCGAAATTTTACTTCATGCGCCACCCGTATACAACACTGAAATATTGTGAAGTTTAAATGTCCTGCAAGACAAAAATGTCAAAATGTATAGGATATCAACAAACATCTGAGTACAGGAATTTCTAGATAGAGAATTAAGTAGAAATAAGACAGTTGATGTCAAACTCTAAAAAAAACAATCAAATTGGGTTGATAGAGCACTGTTTTTGTAAAAATGTTCTAATTAAAACTTTAACGAGTGTTTCCACTCCCAGATTAAGCATGAAGTAAAATTTCGAGTTTAGAAAAGCCTGATATGCGACCAAACCAAATTTTCAGGCTTTTCCAAACTCGAAATTTGACTTCATGCTTAGTCTGGGAGTGGAAACACTCGTTACAGGGATTAAGGATTGTTTGGCGAAAGGGCAGCACAATCGGGCCCATTGTAGACCCACCCCGCACTGTCCTTCCGGGTCCTTCACAATTTGGGGTTTCTTCTCTTAATACATTCCTAAACTTTGACAGCGCTGGACACTCGTGAAGTATGTGTCTTGCTGTTTCTTCTTCTTCATTGGATCCTGATGAGACAGCAAGGCACATACTTCTCGAGTGTCCGGCCCTGTCAAAACTAAGGGATAATATGTCAACGAAAACCCAGCCCAAACGTGAAGAACCCAGATGGAACTGGGACGTCGCACAAATATTGGCAATTGCCAGTAGTGCGGAGTAGGTCTGACCATCAGGAAGGAGGCACTACAATGGGCCTAAAACTTGGCCTAAGTGGATGCGGCTGCCCTCCCGACAACCAATCCTTAATCCTTAATTACCTATGGCTATTATGCATTGCCAGAAAGCTTTGACAGCTTTCTCAGTTTTATGTTCTAGGTACTTTGACCAGTTTAGTTTGGAATCCAGATAAATTCCTAAGTATTTAACTTCTTTTGATAGTTTTAGTTCGGCCCTGAATAGTTTTGGTAACGTGTGTGTTTCTACTTTGTGTTTCTTGGTGAACATCACTACCTCTGTCTTTGTGGGGATTACTGATAACGAATTGGTTATGCACCAGTCCTCCACAAGTTTCAGTGCTTCTTGCATTTTGTTGCAGTGGAAGTTTTCATATTTTCCATTCAGGAGAGTATTGCTATCCGTATATCCTATTGTATAGGATCCCTGGATGTTAAGTTTTGTAATCAGTTTATTCACCAGGAGTGTCCACAGGAGTGGCGATAGGACTCCACCCTGCGGGCAGCCCCTGGTGACAGAGGCTGTTATTTTGACGTCTGCCAGAGATGCTATTACTTGTCTGCAGCGAAGCATGTTCCCTATCCATCCGCAGAGCATGTTGTTAACACCCCCTTCTGTTGATACTTTGGAAAGATGTTTTATCAAAGGCTCCTTCTATATCGATAAATGTACCTAGTGTGGTCATTTTGTACGGTATTGCCCGCTCTATTCTTGAAACTACAACACTCATTACAAGTTTCAATCAGAACATTTTTACAAAAACAACGAATACTTGAGCATTTACAAAGTGTGCATCAAGAAGTGTATACTTAAAAGAAAATTTCTCTGAGTAACATTATAGAAATTTAAATTCGGTAATTTCTTTATATGAAAAATAACAACCAACTTTACAAAATATAAAAACAAATCAAAATTAATTACGACTTTCTGCAATAATGGTAGTCTCGTTGAGACATGGGCTGTGCATTATGTGTATATATTATTAATTGTTCCTATATGTATAAGTACAAATTTTAAATAAGTATTATTACCTTTTTAGTTATTGTTTTTTGCATAAATGTATAAGTATTGTTGTATTATGGATTTATTATTTTTACATAGATATTTAAATATGGTTTTAGACTGATTTTATTAAAGTAGTAAAAAGATTATATATTAAGTATTATTATGTGATAAATTTATTATACATACACAATTTATAGATTAAGGATGATCAAATGTTTATTTTATATATATACATATATATAGATATACATATATTTTTCTATGTTATTATATAGCAAAGATGCTAAATAAAGATTATTATTATTATTATACAAGTCAACTAACTTTGTTTGGGAAATCCAAAGGTGAGCACGAAAAAAATTGCTTTCTAAAACAAAAGCCGAGTTTACACTTTCCGAAAACACCTCCTTTATTTTCCTTCCCATTAATAACTCAGTCCTCACCAAAAGTATCAAAGTAAGCACATTTTGTTAACTTTAAAACATTCAACATGCAAATATTGTGTAAATTATGTAAGTGTAAAACCGTCTTTAAACCTTATCGAATTTTTTTTAAGTAACAGTGATTAGTAATGTATTTACCTGCTGGGTTCCCCATTATCTTCCATCGGAGTGTCTACAAACTCGTTATTTGAAGTAGCCACTGCAGTCTCTTGCTGTTCAGTGCTGGGTTCAGTGCTGGGTTCTACTATGGTAGGAGGAACTAGGGGTGGTGCCGCCGATGACGGCGCTTCGTTACTAGCGGACTGGTTGTTGGGTTCGGTTTCGTTGCTTTGATCCAAAGAGTCTTCACCGCCGGCGCTTAAGGCGGCCCTGGTCATCGGGTCGTTAAGCATGCGTGAGAGTACGTCGGTCATCCGTTGCATGAGGGTGGTTTGCAATTGAGGCCGTGCTTGACTGATTATACCTTGAAATTGCAAGAAGTTATCAGAAATTCGCTGTGATAGAATAACATTTAATTGATAAAATCCGATTTTTCAATTAATTTCATAGATTTATTTAGAATAACGTAATTTTGGCACCAAAGCCAACTTGTTGTATACGTTTGGATTTAGAAAACTAACCTCTATCACAAACAATTTAAAAAAATATGCGTGGCAAAAAAGTTGACTATCGCTGACATAAAACTTGATTTGGTAAAAAAGTAAAATTAGGGCTTGTTTGTAGATCTCGTGGAGCCATTTTAATTGTTATTTGATTTTTTTTAAATCGGTCAATAAATAAAGAAGTTATGGCCTGCGGCGTTTTTTAGGAGACACCCTGTATAAGCAACGGGTTTACTTTTTTGATCGTCCTTTTCTTTTGATATAAAAAGATTAAAATTGATTTCATCCATGCAAATTAGAAGAATATTTTCTGCTTGATATTGTAAACGCTTTTAAAATAAATATTTCTTGCATTTTTTCGCTATGTCTTAGTTATTTACTACTACTACTTACTACTAAAATCATACTCAGCAGAAAATATTTTTTACTTCCCTTTAAATCGGCGTTTTGAACGTGTGGCGCATGAAGTAAAATTTCGAGTTTAGAAAAGCCCCGCGAAAATTTGTCTCGGGTCGCTGCGCGACCCTCGACAAATTTTCTACGCGGGGCTTTTCTAAACTCGAAATTTTACTTCATGCTTAGTCTGGGAGTGGAAGACACTCGTTAGTTTAAAACATGTCACAACTATGAAAATGTGTGTCGCAAGTGTCATAAAGAAAAACAATAACAAGACCATCTAATAATATATTTCAAATAATAGTTGTCTCAAATTGACAATAATCGGTTGACGCCAATTTGAATCAAGTTCGATACATTGACAATGGTCTTTTTAATGTATTTTCATCCGTATTTGCTTTTTCCGGCTCATTACAAATGTTTTTTTATTGTAAACATCATCATATCCAGATGTTTTCGCAAACATTCCTTAGAAATAATGATTTTCTTGAAATTTGAGTTTTAATTCTTTCTATGTTATTTTCAGATTTTCTTCCACATAACGTTCCATAAATACCAATTTGAATCAAGTTCGATACATTGACAATGGTCTTTTTAATGTATTTTCATCCGTATTTGCTTTTTCCGGCTCATTACGAATGTTTTTTTATTGTAAACATCATCATATCCAGATGTTTTCACAAACATTCCTTAGAAATAATGATTTTCTTGAAATTTGAGTTTTAATTCTTTCTATGTTATTTTCAGATTTTCTTCCACATAACGTTCCATAAATACCTGATGTTTAAATTAGATTAGATATTCGTAGGGGTGGCCTTATTGGCCTATACCACCGCGAACTTTGCAGATCTATTGTGGATCCCTATTATCCTAGACAAGGTGCTCAAGCTTCGCCTCTTTGATTAGCCCTATTAACCTGATGTTTAGCTGTAATTTTGGTACGTCTTCTTCCACCACATTGTTTTTTACTGTCTCAGTGATTTACCCATCGATAAGCTATTGCTATTGTACATTACACAAATTTGCATTTTAATATTGCCCACTTTCTATTTATAACAGTTTTTTAATAGAGTAGAATATTGCAAATAAAAATTACTGTCAAATTGTTTGCTTTTTTTTAACTTCTAATTGTTTCACGGCCAACTCAATTTGAAATTGTTTATTCCCATTTTAAAAATGTCAGTTCCCAATTCAAAATTGTTTGTTCCCAATTTGAAGTTATTTGTTCTCAATTCGAACTTGAAAAGGTATAGTATTTTTTCCAGCCCAGTAACGTAATAAATTGTAAGCACATTACACCCACATAACGTTCCATAAATACCTGATTTTTAGCTGTAATTTTGGTACGTCTTTTTCCACTGTCTCGGTGATTGACCCATCGATAAGCTATTGCTATTGTACATTACACAAATTTGCATTTTAATATTGCCCACTTTCTATTTATAACAGTTTTTTAATAGAGTAGAATATTGCAAATAAAAATTACTGTCAAATTATTTGCATTTTTTTAACTTCTAATTGTTTCACAGCCAACTCAATTTGAAATTGTTTATTCCCATTTTAAAAATGTCAGTTCCCAATTTGAAATTGTTTGTTCCCAATTCGAAGTTGTTTGTTCTCAATTTGAAGTTGAAAAGGTATAGTATTTTTTCCAGCCCAGTAACGTAATAAATTGTAAGCACATTACACCCACATAACGTTCCATAAATACCTGATTTTTAGCTGTAATTTTGGTGCGTCTTTTTCCACTGTCTCGGTGATTGACCCATCGATAAGCTATTGCTATTGTACATTACACAAATTTGCATTTTAATATTGCCGGCTTTACTTTCTTTTATTTATAACAGTTTATTAATAGGATAGAGCAGTGGTGGGGAAACTTTTTTTAAGACGGGCCATTTGTAATAACTAGACAATCATAGCGGGCCAAAGAATAATGCTTAATCGTAGGTAGGTAGTTTTTATGCGGGTCGCCACATTACGAAGTAAGAACGCGTTCAAACATTCTCACGACGGCACTCTTAAACGGGCCGGATTAAACCTTTCCGCGGGCCGGACTTGGCCCGCGGGCCGTAGTTTCCCCGTCACTGGGATAGAGTATTGCAAATAAAAATTACTGTCAAATTATTTGCTTTTTTTTAACTGCTAATTGTTTCACGGCCAACTCAATTTAAAATTGTTTATTCCCATTTTAAAAATGTCAGTTCCCAATTCGAAATTGTTTGTTCCCAATTTGAAGTTATTTGTTCTCAATTTGAAGTTGAAAAGGTATAGTATTCTTTTTTAAAGCCCAGTAACGTAATAAATCGTAAGCACATTACACCCATAAACGTTCCATAAATACCTGATCTTTAGCTGTAATTTTGGTACGGCTTTTTCCACTGTCTCGGTGATCGATAAGCTATTGCTATTGTACATTGCACAAATTTGCATTTTAATATTGCCCGCTTTACTTTTTTTTATTTATAACAGTTTTTTTAATAGGATAGAATATTGCAAATAAAAACTACTGTCAAATTATTTGCATTTTTTAATTTGTAATTGTTTCATGGCCAACTCAATTTTAAATTGTTTATCCCCATTTTAAAATTGTCAGTTCCCAATTTAAAATTGTTTGTTTCCAATTCGAAGTTGTTTGTTCTCAATTTGAAGTTGAAAAGGTATAGAATTTTTTTTAAAGCCCAGTACGTAATAAATTGTAAGCACATTACACCCATAAACGTTCCATAAATACCTGATTTTTAGCTGTAATTTTGGTACGTCTTTTTCCACTGTCTCGGTGATCGATAAGCTATTGCTATTGTACATTGCACAAATTTGCATTTTAATTGGCTGTAATTTTGGTACGTCTTTTTCCACTGTCTCGGTGATTGACCCATCGATAAGCTATTGCTATTGTACATTGCACAAATTTGCATTTTAATATCGCCGGCTTTACTTTTTTTTATTTATAAGTTTTTTAATAGGATAAAATATTGCAAATAAAAATTACTGTCAAATTGTTTGCTTTTTTTAAACTTCTAATTGTTTCACGGCCAACTCAATTTTAAATTGTTTATTCCCATTTTAAAACTGTCAGTTCCCAATATGAAACTGTTTGTTCCCAATTTAAAGTTGTTTCTTAATTCGAAGTTGAAAAGGTATAGTATTTTTTCCAGCCCAGTAACGTAATAAATTGTGAGCACATTACACAAAACAGAAAACAAGCGGTTTGAAAATATTTCCTGTTATCGTTGCCAAATAAAAACGCCATGTGTAATACACAAACGTGTCCTCAGAACTGAGGTTAAGTATTTTTGAATTATTACACAACCAACAGCGCCTACTTATACAGTAAAATTTCCACCTTTCAATTTAATTAGAATAAACTTACTAAAATGACCACTGTAATTATGTATTGGCCTTCCGTTTTAATAAAGATTAAAGATTAAAGACTAGAACTAACACAACCAACAGCGCTTACTTGTACAGTAAAATTTAGAACCTTATAATTAAGAATAGAACAAACATAAACTCACTAAAATGACCACTGGAACTCGAGTCCCTTTCCGGTCTTGCATCGGGACCTGTGTCCGACCAGTCTCCTCTCAGTCTTAGTCTGCGCACAGGAGGCGGTGATCGACGATCCCTTTTATTCGCCAATTTACTCGTAATATTACGAATCCTGTTCCAATTCGACATGTTCGCCTTTTTCAATTCTTTTGTTACTTGCTCCTGAACAGAGGTAATAATCATTAAAACACGTAAAGTCCCTAATAGTCATTTTAGAAACTAATAAAAGGGTATACTGAAAACGTGAAATGCAAATACTGATCCATAACATTTAACACTTTCACTAGGAAAAGGGCACAATTCTCTCTCTCTCTCTCTCTCTACTCACTACCCCCACCGGGGTTCATCTATCTTTCTTTACCTGAATTGTAAATAAATATAGATGATCACAGGAATAACTGACTAACATATCTTGCCCGTCGGGCGAGTAATTCAGCGACGTGATCCGGTAGGGCCGGTCCTCCAAGTCGGGCGCCATGAAATGACAGAAGGGGGTCGAGTCGTTGGCGCCTGAAATTAAACGTTACACTACCTCGCCCGTTTTGTCGGTGATTAGAGTGGAGGCGCGCTTACTCTGCGTCGACAGGCACCTACGATCATAGATTCGCACCGCCGAATCCGAACAGCCGATGGCCAGCTGATGGGAGGCCGTCGGATTGATCGCTAGAGCGGTCACGGCGCAAGGAGTTATCACTAGCACGTCTTCTTTACACACCGGTTTTGTACATCTGAGATAAAATATTTTTACAAAACGAATCTGAATTTTTAAAACGTGTCGATAATTACTTGGTTTTAACACGAAGATCGAACCAGCGGACGGTTCCATCTTCACCGCAACTAAGGAACGTGTTCGGATCATTGGGGATAGTGATGACTTCGTAGGTTGTTCCAGCGTGACAATTGAATTGATTTTTTAGTGATTCTTTGGGTCTATTCAAGTCTAAAAAAAATAAATAATCAATTTATAAACAAAGAAATTATGTCGTACAGAGAGTTTTATGTAACACCGAATATGTAAAGTTATTTAAATAAAAACACTTGGTATTGTTTCACAAATTAAAGTTTAGCGCGGTGTGTTTTAAACTTCTTAAAGTCCTTTATATAATTATTTATTTGGTCCTCTTTTATTAGATGTAACTTCTGTCTCTGACTGTATTCATTTGTACATTTTTTTGTTTGTTTTTGTATTGTTTTGTGATTATTGTGTATATATTGTTGTATTTTTAATGGTCTCCCGTAATAAAGAATATATAATATGTCAGTGTTTTGTACCGGTGGCGCATGAAGTAAAATTTCGAGTTTAGAAAAGCCTGAAAATTTGGTTTGGCCGCTCCGCGCTTCGCGCTACGCGACCAAACCAAATTTTCAGGCTTTTCTAAACTCGAAATTTTACTTCATGCTTAGCCTGGGAGTGGAAAACACTTGGTATTGTTTCACAAATTAAAACTTTATTCCGACTAGTTTCGGTTTGTTAGACCATTTTCAAAGGAATTTGTTTCACCAAGTGCCAGATGAGAAATTAATTCAAGAAAAAGAAAAAAAAAAAGTAACACCGAATATTTTCATAACGAGAATTTTTCTTTGATGTATCCATATGCATCCGTTGCGCATTTTCTGATGCTCGGTTTATTGAAAGAATTCAATTTGAAGCTTTAAGCGAGTGTTTTCCACTCCCAGGCTGAGCATGAAGTAAAATTTCGAGTTTAGAAAAGCCTGAAAATTTGGTTTGGTCGCGTAGCGCGAAGCGCGGAGCGGCCAAACCAAATTTTCAGGCTTTTCTAAACTCGAAATTTTACTTCATGCGCCGCGCGTATAAAACACTGTAATATTGTAAAATTTATGTTTATTCGAACTTCACTTAAAATCTGTGTTTTATACGCGTGGCGCATGAAGTAAAATTTCGAGTTTAGAAAAGCCCCGTGAAAATTTGTCTCGGGTCGCTGCGCGACCCTCGACAAATTTTCACGGGGCTTTTCTAAACTCGAAATTTTACTTCGTGCTTAGCCTGGGAGTGGAAAACACTCGCTTAAAGCTTCAAATTAAATTCTTTTAATAAACCGAGCATCGAAAAATGTGCAACGTATCCGTATGGATACTTAAAAAAAAAAAATTCTCGTTATGAAAATGTTCGGTGTTACATAAAACTCTCTGTATGTTCGAAAGCGTAATAGTCATCTAATGCCCACTAGCTTAAGTAGCATCGTCAATAGCTGGCAAACTAAACGTTTGTACGCAGCAATTATTCGTTCGCAACAGGGCTTTATTTTATAGCTTAATATAAAAAAAAAAAAATTGGCATATCCTACAGTTATTTACAATGTCGACACTATATCACATCTTGCCCTCTTTCTCCCGTCCCACTTTCTCCAGCGTCTTTACCCTAACTCCGTCCTCCCTCATCCATTCTGTCACCCTTCTATTCCCTTTCACTCCCACCCATTCCTCACTCACACCCTCACACTCCTCCGCGAAGTGCCTCCACGTATCCTTCCCCCATTCACACAACCTACATCTCATATATTCTTCCCCCATCCATCTCTTCCTTCCCCTCTCCCCAGACCCACACCTTGCCCTCGCCATTATCACCCTTTCATCCCTGTTCCACCCATCCTCACTCATGTATCTCGGCACCCTCCCATATACTTGCCATCTCCCAAACATATCATTATATTCACTTTTGTCTATCCGTCCCTGTCTCTCCTGCGCTTCCACCTCCTTCATCTTTTCTCTCATCCACGCCGCCACCTTCACCCCTCTACCCAACCATTCCTGTACCTTCCTTTCTGCCAGTCCTCCCCTTTCATACATTCTCCTTCTCTCTTCCCTCCACCTCCCCCCTTCTAATTTCATGCACGCCTCCCATACTATTCTCACCAATCTCTCCTCTTCTACTCCGCATAATTTCATTTCATCCTTCACCACTCTCTCCACCGCCTCACATTCCAATCTCTCTCTATTCGTTTCCTGCAACAGTATATATCCCGGTGTCGACTTCTCTAGCTTAATATAATAGCAGACTATTTATGATTTTCAACTTTTTATTTAACTCACTACAATTGTTTCGCTACACTGTAGCTTCTTCAGGTGAAGAAATATAATATTATATTTATTTTATAGAATACAAATCTCAATCCTTGACGATGATCTTATGAAGAGCGAGAGGGAAATCCAAAAGAAGATTAAGGAAAGGGCGAAGGAGGAAAGATTAAAAGGCAATCACATGCAAGTGTTCTACTAAAAATTGCGCGTCGGTGAGGAATGATGGAAGTGGCACAAAGAAAAAGATATGTTGATTAATGAGGCGGGAGTTCCAAAAAAATAGGGCGAAGGAATAACTCAAAGAGAGAAGAAAAGGGGGGGGGGGGTGAAGGGAAAAAAAAGGAGGGAGGGGGGTTATCGTGTCTTTCTGGAATATCGCAGGGTTAAAGAAGGAAGGTGTGGATGGGGGAAGAGTATGGTAGGTGTGTAATGTGAGAGCGGGGGAGTCATCTGGCAGAGGAGTGCGAGGGGGTGTTATGTTATGTTATGTTATGGGGTCGGTGGGTCGTATGGCCTCTGGGCCTTTCGAAGTTACCTCGACCTAAAAGATCTTTTGTAACTATCCCTGACCTACTTGAGTCCCTTAATGTCTAGACTTCTTATGAAGTCTACTATAACTTGAGGGTTAATGTGTACCAGTTCCTCGGTGTTTAAAGTGGCCGATGACAGGTAGTTCCCTCTTTGAAGGGACAAGGCAGGGCATTCACAAAGTAGGTGCTCTGCTGTTTCTTGTGCCTCGTTGCAGAACCTGCAGTTGGCATCAGTTGTCTGACCCATCTTGGTGAGGTGGTACTTCAGAGGACAGTGTCCAGTTAGAAGGCCAGTTATGAGCCTTAGGTTGCCCTTGCTTAACCTGAGAAACTGTCCGGCTCTTACGGCAGAGAAGGCGATGAACCTTTTCGCCTGCCGCAGACCAGGTGTGTTTCTCAGGTGAGCACTTTTAGCAGCATCTTCCCATTCCCGGATCATCCCCTTGATGCGGACTTTAGTTATTCCACTGTAAGATTCTGGTCCGACAAATGGAGTTTTAGACCCTTCCTTGGCAAGGTTGTCGGCAATTTCATTGCCTTTGATCCCTGCGTGTCCCGGAACCCAGACCAGTTTGACTCTGTTGTTCCTAGCCAGCTGCTTTAGGGATAGCTTGCACTCCCAGACAGATTTAGACTTGCATGTAGGCGATTTTATGTGTGAGGGGGTGAAGGAGGAATGGGTGGGAATAAGAGGGAATAGAAGAGTGACGGAATGGATGAGAGAGGATGGGGCCGGAGTAAGGACGATGGAGAAGTTGGGGGAAGAGAGGGAAAGTAGAAGGAAGAGAGGGGGCAGTGATTAGTGTAGAAATTGATGTAATATAGTATTATACCAATAAAGGTCTTTTTTTTTTTAAAGAAGAAGCTAGAAGGTGGACAGTGGGGAAAGGAGATGGAGGAGTGGGTAAGGGATAAACATTTTGTGGGTATTCTTGAAACGTGGGTGGAGGAAGAAGATGCCAAATGGGTTTAGATGGAAGGGCTAAGGGAGGGATTATAACCGGAATAAAAACGGTGTGAGGAGGTGGAAGAACAGCTGACAAGGGATAAAGTGGAAGGGGTTGTAAGCCGATCTTTTATGTTAAGAAAACAGCGGTACAGGGTGATAGCGGTATACAATCAACAGAGGGGGTAAAGAGATTAGAGAGTGCGTCATACGAATGCAAAAGGCGGATGTTATAGTCGGAGGGGATTGGAACGTTAGGATAGGAAATCTCGGGACATTAAGTGTAAACCAAGAGGGCAACTATCTATATCATGTCCGATAGCCAGGCGGCACTGAAGGCTCTCCAGAGTCAAAAGACTTCATCCAAACTGGTATTGGAATGCTTCAATGCCCTAAATGACCTAGCGAGACAGAACAAGGCTACGCTTGTCTGGACGCCGGGTCACTCCGGTATTACGGGTAATGAAAAAGCTGACGAGCTAGCAAGGCAGGGAGCCACCATTTCATTTATGGGACCCGAACCTGCCTTGGGCATAACAAAAAAGTCGAGTCGCCTTGAAGTCAGGAAGTGGACTCGCAACAAACACAAGGAATACTGGGAAAACAGACCAGGCCTTAACCATAGTAAGGCCCTTATAAAAGGGCCTAACTCAAGCCAAGCTGCAGGACTACTAACATTGAGTAGGGCACAGCTGAAAACAACCGTAGGACTGCTCACAGGCCACATGACTGTTAAAGAGCATCTAAGGAAAATCGGGCTATACAACTGTCGCATCTGTAATACGGCACCGGAAACAGCTATGCACGTTCTGTGCAGGTGCGATGCGCTGGAGAGCAAAAGACGGCTCATATTTGGGAACAGACAAATGGAACCAAATGATTTCCACGCGCAACCTCTGAAGGACATGCACAAGCTAGTGCAGGGCATCGAGTTCGGAATAGTTGCGTGAGTGTAATAATATTGGGGCAGTACAATAAGTCACCTAGGCTGCAGTGCATCCGGATCCGAAAGGAAGACGGCCCCCACAGGAAAAAAAAAAAAAAAAAAAAAAGAGGGCAACTGGAGGAGGACAAGTCCAAAGACGCCATGGTGACTAAGGAAGGCAGGGAAGAGCACAAAAGGACCACGGAGACCGTAGTGCAGGGACGCTAAGCGATACCACCTCATGTGGAAAAAAAAAAAAAAAAAAAAGGAAGGCAGGGAATGGATTGAGTGGGTGAATGATCAGGGGCTAGAGCAATTAAACGGAAACACAGCTGGCGATTGGGAGGGAGAAATTACATATGTTGGGCTGAGGGGACAATCAGTGATAGACTATATTTTAGTGGGGGAAGAGATTAGGGAAGATGTTAGGTATTTTAAAGTGGAAGATCGGATGGGTTCGGACCACTTTCCGGTAACAGTGATGGTTGGGGAAGAAACGGAAGCAGGAGAAAAAGATGGGGGGGGGGGAGGGACAAGTATTCACGGGGCTTTTCTAAACTCGAAATTTTACTTCATGCGCCACGCGTATAAAACACAGATTTTAAGTGAAGTTCGAATATACATAAATTTTACAATATTATAGTGTTTTATACGCGTGGCGCATGAAGTAAAATTTCGAGTTTAGAAAAGCCTGAAAATTTGGTTTGGCCGCTCCGCGCTTCGCGCTACGCGACCAAACCAAATTTTCAGGCTTTTCTAAACTCGAAATTTTACTTCATGCTTAGCCTGGGAGTGGAAAACACTTGGTATTGTTTCACAAATTAAAACTTTATTCCGACTAGTTTCGGTTTGTTAGACCATTTTCAAAGGAATTTGTTTCACCAAGTGCCAGATGAGAAATTAATTCAAGAAAAAGAAAAGAAAAGTAACACTGAATATTTTCATAAAGAGAATTTTTCTTTGATGTATCCATATGCATCCGTTGCGCATTTTCTGATGCTCGGTTTATTGAAAGAATTCAATTTGAAGCTTTAAGCGAGTGTTTTCCACTCCCAGGCTGAGCATGAAGTAAAATTTCGAGTTTAGAAAAGCCTGAAAATTTGGTTTGGTCGCGTAGCGCGAAGCGCGGAGCGGCCAAACCAAATTTTCAGGCTTTTCTAAACTCGAAATTTTACTTCATGCGCCGCGCGTATAAAACACTGTAATATTGTAAAATTTATGTTTATTCGAACTTCACTTAAAATCTGTGTTTTACACGCGTGGCGCATGAAGTAAAATTTCGAGTTTAGAAAAGCCCAGAAAATATGTCTCGGGTCGCTGCGCGACCCTCGACAAATTTTCACGGGGCTTTTCTAAACTCGAAATTTTACTTCATGCTCAGCCTGGGAGTGGAAAACACTCGCTTAAAGCTCCAAATTGAATTCTTTCAAAAAAAAAAATGGAGTATGCGAAGAAGATCCAAGAAGTCAGCTTTGAGGGAGTTAAATCGTTGGAAATGTTAAAGGGAACAGTAGAACGGGCAATGGTCAGGAAAAGGAAGGGGAGTGGCGCGCACTACAAAACGCAGTGGTTCGACGATGAATGTAAAAAAGAGAAAAGGTTTATGATAGATAGATACAAATCTCAAGAATATGAATTTGTGTTCAGTACTCATTTATTCACCGGATAACTACTGATAATGGCGTTGAAGCCTGAAACGCGTATATAGTTATCCGGTGAATAAAAGATATTATTGTTGGAGTTGCGTGAAGTGTGTTATAAATATGTAAGTAGTTAAATTCCTTTATCTTCACCGTTATTTACGATAAAGGTATTTAACTACTTACATATCTTGAATTTATATTTATAATAACAACTACAGCATTGTTTTTCCAAGTTTACATAAAGTTATCGACATAACCTTATGTAAACTATTTAAATACCTGTATGTAGTAAAATTCCATCGCCGGAACACGATATTATTTGTTCGTCGTTATGGCACGGTAAAAATTTCGCACTGAAAATGTTAGCGTGGTGGCTTGTGCGGTAGTTTTGAAGCACCTTGTAGCTAAATCCATGCGTGATAACCAAATGCTGGTCATCGGACCCAGATAAAATGTACTCCCCGTTCGAACTCCACGACAGTGTGTTGACGCAGCCGTCGTGCACAGGAAGCTTTTGTAAAAGGCCTAAACGCTGCACTAAATCTACATTATCTAAAATAATATATACATTAGAAGAAATCAACTTGAGAAATCTACATTATCTAAAATAATGTATACATTAATATATTTATTTTTCGGTACTCATTATGTAAACTAAAACAACATTTATGTATCATATATTGCACAAAATTTCTAAGAACTTCATGTCAGCACGCTACAAGTGTTCACTCACTTAGGTGCTTTGAACTATTATTGTTACATCTGGATATTCATTACGTTGAGCAGAACACTGCTCAATATAAAAGAAATATATTATAGAACGAATGTTAATTTGTTGAAAATATATGTACTCATGTTATGTAATAATAATTATAATAAATAATAATAAATAATTAGAAGAAGTAAACTTGAGAAATCTACATTATCTAAAATAATGTATACATTAGAAGAAGTAAACTTGAGAAATCTACATTATCTAAAATGACATATAGATTAGAAGAAATAAATAAATTGATTGTGAGTTACGTGAAGATTAAATTAATTTGACGAATAAACCACTAATTAGTGCTTTACTCGTCAAATTAGAAGAAATAAACTTTAATTCTGTAATTAACCAATAGCAAGCGGTATACCGATGAAGCTTTTGTTTATTGAAAATAAACTTGAGAAATGTTAATATTTTGATAACATTCATAGACTCACTCAAAACATATAATAACAAACACTTATTAAACAGAGTTATATTCCTTTCTTCACTTTTATTTTTCTTGCTAGATGTACATTTCGGGTACTAAGTACCCATTATCAGTTAGTACCCAAAATGTACATCTAGCAAGAAAAATAAAAGTGAAGAAAGTAATATAACTCTGTTTAATAATAATAATAAGTACCCATTATCAGTTATTATTATTATTAAACAGAGTTATATTACTTTCTTCACTTTTATTTTTCTTGCTAGATGTACATTTCGGGTACTAACTGATAATGGGTACTTAGTACCCGAAATGTACATCTAGCAAGAAAAATAAAAGTGAAGAAAGGAATATAACTCTGTTTAATAATAATAATAACTGATAATGGGTACTTATTATTATTATTAAACAGAGTTATATTACTTTCTTCACTTTTATTTTTCTTGCTAGATGTACATTTTGGGTACTAACTGATAATGGGTACTTAGTACCCGAAATGTACATCTAGCAAGAAAAATAAAAGTGAAGAAAGGAATATAACTGTGTTTAATTAAGTGACTTACCACCTTCACGTAACTCATACAACTACATCAATAACAAACACAATCACCGTCCGTAAACCCACCTTTTGCGTGATCGTACAATTTAACGGGTTGCCTCCTGTACGGGGCGTAATAAACCTCTCTAAAAATGGACTTTCTCGGATTATTCATGCTTCAGCGTTAAAATCGACCCGTTAATAATATCACAGTTTCCATGACATGGGCTCACTGAAAAGGAATACTTCACTGGTGTCCATCACAGTCGGGATTCTCTTTTTCCTGTTGACGGACCCAGAAATCGATTATTTTTAACGGAACCGCACGTTTGCGGAGTGCATGCACTATTTTTAGATGGAATATATTTTGCGTAATTCGCCCGTGCGAAAATAATATCCAAGTTATTTGACTTTTCTCGCACACGAAAATATATTTTTGACGTATGTCAGCTGTTGTCCGAACTGCCAACTTTTGTTTTATATAAACACAATTTAAAAATTTTAAAATTATTTATAATTATTTCTTTTATATCATTATTAAAGCTGAAAGAATACATTTTCAGTATTTAACTATTATTTATAACTTCTGTTTTTAGCTAAATTATTATCTTTTTCAAATACGCATAGATGCAGTAAACATTGTTTTTAAAATTAATAGTAACTTTACAAAATGTTATTACATTTTAAAACCAACATTTTTTAGTAAGAGAAGACTGCAATTCTATTTTATAGATTTTTCATTTCTTAAATGATTAATATTTAATTTTCCCGCCTATACATATGATAATTTGTATGCAACTTAAGTTACTCATTATCATAGATATAAACGCGCATAGATGCAGTGACCATTTATTTTAATATAAGAAGTAACTTTACAAAATTTGATTACATATTAAAACTGACATCTTGTGTTTCTCTTGTAAAACAAGAGTGCGATTCTATTTTATAGATTTTTCATTCCTTAAATAATAAATATTTATTTTCCCGCCAATACATATTATAGTTTGTATTTTTTTGTATTACTCTTCTATAAGATTCTCAGATTATCCTTTATTCTATTTTGATTACCACACAATTCAATTCACTTTTAGATCAACGAACAAGAAAACTAATAGTTGGGAAAGCTGAGAATTCTTCTAAAAAAAATGCAACAAGAAAGTTCTCGCATTTACATAAAATCTTATGTGTATGTTCGGTAGACTGTGACAGATAAGGCGAGAGTCATATTTCGCATATCATCTTCTGAAGTGTACAGTCGCAATCAATTGTAAGTTATCAATTTTTTAGTGGCACGAAGCGTTTTGTTAAGCGTAACCCGCAATGGCACCTTAAATCAGTAAACATTGATTTTAAAATGAAAAGTAACTTTACAAAATGTTATTACATTTTAAACCAACATTTTTTAGTAAGACAAGAGTGCAATTCTATTTTATAGCTTTTTATTTTTTAAATAATTAATATTTAATTTTCCCGCCTATACATATGATAATTTATATGCAACTTAAGTTACTCATTATCATATATATAAAGTTACGCATAGAGGCAAAAAACATATCTTTTAATATGAAAGGTAACTTTACAAAATTTTATTACATCTTAAAACAAACTTTTGTATTTTTATTTGTAAAACAAGAGTGCAATTTTATTTTATAAATTTTTTAATTCCATAATTGATTAATATTTAATTCTGTACATTTTATAATATGTATGCAACTCAAGTTACTCATTATCATAGATATAAATAAATGTATTCGTGAGTTATGTGAAGACTGTTATAATAGTAATAAAAAGCGGTTAAATTCCTTTCTTCGCTGTTTTTATTTAAGTACTATATGTACATGTCGGACACTAAGTGTCTATTATTAATAGTTAAAATACACAAATCAACCAGAAACTTAATAACATTTTCAAAAAATTTAATCTCACCGCAGCTTATTAGTTAAATATGGATATGTAAAGTTATACAAAATTTTATTACATTTTAAAACCAACATTTTGTATTTTTTTTTTCATGTACAACAATAGTTTAATTCTATTTTATAGATTTTTTTAATTCCATAATTGATTAATATTTAATTTTCCCGCTTGTATATGTCTATTATAATATGTATGCAACTTAAGTTACTCATTTTCATAGATATAAATTTATTTGTATTCGTGAGTTATGTGAAGATTGTTATAATAGTAATAAAAAGCGGTTAAAATCCTTTCTTCACTGCTTTTATTTAAGTACTATATGTACATGCCAGACACTAAGTGTCTATTATTAATAGTTAGGTAACACAAGTCAACCAGAAACTTAATAACATCTTCAAAAAATTTAACCTCACCCTAGCTTATTACTTAAATATGAATATGTAAAGTTATACAAAATTTGATTACTTCTTAAAACCAACATTTTGTATTTTTAATGTAAAACAAGAGTGCGATTCTATTTTATAGATTTTTTCATTCCATAAATAAATAATTATTAACTTTCCCGCTTATACATATTATAATTTATATGCAACTTAAGTTACTCATTATCATAGATATAAATGCGCATAGATGCAGTGACCATTTATTTTAATATAAAAAGTAACTTTACAAAATTTGATTACATATTAAAACTGACATCTTGTGTTTCTCTTGTAAAACAAGAGTGCAATTCTATTTTATAGATTTTTCATTCCTTAAATAATAAATATTTATTTTCCCGCCAATACATATTATAGTTTGTATGCAACTTAAGTTACTCATTATCATAGATATAAATATATGCATTCGTGAGTTATGTGAAGTTTGTTATAATAGTAATAAAAAGCGGTTAAATTCCTTTCTTCGCTATTTTTATTTAAGTACTATATGTACATGTCGGACACTAAGTGTCTATTATTAATAGTTAAAAAACACAAATCAACCAGAAAATTTATAACATTTTCAAAAAATTTAATCTCACCGCAGCTTATTACTTAAATATGGATATGTAAAGTTATACAAAATTTTATTACATTTTAAAACCAACATTTTGTATTTTCTTTCATGTAAAACAATAGTTTAATTCTATTTTATAGATTTTTTAATTCCATAATTGATTAATATTTAATTTTCCCGCCTGTACATATTATAATATGTATGCAACTTAAGTTACTCATTTTCATAGATATAAATATATATGTATTCGTGAGTTATGTGAAGATTGTTATAATAGTAATAAAAAGCGGTTAAAATCCTTTCTTCACTGCTTTTATTAAAGTACTATATGTACATGCCGGACACTAAGTGTCTATTATTAACAGTTAAGTAACACAAGTCAACCAGAAACTTAATAACATTTTCAAAAAATGTAACCTCACCCCAGCTTATTACTTATATATGAATATGTAAAGTTATACAAAATTTGATAACATTTTAAAACCAACATTTTGTGTTTTTTATGAAAAACAAGAGTGCAATTCTATTTTATAGATTTTTTCATTCCATAAATAAATAATATTTAATTTTCCCGCTTCTACATATTATAATTTATATGCAACTTAAGTTACTCATTATCATAGATATAAATGCGCATAGATGCAGTGACCATTTATTTAAATTTAAAAAGTAACTTTACGAAATTTGATTACATTTTAAAGCTGACATCTTGTGTTTCTCTTGTAAAACAAGAGTGCAATTCTATTTTATAGATTTTTCATTCCTTAAATAATAAATATTTATTTTCCCGCCAATACATATTATAGTTTGTATGCAACTTAAGTTACT
Source organism: Philonthus cognatus (assembly GCA_932526585.2). Lineage (NCBI taxonomy): Eukaryota > Metazoa > Arthropoda > Insecta > Coleoptera > Staphylinidae > Philonthus > Philonthus cognatus. Next base: position 2,387,667 of record OW052243.1, read on the forward strand.
CATTATCATAGATATAACTTTATGCATTCGTGAGTTATGTGAAGTTTGTTATAATAGTAATAAAAAGCGGTTAAATTCCTTTCTTCGCTGTTTTAATTTAAGTACTATATGTATACACAATTCCATTTGTTTCTGGATCTCGCCTAGCCATGCTTTCGTGTTGTTATGTTGCAGTATTAACATTTACATTTTTTATTAGTTGCCACTCCTGATTCCTTATTTTAACAGTGTTGCAATAATTTATGATATCATAAGTAATCCTCTTTTTAATTTTCAAGAGGTATATTGTTAATCTTGCAACAATTATTTCGCCACGCGGTCGCTTCTTCGAGCAATATCAGTATTTTACTTTGAGAGATCTTTTGAATGATATGAAAGAAAATTATGAGTTCCATGGGAGTAGAACAACACTTTATAGTGTTGTTAAAAGTATGGGGTATAAATTCAAATTAATTAATGGGCGCAAAATTCTCTGTGAACAAAAACATGTTGTTGCAGCTAAAATTAATTTCTGTGATCATTGTGAAAAACTTATTTCGGATGACTGGACAAAACACATGGGGAACCTTTCTTTTGAAACCATTCCTCCTTTTATTATTTCGCTTGGGGAATCTGGCTCAGAACAAACATCAGAAGATTCAGATGCAGGTTCTCTTGACTAAATAATAAAAGTGGAATGAGGGCTTAAAAATTGTTTGACATGAAAATTATCAGTATCACAAGAGGGTGGGAATAAATTTGCAATTCTACAAAAAAATACTGAGGGCCAACAGAAGAGAGAATGACCAAAATTAAGGTGGATGGATGGAGTTGATCAAAATGTGTTAACGGGAAGACCCAAGCGAGAAATACAAATGGATGACGAAATAAGTTTGCAGAGCCGAATTCATTATATTTGTTATATACAATATTATTGCTGTGTTTATATGTACAAAAACCAAGTAGTAAATTTTGTTAATCTTAAAACTGCATATTATTATCCTTTTATATCTGAAAATTTGTAAGACAGGCAACAGTGTAAGATCACAATAGTCAGAAATTATAACCTTAAAATCGAACATCTGACAGTGACATTTAAAAACCCTGATTTAAAACACAACCAGCCCCATTTACAATACTTAAACTGTCACTTTTCCATAGCTAGGCGAGATCTAGAAACAAATGGAATCGTGTATACATGTCGGACACTAAGTGTCTATTATTAATAGTTAAAAAACACAAATCAACCAGAAACTTTATAACATTTTCAAAAAATTTAATCTCACCGCAGCTTATTACTTAAATATGGATATGTAAAGTTATACAAAATTTTATTACATTTTAAAACCAACATTTTGTATTTTTTTTGTAAAACAATAGTTTAATTCTATTTTATAGATTTTATTATTCCATAATTGATTAATATTTAATTTTCCCGCCTGTACATATTATTATAATATGTATGCAACTTAAGTTACTCATTTTCATAGATATAAATATATATGTATTCGTGAGTTATGTGAAGATAGTTATAATAGTAATAAAAAGCGGTTAAAATCCTTTCTTCACTGCTTTTATTTAAGTACTATATGTACATGCCGGACACTAAGTGTCTATTATTAATAGATAAATAACGCAAGTCAACCAGAAACTTAATAAAATTTTCAAAAAAATTAACCTCACCCCAGCTTATTACTTAAATATGAATATGTAAAGTTATACAAAATTTGATTACTTTTTAAAACCAACATTTTGTATTTTTAATGTAAAACACGAGTGCGATTCTATTTTATAGATTTTTTCATTCCATAAATGAATAGTATTTAATTTTCCCGCTTCTACATATTATAATTTATATGCAACTTAAGATACTCATTATCATAGATATAAATGCACGCATAGTTGCAGTTATGATAATAAATACGTAAATCCTTCGTAGTAGTGTCCAGTACTGGTCCATTCTTGCTTAGAGAAGTTATATTACAGTTGCGGGAATCGTTGCCGCCTATTAAAAAACCTCCTGCTTTCCGTTTACGTTTGCGATTAGAAAATGGACGGATTTCAATGCCAGCCGGCCATCGGTCAGCCGACAAAATTAAATTGTCGTCATTGATATTGATGCCGATTTTAAACAAGCAATACAAATTATTGCTAGTAAAAGTAATGCACGCTGCATTTGGTATATTATTATTTTTCAACCAAGTGGTAATATCATCTACTTTACTGCTCGGAACACAATTGCGGGATCCAATGCAATAATCAGCCAAGTCCATTTTCACAAGAAAATGGGTTAAGTATTCAATATTCTTAGAAAGTTTAAAATTCTGTGTTATAGCATGCAAACATCTGGTTTAAATTTGCAGTGCATTGGTGTATTGTTAATCATTATGTTTTTTGTGTCTTGCATGTAAACCGTTTTTTATCTCTCCTCAACATTTTATAAAACTGGACTTGGCTGGTTATTGCAATGGACCCCTCAATTACTAACATGATAAAATATGCGCTATTCTGCACTTTTCACAACAGAGCTAGAAGCTGTGTCACGAATAAAATAGATTTTTTTATTCCACATATAATACATGTTTAAATATCCCGCCTATACATATTATAATTTGTATGCAACTTAAATTACTCATTGTCATAGATACACATTTTTTAAATTACCGCAAAATTTAAATTATTGGTATTTTTACCAAATTATTAATTTAACTAAAATAAACAGTTTAAAATCTAATAATATTTTAAGCTAATATTTACGTATTTCTTAATTTTAAATAGGTTTGGTCTCCGCCTATACATATATAATTTGTATGCAACTTAAGTTTCTCATTATCATAGATATAATCTAAATAATTAACACTGTTGTATCCTTTCTTCACACTTTATTTTCTAATGGTTAGATATATATTTCAAGTGCTGAGCACTCATTTTCAATAACAACTTAACCATTAGAAAATAAAGTGTGAAGAAAGGATACAACAGTGTTAATTATTTATGATTATACTCTTCACGAAACTCAAAAACAAATATCGATCATAGATATAAATTGCGCCTAGATGCAGTAAACATTTTTTTTTTAATATGATAGGTAATTTTACAAAATTTGATTACATTTTAATACCAACATTTTGTATTTTTTTGTAAAACAAAAGTGCAATGTTATTTTATAGATTTGTTCATTCCATTAATGATTAGTTTATAATTTTCCCGCCTATACATATTATAGTTTATATGTAACATAAGTTACTCATTATTATAGATATAAATTGCGCATAGATGCAGTAAATATTTCGTTTAATATGAAAGGTAATTTTACAAAATTTGATTACAATTCAAAGCCAACATTCAGTATTTTTTTGTTAAGCAAAAGTGCAATTCTATTTTATAGATTTTTTCATTCCATAAATGATTAATATTTAATTTTCCCGCCTATACATATTAAAATTTGTATGCAACTTAAGTTACTCATTGTCATAGATATAAATTTCATTTACCGCAAAATTTAAATTATTGGAGCATTTTTACCAAATTAATAATTTAACTTAAATAAACAATTTAAAAACTAATATTTCTTACAGCTAACATTTACGTATTCCTCAATTTTAAATAGGTTCGGTTCCCGTCTATACATATAATAATTTGTAGGCAACTTAAGTTACTCATTATCATAGATATAATTTAACGAATGAACACTAATAACCTTTCTTCATACAAAAGTGTGAAGAAAGGTTATTAGTGATTCATTCGTTAAATTAATTTGATCTTCACGTAACTCACAATCAATTTATCATAGATATAAATTTGTGCATAGATGCAGTAAACATTTCTTCTAATATGAAGCGTAACTTTACAAAATTTCATTACATTTTAAAACCTACCTTGTGACTTTTTTGTAAAACAAGAGTGCCATTTTATTTTATAGATTTTTTCAATCCATAAATAATAAATGTTTAAATATCCCGCCTATACATGTTATAATTTGTATGCAACTTAAGTTACTCATTGTCATAAATATAAATTTCATTTACCGCAAAATTTAAATTATTGGAGCATTTTTTACCAAATTATTAATTTAACTTAAATAAACAATTTAAAACTTATAATTGTTAAAGCTAACATTTACGTTTTTTTTTTTAATTGTAAATAGGTTCGGCTCCCGCCTTTACATATTATAGTTTAATGCAACTTAAGTTACTCATTATAATAGATTTAATTTGCACATAGATGCAGTAAACATATCTTTTAATATAAAAGGTAACTTTACAAAATTTGATTACATTTTTAAACCAACATTTTGAATTATTTATGTAAAATACGAGTGCAGTTCTATTTTCTAGATTTTTTTCATTCCATAAATGAATAATATTTAATTTTCTCGTTTATACATATTATAATTTTTATGCAACTTAAGTTACAATTTAATTAAAATATTTAACTTTGTTTTACCAAATTTATTTTACTTTCCAGTGACTATAGTTTCAACTACAAGCTAGTGCCAATATCAAACTAAGTAGTAAAACAGAGTTAAGTGCTATCAAGATGTACCACAAAGTGAACGCCAACCAAATAAAAGATTCAACTTAAGTTACTTATCATAGATATAAACTTGCGCATAGATGCAGTAAACATTTCATTTAATATGAAAGGTAACTGTACAAAATTAGATTACATTTTTAAACCAACATTTAGTATTATTTATGTAAAACACGAGTGCAATTCTATTTTATAGATTTTTTTCATTCCATAAATGAATAATATTTCACTTTCCCGCCTATACACATTATACATACACAATTTATAGATTAAGGATGATCAAATGTTTATTTCATACATATATATAGATATACATATATTTTTCTATGTTATTATATAGCAAAGATGCTAAATAAAGATTATTATTATTATTATTATAATTTGTATGCAACTTAAGTTACTCATTATCATAGAGATAAATTTGCGCATAGATGTAGTCTACATTTCTTTTAATATGAAAAGTTTCTTTACAAAATTTGATTACATTTTAAAACTAACATCTTGATTTTTTTGCAAAACAAGTGTGCAATTTTATATTATTGATTTTTTCATTCCATAAATGATAAACGTTTAATTTTCCCGCCTATACATTTTATAATTTATATACAACTTAAGTTACTCATTGTCATAGATATAAATTTAATTTACAGCAAAATTAAAATTATTCTAGCATTTTTACCAAATTATAATTCTAACTTTATTGAGCAATTTAAAAACTAATAATTGTTAAAGCTAACATTAACGTATTTCTTCATTCTTAATAGGTTCGGATGCTGCTTATGCATATTAAATTTGTATGCAACTTAAGTAACTCATTAGCATAGATATAGATTTGCGCTTAGATGCAGTAAACATTACTTTTAATATAAAAGGAAACTTTCCAACATTCTATTACATTTTAATACCACAATTTTGTATTTTATGTTAAAGAAAAGTGCATTTAATTTTATAGATTTATTTATTCTATAAATAATAAATGTTTGATTTTCCCGCCTATACATATGAAATTTATATGCAACTTAAGTTACTCATTATCATAGATACATATTTTAGCATAGATGCAGTAAACATTTCTTTTAATATGAAAAGTAGCTTAAAATAAAATAAATGTTTCATGCAATAAAATAAAACACTTTAACTTTGTATAGCACAATATTTTTATTTTAATAACTGCAGTTATGGCAACTCAACTTACCATTATCAAACTGCAGTCACGAAAATAAAAATATTGTGTTATACAAACAAAGTAAAGGTGCTCTATTTTATTAAATTAACATGTATAATGAAGTGGAAACCTGCACCGTTCATGATAAATGCTTAATTTTTCCGCCTATGCGTATGGTGATTTGTATGCAACTTAAGTTATTCATTATCATAGATATAAATTTACGAATAGATGCAGTAAACATTTCTTTTAATATAATAAGTAACTTTACAAAATTTGATCACATTTTAAAACCAATATCTTGTTTTTGTTAATGAAACAAGATAGCAATTTTATTTTATAGATTTATTTCATTCCATAAATGATAAATGTTTAATTTTCCCGCCTATACATATGATAATTTGTATGCAACTTAAGTTACTCATTGCCATAGATATAAATTTCATTTACCGCAAAATTTAAATTATTGAAGCATTTTTACAAAATTATTAATTTAACTTGAATAAATAATTTAAAAACTGATAATTGTTAAAGCTAAAACTTACGTCTTCTTCTTCTTTTTTTGTCACAGTAATTTTAATCAATTTAATAAATCAAAAACTATTAGTAAATAATACACTTGGTTAAGATTTCACTATTTATTGATTGACACTGCAACAATTGTTTCGCCACAGAGTGGCGATGAATAATTATTCATCTGCCTGATGAAGCCACTGTGTAGCGAAACAATTGTTGCAGTGTCAATCAATAAACAGTGAAATCTTAACCAATTGTGTTATTTACTAAAAGTGTTTGATATGTAATTTTGCCAAGTAACAGCCTCAACTATTAAATTTAATAAATAAAGTATCGCTATCCCCGTGAAAAGGAAAAGGATTTACGGAAAATACACACGTGGTTGTAAGGATGGGTAATAAGGGAATGGATTTTCAGAATATAGGTGATTGTAAAGGATAAAATATATAGAATGGAGTATATGGAGTGGATTTGTGAAACAGCCACATGTGGGTTAAACGCGAGCAGGGATGGAACGCACTACTCACACTCGACGTCCGCTCTATTTGGGGTCCAGAACAGAACTCTCTAACATTAACGTATTTCCTAATTTGAAATAGGTTCGGTTCCCGCCTAAACATATTATAATTTGTACGCAACTTAAGTTACTCGTTATCATAGATATAAACTTACGCTTAGATGCAGTAAACATTTCTTTTAATATAAAAGGTAACTTTACTAAATTTTATTACATTTTAACACCAACATTTTGTGTTTTTTTGTAAAACATGAGCGCAATTTTATTTTATAGATTTTTTCATTCCATAAATGATAAATGTTAAATATCCCGCCTATACATATTATAATTTGTATGCAACTTAAATTACTCAGTGTCATGGTTAAAAACTTAAATTACCACAAAATTTAAATTATTGGAGCATTTTGACCAAATTTATAATTTAACTTAAATAAAGTGTAACATTCTTTTGCAAACTCAGTGGAGATTAGAAACGAGAGGTTAAGTAGAGCTCGGGCGCCACTACACCTAAGTGTAGACGGATAACAAGTTGTCTTTTAATTTGTTTATTAATCAACAGACTTTTATAAATACAAAATTAAATAAAATAATATCCTGAGAATAATTATATACACATCGAAATAAAATAAACCACAATTTATATGTACAAGTACGAATGGTTTTCAATACGGTGGCACAACGGCGACTTGACGGTTTCGGCGGTGATCCAGCGGTTCGTGTCGGAAACTCAGCGCTTCGTACACTTACCGTATAGCGTTCGAAATAGACCCGGTGTCAGCCACTAGGTCTGGAGAATTTCGGGGCAGCCACTGAACTCTGTCTAGAAGACGAGTGCGTACCATTTATATAAAAGGGGTTGATGAAAAAACCCGGGTGGAACCGATATTGGAAGTGGAAATTACGTTGTAAAGTTGGCGGGTGGAGTCGGTGTTGGAAGGGGAAATTATATTGTGAAGTTGGCCTAATTCTGGTGTAAATTAGGTAGTCTATGATAAAAAGGGAAAAGGAAAATACACAATCTATGATAGGAAAAGGTGTATAGGGCTGCATAGGATACGGCACATTACAAAACAATTTAAAAACTAATAATTGTTAAAGGCAACATTGGGCCTGTTCATCAAAATGTTCTACATTCAACATGTTTAAATTTGTTTGTGATGTATGTTGGTATCTAATGAACGGTACCCCAGTCGGTCTATTTCATACGATTGCAAAAATCCCAAACACGTTTACGATTAACAATCTGGTCATCAGAGAATTTCCCAACAGTCATTTACGTATTTCTTAATTTTAAGTAGGTTCGGTTCCCGCCTATACATATTATAATTTGTATGCAACCTAAGTTACTCATTATCATAGAAATGAACATACTCATAGAAGCAGTAAATATTTCTTTATTATGAAAGGTAACTGTACAAAATTTATTACATTGTAAAACCAACATTTTGTATTTGTTTTATAAAACAAGAGTGCAATTTTATTTTATTCAATTTTGTTAATTTAAATCGACATTATTAACTCCATAACAACCGTAATAAACAAGGTTTTATTCACTAGTGAACTATTTTTTTTTTAGGTCACTAGTGAGTTAAAAATTTATTTAAAAATAAATGTAAAGTACATTTTCTTTACAATTTCGTCAAAATTGAATAATTGCGTATATATGCGCCACGTGAATTAAACACCTTTATTCACTCAAAGAAATGATTTCACTCGCGCCGAGGCGCTCGTGAAGTCAAAAATCTTTTCGTGAATAAAATCGTGTTTAATTCACTTGATGTATAATATTTATTATAGATTTTTTCATTCCATAAATGATAAATGTTTAATTTTCCCGCCTATACATATGATCATTTGTACGCAACTTAAGTTACTCATAATCATAGATATAAATGATTTAATTGCTTAATCTCTCTCTAAAAATTCCTGTACTCAGATGTTTCTTGATATTCTAGACATTTTAACATTTATTTGTGTGCTGCAGTACATTTTAAACTTCCCGTTAAATCAGTGTTTTATACGCGTGGCGCATAAAGTGAAATTTCGAGTTTAGAAAAGCCTGAAAATTTGGTTTGGTCGCGTAGCGCGAAGCGCTACGCGACCAAACCAAATTTTCAGGCTTTTCTAAACTCGAAATTTTACTTTATGCTTAGCCTGGGAGTGGAAACACTCGTTAGAAGTTTCAATTTGAACATTTTTACAAAAACAACGAATGCTTGAGAATTTAGAAAGCGTGTATCGAGAAGTGGATACTTAAAAGAAAGATTTTCTGTATAATAATATAGAAATTTAAATACAGTAATTTCTTTTAATAAAAAATACTATTTTCTGTGTAACATAACCAACTTAATATAGTTATAAAAAATGTTTAATTTTCCCGCCTATACATATTATAATTTGTATGCAACTTAAGTTACGCATTGTCATAGATATAAATTTCATTTACCGGAAAATTTAAATTATTGCAGCATTTTTACCAAATTAATAATTTAACTTGAATAAACATTTAAAAAACTAATAACGGTTAAAAGTAATCTTTACGTATTTCTTATTTGAAATAGGTTCGAATTGAAATATGAAAACAATTCTTGTATTTTTCTTTAAATATACATATTATAATTTGTATGCAACTTAAGTTACGCATTGTCATAGATATAAATTTAATTTACCGGAGAATTTAAATTATTGCAGCATTTTTACAATATTAATAATTTAACTTGAATAAACAATTTAAAAACTGATAAGGGTTAAAGTAATATTTACGTATTTCTTATTTGAAATAGGTTCGAATTAAAATATGAAAACAATTCTTGTTTTTTTCTTTAAATATACATATTATAATTTGTATGCAACTTAAGTTACGCATTGTCATAGACATAAATTAAATTTACCGGAAACTTTAAATTATTGCAGCATTTTTACCAAATTAATAATTTAAGTTGAATAAACAATTTAAAAACTGATAACGGTTAAAAGTAATATTCACGTATTTTTTATTTGAAATAGGTTCGAATTGAAATATGAAAACAATTCTTGTTTTTTTCTATAAATATACATATTATAATTTGTATGCAGCTTAAGTTACGCATTGTCATAGATATAAATTTAATTTACCGGAAAATTTAAATTATTGCAGCATTTTTACCAAATTAATAATTTAACTTGAATAAACAATTAAAAACTGATAACGGTTAAAAGTAATGTTTACGTATTTCTTATTTGAAATAGGTTCGAATTGAAATATGAAAACAATTCTTGTTTTTTTCTTTAAATATACATATTATAATTTGTATGCAACTTAAGTTACGCATTGTAATAGATATAAATTTAATTTACCGGAAAATTTAAATTATTGCAGCATTTTTACCAAATTAATAATTTAACTTGAATAAACAATTTAAAAACTGATAACGGTTAAAAGTAATGTTTACGTATTTCTTATTTGATATAGGTTCGAATTGAAATATGAAAACAATTCTTGTTTTTTTCTTTAAATATACATATTATAATTTGTATGCAACTTAAGTTACGCATAGTCATAGATATAAATTTAATTTACCGGAAAATTTAAATTATTGCAGCATTTTTACCAAATTAACAATTTAACTTGAATAAACAATTTAGAAACTGATAACGGTTAAAAGTAATCTTTACGTATTCCTTATTTGAAATAGGCTCGAATTGAAATATGAAAACAATTCTTGTTTTTTTCTTTAAATATACATATTGTAATTTGTATGCAACCTAAGTTACGCATTGTCATAGATATAAATTAATTTACCGGAAAATTTAAATTATTGCAGCATTTTTACCAAATTAACAATTTAACTTGAATAAACAATTAAGAAACTGATAACGGTTAAAAGTAATCTTTACGTATTCCTTATTTGAAATAGGTTCGAATTGAAATATGAAAACAATTCTTGTTTTTTTCTTTAAATATACATATTATAATTTGTATGCAACTTAAGTTACGCATTGTCATAGATATAAATTTAATTTACCGGAAAATTTAAATTATTGCAGCATTTTTACCAAATTAATAATTTAACTTGAATAAACAATTTGAAAACTGATAACGGTTAAAAGTAATCTTTACGTATTTTTTATTTGAAATAGGTTCGAATTGAAGTATGAAAACAATTCTTGTTTTTTTCTTTAAATATACATATTATAATTTGTATGCAACTTAAGTTACGCATTGTCATAGATATAAATTTAATTTACCGGAAAATTTAAATTATTGCAGCATTTTTACCAAATTAATAATTTAACTTGAATAGACAATTTGAAAACTGATAACGGTTAAAAGTAATCTTTACGTATTTCTTATTTGAAATAGGTTCGAATTGAAGTATGAAAACAATTCTTGTTTTTTTCTTTAAATATACATATTATAATTTGTATGCAACTTAAGTTACGCATTGTCATAGATATAAATTTAATTTACCGGAAAATTTAAATTATTGCAGCATTTTTACCAAATTAATCTTTTAACTTGAATAAACAATTTAAAAACTGATAACGGTTAAAAGTAATCTTTACGTATTTCTTATTTGAAATAGGTTCGAATTGAAATATGAAAACAATTCTTGTTTTATTCTTTAAATATACATATTATAATTTGTATGCAACTTAAGTTACGCATTGTCATAGATATAAATTTCATTTACCGGAAAATTTAAATTATTGCAGCATTTTTACCAAATTAATAATTTAACTTGAATAAACATTTAAAAAACTGATAACGGTTAAAAGTAATCTTTACGTATTTCTTATTTGAAATAGGTTCGAATTGAAATATGAAAACAATTCTTATATTTTTCTTTAAATATACATATTATAATTTGTATGCAACTTAAGTTACGCATTGTCATAGATATAAATTTAATTTACCGGAGAATTTAAATTATTGCAGCATTTTTACAATATTAATAATTTAACTTGAATAAACAATTTAAAAACTGATAACGGTTAAAAGTAATCTTTACGTATTTCTTATTTGAAATAGGTTCGAATTAAAATATGAAAACAATTCTTGTTTTTTTCTTTAAATATACATATTATAATTTGTATGCAACTTAAGTTACGCATTGTCATAGATATAAATTAAATTTACCGGAAACTTTAAATTATTGCAGCATTTTTACCAAATTAATAATTTAAGTTGAATAAACAATTTAAAAACTGATAACGGTTAAAAGTAATATTCACATATTTTTTATTTGAAATAGGTTCGAATTGAAATATGAAAACAATTCTTGTTTTTTTCTATAAATATACATATTATAATTTGTATGCAGCTTAAGTTACGCATTGTCATAGATATAAATTTAATTTACCGGAAAATTTAAATTATTGCAGCATTTTTACCAAATTAATAATTTAACTTGAATAAACAATTAAAAACTGATAACGGTTAAAAGTAATGTTTACGTATTTCTTATTTGAAATAGGTTCGAATTGAAATATGAAAACAATTCTTGTTTTTTTCTTTAAATATACATATTATAATTTGTATGCAACTTAAGTTACGCATTGTCATAGATATAAATTTAATTTACCGGAAAATTTAAATTATTGCAGCATTTTTACAAAATTAACAATTTAACTTGAATAAACAACTTAGAAACTGATAACGGTTAAAAGTAATCTTTACGTATTCCTTATTTGAAATAGGTTCGAATTGAAATATGAAAACAATTCTTGTTTTTTTCTTTAAATATACATATTGTAATTTGTATGCAACATAAGTTACGCATTGTCATAGATATAAATTAATTTACCGGAAAATTTAAATTATTGCAGCATTTTTACCAAATTAACAATTTAACTTGAATAAACAATTTAGAAACTGATAACGGTTAAAAGTAATCTTTACGTATTCCTTATTTGAAATAGGTTCGAATTGAAATATGAAAACAATTCTTGTATTTTTCTTTAAATATACATATTAGAATTTGTATGCAACTTAAGTTACGCATTGTCATAGATATAAATTTAATTTACCGGAAAATTTAAATTATTGCAGCATTTTTACCAAATTAATAATTCAACTTGAATAAACAATTTAAAAACTGATAACGGTTAAAAGTAATCTTTACGTATTTCTTATTTGAAATAGGTTCGAATTGAAATATGAAAATAATTCTTGTTTTTTTTATTTAAATATACATATTATAATTTGTATGCAGCTTAAATTACTCATTGTATATACAGAGAGTTTTATGTAACACCGAACATTTGCATCCAATACAATTTGACACCTTTATTTTTTAAGTGATGTGTAAATTGGATTGCCTATATGACCATTACAAATTGTAGCCAATCAAGCAATTCAAGTATACATGTCCCAATTACAGCGTATATGCCGTAAATTTTTAGGCAATCGTTTTTAACGAGTTCAATTTGAAAATTAAAATGAGTGTGTTCCACTCCCAGACTAAGCATGAAGTAAAATTTCGAGTTTAGAAAAGCCTGAAAATTTGATTTGGTCGCGTAGCGCGAAGCGCGGAGCGGCCAAACCAAATTTTCAGGCTTTTCTAAACTCGAAATTTTACTTCATGCGCCACCGGTACAAACACCGACATATTACGAAGTCTAAAACACACCCCTAAACTTTACATTGAATCAGTGTTTTGTACCGGTGGCGCATGAAGTAAAATTTCGAGTTTAGAAAAGCCTGAAAATTTGGTTTGGCCGCTCCGCGCTTCGCGCTACGCGACCAAACCAAATTTTCAGGCTTTTCTAAACTCGAAATTTTACTTCATGCTTAGCCTGGGAGTGGAAAACACTCGTTCAAAGCTTTAAATTGAACTGTATTAATAAACCGAGCATCGGGAAATGTTCAACGTGCACTTATGTTCGGTGTTACATAAAACTCTCTGTATACATTTTATTTACCGCAAAATTTAAATTATTGGTGCATTTTTACCAAATTAATAATTTAACTTGAATACACAATTTAAAAAACTAATAATTGTTGAAGCTAACATTTACGTATTTCTTAATTTTTAATAGGATAGAATTGAAATATGAAAACAGTTCATTTTTTCTAATATCTGATTTTTTTATTCGCAAACTGTGTACCTGTTCTTAAAAATGTTATTTTTTTATAAACACAATTTTAACAATTCATTACAGGTAAAATTATTTTGATGTCAATGGCCACACCTGAATACTTCATTCCCATATTCTTTACTACAGATCATTGCTTACCGAAATTCAGACCAATCTAATAGTATTGTTTACATAAAATAAATGTTATAAATAATTAAATGTGAACATGTTTTATTATTTATTTTTACGTGTTTATATTAATTTATTTTTTTAGTTAAAAAAATCGGTTAGAAATGCCAAGCCATGTTGGATGAATTAAAAAGCGCTCTCCCGTGTTACGCACAGCATTTTCGGTATTCCCGAAAATGCGATTTCTACTCCCCCTGGGCGATTTCCCGAGCTACAATCACTTCCAGGGGATCACTTAAAAAGGGAAGCGTGCATCCCCGCGGGAGTTAATTGCCCGGATATCTCCAAATCCCGTAAAATTAGCGTAAAAATTATGAATGGCAGCCGTAAAAGCGGCAACGTCGCACATTCTTTGTATCCAATGGTGACCTTAGTCAAATCACTTTAAATCACGAATTAAAGTATATTCAATCCTAATCATTTAAACACCTCCAAGATTAATTAAAGTAAAAGCAATTTTGTTAAAAGTAACGCGCAGTAATTTAGTAGTAATTTGGCGTTTACTAAAGCAACAAATTTATATTTAATAAATTGACGTGAGTGGTGTAAGTCGCTTGACTCACGCGTCATATTGTACGCAATGGAGTGTGTTGTGTATGTGTGTAAATTTACTACAATTTTTTAAAAATATTGCTAATCGTTTTTGGAGATTAAATTGTGGGTATATGTGCGCTGTTGAGGAGTACTGTGGATTTTATCGTGTGGAGCGTTGATCGGAGAATCCGGTGGATCCGCAAAGACGTTCACGGATTTGTGTGGAAATGGGGACTTCTTGTCAATCAAAACAATCGAAAAAATTGAAAGTGAGTATTTTTGCATTAACGGGGACTTATTTCGGCGGTGGCTTAGTGAATAACTTGCTTGGGATTGTAGTGAAAGCTTGTGATTATCCGGGAATGTGCTTAAAGTGTGGATGTTGATGTCAGTGCAGACGGCTACTGTATTTAAACTAGTTGGGTTTGTAAAGATCGGGTGTTATTGATTAAACAAATCGTGTTGTTTTAAATTGGGTTTATGTTTAGAAATGGGGATGGTAATACGAGTGTTATGTTAGGGTTCAAGTTTATAGGTGCTACTGGAATTAACCTATTGTTCGGTTCGATGCCATGACCTCTGATTTTGTGTAAGGATAGGGCCCGTTCATCAAAATGTTTGGATTTGTTTGTGATGAATGTTGATATCTAATGAACGATACTCCGGTCGGTCTATTTCGTACGATTGCAAAAATCCTGAATTTGGGTTTGTAAAGATCGGGTAATATTGACTAAACAAATCGTGTTGTTTTAAATTGGGTTTATATTTAGAAATAGGGATGGTAATACGAGTGTTATGTTAGGGTTAAAGTTTGTAAGTGCTACTGGAATTAACCTATTGTTCGGTTTAATGCCATGACCTCTGATTTTGTGTAAGGATAAAGGATAGGGCCCGTTCATCAAAATATTTGGATTTGTTTGTGATGAATGTTGATATCTAATGAACAATACTCCGGTCGGTCTATTTCGTACGATTGCTAAAATCCCGAATTTGGGTTTGTAAAGATCGGGTAATATTGACTAAACAAATCGTGTTGTTTTAAATTGGGCTTATATTTAGAAATAGGGATGGTAATACGAGTGTTATGTTAGGGTTAAAGTTTGTAAGTGCTACTGGAATTAACCTATTGTTCGGTTTGATGCCATGACCTCTGATTTTGTGTAAGGATAAAGGATTCGTTCATTAAAATGCTCAACATTCAACATGTTTGGATTTGTTTGTGATGAATGTTGATATCTCATGAATGGTACTCCGGTCGGTCTATTTTGTACGATTGCAAAAATCCCGAATACATACCCGATTAACAATCCGGTCATCATAGAATTCTCCAACAGTTAGCAGTAAACTCCCAACTGTTGTCTCTGATGAACGGGCCTATAGATATTAACATTTTTGGCATATTTTCTTTTTTAAAAATGAATTACTCACGTTTTATGAAAGCAATAAATAGGATTGTTTCGGAAAACATTCTAAAAAGCCAGAAAAATAAAAACTGTTAAACAACGTTAGTTACGTACTTCAATTGTTTACATTTCCAAAGAGAGGTTGTAAAAAGTGTGGTTTTTTATTTGGAAAAATTATGTTTTTTAAATATGATCATCCTTGGATGTAACTAACTTTGTTTTAAACTTTTTTTATGAAATCTGCTTATTTCGCAAATAAACATAATAATAATAATCTTTATTTAGCATCTTTGCTATATAATAACATAGAAAAATATATGTATATCTATATATATATATATACAGGGTGAGTCGGGAGGAGCGCACCAAACTCTAGGAGTGTATTATACACGTGAAAATAATGTAAAAAAACTCATTTGTTCTTACTCGATTTTCATTTGTTTTCAAGTTATGGCGTAATTAAAAATGTTCATCTAGCTTTCCACTTCTATCTGAATTTTAACATTATCAAAGTATGACATGTTCGAGGCTTATAAGCATTTGATAATTCTGACGTTTTGATGAACTGTCAGTGTACAGTGAACAGTAACTGAACGTTTAAGTTCGAATTAATGTGATTGTTAGTGTTGCAAAATGCCACATACTTATTCAAATTTAGAATATGCAAATATGGTGTTTGTATATGGTTTCTGTAATGGAAATGCTACAGCTGCTGTTGAAGAATATCGTGAACGTTTTCCACACCAAAGACATCCTGATAAAAACATATTTATTAGAGTTTTCAACAAATTGTGCGAGACTGGTAAGCTTCCCAGTGCTAACATAACATATGAGCGCGCTGCTCGACAAGGTTTTGTAGAAGTAGAAAATATTCTGCATCTAGTAGAAGAAGATGCAACTACTAGCTCACGGAGAATTGGAGAATTGCCACTCAATTGGCAATTCCACAAAAAAGAGTGATGAACACGCTACACGAGCAAGGCTTATATCCTTATCACGTTCAGAGAGTACAGCACCTACAACCAGGGGATTACGCTAACCGTACGGAATTTTGTCGGTGGATAAATAATAATCATCGTAATGTATCGAAGCAGAAAATGTTTAGAAGGCAATGGCGATATTTTTGAACATTTGTTGAAAGAACGCTATGATTAAGAAAAATTTTTTGTATAATAACTTGTTTATTTGTTAATATGCTATAACTTGAAAACTAATAAAAATCGGATAAGAACAAATTAGTTTTTTTACATTATTTTCACGTGTATAATACACTCTTAGAGTTTGGTGCGCTCCTCCCGACTCACCCTGTATATATATAAAATAAACATTTGATCATCCTTAATCTATAAATTGTGTATGTATAATAAATTTATCACATAATAATACTTAATATATAATCTTTTTACTACTTTAATAAAATCAGTCTAAAACCATACTTAAATATCTATGTAAAAATAATAAATCCATAATACAACAATACTTATACATTTATGCAAAAAAACAATAACTAAAAAGGTAATAATACTTATTTAAAATTTGTACTTATACATATAGGAACAATTAATAATATATACACATAATGCACAGCCCATACACTACGACTATTTCTGAAGACTCTTCAAGTAATCTAGCAACTTTGATTTAAACTTATTAATATTTTCTTCTTCTTTTATTTTTATTGATAGCTTGTTGTGTTCTTGAGCAGCTTTAAAAAAGAGTGAATTCTGTCCTGCCTTTGTGTTTTTGAATGGGAGAAAAATATTTCCTCTGCCTCTTGTGTTGTACGTATGGATGTCTGCATTAGTGATGATACTTTCATCAAAGTATTTGGCATCTTCCCAGTGTAAACTTTGTGAATAAAAATGAATGCCTTAAATTTTACAAAATTCTCTATGTTTATCCAATCCAGTTGTTCTAACATCGTTCTTATACTTGTATATTTATTACAATTTAAAATTATTCTCATTCCTTTATTTTGCAATATTTGGAGTCTATTCAAAGATCCACTATTTGCAAGATAAAGAATAGATCCTGCAAAGTGAAAATGTGGTAGTATAATAGTGTTATATATTGTTTTTTTGGTAGCTTGCGACATATAATAACTACTTCGTCTTAATACTCCTAACTTTTTTCCTATTTTTTTACATGTATAATCTATATGTTCATTGAACTGTAATCGTTTATCTAATTGAACTCCTAGGTATTTTATTGTATTGACATATGTTATGGGGCTATTATTGAATTTAATTGTATTATTTTCTATGGACTGATCTTTTCTGCTAATTATCATTGCTTTTGTTTTGGTTGTATTAATTTTCAAACTATTATCCTGTAACCAATTGTTTAAATTAATTAAGTCGCTATTTATTTCATTTGTTGCTTTTATTATGTCTACTGATGCTCTGTATATAATAGTATCATCTGCAAATAGATGGAATTTGCAGTGACTTAAGCAGTTTCCAATATCGTTTATATACAACACAAAAATCAGAGGTCCCAAAATACTACCCTGTGGTACCTCTGTTTCAATAGATAGAGTATCCGATAATTTATCTCCAATCTTTACTTTCTGGGTTCTTTTATTCAGGTAACTAGTAAACCAATTTAGTACTGTACCCTCCACACCATAATTTCTGAGTTTTATAAGTAGTCGCTTCCTATCTATTGTTTCAAATGCTCTCTTGAAATCTAAGAAAACGATACTAGTACTTTGTCCCGCATCTAAATTATTTTTCCATTCATTCACAAGATACTGCAATGCCGTTTCACAATTATACCCTTGTCTAAATCCTGACTGATGTTCTATTAATATATCTTGTTCAACAATATGCGCTAGTATTTGTTCATATACAATTCTCTCTAATATTTTTGATATGGTTGGTACTGTATTAATTGGTCTAAAATCTTCAATTTTTATACTATTTCTCACTTTTTTAATTGGTATTATTGTACTGCTTTTTAGTTTTTCTGGAACTTGTCCTGTCTCTAATGAAATATTAATTATATTAATAAAATGCGGTAAACTATTAGGGAGACTAGTGATCAAAACTTTACCAGTTATTTCATCCGGACTTGATTTGTTTGGTTGGTCAAGTATTATTTTCATAAGTTCTTCTTCACTAATTAATTTAAAATCTTTTATTTTTACATTAATTATAATCACATAATTTACAGTACTTGTTCTATTAGTAATTGTATCTAAAATTTCGTTTATGCTACTGATAAAATATTCATTGAATTTATTGCCAATAATTTGCGCGTCTGTGTAAACTACTCCATTACATTCTACTTGATTGTATGTATCTGTTTTATTGTTAGAAATGACTTGTTTTAATGTTTTCCACATTGTTTTTGGGTCGTTTTTATTGGAATCTATATATTCTTCATAATATTTCCTTTTTTCCTTTCTTATTGCATCTACAACTTCATTGCGTGCTTCCTTGTATTTCTCCCAATCCCCTTGTGTTTTTGTATTACAAAACGTTTTATATCTATTATCTCTGCTTTTTATTTTATTTATTATATTTAAATTAATCCATGGACAGGATTTGTTCTTTATACGAGTTTGTTTTATTGCAGAGACTTCATTAAATATATTCATCAAGTTTTCATAATATGTATCATATTTTACATTGATATCTTGATCCCTATAGTTAAAAGGTATTTCGGTAATTTTTTGCCTAAATATAGTTTCATCTGATATTTTTGACCTAATTGATTTAATATGTACATGCTTTGATTTATTATTATCCAGATTTATTTGTATTAATGAGTGGTTATTGAAAACTGTTGTGTGAAGCATCTTACAAATTAGATTGTAATTATTACTTATAACTAGATCAATCTTAGAACAACTCCCATTGGGTGATATATGAGTCCAATCTTTTACACATTGTTTAAAGCCTGCTTCTTGAACTGTTTTTCTTAGCTTTTTGGTATACAAATTTTCTCTATTTTCATAATTTATGTTAAAATCTCCCATTACTATAATTTCTTGTTTATATTTTTGTGTAATTTCTTCAAGATATTCTTTAAGAAAGTCCACAAATATGACATCGCTACTGCTTGGTGAATGATAAATTCCTACTAAGATATATGATTTCGTTCCGAAATCAATTTTAATTGTTAGCACCCAATAGTTCATTTGTACAATGACTTCTTGTAATTTAATTGCTTTGACATCTTTTTTAATATAAAATACTACTCCCCCCGTATGTCTGCTAATCGAATCGGCCCTAATATTGTAATATCCCTCAATTTCAATTTCTTGTTCTTCTATTTCATTGGTTATATGGGTTTCAGTTAAGCACATAATTGGAGTATGGTTATTTTTAAGAAACAGTTTAAATTCATCAATATGATTAACTAAGCTTTGTGAGTTCTGTAATAATATATGGGACTCTCGATTACTTCTCATTGATTGCTAGATATTACCTGAATTTATGTTATAATCAATTCTTTTTTTGTATTGTTCAACTTTCCTCTTATATACATCGCAGTCCGGGCTGTACACTGAGTGGTTTGTCTGGAAATTTTGTCATTCGAGCCAATTCTGTAAGTAATTCAAATCTTTTAATGGGCCTTATTTTGGGGGTGGCTTAGTGAATAATTTGCTTGGGATTGTAATGGAGGTTTGTGATTATGCGGGAATGTGTTTAAAGTGGAAATGTTGGTGTCAGTGCAGACGGCTACTGTATTTAAACTAGTTGGGTTTGTAAAGATCGGGTATTATTGATTAAACAAATCGTGTTGTTTTAAATTGGGTTTATGTTTAGAAATGGGGATGGTAATACGAGTGTTATGTTAGGGTTCAAGTTTATAGGTGCCACTGGAATTAACCTATTGTTGGGTTTGATGCCATGACCTCTGATTTTGTGTAAGGATGAAGGATAGGGCCCGTTCATCAAAATGTTCAACATTCAACATGTTTGGATTTGTTTGTGATGAATGTTGATATCTAATAAACGGTACTCTGGTCAGTCTATTTCGTACGATTGCAAAAATCCCGAATACATACCCGATTAACAATCCGGTCATCATAGAATTCTCCAACAGTTAGCAGTAAACTCCCAACTGTTGCCTCTGATGAACGGGCCTATAGATATTAGCATTTTTGGCATATTTTCTTTTTTAAAAATGAATTACTCACGTTTTATCAAAATAATAAATAAGATTGTTTCGGAAAACATTCTAAAAAGCCAGAAAAATAAAAACTGTTAAACAACGTTAGTTACGTACTTCAATTGTTTACATTTCCAAAGGGAGGTTGTAAAAAATATGGTTTTTTATTTGGAAAAATTATGTTTTTTAAATATGATCATCCTTGCATGTAACCAACTTTGTTTTAAACATTTTAATGAAAACTGCTTATTTCGTAAATAAACGTCTGGAAATTTTGTCAATCGAGCCAATTCTGTAAGTAATTCAAACCTTTTAATGAAATCTGCTTATTTCGCAAATAAACGTCTGTATATTTTGTCATTCGAACCAATTCTGTAAGTAATTCAAATCTTTTAACCCATCAACGGCCGAGCAATTATAGAGGTAACTCTAAAAGTTGATTTTAGGTAAAATTCTGCACTTATTTTTTATTCGCTGAGTGACTTATTGTATAACACACTGTGCATTTTTCTTTTTAAATACACATAATGTATACGCTGTAAATTTTCAGACATTCGTCGATTTTATATAAAAACGTGCATTATGAAGTTTAGAACGAGTGTTTCCACTCCCAGACTAAGCATGAAGTAAAATTTCGAGTTTAGAAAAGCCTGAAAATTTGGTTTGGTCGCGTAGCGAAGCGGAGCGGCCAAACCAAATTTTCAGGCTTTTCTAAACTCGAAATTTTACTTCGTGCGCCACGCGTGTAAAACACTGAAATATTGTAAAGTTAGAAATACACCGACATTATTTACTTTTTTTAAATAAGTAATAATCAAATATTTAAATAACAAAATATTTACCTTTTTCCTTATGCATTTTCAAGTCAGGTCAAATAATATAATTTATCAAATTAACGTATTAAGTAATTTAATTAACAAAAAATAAAGAATGGTGCATGTACGCATCAATGGCGCTTAATGGGTTAATGAATAATGGTTTGTAAATTAAATTCACTTGGTTTTGTTTCACTTATATGTATTTTATTTTCTACTAGTTTCGGGTTAATGCCATTATCAAGAATGATGTACAAATGGATTTGTTTGGGAATATATACAGTTTCGAGTTTTAGTTTTTATTGGGTAATAAGGGCATTTAATATCTGGGAATTCCAAAGGTCTTCGTTGTCGTTGACCACATGTTTACTTAACTGTATTGTTTCGAGTTTACGTGAAGTGATTAATCACAAATAGAAAGACTGTTATTCCTTACTTCACTTTTTATTTTTATGTTAGATGTACATTTCGAGACACAAGGTGCTCATTATCAATAACAAACTGGAGTTTGTTATTGATAATGAGCACCTTGTGTCTCGAAATGTACATCTAACATAAAAATAAAAAGTGAAGTAAGGAATAACAGTCTTTCTATTTGACATTTTTACTTGCCTTTATGGCTTTTGAAATTTCTAATTTAATGAAATCTGCTTAATTCGCAAACAAGCGTCTATCAGTTTTACGTCATTCGGGTGAATTCTGTAAGCAAAACGATAAAAATAGCATGATCGTTATCG
Organism: Philonthus cognatus; assembly: GCA_932526585.2. Lineage (NCBI taxonomy): Eukaryota > Metazoa > Arthropoda > Insecta > Coleoptera > Staphylinidae > Philonthus > Philonthus cognatus. Next base: position 2,410,235 of record OW052243.1, read on the forward strand.
AGCAGCGGCTCACAGCCTAACTTTAGGGTAGGCCGGAGATGCAAGGTAATATGTATCCGTTATTTAAAAGGTGACTTTGTTGTGCAATTCCTCGTATTTATAAAGTGCGATCCCAACCTCGAACTTTGTGTGACTTGGCGCTGTGGCCTACCCTGAAATTAGGCTGTGAGCCGTCGCTGTCGTTATCATTAAAGTGTCCATTAATAATGGGTTTTGTACCTCTTAATGAAATCTGCTTATTTCGCAAATAAACGTCTGTCAGTTTTATGTCAATCGGGCCAAATGACGTTCACGATTAACAATCCGGTCATCAGAGAATTCTCCAACAGTTGGCAGTAAACTCCCAACTGTTGTCTCTGATGAACATGCCCATAGATATTAACATTTTTGGCATATTTTCTTTTTTAAAAATGAGTTACTCACGTTTTATGAAAGCAATAAACAGGATTGTTTCGGAAAACATTCTAAAAAGCCAGAAAAATAAAAACTGTTAAACAACGTTAGTTACCTACTTCAATTGTTTACATTTCCAAAGGGAGGTTGTAAAAAATATGGTTTTTTATTTGGAAAAATTATGTTTTTTAAATATGATCATCCTTGGATGTAACTAACTTTGTTTTAAACTTTTTTATGAAATCTGCTTATTTCGCAAATAAACGTCTGGAAATTTTGTCATTCTAGCCAATTCTGTAAGTAATTCAAACCTTTTAATGGGCCTTATTTTGGGGGTGGTTTAGTGAATAATTTGCTTGGGATTGTAGTGGAGGCTTGTGATTATCCGGGAATGTGCTCAAAGTGGAAATATTGATGTCAGTGCAGACGGCTACTGTATTTAAACTAGTTGGGTTTGTAAAGATCGGGTGTTATTGATTAAACAAATCGTGTTGTTTTAAATTGGGTTTATGTTTAGAAATGGGGATGTTAATACGAGTGCTATGTTAGGGTTCAAGTTTATAGGTGCTACTGGAATTAACCTATTGTTCGGTTCGATGCCATGACCTCTGATTTTGTGTAAGGATAAAGGATAGGGCCCGTTCATCAAAATGTTCAACATTCAACATGTTTGGATTTGTTTGTGATAAATGTTGATATCTAATAAACGGTACTCTGGTCGGTCTATTTCGTACGATTGCAAAAATCCCGAATTTGGGTTTGTAAAGATCGGGTAATATTGACTAAACAAATCGTGTTGTTTTAAATTGGGTTTATATTTAGAAATAGGGATGGTAATAAGAGTGTTATATTAGGGTTAAAGTTTGTAAGTGCTACTGGAATTAACCTATTGTTCGGTTTGATGCCATGACCTCTGATTTTGTGTAAGGATAAAGGATTCGTTCATCAAAATACTCAACATTCAACATGTTTGGATTTGTTTGTGATGAATGTTGATATCTAATAAACGGTACTCTGGTCAGTCTATTTCGTACGATTGCAAAAATCCCGAATACGTACCCGATTAACAATCCGGTCATCATAGAATTCTTCAACAGTTGGCACTAAACTCCCAACTGTTGTCTCTGATGAACGGGCCTATAGATATTAACATTTTTGTCATATTTTCTTTTTTAAAAATGAATTACTCACGTTTCATGAAAGCAATAAATAGGATTGTTTCGGTAAACATTCTAAAAAGCCAGAAAAATAAAAACTGTTAAACAATGTTAGTTACGTACTTCAATTGTTTACATTTCCAAAGGGAGGTTGTAAAAAATATGGTTTTTTATTTGGAAAAATTATGTTTTTTAAATATGATCATCCTTGCATGTAACTAACTTTGTTTTAACCATTTTAATGAAATCTGCTTATTTCGTAAATAAACGTCTGGAAATGTTGTCATTCGAGCCAATTCTGTAAGTAATTCAAACCTTTTTTAATGAAATCTGCTTATTTCGCAAATAAACGTCTGTATATTTTGTCATTCGAGCCAATTCTGTAAGTAATTCAAATCTTTTAATGAAATCTGCTTATTTCGCAAATAAACGTCTGTATATTTTGTCATTCGAGCCAATTCTGTAAGTAATTCAAATCTTTTAATGAAATCTGCTTATTTCGCAAATAAACGTCTGTCAGTTTTATATCATTCGGGCCAATTCTGTAAGCAAATCGATAAAAATAGCATGATCGTAATCCAGCGGCGGCTCGCAGCCTAACTTTAGGGTAGGCCAGAGACGCAAGGTAATATGTATCTGTTATTGAAAGGTGACTTTGTTGTGCAATTCCTTGTATTTATAAAGTGCGATCCCAACCGCACTTTGTGTGCCTTGTGTGCCACTTCACGTAAACTCAAAAATGTAGTTATGAAGGATAGATATTAACATTTTTGGCATATTTTCTTTTTTAAAAATGAATTACTCACGTTTTATGAAAGCAATAAATAGGATTGGTGATGGGTCACGTTTCCCAATCCAAATTTCCCAATCCATATTTCCCAGTCCACGTTTCCCAATATATAATTTTCCCAATAACCACATGTCCCAATCGCCATTGTTCCCAATCTATTCATTTCCCAATCGCTGTCTATTCCACACACTTCTGTATTAGGTTAGAATAGTAGAAAGATTTGGAATAGAAGGGATTGTGTAAGTCTGTTTGCGCACGCTGCCTATTCCACACATTTCTGTGTTAGGTTAGAATAGTAGAAAGGTTTGGAATAGAAGGGATTGTGTAAGTCTGTTTGCGCACGCTGCCTATTCCACACACTTCTGCGTTAGGTTAGAATAGTAGAATGGTTTGGAATAGAAGGGATTGTGTAAGTCTTTTTGCGCACGCTGCCTATTCCACACACTTCTGTGTTAGGTTAGAATAGTAGAAAGGTTTGGAATAGAAGTATGCGACAGAGATGGCAATTTTTTTATTGTCACGAAAACGTGAAAACACAGTTCATGAAAAATAAACGTTGTGTCCAACTGCTCGGAGATATTCCAGTGCTCTATTTCCTTCTTCCGAAAAATCGTTGTATTTGCTGACGATGTTGAAGATCCTTTGCTCTGCAACTACTCTTGACGTTGTGTTTTGTCGTCGGATTGCCTGACCCAAATTCAGCTGACGTATCATGGTTTCCGTGTCGGCCTGCTCTTTCTGGAGTTCCAGAAAGAACGTGTATGTGCTCGGGTGATTACGTCCGACTACGACCTGAAATTCAACACACATTATATATATAATTTTTTACTTTGTTTAACCACTGGATCTAGATCCAGTGGTTAAACAAAGTAAAAAGTGTTTTATTTACAAGTGTATTTAAGATGTACCACAAAGTGAACGCCTACAACACCAAACAATTATATATATAACATTGAATTAATTGAAATTTAATTAATGATCCAAACTGTGTGTGCCTACTTGGAATCTATTATGCCACCCTTCCGAAGCATTATTTGTCCTAGCCTGGTGTTGCAGAACAGCGGCGTACTGATTCCACAGTGCTGGTTTATAACGAGGTTCCACAGCCTTCCTCCGCCCTCTAGCTTTCCTTCCGCGAACGTAGGTAACCTGTTAATCATATCGCAACATATTAATTCATAAATATAGTGACATTTAAATACAACTCACTTCAAAATACTCTGCTATCGGGACAAAAGGCTCAGGGACACTATCCATCAGATCGTCGAACGATGACTCAACGTCGTCAACGGGGACGAAGGCTAAAGCAGCAAGCATATGCGATGCCTCTTTGATGCTTCTGTCATCGGGGTTCCGGTATGCTTGTTGTAAGCCTTCTTGTTGCAGATGTCGATAAATAGATTGGCATAGGTGGAAAAAGCATGCAGAAACATGACTCAGATCCATCGCAGATTTCGTAGCATTTATGATGGCCAATTCAATTTCGTTTGTGGAATAGTTATTGGAATGCCATCTCTGTCGCATACTTCTTTTATAACTTCGTAAATTTTTCTGTAAGTAGCTTCGCTTTTGTCTTCCAATACTGCGTAGACTAGAGGGATTGCTACCATCTGTTCCCTCCCATGAACGGTCTGAGCAACGGATGCAAGAATCGCAAACATTTGATAAAAAATAGTCGGAACAATCTTGAATGTCCCGTCCACAAACCATACATGACTACGCATCAGTCTTTTCAGGTTCTCCTTGGTAGCAAACATGATTAGTCTTCCCCCTTCGTATTCATCGTCTTCACCAGAGTCATACAGTAGAAACCGTTCACCCGATAGCGATATTTGATACTGGTCAGGAACGCGTTGAAGTTGCTCCAATGATTGCGGATTCGCTGGCATATCCTTGGTCCGCTGACGTTGGACGGCTTTTCTCAGGTTTTCTCGATCCGGAAGCTGCGATAGAATACCGGAAGGAACGTTCTGCAACTGTGTTCGGAGAAGTTGAGCTGGAGGGGTTTCAGGAGCATCAGCGGCTTTCCTCTTCAATGTTGCGATGAGCCTGCAGGCCTCCACTTCCTCATTGTTTGGTGCATGGAGATGCTCTGATTCATCAGGCCCTTTGATTACTTCAATTCCACTGCCAGAACTTTTAGTGATAGCGCGGGCCGAACATTCTTTCTTCTTGCGGCAATTCCAAAAAACATGACCTCCACTTTCCGAATGCTTGTAGTAGAGAAATCCTTCCACGTGTAAAAAGAAGCCTTTACCGCGAGATTTAATTAATTCGGCCATTATGAGGAACTTTGATGATGTAGTAATGTCAATAAGTAATGTGTCAACCGAAATAACCTGAACGAACAAATGACATTCCAATTTGAATCTCCAATTTGAAATATTCGATTGGGAAATGAATAGATTGGGAACAATGGCGATTGGGAAATGAATAGATTGGGAAAAACGGATTGGGAAATGTGACCCCCAATCAATAGGATTGCTTCGGAAAACATTCTAAAAAGCCAGAAAAATAAAAACTGTTAAACAACGTTAGTTACGTACTTCAATTGTTTACATTTCCAAAGGGAGGTTGTAAACAATATGGTTTTTTATTTGGAAAAATTATGTTTTTTAAATATGATCATCCTTGCATGTAACTAACTTTGTTTTAAACATTTTAATGAAATCTGCTTATTTCGCAAATAAACGTCTGGAAATGTTGTCATTCGAGCCATTTCTGTAAGTAATTCAAACCTTTTTAATGGGCCTTAGTGAATAATTTGCTTGGGATTGTAGTCGAGGTTTGTGATTATTTATTTATTTATTTATTGTATATTACCCAACAGCCACGAAGGCCAATTACAGGACAAATTAAAAAGAAAAAAAAAAAAAAAAAGACAGTACAATACATTCCTAAATGATAGAACAGATACACGTATATGTATATACATATACATATTCACATACAAGAACACCAGAAAAATACACTTACACTTGAGTCACGTTACTTATCAATTCACTCATTAATCTTCGCTCGCTGCATGTATAAAATATATCTATATTTTTGCAGTGGCTATTCACTGTTTTACACATTGACAAAATCGGCGAGTTCATGTGATGATATGTACTTGATGTACTTAAATAGAAAGTATGTTGTAGTCTACTATTTTGGCGTGGTACATAAAAGTTCAGTAAAGATAACAGTAATGAGTCATCGATTTTGTGGTGAATTAACTTATATACAAACATAATTTGAGCTAAAGTGCGCCGGTGTTGCAGTGATACGATACCAAAATCACGTTCCAACAGTTCTGATGAATAACCCTGCGCAGGATATATCCGGTATTTCCTATAGTACAATGTTTATGCGGGAATGTGTTTATGCGGGAATGTGTTTAAAGTGGAAATGTTGATGTCAGTGCAGACGGCTACTGTATTTAAACTAGTTGGGTTTGTAAAGATCGGGTATTATTGATTAAACAAATCGTGTTGTTTTAAATTGGGTTTATATTTAGAAATAGGGATGGTAATACGAGTGTTATGTTAGGGTTAAAGTTTGTAAGTGCTACTGGAATTAACCTATTGTTCGGTTCGATGCCATGACCTCTGATTTTGTGTAGGGATAAAGGATACATCAAAATGTTCAACACTCAACTTGTTTGGATTTGTTTGTGATGAATGTTGATATCTAATGAACGGTACTCCGGTTGGTCTATTTCGTACGACTGCAAAAATCCCGAATACGTACCCGATTAACAATCCGGTCATCATAGAATTCTCCAACAGTTGGCAGTTAACTCCCAACTATTGTCTCTGATGAACAGGCCTATAGATATTAACATTTTTGGCATATTTTCTTTTTTAAAAATGAATTACTCACGTTTTTATGAAAGCAATAAATTGGATTGTTTCGGAAAACATTCTAAAAGTCCAGAAAAATAAAAACTGTTAAACAACGTTAGTTACGTACTTCAATTGTTTCCATTTCCAGAGGGGGTTATAAAAAATATGTTTTTTTATTTGGAAAAATTATGATTTTTAAATATGATCATCCTTGCATGTAACTAACTTTGTTTTAAACCTTTTTATGAAATCTGCTTATTTTGCAAATAAACGTCTGGAAATTTTGTCATTCGAGGCAATTCTGTAAGTAATTCAAACCTTTTAATGAAATCTGCTTATTTCGCAAATATACGTCTGGAAATTTTGTCATTCCAGCTAATTCTGTAAGTAATTAATGAACTCTGCTATTTTTTTTTCCTGTGGGGGCCGTCTTCCTTTCGGATCCGGATGCACTGCAGCCTAGGTGACTTATTGTACTGCCCCAATATTATTACACTCACGCAACTATTCCAAACTCGATGCCCTGCACTAGCTTGTGCAGGTCCTTCAGAGGTTGCGCGTGGAAATCATTTGGTTCCATTTGTCTGTTCCCAAATATGAGCCGTCTTTTGCTCTCCAGCGCATTGCACCTGCACAGAACGTGCATAGCTGTTTCCGGTGCCGTATTACAGAGGCGACAGTTGGTGTCGCTCCGCTCTGTGAACTCTGCTTATTTCTCAAATATACATCTATCAAATTATGAACGGTGAGGCTTCTACTTCGTTATACATGTTAATTCAATAAAATAAAACACTTTAACTTTGTTTGTATAACACAATTTTTTTTTTAATAATAATAATAATACTTTATTTACGCTAACTGCATTTACAAGATATGCAAGTAGATATATTTATATAAAAAAATAACTATACTATAGACAAGTAGATGGAGGCAAGTAACACATAATAAATAAAGTTATTCAATATGTCTTAGCTGGGCCTTGAACGTTGAAAAGGGAATCCCAACAACCTCGAGTGACGAGCCCGCGCTGTTAACGTTTCTGGCGATCCGCGTCATGGAACCATGCATGCCATAATTAGATGATTCACGTACAAGAAGTTGTTGCATCTCAACTCACGACTTGGTACATTAATATTGATTAAATTTAGAAGATGTTCCGAGTCAATTCACCCATTCAGTAATTTGAATGTAAATGTAAGGTGCATTCTCTTCCTCCGAGTATTCAGCGACGCGACTACTACGTTGTTTGTTTGATTTAAAACAAAAATAATATTATGACAACACTCGGATTTCGGATAACCGCACGATTCAGAAGACTGATACCGATTAATGTCTTTCCCCTGAACCATCAGTTTCGATAACCACCCTCTCCTTTCCCGTGATCGTCGCTAGGCGGGATGTGAGAGATGGAAGTGGTTAAGGGGAATATAACAGTGGTCTGAAATTTAATGTTAGGTTTATTTAAAAACTAAAGGTCCTAGAAAGTTGAAATTTTGACAGCGTATATTAAGCCCAATTATCTAGTAAAATATCGAAGTACTTTTTTTTTTAACAATTTGCTTTCAGAGGTATGAAAAAAATAATGTTATATTTTTCAAAATTAAAAAAAATATTCCCATATCTTACTAGTTTATACTACAAGGAATATAATGTGAACATTTCATAAAGAAGCGATAACTCATGCCCGAGTCAGGTTAAAATAAAAATCTTGAAAAATAAGACCGTAAAATACCGCCGCCTTGCGGATCTTCTCTTAGTTGAACGCGTTGTACACTCATCTGCACAATTATTGGAGGGGCGAGCAGCATGCGGCCAGCATTTATCACTGGGCCGGTGAACGCTGTGCGGCTTCGCGTTTGTTTTTCTTTTCTTTTCTCAATCATAGTTAACAAAAACGGCTCGTGTCGTTAGCATTTGTTCTCGTAAAATTAATATTTCCCAATTATAATCGATATTTTATTGTACTAGTGTTTTATTTTTATGCTTTCTGACTACTAATGGAATAAGTATTTTTTTATACTGCATGTTCACTAATATAGAAAACACAAAATGTTTCACTAATTTAAATAGAGATGTGTAATATACCTTTAATGTTGGCTTCCCTAATTATTTGACAGTGTCGGTATTATTAAATTATTTTTAAAGTTTTTTTTTGATTAATAAGCCAGAAGCAATCAAATAACAATCAGTCTTGTTCAAATCATTATTTCGTCTTAAATCTTTCGTTGTTAAACCAGTTGTTAAATGCCATTAAACTTCTCGCAATAAAACTATTAAAGTAAATTGTAAAGTTTCTAGCAATCAGACCTATTTGAACCAACTGCGACTTCATCAACGAATCAATGATATCAAAACTATAAGAATAGTAAGAATAATGTCACTAATATGACGTTGTCGTAGATTAATGTTACAAATCAACTATTTTTTACTGAGCACAGGTAATATATGTTTGACGAATGTTTAAAACAATGTAGGGTTTAACTGCGTGCATATTCATTGTTAATTATTTTAGAAAAAATAGAACTACAATAATAATAAGCTAGTTATTATAATGCATTTCAAATAACAAGCTTCTTGCTCAACGTTGCACCAAGCCCAATATATTTTTTAAGGCCCGGCTTGGCCCGACCCGGTCATAAAATAAGAGAGATTGAGTTTTGCCTGACCCGGCCCGGTCAACATTTAAGGTCTAAATAAATAAAAAATATACTTATCTGATTATACGCGTAGTTTTTAGCAAAAGTAAAAAAAATATATAAAATTAAGATAATTTAAATATTGAATATGATACGGGAAAATCGCCTAAGAAAAATTCAGGCCCGTGCAGTGCTCCAATTGACATATCTTCCCCAAAATATTTTAGATGACAAATCTCAAATATATTTTTTGTTGAGTATAAAATGTCTGCCTGAAGTCATTTTATTATTTATTTGTTGCATTCATAAAAACTAGAATATTTGATAAAATAAAAATTGAAATTCTCCCGAAAATTTGGGGTATTTACCCAATTTGGCAGAGGCCAAATTAATACAGATTATTTTCATGGCCATAGCAGTTAGGAAAGATAATATTCCTATATAAAAAAAAATCATTGAAAATCCTATGTTCCGCGTTTTTCATACAGGGTGTCTACGGTAAACCGTTCGTTAAAAGTTTATGGGGTTGCCGTTGCACTAAAAATTTGAAAAAAATCCTTATTTCGAAGATTTGTTTTTCGTCGCATTTATGGAGGGAATAATGCGCGCATAAGTCTCAACTGAATTTTAGTAGGCAAGTAGTAATGTTTTTGTTTTGTCGCGTATGTAATGCAAAATGTCAAATAATAACAGTATATTACGTAACCAGAGTAGTATCCAGTATATTACATATGAGCGGACATGTTGCGCACGAGCCGCGCAGCGGCGAGTGCAGTATTCCGCGAGTATGTAATTGCCATACCACTCGAGAAACGTACGATACTTTACCTACGCCCTAACAAAATAAACAATGAGTATTAAAGAACAACTTATTTATTGTAATAATTTTTAATAGTACCATGACAATGATGGAAACTAAATTACTACTTGAATAATATTTAGGGAATAAAGCTGTACATTTTCCGACATTCGTTGTTTTTTTTAAAAGAGTTCAATTTGAAGCTTTAAACGAGTGTTTTCCACTCCCAGACTAAGCATGAAGTAAAATTTCGAGTTTAGAAAAGCCCCGTGAAAATTTGTCGAGGGTCGCGCAGCGACCCGAGACAAATTTTCTGGGCTTTTCTAAACTCGAAATTTTACTTCATGCGCCACGCGTATAAAACACTAAAATATTGTGAAATTTATTTATATTCGAACTTCACTTAAAATCTGTGTTTTATACGCGTGGCGCATGAAGTAAAATTTCGAGTTTAGAAAAGCCCAGAAAATTTGTCTCGGGTCGCTGCGCGACCCTCGACAAATTTTCAAGGGGCTTTTCTAAACTCGAAATTTTACTTCATGCTTAGTCTGGGAGTGGAAAACACTCGTTTAGAGCTTGAAATTGAACCATTAAAAAAAAACAACGAATAACTAAAGATTTAAAGAAAACAAGCTGAATTTGGTATACGTATATTTTAAAGAAAAACTCCCTGTACATCAAATAAATGTCATTACCCTGCATAAATGCGACGAAAAACGAATTTTCGAAATAATTCGAAAACTACTCGCTCTAGAAGTATATTTGTATAATACTTTTTTGTAGGAAATTTGCCCCCTAATCGTACTACGTGATAAAAATTGGATCATTCCATTAAAAAAAAAATTACTTGATATTGAAGAGAGCACTTAAATATTGACATTTTAAGAACACTTATGGTCAAAATTGACAGTTTCCAATTAATTTACTCATAGAGGCATTCTCTAGGTACAAGTAGAGATATAAATCATATTTTTATCTTATTCTTAAGAGAAGTTACAGACAGATTTTGAGATGCCTTTTAAAGGTCAAAATTTTAGAAATATTTTTTTTTCTTGAAAACTATAAGAGATAAGTGTACATATGTTTGAATAAAATATGTTGCAATTTAAACGAGAAACCCAAAAAATTACTAATATGTAGGGTGTTCTATTTAAAATAACAAATTTGGTGCTACTTCCGGTGGAACCGAAAGTGATATAAAGTTGAAATATTTCACATGAGGAGCACTGGTTCAACCATATGCCAAGGATTGTTTTCAAATTTTTAGTGCAACGGCAACCCCATAAACTTTTAACGAATGGTTTAGTGTAGACACCCTGTATATATCCGGCATATAAATATTTACAAGACATTATGAACATGAATTATTTTATTATTATATTTTTAAGAAATAATCTCTATTTAATAAAATAAAACACATAGTTTGTTTGGCTGTCGAAACTGGAGTCTTAAAAGAAAAAATAATGTGTTATAATGACAAGAATAAGAATCATCGGTTTTGTAAATACCGAAAAATAACACAGGATCCGATAACGCTTTCTAACGTATTAAAAACAATACATAGCTTGTACGTATTATCAGCGTGTTTAAATAATACGAATCGACACTTTCTTTAGATCCGTCCTTTTTATACGCTTTTTTTTCGTCTATTCCACGCGACGCGAGACCTCATCCGTTCATGCCAAGGAGCAATGTACAAATGCACAGCGAGCTGCCGCTTTTCTCTCTGACTGTATTCGCCCCACTTGTCCTGTAAATTTGGCATCGGATAAGCTACTCTAAACTATGTGGGTCTTTCCAACACGATCGGCGTCTTACACTGCAATAATCCCCTTAAGGCTTCTGCCTCTGATTGGTCCAGCGGTTAGGGGTGACATGCGCAAGTCTATTGCGTTTGATCATTTTGCGCGCCCTGGCGCAAGCGGATCATCCAACCCGAATTGCTAGTTGAATTGTCGGTATTTCCCTTTATGCAAATTGAAAGTAGCCGGGCAGTAAATACCGTCTCTCCCTAATCCGGAGGGCGGTACTCGAAGGTGAGCATTTCGTGACCAAATCTGTCTTGCTATTGTTTTGATCACGAACTGCCGTAATGGTGAAAAATTCCCCGGCTTAGGGCCGCTACTTGGAATTTTGAGTTTTATGACCCAAAATAGATTTGTGCCGCGTAGGGCCATAAAATAAACTAAAAATGAAGTAAAAATAAAGTAATCCTATAATTACAAATATTTACAAAACCCGAACGATCAATGTATGTAGACGAACTTAGTTCATTTCATAATAAATGATTATGAAACTGAATTTAAAACGATTAATAAAAATTATGCGGGGTCAGTTGTTATCGCAAAATGAAATTAAACTATTTAAGGGGGTATTACCGTTGGTGGACCCTGTTTTTAGGCTTTTGTAAATGTTTTTTGCGGGGTTAATTAAACACCGACAAGACTGGAGTTTTTTGGGTTTTATTAAGTCAATGTTGATCTATAAAATCTGAATTTTTCACCCGCTTCCGGCGACTGGGTTCCGAGAAAAGTCGGGTCAACTGCACCAATGTTATCCGGGAATTGGTCCACGGCCGGAAACGATTTGTCGTGTGGGTTATCTGAAACACAAAATGGGTTTCGGTCCTTTAATCTATATTGAATTCTCTTGGGATTGGACCAGTTTGGCTTCAAAATATTGAAAATTGCCATAATGGTAGCCATCTGAAAAAAAAAGTTATTTTTTACCCATTTTTTTAGACTTTGGGGCTGACGGAAAAATACTTAATATCGATCAATTGGCTTCAGAGTGGTCCAATCCCAGGGCAATAATGTTCTTAATCAAAATCCCAAAGCCCAAGTCGATCCGTCCCATAGGGAAAAAAAAACCTTTCCGGCCAGCAGGAAAAATGGGGTTTCGAGAAAAACGCGTTTGAAGTTTTCAAACGATTTTAAACTGGTTTCCGGTGTCTTACCGTCAGTCTGCGATGCCGGGCCCGTACATCAGGCCTTCCTCCTCCTCGTAGAAGGCGTCTTGCAGAAGTCTGTCGCTCCGGTGTCGCTGCAGAGCCTCAATCGCCGCCGGAGACAAGTGCAGCTCCGCCCTCCTCTCGCGGTCTGCGTCAGTTTGGGCAGCAAAAGCTCTGCATTGGAGACCAACCCGGATCCCCAGCGTCGTCATCGTCTTCAACACTGCTTTGTAGCCTTCATTGAAGACGCTGGTGGCCAGGAAGGTCGCCACAGCCACGGTCTTGGCACCGCAGTTGACGTGTTTCGGAGTTAGCTTCCACACACACGCATTCAAACTTTCATTTGAGTTCTGGGTGTTTCCACCAAGGCACCGGTTCAACAAATCATCGTTTGAAAGTGATTCATAGATCGGGCGAAGAATCTCTTGAACTTTGTCTGCAAGCGGAGGAGCGTGTTTAAATTTCTCCAGTGTACCGTTAGCTTTTGCCACCTGCCACTGACACCAGCTGCGGCTGCCTGCTGGGCAATTGTCATGTTGCGGGTTTTGGTCGGTGGAACATTTGTGCAAAAACGTAGCCCAAATTGCCTTCTTCATGTCGCCTGCGGAATTCGGATGACGTCGAATAGCTAAGCCGTAATATATTGTGAGTTGCTTGATCAAACCGTCCGTCAGTTTACCTGGTCCTTTTCCGCCAACGCCTTTGTTCTGCTTTTTGGCCGCACGTAGTCTGGTTCCCATACGCTTTTGGACGTGCCCGACACACTCTCTCTTCTCTACAGTTAAGTCGGGGTAGGGATCCATATCCAAGAGGGATTTGAACGTCTTTGTGTCTCCGTCACCAATGTAGTACCTGTACTTGACTCCATGCAACTCCTCGGATCTGCCAAACATCTCCAGAACTGCGTCGACTTCCATTTTTCCTGAACTGCCTTGATGATTGATCGAACATGTCTCCTGATGAATCTCCTGCCATTCTTCGTACTCAGGTGAACCCACAGCGCCTTTTTTCAAATTGCACCCCTGGCAAAATGCTGAATTGACGACGACATCGACAATTTTCTTGGAATAAATCCCTATCAGTGAGCAAATGCCGTACAATGATGAGAAGCCGCGCTTTTTCCATGAGCCGTCGCCTGACACTGACAGATGCGTAGGTTCATTTCCGTGTTCCCGGTTTTTCGCGATTTCTTCTCGAACTGCTTTGCTGCGAACGTAGTCAAAAACGGCCTTCGACGCGGAATAAAGATTATCCAGAAACGCGTAGTGCGTGGAATTACCGAAGCCCGTTGATAAGCCCATCAGCCCGCAGAAAACGTTGACTCCTCACTGTCCCAAGCCAAGCAGACGCATCGCGAACATCAGACGTCGATTGACTTCATACGCGCCGTTTATCAAGGGACAAGACGCCACAGAACTGGTATACCGGGGGCACTTGCAGATGATTTCCAACTTGAATCCGAGGCCTCGCGTTGCAGTCTGAGAGAACGAGACGTCACCATCGCAGGATTTGCACTTCAGGTGGAGTGACAAGAAGTTGAACACCAACAAAAAGTTCAGCAGCACGTAGGAACTGCTGGGGTCCACCGAAATATCGTCGTCGGTGTCGTGTAACTTTTCCGCCGACGTGCTCGCGTAGGAAGTGTCATTTTCCTTCGTGTGCTGGTTCGCCGAAAACCGTCTTCTTTTCCTCTTCACGAAACCGCTGGAAACTTTCGTGTCTTTCCGTGGCATTTTCGAGGTTATGAATGCACGCTGGACCGAATTCACTAAAAGCGTCGGTAAATCGATGTGACAGAAACTATTATACCTGCGGCGCCATATCAGCCCGACCGTACAGCTACGCGCTCGGGTCGATTTCAGGCTGGTGAATTGCATTCTTAAACATGCGAAAAACTTATGAAAGACTTCGCCGATGTTCAAATGGCTTCGGGGCATTAAAGTACACATTATAAGGTATCCAAAAATGCAAAAATTGAAAAAGTGATTTTTTCAATTTTACCAACGGTAATACCCCCTTAAATCGCTGAAATAATCATCGTTGCGGCGTTTCCGGTAAAACGCCGGTAACACACCTGGCACAATTTTTTAATACGATTTCACAAAAGGTTACAAGGGCCCTGTATTTTTGCTTACAGAATCGATCTGATTATGGTAATATTTTCACACCAATTGCAACCACAGTTGGAAGTGGTTAAGGCTCCTGCTCCCGCTTATTAGAAACAGTTGCGGCATGTGATTTTTCAATATAAGTGAAAAATCACCGATACACCAAATGGGCCTGTTCATCAGAGACAACAGTTGAGAGTTTACTGTCAACTGCTGCGGAATTCTCTGATGACCGGATTGTTAATCGTAAACGTGTTTGCGTTTTTTTGCAATCGTACAGAATAGACCGACCGGCGTACCGTTTATTAGATACCAACATACATCACAAACAAATCCAAACATGTTGAATGTAATAATAATAAAAAATAGAAATCTGTTTTCTGATCACATTTTAAATAGCACCCACAATACAAGGCATGGTAATGTGTATGTATATCCTTCGCACCGACTAACTATGTTTGAAAAAGGCCCACTATATAATTGTATAAAATTCTACAATCATCTGTCGCTTAGTATAAAACAAGAAAACAATTTTTATAAAATAAAACGATTGTTGTATGATCTGCTGTGCTTATTAGAACAATATGACATTAACGCCTTTTTACATGTAACATACAATAATTAACTGTATTCAATACTACTTTACGTTATTTTTGTTTTTCTCTTTCTTTGACGTATTTCCATGTTTATGCTGTGTATGTATTTGTACTTGTATTCTACACTGGAAATAAATATGCTTATTATTATTAATGTTGAACATTTTGATGAACGGGCCCATTATCGTAAATCTCTGCTGATGATTTTACCCACTATATTATTATTTATTAATCAGAACCGAGTGCTCTAAAAACATAAATTATTTTTATTTTCTTTTTCCATATTAGGAACAAAGTGAACAGCATCGAACAAGGTGATCGAAATATAGGTTATGTCTAGTAGATTACATAACCTATATTTCAAGTTTATTGACAGCTAGAAAGTGTCAATTGCATGACTCTAATCTAATATTGTACGGGGTGATCAAATGAATTTATTATCAAGCAAGCTACAACGTTTGAATTTAGAATGGCAGCACTTCACAAACCTCGGCAGCGTTTGGACACTCTAACGAGTGTTTTCCACTCCCAGACTAAGCATGAAGTAAAATTTCGAGTTTAGAAAAGCCCCGTGAAAATTTGTCGAGGGTCGCGCAGCGAAGCGGAGCGACCGAGCCAAATTAGGCTTTTCTAAACTCGAAATTTTACTTCATGCGCCACGCGTACAAGACACTGATTTCAAGCGGAGAAGAAACGATTACAAACGTTTTAAAGAACCGCAAAAGATGACTGTCATATTACTTTTTAGGTTAAAAATTGACACTTTCTAGCTGTCAATAAACTTGAAATATAGGTTATGTCTAGTAGATTACATAACCTATATTTCAAGTTTATTGACAGCTAGAAAGTGTCAATTGCATGACTCCACTATATTATTATGTATTAATCAGAACCGAGTGCTCTAAAAACATAAATTATTTTTCTTTTCTTTTTCCATATTAGGAACAAAGTGAACAGCATCGAACAAGGTGATCGAAAAAAAAGCATCGAACGAATTCCGTCCATACAAACAAATCCATTCTAATGGTGCTAAGAGCAAAAGAACAAAAAATGGCATCAGATCAGCCGGTGAAGAAGAAACTGCGCCGGGGTGACGATGACCCAACGCCGGACGAGCCCGACTTCATACGCTTCAGAGAGAACGGCATGACGGACCTCACCACCCTCCACCTATCCCTCCCGCCGACGGTCAACGAAGTCGACTTGACAATGAACAGCCTCAACCAACTGAACAGCAAACCCCCCGAAACGGAACCGGAGCCCCCCATACAACCGGCCCCTGATATATTCAGCAATCCCTTTATGAACGTGAATTATTCGACTGGCTCGACGGAGATTAAGTTAAATGACAGTATTAGTATTAGCACGTGCGTGGGAGAGGAGAGTGTGGATATATTCCAGGATTATTTAATAAAACAGTGTTTGTGCGGGATATCCGAAGCGACTCTGAGGAAGCAGTTTGAGGGGCAGCAGGTGCACGATGTTAACGGCGCGCGGATGGCTATGTTAAACGAGTGGCCCACTTCGAAGTTACTAGAATTCCTATCGAAGCTCCAGTTGTTGTTCGACGTTTATTTAAAGCAGAACAACAAGGGGTTTATATGTGCGCGGATTGTCGAGGTGTGCGAGACTATCATTAGAAACGAGTATAATTTAATCGAACAAATTATTTCCCTAAGCGATGCTAGGAATCGATATGTTAATTATTTATCAGCGAAGGTGCTGAGTAGTTTTTTAATCGTTGCTAAAACTAATATTAACAACGAGTGGTTAGAGACTATTATTAATTATTTAACAATGGAGAGTGTGGATTACGTGAAGATGAACTTCGCTCTGGAGATAATCAAACGGGTCGTCGAATGGAAAGATATCGAAATACACGTTTTAGAGGAGTCCCAAATTCAAATTCAAGAAGGCGCCGGGACGTCGCAGAACGAAAATAATTGCACCACTGTTCCGTTCAGTGATCCCGACAGTTACGATACGTCGGCGATTAAAGGTTTGATTATTAAAAGTTTGGAGTCGAAGTGGCCTGATTTAATAACGAAAATACAGAATATGATCGTCCAGAATGATTCGATTGAGGCGCAGACTTGTTGCCTAACGTTTTTATCGTTGTGGGAGAGCACGATTTCCGTTAAGGCGAATTTAAGTGTCATCGATACGAAGCCCTTTTACGCGCACTTGGAAATTTTCGTCGGGCTGCTGCATAATAATTTACCCCCCTTAGTTTGGAAGCAGTTGCTTTCGTTATTCAACGAGGTTCTGTGTTACGGCAGCACGCTCGCTTTACAAGACATGCTCCCCGATGATACTTGCCAATTAGCTCATTTAATCGTTAGGTATGTTAAGGATTACCGTTTGCTCGACAGCTTGCCGTACAAGAGGAACGAGGGTTTTACCGTGAATAGTTTTGTGGGGACGATACAGAGCATCCACGCTAACGAGAGTAACACCGACAAGACGCTTTTGCAGAAAATGGTGCTTTTAGTTTTAAAATCGGTGGCGATTACAATAAAAGAAACGCGATCGGATAGCTCGGATTCGAGCGTCGGATCCGACGATTACGATTTCTATCAGGACATGCAGTTGATCGAACGGTCCATCCGTGATGTCGTTAAAAAGGTCGAGTCGTTTTTAAAAACCAGCATGGATTTCCACCCGGAGACGCCCTTTTCCAAAATCCTCGTTCACTTATTCAGCGATCAAGATGATTATTTAATCGAATCGATGGTTTGCACACTGGATATAACAATCGGAATCTCGTATCGCAACGCTGTTTTTCCCGACTTGATCAACATGCTCAACCCGATTTACTCGTTCATAGAATTTTTACAAATCGTAAGCCATGACTCGGGCGTGCTCCTAGATTACCTCGTGAGTAACGAAACTTGTTTTTTACTGTACTTATTGCGTTTTTTGAAATACACGAAGAGGAACTGGTCGAAGTTCGTGTCGAGTTGTTGGGACAGCTCGCCGGGTGCTCGGGTAAACGAGTTGGACAACACGATGACGGTGTTGATAAGGTTGAAAATACAAATAAGTAGGTTGGTTTCTAAGGATTTATTCCCCTATAACATTAATCCTGTGTTGAGACTGCTAGAGCAATGCGAGGGCCTGTACGAGGGCAACGAATTCAGCTGATAGTTTTTTTTTAGGTTAACTTTAATTATAACATTTAATTTATGTTTTATTTAAAAATCTGGCTAGTATTTTTATACAGTAATTTATATTTATATACTAAAAAATATTTATTTTGCCCCCCCTAGCTCTTTTTTCAGCTTCTCTGAACATACAAACAGTTACCCGTCAATCAAACGAGCATTGTATATAAAATTAATTGTTTTTTATACTCACAGAACGCAATATTATTTTTAATGTTACAAAATGTAATATTTATGATCGTTAATATGTATATAAGGTATAATTTTTATATATAGGAGCAGAAACAAGTACTTACATTGTACATACTAATATGTAAAACATTTTTATACTTATACATAATACAAAATATTTTTTTATATAATTATAAATTTGTTTTATTTTTCATTCATTTGTCTTAATTACACTGGGTTTTTTTTTCAGAGGATTTCAAGGTATTTATATTTATTTTTTATTTATTCAGTTGTTTTAAATAATAGGTGTTCAAAAAGTATTGCGAACAATTATTTTATTGCGTATACACAGAATGTAAATTTTATGAAATTCACTGGTTTTTAAAATAGTTTAATTTTAAGCTTTAAACGAGTGTTTTCCACTCCCAGGCTAAGCATGAAGTAAAATTTCGAGTTTAGAAAAGCCTGAAAATTTGGCTCGGGCGCGTAGCGAAGCGGAGCGACCGAGCCAAATTAGGCTTTTCTAAACTCGAAATTTTACTTCATGCGCCACGCGTACAAGACACTGATTTCAAGCGGAGAAGAAACGGTGCAATCGTTTTGCGTTTCAAAGGATTGCGAAAGCTGACTGTCATATCACCAAGTAATTACTTTTTAGGTTAAAAATTGACACTTTCTAGCTGTCAATAAACTTGAAATATAGGTAGATTACATAACCTATATTTCAAGTTTATTGACAGGTAGAAAGTGTCAATTGCACGACTCTTATCTAATATTGTACGGGGTGATCAAATGAATTTATTATCACGCAAGCTACAACGTTTGAATTTAGAATGGCAGCACTTCATGAACCTCGGCAGCGTTTGGACACTCTAACGAGTGTTTTCCACTCCCAGACTGAGCATGAAGTAAAATTTCGAGTTTAGAAAAGCCTGAAAATTTGGCTCGGGCGCGTAGCGAAGCGGAGCGACCGAGCCAAATTGGGCTTTTCTAAACTCGAAATTTTACTTCATGCGCCACGCGTACAAGACACTGGTTTCAAGCGAAGAAGAAACGGCACAAATGTTTTGCGTTTCAAAGGACCGCGAAAGCTGACTGTCATATCACCAAGTAATTACTTTTTAGGTTAAAAATTGACACTTTCTAGCTGTCAATAAACTTGAAATATAGGTTATGTCTAGTAGATTACATAACCTATATTTCAAGTTTATTGACAGGTAGAAAATGTCAATTGCATGACTCTAATCTAATATTGTACGGGGTTAACAAATGAATTTATTATCACGCAAGCTACAACGTTTGAATTTAAAATGGCAGCACTTCATGAACCTTGACAGCGTTTGGACACTCTAGCGAGTGTTTTCCACTCCCAGACTGAGCATGAAGTAAAATTTCGAGTTTAGAAAAGCCTGAAAATTTGGCTGGGGCGCGTAGCGAAGCGGAGCGACCGAGCCAAATTAGGCTTTTCTAAACTCGAAATTTTACTTCATGCGCCACGCGTACAAGACACTGGTTTCAAGCGAAGAAGAAACGATACGAACGTTTTGCGTTTTAAAGGATCGCGGAAGTTGACTGTCATATTACCTAGTAATTACTTTTTAGGTTAAAAATTGACACTTTCTAGCTGTCAGTAAACTTGAAATATAGGTTATGTCTAGTAGATTACATAACCTATATTTCAAGTTTATTGACAGCTAGAAAGTGTCAATTGCATGACTCTCTAATCTAATATTGTACGGGGTGATCAAATGAATTTATTATCACGCAAGCTACAACGTTTGAATTTAGAATGGCAGCACTTCATGAACCTTAATTATACAATTACAAATTTGTTTTATTTTTCATTTGTCTTAATTACACTGGGTTTTTTTTCAGAGGAATTCAAGGTATTTATATTGAATTTTTATTTATTTAGTTGTTTTAAATAATAGGTGTTCAAAAAGTATTGCGAACAATTATTTTATTGCGTATACACAGAATTTTTCTTTTAGATGTAAATTTTGTGAAATTCGCCGGTTTTTAAAATAGTTTAATTTGAAACTTTAAACGAGTGTTTTCCACTCCCAGGCTGAGCATGAAGTAAAATTTCGAGTTTAGAAAAGCCTGAAAATTTGGCTCGGGCGCGTAGCGAAGCGGAGCGACCGAGCCAAATTAGGCTTTTCTAAACTCGAAATTTTACTTCATGCGCCACGCGTACAAGACACTGGTTTCAAGCGAAGAAGAAACGATACGAACGTTTTGCGTTTCAAAGGATCGCGAAAGTTGACTGTCATATTACCTAGAAATTACTTTTTAGGTTAAAAATTGACACTTTCTAGCTGTCAATAAACTTGAAATATAGGTAGATTACATAACCTATATTTCAAGTTTATTGACAGCTAGAAAGTGTCAATTGCATGACTCTAATCTAATATTGTACGGGGTTAACAAATGAATTTATTATCACGCAAGCTACAACGTTTGAATTTAGAATGGTAGCACTTCATGAACCTCGGCAGCGTTTGGACACTCTAACGAGTGTTTTCCACTCCCAGACTGAGCATGAAGTAAAATTTCGAGTTTAGAAAAGCCTGAAAATTTGGCTCGGGCGCGTAGCGAAGCGGAGCGACCGAGCCAAATTAGGCTTTTCTAAACTCGAAATTTTACTGCATGCGCCACGCGTACAAACACTGATTTCAAGCGGAAAAGAAACGATACGAACGTTTTGCGTTTCAAAGGATCGCAGAAATTGACTCATATTACCTAGTAATTACTTTTTAGGTTAAAAATTGACACTTTCTAGCTGTCAATAAACTTGAAATATAGGTAGATTACATAACCTATATTTCAAGTTTATTGACAGGTAGAAAGTGTCAATTGCATGACTCTAATCTAATATTTTACGGGGTTAACAAATGAATTTATTATCACGCAAGCTACAACGTTTGAATTTAGAATGGTAGCACTTCATGAACCTTGACAGCGTTTGGAGACTCTAACAAGTGATTTCCACTCCCAGACTGAGCATGAAGTAAAATTTCGAGTTTAGAAAAGCCTGAAAATTTGGCTCGGGCGCGTAGCGAAGCGGAGCGACCGAGCCAAATTAGGCTTTTCTAAACTCGAAATTTTACTTCATGCGCCACACGTACATGAGACTGATTTCAAGCGAAGAAGAAACGGTACGAACGTTTTGCGTTTTAAAGGACCGCGGAAGATGACTGTCATATTACTTTTTAGGTTAAAAATTGACACTTTCTAGCTGTCAATAAACTTGAAATAAATATAGGTTATGTAATCTACTAGTTGCATGAACACATAAAATCAACACGTGTGCACGTCTTCTTATTGCTCGTCAATTTATTATGAATTTAAACTACACTACACAGGGCAGGTGGTGGCCGAGCGGTAACGTCGCCGGGCTGTATCGCTCGGCGAGCCACAAGTTCGGGTTCGATTCCCGTGCACGGGGAGACTTTATTCGTCGTGACCCTGGGTGTGGTATGAATGTGTGTGATTGTCCGAATGAGTGGGGCAGTACAATAAGCCACCTAGGCTGCAGTGCATCCGGATCCGCCCCCACAGGAAAAAAAAAAAAAACTACAAACAAAAGTCTCAATTATTGAAACATGGCATAAGCTTTGACAACTTCGACAACGTATGCAATAAACCTAATCATACTTAAATCTGAGTGCTCAAAGTGTAAAAATCCTGTGTTTTACTATTTACAATAGTGTCTGAATACGATTTCTACAACAACAAAAAAGGTAAATTAAATTCCTTCTTGACCTCTGTATCTCTCGTGTGACCCCATCCGTGGCCTATCTAAATCAGGTGTTTTGTCTATATAGTGAGTCACTACGACGGGTCGCGTAGTGTGAAGATTTGTATATTGTTTTTTCCCTCCTTCGAATTCCCATTCATAATTTAATAATATTGCACTTTATACTGATTGAAATTAAATGATAATGAATAACTGCAGTACGCAATAAAATAAATAGCGCAAAGTGTTGTCTTGTGTTACACTCTCACCTTATATACCCTGTGTTACATTCTCACCTTATTCCCTAATATCCACAAATAAACACATTATTCATATACATTCATAATACGAGTATAATACGAATATATTGCTAAAATGGGATTTTATAAATGCGAACATCAGTCCAAACTCATTCTATCTTAAATGTATTGGACCTTGCCAAAAATGGTTTCACTCGAGATGTACGGATTTGTCCACAGAAGAAGTAACTCAACTGAAGAAAGACAAAAGTAATGACTTTATATGCGCTAAATGTAGCAAGTTAACCCCAAGACTATCTTTGGGCGGGCCGTCTAATACAAATCCAAATCTAGATCATTTTAATAATAAACAAATAGCCCAAATGGAAACTATCTTCGATAAACTTCTGATGAAATATCTAGAACCATTTACAGCAAAATTCCAAAGTGTAATAAGCGCTCTCGAGGGTAAATTCTCTCAGTTAGAAGAAAAACTAAAAAAAGTTTTTGATGACGTTGACAATTTAGAGACGCAAGTTTCTGAAGTGGCCAACCAAGGTATCAATAATATAACTCTATCAGCGATCTCGGATACTGCTGTGAATGAAGCCATTGCTGAGATTACCGAAAGAAATTCCAGGAAGAAAAACTTGATCGCGCATGACCTACCAGAATCTGATGGGACCGAAACAGAGCAAGATTTAACTGCAATTGCCGCCATCATTCGACCACTAGGTAACTTTCCAGCTCCATGCAAAATTTTCAGACTGGGCAAGAAGTCAGGATCTCCAATGCCACTAAAAATAATTTATGATGATATTGTGACTCCAATGAATATCTTGAAAGCACAACAAACAACTACCAACAAGGTAACATTCGAAAGAGACTTAAGAGTTATGCAACGGAATCACCTTAAATTATTGTACGCGGAGTTAAATGATCGCAAGAAAAATGGTGAAGAAAATATTAAAATCAAATTTAGAAATGATATTCCTATCATATCTACTATAACACAGCAGGCAGCCCCAAAAAAACGCCACAACGCAACGATAAATGCTCTATGTACGCATTTTTATTATCAAAATGTTCGTGGTTCAGCAACAAAAACACGAGTCTTGTTTAACAATATTCTATCAATGGATTGCGACATATATGCATTTACTGAAACGTGGTTGCATAATGGCGTTTTTGATGCTGAACTGTTTCCGTCAAATTTCTCTATATTTCGAGCTGACAGAGTTGAAAAAAAGGGTGGTGGATGTCTAATTGCTGTTGATCTAAAATATAACGCTCAACAAGTTATCAATATCACTTCTCCGGATAGTACCGCAGATATTGTGGCAGTCAGACTACAAGTCCATTAAAAAATTATCAATGTTATCTGTCTCTATATTCCTCCAGATTCAAACATGCAAACTTACCATCATATACTGGAATTAATTGAAGAACATACTGATTTTTCTACACCAACCGTCATTGTTGGTGACTTCAATTTACCTCAATATTATGAGAGCACATTGCACAATATCAATATAACTCCACAAACACAAGCCCTTATTGATTTTATGAATTTCAATAAATTATTCCAATCCAATACCATAACGAATATCAAAAACAGACTCCTTGATCTAATACTGCACACAAATAGCCTTAATTGTATAACTCACGAATCAACGAACCCAGTAGTTAAAATTGACACGCATCATCCTCCAATTACATTTGAAGTCCATATAATGGAGGATTGTACGCCCCTATTCAAAAAGCAATTATTGCATAGAAAATTTAATTTTCGGAAAGCTAATTTTCCACTGCTGTATGAAAAAGATTACACACAGTACATTCAGCAACAAGAACTTAATATCAAAAGTAATCCCAAGGAGTTCTGGAACTATGTCCGTAGTAAAAAATCATCTAAGCGTATCCCAGGAATAATGTCCTATTGTGAACTGATCGTAGATACGGAACAAGAAATTGTTAACTGTTTTGGAACTTTCTTTGATAGCGCATATAGGCTTACTTCCAAGATAAATTGTAATTCGCCGACGTCCTCGTGCATTAATGTAAATTTGCAAATTTGTGAAATATCTGATGATGATATTATTGACGCTGAAAAACGTCTGAAAGCTAGCTTCACACAGGGGCCAGATGGTATTCCCTCATTCATTATTAAGGATACAATTGTATCTCTGGTCACTCCAATTAAACATATTTTTAACTTAATGTTGTCATCAGGATCATTTCCACAAATTTGGAAAAACGCGCGCATATGTCCAGTTTTTAAGTCAGGAGATAAAAGCCTTGTCACAAATTACAGACCAATAGCGCTAATTAACAATTTTGCAAAATTATTTGAAATAATTATATCGAAGAGAATTCCTTGCCATATTTCGAATTATATCACACCCCACCAGCATGGGTTCGTACGCAAACGCTCAACAACCACAAACCTAGTAAACTTCACCCAATTCGTATCAGAAGTTTTGGACCGTCGTGGCCAAGTGGACGCGATTTATCTGGACTTCAAAAAAGCTTTTGACAGCATTAGTCATGACATCATATTAAGTAAATTATCATTCCTCGGGTTTTCCAATACTATGTTCGCTGATGGAGTCCTATCTGAAAGACAGAACCCAATATGTTGAGCTAAGTGGCTTCAAATCCCCTAAATTTTCTCCAACAAGTGGTGTGCCCCAAGGGTCCATTCTTGGACCTTTATTATTTATCTGTTTTATAAATGATATTGTGTCAGATATAACGTCAAACATCCTTCTTTTCGCTGATGACATTAAATTGTATTCTGAGATCAGATCTCAGGAGGAGGATTGCCTAACCATGACTAATGATTTGCGGAAAATTGAGGAATGGTGCATATTAAACGACCTTCATTTGAATATCGGTAAATGTAATTTTATAAAATTCAGTAGGAAACATAATGCGATACAGTATAACTATGCCGTTGCGAATCACCAACTTACGGAGCATAGAGTTATTAGGAACTTAGGAGTTTTGATCGATAATAAGCTAACATTTGTAGATCATATCGATGCAATTTGTAAATCAAGTTATAAATTAATAAAAATTAAATTATTAATTCAGTGAAGTTATAAATTACTTGGCTTTGTCATTAGAAATTCCAAGGATTTTAATAATATTGCAACTCTGAAGAATATGTATTTTACTTTTGTTAGATCCAAACTTGAATATTGTTCGATAATCTGGTCGCCTTTTGTTGCATGTCGTAAATTACAACCGGAAACAATTCAACAAAAATTCTGTATTTCAAACGCCATAGAATGTACCCAATACAGAATTATGACTACGGTAAACTACTGGCGGAGTTTGATATACCCCCTTTGGAGTGGCGAAGGAAAGTGGCATCGACATTATTTATGTTTAACCTAATAAACGGCCAAATTCATGACCCCTTTTTACTTTCAAAGCTAAACTTTCACACACCTCGGCTAAATGCTAGATGTTTGATCTCTTTCCAATACCCAACTGCAAAAAATATAAATGCTTTACAATACTCTCCTCTATATCGCATGCTAATGTTATGTAACGACATAGACGATGTCCTATTTAATGTATCACTTTCCTCTCTTAAAAAACGGCTTCTTCAATAATATTGCAAGCGATTGTTTTTTATTTCTTTTTGTATAATTTCATTCGTTGTACTTGTCCTCTTTACCATATTTTTAAGTTTACAAATTTTTAGTTTAAGTTAATATTAAGTTTCTCTGTAAATGGATTTATCTGTTGAGAAATAAATTATTATTATTATTATATGACTCTAATCTAATATCGTACGGGGTGATCAAATAAATTTATTATCGAGCAAGCTACAACGTTTGAATTTAGAATGGTAGCCCTTCATGAACCTCGGCAGCGTTTGGACACTCTAACGAGTGTTTTCCACTCCCAGACTGAGCATGAAGTAAAATTTCGAGTTTAGAAAAGCCTGAAAATTTGGCTCGGGCGCGTAGCGAAGCGGAGCGACCGAGCCAAATTGGGCTTTTCTAAACTCGAAATTTTATTTCATGCGCCACGCGTACAAGACACTGATTTCAAGCGAAGAAGCAACGATACGAACGTTTTGCGTTTCAAAGAACTGCGAAAGCTGACTTTCATTTTACCAGGTAATTACTTTTTAGGTTAAAAATTGACACTTTCTAGCTGTCAATAAACTTGAAATATAAGTTATGTAATCTACTAGTTACTAGAGTCATGTAACTAGTAGATTACATAACCTATATTTTAAGTTTATCGACAGCTAGAAAGTGTCAATTTTTAACCTAAAAAGTAATTACCTGGTAATCTAATATTGTACGGGGTGATCAAATGAATTTATTATCGAGCAAGCTACAACGTTTGAATTTAGAATGGTAGCACTTCATGAACCTCGGCAGCGTTTGAACACTCTAACGAGTGTTTTCCACTCCCAGACTAAGCATGAAGTAAAATTTCGAGTTTAGAAAAGCCTGAAAATTTGGCTCGGGCGCGTAGCGAAGCGGAGCGACCGAGCCAAATTAGGCTTTTCTAAACTCGAAATTTTACTTCATGCGCCACGCGTACAAGACACTGGTTTCAAGCGAAGAAGAAACGGTACGAACGTTTTGCGTTTCAAAGGATCGCAGAAGTTGACTGTCATATTACGAGATAATTACTTTTTAGGTTAAAAAGTGACACTTTCTAGCTGTCAATAAACTTGAAATATAGGTAGATTACATAACCTATATTTCAAGTTTATTGACAGGTAGAAAGTGTCAATTGCATGACTAATCTAATATTGTACGGGGTTAACAAATGAATTTATTATCACGCAAGCTACAACGTTTGCATTTAGAATGGCAGCACTTTATGAACCTCGACAGCGTTTGGCCACTCTAACGAGTGTTCCACTCCCAGACTAAGCGTGTCGAGTTTAGAAAAGCCTGAAAATTTGGCGGAGCGACCGAGCCAAATTAGGATTTTCTAAACTCGAAATTTTACTTCATGCGCCACGCGTACAAGACACTGGTTTCAAGCGAAGAAGAAACGGCACGAATGTTTTGCGTTTCAAAGGACCGCGAAAGCCGACTGTCGTATCACCAAGTAATTACTTTTTAGGTTAAAAATTGACACTTTCTAGCTTTCAGGTGGTGAAGAAACGATGCGAACGTTTTGCGTTTTAACCCTTAGCTGCACCTGGGGGTCCTGAAGGACCCCATCCTTTCTTAAAAGTACTTTTAATTATTTAAAATTTTGAAATATCATAAAACGAATGCCCTGATTTAGAAGTAGAGCGCTTAAAGTAAGTAGTGATGGGGTACTGGTCACTGCGCGCGCATACAGTTTACGTCTATCCACGTTTATAAACACGTGGGGTCCTCAAAGACCCCAGTAGTGCATATCCGTTCAATTGAGTGCGACGTTAATTTGTTCGTTTTCGTTGTTTTTCATAATTTAAAGATAAGTTTTTATCTAAAATCTGTAAAATAATTATTAGGATAATGATATAATATATATTTTCGATATATTCCCAATTTCTAAATTTTTTATATATCATAAAAATAAAACGAACTCGTATCAGTATTATATTTATATTATATTTATTTTTCGTGTATAATAAAAATAATAATACATGTATATATTCGTGAATGTATGATTTGACGCTTAAGTAAAAAAATGTTTTATTTTTCTTTCCTGAAAACATTTGTAGATATTTATTTTATGATTTTTATCAGATGGCTCGCAATCTGAGGGCAAGACAACAGCGTGAAGAGTTACTGTTTGATCGAGAATTCTCTTCATCTAGTGATGGCGAATGGTCTGTCCAGAGTGATTCAGATACCGAGCAGTTGGCCTCAAACACAGATAACTCTGAAAATAATTTTTCGGACCATGATTTGGTTGATGAAGTCGAGACTGCGGTCAACACTAAACGTGCTTCGAGATATAGAGAACGAAATAATCCAAAAGTATCTGCTCAAAATTCATCTAGAACCAAAACTAGAGGTCGACCGAAAACTGCATTGCTAGGAAAAAACGGGTTTTCATGGTGTACGAGGTATGTTACACGGAGATCTGATCGAACAAGAGCATTCTCTTTCAAGGAAGCTGAGATAATTGGTGAAGCTGATAATTATGATTCAATTGAAGAATTCTGGGATTTACTGTTTAGCAAAGAAATGATCAACCTAATAGTTGAGTATACCAATAATAAAATAGAGCTTGGGTCTCCAAACTTTCCAGCCCTAGGGCCATACTGATTACTCCAGTAAGTTCCGAGGGCCAAAACCATATTATCATTGTTGCCGGTGGTAAAAAGGGAAATAGTCCACTGATGAAAAAAAATGTCCGAAAAAGTATGCAACGTTTAAAAAAGTATGCTAGCTCTCCGCGGGCGGACAAAATCTGTCCGCGGGCCAGATGTGGCCCTCGGGCCGTAGTTTGGAGACCCCTGAAATAGAGCAAAGTACTGTTGAAATTATAGCAAAAGACGCAGGAGCTTCTTATCATCATCACACCGATGACGTTAAAATCAGGGCTTACATAGGTGTTCTGTTATATTCCGGTTTATGGAAGTCAAACCATGTTGATGTCAACGAATTATGGAGTCAAACTAATGGCATGCATTTTTACCGTTGCGTCTTATCCAGAAACAGATTTGTCTTCCTGCAATCTTGTTTACTCTTTGATAATAAAGAAGAAAGGGATGTAAATGATCGATTTTCTGCAATTAGGGAAATCTGGACCATTTTCATGAACAACTGTGGGAAGTACTATCAGCCTAGTTCAAAATGTACAGTAAACGAGCAATTGTTGAGTTTTCGTGGGCGGTGCATCTTCAGAATGTAGATGAAGTCGAAACCTGACAAATATGGACTAAAACTATTAACGTTAAATGATGCCACCACATATTTGCCATGCCATACCTGGGAAAAACAGCACCAACAGAAAACACCAATAAATTACCAGTCTCAGAATGCTTCTTTGAGAAAATAACTGAACCAATTCATGGAACGAATAGAACAGTTACGTGTGATAATTAATAATAATAATCTTTATTTAGCATCTTTGCTATAATTGGTTCACTTCAGTTCCATTGTTGCAGAGGATGACAAAAGAACCTTTTGATATAATTATTACTGGGACAATCAGAAAAAAATAAAAAAGAAATCCCTCTTGAAATGAAAATTGCCAGTTCTTCACCACCTGGAACAAAGTTTTGTTTTTCTCCGGATATTACTCTCCTATCTTATACATCGAGAAGGAATAAAATATCCACCAACATCCACTCCCAGGCTAAGCATGAAGTGAAATTTCGAGTTTAGAAAAGCCTGAAAATTTGGCTCGGGCGCGTAGCGAAGCGGAGCGACCGAGCCAAATTAGGCTTTTCTAAACTCGAAATTTTACTTCATGCACTATGCGTACAAGACACTGGTTTCAAGCGGAGAAGAAACGATACAAACGTTTTAAAGAACCGCAAAAGATGAC
Organism: Philonthus cognatus; assembly: GCA_932526585.2. Classification (NCBI taxonomy): domain Eukaryota; kingdom Metazoa; phylum Arthropoda; class Insecta; order Coleoptera; family Staphylinidae; genus Philonthus; species Philonthus cognatus. Next base: position 2,440,280 of record OW052243.1, read on the forward strand.
TGTCATATTACTTTTTAGGTTAAAAATTGACACTTTCTGGCTGTCAATAAACTTGAAATATAGGTTATGTCTAGTAGATTACATAACCTATATTTCAAGTTTATTGACAGCTAGAAAGTGTCAATTGCATGACTCTCTAATCTAATATTGTACGGGGTGATCAAATGAATTTATTATCACGCAAGCTACAACGCTTGAATTTAGAATGGTAGCACTTCATGAACCTCGGCAGCGTTTGGACACTCTAACGAGTGTTTTCCACTCCCAGACTAAGCATGAAGTAAAATTTCGAGTTTAGAAAAGCCTGAAAATTTGGCTCGGGCGCGTAGCGAAGCGGAGCGACCGAGCCAAATTGGGCTTTTCTAAACTCGAAATTTTACTTCATGCGCCACGCGTACAAAACACTGATTTCAAGCGGAGAAGAAACGATATAAACGTTTTGGGTTTTGAAGGACCGCGAAAGCTGACTGTCATATTATCAGGTAATTACTTTTTAGGTTAAAAATTAACACTTTCTAGCTTTCAGGTGAAGAAGAAACGATGCAAACATTTTGCATTTCAAAGGACTGCGAAAGCTGACTGTCATATTACCAGGTAATTACTTTTTAGGTTAAAAATTGACACTTTCTAGCTGTCAATAAACTTGAAATATAGGTTATGTAATCCACTAATTGCACGACTCTAATCTAATATTGTAGCGAAGCGGAGCGCCCGAGCCAAATTAGGCTTTTCTAAACTCGAAATTTTACTTTATGCGCCACGCGTACAAGACACTGATTTCAAGCGGAAAAGAAACGATACGAACGTTTTGCGTTTCAAAGAATCGCAGAAATTGACTGTCATATTACCTAGTAATTACTTTTTAGGTTAAAAATTGACACTTTCTAGCTGTCAATAAACTTGAAATATAGGTTATGTCTAGTAGATTACATAACCTATATTTCAAGTTTATTGACAGCTAGAAAGTGTCAATTGCATGACTCTAATCTAATATTGTACAGGGTGATCGAATGAATTTATTATCAAGCAAGTTACAACGTTTGAATTTAGAATGGCAGCACTTCATGAACCTCGGCAGCGTTTGGACACTCTAACAAGTGTTTTCCACTCCCAGACTAAGCAAGAAGTAAAATTTCGAGTTTAGAAAAGCCTGAGAATTTGGCTCGGGCGTATAGCGAAGCGGAGCGACCGAGCTTTTCTAAACTCGAAATTTTACTTCATGCGCCACGCGTACAAGACACTGATTTCAAGCGAAGAAGAAACGGTACGAACGTTTTGGGTTTCAAAGGACCACGGAAGATGACTGTCATATTACCAGGTAATATAGTAGTCCAGCCATCGTACCGAACGGACGTGCTTAAACCTCTGAAACCCCAATAAAAAGCCATACAATGGCCCCCGACTTACGTCCTCAAAATGAAGACATAATAACGCTGGAGAAAGTGGGACGGGAGAAAGAGGGCAAGATGTGATATAGTGTCGACATTGTAAATAACTGTAGGATATGCCAATAAAGGTCATTTTTTTTTTTTTTTTTTTTTTAAATAAAATTCTTAAAAAGTGCGGAGTTCAACTTAGTCATAAAACATGCAATTGAACACACGAATCACCTGTGTAGTGAAATACGTAAACTGAAAGGTGTAATAAGTGAACTACAAAGTGAAATTAAGTTACTTTCAAAACCGGCCAAAATAACCACTAACAAACCCAGTGGAACAAAAAACTTTCAGAAATTAGACAAATCGGAAACAAACAACAGACATAATTTAAAAGAAACAGAACCTAAGGTCCCTAGCGCTCAAATGGCTCAAGAAACACCTTCAAAACCTTCTGAAGATGAGGAGAAAGGGGAATGGCAACAGCATAGAAACAGAAATTTCAGACGAAGGAGATTTCAACGAACACACGGAACTAATGAGGATATCGACATCAAGAGTGGAATAAAATATTCACACTTTCATGTATGCCGATTAGACCCATCGTTAACGAAAGAAAAAATGACCAACTACTTACTATCTAAAAAGCTTAATAACGTCAAATGCGAAATGATGCAATCAAAATATCCCGAAGATTCTTTCAAAATATCTGTGCCCGTAGAAATGGAAAAGGATATTATAAAGCCAGAGCTACGGCCTAAACACGTATTTATTGATCATTTTTTATTCCGGCTGAAAAAGAGAGACTATCATGTAACTAGTAGATTACATAACCTATAATTCAAGTTTATCGACAGCTAGAAAGTGTCAATTTTTAACCTAAAAAGTAATTACCTGGTAATCTAATATTGTACGGGGTGATCAAATGAATTTATTATCGAGCAAGCTACAACGTTTGAATTTAGAATGGCAGCACTTCATGAACCTCGGCAGCGTTTGGACACTCTAACGAGTGTTTTCCACTCCCAGACTGAGCATGAAGTAAAATTTCGAGTTTAGAAAAGCCTGAAAATTTGGCTCGGGCGCGTAGCGAAGCGGAGCGACCGAGCCAAATTAGGCTTTTCTAAACTCGAAATTTTACTTCATGCGCCACGCGCATAACCAGTGTTTTAATTGAAGTTAAAATATATCATACGTTCAATTAAAAAAAAAAACCTCTAGCATGCCATGATTTAATCTTTTTTCAAATTTAAGTTGGCTACACACTTCAGTAATTGACATAAAATGTCAGACACAATAATTGTCAGAGTTGTCAACCTAGAATATTTTCCATGGCATTCTAGGGATTTTTTTTAATCGAACATGTAATAATTCAGGGTAGAGTAGTGGATTTAAAATAGGTATATATTGTAACATAATAACTTAAATACATGACATGGTTGTAATCAGTTTGAGAGTCAAAATAACTCTGGTCAGTTGGCCTCCTCGCGGGTATTTATATTTGGTGTTGGTGCTGACTGGTAGCGTTGGCCCGGTGATTTGGGACGCCGATGGTCACAAAGTCCACAAGTCCGTTGCTGAGTTGCAGAAGTTGTTGCCGTGGATCGGCCGGACAGGCGCTCGTCATTCTTGCGTAAGTGGGGCATCAGGTAATTGTCCGGAATTGTGTGCATTATTGAACAAATGATGCAATCGTAATAGAATAATTAATAATTAAATGTATTAATCTTAGGGATTAGACATTCTGCCCGCCGGGAGTGTGGGATATCAGCGGTCGTAGTTGGATGGACTCTGTCGGTGACAAGTTCCTTGGAAGTGGGTGTGTGTTGACATTTTTTTGGTGTCCTCTGGACTGTACAGTATTCTGGAGATGCTCTGGAAGCTGGGCTTGGAACCAAGCTGTTCGGAATGTTATGGCTGTTTGCGGTTCGTGAAGCTCCGCTTATTAACCAACCCAATTCAGATTGTTGCCCTATTAGGTTGTTTGTTTTGATCAATCCTTCCAAGATGATGGCTTCGTATTCTTGGATTCCAATTAGTGCATCAATCTGACCTGGAATGTTGAATGTGGGATCAGCTATCCACTTGTTGTTCCAGGTACTATCTAAATTCGGTAGTTTGTTTATTGGCTGAGACTTTGTTATTTTTGGAATGATAATAAAATCTGAATTCATGTTGAATTTACTTGGGAATCTCGGCAACATGATTACGTTAATCTTCCATTTAGCTGTTTGAATTGCTGCTGCGTTGATTCCAGTAATCGTAGCTTGGACTCTTTGTTTTGGGAGTCCCAATCTTTGCGCAGCTTCTTCAGTGATTAATGAGATTTGTGACCCTGTATCGATTAGAACTCTCAAATATTTGTTTTCGCCATTTGCAGCTCTTGCTTGTACATAGCCAATACAGGTATCTTAGTATCACTTTGTTTATCTGCAGTTACTGCACATGTAGTTCTTGCGTTGTAGCTGTTTTGTCGTCTATCAGCGGGTTGTGAACTGTTTGCCGGGATGCTGTGTTGTTTTGTGGCCTATCCCAATGCAGCAATGTGTGATGGAACCCTTTGCATTGCCAGCATACTCTGTTACTCCTGCACTGTGATATCGGATGATCTCTGAGGCAGTTTGTGCATAGACGTCTCTGTCTCTGTTTTGCGGATAGGTTTTTAAATCTATCACATTCCATTATAGAATGTGATTCAGAGCAAAATATACACCTGTTATTGTGGTGTATTGGCTCACGTTTTTGATTGTTCGCGTTATTTTGCCCCTGGTATCTTGATAGATGTTGAGATACAACTTTTGAGTGCTTGTCTTTGTTGTTAGAATGTTCTAGCGAATGGAACCTCTGTCTTAGGAATAGCAACACTGATTCCAAGGATTGAATTTCGTTTGGATTTTTTAAACCTTGATCATACACTGGCGAAAGAAATTAACGCATCACATTAATTTTTTTAATTTAAAAATAAAGTTTTGATGTTTAAAAACAAAAAAAATAACAACAAAACCAACTGAACTATAATAATGATTTTCAGCACAATTTCTTTCATTAATGACTAAAATAATGTCATAAATAAAAAGAGGAAAAAAGTTAACATGTGATTATAAGACTTAATATCTAGTGTTTCCTCCTCTTGCTCGAATAACTGCCTGACAGCGACGGCTCATACTGTTAATTAATGATCCAATTTCATCCTGGTTAATATCTTCCCAAATTTCCTGCAATCTTTGTCCAAGCTCTTGTTGATTGCTTGGACGCCGAGGAAGTGCTCTAAGGCGTCTGCCTATCGCGTCCCATAGGTGCTCGATCGGATTAAGATCGGGACTCCTGGCTGGCCATTGCATTGTGTTGATACCCACTAGGTCAAGATACTGTTGTACAATTCGGGCACTGTGTGGTTTTGCATTGTCATACATAAACAGGAAATCGTTTCCTCCAAAGGGAGCAAAAGGCATTATGGATGGTTCTAAAATGTTTGCAATATAAGACGCTGCCGTGATGCTTCCTCTTGGTATGACCACCAACTCCGTACGAGCCTCTAAAGTGATACCACCCCACACCATAACAGAGCCTCCACCAAACATAACAGTCGGAACAATGTTACACTGCGCATAACGTTCACCTGGCCGTCTGTGCACATGCATTCGTCTGTCACTGCCGTAAAGACAAAATCTGGACTCGTCGCTAAACATAACATTAGCCCAATCGGCCTGTAACCAGTTTACATGTTCTTGCGCAAATGTTAACCTGGCTCTGCGATGGTCTGCGGTTAATTGTGGTCCTTTTGCCGCTGTTTTCGGAGTTAAATTGAAACCACGTAACCTTTTTCTGATGGTAACGGAACTTACATGAACATTGTGGATCTCTGCGAGCATATTTTGTAGCCTAGGAGCCGTAATAAACCGTTCGCGTAACGTCTGCATCATTAAAAAACGGTCTTGAACAGCCCGTTCTCCCTTGTCCTGGCCTACTTGAGTATGCCTGAGTTTCCCGATGTCTCTTCAAGACACGGGATACGGTCGATTGATTAACACCAAGACGCTGACTGATGTAACGCTGACTCCTACCTTCTTCTGCAAGTGTAACCACAATCACAGCTTCTTCACTGCTTAAATTAAGATTCGGACGTCTATCCATATTCATTCTTCACTATTTAGCACTTAATTTTAACAATTACTTGAAAACAAACTCAAAAAGAAATTTTATATGAACCTTTCTTACAGTCAGAATAATGAAAAGTGCTTCATTTTATTTATTGACAGAAAACCATGAGAACAAAAGACAAAACACAACATGTAAAACAACATGCTTGATAAGATTTCTTATTGTAAAAATATGTTTGTGTTCAAAGAAAACTCGATTCCAAGATATCAAAAAAATCACAAATGATGCGTTAATTTCTTTCGCCAGTGTATAATCTTCCTGTTTCTGGGTCCCATCTTTCGTGCATGATTTCGATGATCATTGGTCCCATTGCGTTGACATCTAGCTTTACTGCTGATAGTGCGGAAATGCTTTCTTTTATATGATCGTGCATCCGTTTCAGGTTTTCTGCGGATTCGTATTGTATTTGCGGGAGATGCAGAATTCATTTTAGTAATTTGGATACTAGTAATCGTTTATTTTCGTATCGTTCGTCTAGGATCTGCCAGGCTGCTTCGAAATTGTCTTCGGAGATGGTTAGATGTTGAATCAGTGCTGCGGCTTCACCGTTTATGTATGACTTCAAGTATTGCAACTTTTCAGTCTTGCTTAGGGCAATGTTGTTAATTATTGTTTTGCTGAATAAATCTTTGAACGATGTCCACTTCTCGTAGCTGCCCGAGAATGTCGATAATTCGATTTTCGGCAAATGTATTACATGTGCTGCTGGCATTTCGCGCATTTTGTTTTGGAGAATTTCTGAATATGCGTCGATGTTGGTTTCTAATATTTCAAACTCGTTGTTCACAAAGTAGTCGTCTGTGTAGGCCTGCTCATGCCCCATTATTTCTTCATGTAGTTCTTGCGCACTGTCCCATTGCTTTTGTAGTCGTTCCAGTAGGGATTGGTATCGTTGTTTTGGTTTCTCTTGGCTCTTTTCTTCGATGATGGTATTCATTGTTCTCGTGAGACGATTGAATTTTTCTTGTTGCTTTTGCAATCGAATTTACTGCTCCGTTAGAGACGGAGTTTTCGTATCCGTTTCTTTTTTGTGGTCGTCAGATGAATCGGTGTCATCATCCCACATATGTAGACTTTTTGCATTTCTGATTATGTAATTTTTCGTTTCATTGTATATTGTTTCGATTTGTTGAAAATATCTGGTTGTGAAATAGGTGTGTTCTTTGGAGACGTTGCTTTTTTTTAGGAGATCGTCGTTGTTCTGAACTACACCCCAGAGATTTTCCAATGTCTCTAGACGTTTGATGAAGTAATTTTTTGATTTTCTTGAATCCGAATCTTTCTTGATATTGGTGCCCAGTTGACTAATTTTCTGGCCCAATTCTTCTTGGTCTTTTGCGAGTTCGTTGGCACGTTCCATTTTGGCGGTCAATGGGGTGCGGTCTTTCGATTCGTAGAAAAATTGAAAAAAATCTGTCGCTTTCTGGACGTAGATTCGTTTTTGGTTGATTAATTGAAATCTGTCGCTCTCTGGACGTAGATTCGCTTTTGGTTGATTAATTGAAATCTGACGCTTTCTGGGCGTAGATTCGCTTTTGGTTGATTGAAATTGAAATCTGTCGCTCTCTGGACGTAGATTCGCTTTTGGTTGATTGAAATTGAAATCTGTCGCTTTCTGGACGTAGATTCGCTTTTGGTTGATTGAAAGGAAAATTAACTGGCGCTTAGGCTTGGTGCGTGCTCGACCCAGTCAATTTTGATTTTTGGATTGAAAGCTGGCGCTTTGGCTTGGTGCGTGCTAGACCCAGCTTTCGGTTTGTAGGAAAATTAATTGGCGCTTAGGCTTGGTGCGGGCTGACCCAGTTAATTTGGTTTATTTTTGGAATGAAAGCTGGCGCTTTGGCTTGGTGCGTGCTAGACCCAGCTTTCGGATTGATAGGAACTAACTGGCGCTTAGGCTTGGTGCGGGCTTGACCCAGTTAGCTGTTTTGTTCGAAGGACCATGTAATAGTTCAGGGTAGAGTAGGGGATTTAAAATAGGTATATATTGTAACATAATAACTTAAATACATGACATGGTAGTTAATGGTTTGAGAGTCGAAATAACTCTGGTCAGTTGGCCTCCTCGCGGGTATTTATATTTGGTGTTGGTGCTGACTGGTAGCGTTGGCCCGGTGATTTGGGACGCCGATGGTCACAAAGTCCACAAGTCCGTTGCTGAGTTGCAGAAGTTGTTGCCGTGAATCGGCCGGACAGGCGCTCGTCATTCTTGCGTAAGTGGGGCATCAGGTAATGGGACTCAGAAACAAGAAGATTATATGATCAAGGTTTAAAAAATCCAAACGAAATTCAATCCTTGGAATCAGTGTTGCTATTCCTAAGACAAAGGTTCCAGTCGCTAGAGCATTCTAACAACAAAGACAAGCACTCAAAAGTTGTATCTCAACATCTATCAAGATACCAGGGGCAAAATAACGCGAACAACCAAAAACGTGAGCCAATACACCACAATAACAGGTGTATATTTTGCACTGAATCACATTCTATAATGGAATGTGATAGATTTAAAAACCTATCCGCAAAAGAACGGAATGCGGAGATAAGACAGAGACGTCTATGCACAAACTGCCTCAGAGATCATCCGATATCACAGTGCAGGAGTAACAGAGTATGCTGGCAATGCAAAGGGTTCCATCACACATTGCTGCATTGGGATAGACCACTCCCGGCGGGCAGAATGTCTAATCCCTAAGATTAGACATACATTTAATTATTAATTATTCTATTACGATTGCATCATTCGTTCAATAATGCAATCATAACACAACACAATTCCGGACAATTACCTGATGCCCCACTTATGCAAGAATGACGAGCAGCTGTCCGGCCGATCCACGGCAACAACTTCTGCAACTCAGCAACGGACTTGTGGACTTTGTGACCATTGGCGTCCCAAATCACCGGGCCAACGCTACCAGTCAGCACCAACACCAAATATAAATACCCGCGAGGAGGCCAACTGACCAGAGTTATTTCGACTCTCAAACCATTAACTACCATGTCATGTTTAAGTTATTATGTCACAATATATACCTATTTTAAATCCACTACTCTACCCTGAACTATTACATGGTCCTTCGAACAAAACAGCTAACTGGGTCAAGCCCGCACCAAGCCTAAGCGCCAGTTAGTTCCTATCAATCCGAAAGCTGGGTCTAGCACACACCAAGCCAAAGCGCCAGCTTTCATTCCAAAAAATAAACCAAATTAACTGGGTCAGCCCGCACCAAGCCTAAGCGCCAGTTAATTTTCCTACAAACCGAAAGCTGGGTCTAGCACGCACCAAGCCAAAGCGCCAGCTTTCAATCCAAAAATCAAAATTGATTGGGTCGAGCTCGCACCAAGCCTAAGCGCCAGTTAATTTTCCTATCAATCCGAAAGCTGGGTCTAGCACGCACCAAGCCAAAGCGCCAGCTTTCATTCCAAAAATAAATCCGAATTGACTGGGTCAGCACGCACCAAGCCTAAGCGCCAGTTAATTTTTCTACGAATCGAAAGACCGCACCCCATTGACCGCCAAAATGGAACGTGCCAACGAACTCGCAAAAGACCAAGAAGAATTGGACCAGAAAATCAGTCAACATGGCAAAGAAATTAGCGAAAAACAAAACGCTTGCTCAACGGTATTGAAGCTTCATACAAGAATACATTGACTTGGGGCACATGACAAAAGTTCCGAAACAATCATACAATCATGGAGCATACTACATTCCCCACCAACCAGTCATCAGAGAGTCAAGCAGTACAACAAAACTCCGTGTTGTCTTTGATGCATCTAGTAAAACGACATCCAAAGTAAGTCTAAATAACATCATCCACACCGGTCCCTCACTACAACAAGATCTTTCTGAAATCATGCTACGATGGCGCATGCACAGAATCGTAATCACGGCAGATATAGAGAAGATGTACAGGCAAATCAACATACACCCCAATGATCAACAGTACCAACGAATATTATGGAGATTCAACCCCAAGGAAGCAATTGAAGTATATCAACTGACAACCGTAACGTATGGAACGGCATCAGCACCCTATTTAGCAATTCGCACTATGCAACAACTTGCACGTGATGAAGCAACAAATTTTCCAAAAGCTTCATCAATAACTCTCAACGATTTTTACGTAGACGATCTTTTATCAGGCGCCAACTCTATAGAAGAAGCAATTGAGCTACAACATGAACTCATACACATGCTCAAGATAGGCGGCCTGGTACTTCGTAAATGGTCAAGCAACGCACCAGAATTATTAGAGTCCCTGCCAGAAGATTTAAAACTAAAAGAACCCATTGAAATCCAACAAGAAGAACTTCGAAAATCACTTGGAATATGGTGGTCCCCTCAACAAGACACCTTCCAATTCAAGGTTCACATAACACACAAAGAAGCCCCAACAAAACGACACATAATCTCAGAAATTTCAAAACTATTCGATCCACTGGGCTGGTTATCGCCAATCATCGTGCGTGCCAAACTACTAATCCAAGAACTATGGAAGCAGAAATTAGATTGGGATGAAGCAACCCCTAAAACCATCACAACGTATTGGCATCAGTTCCAACGTGATCTTAGAGATGTGGAACAAATCATTGTCCCTCGCAAAATTCAATCTACACAACACACGGAAATACATGGATATTGCGACGCATCTGAAAAAGCATATGGAGCGGTAGTGTATGCGAAAACAACCATCGACGGTATCACGTTTACAACAATACTTCAATCAAAATCCAAGGTGGCTCCCATCAAATCAAAGCTGACTATTCCAAAATTAGAATTAAGTGCTGCCCTGCTTCTAGCTCGTCTCATTCAGAAGATATTAAAAACACTTCAGATTGAAAACATTTTTGCCTGGACCGACTCAATGATCACACTGGGATGGATTCAAGGTGATCCAGCGAAATGGAATCAATTCGTATCTAACAGAGTAACTGAAATAATACAAATCATACCCAAGGAGAGATGGAATCACGTGGACACAAAAGAAAATCCGGCTGATCTAGTCTCCAGAGGAACAACACCAAATAATCTTCGATGCAACAGATTATGGTGGAAAGGTCCATCATGGCTGGAAGAACAAACTACGATTCCAAAACCAGTAAACTCAGTTCACAAAGAAGAATTAAAGATATGTCTGGCAACCTCAATGAAAGCACAGGTTGAACCCCCAGATGACATTGCAGATCGATTCTCCAACATGTCAAGAATGCTACGAGTATTAGCTTATTGTAACGTTGGAAAGCAAAAAGCAACAATCCTCATTTGACAGTGGAAGAGCTAGAAGACATACTTAGAATTGTCATAAAATCTACACAAGCAATAACCTATGGAGATGAACTAAAATATCTTCGAGAAAACAACAATTTACCAAAATCAAGTAAATTGGCAGTTCTTAACCCGTTTGTGGACGTCAATGGAATACTTAGAGTGGGCGGACGGCTACAAAATGCTACACTCCCATTCGATACTAAGCATCAAATTATAATTCCGCATCAATCCAATCTAGCCAAGCTCATCATTCGTGATGCACACATCAGAACTCTTCACTCAGGAAATCAATCAACACTTTCATACATCAGAAGAAAATTCTGGATCACGCCTGGAAAGAGTGCAGTCAGACCAATTATAAGCAAATGCACCACGTGTTTACGCTACAAAGCAACTACGGCACAACAGTTAATGGGGCATCTTCCAGAAGCTAGAGCAACGTCGTCACCCCCTTTCACTCACTGTGGTATCGACTACGCCGGACCCATTCCGATTCGAGCCTACAAAGGTCGTGGATATCAAGCTCTTAAAGGCTATGTTGCAGTTTTCGTATGCTTATCAACAAAAGCCATTCATCTAGAAGCTGTAAGTGATCTCACTACGGACGCCTTCCTAGCAGCATTCGAAAGATTCACATCGCGGAGAGGCAATTGTAGACATATTTACAGCGATAATGGCACAAACTTTCAAGGCGGAAGCAAATTACTCGCAGCAGAAATTGAAACTATTGTGAAAAAATCCAAAATTCAAGATACTCTACTCACCAATGGAACTCAATGGCATTTCATACCCCCAGCAACACCACACTTTGGTGGAATTTGGGAAGCCGCTGTAAAGTCAATGAAACATCATCTACATCGAATCATCGGAGAATCTAAACTCACGTTTGAAGAACTATCTACGTTACTATGTGAGATAGAGGCTTGTTTAAACTCTCGACCACTCTGTTCAATTTCCACAGAACCAAATGATATTATTGCAATCACGCCCGCTCACTTTTTAACGGGGTGTGAAATGAAAACGCCGTACTTATCAACGTCCCAAGCCATATCACTGGATCTAAAGGGAAGATGGAAATTATTACAAAAAATGAAAACAGATTTCTGGCAAGCATGGCACAACGAATACTTATCTCAACTTCAAGTGAGATACAGATGGAACAAAACGCAGCCTAATATGGCCCCAGATATAATAGTTATAATCAAAGAAGATAATGCCAAACCGCATTGGCCATTAGGTAAAATAATTAAAACTCATCCAGGAAAAGATGGAATAGTCGTCAGACTGGTCACAGTTATGAAAAGTGGAGGAAATACTACAAAAAAGGCGATACATCACCTTATTCCACTTCTGAAAGACGAAACTAACGAAGAAGAAGAAACAAATATGAAACCAGTACTGTAACAACCATAGGCACATTTGGCGTATTAGGACTAGGAATCGCAATCATTCGGCACATCCAGAAGAACTTCAAATGGTTCCAAGCCCAGCTTCCAGAGCATCTCCAGAATACTATACAGTCCAGAAGAACTTCAAATGGTTCCAAGTCCAGCTTCCAGAGCATCTCCAGAATACTGTACAGTCCAGAGGACACCAAAAAAATGTCAACACACACCCACTTCCAAGGAACTTGTCACCGACAGAGTCCATCCAACTACGACCGCTGATATCCCACACTCCCGGCGGGCAGAATGTCTAATCCCTAAGATTAGACATATATTTAATTATCAATTATTCTATTACGATTGCATCATTCGTTCAATAATGCAATCATAACACAACACAATTCCGGACAATTACCTGATGCCCCACTTACGCAAAAATGACGAGCGCCTGTCCGGCCGATCCACGGCAACAACTTCTGCAACTCAGCAACGGACTTGTGGACTTTGTGACCATCGGCGTCCCAAATCACCGGGCCAACGCTACCAGTCAGCACCAACACCAAATATAAATACCCGCGAGGAGGCCAACTGACCAGAGTTATTTCGACTCTCAAACCATTAACTACCATGTCATGTATTTAAGTTATTATGTTACGATATATACCTATTTTAAATCCACTACTCTACCCTGAACTATTACAGAACACATGTTACGTTTTTAGCATACTGCTTATTTATTTATTTATTTACGGATTTCACCTTTTTACAGTATTATAAAAAATAGGTACTTATTGTGAACGTCACAATATATACGCAATTTATTTCTTATAAAATAGTTTTCCAATTGTTTAGATTGTTTCAATACTTTTTGTACACCCTGCGTAAGACTTCAACGACCGAAATTTAGCGGTAACTTAATATTAAAACTTCATCACATCGTCCACATCCTAGTCACGATTATTAATCATTGTTTTGCTATTAACGAAACCACAAATCATTTATCTCAATTTTTTATTATAAACATAAAGAAAACGATAATTATTGTACAACTTTTGTTTTTCGACAGTTCTTTCCTTTCATATCATTTTTGTTTTATCTCAATTGTTCAAATGAATTTATTATCAAGCAAGCTACAATGTTTGAATTTAGAATGGTAGCACTTCATGAACCTCGGCAGCGTTTGGACACTCTAACGAGTGTTTTCCACTCCCAGACTGAGCATGAAGTAAAATTTAGAGTTTAGAAAAGCCTGAAAATTTGGCTCGGGCGCGTAGCGAAGCGGAGCGACCGAACCAAATTAGGCTTTTCTAAACTCGAAATTTTACTTCATGCGCCACGCGTACAAGACACTGATTTCAAGCGGAGAAGACACCGTACGAATGTTTTGCGTTTCAAAGGACCGCGAAAGCTGACTGTCATATCGCCAAGTAATTACTTTTTAGGTTAAAAATTGACACTTTCTAGCTGTCAATAAACTTGAAATATAGGTTATGTCTAGTAGATTACATAACCTATATTTCAAGTTTATTGACAGCTAGAAAGTGTCAATTGCATGACTCTAATCTAATATTGTACGGGGTTAACAAATGAATTTATTATCACGCAAGCTACAACGTTTGAATTTAGAATGGCAGCACTTCATGAACCTCGACAGCGTTTGGACACTCTAACGAGTGTTTTCCACTCCCAGAGTGAGCATGAAGTAGAATTTCGAGTTTAGAAAAGCCTGAAAATTTGGCTCGGGCGCGTAGCGAAGCGGAGCGACCGAGCCAAATTAGGCTTTTCTAAACTCGAAATTTTACTTCATGCGCCACGCGTACAAGACACTGGTTTCAGCGAAGAAGAAACGATACGAACGTTTTGCGTTTCGAAGGATCGCGGAAGTTGACTGTCATATTACCTAGTAATTACTTTTTAGGTTAAAAATTGACACTCTCTAGCTGTCAATAAACTTGAAATATAGGTTATGTCTAGTAGATTACATAACCTATATTTCAAGTTTATTGACAGCTAGAAAGTGTCAATTGCATGACTCTAATCTAATATTGTACGGGGTTAACAAATGAATTTATTATCACGCAAGCTACAACGTTTGAATTTAGAATGGCAGCACTTTATGAACCTTAATTATATAATTACAAATTTGTTTTATTTTTCATTTGTCTTAATTACACTGGTTTTTTTTTCAGAGGAATTCAAGGTATTTATATTGAATTTTTATTTATTTAGTTGTTTTAAATAATAGGTGTTCAAAAAGTATTGCGAACAATTATTTTATTGCGTATACACAGAATTTTTCTTTTAGATGTAAATTTTGTGAAATTCGCCGGTTTTTAAAATAGTTTAATCTGAAGCTTTAAACGAGTGTTTTCCACTCCCAGGCTGAGCATGAAGTAAAATTTCGAGTTTAGAAAAGCCTGAAAATTTGGCTCGGGCGCGTAGCGAAGCGGAGCGACCGAGCCAAATTAGGCTTTTCTAAACTCGAAATTTTACTTCATGCGCCACGCGTATAACCAGTGTTTTAATTGAAGTTAAAATATATCATACATTCAATTAAAAAAAAAAACCTCTAGCATGCCATGATTTAATCTTTTTTCAAATTTAAGTTGGCTACACACTTCAGTAATTGACATAAAATGTCAGACACAATAATTGTCAGAGTTGTCAACCTAGAATATTTTCCATGGCATTCTAGGGATTTTTTTTAATCGAACACATGTTACGTTTTTAGCATACTGCTTATTTATTTACTTATTTATTTACGGATTTCTCCTTTTTACAGTATTATAAAAAATAGGTACTTATTGTGAACGTCACAATATTTACGCAATTTATCTCTTATAAAATAGTTTTCCAATTGTTCAGATTATTTCAATACTTTTTGTACACCCTGCGTAAAAACTTCAACGACCGAAATTTAGCGGTAACTTAATATTAAAACTTCATCACATCGTCCACATCCTAGTCACGATTATTAATCATCGTTTTGCTATTAACGAAACCACAAATAATTTATCTCAATTTTTTTATTATAAACATAAAGAAAACGATAATTATTGTACAACTTTTGTTATTCGACAGTTCCTTCCTTTCATATCATTTTTGTTTTAACTCAATTGTTCAATAATAAAAAAAAATACTCAGGCCCAGTTGCACCGAAAACCTTGAACCCGAGTTCAACCTGAATTCCAGTTCAAGATGACAGTTCCCATTGTTCTAATGTCACTTTGAACTGATGTTCAAGGTTAAAACAACTGAACTTGACTTCAAGATGACAGTTCCCATTGTTCTAATGTCACTTTGAACTGAAGTTCAGGGTTAAAACAACTGAACTTGAGTTCAAGATGACAGTTCCCATTGTTCTAATGTCACTTTGAACTGAAGTTCAGGGTTAAACCAGCTGAATTTGCGTTCAAGATGACAGTTCCCATTGTTTTAATGTCACTTTGAACTGAAGATCAGAGTTAAACCAGCTGACAGTTTCTATTGTTCTAATGTCACTTTGAACTGAAGTTCAGGGTTAAAACAACTGAGCTTGAGTTCAAGATGACAGTTCCCATTGTTTTAATGTCACTTTGAACTGAAGTTCAGAGTTAAACCAGCTGACAGTTTCTATTGTTCTAATGTCACTTTGAACTGAACTCAGAGTTAAAACAACTGAGCTTGAGTTCAAGATGACAGTTCCCATTGTTTTAATGTCATTTTGAACTGAAGTTCAGAGTTAAAACAACTGAACTTGAGTTCAAGATGACAGTTCCCATTGTTTTAATGTCACTTTGAACTGAAGTTCAGAGTTAAACCAGCTGACAGTTTCTATTGTTCTAATGTCACTTTGAACTGAAGCTCAGAGTTTAACCAGCTGAACTTGAGTTCAAGATGACAGTTCCTATTGTTCTAATGTCACTTTGAACTGAAGTTCAGGGTTAAACCAGCTGACAGTTCCTATTGTTCTAATGTCACTTTGAACTGAACTCAGAGTTAAAACAACTGAGCTTGAGTTCAAGATGACAGTTCCCATTGTTTTAATGTCATTTTGAACTGAAGTTCAGAGTTAAAACAACTGAACTTGAGTTCAAGATGACAGTTCCCATTGTTTTAATGTCACTTTGAACTGAAGTTCAGAGTTAAACCAGCTGACAGTTTCTATTGTTCTAATGTCACTTTGAACTGAAGTTCAGAGTTAAAACAACTGAACTTGAGTTCAAGATGACAGTTCCCATTGTTCTAATGTCACTTTGAACTGAAGTTCAGGGTTAAACCAGCTGACAGTTTCTATTGTTCTAATGTCACTTTGAACTGAAGCTCAGAGATTAACCAGCTGAACTTGGGTTCAAGATGACAGTTCCCATTGTTTTAATGTCACTTTGAACTGAAGTTCAGGGTTAAACCAACTGACAGTTTCTATTGTTCTAATGTCACTTTGAACTGAAGCTCAGAGTTTAACCAGCTGAACTTGAGTTCAAGATGACAGTTCCCATAGTTCTAATGTCACTTTGAACTGAAGTTCAGGGTTAAACCAGCTGACAGTTCCTATTGTTCTAATGTCACTTTGAACTGAAGCTCAGAGTTGAACCAGCTGAACTTGAGTTCAAGATGACAGTTACCATTGTTCTAATGTCACTTTGAACTGAAGTTCAGGGTTAAAACAACTGAACTTGAGTTCAAGATGATAGTTCCCATTGTTTTAATGTCACTTTGAACTGAAGTTTAGGGTTAATCCAGCTGACAGTTCCCATTGTTCTAATGTCACTTTGAACTGAAGTTCAGGGTTAAAACAACTGAACTTGAGTTCAAGATGACAGTTCCCATTGTTCTAATGTCACTTTGAACTCAAGTTCAGAATTGAACCAGTTCAACTTGTTCGGTGCAACCGGCCCTTGCAATCCAGTCGTTATTTTAATAAAAACTAAAAAAACTAAATACGTACTCTCCGTAAACTAAAAAAAAAAAAAATCATACGTCGTAATCCTCGTCAATGTAAAGATTATCACTCGTATTTTGTCCGTAATTACTAACCACAACCGGGGACGCAGAAGGTCCCGCCGCCGTCGCCGCAATCTCTCCAGGTACTGCTTGTTGAGTAAAACTCCCGCTCACCGCCGATAAATCTATGTGAATATTCGGAACCACCGACGGCGCCTCACTTTCCTCGTAGCTAATTTTCGGAACCTCCGGGACCTCCACCTTGACTTGATCCTCGACTTTAACTAGCTTCGGGCTGAACTGGATGACCGGCGCCCGGCCCGTCGATGTGCTTTGCTCCGTGTAGAAGTTTGGTTTTTCTTCTTTTATTTCCACCCGGGGTGTGTTGAACTCTGTTATTTCTAGTGCGTTGTTTTCGTTGTCTTCTTGTACACTGGCGTCCGGTATGTTTTTGACTAAATCTTTGAGGAAGTCGAACCTGCTCTCCGAGAGGATGCACTGCTTCATGTGCGAGGGTGTTAGCGTTTTTGCGTTTCGAAGTAGAGTTATTTGCATTGACTTTGTTAACAGGGATTCCACGAATAGTTCTAATGTTCTAGGTAAGCTTTATTAAGGAATTATACTTTTTGTTGTTGAGGTTTTCTGTTTAATTATACAGAAATCTAGGAGTGTATTATACACGTGAAAATAATGTAAAAAAACTCATTTGTTCTTATCCGATTTTCATTTGTTTTCAAGTTATGGCGTAATTAAAAATGTTCATCTAGCTTTCCACTTCTATCTGAATTTTAACATTATCAAAGTATGCCATGTTCGAGGCTTATAAACATTTGATAATTCTGACGTTTTGATGAACTGTCAGTGTACGGTGAACAGTAACTGAACGTTTAAGTTGGAATTAATGTGATTGTTAGTGTTGCAAAATGCCACATACTTATTCAAATTTAGAATATGCAAATATGGTGTTTGTATGTGGTTTCTGTAATGGAAATGCTACAGCTGCTGTTGAAGAATATCGTGAACGTTTTCCACACCAAAGACATCCTGATAAAAACATATTTATTAGAGTTTTCAACAAATTGTGCGAGACTGGTAAGCTTCCCAGTGCTAACATAACATATGAGCGCGCTGCTCGACAAGGTTTTGTACAAGTAGAAAATATTCTGCATCTAGTAGAAGAAGATGCAACTACTAGCTCGCGGAGAATTGCCACTCAATTGGCAATTCCACAAAAAAGAGTGATGAACACGCTACACGAGCAAGGCTTATATCCTTATCACGTTCAGAGAGTACAGCACCTACAACCAGGGGATTACGCTAACCGTACGGAATTTTGTCGGTGGATAAATAATAATCATCGTAATGTATCGAGTATACTCTTTACAGATGAAGCTACATTTACCCGTGATGGCATTAACAACACTCGTAACTCTCATGTATGGTCTGATGAAAATCCCCACGCAACAGTCGAAAGCAATTTTCAACATCGGTTTTCTGTAAACGTGTGCTGTGGTATGGTTGACAGTTATTTAATCGGCCCTTTCATTTTGGAGAATCGTCTCACAGGAGGCAACTACCTCAATTTTTTACAAAATGAATTACAAGGCCTGCTAGAAATTTTTTTTGTATAATAACTAGTGTATTTGTTAATATGCTATAACTTGAAAACAAATAAAAATCGGATAAGAACAAATGAGTTTTTTTACATTATTTTCACGTGTATAATACACTCCTAGAGTTTGGTGCGCTCCTCCCGACTCACCCTGTATAAATAACAGATTTTAAAATTCCATGAATTTGGAGTAGGCGTGAATAATTAACGAATGCATTTTGAATAAAAATTAGTGTTTTCTGCTTAGTGCTCCAAGGCACATCACCGAGGTATTGCTTTTTCTGTCTGCGAACTTTTTCAGTGTGCTTTTTGGATATTGGATGATTCTATGAATTTGAAGTAGGCGTGATTCAGTAATACACACCAAAAAAAAAAAAAATTAACAAATGCATTTTGAATAAAATATATTAGTGTTTTCTGCTTAGTGCTCCAAGGTACAACACCGAGGTATTGCTTTTTCTGCTTGCGAACTTTTTCAGTGCGCTATTGGGTGATTTGTTTTGCATAATAGGTCTTGAATTATTCTGAAATTACGTAATTCTTTAACAAAATAATTATAAACGTAACAAAAGCGGAACAATATAAGTAAAACAAACAATACCCGGTCTGCACAAAATGGTAAAAATTCCTAGTTTTAAAAAACTTGCAATAATATATATGTATAATCAAAATCCCATTTACCCTTTTGAGTGTCAGGTGCAATAATTATAAATGCATTTTGAATAACATGTATTAGCGTTTTCTGCTTAGTGCTCCAAGGCAAATCACCGAGGTATTGCTTTCTCTGCTTGCAAACTTTTTCAGTGCGCTTTTGGATATAGAATGATTTGTTTAGCGTATTAAGTCTTAAATTATTCTGAGAATACGTAATTCATTAACAAAATAATTATAAACGTAACAAAAGCGAAACAATATAAGTAAAACAAACAATACCCGGTCTGCACAAAATGGTAAAAATCCCCAGTTTTAAAAAACTTGCAATAATATCTATATGTAATCAAAATCCCATTTACCCTTTCGAGTGTCGAGTGCAATAATTATAACACAAAATAATTAAATATAAAAAGGATATAAATTATAACTGGTACAGCTTGTGCCACTTTTCCCACCTCCTCATCTGTTTGCATTATCTTTTTGATTCTCCCCTGCAACAACAAGATAAAACACATTAAAAGCCCTTAAAACATGTACGCAAACTCACAGCTGGAAATCTAGCGTTGTATTTTTTCTTCTTCGACGGCATTTTGAAATAATTTAAACCACCAAAACACAAAAATCGGAAATTTATTGTCAACAAATGCTGATTGACAGTTTGAGGTTATGTTAACTTGTGGGAATTTTCTTGATCAATATGTGGTACCACTGTTCCATATATTTAGGGGATTTGTTTTTCCTAGATTGGTGACAGCCTTGATAACCATACACGGTTAATTAAATAATTACCGTTTAGTGATTTCCTTATTTAATATGTAACAGCACTGTTAATTATTACATTAACTGGAAATCTAGCATTGTAGTTTTTCTTTTTCGAAGACATTTTGAAATAATTTAAACCACCAAAACACAAAAATCCAGATTAGTGTCATTTGTTATGAACATACACGGCTAATTATTTAATTACCGTTTAGTGATTTCCTTATTTAATATGCGGTACTGTTAAATATTTAATTAACTGTAAATCTAGCGTGGTATATTTTTTGTCGGCGGCATTTTAAAATAATTTAAACTACCAAAACACAAAAATCCGAATTTATTGTCAACAAATGCTGATTGCAATTTGAGGTTATATTAACTTGTGGGAATTTTCTTGATCAATATGTGGTATCACTGTTGCGTATATTAAGGGGATTTGTTTTCCTAGATTAGTGACACTTTTAATAACCGTTCACGGTTTTTTATTAAATTACCGTTTAGTGATTTTCTTAATTAATTAACGTTTAGGTATTTTTATAACCAATATGTGGTACTTCTTTTGTGTTCGTTTAGGGGATTTTAATAATTTGCAGTTGGTGATTTCTAAATAAACATTTTTATAAAAATAATATATCAAATTTTGGCGGGCTGTATATAAAAATCAGCAATTACCAACAAACAAACTCACAGCTGGAACTCTAGCGTTGTATTTATTCTTCTTCGGCGGCATTTTGGTACCACTGTTGAATATATTTAGAGGATTTGTTTTTCCCAGATTGGTGACACTTTTGATAACCATACACGGTTAATTAATTAATTACCGATTAGTAATTTCCTTATTTATTACTGTTCAATTTATTTAGATTTGTTTATCCAACACTTTTGATGACCATGCACGGCTAATTATTTGATAACCTTTAGTTATTTTTATAATCAATATGTGGTACTTCTGTTCAGTAGATTTAGGGGATTTCAAGAATTTGCAGTTGGTGATTTCCAAGTAAACATTTTTATAAGGATAATATTTTCAATTTTGGCGGGCTATATATAAAAACCAACAATTATTAACAAACAATCTCAGCTAAAAATCTAGCGTTGTATTTTTTCTTCTTTGGCGGCATTTTGGTACCACTGTTCAATATATTTAGAGGATTTGTTTTTCCTAGATTTATTGACACTTTTGATAACCATACACGGTTAAATAATTAATTACCGATTAGTGAATTCCCTATTTAATACTGTTGAATTGTTTAGGGGATTTGTTTTTCCAACACTTTTGATGACCATGCACGGCCAATATAATTTAATTAGCATTTAGATATGTTCATAATCAATATGTGGTACTTCTGTTCAGTAGATTTAGGGGACTTAAATAATTTGCAGTTGGTGATTTCTAAATAAACATTTTTATAAAGATAATATTTCAAATTTTGGCGGGCTTTAGATAAAAATCAACAATTATCAACAAACAAACTCATAGCTGGAAATCTAGCAATGTATTTTTTCTTCTTCGACGGCATTTTGAAATAATTTAAACCACTAAAACACAAAAATTCGAAATTTATTGTCAACAAACGCTGATTGACAGTTTAAGGTTATGTTAACTTGGGGGAATTTTCTTGATCAATATGAGGTACCACTGTTGCATATAGTTAGAGGATTTGTTTTTCCTAGATTGGTTACACTTTTAATAACCCTACACGGTTAATTATTTAATTACCGTTTAGTGATTTCCTTATTTATTATATGGTATCACTGTTAATTATTTAAATATATGGATTAGTAGTACCACATATTCTACTAATCCATATATTTAAGGGATTTGTTTTTCGTAGATTGGTGACACTTTTAATAACCACACACGGTTAATTATTGAATTACCGTTTAGTGATTTCCTTATTTAATATGTGGTACAACTGTTCAATTTGTTTAGGGGATTTGTTTTTCCAACACTTTTGATAACTATGCACGGCCAATTTTTTAATTAACGCTTAGTGATTTTCATAATTAATATGTGGTACTTCTGTTGAGTAGATTGAGGGGATTTCAATAATTTGCAGTTGGTGATTTCTAAATGAACATTTTTATAAAGATAATGTTTGAAATTTTGGCGGGCTTTATATAAAAATCAACAAACAAACTCACAGCTGGAAATCTAGCGTTGTATTTTTTCTTCTTCGACAGCATTTTGAAATAATTTAAACCACCAAAACACAAAAATCAGAAACTTATTGTCAACAAATGCTAATTGAGTTTGAGGTTATACTAACTTGTGGGAATTTTCTTGATCAATATGTGGTACCACTGTTCCATATATTTAGGGGATTTGTTTTTCCTAGATTGGTGACACTTTTGATAACCATACATGGTTAATTATTTAATTACCGATTAGTGATTTCCTTATTTAATGTGGTTCGATAACCATGTACGGCCAATTATTTAATTAACGCTGTAGTGATTTTCATAATCAATATGTGGTATATATTTAATTGATGAGGCGGATACATGATGAAACTCCATAATACTATTTGATCTAAAACAATGCAGTTGGGAGGGTTTCACTTTTATTGTTGAACACTGCAACATGTTTCACCACACAGTGGCTTCATCAGGCATTATTTCATTTGCCTGATGAAGCCACTGTGTGGTGAAACATGTTGCAGTGTTGAACAATAAAAGTGAAACCCTTCCAACTGCGTTGTTTTATTTCAAACAATATGTGGTACTTCTGTTTAGGATGTTTAGGGGATTTTAATAATTTGCAGTTGGTGGATTCTAAATGAACATTTTTATAAAGATAATGTTTCAAATTTTTGCGGGATTTGTATAAAAATCAACAATTATCCTAACCTTAGAGCGTATAATTTTTAGCATCTTCTTAATTTATTTTTTACCATCTTCCTAATTTATTTTTAATGTGGTTTAAAAACAATAAACATGTCTCATTTAGAAAGAGTAGTGGTTTTAGTGGATATGGATTGTTTTTATTGTCAGGTCGAGGAAAATTTGAATCGTAATCTTCGTGGGAAACCAATTGCTGTTGTGCAATATAATGCTTGGCGTGGAGGAGGGTAATGATTTTTTAAAGTTTTTTTTATACAATTTTAGTAAAATAATTGTATCAATCTTAATTTTTGTAATGATGACCAATTATATTTCAGAATAATAGCTGTTAATTATCCAGCTAGAGATCGCGGTGTAACGAGGCATATGAGGGGAAAGGATGCTAAAGAGAAGTGTCCAGAAATTATATTAGTCACGGTACCGAATGTGCGAGGAAAAGCAGATCTTACAAAGTAAGTAAATAGTCACCTGCACAAATTCTGGCAATTGCCGACAGTGCGGAGTGGGTCTAACCATCAGGGTGGGCAGGAACTACAATGGTGGCGTCCAGTGACGGATCGCAGTCTAACTTCAGGGTCGGCCACAGCGCCAAGGCACACAAAATTTGAGGTTGGGATCGCTCTTTATAAATACAAGGATTTGCACAACAAAGTCACCTTTCAATAACGGATACATATTACCTTGGGTCTCCAGCCTACCCTGAAGTTATGCTGCGAGCCGTTGCTAGTGGCGACTGTGGCCTAAGTGGGTGCAGCTGCAGCTGCAACTGCAGCCACCAAACAATCCTTAAGTAATACTGTTTGAACTGATGGCAACCCTTAAGAATTCGGCCACCGATGACCGTCAGATGAGATAAATAGTAATTATGTCAAATGAAATAGGATTTTATTTTTAACACGATAACCGCCAGAGCAAATATGCAAAAATGATTGCTGGGCCAAACGGTTTAATTGTGTTTTTAGTAAATGTATGATGATAAATTATGTTGTAGGGCAGCTTGGTATTGTAGTGGGTAGAGTGTTGGACTACCATGCACCGGGCCAGGGTTTAAATACCAGCCTAACAAGTTGTTTGCATTAATATAGGTGATAAAAATTCCAAACACTCCGTCTTCTCAGATATGACGTTAAATGCATGTAGAACCCGTGTACTGCCTGGATGTTGCGTGCACGTTAAGGATCCCTACCGGTGGGTTGGAACTCCTACCAGGTTCGGCAAAATCGGCGTCATGATTGGCCAAAGCAACGGAAATAGATGACGTAAAACAAAAAAATGCTTATAAAATTTGTCTTGAGCTTTATTTCTTGTATTTATATTGGCAACTCTCAATTACTTAGCGGCTGTATAACCGCTCTGGCATAGGTAATAAATTGCATAGCTGTCCCTAGGGATCGTTCTGGCGGTTTGTGTTAAATTGTAATTTACTGCTGTCGTCTTTCCATCTGATAACGTTGCCTAATTCTCAACGAACTCCATATTAATTATAAATGACTGTACATATTTCAGGTATAGAGAAGCCGGTAAAAGAGTAGCTGAAGTCTTACAATCGTTTACCACTCTTTTAGAACGTGCTTCAGTTGATGAAGCCTATTTAGATATTACAGAATCAGTGGTTAATCGAATGAAACATGTGGATAGGATTCACCCGGATCAGTTGCAAAATACTCACATTGTCGGACATGAAAGTGTTAGCCATTTCTTGAATAGCATTTACAGTACTGATTTTATGAATGAGAGCGAAATTAAATTAGCATGGGGCGGTGTGATAGCTGAGGAAATTCGATCTGCAGTCTTCGAAAATACAGGTGAATACATTGATCGTTCGGTATGGAACGAACATATAGGGTTATTATTATCATTATTATTATTATCGGTATTATTATTCAATTTTGCACGTAGTTAATTGACGGTAAGTAAATGGTCAAAGTTTATGAAACAAGTGTCTATCGTCACTATAGAGGGAGAAGAGGTGAGAACAAACTATTTATTATTATTTATTTTTTTTATTTATTATTATTATTATTATTTATTATTATTATTATTATTTATTATTATTATTATTATTATTATTATTATTATTATTATTATTATTTACTATATTATTAATATTATTGTAAGTAATTCGTTTACGAACGATTCATAAAGAACAAATCACTTTTAAGAAATGATTTGGTTGATTCAAATCAACTGAAAGATTTTAACTTCCGATATCTAATTACAGGCTATAAATGCTCGGCTGGAGTTGCACATAATAAAATTTTAGCGAAGCTAGTGGCCGGAATTCATAAACCCAATCAACAAACGATTCTACCTCATTCCGGAGTGCCTACACTTTTTGAAGATTTACCCGTCAGGAAAATCCGAAGCCTGGGAGGGAAATTCGGAAATCATCTTTCAGAAAAATTGGGCATAAAAAATATGGCCGAACTTTACAAATATTCAGAGAAAGAATTAGCCATGCATTTCGACGAAAAAACTGCGTAAGTTAATCATTAAACACATTAACTGTATGTTTTCGAGTTTACGTAAAGTGATTACTACACATAAAAAGACTGTTATTCCTTACTTCATTTTTTATTTCTATCGTTAGATGTACAGGGTGACCCAAATTCGATGTTTTTATAAGGTATCTCAGTAACCCGTATAGTTGGACAAAATCTGATATACATGTCATGAGGTCTTTTTCAGAGAAAATAACAAGAATGTATCTAGTACTCCGCTCCGCTGGAACTACCTGCGGGTACCAAGCTAAAGCCCGCAGAAAGCGTGAGGGATTGTTCAAATCAAAACTAAAAAATGTTTAATGCATTAACAATGCAATAATTGCAACAATCGAGTGATGACGGGGGGAAAGGAGGAGGGTACGTAAGCCGAATGTTGTGGTTGGAGAATGATGTGTTGTTGAGGTAGTGAGAATGCGATGGATGGAGAAAGCAGTTTGTATATTAAAAGGACTCTGCTGCTCGCTAACGCTCATCCCAGCTCGCTTCGCTCGCTTGCCTGCTGGCTGCGCTCGCAAACTGAATCGGGCTTAGCTTTGATTTTGACACTTTTGAAATCGCTAAAATATCATTACACTTGCTATTTGTATTTATTTCGATTAAAATTGAATTATTTTTAAATTTAAATTAATAAAAAAAATCATATCTCGGCGGGACGAAGGGGTGGAGGGACGGGGGGTGCACAGATTGTAGGCCCCAGTGTCTAGTACACGCGTGCAAAGTTTCAACGTTCCACGATAAAAGGTAAAGGAGCTGCGATTTTTTTTAAAGTCAAAACGCAAGGACTGGGTCCTAATAAAAAAAAATACTTCCGGTTGAGAAAAATAAAACACTTGCTACAAAAACGTCATAGAAAAAAATAAGGAATTTTTTGATACCTTTAACAAAAGTTTTTTTTTTTTCAAAAAAATCCAAAGGGTACCCCTTGATTCGAAATTTAACATTGAAACCCGCATAAGTCTGTCCTTTTCCCACTCATGGCTTTTGATAGCCAGCGCCTCCATAAATTTCCAGAATTGCTAAAAACTAAAAATATTTATTGCTCCGGTCCTACTTGAGCTAGATAATTGAAATTTTCAGCATTTATACAAATTTATATTTCCCATCCACTGGTATAATTCTTATTATTGTACTGTATCAAATACTGAAACAAAAAAATAAAATTTATTTATTTAATTAATATGAAAAATAAAAAAAATCTATCTCATATCCAAATTGAGCTGGATGAATGAAATTTTTAGTATTTATACATATTTGTATTTCCTATTTATTGGTACAATTGCAGTTGTTTCACTGTTTTAAATACTATAGCAAAAAAATAAAAATTGTTTTTTTTTTAAATAATTTAAAAAGCAAAAAAAATTATTTCCGATCTGAATTGAGCTAGATCAATGAAATTTTGAGCATTTGTAGAGATTAGTATTACCTATTTATTGATCTAATTGCCATTGTTGTACTATAATTAATAGTGGAGCTAAAAAATAATAATTGTATTTTTAATTCGCCGTTTTAGCCTGCAAAGCGGTTTTGAAGCGCAGAAAAAAATACCAATTTCCGTCCTAATAGAGCTGGATCGATGAAATTTTCATCATTTATGCAGATTCCTATTGCCCATTTGTTGTCCAACTCCCATCGGTCTAATATTATTATGACGAAAGTAAAAATAAAAAAATTGTAATTTTTCGTGATTTTCACGACTGCGCCAACATAAACTTAAATATTTCAGCAAATATCCAAAAGATAAGAAGCGATCCGGGGCGTATAAAAGGTACTACCCTAGAGTACATTCGATCAAAATTTCAGCCCTCTACGATAAACTCACAGGGAATGGTGAATTTTTTTCTTCGATTTTTCGTTTAAAAATGTTGAAAATTATTGAACTTTGTGAATTTTTGTCGGGCCCCTCAGTAAGAGCGCATGGAGCACACCCTAATAAGTGATCTTTTGGCTACTTGTGAGTATTTTTTTCAATCGGATAAGTCATCGCGTATGCGAACAAAATGGCGGAGGACCGGACCGGATATTTTCTTAGCTGTGGGCCCCATAATGGGGCCCCGGTAAAAAGTTCGTACATCAATCGAAAGCCCTTTTATTGGGCTACAAGACTCTGAAATCGAATATTTTTTGGAGCTTTCGTTTGGTCGCTATCGCTTTTCAAACTTGAGGGAAATTTTTATTTTAAAAAAACAGTTGCCACACCCGAGTTGAAAATCGGAGGCGGCGCGGCTGGTTTAATTCTTGTAGAGCAGGTCAAGGACTACAGTTTGCTAAAAAAAAAAGTCGAGGTAGCTCATTGCATAAGGGCGTTATTAAGGTCCAAAGTTTAAAATTGTTTTGTAAAATTGCCGTCCCCCGAGGGGACGGCAGAAGCCCGAGTAATAAACCATTTGAAGGCAAATTTGATGGCGCATCCGACGCCGTTAACCGCGATTTAATCGGAAGTAGCAGCTCGACGGTTCGGCGAAAAATGTAAAAATTAGAAAAATCGGCCCCGATGTACTTTTTTTTTCTCGGCCCCCCAGTGAACCGATTTTATTCTGCTTGTCCGCTGTCACTGTAAAACAGTTGAGGCTACTACCTGATTTTTTTTAGTGGCCGTAATGTCTACGGTTTAGACAGTGACCTCACGGTCCCTCGCGCATTTTTGCGAAAATGTCGACGTTTTTCTTCTTTTTTCTGTCCCGCCCCCGGGAGCGGCGATTTTTCCCCAAAAAAAATCCTCGTCCATAGAGTTTTTTGCGCTTTTTCCGAATTTGAAAACCGCGATTTTTTATCTCTTGTAGTTTAGTCAAAAAAAATTGTCAAAGTCAAAGCCTTCGGCCGCCCCCGTATGATAGTTTTGCCTCGGGGGGCCTCCGGCCCCCCTCGCCAAAGCTCGCTTCGCTCGCTGTTTGGGAAGTGTGTTTTTTTTGACATTTGCTTACCTATTTAGTATATATAGAATTTTTTAGCATTTATAGCGATTAGTATTACCTATTTATTGATCTAATTCCCATTGTTGTACCATAAATAATAGTGGAGCTAAAAAATAAAAATTGTATTTTTAATTCGCCGTTTGAGCCTGAAAAGCTGTTTTGAAGCGCAGAAAAAAATACCAATTTCCGTCCTAATAGAGCTGGAACGATGAAATTTTCAGCATTTATGCAGATTAGTATTGCCCATTTATGGACCAACTCCCATCGGTCTACTATTATTAGGACCGAAGGAAAAAAAAATTGTAATTTTTCGTGATTTTCAGGACTGCACCAACGTAAACTGAAATATTTCAGCAAATATTCAAAAGATAAGAAGCGATCCGGGGCATATAAAAGGTACTACCCCAGAGTACATTCGATCAAAATTTCAGCCCTCTACGATAAACTCACAGGGAACGGTGAATTTTTTTCTAAGCAAAATTGGATAAAAATGAGAAAATAAATTTTTCAAAAATTGGTCAAGCTTGGCGATTTTTGACGGCCCTACGGGCCGTCTCAGTGAAAGGTCACAGGGCACACGTGATAGGGGCGTCTTCTGGCTAGGCGTGGGTATTTTTTTCAGCCCGATGAGTCATCATGTGGCCGAGCAAAATGGCGGAGGACCGCGACGCGAACTTTGTCGATTGTGGGCCCCATAATGGGGCCAAGGCAAAAAGTGGGAACATCGATGGAAAGCCCTTTTAACGGCCTACACGGCCCCGAAAACGGATATTTTTTTGGAGGCCCCGTTGGCCTACAATAAAAATCCAAAGTTGGGGGTAATTTTTTTTTTCTAAGAACCGTCACCGCCCCCGAGTTGGGAAAGTGAGGCGGGGCGGTGTGCATGATTCTTGTAGAGCAAGCGAAGGGCTACAATTTGCCCTTGGAAAAATTGTCGTAGATCGTCGCATAAGGAAGTTATTAAGGGGCAAAGTTTAAAATTGTTTTATTTAATTGCCGCCCCCCGGACGGCGGCAGACGCTCAAACTAAAAGCCGATCGGAGGCCCTTCAGAGGGCGCACCCGACGGCGTTAACCGCAAACCGATCGGAGTTCGGAGCTGGGCGCTATAAAAAAAAAAACGAAAAACGGCGAAAAAGCTCTCGAAATGGTAATTATTTTTTTTCTCCGCCCCCCGTCAAGATTTCTTTGATTTTTATTCGTGGCCCCAGTGGTCGGATGTTGGGGCGATGGCGTGGTATTTTTAGATTTTTTGTGTGATGTGCGGTTTAGGAGGAGAAGAAGCCGACAGTTGATTTTTGCCGTTTTTTTTTTCATGTGTTTTCAGTTTTTCACCGGTGCCGCCCCCGGGGGCGGCGATTTTCTACAAGAAAAAATCTCGTTCCATAGAACTTTTTGCGCTCTATCCGATCGTGAAGTCGGCGATTTTTTTGCGCGACCCGTTTTCCCGCAAAAAATTGGCAAAGTCGGGATTTTGAGGGGTGGCGGTGCGGCAGACGGGGGCGGCCTTCGGCCGCCCCCGTCTGATAGTTTGGGCTCGGGGGGCCTCCGGCCCCCCTCGCCAAAGCTCGCTTCGCTCGCTGTTTGTTTAGGGTGTTTTTTTAAATTAATAATTAATAATAATAAATAAATACAAATATATACAAATACAATGTCATTAACAGATTATGGCTAGCTTGATTAGTTTTCGAGATATCGGGTGTTTTTCAATTGTTGGCTATTTTTAAATATGTCTTTTTCTCAATAACTATAAGATATACAACTAAATAGTTTAATAGTTATTTGTGTAGTTTTCAACGTAGAATTCAGCGGCGTACTTATTTTTTTATTTCAACTTTTAATTTTAGTATAAATGAAATTGCCAATTCTTAGTTGTAGAATACTTCAAACATTAAAAGTGCCGAGATTCTTTTCGCAATCTACAACAAGTTAGTCTTACAAAGACTATATCAAACACTCATTGAAACAACTACTTCCCGGGCTAATACCCCGACGGACATTGAATTATACAACAAGTGTTTGCTGTTACATACAGTAACCTACTGCAAATGTAACAATTTGGGTCAAATTATTCAGGCCATCTATAGACGCGTTTCGAGATTTATCTCTCATCAGTATAGCTTTGCCATTCCCTCTAAACAATTTGACACCTTAGACTGGCGGTCACGTTACCGTTCAAACATAAGTATAAATGAAATTGCCAATTCTTGGTTGCAGAATACTTCAAACATTAAAAGTGCGATTCTTGTCGCAACTTGTTGTAGATTGCGAAAAGAATCGCACTTTTAATGTTTTAATTTTAGAGTTATGGCACAAAGTTGCATTTTTTCAAATGGAACACCCTGTATGTTTTTATGTTATTAAATAGCATTTTAAATTAGCTTTACTTTAATGTACGTATTTGAAAAAATTCGTGAAAATTTGCAAAAAAAAGACAATTATATTAAAAACTAAGTTAGTTTAAATATTAATTTTATACGGTAAATACTTTGTTCACTGCTCTCTTGATGAAACGAAATTGTAATATTAGGTAAATTAAAACACTTGTTTGGTTTCATATTTGTATATTCAGTTTCCTGACACGTGTTTCGGTCAATAACGACCATTCTCAAAGGGATTACAAGAATAACTAATTAAAATTGAAAAATGTTACAATATATATAGGGGGTTAATTACGGGAGAGTCCAGAGATTAAGAGATTCGAACTTGTTAATAATTCGTTTTGGTTGTTAAGTATATTATCACCTTTCCTAATAGCTCTCTTAATCTCTAGCCCTTCGAGCAGATTTAATTTGCGGCCTTTTTCTGCGAAGCGGATTGGTTTTATGTCCGGTGTTTATCAAGTGGAATGTGAGAACTGCGACGGAAAATATATAGGACAAACAGGAAGAAATTTCAAGATCCGGCTCAATGAACACAGAAAAGCAGTAGAAAAACGAACCACGGGAACAGGATTATCCGAACATTGCGTCACAACGGGACATCAATTAGCCGACATAAAACCAATCCGCTTCGCAGAAAAAGGCCGCAAATTAAATCTGCTCGAAGGGCTAGAGATTAAGAGAGCTATTAGGAAAGGTGATAATATACTTAACAACCAAAACGAATTATTAACAAGTTCGAATCTCTTAATCTCTGGACTCTCCCGTAATTAACCCCCTATATATATTGTAACATTTTTCAATTTTAATTAGTTATTCTTGTAATCCCTTTGAGAATGGTCGTTATTGACCGAAACACGTGTCAGGAAACTGAATATACAAATATGAAACCAAACAAGTGTTTTAATTTACCTAATATTAATTTTATAATTTTTGAAGACTTTTGCGATCAATTACTGAGTCTACAGATCACTTCATTATTAATAAATAATATTAACATCTCTGTAATTATAATAGTATGTATTATCACATATTTATCTAAAAGCTTCAGAGTTAAAAACTCAATTTTTCAATAATAAAAAAAATATATATATTTTATAAAAAAATGTAAAGCTAATTTAATATGCTATTCAATAACATAAAAATATATAGGGTGTTCCATTTAAAAAAATGCAATTTTATATCATAACTCGGAAATTAAAAGCCCGAATAAAAAAATAAGTACGCCACTGCATTCTACGCTGAAAACCACATAAATAATTATTGAACTGTTTTCTTGTATATCTTATGGTTATTAAATAAAGACATATTTTAAAATAGCCAACAATTAAAAAACGCCTGATATCTTCCAAACTAATTAAGTTAGCCATGATCTGTTTACGCCATTATTAATGTCTCGTAAAAAGAGGTCACGACATTTATATTATTTTTACTTTCCCCCGTATGTAATACAAAGGGAAAGTATTGTTTTCGTGAAAATTTTCAAATCAAAAATTTTAGCGGAAATATCCGTTTTGAGGTCCCCTGAGTCGAATAAGACCATTTTTGAAAAATGTCTGTCTGTCTGTGTGCGCTGTACAGCAAAAACCGCTAAAGATATCGAGATGAAACTTGAAACTTAAGCTTTTTGTCACAATCGGAAGAACTGAAAAGCTTTTGGTGAAAATCGGAAAACCGGAAGTGGTACTTTACTCTTAGCGTTTTTCAGTTTTTTCAGATTTGTTCAATAAATGTTCATCAAACAAAAAATTCTTTCAAATAAAAGTTGTAGATAATAACATAATGAAGATGTATTGTTCATTTACTTTTTGTCATAGCACTCTTAGTTTTTGAGATATTTAATAAATAGTGTTTTTTATCTAGTCATTGATTTGTGTCAGTGTGTGTGTTGATACAATTGGAAAATGTTTCAAATAAAAGTTGTAGGTAATAAAATATTAAAGATTTTTTGTATCTTCACTTTTTGTCATAGCACTCTTAGTTTTTGAGATATTCAATAAATAGTGTTTTTTATCTAGTCATTGGTTTGTGTCAGTATGTGTTGATCCAATTGAAAAATGTTTCAAA
This sequence comes from Philonthus cognatus, assembly GCA_932526585.2. NCBI lineage: Eukaryota > Metazoa > Arthropoda > Insecta > Coleoptera > Staphylinidae > Philonthus > Philonthus cognatus. The sequence goes on from OW052243.1 coordinate 2,473,127, forward strand.
TAAAAGTTATAGTTATCAAAAAGTTGAAGACATTTTGAAAATAATAATGCTACAAATATTCTAAAAGTGATTTAATACGCAATTTACGGGGGAAAGTACTATGATGGACACATCACCATTTTTTTTTCTAACTCTTCAGGTTACCGAGATACTCTATGAAAATTTGGGCCACCCTGTACATTTCGAGACACAAGGTGCTCATTGTCAATAACAACAATAACAATTGTTAGTGATAATGAGCACCTTGTGTCTCGAGATGTACATCTAACGATACAAATAAAAAGTGAAGAAAGAAATAACGGTCTTTTTACGTGTATTAAACACATTAATTTAAAACACGCTGACATAAAGTATACTTTCAGAAATTGGTTGTACAACATTGCACGGGGCATCGATAACGACCCAGTAACAATACGCTTAGTCTCGAAATCGATCGGATGCTGTAAAAAATTCCCCGGTCGTACAGCACTCACTAACCACGAAAACGTAAAACATTGGTTAAACGAGTTGGCCATTGAAATATCCGAACGCTTGGAAAAAGATTTGGAGGAGAACAACAGAAAAGCCAAACAAATGGTTATAAATTTCGCTCAGGAAGTCAACAAAAAAGACGTGTCGGGTTCACGCAGTCACGTTTTAAACTCGTACGATGCGGATAAGATTGCGTCGGATGCATACGAAGTGGTTAAAAAAAATTGCCTGCGCTCGGACGATACGTTTCGTGTTAAATTCCTTGGGATAAGTGTGGGGAAGTTTGAGGATGTGAAAAACGTGAGTAGTATTGCATCGTTTTTCAATAAAAGCAGCGATGAGATGAACATTAGCCGTACTAACGTTAATGAGTTGAAAACTGCTAATGTGAGTACTATTGCATCGTTTTTTAATAAAAGTAGCGATGCGACAAGCATTAGCTGTACTAACGTTAACGAGTTGAAAACTGCTAAAGATGTAAAAGTGGCCAATAAAAATAGTATCGCTTCTTTTTTGATGAATTACACCAACTCGAATAAAAATTGTAACTCGACCTTCGTTTGTGAAAAGCTTGATAATAATAACACCTGCGATAATCAATCTAAAGATTTGAAAACTTACGATGAATCAAACGAAAATGTTATGCCCGGTTGTAGCGGTTTACAATTTAATAAAAATAATTTAATTAAACGCGATGATTCAACAAACACAAAAAATTATGATTCTACAAATAAACGCAATAAAGATAACGAATCGAATGAATTAATCTCTTCAAAAAATCATTTCAATAAAAGTAGCGATGAGATGAACATTAGCCGAACTAACATTAACGAGTTGAAAATTGCTAAAGATGTAAAAGTGGCCAATAAAAATAGTATCGCTTCTTTTTTGATGAACTCGAATAAAAATTGTAAATCGACCTTCGTTTCTAAAAAGCTTGATGATAATAACACCTGCGAAAATCAATGTAAAGATTTGGAAACTTACGATGAATCGAACAAAAATGTTATGCCTGGTTGTAGTGGTTTACAATTTAAGAAAAATAATTTAATTAAATGCGATGATTTAACAAATACGAAAAAATCGAATGAAATAATCTCACCAAAAAACCATACACTGAATAAATGTAATGATTTAACAAATACGAAAAAATCGAATGAAATAATCTCTCCAAAAAACCATACACTGAATAAATGCGATGATTTAACAAATACATACAATTATGATTCTACAAATAAACGCAATAGACATACCGAATCGAATGAAATAATCTCGTCAAAAAACCACACACTGAACAATGATCTTAATTCGAAAAACAGCGAAGATTCAAATGATTCAATCACTGAAGAATTACAACCATCGCTAAATCCTCTGAATACATCATCGTTTTTTAATAAATATATGGAAAAGCTGGAATCCCCAGCAAAAAGGCATTTTGATACCTCACAAAATTTGGAATTTAACTCGAATATCGATGATATTTTGGATGAAGAAATCGAGGAATTAACTCAAAATAATGATAATCGTGAAACGAATTTAGAAAATTCACATCAAAATTTTGATAATCGTGAAATAAATTTAGAAAATTCACATCGAAATCGTCAAACGAATTTAGAAAATTCACATCCAAATTTTGATAATCGTGAAATAAATTTAGGAAATTCACATCAAAATCGTCAAACGAATTTAGAAAATTCACATCCAAATTTTGATAATCGTGAAATAAATTTAGAAAATTCACATCAAAATCGTCAAACGAATTTAGAAAATTCACATCCAAATTTTGATAATCGTGAAATGAATTTAGAAAATTCACATCAACAAAGCGGATGCGGTACATTTTTAAAATCGACTTCACTAAAAGAAGTGATTGAGCGAAATTGTAAAACTCCTATAAATTTAGGAAATTCAGCCCAACACAAAGATTTATTTTTCCAAGAAAATAATTCGATTAGTCAAAAAGAAAATTCTAATCACGATGGGTGCCAGTTATGTCCAGAATGCAATAAACGAGTTCCGTTTGATAATTTCGTATCTCACATGGATTATCACTTTGCTATAAAAATAGTGCGCAGCGAGGTGGATTTGTATAAGCCGGTTAAAATTGAGAAAATAGCTTCGCCCAAAAAGGGTAATAAAAAGAAACGCCCGACCGTTGATAATTGCATGAAATTAACATCGTTTTCGGTGTCGACGCCGAAAATAGCTTCGCCAAAAAAGAGTAATAAAAGGAAATGTTCGACTGTTGATAATTGCATGAAGTTAACGTCGTTCTTGGTGTCGACGCCGAAAGTTGAGGATGATTCCGTGCTGAGGGAAATTTGTTCAGAGTGTGATAAAAGTGTACCGCTTGAGGAGTTTGCTTCGCACGTGGATTATCATGTGGCGAAGAGGATACATTTGGAAATTAATAATTTTAATAAGGGTGGGAGTAAAGCGGATCTTAAAAAATGTGATAGTAAAATTAGTGGGAAGAAGAGTGTTAAAGTTAAGAAAGATAATGCGCCTAGTATAGTTAGTTTTTTTAAACCTGTATAGAGTTTTAATAAATAACAATTTTTAATATATATTTTTTGAATTAAATTTGTTTTTTTTATCGCACTAATTTGAATCAGTTGAAAACGGAGGTTACTCGATCAATCTGGCGTCAATTGTATAGCTATGGAATAGATATGGGTCGCCGCAATGACAAGAGGCGTCAGGAGAGGGGGTGGATAAGAGGAAGGTGGCAGACACGTCATTTGAGAAAGGAGAGCCAGGAAAGGAAAAAAAAAAGAGTGGTGAAGGAGAGATTAATGGATGCAACGGGAATTAGAGGGAGATAGTGGAGTTAATTAAGGAAGGAGAGGGAGATGAGGGAAGCAAGGGAGATGTGGAAAGAGGAGATGAGGGAAATGAAAGAAACATGGAGAAAGGAAAGAGAGCAATTAAAGCAAAGGATAGTAGAGCTCGAGGATCAGGCGGAGAAGAGGGAGAGACAGGAAAGGAGGAACAACATAATGATCAGAGGGAAAGTTTTCTAAGATAAGAGAGAAGTGGGCGGGGTTTCTGAAGGAGGCGCTGGGAGTAGAGGCGGAGGTACAGGAAAGTTATATTGTGGATAGGGTTGAAAAGTTGGTGGTGGTGAGACTCGGGAAGCTAGAAGACAAAATTAAAAATTGAAGAATAAAAGTAGGCTAAAAAGTGCACAAGAAACAATTTTCATAGAAGATGATCTAACGGAGGAGAGGAGGGTGCAGAAATGCATAAGGGAGGTAGCTAGACGGGAGAGGGAAAGGAGAAAATGGGTGAGGATCGGGTATCAAACAGTTATAGTTAATGGGGAAGAGTGGAGATGGAATAAGGAGAAGGCGGAAGTAGAGAGGAAGGAAGAGGCAAAAAAGTAAGAAGGAAGGAGGTAGTAGGGGAGGAGGAGGGTGAGAATAGGATGATGGAGCAGGGAATTGGAAAAAATGCGGAGGTGAAACAAAAGAAGAGGGCAGGAGAAATGGGGAGAACATATATAGAAAGGACGAAGCGGGGAAGGTAGGACAGGGGCAGAAGGACTGTGGGAGGAGCAGGGGACTAGGGAGCAAATGCGGGAGAATGGGGAAAGAAGGGGCGATAACGATAGGTTTTGGAATGTAGCGAGAATAAAGTCCAAAGGGCAGGAGTGTAAGTGGAAGAAAGACTTTGAGGAGTGGGTAATCGGAAAGGACATAGCAGGGATAGTAGAGACTTGGATGGTGAAGAAGGAGTGGGGAGAAGTGAAAGGATGGTTACCGAGGGGGTTTAGATGGGAGATGAAAGAGGCAGTAATAAAGATGATGGAGGGATGCGAAGGGCTAGTGTGGGTGAAATATCAGCAGGGAGAATAACGGGTTAATGTGGGGGTGGCGTACATCAACAAGAATTGGAGGGATATAAGAAGAGAAATAGATGAGAGAGCGGGCAAAGGAGGAAAATGGATGGTGGGGGGATTTCAATGCCAGAATAGGGGAAACGGGGGGAGGGATAGATGTATAAATGGGGAGAGCGGGAGGATGAATGAGGGATATTGAACGGACGCACTGAGGGCGATTGGGAGGGGAAAAAACGTAAATTGGGCCAAGAGGGGCTTCGGTAGTTGATTATGTGGTGGTCAAGGGATTAGAAACAGGTGATATAAGAGGTATAGAGGTGAAGATGTGTTAGGATCTGACTACCGTTAACTGTGGAGATGTGGATGGAGAAGGGAAGAGAAGTGGAAAGGGGGCAAAAAAAACGAATACGTTGAGTGTGGGCTAATGGTGATGGAGGATATGAGGAAGAGGCTGGAGAGGATTCAATGGGAAGAGGTCAATACAATGAAGGAGATGATAGTAGGATGTGGAAGGAAAAAAGGGAGAGAGAAGAGGGGGGAGTACGTGGTTCGATGAGAAGTGTAGGCAGGCGAAGAGGGAGTAGAGGAAGGCAGTGGAAGAATGCTTAAGAAATCGAGGAGAAGAGGGTAAAGTGGTGGCGTCAAGGAAAAGATATGATGGTGTATGTGAGAGGAAGAAGCTGCAGGCGGTGGAAAGAGTGAGCGAGGAATTGAGGGAATGCAGGAACGAGGCGGAAATGTGGAAGGTGCTGCGGAGAGGGGAAAGGAATAGGCAGTTGGGGATATCGTTGAAAGAATGGACAAGGAAGTGCAGAGAAGGTAGTGGAGTGCCAGTGGGAATGGGAGAAGGCAGGCGAGGGAATGGAGAGAAAGAGTTCACGAAGAAGGAGGTAGAAAGAGCGTTCAAAAGGAGGTGAAGGGAGGGAAGGCAGAGATGTGGAAGGAGATTGGGGAAGAAGAAATTCAGGGAGCTACTGAACTAGATGTGGAGGGGAAGAGTGAACATACCGGCAGCATGGAGGGTGGGGAGGATGTGCCCGATATATAAAGGAGGGGATCAGAAGGATGCGGATTGCTATAGGGGGATAACAGTGATGAGCACGGAACAAGATAACTATGATGGTGGTAAAAAATAGGCTAGAGGAGGAGGTGGGAAAGAAGGGGCTGCTGCCGGATACGCAGGGGTGTTTTAGGAGGGGTAGAGGGGGGGGGGGGGTGATTGGTAGAAAGTAAGCTGCGGATGTTGGCATATGCGGATGAAATGGTGCTAGTGGCAAGAGAGTGGGAAGGGATGAAGAATATGCTGAAAAGGGCGGAGAGGTTTATGGATAAGAGGGGGTTGAGCGTGAATGTTAGAAAAACGAAATGGATGAGATTCAGAAATAAAGGGTGAAGGAATTAGAGTGGAAGGAGGGTCACCCCCCCTCCTTCCACTCTAATTCCTTCACCCTCCCCTCCTTCCACTCTAATTCCTTCACCCTCCCCTCCCTCCCTTTATTTCTGAATCGCATCCATTTTGTTTTTCTAACATTCACGCTCAACCCCCTCTTATCCCTCTTGAGAGGGTTAAAAAATCAAGTAATTAGGGTTTATGTTCAAAGGGACAGAAGGGTATGAGGAGCATGTGAGGTGGCCGCAGGGGAAGGCTAGAAAGGTGTGGGAGATAGCGTGGGGTAGAAGTGTGGGGGACAAGAGGGTATGAGTGTATGGAGAGGGAGCAATTGTGGTTCCTGAAGCGTATGTTGGGAGTGGAAAGGTCGACGGCCGGATACATAGTGCTTCAGGAGACAAATAGAGGAAAATTAGAGTGTGAGGAAATGGTGAGAATGGCTAGGTATCAGATTAAGTTATGGGTTCTGGAGGAAGAGAGATTGGTGACGGCGGTGTGGGTGGCGTGCGGGAATGGGAGAGAGGGTAGATGGAGGAGCGAGAGAAGGAGAATGTATGAGAGGGTGGGTTTGTCGGACACGAAGGTGATGGAATGGCTGGGGAATGGGGTGAAGGTGGATGAAAGAGAAGGAGGTGAAAGCACAGAAAACGATAGGTACGGGAGGTAGCAGGTGCATGGGAGAATGCCGAGGTATTTGGTGGAGGGGGAATGGAGTAGGGAGGAAAGGGTGGTGCTGGCGAGGGCGAGGTGTGGGTCAGGGGAGAGAGGAAGGAAGGTGTGAATAAGGAAAGAGTATGAGAAGTGTGTTATGTGTGAGTGGGGGAGGGATACGTGGAGTCATTTGATGGAGGAGTGCGAGGGGGTGAAGGAGGAATGGGTGGAAGAGTGACGGAATAGATGAGAGAGGATGGGGCCGAGGTAAGGAGGCTGGAGAAGTTGGGGGAAGGGAGAGAAAGCAGGAGGAAGAGAGGGGGTAGCAATTAGTGTAGATGTAATGTATTATTATGCCAATAAAGGTTTTTTTTTTTTATTAGATGGTCATGTTGGGGGACAAGAGGGTATGAGTGTATGGAGAGGGAGCAATTCCTGAAGCGTATGTTGGGAGTGGAAAGGTTGACGCCCGGATACATAGTGCTTCAGGAGACAAATAGAGGAAAATTAGAGTGTGAGGAAATGGTGAGAATGGCTAGGTATAAAGGTTTTTCCTGCACATACTGATCGGCGTATGTAGTTTTGTTATTTTGAAACGAATAAAGGTTTTTTTTTTTATTAGATGGTCATGTTTTGTTTTTCTTTATGACACTTGCGACACACATTTTGATAGTTGTGACATATTTTAAAGTAACGAGTGTCTTCCACTCCCTGAGTGAGCATGAGGTAAAATTTCGAGTTTAGAAAAGCCCCGTGTAGAAAATTTGTCGAGGGTCGCGCAGCGACCCGAGACAAATTTCACGGGGCTTTTCTAAACTCGAAATTTTACTTCATGCGCCACGCGTATAAAACACTGATTTAAAGTAAAATACATGCTGCTGAGATGTGACAGATATTTACTAAGATATAACACAAAAAATACTTATTTTGTGAATATGATAATAATAATAATATAAGTAGAACAAATTTAGCGTCATTTTATCAGCTGATATTTGTTCTCTATTAAATTATAGGTTTGTTGTTACAAGTAAATGTATGACGGACTGTTCCCGAAGTGGCATCGGACCTCCCTATTTGTTGTCTATTATTATTATAATAATAATAATCTTTATTTAGCATCTTTGCTATATAATAAGATAGAAAAATATATGTATATCTATAAGTGATTCGTTTACGAACGATTCATAAAAAGCGAATCACTTTTAAGAAAAGATTCGAACTACCCATATCTACTATGGAATAGACGGAATTAATTCAGGAAATAAAAACCAATGTTTGAGTAGATATTGATATAATTTTAATCGACGGTAATATTAAATTAAGTTCTAAAGAATTAAATACGTAAAGAATAATAAAAAAAATATTCATTTATATTATTAGATCATAAATATCGTATGGTTTTTATATTATATAATTATAAAAATCATGACTTGTGCCGAAATTTTTTTTATTTATTCACGTAAATTAATACCCTCCTCTGCTGTAGTTTGATTTTCCTCTACCGCCAGCGCTTCCACCACGATGACCACCTTGATTATTTCGAGGCTGGTACTGCTGGTTGCTTTGACTTTCCTGCACATACTGATCGGCGTATGTAGTTTTGTTATTTTGAAACGAATCGTAAGTTTTAGGACGTTTCGGTTCATTTTGGTAGTCGTTGCTATCGCGGCCTCTGTAATTGTTTTCCCCGCCTCCACTGCCGTAATTAGTCGAGTAAGTACCGGCTGAATCGAAGCTTTGATTCCGCCCACCTCCCGAGTTACGGTTCGCCCCCTCACCACCGTAAGTGCTCTGTAGGTAATTGCCGACTGTTCCTCCGTAAGTTACCGGAGCTGATTTTTTGTAATTACTGCTGTAGCCCCCGGGGTTGCTTCCGTAATTCCCACGTGAACTTCTATTGTCGTTTCCATAGCCTCCTTGGTTTTTGTTGTAATCTCCTCCTTTATTGTAATTACCCCCTGAATTGGAATAATTATTACCCCCTGAATTGGAATAATTATTACCCCCCGAATTAGAGTAATTATTACCCCCTGAACTGGAGTAATTATTACCCCCTGAATTGGAATAATTATTACCGCCAGAATTAGAATTATCGTAACCACCGCGAGAGCTGTAGCCCCCACGATTATTAAAATCTCCTCTTCCACGCCCACCTCCTCTACCGCCACTAGGGCCCGGCTGTCTTTGCTGCCATGAGGGCATTTCAGGCGGAGGCGGCGCTTGCTCCGAAGTCCTTCCGCCCCTATCGGGCACCTGTCCAATCATAACCTTATTAATCGACGTCTGCGTATTCTTCCTCACAGAAGCGTTACTAGTTTTCTCGATAATCGCCAAATCCTGCCTGGCGCACAAAAAATCCGACATGTCCACCTCCGGCTCCACCTTCAGCTGTTTCCGCTTTTCCGCGTAAGTCCTATTAATCAATTCGTCTTTACCCTTCATCCTATCCGACCACTGGAACGACTGAATCGTGCAATCCAAACGTTTCAACAGCATCTCCCGTCTTATTTTATACTCCCCGTGCAGATCTTCCTGTACCGTTTGCAGGGCTTTCCATTGTTTCTCGTTGATCATGAAATTGCAGATCGGACGGCCGAGGAGGTCCTCTCCCGTCTTTTGGAGGAGATTTAGTACGGTCGGGTTTAATTTTTGGAAAAGGCTCTGGACTGTTATGTTGGCGGGCGGTTTCGGAAACCGGAGCGTTATAAGCATTTTCTTTAAACTCGCCGCTTGCGGTGATTCTTTCTGTTAAAATAAATAATATTAAATTAGTAACCTTTAAATTAAAGCACAAATTAAAAACATTTATTCTCTTCTTTATGACGTCTAAAATTTATGAATACAAATGTTCAATCAGTGTTGGGAACGGTGGGATTACTTAATTTTATAGTGTTGGTTCTGGTTCAAAGGGGAGTGTGCAGTTCTGCACTGCACTTAGGCCTCATTAGGCCCATTGTGCCAATTTTATAGTGTTATTTTAGTAAGTATCGTTCAAATAATTCGGTCGGCTATTTTCTAAACTTATTTTAGGTTTACTACAAAATCCTGCTAAATCATTAGAAGGGAGTTTCATCTAATGATTTTTTCAGAGAAGGATTTTTTAGTAAAAAGTAAACTTGTAGGGGTTCGTTTATCTTTAGAGTCCGGTGTTGTTCCAAAACGTATATTTAACACAAAGTATGTACAAGTATACAGATACGACTATAAATACGATAATTGGTAAGATGTCTAAGACCGTGCTCAGTGCTTAGAAGTGATTCTCTAGGTTAGCCCGTATTCAGCGCTAGCAAGAGAATGAATTCTTAGGCAGGATGCGCTGGTTTTAAAGGTGTCCGGCCGCGGTTCTCGGATAGCTGCGGTGGGGATGAAGGGTCCCATTGGCGAGCGTGCGAGGGTGGTGGACGAGCGCGAGAGTGCCTGTGCGACAAGGATGGTCGCTAGTGGCGAGCGTCCAGGGTGGATGTTACAGTCTCCCCCTCTGGAGGTGAAGTCGTCCCGACGATCCATCCAGCTATGAGACATCCACTAATCCTTCCTGGGTCTTCCTCTTTTTCTTAAGGGCTTGATGGGCTGGGAGATGACATCCTGTCCAACACATGGGGTGAGTGCTGACGAATGGTAAACTCCTATTGCCGTGGTTGGGTTGTCCAGTGGCGCGACTTCGAAGGTGGTTGGTCCTAGAGCCTGTAGGATGACGTAGGGCCCATCTCTTCGGGGAGCCAATTTGGAACTGAATCCCTTCTTTGCGTTGCTCAGGGGGTGTAGCGTGATCCAGACTTTGTCTCCAGGGGTATACTGCGGAGTGGCTCTTCTGGTCTGATCAGCGTTCTTCTTCCTGAGATCTTGTTGGCGATCCTGGTTTTCACCAGCTTGTCGTAGGTATTCCGTAAGACGGGAGAGATACGGAGTTATCTCAGCGACGAAGTTCTCGGACTCGATGATGGCCTTGGGGTCTTGAGTGGCTTCGTAAGGAGTGCGGAGTTCCCTACCGAAGGTCAAGAATGCAGCGCTGAATCCTGTGGTTTGACACATGACTGTGTTCATGGAAAACCTGATGGCTGGTAACTTCTCGGCCCATCGTGTATGATGTTGTCCCGTGAGTATCCCTAACTGTGTCTTTAGGTCTCGGTTCTTCCTTTCAAGCGGGTTAGCTTGGGGATGATAACTGGGTAATAATGCATGTTGAATTCCTAGGACATACATGACGTGCTGCATCACAGCACTGACGAATTGTGTGCCATTGTCACTTATTACTCGACGTGGGAAACCGTACCTCAGAAAAACTTCTTCTATTAAAGTTGTGGCACATTTCTCGGCGGTGGCGGTTTCCAGGGCGAACAACTCCACCCATTTTGAAGAGATATCTTCTACGATGAGGATGGTCGTCTTTCCTTCGGGAGTGGCTGGCAGTGGTCCAAATAAGTCGAATGCGAGTACCTCGAATCTCTGATTAATAGCGCGGGTTTGTAACAGTCCGGCGGGTTTTAGATTTGTTACCTTGTATCGTTGGCATGCTTCGCATGATTTGACATATTGCTCCACGCTGTTTTGCATCCCTTTCCAAAAATAGCTTAGGCGTATACGTGTAAGTGTCCTCTGGATTCCATAGTGTCCTGCGCTGGGATCGTCGTGGAATGCATTTAGTACTCGGGGAATTTCTTCCTTGGGGACGACTTGTTGTTCATCTTCTTGTTCGCTTTGTGGGTCATATCGATACAATATACCGTTGGTCATGACGTATCCTTTCCTTGACCAGTAGACAGCGTTTTCGGTAGGTTGAGTGGCTTCTAGGTCATCGATGATCTTCTTTAACTCACTGTCTCGGAGTTGAGCCTCTCTGACGTCACTTTCTCTTCGTGCTGTCATGTCGATGGAAATTCTTCTTAATTCCCATGGATACAGGTCGTCGATGTCCTCAGTTACGGGGCGGGATAGAGTGTCGGCCACTCTGTTCGCACGCCCTGGTATGTAATTGGTTTGGATGTTGTGGGCCTGTAGCTGCAGGGCCCATCGTGCCAATCGTCCTGTTGGCGACTGCAAATTCATCAGCCAGCGGAGCGGTTGGTGATCCGTGGCGATGGTGATTTGTGACCCATCCAAATATCCTCGGAACTTTTTCATAGCCCATATGATGGCTAATGCCTCCTTCTCGATGGTGGCGTAGTTCCTTTCTGCTGGAGTCAGCAGCCTGCTCGCGTATTCGACTGGGTGTTCCTCTTCACCCTCCCCCTGGCACAAAACTGCTCCGACGGCGTAAGCGCTTGCGTCCGTCCTAACGGTGAATGGCTTTGTCGGGTCAGCTGTTTGTAGTACCGGGGCTTTGGTCAGTGCTTCCTTTAATTGCTCAAATGCGGCGTCTTCGTCTTCGCTCCATTTCCAAGGGGTGCCCTTCTTGGTGAGATTGCTCAGTGGTTTTGAAATGCGCGCAAATTCTGGTATGAAACGTCTATACCAGGAGCACATTTGTAGGAAGGAGACCAGTTGCTTGCTATTCGTTGGTTTCGTTCTGTTTCTGATGGCGTCAACCTTCTCTGGGTCCGGTAGAAATCCACTCTTCGTTATCCTGTGGCTCAGGAAGCGCACGGATTGGCAGAAGAATGAAGTCTTCTCCCTGTTGATGCGGAGGTTCCACTTGTTTAGTTCCTTTATAACTTTCCGGAGATCATCTAAGTGTTGCTTGATGGAACTTGACAAGATTACCAGGTCGTCCAGGTAGGCGAGCATACATACATCTGGTAGTTTCCGACGAAATTTGTCCATTAATCTCTGGAATGTCGATGGGGCGTTTCTTAAGCCAAACGGCATTCTTCTAAACTGGTAACAGCCAAACGGGGTTATAAACGAGGTTTTTACTTGATCCTGTTGTCTCACAGGGATTTGCCAGTATCCGGTGCGTAGATCAATGGTGGAGAAGCAGTCTGGTTTACCCATTGCGTGCAGTAGATCATCCACACGGGGAAGCGGGTAAATGTCGGGTACGGTGACCGCGTTCAGTTTTCTAAAATCCACGCATAGTCGGGTTCCTCCATCCTTCTTGGGGACCATTACCACAGGTGCTGCCCAAGGGGACTGGCTTTCCTCGATGATGCCTTGTTGCATCATTTCCTTAATTTCCTTCTTTAACTCTGCCTGCCGTACGGCGGACATCCGATACGGGCGCGTGGATATCGGGGTATCTTGGACTACGGTGATGTTGTGCTCTATCTCCGTAGTTGGTGGGCCCCATAACTCAAATGAGCTTGAGTTGTCCTGAAGCATCCGGTTGACCTCTGCTCTTTCTTGGTCGTCCAGATCGGTGGCTTCGTCGTCACGGAGCGATACGTTGACGTAGAACAGCGCTACTGGCCGTGGTCTTCTTGCTCCTCGAGGAAATACCTTCCGCGAATAGTCCGTATGTACCGGGGGATATGCGTCTACATAATCCGCAAATAAATTGTCGATATACTCCGGTGCGTATGTGTCATCTGTTTCAACCTTCTCGGGGGTGTCTGGTAGGGGATCCATCAGTGGTGGTGGTCGGTACTCTTCCCAGTCGATATCCATCGGTTCGTTGTCAATGTGCTCAGATGTGTCGGCCGTCAGGGGTGTCGTTAGTCCATATAGGTGGCACATCCTGAGCTGTCGTTCTTCTTTTGCTTCAACTTCGTTTCCTAAGTCTTTTATAGATTCATAACAGTGATGCTCGTGCGGTGTATCGACAAACGACCATGTTCTCTGGGGTATGTTTAGGATAATACCCGCGTTTTCCATAAAGTCCACTCCTAGTAAGGTGACGTTGTTCTCGCTGTCCGGGAAGACGAGGAATGAGGTTTTTATCTGTCTGTTTCTGAGGTTGACTATGACTTCCGTGCTGAGCATATCCTTTTCTTGAGGTTTACCATCGGCCAACGTAACTTGTCCTTGTACACTGTGGAATTTCGTACCTTGTCGTAGTAGATGTTTGTACAGTGATGCGGAGGCGACGGACTTTTCAGCACATGAATCCAGAAACGCACTTCCCTTTGAATCCTTTATGTCGATGTGAACTATTGAGCTTCTTCGTTGTAAGGCAACGGTGTTCATCGCGCAAAACGATAGCTTACTGTTTCCGTTTACGGTCGGGTTGCATGTTGTGCACTTAGCTCGGATGGTTCCTGGCTTACCGCAACCGTAGCATGCGAACGTCGGGGTGGTTGTCTTTTCGTCTGCCATTTTTGCCTGTGTTTCTAAGGCTTTCTTCCTTTTTCTACATTCTGCGAAGGTGTGTCCGTGAGCGCGACAGTGGGTGCACTTCTTTTTCTTCGCTTCGATAATCATACCATTTTGAGGATTTTCCTGTTCGCTGTTCTCCTGCCATGAGCGTTCAATCTCGCGAGCCTTGGCGATGAGGTTTTGGAACGTCTGGATTCCGTCTCTTGGTATCTTGTCTCGGATGTTAACGTTCAGGAGGCCGAAGACCATGTCCATTTGCAGCGCCTCACTCAGATTGTGCTCTTTAATCTGCGCGATGAGGGCCCTCTTTTCGGCGACAAACGTATCCGTGTTTTGACCGCTTTCTTGGCGTCTCGCGAATATTTCCTGGAATACTGCATATGCCGGTTTCTGCGGTGCAAACGTTTCTCGTAACAACTTAGTGGCGTCGTTCCACGTGGCTGTCGTCGTTCTTACTCCTTGCCACCAAACTGCAGCGTCGTCAGTGAGCAATAGTAATAATCCTTCCAGTGCATCTTCGTCCGTTATCTTTTCTATCTTCTTGTAAACTTTCACGGTGTTGATAAATCCCTCAACTTCCACGGGGTTCCTGCTTAGTCCCGAAAAGCGTACCGTGCAGTTCGCGAAGGATCCGGGCTTACTGTCTCCTCGGTTGGCTCGTATCAGTTCTTGAAATTGTTCCGTTGTGAGTGTGACTGCCATATTTACCTTGGTGTCGCTTCGTATTTTTGCTCTTGTGTTATATCCGGACCCGCGTTGGGAGGCCAGTTTGTAGGGGTTCGTTTATCTTTAGAGTCCGGTGTTGTTCCAAAACGTATATTTAACACAAAGTATGTACAAGTATACAGATACGACTATAAATACGATAATTGGTAAGATGTCTAAGACCGTGCTCAGTGCTTAGAAGTGATTCTCTAGGTTAGGCCGTATTCAGCGCTAGCAAGAGAATGAATTCTTAGGCAGGATGCGCTGGTTTTAAAGGTGTCCGGCCGCGGTTCTCGGATAGCTGCGGTGGGGATGAAGGGTCCCATTGGCGAGCGTGCGAGGGTGGTGGACGAGCGCGAGAGTGCCTGTGCGACAAGGATGGTCGCTAGTGGCGAGCGTCCAGGGTGGATGTTACAAACTTAAAATATTCCTCTCAGTTCCCATCACTTCTTCAAATTATCACAATTTTTAAATTTACAGGCTTTTGAAAATACACACATTTTTCACATTGAGCACATGAAAGCTAAACTCCTCATAACGAAAGGGTTAATAAATATATATACAAATATCTTTATTCAAGGGACTTTTACATTACATTAATTATAGTATTGCATAATAAAATATAATATAAAATTGTTGGAGTTGTCCTTTCATAGGCTATCGACCCGAGGTCTTTCTGCCATTGTTTAGCATTTAAAGTGTTATGATTGATGTATGGTATGAATAAATAAAAATGAATGTATGATGTCTAGTTAGGGTGATTATATGTCCGTGGGTGTTTCTAAGATGAAGTCAGCGATAGTGGAATCGGGGAATTTATATTTGGGGAATGTATTGGGGTTTCTGTATATGTAAAGGTGGTTTATGGGGTCATGGTTAGTGGATCTGGATGCAAATTTATTGGATAGGTGGGTAATTCGTGTTTCTATAGGAACCACTTGTGTTTTTTCATAAAGAAGTTTGTTGGTGGGATTGCGAAGGGGGTTATTAGGGTGTCTGATTTTTGTCAACACTCTCAGGGACGATCTTTCTGCTACTTGTAAATTTTTAAGGGTTATAGGGTGGGGGTTGCAGTAAAGGATGGCCGCGTAGTCAAGAAGAGGGCGGCAGATCAGTTTGTATATAGTCACAGCAGATTGTAATGTGATTCCTTCGTTTTTGTATGTGAGACATCTAAAATGCCGAGCCCTCCTCTTGACCGCGGTTTTGATATTTTGGGTGTGGGCTTTAAAGGTTATTTTGGTGTCGTACAGGATTCCGAGATATTTACATGTAGGTGAGGGGGATATTGGGATGTGATATATGGAAATAGTGAAAGGAGAGTTGTGTAATTTATGATAGGGAATGAGCAGTTTAGTTTTTTGGGTATTGATTGAAATTCTCCATTTGTTAAACCAATCTGTAATCTGGTTGATCAGGACCTGAAGAGTGTTGACCGCTTTTGCTATGGTGGAAGCGTGTGAGATTAGGGCAGTATCATCAGCATATTGTAAAATATAGGAGGAGGGATTGTGGTGCGTAGGGTTAGAACTATATATATCGTGGACAAATATATTGTAGAGCAAGGGAGAAAGCGGGGAGCCTTGAGGGACACCTTGAAGTGGGGAGAAAGAGTATGAGAAGGAGTTTCTTATTTTAACTTTAAGGGAACGGTTGTGTAGGAAATTGTGTAGGATATTAATTAGGTGGGGAGGGATGTTAAGGCAGGCGCACTTATATAGTAGACCCTGATGCCATACTGTGTCGAATGCTTTTTTGATGTCAAGGAACAGGATTGCGGAGTTAATAAATATTATACATCAAGTGAATTAAACACGATTTTATTCACGAAAAGATTTTCGATTTCACGAGCGCCTCGGCGCGAGTGAAATCATTTCTTTGAGTGAATAAAGGTGTTTAATTCACACGGCGTATATATGTTTTTATTCAATTTTGACGAAATTGTAAAGAAAATGTACTTCACATTTATTTTTAAATAAATTTTTTAACTCACTAGTAACCTAAAAAAATTTTAGTTCACTAGTGAATAAAACCTTGTTTATTACGGTTGTTATGGAGTTAATAATGTCGATTTAAATTAACAAAATTGAATAAATAAACAAACACAACCCTGGGAAGCTATTCACAACACCGTTTTGTCACCAGTGAGAATTCGCATTAAAACTACGTCAATTTTACTCCATACGGTTTGGTCAATTTTTCGTCATTTTGGTGCGACTTCTTACCGACGACAAACTGCATTGGTGTCGTGAATAGTGCCCCTGTTAATGAAATAAAATTCATTGTTATTTGGATTAAACTAAACTCCTCATAACGAAAGGGTTAAACAAACAAACACAACCCTGGGAAGCTATTCACAACACCGTTTTGTCACCAGTGAGAATTCGCATTAAAATTACGTCAATTTTACTCCATACGGTTTGGTCAATTTTTCGTCATTTTGGTGCGACTTCTTACCGACGACAAACTGCATTGGTGTCGTGAATAGTGCCCCTGTTAATGAAATAAAATTCATTGTTATTTGGATTAAACTAAACTCCTCATAACGAAAGGGTTAAACAAACAAACACAACCCTGGGAAGCTATTCACAACACTGTTTTGTCACCAGTGAAAATTCGCATTAAAATTACGTCAATTTTTGGTCAATTATTCGTCATTTTGGTGCGACTTTTTACTGACAACAAACTGCATTGGTGGCGTGAATAGTGCCCCTGTTAATAAAATAAAATTCATTGTTATTTGGATTTAAAAAAAAATTTATTGGCTTACCAATTTTAACTCGATTTTTTTATCAGGTTTTCTCTCTTGCAGTATTCTAGCAGCCATCAATTCAGTCGTTAAATAATCCAAAAGCAAAAGTTTATCGTCCTTAGTTTCTAATCTATCGGATATGTGCCCCTGCGTTAAACAATCATGCGGACATCCTAAAATCCCAGAATATTTTGATTAAATGACATTTAGTAGTGTTTCGTCTCAAGTTATCAAAAACTTTTATAAACACACATAAGAAAAATATTGATTTTCACTTAACACACCCAATTCTTTCAAGAACGAACTCAGTTCCATCATAAACGACACGGAATCTTCCGGTGCGGTGATTGCGTTAACTTCCTCGTCGACATTGCACAATGAACGCAATTCGTTTGTCAGGAAGCTAACGAACTTCGTGTATTCGATATTTTTCGGGCCCTCCTCTATCCCTTGATTGAACACAGGTTGTTGCTCGAAGGTACCCTCATAGCTGCAAGGAATCATCGATTTGGTGTTTTAAAATTGGATGGAATTATGTTAATACTGTACATACCCTATATTGTTGATTGCTTCGAGTATTTTCGCTTCCATGTTTTGAGAAAACTGCGTAATTTCTGAATGTATTTCTTATTTTCTCAGCAGATTGGACACCGACTTTTTAACTAACATAACCTTAAAAGTTGGTTAATAGGGAGAGTAGTTAGGGGCATATTTTGTGTCGCAGTTGGGAACAGGCAGAAACAGAGAGAGGGCAGAACCATAGATGAAAATCCATTCTATTTTTATCGCCATCTTGTGGCGGCAACTGCAACTTTCACGAACCTAAACGCACATAAAGGGTGATCTACCCTAAAGTGGCACCGGAGGTCGATAAGTGAGAAGGATACAAAAGGAAGGCGAGTGCGGGACTGAGCGAGACGGAAATATACTTTCCGAATGCCACTTTATCCTAGATTTAACTGTACCCATGTTGTTGTGTGTTACTGAGAAATACAGAAAACTGTAATATATAAAATACAGAAAACTGTAATTTATAAACTACAGAAAACTGTAATATATAAAATTTACTCACGCATGGACTGCGGGGGGCGTCGCGACCAGACCCAGTCGACTCCATATGATTCTGTAAGTTCACATATATAGTTGACCGACCCACTCGATGAGAGGGCGCATATGTCGGAATTTCAAATTTCCCGCAATTTCTAACGGGCTCGTTCTCAATCAACAGCTGTCGGATCTGAAGGCACAAAAATGCCGATAAGACGAGATCGTCTCGAGATGAGCGTTAATAAATATAAATAATTACAACTGTAAGTGTATATATGATATTTTCAAATTTTAACCTATTGTATATTATTTTAAATAAGTCTACTGTCATACAAATTTAAAACCAGGGTGTTACTACATTATTTCTCTTCATTTCTTCCTAGCACATGTGGATGATCTTCAAGTATACGAAAAAACCATAGTCGTGGATATTTTCATCATACTGAACTAGCAGCTTTTTTTCATGGAGTATATCCCTGTTGTTGTTGGATTAAGCAATTCTGAATCTTTGGGGATAGGCGTTAACATAAATAATTAAAACCGTAAGTTTATATATTTTAAGTTTTTGTGTATTATTTTAATGAAGAATGCAGTCAAACACATAAAACCAGGGTGTCTACATTATTTCTCTTTATTTCTTTCTAGCATTCGTGAATGATCTTCAAGTACTAAGCATAAAACAGCCACGGATGTGGAGATTTTCTTCACACCGGGCAAGGAGCACACTTCCATGGAGAATGTTTCCGTTGTTGTTGGATCAAGTAATTCTGAAATTCCACCTAGATTTCTCGATTTACAAAATAAGTTTCATTATATACCAAATACTTTTCCCTTTAATATTTTCGCTGAACATTTTTGCAGTAACAATGACTTTCTTCTGGAAATATTTTATTTGTATTTATACATACAGGGAGTTTTCTTTTAAGTATACGTATTCCAAATTCAACCTATTTTCTGTGAATCTTTAGATATTCCTTGTTTTTATTAGAGATCAATTTAAAGCTTTAAATGAGTGTTTTCCACTCCCAGGCTAAGCATGAAGTAAAATTTCGAGTTTAGAAAAGCCCTGTGAAAATTTGTCGAGGGTCGCGCAGCGACGCGAGACAAATTTTCTGGGCTTTTCTAAACTCGAAATTTTACTTCATGCGCCACGCGTATAAAACACAGATTTCAAGTGAAATTCGAATATACATAAATTTCTGAATATTTTAGTGTTTTATACGAGTGGCGCATAAAGTAAAATTTCGAGTTTAGAAAAGCCCAGAAAATTAGTCTGCGCGACCCTCGACAAATTTTCACGGGGCTTTTCTAAACTCGAAATTTTACTTCATGCTTAGTCTGGGAGTGGAAAACACTCGTTTAAGGTTTTAAATTGAACTCTTGAAAAACAACGAATGTCTGAAAATTAACAGCTTGTGCATGCTTACCTTAAAGACAAATTCACTGTATGTAACACTACTTACGCCAGCATCCATTCTCCAGATAATGAGTCCTCTTATTTCATTTCTAAGATGCATTTTTTGACGAACTGCAGTTATTTTGCTGAGAACTGAAATGTAATTAACAAACTGTGATAAGGTTTTGACATATAGCGAAATATGTTGGTAATACATTATGAAACATACATTTAACATGTTCATTATGTCTTTGTTATTTTTCGCATCGCACGGTAATTTAATACCGTGCAATGTTCCCTGCACCGCAACAATTTATTGTTATGACCCCCTGCACCGCGCACCCCGCTTAAAAAGAAATCCGACCGCTCCCCGCGGCCATTGACGTCATTTGCGATTGCAGCGCCGCCCCATCGAGTGGGTCGGTTAACTAAAATCATGATACGTGGAGCCCCCTAGGAGTTATCAATCTAATTTAATCTATGCGTGTTATGATATTCAAACAGAAATGCTTCAATTTCATTTTATATTACAGTTTGCTGTATTTCTCAGTAACACACACATCTACACGCACGACAACATAGGTACAGTTGAATCTAGGATAAATAAAGGGTGATCTACCCTAAAGTGGCACCGGAGGTCGATAAGTGAGAAGGATACAAAAGGAAGGCGAGTGCGGGACTGAGCGAGACGGAAATATACTTTCCGAATGCCACTTTATCCTAGATTTAACTGTACCTATGTTGTTGTGTGTTACTGAGAAATACAGAAAACTGTAATATATATAATACAGAAAAGTGTAATTTATAAACTACAGAAAACTGTAATATATAAAATTTACTCACGCGTGGACCGGGGGGGGGGGGGGGGCGTCGCGACAATGGATATTCACTGAAATATAGTAATACTGGAACGCGCTCTGGCGACGCCAGCGCGAGCCGACAGAGATAGCGAGTAACGGGTCTTGTGTCTCCGTCGTACTTTTGTGCCGTGATGTACGCCGCCTGACTTTAGTTCTAATGCGCATGCGCGAGGAGCGTGAGACAATGACACAAGACCCGTTGGTCGCTGTCTCTCTCGGCTCGCTTTCTTAACCCAGCGATCATAGGCAGTGCGCGTTCCAGTATTACTATATTTCAGTGTGGATATTCCGATTTTTGACAATAGTTCTGTGAAACATTACAAGATGACGTTATTTTCGAAGCAACGCCTTTTCGATTTAACAAATTTCTTTATAGTGAATCTTTGAGCTATTTTTGCGCGCTTTTTGGGCCTGCCCGTTTCGCCATTTCCGTCGTTTTTGCCATTTCTCTTGGTTTTTCTTCGAGAATAGGTGCGGTTTTAAAGTGTTCCATTATTTATGTTTCAAAATTTTGCTCCAATTAAAAATTATTTTCCTTTTTCTTTAATCTGTATTATCAAATGGATATCTTTGTTACTTGTAATTATTACATGTACTGTTATATATTAATATTAAGCACCTATGGTCAGAACAGGTTTCATTTTTTTTATTGCCATCTTGTGGCGGCAACTGTAACTTTCACGAACCCAAACGCACATAAAGGGCGATCTACCCTAAAGTAGCACTCGAGGTTGATAAGTGAAAAGGATACAAAAGAAATGCGAATGCAGGACTGAGCGAGAAGGAAATACACGTTCCGAATGCCAGTTTATCCTAGATTCAACTGTACCTATGTTGTTGTGCGTGTAGATGTGTGCGTTACTGAGAAATACAGGAAACTGTAATATAAAATTTACTGACGAATGGACCCCAGACAAGAATAGGGCCAGTATTCCCGAAATTAGTCGTACGAAATCTGTCATTTAGATGGGGATTTAACATGTGAATTTGGCAGGCGACCGATTGTGCGAACAATTTCAGGAATACCGGCCTAAATGTGCGGTCTAGGACGTTTCATCGCCGCCGATTCATCGCCGCCGTTTCATCGCCGGGCCAGTTCATCGCCGGCCGTTTCATCGCCAGGCCTGTTCATTAGGGTGTCCCAAAAAAATTAAAGTCTTTTTTTTTGACGCATACCCTCTTATTATATTTGTTTGGTGTCAAAACAATTGTACATTAAATTTCGTGAACGCAGGACCACGGCAACCCGTGCCGACTTGCATCGATACATGTCTGTTCTTGGTGACTAAGGCCCTTGTCCCACCAAAGCTACGCGACAGCGACGCGACAACGACACGATTTCGACATGACACAAGCAGGCGACATGGTGTTGTCTCACCAAAACGACGTGTTTTCTACATTTAGTTCAGTAAACAATGTCATCAAGTGAAGACGACGATTTGATTGCAATGTACTGGTACTTACAAAATAGAAACAAATCTAGAAAGTCTAAGAAAAGGAAATGGTGGGTGCATCCTTTTATTTCAAGAACCCAAAAAAACAGAATGTTTGTTGCTGCTAAGGAACTCGACAGACACCCAGTGAAGTTTAAATTATTTTACCGGATGTCAAAAGAACTGTTTCTTGAGCTGGTTGAAAAAGTCAGATTTCACGTCCAAAAGAAAGATACAAATTTCCGAAAAAGTGTGAGTGTTGAAGAAAGGCTGTTAATAACGCTAAGGTAAGCAAATAATATTATTTCTAACGTGCAATTTCTGATCACTCACCAGTGATGAGAACTGTTATATAAATTAACAAAAATTGTATAGTACTGTATATTACTTTTATTGCGGAAAATATGTATAATCTACAAAGTTAAATTAGTAATTTGGTGGAAGGTTAGATGTGTTG
The DNA here is from genome assembly GCA_932526585.2 of Philonthus cognatus. Classification (NCBI taxonomy): domain Eukaryota; kingdom Metazoa; phylum Arthropoda; class Insecta; order Coleoptera; family Staphylinidae; genus Philonthus; species Philonthus cognatus. The sequence continues at coordinate 2,495,321 of OW052243.1, forward strand.
TTGTTGTAGGAGAGAGGCCATTGATTTCCGCTGGAAATATCGTTTGGCTCACGCGAATTCGTGGTGCTAGTGTGGTTTGCCCACCGATTTTCAACGTCGGTATTGCTAGGTAAAGGTAAAGGTGCCCTGGTTGTATTTCTGCTGGACCATTCATTTTCGTCGTGGGTGCTTGCAGTTACAAGAGGCGCAGGAGAAGGAGTTGTAGTCAGACTACTTTCGTTTGTCCATGAATTTAGGTTGTATGTGTGGATAGATGATGCAGATGAAGGCTTACTACTAGTATGGAATGTAGGTGATTGTCCATAATTTGCGTTGGATGCTGTCACTGAAAGTGGTCCATCTAAAATGTCGTCAATGAGATACATTACTTGTCTTTTAAATCGTCTGGATTGTTGAGGGTTCATCTGATTTACTTCTGGTAACAAACTCAATAAGAACATTTTATTTGGGTCCACATTTTCACTTCTGTTCTTACGACTTTCACAGAACTCGACAAATGTTCTATCAACATCGAGTACTTCTGACTTTCGTTTTTTAGCCTTGTTTTTAGCTGTTTTTTGAACGGCGTCTCCTCTTTTAATCACTGGCTCTGTAGGTTCAATCACATCAGCTTCAGTGTCCTCCACTGCAATCTCATTTTGCACCTCAAGATTTTCGGATTCGGATTCATTTCCACTCTCAATATTTTCCGTGCCTCTAGCAACTGGTGATGGTAAATTTCCTTGTGTGTCGGAGTCCGGGGCATTCGTCTTTACAAATGGCAATAAGAATTGCATGCTGTCGTTTAAATAGTATGGCTTTTTAGATTTAGTCGATGATCCACTTGGAGCTGATTTTAAATTCCTCACAAACGCTGATCTTATGTTTTTCCATTTTTGTTTACAGGTGTTTACTGCAACACAAAGTATATATAGTTGTTTCTCAAAATTATTTTTATACGAAATTGAGTTTTACAAAATTTATCACATAGTTTTTTTATGTGTGATATAGTTTGTTGTTTTTTACAGATATCTTGCCACGGGATGTACCTTCAGTTCTCTTGCGTTTTATTTTTCTCGAGGACATAACACTATTGCAAACATTGTCTTTGAAACAACAGAAGCTATTTGGAAAAGTTTACATGAGCAATATATGCCAATTCCCAATCGAAATCACTGGAAAATAATAGCAGACAGATATGAAGAATTGTGGAACTTACCAAACTGCCTGGGGTCGATCGATGGAAAACATATACGAATTCAAAAAATGCCTAGAACTGGTTCTGAAAATTTTAATTACAAATCGTTCCACTCCCTTGTCTTGATGGCTTGCAGTGATGCTGACGGGAATTTCATTATGATCGAAACTGGGTATGCTGGGAGAAATAGTGATGGTGGCATTTTCAAAGCGTCACGAATGGGTCAGTGGTTACAACAAGGATTAGATTTGCCAGAACCCAAGCCTCTGTCTCGTGATGAAACTGGTCAAAATTTTCCGCATTACTTTGTTGCTGACGAAGCATTCCCGCTTCAGAAATATCTTATGCGACCATATCCGAAAAGAAGACTGAATAACAAGAATCGAATATTTAATTACCGACTAAGTAGAGGCCGCAAATCTATTGAATGCTCGTTTGGCATGATGACACAAAAGTTTCAGGTGTTATTGACTGCGATTCGTTGCAAAACAGTGAAATCTGTTAATCATATTATTCGAGCAGTGTGTATCCTCCATAACTATGTTCGCATAACAGAAGGAAGACCGTATTTAACAGAGTATGATGTAGAGGAGGAGGGGGAAGACGACACTAATGACAGATCATCTGACATGTCTGTAAATGAGCAAGAAGTAATTACTCTTTGTGACAGATCAAATGCACAAACTTTAAGAGATTATTTATCCCAGTACTTCCTACGGGCACCTCTATCTTGCCAATGGAAATATACTATTAACAATTAAAACCTTTTTTAAATTTACAACGCAAGTTTTTTGTACAAATAAAGTATTAATAAATAATTTACCTGTGTCGTTTACTTTTTTGGCTACTGCCGCCCAAGCTTTTTCGGTCACATCTTTTCGAGAATATTCTGCTGACCTATAATTGTATAAGCACGTATATTCTTCTACAGCATCAACTAATTTTTCATTGAATTCCTGTTCATTTTTCTGTTGGGCCGTGATGTTCATTTTCCTTTTCGTCATTAAACGCAAAGCATCACCGCACACACAGCTTGGATGTTGCATCGCAACTGACCTGTCGAGTCGCTCGGCAACATGAAACCGACACGCAGCTTAGATGTTTCTTTGCTGGAGCGTTGGTGGGTATACGGTGTATATAAACCATGGGTTAAACACGAAAGATGCACGCTGGCGACATCGCGTCGTTGTCGCGTCGCTGTCGCGTAGCTTTGGTGGGACAAGGGCCTTAAACAACTTGGAAACACAGAATCCCCGCCTAGAGCACCGACAAGTTGACTCTACGATCGCTAGAGATGTACTGAGGGAAGATAAGGATTACAGTGCAGGTCTATAGTGACAAGAGCAATGCAAGTTTGAACCTGTCAAAGCATGAAAATTCCTGGGCAAACCTGTGCGCGCGAGGTATTGAGAGCGCCAGCGTGGTACAGTGAATCTTCCGAACTGTTGCTATATATTTTTATTATTGTTGCTATATATTTTTATTATTGTTGATATATATTGTTGCTATATATTTTTATTGTTTGGGGGAGGATGAGGGGGGATGGAAGCTGGAATATGTAGAAAATAAGTGAAAAAACTGCGAAAAAAACCGAAAAATCGATCATTTTTAAGGATTTTTTTACAATTTAAGGGGGCAAATCCCCCCCCCAAATCTACCTCCTTCCTACAAATGTTCATGTTTTGGAACTTTTCACCTCTCTAGCCCCTCAGAAGAAACGTAAAGGCTAAAATAATCCTTTTCATCTCTCCAAATTATCGAAAAGTGATAAAAATAGGTGGGGGGGGGGGCTCCCCCGAAAACGGTGGGTGATGGGGGAAAACGGGGGTCATATTCGGATTCAGGAGGTTCTTTTACATAAGAATCAGCAGGAATGGTGTCAGGGCCGATTTTCATGCCGACCAGTGTAATCAGACCATCACACACACACATACATCCACATGTTGAGAACCACTGCAGTGGGTGCTGCTTCCCATGCGCGAACCTGTCAAAATCGACCGTGTACCCTGTTTTACACATTAGCCTATTAACATTGTAGCAACATGAAACGTTGTTTTAACGTTGTTGAAACATTACTTAAGTGGATTTGCTCAGTGGGGCAGTTAGACCACTCAATTAGAATATTGTCTGTGGGTATCTGGTGCCGGAATACTGAACACCAATTCAATTTTGATATTTGTTTTCTGGTTTCACAAACAGAGTTTAGCTCGTTCGTGGACGAAACAGTGACCTGTATATGCACTTGGCGTCATTGACGATGCCACTATGGAGCATTAGATAGCGTTAGATATCGAAATCCATTAACAGTTTTCACATATTGGCTTGAAATAGGCAGAAGTGTTCAGTATTTCTCAGCATCCTTTTCAATATAGGTATATGTTTATGACCTGCCAACATTAAACAATGTAATTACGGCCCAATATGCAGATGATACTGCTTATCTATATCGAGGCAAACATCTGTCCTTTATGATTTCGAAAATCCAGACCGCACTTAACCAACTGGAAGAGTGGACAAACGACTGGTGTATTGCTATAAATGCTGAAAAAAGCCAAGCAATTTACTTCACCCAATCTAACAGACACCCCCAAGAAAACCTCACCTTTGGAGGCACACCAATTCCATGGGTAAAACAAGTGAAATATCTTGGTTTACAAATGGATAACCACCTTAACTGGGCAAAACATGTTCAATCTGCGATCACTAAAGCTAATTCCGCCTTCGGGATTCTAAAATCATTGCTTTTAACAAAAAGCACCCTTTTCCTCGCCAGTAAAAATCACATTTACAAGGCAATGGTTAGGTCAAAAATGACCTATCGTTGTCCGTCATGGATACACATCTCGCAAACGCAGATGAACAGACTGGAAGCTACGCAGAGCCGCAGGATCGTAGGCGCTCCATGGTTCGTCAGTAACGACCAAATCCGAAACGAAAGGAAAGTACCGAAATTACAGGATTTTATCCGTCAATTGGCAATTGCACATTCCTCTAAATTCGACGTCTTCCTTTTAGAAGATTCCCTCGAAGTTCCTGAAAACTTCAGAACTAGAAAAAAACGGCCACTGCAACTGGACGTTACCAGTTAATTTTTTAAAAAATGTTTGAGTAATGATTCTGACCCTCTTTTAAAAAGTATACTCCACCCACTCGCCACCAATATATGCTACTCATTTTGAGTAACAGTAATAGTCACTTATCTAAAGTCACCAAACACACCAACATCACTACAAAGTAGAAAAATTCCATTTCGAATTTGATCTATACGAGGGTCACATAAAGACAATTTATCATAAAGAAAAATTGAGTTTGTCAATAGGTTGCAGAATATTTATAAAATATAAAAACGAATTAAAATTAATATCGACTTTCTGCAAAAAGTTTGTCTCCAAATATTCATTGAAACAACTACTTCTCGAGCTAATACCCCGACAGATATTGAATTATACAATGAATATTCGCGTTACACGACAGCACTGCTGTTCTATGCATAATTTATATGCAAAATGCAACATCAGGTCGAACTATTCTTTAACCAAAGTAGAGAAGTAGTTGTTTCAATGAATATTTGGAGACAAACTTTTTGCAGAAAGTCGATATTAATTTTAATTCGTTTTTATATTCTATAAGAGGGTGTTTTTAGTCCGTGAGAGTCGGACATAACCTACCGTTATCCTTCCCATACGTGGGTGGAATAACGGAAGGTATGCATAATGCATTTCCCTCCTTTCTCCCAAAAAAAAAAAATATATTTCTCAGCACTGGGTCGGGATCACACTGAAGAGGACCTTGAAGTCCGAAACGCGTCTGTGGGTATCTGGTGCCGGAATACTGAACACAAATTCAATTTTAATATATTGGTATGATATAATTAATGATTGTTATCATATAATTATTATTAATTAACCATACAACAATTAGACAATAAATCAAGCTGATTCTAAACGACGATTGGAAAACAAGGTTTAGATTTGTAAATTTCCGATCGGATAAAAATATATAAAAAACGATTGCGATTGCAAATGAATGTGTCTTCGAATTGGTTCAATTAAATGTGCCAACGGTGCCGTGAAGGTTACCCTTTTTATGGTGAAACGTTGTGCTGTAACCTCGGTTAACAAAATAGGCCGCGTTGTATTTCCATTTTTATGGTAATTACGATCTGAGTAAGAGATGAAAATAATTGTAGCCAGAATTGTTCCCCTTTAGAAGCTGTCTCGGTTTGTTGGATAATTTGTTGGTTTTGATAAAATCGTTGTTTTTATGGTTTGCTGATTATTAACCAAGGTTTTATGTATTATTTATTGATTCTTTCGATTACATAAAAAGTGATTCATTCATTTATGTTTTATTTATGATTTTGATTCATTATCTGATGTGTGTCAATTAATTTAAAAATAATACAATTTGAAATCAAAAATAACAAACGGTACATTTTTAAATTAATTGACACACATCACATAATGAATCAAAATCATAAATAAAACATAAGTTATTGAATCACATTTTTATTAATTTTTAATAACAAAATGTACACAGATTCTCAGCCTTATCAATAGAATTGTTTTATGGTTTGGTGATTATTATTATTTAATAATAATAATAATAATATTTATTACCCAACAGGACATCCCAATTACAGAGTAATATTACAAAAGTAAAAATTCTTAAAATAATATATATAAACAAAACAAAATAAAATTACAAAAATAAAGATCACGTGATATTTAAACAAAATAAATTAAATATTTACAAATTATAATAATAAAATAATGACAAAATAACAAAGAAATAACAATAGTTAGTCTATGCAGCCGTTTGTTGTTTTTTTTTTCATTTATTGTGTTAAGAGCATAGCTGTACTCTTGTCAATACATGTTTCTTAAATCTAGGTACTTAATTACAACTGTAAATGAAAATATGTATAAAATATAAACAAATAGATGTTGTATTAATATCAAGTACCAGAAATTATGTTCTTGAATTCACGTAAGTTTATGTATTTTATGTATTAATTATTGATTCTTCCGATTACATAAAATGTGATTTATAAATTTATGTTTTATTTATGATTTTAATTCATACTGTAATTCAATTGGGTTTAAAATGATTCAACTTGAAATCAAAAAGGAGAATTCAGTTTTTCTTTCAATTAATTTTTAATTACAAAATGTACACAGAGATTTTCAGCCTTATCAATAAAATTCTTTTATGGTCTGCTGATTATTATCCAAGGTTTTATGTATTATTTATTGATTCTTGCGATTACATAAAATGTGATTTATTAATTTATGTTTTATTCATGATTTTGATTGCATATGTGATTTAATTAGTGGGTTACTCTCGTGAGTTTTAGTTAATTTTATTTAAATAAAAAACACTTGGTATTGTCTCACAAATTAAAACTTTATTCCGACTAGTTTCGACCATTTTCAGAGGAATGTTTCCTCTGAAAATGGTCTAAGAAACCGAAACTAGTTTTAATTTGTGAAACAATACCAAGTGTTTTTAATTTAAATAACTTTACATATTCTAATAGGTTTCACCAAGTGCCAGATGAGAAATTAATTCAAGAAATGATTTAGTTAATATTCCAAATTTGAATCTTTCTTTATTAAATTATGAACGGTGGAGGCTTCTACTTCGTTATATAGTACGTTCAATAAAAAAAACCCCTCTAGAGTGCCATGATTTATACCTAACTTAAGTTGGCTACACGCTTTAGGAATTGTCATATAAAACGTCAGGCATACAAATGAGAATATAACTCAAGCGTCACATGACTACATTCCCTCCAATCAGAATCACGTATTTCCATAGATACATGTTATCACAGCGGTAATAGAATCCTATAACCTTTTTTTGGTCGTTGCTATGAAAATTATTTGTCAAATCTGGCAGTCGATAATTAAAAGTGTCCAAGCGAGGGGGGAAAGGTTTACAAGACGGAAATGTAGTGAAATTCGTTATGTTCTCTCATCGAATATAACTCGAGGTATGATTAATAATCGATAATATTTATGAGTGAAACCGGAGCAGCACATTCAACTCGCCCTTCGGGCTCGTTGAATCTGCAGCTCGATTTCACTCATAAATATTATCGATGATAATCATACCGCTTGTTATATTACAGCTGATAATATATAATTTCAGAGTTGCCAACCTACAATATATTCCATGGCACTCTAGAGGTTTCATTTTATTGAACATACGATACATGTTAATCCAATAAAATAAAACACTCTAACTTTCTTCTTTATTTAATCTGAATCAGTGGAAAACATAAACAGAATAAATCTTTGTGTTATCTTGTAATGTATTATTGTTATAGGTGAAGTATGTTTTCGAATTTTATTTAGAATCAGTGTTTTATACGCGTGGCGCATGAAGTAAAATTTCGAGTTTAGAAAAGCCCCGTGAAAATTTGTCTCGGGTCGCTGCGCGACCCTCGACAAATTTTCTACGCGGGGCTTTTCTAAACTCGAAATTTTACTTCATGCTTAGTTTGGGAGTGGAAAACACTCGTTTAAAGCTTCAAACAAACGTAACTAGTAACTACCGACTGAACACGGAAACATTTTAAACATTGCTCAAATGTTGAACATTATACTCATGATATCTTATGGACTTCACTTCTTTTAGACAGTTACGAGAAGAGTACGACACGAGCACGAGACGTGCACGACACAACTATCTAAGTAACTGGTAACTACCAATTTTATTTCTACAAAATATTGTTACATTATTTCTACACTAACAGGGACTCTGATTAAACCTGAACCTGGATTAACCCGAGGTGTATTTTATTTTATTTATTTACGGACATCACCTATTTAACAATAATACATTAAATTCGTACTCCAAATGTGAGCGTACAAGCGATATATATAATAACTTTACAGTATATACGTCGAACTCATATGAAAACCGTGTAATAGCTCCTAGTGACCTCAACGCTTTGGATATGATTCTATTAATATGGGAGCAAAACGTCAAACGCGAATCAAAAATTATACCTAAATCCTTAACTTCATTAGCACTGTTCAAACTTACTCCATTTATAAAATAAGAATAGTGTAACAATTTAACCCTGGTAAAAGAAATGGAAACACATTTGCTAATATTCAAGCTCAGTTTGTTATTAGAACACCACGTAGTGAAATTATTCAAATCATTTTGTAGTGCTATATTATCATATTCGTTTCTAACAATTGAAAATAATTTTAAATCGTCTGCAAATAAAAGAAATTTACAATATTTAATTGATGAGGCGGATACATGATGAAACTTCATAATACTATTTGAAATAAAACAACACAGTTGGGAGGGTTTCACTTTTATTGTTGAACACTGCAACATGTTTCACCACACAGTGGCTTCATCAGGCAGATGAAATAATAATAATAATTACAAATTTTCACGGGGCTTTTCTAAACTCGAAATTTTACTTCATGCGCCACGCGTATAAAACACTGATTCTAAATAAAATTCGAAAACATACTTCACCTATAATAATAATACATTACAAGATAACACAAAGATTTATTCTGTTTATGTTTTCCACTGATTCAGATTAAATAAAGAAGAAAGTTAGAGTGTTTTATTTTATTGGATTAACATGTATCGTATGTTCAATAAAATGAAACCTCTAGAGTGCCATGGAATATATTGTAGATTGGCAACTCTGAAATTATATATTATCAGCTGTAATATAACAAGCGGTATGATTATCATCGATAATATTTATGAGTGAAACCGAGCTGCAGATTCAACGAGCCCGAAGGGCGAGTTGAATGTGCTGCTCCGGTTTCACTCATAAATATTATCGATTATTAATCATACCTCGAGTTATATTCGATGAGAGAACATAACGAATTTCACTACATTTCCGTCTTGTAAACCTTTCCCCCCTCGCTTGGACACTTTTAATTATCGACTGCCAGATTTGACAAATAATTTTCATAGTAACGACCAAAACAAGGTTATAGGATTCTATTACCGCTGTGATAACATGTATCTATGGAAATACGTGATTCTGATTGGAGGGAATGTAGTCATGTGACGCTTGAGTTATATTCTCATTTGTATGCCTGACGTTTTATGTGACAATTCCTAAAGCGTGTAGCCAACTTAAGTTAGGTATAAATCATGGCACTCTAGAGGGTTTTTTTTTATTGAACATACTATATAACGAAGTAGAAGCCTCCACCGTTCATAATTTAATAAAGAAAGATTCAAATTTGGAAAATTAACTAAATCATTTCTTGAATTAATTTCTCATCTGGCACTTGGTGAAACCTATTAGAATATGTAAAGTTATTTAAATTACAAACACTTGGTATTGTTTCACAAATTAAAACTAGTTTCGGTTTCTTAGAAAATTTTCAGAGGAAACATTCCTCTGAAAATGGTCGAAACTAGTCGGAATAAAGTTTTAATTTGTGAGACAATACCAAGTGTTTTTTATTTAAATAAAATTAACTAAAACTGACGAGAGTAACCCACTAATTAAATCACATATGCAATCAAAATCATGAATAAAACATAAATTAATAAATCACATTTTATGTAATCGCAAGAATCAATAAATAATACATAAAACCTTGGATAATAATCAGCACCACACAGTGGCTTCATCAGGCAGATGAAATAATAATAATAATTATTATTTCATCTGCCTGATGAAGCCACTGTGTGGTGAAACATGTTGCAGTGTTCAACAATAAAAGTGAAACCCTCCCAACTGTGTTGTTTTATTTCAAATAGAAATTTACAATGTTTGAAGCAATTTCCTACATCATTAACAAAAAGTAAAAAAAGAATGGGCCCACAATGAGAACCTTGGGGGACACCCGAGGTTACATTTATTACATCAGATACAAAATTATCAATTTTTATATATTGCTTTCGACCACATAAAAAACTCTGAAGCCATGTAAGCGCTAAATTATTAAATCCGAGACTAGAGAGTTTAGAAAGTAGGATATTATGGTTAACGCGATCAAACGCCCTGGACAGATCAGTATATATCGTATCAACTTGATAACCCTTTTCTAGAGCATTTAATAAGTAATTTTGGAATGTTAGCAAATTTGTAACTGTTGATTTTCCTTCAAGAAAGCAATGCTGTTCCTCACAAATTGTGCGCTTAAATACCCACATGATCTGTCTAGAAACTAACTCGTCTAAAATCTTTGGTATAGTAGACTGGATAGTAATACCTCTATAATTTTGTATATTATCTCTCTCACCATCTTTATGTATAGGGTTAATGAACGATTCTTTCCATATTTCAGGAACGATACCACAGCACAAAAGAATATGAATGGGTGTGGTGAGAGTAAAAACGCATCTTTTTAAAAGGTATGGGGGTATACCATCTGGTACAGTAGTGACAGTATCATGTAAAGTACTCATACAATTAAACAACTCATTAGTACTAACTGACAATGATTTAATATAAACTGATCCTGAGCCATCAACTTTGTTAGTGGGTGAAGTATTACTGGAGTATACAGTTGAAAAGTATTTAGCAAACAAATTAACTGTTTCCTTGCCATTATTACTAATTAAGTCATTGTACATCATTTGACCCGGAAATCGATTTAATTTACTGTTTTCCTTAACATAATTCCAAAAAGCTTTTGGGTTATTCTTAATATTAAGTTCAATTTTTTGTATATATTGATCGTGAAGGTGTTTACTTAGGTTAGCACATTGCGTTCTAACGTTTCTAAAAGCTTCATAATCATGTAAAGTACCGGTATCTTTAAATTTCGCGTGAAAACTCTTTTTAGCAAGGACTAGTTTTATAAGATCTCCGTTAAACCATCTAGGAAATTTTGAATGTTTTTTACGTTTAAGAGGAACATATAAATTTAACCCGATATTCAGTATTTTATAAAAATTTTCTAAAGCAATATTTAAGTCGGCAAAACGAAGAATTTCGTCCCACTCCACAGATGCCAAAAAAATATTTAATGAGTTATAATCGGCTGATTTGAAGTCATAATATAACAAGTCTGTATTTAAATTCAGGGGGTCCACCGAATTACTTATTTTAATGCAACATGGAATGTGATGAAAACTACCATCAAAAAGAGAGTCAATAGATTCTGAAACATTTAAAGCTTGTATATTTGATAAAATAAGATCAAGAAAAACCCCACGCTTAATTGGAATCATGTTACACTGTTTTAAGTTGTTAAATGTGAGACAATCACGAAGACACATTTCATTATTAGATATCTTTAGATCTCCGATATCAATAAACGAGTTGTGTAGATTATAATCACCACAAACCCTAAAGGAGGGTTAAAACCGTTACACATTGAACACGGATATATTTTAAACATTGCTCGAATGTTGAACATGATACTCATGATATCTTATAGACTTCACTTCACTTCACTTCACTTCTTTTAGACAATTACGAGAAGAGTATGACACGACCACGAGACGTGCACGACACGATCACGAGACGTGCACGACACGAGCACAAGACGTGCACGATACGAGACGAGCACAAGACGTGCACGACACGAGACGAGACACGGAACGTTTAACACACTCGTGTCGTGATTGTCTCATCAACCGTGTGGTATCTTAAGGAGAGGATAGTTTTTAGCGATCCTGCATAGATCATAAACTAACCTAACCAGTATATTTTGAACTGCAGATTAAATCGGTGTTTAATACGCGTGGCGCATATGATATCTTATGGACTTCACTTCACTTCTTTTAGACAATTACGAGAAGAGTATGACACGAGCACAAGACGCGCACGACATGAGCACGAGACGTGCACGACACGAGCACGAGACGTGCACGACACGAGGACGAGACGTGCACGACACGAGCACAAGACGTGCACGACACGAGACGAGCACGGAACGTTCAACACACTCGTGTCGTGATCGTCTCGTCAAAAGTGTGGTATCTTAAGGAGGGGATAGTTTTGAGCAATCCTGCATAGATCATAAACTAACCTAACCAGTATATTTTGAACTGCAGATTAAATCGGTGTTTAATATGCGTGGCGCATAAACTAAAATTTGGAGTTTAGAAAAGCCCCGTGAACATTTTCTACGCGGGGCTTTTCTAAACTCCAAATTTTACTTCATGCTTAATCTAGGAGTGGAAAAAAACCGTTTAAAGTTTCCAATTAAACTCTAAAAAAAATATATATCTAAAGATTTACAGCAGGTAGTTGGGATACATTTTCTTAAAAGAAAAACTTGCTGCATACAAATTTATTTCCGGAAAAAATCTCAATCCAAACTCTGGCTTTTCTAAACTCGAAATTTTACTTCATGCTTAATCTGGGAGCGGAAAAAAACTCGTTTAAAGCTTCCAATTAAACTCTAAAAAAAATATATATCAAAAGTTTTACAGCAGGTAGCTGGGATGCGTTTTCTTATAAGAAAAACTCCCTGTATCAAAATTTATTGCCGGAAAAAATTTCAATCCAAACTCAGGCTTTTCTAAAGCCGAAATTTTACTTATAATAATAATAATAATTATTTTTTTCCCAACAGAAAATATTTCCCAATTACAAGACAAAAACAAAACATAAACCTGGTACATATAAAAAAATAATAAATTAATTAGAATAATTCTAATAACTTATACAACGTATACAATACTGGTTTTATGCGAAGTTCAAAGCATACTGCTTAAGTAGCATACTATGAAATTACAATTAGTCAGTGTTTTACACGCGTGGCGCATGAAGTAAAATTTCGAGTTTAGAAAAGCCCCGCGAAAATTTGTCTCGGGTCGCTGCGCGACCCTCGACAAATTTTCTACGCGGGGCTTTTCTAAACTCGAAATTTTACTTCATGCTTCGTCTGGGAGTGGAAACCCTCGTTAGACAATCAAATAATAACTTGTTTTAAAATTTTCTTTATTGTAAAACCTAACACACAAAATAAATGTGTTGTTTAAATTTTAAGCTTAGAACAAACACAAATTCGTGTGCATTATAACATCAAGTTTTATACAATCAACATAAAGTTGACAGAATTTAGTAAGAATTAATTGCACTTGCATTTGCTTTACAGAAAATTCAATTATGTCAACGTGTGTCTCCAAAATATTAAGCCAAAATTGAAATTATGCAATAAATTAAACGATTTTAGGAGAATGTTTATTTTGAGAGAATTGTGGAAACCCTCGTTGGACAATCAAATAATAAGTTGTTTTAAAATTTTCTTTATTGTAAAATCTAACACACGAAATAAATGTGTTGTTTAAATTTTAAGTTTAGAACAAACACAAATTCGTGTGCATTATAACACCAAGTTTTATACAATCAACATAAAGTTCACAGAATTTAGTTAGAATCGATTGCACTTGCATTTGCTGTACAGAAAATTAAATTATGTCAACAAAATATTAAGCCAAAGTTGAAATTATGCAATAAATTGAACGATTTTAGAAAAATGTTTATTTTGAGAGAATTGTAAAAAATCAACGGATTATCAAATTAAGCTAAAATTTATAGAATCTACACAGAAATTAATATTTTTTGATTAGCTATAGTAGAAATTTAAATATCTTTACTGGATTTCCCAAAATATCAAATCAAAGTTGAATTTTGTAAAAAAACGTGATTATTAGATTTTTTTTATTTAAAAAAACTGTAAAAAATTTAAGTTTTGTGCAATCAATATGAAATTTACAGAATTTACTAGGAATTACTTTCGCTTACATCTTAAAGAAAGAAAATTAAATTATCTTGACGGATTTTCCTACAATATTTAGCCAAAGTGGAAATTATGCAATAAAATTGACAATTTTGGGAGAATATTTTCTTTGAAAAAATTGTAAACAATTACAATTTTATACTATCAACATGAAATTCACAGAATTTACTTAAACTTCATTGCACTTACATCTTGTGGAAAGAAAATGAAATTATTTTACCACATTTTCTTGAAATATTAAGTCAAAGTTAAAATTAGACAATAAGTAGAACGATTTTTGGAGAAGTATTTATACTAAAAGAATTGTAAAAAATCAACAGATTGTCAAATCTACCTTAAATTTATAGAATCTACACAGAAATGAATATACTTTGATTGGCTGTAATAGAAATTTTAATATCTGCCCTTCATTTCCCAAAATATCAAATCAAAGTTGAAATTTCGTAAAAAAAACGTGATTATCGGATTTCGTTTGTTTAAAAAAAATTGTAAAAAATCAAAGTTTTATGCAATCAATGTGAAATTTACAGAATTTACTTGGAATTTATTTCGCTTACAACTTAAAGAAAAAAAATTAAATTATCTTGACGAATTTTCCTTCAATTTTCAGCCAAAGTTGAAATTATGCAATAATATCGACAATTTTGGGAGAACGTTTTCTTTGAAAAAATTGTAAGCAATTAAAATTTTATACCATCAACATTAAATTTACAGAATTTACTCAAAATTGATTGCACTTACATCTTGTGAAACAAAAACTAAATTATCTCACCACATTTTCTTAAAATATTAAGCCAAAGTTGAAACTATGCAATAAATTTAACGATTTTAGGAGAATGTTTATTTTGAGAGAATTGTAAAAAACTAACGGATTATCAAATCGATCTAAAATTTATAGAATCTACACAAAAATGAATATACTTCGATCGGCTGTAATAGAAATTCGAATATCTTGACTGCATTTCTCATAATATTAAATCAAAGCTAAAATTTGGTAAAAAGAACGTGATTATGGGATTTCTTTTGTTTGAAAAAATTGTAAGTTTTATGCAATGAATATGAAATTTACAGAATTTACTTGAAATTCATTTTGCTTGCAACGTAAATAAAGAAAATTCAATTATCTTGACGTATTTTTCTTTAATATTCAGCCAAAGTTGAAATTACGCAATAAAATTGACAATTTTGGGAGAATGTTTTCTTTGAAAAAATTGTAATCAGTTAAAATTTCATACCATCAACATGAAATTTACAGAATTTACTTAAAATTGATTGCACTTTTATCTTATGGAAAAAAAATTAAATTATTTTTCTAAATTATCTTAAAATATTCAGTAAAGTTGAAATTATGCAATAAATTGAACGATTTTAGGAGAATGTTTATTTTGAGAGAATTGTAAAAAATCAATGGATTATTAAATCAAGCTAAAATTTATAGAATCTACACAGAAATAAATATACTTCGATTGGCTGTAATAGAAATTTAAATATCTCTACTGGATTTACCAAAATATCAAATCAAAGTTGAAATTTTGTAAAAAAATAACGTGATTATCCGATTTGTTTTGTTTAAAAAAAATTGTAAAAAATCAAAGCTGTATGCAATCAATATGAAATTTACAGAATTTACTTGGAATTCATTTCGCTTACATCTTAAAGAAAGAAAACTAAATTATCTTGACGGATTTTTCTACAATATCCAGCCAAAGTTGAAATTATGCAATAAAATTGACAATTTTGAGAGAATGTTTTCTTTGAAATAATTGTAAACAATTAAAACTGTATACCATCAATATGAAATTTACAGAATTCACTTAAAATTGATTGCACTTACATCTTTTGAAAATAAAATAAAATTATCTCACTACATTTTCTTAAAATATTCAGCCAAAGTTGAAATAATGCAATAAAATCAACGGTTTTTGAAGATTTTTTTTTTTTTGACAAATGCTTAGAGCTTATACGTGATTGTGTTCTCTTTAGTTTGGGTATCGCTTTACGGTTTGGTGCTGCACTTAAAGTGGCCGAGTTTGTACCCCTTGACTGCTGTTGCCGTCCGACTGAACGATAGAGAATCAAGAAAGAACTTGTAGCCGGAAGCAGTCAATTTAAGATAAGTGTTATTCCGAAATTTGAAGAGCTATCGTCGATTTGAACATTATTTAACCGTCCTAGAACGGATTATTTGTGGGTGGCGCCCATGTATTTTTGTTCTGATGTTTATAACATTCGAAATTAATTTAAAATTTAGTTAATAATTATAAATTTATTCCTTGTGTTTCTCTTGAAATTTACTCAGACCCGCCCCACATATTACAACTAGCCGGACGTCTCAACACTAGATTGACGACAGTCGCCTTCACATTTTATTGCTGATTTTTAATTATTCGGTTTAGACATTTTGAGTACTAATCAATACTAACAATAATAAATGCTTATGGATTGGAAAAAACTGGGTAACTTTTCACACTGCACGGTCTTTCGCAGTGACTAACTTAAGACAACACAAGATTTTCTTTTCCATTTATTTTGAATAATTTCTGATAATTTTGAACTTTTGCAATTTCGTTCTGATTGATCGTCTAACGAAGATTTCCACTCCCAGACTAAGCATGAAGTAAAATTTCGAGTTTAGAAAAGCCCCGCGTAGAAAATTTGTCGAGGGTCGCGCAGCGACCCGAGACAAATTTTCACGGGGCTTTTCTAAACTCGAAATTTTACATCATGCGCCACGCATATTAAACACTGATTTCAAGTGAAATCTTAAATCAATTGGTTAAAGTGAAATAAATTTAGTGTGTTGATTATTAATTGTTTAATTGACGGGGAAAAACACATCACCACATTTTTATATGTATTTGGAATAGACGTCTAAACAAACAGTATTTTTGCGTTAAATAAAACAGTTAAAAAAATATGTTTCCGCCATTTCGTTACCAAAGGTTCAATGTATATCTTTGTGAAAGAACATTTGTAAAATGTTATCTTATAACAACGCTGGAACCGAAGTCTCAACATACACATTTTAAACTGTTAACGGTGGAGGCTTCTACTTTGTTATATCAAGGGGAGCCAATGCTTATGGGAGAACTCGAAATCGAGTAGAAAAGGAGATACTATGGTCAAGATGTGGGGTACGAGTAAGACAGTCGACTATATACACCAATTACCGGTCTCGATTCTGGATGCAGCCTCCAAACGATGTTACCAAATTTTATACAGAGACTAGCTGACTATGGAAACTATGGAAACACGATTTTAACTTTGTTTGTATAACTGAGACTCAGTTATACAAACAAAGTTAAAATCGTGTTTCATTTGTGATACAAATTTTACATGGCTTAACCCCCTAAATGAAGATCATGTTGATTATCAATTGTTTAAAAGAAGGGGAAAACACATCACCACCGTTTTTATTATTAGAATAGTGCTCTAAACCCTGGATCTCCAAACTTTCCAGCCTTAGGGCCATACTGATTACTCCAGTAAGTTCCGAGGGCCAAAACCATAACAATAAGCCTTTAAAATTAGAATACTTCAGTAAACTAAATTTAATTTGCTATAAAAAATATGAGTTTTCAAGTATGCTAGCTCTCCGCGGGCCGGACAAAATCTGTCCGCGGGCCGGATGTGGCCCCCGGGCCGTAGTTTCGAGACCCCTGCTCTAAACAAACAATATTTCTGCGTTAAATAAAACAGTTAAAAAAAACTGTTTCCGCCGTTTTATTACGAATGGTTCAATGCATATCTTTGTAAAAGAACATTTGTAAAATGTTATCTTGTAACAACGCTGGAACCGAAGTCCTAACATTCTGGTCTCAAAACATCTAACATGGAGAGCAAGTCTTGTTTCTTCTTACGGCTTATGTCGTGGGGCCCTGTGTATCTAAGTTGAAACTGTTCGTTTTGAATATTACAAGTATTACGTCTGCGTACATGTAATTCAGACAACACTCCATCTTGAAAATTCTGTTTATAGAAAATCAGACCTTGTTCTTTTATATTTCAAAAGGTATTATTTGAATTTGAGACATTATATTATGTTCTAGGATCGTAAATAATATAGTGACACCCTGTTTTTAAATTTGTTTGACTGCAGACTTATTTAAAATAACACACAATAGGTTAAAATTTAAATATATACAGGGTGTCTCAGACTACCCGTACCAGCCTTTTATTTCGACAACGCTTGGTCGAATGTGACTGGGACAAAAAATTTTATTACCAAAGTGAACCCAAGGAATCTACTGATGGATTTATTTTTTACCGGAATAATCCGGAAGTACCCGAAACCGGAAGTAACTTTAAAATTTCAAATGGCAACATAGGTCGAGTATGGTATTAATTGATAGGTCTTTTTAATAGAAACAACTTTTATTAAAATGTTTTTTTAATATTTATTTATTTACAAAAAATAAACGAAAAAAAAAACAAATCGGCTACAAAGATGCTTTGATCAAGAAGGAAGGCAATTTGAACATACCATAAATAATTGAATAGTTGTTTTAATTATCATTTTCTTTACTTTCACACTCTTATTTAAATTGATGAATAAAATACTTTCAAACAATTGTTATTTTTTAATTATCGTAAATATGCAAAATATTACAATTGAGGAAACGGTTGGAAAAATTAACAATTACAATTATGTAAACATTTTCAAGAGTTTAGAATCTAATATACGGAATTAGAAAAAATATTCGTAAAATAAATTTTACAAAAAAAAGGTTATAAAAATTAAAAAGAAAAATGTTAAGAATATAAAAGTCTAGATTCTTTGCAGCTTGCAAAAATAAAAAAATAATTCAAAAATATAAAAATGTATATTTTGTTATTACATAATATATAAAACTATATTAAGTTAAAATAAAAATTGATTGTTGAATGGATAACTAATTTTCAACTTAGTTTTTTTCGTTTATTTTTGTAAATATGCAAAATATTAAAAAAACTTTTTAATAAAAATTGTTTCTTTTAAAAAGACCTATCAATTAATACCATGCTCGACCTATGTTGCCATTTGAAATTTTAAAGTTACTTCCGGTTCCGGGTACTTCTGGATTATTCCGGTAAAAAATAAATTTATCAGTGAATTCCTTGGGTTCACTTTGTTAATAACATTTTTTGTCCCAGTCACATTCGACCAAGCGTTGTCGAAATAAACGGCTGGTACGGGTGGTCTGAGACACCCTGTATATATATTAAATATACTTACAGTTGTAATTATTTATATTTATTAACGCTTATCTCAAAACGATTTCGTCTTATCGACATTTTTGTGCCTTCATATCTGTCGGATCTGACAGCTGTTGATTGAAAACTAGAGCCCACATACTAGAAATTGCGGGAAATTTAAAATTCCGACATATGCGCCCTCCCATCAAGTGGGTCGGTCAACTATATATGTGAACTCACAGAATCATATAGAGTCGACTGGGTCTGATGAAAATTGTATCATATGTTCAATTAAAAAAAACCTCTAGAGTGCCATGGAAAATTTGTAGGTTGGCAACTTTGAAATTATATATTAAAATTATTATGTCTGACGTTTTATACGTCAATTCCCAACGCGTGTAGCCAACTTAAATTTAGAAAAAGATGAAATCATGGCACTCTAGAGGTTTGTTTTTATTGAACATACGATATTTCGTCGTTACTTTGATGAAACCTCTTATCTGAGTTGAGCAAAAATTTTCAGCAGTCACAAAAACTGTTTAAAAAAAAATAGTTAAGTAGTTCTTTTCAAACAATTTTTTTAATGAATCATTGTATAAAATTAAGGAGATAACTTTACTACATAGGAAGTTTCATAGACTCATCGGGCTGATAGCGTAGAGTCCTTTGATAATAAAATCCTATTTTGTTAAAAAAATCACATACAAAGTTTCATTAAAATAACGAGAATTTATTATTCAAAATCTTTAAAAAATCGCCAAAAATCCATTTTCAGACCGATTTTGTTGCATTTTTGTGTGACTTTACATCTTGCAGTCGCAATATCGACGCACCTTGCACCCTTGATACCTGTTTGCACTGAGGATAATTTTAGATTGAGCTACATAAGACAACAGTTATCAAAATCAAGAATTTTTATATAAGAGATCTTGCTCATTTTCCATGACACCATTATTGTGATGATTTTGCTCGTTTCAAAAAATTTTGTACAATCCTCGTACGTGAAACATTTTCCCGTGTTCACGCATTGAAAGGCACTCGCTCGTGCTTCAAAAATGCGTTCACTCGGGAAAATTATTTTCCCGCACTCGTTTTGTAAATAACTATTATCTGTATTTACTAGATAGTTGATAGAAAAAAGTGTTAATCCATTGATAATGGTCACTTTGTGTCCGAAATGTACATTTGGTAATTCAAATAAAAGTGTGAACAAAGGTTATTAGTATCTTGAACAAGTTTCTCATCTTTCACGTGGTGAAACATATTTAACTATGATTTAATAAAGAAATTTAACCAAGTGTTTTCTTTATTAAATCAAAGGTTATTAGTGCTTTATTCAACACCTACATTGCTATAATACCAGAAATGCAAGTAATTTTGTAATTGAGAAACATAATACAACAAAATTTGAAAAGTCGCCCAGTTATATGGGAAAAAAACTTTATTCACATTTGCCAAAACGCATTCAAAATCTTAATATTAAGGAATTTAGAACTACCTTCAAATTACTGTTGGTTGAAAAAGTGTTTTACAGCACTACCGAATATTTAAACGAAAAAATTGCGTGACTGCTATTATTTTTAATCTGTTTCTGTGACCGCTATATTTCATGTTTAAACAATAAATTGTGTGATTGCTATTATGTTGAATCTGTTCCTGTGACCGTTATATTTTATATTTTATGTGTTAAACAATTTAAATTATTCTTGACTTGTATATCCATTTGTAATGGCTTTAATACCAAATAAACGTATTCTATTCTATTCTATTCTATTCTATTCGTCAAATTAGTTTATAGAAATTATGAATAATTCACGTGCCAATATTTATTAATTTTTACCGTACAAGTAAAAGTATTTCAGTAGAAATCAATGGCAAGGATAATAAGAATAATGCCGAAGGAATCCATTGGACGGAGTGAACGAACATTGAGCAAGTGAATAGTGAATTCAATGCCGGCGTTACGTCACGAGTATGAACCTAATAAAATACCCGATAAGTGTATCGGTCGGGTCAGTAAATCATCAAAGTGTTGACTGTCGGACAGCTGAACAACAATCACGCGAAAGTTACTTTTGAACCGCGATTTTTTGCGTTAGCGTTACATTTTTTAACAATGAAGGAAATCATGAAGAACGGAATTAACAACAACATCAACAACACCAAGGAGGAGGAGAAGAGCAGCAAGGAAGTTGTCGCTTTGAATAACTGCTGTAAAAGTAAGTAAATTGATGTTGTTGTTAATAATTGGTTGAGGGAATGAGAAGGAAGGGGAATTTAAGAAAAAATCCTTAGCAAATTTCCTCGGAAACTAGATATTCTGTATTTCTAGAAGTTGGGAATTCACAGTGGCTTCAAATTTTCTCAAAAACGAGATATTCTGTATTTCTAGGAGAAAATAAATTTGATCTTTAATTTGTTTGGCGTTCACTTTGTGTTACATCTTTATAACAATTTAATTAAAACACTTAATTTTATTTTACCACTTTTATAAAAGTGGTAAAACTAGGTTAGGTGTTTTAATTAAATTGTTAAAAAAAATAAATTTGGTTGGGAATTTGCAGTGGCTTATTGATGCCACCGTGGGGCTGGGTTCGAAATATTCTCGCGGGCTCCAGAATGTGAATGTACAGGGTGGTGCATTTTGGAGGTGCCACATATGAAAAACTTTTTTATTTGAAGAGATATTAAAAAACCGTTTTCGCGAGCCTAGGTTACTTTTTTGTGTTTTATCAATGGCGAAAAGAAAATTGATCTATCGCTAACCGTTTCCGCTTTATAACCGGAAGTTGATAAAATGTCATTTTTATAAAGTTACTGTGACTCATTGACCGAAATGTACATCTGGTATAAAATAAACTTGTGAAGAAAGGAGAAAAAGTGTTTTATTTCAAGTTGTGACTCATTTGTTTTAAAAGTTATAACCAAACTGTAAATACTTTCTTATGGTAACTTTTTATCCCGTTACAATGACGTACGTGTCTTATTTCAAGAACGTTTCGTTTCTGTTTTCTTTATTCAAAATCACATTTTTCTTATGGGCGCATATAGAGATATGCATATCATTAAACAGCATTTTTGATGCCTATTTCAACGATGTGCCACTTGTGCACCTTTGTGAAAAAAACATTTTTGTTATACACGACAAGCAAAGTAGCAGTTTATGTCGATCAAGAGTGCTTATTTATAAAACAAAATATACCACATCGCTAATAGTCATATTTTTAAACAAATTGCAAGCATTACCTAGTAACGAAATTGTTTAGCAGTTCTCATGGCAACTTTACCATTGACTTTAGTCGGTCCGAGCCTCGATTTTCCAATTCCAATCCAAAATTTGAGACCGGGTCGGGTAGAGCCGGGCCTGACTGATTTTTTTATAAGTTTGTTTTTATTTTTAATTACAAAAGATACTGAGTGTAACACAAAACAGGATCACCCCCTTTAGTTTTTTTATTAATTGAGATATTAATTTGAAATGTTCTACATCTATATTAAAAACAATTTCCACCGGAAGTAGCACCAAATTTGTAATTTTAAACAGAACACCCTGTATATTAGTAATTTTTTGGATTCCTCGTTTAAATTGCAACATATTTTATCCGAACATATGTACACTTATCTATTATAAGTTTTCAAGAAAAAAAATATATTTATAAAATGTTGACCTCTAAAAGGCACCTTGAAATCTGTCTGTAACTTCTCTTAAGGGT
Source organism: Philonthus cognatus (assembly GCA_932526585.2). Taxonomy (NCBI): domain Eukaryota; kingdom Metazoa; phylum Arthropoda; class Insecta; order Coleoptera; family Staphylinidae; genus Philonthus; species Philonthus cognatus. Next base: position 2,518,093 of record OW052243.1, read on the forward strand.
AAAATAAAAATATGATTTATATCTCTACTTATACCTAGAGAGTGCCTTTTTAAATAAAGTAATTAGAAACTTTCAATTTTAACAATTAGTCTTCTTAAAATGTCAATTTCGAAGTGCCCTCTTCAATATCTTGTAATTCATTTTTTTTTAATGGAATGACCCATTTTTTTTATTACATTGTACGATTGGGCGAAACATTTCCTACAAAAAAGTATTTACAACTATACTCCTAACGTAAGTAGTTTTCGAATTATTTTGAAGATTCGTTTTTCGTCGCATTTATGCAGGGAATAATGCGCGCATAAGTCGCAATTGAGTTTTAGTAGGCTAGTAGAATGGTTTTGTTTTGTACTCTAGGCAGCCTAGACTATAGTCTCTAAACTCTAATTATCTAGACTCTAGTAGTTAAGTTCTGTACTCCAGGCAGCCTAGACAATAGTTTAGACTAATTATCTAGACTCTAATTATCTAGACTCTAATGGTTAAGTTCTGTACCCCAGGCAGCCTAGACAATAGTCTAGATTAATTATCTAGAGTCGAATCAGTCTGTAGACAAGACTATAGTTTGTATACCCATCCCTAGACTCTAATATCTAGAATAGAATCTCTAAGCGCTGTACTATAGACACCTTAAACCCTAGAGTTTTGGCATTTGACCCAGACTCTAAACTCTGCATTTTGAGCAGTTGACTTATGTAGACTAAACTAAAGTTTCTAGACAGTCTAGACTAGTCTGTGGACTACTTTGTATATTTTTATCTGTGAAGTCTAATCTGTGGACTCTATCTAGTCTGTAGACTCTAGTCTATGGTCTCTATCTAGTCTGTAGACTCTAGTCTGTGGACTATATAGTCTATAGACTCTGTCTAATCTGTAGACTCTAGTCCGTGAGCTCTGTTTAGTCTGTAAACGCTAGACTGTGCACTCTATCTAGACTGTAGACTCTAGTCTGTGGACTCTATCTAGTCTGTATACCAGTCTGTGAACTCTATCTAGTCTGTGTGTTGACTCTAGTCTGTAAACTCTAGTCTGTGGACTCTATTTGGTCTGTAAACTAGTCATGGACTCAATTTAGTCTGTAAACTCCAGTATGTGGACTCTATCTAGTCTGTAGACTCTAGTTTGTGGATTCTATCTAGTTTGTAGACTCTATCCAGTCTGTAGACTCTAGTTTGTGGATTCTATCTAGTCTGTAGACTTTATCTAGTCTGTAGACTGTAAACTCTATCTTGTCTGTGGACTCTGTCTAGTCTATAGACTAGTTTGTGGTCTCTATCTAGTCCCTAGACTCTAATCTGTAGACTATCGTGTCTGTACACACTATCTAGTCTGTATCTAGTCTGTGGACTCTGTCTAGTTTATAGACTAGTTTGTGGTCTCTATCTAGTCCCTAGACTCTAATCTGTAGACTATATCTGGTCTGTACACACTATCTAGTCTATATACTCTAGTCTGTAGACTCTATTTAGTCCTTAAACTCTAGTCTGTGGACTATATCTAGTCTGTAGACTCTAGTTTGTGGATTCTATCTAGTCTGTAGACTCTATCCAGTCTGTAGACTCTAGTTTGTGGTTTCTATTTAGTCTGTAGACTTTATCTAGTCTGTAGACTTTAAACTTTATCTAGTCTGTGGACTCTGTCTAGTCTATAGACTTGTTTGTGGTCTCTATCTAGTCCCTATACTCTACTGTGGACTCTATCTGGTCTGTAGACTCTAGTTTGTGGTTTCCATTTAGTCTGTAGACGTTATCTAGTCTGTAGACTGTAAACTTTATCTAGTCTGTGGACTCTGTCTAGTCTATAGACTAGTTTGTGGTCTCTATCTAGTCCCTATACTCTACTGTGGACTCTATCTGGTCTGTAGACACTATCTAGTCTGTAGACTCTATTTAGTCCTTAAACATTAGTCTGTGGACTCTAGTCTGTAGACTCTAGTTTTCGGATTCTATCTAGTCTGTAGACTCTATCCTGTCTGTAGACTCTAGTTTGTGGATTCTATCCAGTTTGTAGACTGTAAAATCTATCTAGTCGGTGGACTTTGTCTAGTCTATAGACTAGTTTGTGGTCTCTATCTATTTCCTAGACTCTAATATGTAGACTATCTGGTCTGTAGACACTATCTGGTCTGTAAACTTTAGTCTGTAGACTCAATCTAGTCCTTAAACTCTAATCTGCCGACTCTATCTAGTCTGTAGACTCTAGTCTGGGGATCCTATTTAGTCTGTAGACTCTAGTCTATGGACTAGACTATAATATGTAGACTTCTTTCTAGACTCTGATACCTAGACTTTAATCTGTAAGCTCTGTATTCTAGATACCCTATACTCTAGACTGTGAACAGTCGACCCAGACTCTAAAATCTGCACTTTGGACATCAAGCAGTCGACTCATGTAGATTCTAAACTGGAGTCTTTAGACAGCCTAGACTAGTCTGTGGACTCTAGTCTAGAAACTAAAGTCTAGTCTGTAGACTAGGCTGTAGATTCTAGTCTGTAGTGCAGTCGACTTATGTAGACTCTAAACTATAGTCATTTTACAACCTAGACTCTAGTCTGTTTACTCTAGTCTGTAGACTCTAATCTGTAGATTAGGCTGTAGATTCTAGTTTTGGGTGCAGTCGACTTATCTATACTCTAAACTAAAGTCTTTAGACAGCCAGACTCTAGTCTGTTGACTCCAATCTATAGACTCAATAATATAGACTCTAATTTGGAGACTAGACTGTACATTCTAGTCTGTAATGCAGTCGATGTATGTAAATTTTAAACTAGAGCCTTTAGACAGCCTGTAACAGGCGGGCACTCACGCTAGACAAAAAAAATAAGTTTGACAAAATAAGCGGTGGTGCTCACTGTTAACCTCCGGCTTGGCTCACTTGATCGGCAAGCTGAAAAAAATAATGTTAGTTATTTCTGACCTTTGTTGCTCTAAAGTTTACGACTTAGAGTTGTAGTCTTCTTTCCTCTGGCTATTTCTTCGCTGGATTGGCACAAACACTTTCACTTTATTTATTATCAATTTTAGAGGTAACGGGGGTAAGCGAATGAGTTTAGATAAAATAAAGTAAAAAAAAAAAAAATCAATTAGTTCATGAAAGAAACTGTGGTTTATTTACAAACCAAAAACAAATAGAGGAATTAATATTTACAAAAAAAAAGAACGAAAGAAAAGACAAGAACTAATTAGAATAAGGGGAAAAAAAAATGTCGCACTCGCGTAAACTGGCCTCAATAATAGTTGAAGTAAAAAATTGAAATAAACAGACACGACTTAGAAGTGCTTCGTGAAATTAAAAAAAAAAAAAACAGCACTTGTAACTTTGAAAAAATAATTTGTAAACTCCACACGACCAACCCCAACTTCCAACTCCTAACTTCAGCTTCCAACTCACCACTTCTAACTGCCTACCCCAACTTCCAACTTGTTGGGGGGAGAGGCTGGTAGGGCTAGCGCTTCTCCCATTGGCTGACCCGTGGGGTTGGGGTAAACGCAGATAGCGCTTCGCTCAGCGCTAGGGCGCGCGCATGCGCTCTTTAAATTGCCTACCAGTACGGATGTACAACCACATAATTAAATTAAAATTATTGCAAAATAATTGTATTTACAACTTTAATATATTTGCATGTTCTAGTTGTAGCATCCGTACCAACGGTAGGACTTTTTACCATGTTTGGTAAACTAATCGCCGATGTTCCCTGCATGAGTGGTATACCAACTAGTATATGTGTGTCATTTATAATTAAATTAAATCACACATATTAAAAATAGAAACAATTCCGCAGCTGTACCCTCTCGCGTGTTTGCGCGTACTTTCCCTCTATTACCCTTAACAATATAATAATAATAATAATCTTTATTTAGCATCTTTGCTATATAATAACATAGAAAAATATATGTATATCTATATATATATATATAAAATAAACATTTGATCATCCTTAATCTATAAATTGTGTATGTATAATAAATTTATCACATAATAATACTTAATATATAATCTTTTTACTACTTTAATAAAATCAGTCTAAAACCATACTTAAATATCTATGTAAAAATAATAAATCCATAATACAACAATACTTATACATTTATGCAAAAAAACAATAACTAAAAAGGTAATAATACTTATTTAAAATGTGTACTTATACATATAGGAACAATTAATAATATATACACACAATGCACAGCCCATACACTACGACTATTTCTGAAGACTCTTCAAGTAATCTAGCAACTTTGATTTAAACTTATTAATATTTTCTTCTTCTTTTATTTTTATTGATAGCTTGTTGTGTTCTTGAGCAGCTTTAAAAAAGAGTGAATTCTGTCCTGCCTTTGTGTTTTTGAATGGGAGAAAAATATTTCCTCTGCCTCTTGTGCTGTACGTATGGATGTCTGCATTAGTGATGATACTTTCATCAAAGTATTTGGGCATCTTCCCAGTGTAAACTTTGTGAATAAAAATTAATGCCTTAAATTTTACAAAATTCTCTATGTTTATCCAATCCAGTTGTTCTAACATCGTTCTTATACTTGTATATTTATTACAATTTAAAATTATTCTCATTCCTTTATTTTGCAATATTTGGAGTCTATTCAAAGATCCACTATTTGCAAGATAAAGAATAGATCCTGCAAAGTGAAAATGTGGTAGTATAATAGTGTTATATATTGTTTTTTTGGTAGCTTGCGACATATAATAACTACTTCGTCTTAATACTCCTAACTTTTTTCCTATTTTTTTACATGTATAATCTATATGTTCATTGAACTTTAATCGTTTATCTAATTGAACTCCTAGGTATTTTATTGTATTGACATATGTTATGGGGCTATTATTGAATTTAATTGTATTATTTTCTATGGACTGATCTTTTCTGCTAATTAACATTGCTTTTGTTTTGGTTGTATTAATTTTCAAACTATTATCCTGTAACCAATTGTTTAAATTAATTAAGTCGCTATTTATTTCATTTGTTGCTTTTATTATGTCTACTGATGTTCTGTATATAATAGTATCATCTGCAAATAGATGGAATTTGCAGTGACTTAAGCAGTTTCCAATATCGTTTATATACAACACAAAAAGCAGAGGTCCCAAAATACTACCCTGTGGTACCCCTGTTTCAATAGATAGAGTATCTGATAATTTATCTCCAATCTTTACTTTCTGGGTTCTTTTATTCAGGTAACTAGTAACCCAATTTAGTACTGTACCCTCCACACCATAATTTCTGAGTTTTATAAGTAGTCGCTTCCTATCTATTGTTTCAAATGCTCTCTTGAAATCTAAGAAAACGATACTAGTACTTTGTCCCGCATCTAAATTATTTTTCCATTCATTCACAAGATACTGCAATGCCGTTTCACAATTATACCCTTGTCTAAATCCTGACTGATGTTCTATTAATATATCTTGTTCAACAATATGCGCTAGTATTTGTTCATATACAATTCTCTCTAATATTTTTGATATGTTTGGTACTGTATTAATTGGTCTAAAATCTTCAATTTTTATACTATTTCTCACTTTTTTAATTGGTATTGTACTGCTTTTTAGTTTTTCTGGAACTTGTCCTGTCTCTAATGAAATATTTATTATATTAATATAATGCGGTAAACTATTAGGGAGACTAGTAATCAAAACTTTACCAGTTATTTCATCCGGACTTGATTTGTTTGGTTGGTCAAGTATTATTTTCATAAGTTCTTCTTCACTAATTAATTTAAAATCTTTTATTTTTACATTAATTATAATCACATTATTTACAGTACTTGTTCTATTAGTAATTGTATCTAAAATTTCGTTTATGCTACTGATAAAATATTCATTGAATTTATTGCCAATAATTTGCGCGTCTGTGTAAACTACTCCATTACATTCTACTTGATTGTATGTATCTGTTTTATTGTTAGAAATGACTTGTTTTAATGTTTTCCACATTGTTTTTGGGTCGTTTTTATTGGAATCTATATATTCTTCATAATATTTCCTTTTTTCTTTTCTTATTGCATCTACAACTTCATTGCGTGCTTCCTTGTATTTCTCCCAATCCCCTTGTGTTTTTGTATTACAAAACGTTTTATATCTATTATCTCTGCTTTTTATTTTATTTATTATATTTAAATTAATCCATGGACAGGATTTGTTCTTTATACGAGTTTGTTTTATTGCAGAGACTTCATTAAATATATTCATCAAGTTTTCATAATATGTATCATATTTTACATTGATATCTTGATCCCTATAGTTAAAAGGTATTTCGGTAATTTTTTGCCTAAATATAGTTTCATCTGATATTTTTGACCTAATTGATTTAATATGTACATGCTTTGATTTATTATTATCCAGATTTATTTGTATTAATGAGTGGTTATTGAAAACTGTTGTGTGAAGCATCTTACAAATTAGATTGTAATTATTACTTATAACTAGATCAATCTTAGAACAACTCCCATTGGGTGATATATGAGTCCAATCTTTTACACATTGTTTAAAGCCTGCTTCTTGAACTGTTTCTCTTAGCTTTTTGGTATACAAATTTTCTCTATTTTCATAATTTATGTTAAAATCTCCCATTACTATAATTTCTTGTTTATATTTTTGTATAATTTCTTCAAGATATTCTTTAAGAAAGTCCACAAATTATTATTTGAAATATGTATATTATTAGATGGTCGTGTTATTGTTTTTCTTTATGACACTTGCGACGCACATTTTGATAGTTGTGACATGTTTTAAACTAACGAGTGTCTTCCACTCCCAGACTAAGCATGAAGTAAAATTTCGAGTTTAGAAAAGCCCCGCGTAGAAAATTTGTCGAGGGTCGCGCAGCGACCCGAGACAAATTTTCGCGGGGCTTTTCTAAACTCGAAATTTTACTTCATGCGCCACACGTTCAAAACGCCGATTTAAAGGGAAGTAAAAAATATATACTGCTGAGATGTGATAGTATGATTTTAGTAGTAAGTAGTAGTAGTAAATAACTAAGATATAGCGAAAAAATGCAAAAAATATTTATTTTAAAAGCGTTTACAATATCAAGCAGAAAATATTTGTATAATTTCCATGAATGAAATCAATTTTAATCTTTTTATATCAAAAGAAAGGCACGATCAAAGAAGTGAACCCGTTGCTTATACTTGCTTAATCCTGTTAACATGACAAGTAAGATGGCTGAGTGTGAGGAGCTCTGTGAAAAAGACAGTGAAAATAAAATCTATTGTAATTATAAACATTGCAAAAGAGTGATAGTGAGATTGTGTCGAGTGTTGTATCTGTTTTGCAACTTTCCACCCAGGATGTTTCTCGAAGGAAAAAAAGGATGTACAAGCAAATCACATGTGTACAACCAATATTGAAGAGGGTAACAACTATCTGATTATTTCATTACAACAACAAGTCAAACACTTGTCTCATTGTCTATTTGAGACAACTATTATTTGAAATATATTATTAGATGGTCGTGTTATTGTTTTTCTTTATGACACTTGCGACGCACATTTTGATAGTTGTGACATGTTTTAAACTAACGAGTGTCTTCCACTCCCAGACTAAGCATGAAGTAAAATTTCGAGTTTAGAAAAGCCCCGCTTAGAAAATTTGTCGAGGGTCGCGCAGCGACCCGAGACAAATTTTCGCGGGGCTTTTCTAAACTCGAAATTTTACTTCATGCGCCACACGTTCAAAACGCCGATTTACTCAATTAAAGGAGTCTAATAACAATCTAAAATTAAACAATGAAGCTCTAATAGATAATAATAAATATTACTTAAATAGGTTAGAATTGTTGGAACAAAAACAAACATTGTTTATAGCCGAGGCCCAAACCTCAATTTCAGAAAAAGTAAATGATAAATCACAAAACAATAAAGAGATGCAGCAAGCTGTATCATCGCGAACATAAATAATAAAAAAGGCTAATAAAGGTCATCAACCACAAAAATTAGAAATAAATGTAAGCAAAACAGATTTTAATACTAACGATAATATATGCTCAGATAATACTGCGGCAATTTATTCCGATAAAGTTAAAAATACAATTACCACGTCTCAGCTACAACAAGCTACGAATAATGTAATTGCGAATCAACCAGAAGATGGACATTCAAACTGGGTAACTCATAAAAGTAGGAGACATAATCACAATAAACGAACAATAATGGGGAAATGCGAAAACAAGGAACAAAAATTAAGGGCTATACCGCGATTGTCCTGGTACTTTTTAGGAAGAGTAAATACTAATACGACAACAGAGGATGTTACGGAATATATAAGAAAAAATATCACTTCCGGTTCACTGGATTAATTAAAAATTCAAAAACAAAATGAAAAAGCTTTTAAAATTGGTGTAGATTATAAATTTGACGAAAAAATTCAAGAGGCCAATCTGTGGCCTGTGAATTTAAAATTACAAAAATATTCTTTTTTCGCAGAGCGCCAGCGAATGAAAACTGCAAAATAATACATCTTAATCTGCAAGGACTATATAATAAATGAACAGACTTGAATGTATTCAACATAGTAGAAGATCCCTCATTAATATGTAAATTAACTTTACTCGTACACAAACCGATTTTTTAAAAAGGAATTTATTTCTTAACACCCGTGTTCTCGGTTTGGTCTCTAATTCATAACTAACGATACAATAATAAAATATAATATAATAAGATAAAATAGCGAAATTAGCATGAGATAACAATTATGCAAAATAAGCAGAATAATATATAAATGGATAAATAGATAATAAGTGCTATTGTTTATAATGAAAGGAGTCTGTTGTGTTGGCGTCAGGTAACTTGTATTTCTGAACATTGGTGTTGCACGGATAATATTGACCTAATGACGTTAAACAACTACAGTATTGTCACAAAATTTTGCAGATCGTCTTTCTCTCGTGGAGGAGTTATGATATACAGTAATAATAGATTTGTAGCACAACCTTTGGATTGGATTAAAAATCATTGCGTTGAAAAGCATGTTGAATGCCGTGGCATACACTTTTCAGTTAATAAAAAACGTATTGTATTAATAACAATTTATAGATCACCATCTGGTGATTTCAGAATTTTCATGGAAAATGCTACAAATTTACTACAATCAGCCAATAGAGTATGTGATAATCTGATTGTGTGTGGCGATTTAAATGTAGATGCATTGAAGGAAACTACAAACAAAAAATCTCTTTTTGATCTTTTCAAATCTTACAATTTAAGATCAACATGCACTGATCCTACCAGGGTTTACACGAATAATAATAATAATCTTTATTTAGCATCTTTGCTATATAATAACATAGAAAAATATATGTATATCTATATATATATATAAAATAAACATTTGATCATCCTTAATCTATAAATTGTGTATGTATAATAAATTTATCACATAATAATACTTAATATATAATCTTTTTACTACTTTAATAAAATCAGTCTAAAACCATATTTAAATATCTATGTAAAAATAATAAATCCATAATACAACAATACTTATACACAATAGCCCGGGTCTTTGGAATACCCGGGCGTCATAAACAGGGATTACAAAAATTCCCAGTCCGTAAAATGCGGGGCGTAACTGGTACCTGGGGTAATTCTAAAGAAAAATTTCGGGTACAGCGTTGTGGGCGTAACGTGCGGATTATTGAGCGTTTAACGCGAGTGCAATTAATACATGGGGAAAAACCTACTAATCCTAAAAAAAACCTATGTAAACTTAAAATTAAAATATACAAAATATACAAATTCAACTTTCAATGTATGTAATACGGACTTGACTCATTTTATAATTATTATGATTTATGAAGCTGATAAATAAAGGGATTTAAAAAAAACAAATGGGTGCCGCTGTAAAAAAAAAATGAATCAAAAATTATGTTGTCCGAAAAATTATTAAATTACGCTGATTAAATCAAAGTTCCTGCGTTTGCGGTAAAACGCCGGTAACAAGCCTAAAAAGAATTACTACAAAGTTTTACAGAAATCAACAAAATAATTAATTACACAAATCAACAAATTATCAATTTGATTTTTATACATGGCAACTGCTATAGAATTGTTACTCGAACACGTAGAGTATTTAATAAAACTTATCCACATTTGCCGCCGATAAATAAAACAAGATTTAGAAGATTGGAATCAAATTTTGTTCAATTGGCAGTTGCCATGTACAAAGAATAAATTGATAATTTGTTGATTTGTGCAATTATTCATTTTGTTGATTTCTGTAAAACTTTGTACTAATTCTTTTTATTATTTGACATTTCGCAATACAATCGCAACAAAACAAAAGCATGCTAGTTGCCTATTAAAATTCAATTGCGACTTAAGCGCGCATTATTCCCTGCATAAATGGGACGAAAAACGAATCTTCGCAATAATTCGAAAACTACTTGCTTTAGGAGTATAGTTGTTAATACTTTTTTGTAGGAAATCTTTTCCCCAATCGTACCAGTTTATAAAAAATGGGTCATTTTATTTAAAAAAATTGAATTACGAGATATTGAAGAGGGCACTTGGATATGGACACTTTAAGAACACTTATTGTCAAAATTGACAGTTTCTAATCAATTTACCCATAGAAGCATCCTCTAGGTACAAGTAGAGATATAAATCATATTTTTATCTTATTCTTAAGAGAAGTTACAGACCGATTTCAAGATGCCTTTTCGAGGTCAAAATTTTAGAAATATTTTTTTTTCTTGAAAACGATAAGAGATAAGTGTATATATGCTTGAATAAAATATGTTGCAATTTAAACGAGGAATCCAAAAAATTACTAATATATAGGGTGTTCTATTTAAAATAACAAATTTGATGCTACTTCCGGTGGAACCGGAAGTGATATAAAGTTGAAAATATTTCACATGAGGAGACCGTATGACAAGGATTTTTTTCAAATTTTTAGTGCAACTGCAACCCCATAAACTTTCAACGAACGGTTTAGCGTAGACACCTTGTATCTAGCCAATTGATATGTAACAAAATAAAATCTTTATTTGTTATTAATGGTGTCCACTTAAAGAACACGTGTTGTAGACACGCATTCGAGATGCAATCCGTTCTAATATTTCATCACTGGCAGGCAAGAACAATAAAAATTCCATCCGCGAAATAATCCAATTTAGCAATTAAAGGAATCAATCATGTCATAATATCTACACGGAAATGAATTATAGACGAATTGAGATGTTATTTCAACTGAAAGAACCTCGAGGAAATCAATTACCTATGTTCATGGAAAAACAATTATTTTCATTTCCTTGCACTAGAAATCAAACAAATGCAAACTTCCACAGAATTTTATATATTTAAATCTATTTTTGCTACATCATCTTCTATAACATTCAACGTATTGAGAATATATTAAAAGTGAATATATACAAACAATAGTTGGTAATATTTGTTTCATTCACTTCTATGATACGAAATAAAAGATATTAGGGCGATCACAGCAACCTAGATGAACTATTATTTTTTGAAATAAAATATGATACTAGTAATTTTATACTTTTTTAACAATTGATTTGAATGTGAGATGAGATTCTGTACCCGAAAACAAAAAAATATTTAACATTTCAAAATTGAAGTCACTTCCGTTGAAACCGGAAGTGCTAATAAAGTTTCATAATCATCACTAAACTCTAAATTGTTTTATATGATGAATTAATTTCTCACTTAACCCGTGGCGAAACATATTTAATTAATACGCTTTGATTAAAACACTTGGTTTGTTTCACTGATTTTTTATTTTTACTAAAAATAAAAAATCGGTGAAACAAACCAAGTGTTTTAATCAAAGCGTACTCTAAATTGTTTGTAATATAAATGTAGAAAATTTCAAATTGATATCTCAATTAATAAAAAAAACTAAAAGGGGTGATCCTGTTTTGTGTTACACCCGGTATGTCAATTCCTAAGGCGTGTAGTCAACTTAAATTTAAAAATAAATTAAATAATGGCACTCTAAAGGTTTCTTTTCTATTGAACACACGATATAATCTCTTCGCAGACAATAATCATCTTTTAAATTAACGATCAAATTAGAGGCTATCTAATTGGCACAATTCACAATGTTAAGGACAGATCGTACTCCGCATAATTAAGTCTCGGAATTAAATGTATTCCAGTCTCCACTTCCGAGGACTGAAAAAGTATATATATAATCATTTAAAATCCCTTTTACCCTTTAGGGTGTCGAGATTACTGAAAAAGTAATTTCTTGTAATGATAAAATACTTGGTATTTATTGCATTTTTAATCAAAAACAATTGATATTTCTCTAAAATTAAGCGGCTCAGTAGAAAAGTAGTACAAGTGACATGAGATTGTTTTTTTATGTTATAAATAACACATTGAGTGTCAAAACTGTTGAAATTGTCAATAATGTAAAACTTGTTGAAAATATAGAAAAGTGATGAAATAACACTTTATTGACGGAATCTCCAGTTCAAAGATACATTTATAAATACATATTGAAAATATACAAGAAATACATATTGAAAATATACAAGAAAAGTGTGCCTAACACTAAATACCAAACAGTTCATAGTCAAAACAATATGCAACCAGCTCATTCCCATCTTCATGAAATAATAAATGAATATAACATAAATATAAAAAATCAGAGAGAGAGAGAGAGAGAACAAAACACAACAATATAATATCGTATGTTCAATTAAAAAAAACCTCTACAGTGCTATGATTTTATCTTTTTTAAAATTACGATACATAAAACTGACAAATTCAAATATATGTATTATAAAAGAAAAGAAAAATATACCACATCTTCAAACGTTAATAAATAAATGCAAAATAAATTAAATAAAAAGCAACAAGACTATAAAATAAATAAAATAATTAATTAAATTAAACAATCAATCTAAACCACATATTAGATTATTTTTTATTAAATTATGTTAAGTAACTTTTTCAACTCCGATCTTTAAAAAAGGCGACAGAGAGAATGTAAGTAATTATAGACCTATAGCAGTATTACCCGTACTATCTAAAGTGTTTGAAAAAATACTACAAATGCAGATAATTGGCTTTATGGAAACTGAACATCTTTTTTCAGAAACACAATATGGCTTTCGTAGGGGGAGGTCTACGACTGATGCAGTTGTTGCCCTTGCCGAGGAAATTATTCAAAGTTTTGAATCAGGAACAAATACAGTATCCTCGTTTCTAGATCTTAGCAAGGCGTTTGACTGCATTGATCACGATGTCCTTCTACGAAAATTATATTTCTATAATTTTCATTCAAGCAGCTGCCGTCTTATTAATTCGTACCTTTGCCAAAGACAACAGGTAGTTACAATGAATCAAAACACATCTACTGTAAAAAATGTAAAATTTGGTGTACCTCAGGGATCTATGCTTGGGCCATTGCTCTTTCTGATTTACATAAACGATCTATCATATGTATCCAATTCTTTGAGAATTTTTCAATTCGCTGATGATACGACTAGGGATTGCAATCCCGCAAAACGGGATCCCGCATTCCCGCGGGATCCCGCTGCACTTATTAATCTGCTGGATCCCGCACCTTCAAAACGCGGATCCGCGGATCCCGCGCGAGTCAACGCTTATAACTGCGGACACAACATTTCGATTTATTTTGGATAAATTGCAAGAGCAAAACACGGTGTTGAATAACGAAGTCTACATGAACGGATTCAAGAACGCCGCACTGAGTTGACAGGAGTTTTTTTGCAAATAAATCGCAAAATCCGAAAAAGTACGACCAAGAAGCCATAAATATAGATCGTACCCATACCTTCTTCATGCCAAAAAAAGCTGCAATACCCCAAGAAATAAAGAAGATAATAGAAATAGTCGTAGTTCAAGACGATGAAATGTATGCAGGTGACGTCTTCGAAAATTCACCTATAGCTGGAACATCTACAACTGACACAGGTCCTACTCTAACGCTTAAAGAAGAATTAGAAAAACAGCTTCAACAAGAAAAAGAAGTATTCAAGAAAAAGAGAGACAACAAGCAAAAGGATTATGAGAAAATGTTGAAGAAAGAAATGGCATTCTTTGAGTCTGATGGTATCAGAGGAGAGTACCTGATGCTCGCTTATGAATATATCCTGATGGTTCAGCCTACTAGCGTAGAAGCCGAGAGAGCGTTTTCGGCATCAGGATATATTTGTAGTTCACTCAGAAGCAGGCTCGGAGATGATACTATAAATACCATTTGCTTCTTAAGAGCGTATTTTCAAAAGGTATCACCATCAGTCATAGCAATAGCATCTAGGTAAGAGAACGTTGTGATTTGATTATTAATCATTATATGAAAAAGACTGAATTAAAAGTAACATAAAACTGTTGTTAGAAGTAAGGGTAACTAAACTATACTTTTGATGCTAAACATTTAAAAATTAAGGTCTAATAAGACTAGTACTTAATTATGATTTAATTGTTATTTTATTAGAAAACAAATATTTTTTGTTGCATAATGTAAGACATATGTAATAAAAGTTGATTTTTTAAAACAAAAACCTGTAGTTTAAATTCGATTTTATAACATAATTTCAAAGATGCGGGATTCCGCGGGATCCCACGCGGGACTGATCAATCCCGCATATCAATCCCGCGGGATTGAATGAGCTGCGGGATTGCAATCCCTAGATACGACATTCATAAACGAGTCAGCTGATATAGAAAGAGCAACTATCGAGCATACATCCCTGAGGAAGGATGTACATTCTTGGTTTCAAGCAAACAGGCTCACACTAAATAAAAACAAAACGGTTAATATTACATTCTCTCTTCGATCAAATGTTTCTAGAGAAGTTAAAGCTACATTTTTAGGAATATGCCTTGATAATAAACTAACATGGCACAGCCATGAGGAGGCTGTGGCAGTCAAAATTTGCCGTTCAATATACCTGTTACGCCAACTAAAACAGAAACTTCCTGTATCAGCATTACGCACTGCATATTTTTCACTCTGCCAGTCGCACCTCACATATTCCATTCTTGTGTGGGGTCATTCGTCCATACTGAATCGACTATTTGGCCTGCAGAGACGTGCTGTTCGGATAATTCTGGGATTAGGATACCAGGAAGACTGCAGAAAAGCATTCATTGACCTGGGAATTTTAACCCTCCCATGTCTATACTTGCTGGAATGTCTGATGCATGTTCGAGAAAATGTTGAATCGTATTGTGTTCATGCTGATAAGCATGGACACAATACGAGAACAAAAACAAATCTCTGCTTAAAGAAAGTACGTCTTTCCAAATCACGTAATGGCATTAATTATTATGGGCCAAAACTGTTCAATTTACTTCCGGACCCAATAAAGACCTTAGGTATTAAGCAATTTAAACTGAAAATTAAAAAATACTTAATGGCTAAAGCCTTCTATAGCATCCAAGAAATTTTAAATAATGACTACAAGATGATAGCATTAACATAATCAACACTATCCAAGAGTGCATTTAATTGCAATACACAATTATTGCCTAAGAATTTTAACAATATTTACATTTCTGTTTTATTTATTTGTAATTGTCCTTTTATTATATACATTGTGTCCGTTTATACTTTATACTTTTTAATGTTTCATTATCTTAACATTTTTTATTAACATTTTATATAAGTTATACATTTTATTGTTTTTATTATTATACTTATGTACCTGACGAGTGCAAACTACTGTGATAGCACGAATAAAACTACTTACTTACTTACTTACTTACTCAAGATTATATCATTTTTCTGTTATTTCCTAAAATGTTGATGTCTTTCATGAATTTCCACGATTTTTGTTAATTTTCACAATACTAATAGTTTTTCCAAATTTCGTATATTTTCGTTAATTGTTAAAATTTTGATACTTCTCCTAAATTTTCCTTTGTTTTTTTATAATCTTGGTAGTTTTCGTTAAATTTAAATATGTTAGTGCTTTTATTTTTCAAATTCAAATTTGTATTAATTTGTATGGTTTTTCGTGAATGTAAAAGTTTTCAGTCAAATTTAGAAAACTAATTAAAACTGCTAGAATTTTTAATATCAAAGCGAATCTTGACAATTTACGAATAGCGCAAAGGTTTTAATTCAAATGTGTATTAATTTGTACGGTTTTTCGTGAATGTAAAAGTTTTCAGCTAAATTTAGAAAATTTAAGAAAACTGCTAGAATTTTTAAAATCAAAGTAAATCTTGTAAATTTACGAAAAACGCAAAGGTTTTAATTTTTTTTTTAAAGCGCAAAGGTTAAAACGCTAAGGTTTTAAAATTTGCGCTTTTTGTTAATTTTCAAGATTTGCTTTGATTTTAAATATTCTAGCAGTTTTCCTAAATTTTTAAAATTTTGTAAATGTTCGTGAATTTCCTAGATTTTCGTTAATTTTTATAATTTCAATGCTTTGCATTAAATTCCAAAATGTTTCCATACAGCGGATGTAAACGTCACAAATAACACAGTTTGAGGCTTTTTTTTTTAAACAATAACGCTTGTCGTAGATTTCTAAGATTTCCTTTAATTTTCAAAACTCTAATGGTTTTCATGAATTTTCTAGATTTTTGTTAATTTTAAAAATGTAGACGGTTTTCTTGAAATTCAAAAAATTATACTCTTATCGTGATTATTCCAGTTAATTATAAAAATCTTGTTGCTTTACATGCATTTTTTAGAATGTTTGTTAGTTTTTAGAAAACGTTTTGTTTTGTAAAATTATAAAATCTCTTAGATTTTCGTTAATTCTAAAAATAATAAACTTAATAAAAGGCTAACACTTTCTTCACTAAAAACATTTATTTACGCTAAATGTACATTTCGAACACTACGTGTTCATTATCAATAGCTTACTGTAAGCTATTGATAATGAACACGTAGTGTTCGAAATGTACATTTAGCGTAAATAAATGTTTTTAGTGAAGAAAGTGTTAGCCTTTTATTAAGTTTATTATATTCAACTCTTCACGTAACTCAAACCAAATATATAATTCTAAAAATGTTTACACTTTTCGTTTTCAGAAATTTTTAAAATCTTGACAATTTTCGTCAACTACCTAAATTTTTTTTACGTTTTTTAGGATTTAAGTTAATTTTTAAAATCTGCCCATTTTTCGTAAAATTCTTTAATTAAAAAAACTGATGGTTTTAATAAATTTCCCAGATTACTCTTAATTTTAAAAATAATAATACATTTTATGAGTTTCCTCACTTTTTATGAAAAAAAAACCTTTATAAAAAAAAGTCTACATACAAAATCTAACTTTTATATACCGGGTGTAACACAAAACAGGATCACCCCCTTTAGTTTTTTTTTTTAATTGAGATATCAATTTGAACTTTTCTACATTTATATTAAAAACAGTGTAGAGTTCAGTGGTGATTATGAAACTTTAACAGCACTTCCGGTTTCACCGGAAGTGACTTCAATTTTGAAATTTTAAATAGAACACCCTATATATTTTTTTGTTTTCGGGTACAGAATCTCATTTTACAAACAAATCAATTGTTTAAAAAAAATACTAGCGCCATATTTTTTGTTTGTTAAATAATAGTGCATCTAGGTTGCTGTGATCGCCCTAATATGTTTTGTTTCGTATCATAGACGTGTATAAAACAAATATTACCAAATTTTGTTTCTTAACTTGGCCAACAGATGCGTTTACAAAACAATAGTTCATCTAGGTTACTGTGATCGCCCTAATATCTTTTGTTTCGTATCATAGACGTGTATAAAACAAATATTACCAAATTTTGTTTCTTAATTTGGCCAACAGATGCCTTTGAATTGTAGTTTGATCGTTTTAAAAAAAAAACTCAATTTTTTCGGTTTAAAACCGATGTGAAGATAGCCACGGATTTTCCAGCCACGGATTTTGGCGCTTCCACCATCACACGAATTATGGAACAGATTCCCCAGATATTCAAAATTTCATAACTCCCAAACCACATATTTTATTTTCAAAATTTCTTCAATAATAGATTAAACAATATACATAGAGCGAGTATAAATAACCAGAATGTTGTAACTCTTAATTGTTCTTTATTTAAACAATATATTGCTGTCCCGCGTATGTCACCTTTCATACCAAATATTAAAAAATCATATCTCTAAAAACTCCTATTTTATTTTCCAAATTTCTTCACTAATTGTTTAAACAATATATCTAGACCGAGCATAGATGGTCAAAATGTTGTCACTCTTATTTGTTAATTATTTATATAATATATGCTGTCCCACGTATAGCACCGTTCATACCAAATATTAAAAAAATCATATCTCTTAAAAATCCTATTTTATTTTCCAAATTTCTTCACTAATTGTTTAAACAATATATCTAGACTAAGCATAGATAGTCAAAATGTTGCCACTCTCATTTGTTAATTATTTAAATAATATATTGCTGTCCCGCGTATAGCACCGTTTATACCAAATATTAAAAAAATCATATCTTTAAAAAATCCTATTTTATTTTCCAAATTTCTTCACTAATTATTTAAACAATATATCTAGACTAAGCATAGATGGTCAAAATGTTGTCACTCTCATTTGTTAATTATTTAAATAATATATTGCTGTCCCGCGTATAGCACCGTTCATACCAAATTTTAAAAAAATCATATCTCTTAAAAATCCTATTTTATTTTACAAATTTCTTCACTAATTGTTTAAACAATACATCTAGACTGAGCATAGATGGTCAAAATGTTGTCACTCTTATTTGTTAATTATTTATATAATATATTGCTGTCCCCTCGTATAGCACCGTCCATACCAAATATTAAAAAAATCATATCTCTTAAAAATCCTATTTTATTTTCCAAATTTCTTCACTAATTGTTTAAACAATATATCTAGACCGAGCATAGATGGTCAAAATGTTGTCACTCTTATTTGTTAATTATTTAAATAATATATTGCTGTCCCGCGTATAGCACCGTTCATACCAAATTTTAAAAATATCATATCTCTTAAAAATCCTATTTTATTTTCCAAATTTCTTCACTAATTGTTTAAACAATATATCAAGACCGAGCATAGATGGTCAAAATGTTGTCACTCTTATTTGTTAATTATTTATATAATATATTGCTGTCCCGCGTATAGCACCGTTCATACCAAATATTAAAAAAATCATATCTCTTAAAAATCCTATTTTATTTTCCAAATTTCTTCACTAATTGTTTAAACAATATATCTAGACCGAGCAAAGATGGTCAAAATGTTGTCACTCTTATTTGTTAATTATTTATATATTATATTGCTGTCCCCTCGTATAGCACCGTCCATACCAAATATTAAAAAAATCTTATCTCTTAAAAATCCTATTTTATTTTCCAAATTTCTTTACTAATTGTTTAAACAATATATCTAGACCGAGCATAGATGGTCAAAATGTTGTCATTCTTATTTGTTAATTATTTAAATAATATATTGCTGTCCCGCGTATAGCACCGTTCATACCAAATTTTAAAAAAATCATATCTCTTAAAAATCCCATTTTATTTTACAAATTTCTTCACTAATTGTTTAAACAATATATCTAGACCGAGCATAGATGATCAAAATGTTGTCACTGTTATTTGTTAATTATTTATATAATATATTGCTGTCCCGCGTATAGCACCGTTCATACCAAATATTAAAAAAATCATATCTCTTAAAAATCCTATTTTATTTTCCAAATTTCTTCACTAATTGTTTAAACAATATATCTAGACCGAGCATAGATGGTCAAAATGTTGTCACTCTTATTTGTTAATTATTTATATAATATATTGCTGTCCCGCGTATAGCACCGTTCATTCCAAATATTAAAAAAATCATATCTCTTAAAAATCTTATTTTATTTTACAAATTTCTTCACTAATTATTTAAACAATATATCTAGACTAAGCATAGACGGTCAAAATGTTGTCACTCTTATTTGTTAATTATTTAAATAATATATTGCTGTCCTGCGTATAGAACCGTTCATACCAAATATTAAAAAAATCATATCTCTTAAAAATCTTGTTTTATTTTCCAAATTTCTTCACTAATTGTTTAAACAATATATCTAGACCGAGCATAGATGATCAAAATGTTGTCACTCTTATTTGTTAATTATTTATATAATATAATGCTGTCCCGCGTATAGCACCGTTCATACCAAATATAAAAAAAATCATATCTCTTAAAAATCCTATTTTATTGTCCAAATTTCTTCACTAATTATTTAAACAATATACCTAGACTAAGCATAGATGGTCAAAATGTTGTCACTCCTATTTGTTAATTATTTAAATAATATATTGCTGTCCCGCGTATAGCACCGTTCATACCAAATATTAAAAAAATCATATCTCTTAAAAATCCTATTTTATTTTCCAAATTTCTTCACTAATTGTTTAAACAATATATCTAGACCGAGCATAGATGGTCAAAATGTTGTCACTCTTATTTGTTAATTATTTATATAATCTATTGCTGTCCCGCGTATAGAACCTTTCATACCAAATATTAAAAAAATCATATCTCTTAAAAGTTCTATTTTATTTTCCAAATTTCTTCACTAATTATTTAAACAATATATCTAGACTAAGCATAGATAGTCAAAATGCTGTCACTCTGATTTGTTAATTATTTAAATAATATATTGCTGTCCCGCGTATAGCACCGTTCATACCAAGTATTAAAAAAATCATATCACTTAAAAATCCTATTTTATTTTCCAAATTTCTTCACTAATTGTTTAAACAGTATATCAAGAATGAGCATAGATGGTCAAAATGTTGTCACTCTTATTTGTTAATTATTTATATAATATATTGTTGTCCCGCGTATAGCACCGTTCATACCAAATATTAAAAAAATCATATCTCTTAAAAATCCTATCTTATTTTACAAATTTCTTCACTAATTATTTAAACAATATATTTAGACTAAGCATAGATGGTCAAAATGTTGTTACTCTTATTTGTTAATTATTTAAATAATATATTGCTGTCCCGCGTATAGCACCGTTCATACCAAATATTAAAAAAATCATATCTCTTAAAAATCCTATTTTATTTTCCAAATTTCTTCACTAATTGTTTAAACAATATATCTAGACCGAGCATAGATGGTCAAAATGTTGTCACTCTTATTTGCCATACGCGGGACAGCAATATATTATATAAATAATTAACAAATAAGAGTGACAACATTTTGACCATCTATGCTTGGCCTAGATATATTGCTTAAACAATTAGTGAAGAAATTTGGAAAATATAATAGGAGTTTTTGGAGATATGATTTTTTTAATATTTGGTATGAAAGGTGACATACGCGGGACAGCAATATATTGTTTAAATAAAGAACAATTAAGAGTTACAACATTCTGGTTATTCATACTCGCTCTATGTATATTGTTTAATCAGTTATTGAAGAAATTTTGAAAATAAAATTTGGGGTTTGGGAGTTATGAAATTTTGAAAATCTGGGGAATCTGTTCCATAATTCGTGTGATGGTGGAGGCGCCAAAAACCGTGGCTGGAAAATCCGTGGCTATCTTCACATCGGTATTTTTTAAAAGGTTAGCATACCGCCTATCCAAATGTATTCATTTGAAACTTGGGAAAAACTAAAAAAAGTAAACCTATTTAATTTGGTAACTGCGGTATTTTTTAATCTCATAGGCCACGTTTAAATAACAGTGAAATATCTAGTAGGCTATGTCTGGCATTTAAAACGATGAAATGAATAATAAATCAATAAACTAAAAAACAAAACTTGTTTTTATCTAACAAATCCATTTGTGCGTGTATACAGGGTGTCCGTATTTCAACAGAATGCATGGGAATCTCGGAGATAGAGAGTCGGGCAAAGTTGCGTAATTTAAGGCCCAATAATAATATAAAAACAAATTTCAAATATCTTCTTTCGTTTTTGAGATATTGTCAAAAAACGGATTTTTTGAAAATTTCATTTTTATTTATTTATTCAAAAACTATTGAATCCAGACATTTAGAACTTTGACATTATACAGGCACCTTTTAACGATTAATCTAGTAACATATTTTATTTTAAGATAACTATAACATTTGCCCAGGGACCATAGCCCGTCAATTCCGTCAATTAGGCTATCGAATGGCGAACGATACGGTTGTTGGTGGAGAAACTCCACAAGATAATCCGAAAAAGTCGTGTAAAAAGTGTAAGAAAACTGCTGCAAGTGGCAGAATATGTGTTAAGTGTGATGCAATATTTCACACAAGTTGTGCAAATATTGTGATGAAATGCTGTGATATAACTCTCGAAGATAACCTCAACGTAGAAGATATAAACGGTGAGGATATTTTTCCAATATTGAAATTGTTAATTATTGAACTTAAATCAAATAATAAACTCTTACTTGAGAAAATAAACTCACTAGAGGATAAAATCACCGAAAAGGACAACGAAATTAAACTGTTACAATCCAAAGTGCACGAAAATCCTAAGCCACAATACAGTAAAGTGGCAACATTGTCTGCACATGTCAATCTACCAATTGTACCAATCCCTCTGCGGACTAAGAGCACCAACGAGACCATTGACGGTCGGCAACGCAGAAATAGGCTCGCTAGTTCTTCGGATACTGCTAAAAGTGCAGGCAACCATACATCCTCAGCGGAAACGCATGGAGAAACAACACCGATAATTAAAAACCAAGAGGTGCAACCAGCGGTTACCAACCATTCAACCACCGCGGAATTTTCAGCGACTATTAATAATAAAGATGCGAAACCAATAGATGATGTTGGATTTCAAACAGTACGGAGAAGAAATCGCAAGAACAAGCCAATATTTGGCCGTGGGAATGACCTAAATGTACAAGGAGTATTAAAAATGGGACATCTTCATGTAAGCAGAGTCCAAACAAATATAACTGAAGATAATATCAAGCAATTCTTAATTAATAAATCTATCACAAATGTTGATTGTACAAAGCTTACTTCTAAATACCCGGAAAAGTATTCGTCGTTCAAGGTGTCTGTCCCATTGGACGAAATTGGTTTACTATCAAATCCTGAACTCTGGCCCCGCGGAGTGAGTGTAAATAAGTATTTTTTTGGGATGGGGATGAAGAAACGAAGCAATTCGGAGACGCCAAGGAAAAATTAAATATTTTATTTTGCAATATCCAAAGTCTTAGAAATAAAATAGAGTTATTAGAAGCGCTTGTATGTGATACTAATTTTAATATTATTTGTTTAGCTGAGCATTGGCTCACCAATGATGAAACTGAGTGTATCAAATTAAATAACTATGTTCTTGCGGAACACTTCTCACGCAGTATATTTATTCACGGCGGTGTGATGATTTTTATAAATAAATATCAGCATATCTCTCTTAATATAAATTTCAACTCAGTTGAAAAAGAATGTGAAATAACAGGAATATTAGTAGAACAATTTAATTCGATTATTATTACACTATATAGGTCTCCCTCGGGAAATTTTAACCGTTTTTTGGAAATTCTTAATAATGTTCTGTCTAACTTAAATGTTTTTAAATATAATATTTTTATATGTGGTGATTTTAATTGTAATTTTAGTAATGTGAATGATATGAATGCACAATGTTTGTGTGATTTTTTCAGTAGCTACCACATGTATGCTTTAGCAAAGTTTCCTACACGAGGTAAGTCATGCCTTGACAATATATTTACCAATATCCACAATATTAACTTAGGAGTCAAACTAATTAGCATACCATTTTCTGATCATGATGGTATTGGATTAAGTGTTGACTTAAAACCACCGCGCCTTAAAGACAGTTATAGAATTGTTCGTCCAATTACGTCTTTGGGTAAATATAATTTCTACAATTCTTTAAATCGTACTAATTGGGATTTTGTTAGCAGTCGTGATACTAATTCGTCATGGCAAATATTTGTTGACATAATTAGAGATACTTTTGAAGCATGTTTTCCTACAAAAGTTAAACAAAATAATAAGAACAGCCAAGGGAGTAATTGGTTCAATGATGATTTGAAAAAAATGCGGGAACAACTAAACCTTGTCCATGAAGCTAGTGCTAGAATTAATAACGCTGGAATGAAAGAACTAAAAACAAAACTCCAGCGTGATTATACAGAGGCAATAAGAACAGCTAAAATTTGTGCAAATGATAGATTGGTGGCTTCAGCAAATAGCCCAATAAAAGCAATGTGGAATATCATTAATAACCAAAGAAATAACAAACCATCTGTGATAAAAAAATGTGATATAGCACCCAGTTCATTTAATGATTATTTTATTAATATTCCAAATGTGATTACTAAGCAACTACCTGTCTGTGATATTGATCCTATAGATTTAGTAATTTCAAACATATCATGTGATCTCTCACAATTTAACTTTCGGCTAGTATCTCAAGTATGTGTGAGAGACATGGTCAATGAGATAAGGTCTAGCGCGTGTGGCGACATATACGGTATAACAATTCAATTAATAAAAGATGTTGTTGATGTTATTATTGAGCCATTCACTAAACTTATAAACTCGATCATTGAGACTGGTAAGTATCCGGATGTGCTCAAAATAACAAAAGTAATACCACTGCACAAAAAAGGTGATCCAAATGAGTGTAATAATTATCGACCGATCAGTATTCCTCCCATTTTCTCGAAAATAGTAGAGAAAATTTTGTTTAAACAAATTATTGAACATTTTGAGGAAAATAACTCCCTAAGCGACAATCAATATGGGTTTAGACAAGGGAAATCAACAACCGATGCAATATTAGATCTGTGCCAGAGTATTATTGCATCATTTGAGAAAGGTGAGTATATGTTCGCCTCATACTTAGACCTCTCGAAAGCGTTTGACTGTGTTTCTCATACATTATTACTGAGAAAATTATATATGTATAACTTCAGCCCACCTAGTTGTAGATTATTAATATCATTTCTTTCAAATAGATTACAGTCTGTGATTCACAATGGCAAAATGTCGGAATTGCTAGAAATCAAGTGCGGTGTCCCACAAGGGTCAACCTTAGGACCTTTACTGTTCTTATTGTTTATTAATGATTTTCCTAATTATATGTCAAATTGTAAAGTTGTGCTATTTGCGGACGATACAACAATTGTCAATTCCTCACAAAACTTGAATTCCGGTTTGCACGAAAACAAAAATCTTCTTGAAAAAGCAAAAATTTGGTTCAATGCTAACCTCTTGACTCTGAATTCCAATAAAACAGAAACAGCCATTTACAGTTTGAACACGCAGCAGCCTTATCAACACAAAACGGTCAGGTTCCTGGGTATTCATATTGATGATCAATTATTGTGGAATAGTCAAGCTGATACACTAGCCAGCAAAGTTAAACAAAAGCGTATTTGTCATTAGAGGACTTAAAAACAACATTACACCTCGTATGTTAAGAACGGCATACTTCTCTCTGTTCCAGTCACATCTCTCTTACAATATTGTGGCATGGGGACATTCCACAATCAGGCATAGGCTATTTGGCATTCAGAGGAAAGTGGTACGCATATTGTTTAACCTAGGCTACCAAGCTGACTGCAAACCGGCATTCATAATGTTAAAAATATTAACACTACCTTGCCTGTATATATTACAAAGTCTGTTATTAATCAAATCATATCACGACGATAACAAAATAAATCAACAAAATCACAATTATCATACGAGAACTAGGAGTAACCTAAGTATTCCGAATCTTAGGCTACAAAGATCTAGGAATTGTGAAAACTATTACGGTCTGAAATTTTTTAATCATTTACCACACAGGCTTAGGGTACTTGATATAATACAATTTAAAAATGAAATCAAGTCTTTACTTATTGAGAATGCATTCTATACCACAGAGGACTTTCTAAAGTATACGTTCTAGTTGCGATGTAGGTATATGGTAATTATATATCGCTGATATATTTTTAATTTTTATGTAAACAATATTCTTAAGATTTTTTATTTTTTATATGTGTTTTTTCTATTTTTTATTATATTATCACAAATACTGTACTCCTTGACGTATGTAAGCACTGCTTTAACATAAATAAATAAATAATAAATAGCCAAGTTTTGTTTTTCTTATGGGCGCCATTTTGGTTTTTCATATTTTTTTGGAGAATATTTTTTACTGAATTCAATGATGTATCACACTTATAGTTTATTGTACATTTTATATGAAAAATTTAAATCTTTTGTTCTTTGTAAAGAGTGCCTTGGAAACAGTTGAGTAACTCACTTATTTGACAACTCCTAGGACCCATAATTTGTTTACATATCACCCCTGAAGACGGGCATACGATGATACATATTTTAACAGTTGTGATGTATTTTAAAGTAACGAGTGTCTTCCACTCCCAGACTAAGCATGAAGTAAAATTTCGAGTTTAGAAAAGCCCCGCGTAGAAAATTTGTCGAGGGTCGCGCAGCGACCCGAGACAAATTTTCACGGGGCTTTTCTAAACTCGAAATTTTACTTCATGCGCCACGCGTATAAAACACTTGATTGACTGAAAATATATACTGCTTAGATGTGATAGATCAATATTTACCTAGATATAACGAAAACGTGCAAAAAGTATCGTTTTTGTGAACATTTTCTAAATGATAATAATAAAAGTAGAACACATTTAGTTTGAGACACTTTTCCATATTGTTAATATTTAAATTATATATAGTAGCTTGTCCAGACCATTTAGGCCCATAGCTTGGTAATTTCCTTCTATATTTAAATTATTATATTCTTACGAGGGAAGTGCTATGATGGACACATCACCATTTTTTAGTCAATAGTCATAAATTTATTTTGTTGATTGATCGGCCTAATTAATCATCAAGCATATGTTATCTAATAGAATTATATTTTGTTAAATATTAATATATTATGTTGTAATCTTTTGTCATATGATTGTGTACATTAACTATGTTTAATTCATATATATATATATATATATATATATATATATATATATATACAGGGTGTCCCATTAGTGCGGTCTCGGAAGATATCTCAGCTCTCGTTAAAGATAGAAAAAAAATGTTTTCACAAAATTTGCTTGATTTTAAGAGCTGCATAACCTAAAATTATTTTCAAATATACAGGGTGTCCCATTATTCCATACTTAATACCAACTTTGTTATTTTAAATGGAACACCCTATATATTATTTTTTTATTTGATCCGCCTTTGAATAACCTACACAAAGATATATCATTATCGGCACTTTAGGTAATTCGTTACTTAAAAAAAAAATATTTTTTGAAAATTTTGGCAGTTTTAGTACTTTACTTAAAAATTCACTGTGTTCGTATTTTTTAAGATACCAGTCTGAAATTTTACACACATATGCAGTAAAGAATGCTCTATCCATTGACTATAACACATTTTAATATTACTTATAAAACCTAGTAAAAAACTACCCTCGAATATTTAATATTTAAAATGTACATTACTTCATTTTTTTAAATGGGACATCCTATATTTTTTTATTTTATCAAATCCGCAATAAAAAATGCTTTATTTCTTGTATAACATACCCTATATCTATTTTCATTAGTTTTGGTGATATTAACATTTTTCTGTCAAATATGGGAAATTAGGTCACAATCAGCATTAAATTAGTCTTTAAAGGTTGTCTAACTTTAATGGTATTTAGATATTTCAGTTTTACTTTACTTTATTTATTTATGACATATTATAATTACATTTATAATATCAAAGTAAACAATATAAACAAATGTTGTCATTTTTTAATATATCATGAATGCAATAAAGGAGGCCATGAAAAACAATTGATAAAGTAAACAAACGTATTTATTTGACATACAGATAAATAAAGTGCTGTTAACACTATTATTAATATTATTGAATTTTTGATAACGCAATAATGAATTTTTCAAAAGAAGAATTAATAAAAATGACATACGTTTTGGGTGCAAGTGAAGAAAATTGAAGGAAATTTTCTTGCAAGTCGAATATATGCACAAAAGTATCCAAATGCGGAACGGCATCCTAATGCAGCAGCGTTTGTGAGATTGAAGAACCGATTTGAAAGCACAGGAAGTATCATGTACCCTCTAAAATTAAAGAGAAAGAAAAGGACAACGAAAGAAGAGAATGAACATTTGGTAATTCAGTCCATTGTTGAGAACCCTCAAATTTCTTCCCGCCAGTTAGAAAAACAACTTGATATTCCCAAATCAACAATAAACAAAATAACAAAAAGATTCAAATTTCATCCCTATCACGTTCAGTTGGTGCAGGAGTGCAGGAATTAGGTGAGAATGATTTTTTTAAAAGATTGGATTTTTGTAATTGGGCGTTACAAAAACATCAAGTTGAACCGAACTTTTTTAACCGACGAAAATGTTTGTTTACCGACGAAGCGATATTCCATAGAAATGGTTTCGTTAATAGACATAATTATCATTATTACGATGACCATAACCCGAACCATATTGTTTGTATAGACCATCAACATAAATGGTCTCTTAATGTTTGGGCTGGAATTATTGGGAATAGGATTATTGGTCCGTATTTCTTTAATGGAAATGTTACTGGTTAAATTTTCTTCAAAATCAGTTCGAAACCTGGTTGGATGAATTGCCGTTAAGAACGTTACAAAATGCATGGTTACAATTAGATGGCGCACCACCACACTATAGTCGACAAGTTAAACAATATTTAGACCAAACTTTTCCTAACAAATGGATTGGAAGAGGAGGACCAATTCCATGGCCAGAGAGGTCACCCGATTTAACAAAACTAGACTTTTTTTTATGGGGTGTTGTGAAGGAAGAAGTTTATAAAATACCTGCAACAACACAAGAGGATATGAAAAATAGAATTAGTAATGTTATGCGTGCCATTACTGTAGACAACTTAGTAAGTGTCAATCAAAGCTTCATACGGAGGCTTCAAGTGTGCCAAAACCAAAATGGAGGCCATATCGAACACTTAATATAATTATCAAATTCATTATATGCTAATCTGTTAATATTAATACGGTTTACTTGTTTCCATTGTCGTTATATTGTTTACTTTGATATTATAAATGTAATTATATTATGTCATAAATAAATGATTTCAAGTAAAACTGAAATATCTAAATACCATTAAAGTTAGACGTCCATTAGAGATTAATTAAATGCTGATTGTGGCCTAATTTCCCATATATGACAGGAAAATGTTAATATCTCAAAAACTAATAAAAATAGATATAGGATATGTTATACAAAAAATAAAGCATTTTTCATTGCGGATCTGAAAAAGTAAAGAAATATAGGGTGTCCCATTTAAGAAAATGAAGTTATGTACATTTTAAATATTAAATATTAGAAGGTAGTTTTTTATTAGGTTTTATAAGTAATATTATAATGTGTTATAGTCAATGGATAGAGCATTCTTTACTGCATATGTGTGTAAAATTACAGACTGATATCTTAAAAAATAAGGACACAGTGAATTTTTAAGTAAAGTACTAAAACTGCCAAAATTTTCAAAAAATATTTTTTTCTGAAGTAACAAATAACCTAAAGTGCCAATAATGGTATATCTTTGTGTAGGTTATTTAAAGGCGGATCAAATAAAAAAATAATATATAGGGTGTTCTATTTAAAATAACAAAGTTGGTATTAAGTATGGAATAATGGGACACCCTGTATATTTGAAAATAATTTTAGGTTATGCAGCTCTTAAAATCAAGCAAATTTGGTGAAAACATTTTTTTTCTATCTTTAACGAGAGCTGAGATATCTTCCGAGACCGCACTAATGGGACACCCTGTATATATATTAATTTGTTATTATTATTATATCAATACGTATTCTTAATTTTGTAAAAGGTGTTTACCGTTAATAAATAAATAAATAAATAAATGATTGAAATAATCGTTCGTCATGACTAATTATTTGACTAAATATGTTGGCTGTGTTAAATTCGGGAAAGTGAGAAATAAAATAAAGGTATATAATTAAAAAACAAAACTATTAATTATAAATGCTCGTCAAAGAATTGAAATATTTCAAAACGAAAAATGTCACTTATTTCAGAAATGTATAGACATTATGATTCAAAAAAGAAAACACTTGGTTAAATTTCATTAATATAGTGAGTAGTAAAGTTAGTGAAATTGTTTTCTTTTTCAAATCATAAATAAATATGTTTCACCACGTGAAAGATGAGAAACTTGTTCCAAGATATTATTGGCATTATATGCATACGCTGTAAATATTCCGACATTCGTTGTTTTTTTTAAAAGAGTACAATTTTAAGCTTTAAACGAGTGTTTTCCACTCCCAGACTAAGCATGAAGTAAAATTTCGAGTTTAGAAAAGCCCCGCGTAGAAAATTTGTCGAGGGTCGCGCAGCGACCCGAGACAAATTTTCACGGGGCTTTTCTAAACTCGAAATTTTACTTCATGCGCCACGCGTATAAAACACTGCTTTCAAGCGAAGTTTAAAATATTCTTCTTTATCATACTGCTGTAAAAACATATATAAACTTTACAATATTGCAGTGATTTAAACGCGAGGGGCGTGAAGTAAAATTTCGAATTTAGGAAAGCCTCAAAATTTAGTTTGAATCTCTACTTCGTGCTAAACCAAAGAGTAAAAACAATTGCTCAAAATGAAATTTGACATTTCGCAATACAATCGCGACAAAACAAAAGCATACTACTTGCCTACGAAAATTCAATTGCGACTTATGCGCGCATTATACCCTGCATAAATGCGACGAAAAACAAATTATCGAAATAATTCGAAAACTACTTACATTAGAAGTATAGTTGTATGATACTTTTTTGTAGGAAATTTTCCCCCCAATCGTACCATGTGATAAAAATTGGGTCATACCATTTAAAAAATTGAATTACTAGATATTGAAGAGGGCACTTAAATATTGACATTTTAAGAACACTTATGGTCAAAATTGATAGCTTCCAATTAATTTACCTATAGAGGCATCCTCTAGGTACAAGTAGAGATATAAATCATATTTTTATCTCATTTTTAAGAGAAGTTAGAGACAGATTTCAAGATGCCTTTTAGATGTCAGAATTTTAGAAATATTTTTTTTTTCTTGAAAACTATAAGAGATAAGTGTACATATGTTCGAATAAAATATGTTGCAATTTAAACGAGGAACCCAAAAAATTACTAATATATAGGGTGTTCCATTTAAAATAACAAATTTGGTGCTACTTCCGGTGGAACCGGACGTGATATAAAGTTGAAACTATTTCACATGAGGAGAACTGATTCAACCATATGACAAGGATTTTTTTCAAATTTTTAGTGCAACGGCAACCCCATAAACTTTAACGGGCGGTTTAGCGTAGATACACACCCTGTATATGCATTCTTAAAAAAAGTTCGCTGTAAATAAATAGCGTTTCACTGATTTTATTTACTCCTAACTAATTAAAAAGGTGGTCTATTTGTTTTCTGGTTTCGTGAATATTATCGCAATTTTATATTTGTTGTAACATTCTGCAAACCATGCGTTGGCACTATTAATATTTATTGCAAAACTATTTCATAATTCGCAATGTTGATTTTTTTGTAACAACAGAATTTGTTGGCGATAATTGGGTTTTTATATTTACGTTTCGTACGCTACGGATATTACACGTTAAAAGAGAGAGTGAGAATTATTACACAAGGAAGTGTTTGATCGGAATAAAAATTGGAACGCGACCTTAAAATCTTTGATCTTGATTTTTTTGTGGGTGTGCTTTACCCAAAGAAAGGCCATGAATATAAACTGTTCTCAGAGAGTCATTGCCACTGGAAACCGTAATCCGATTTCGTTAGAGAAGATAAATATTTGCTACATTTGGTATTATTTGACCAAAAAGTTTATAATAGTTTATAGTTTAATAGATTATAGTTTAATAGTTTATAGTTTATAGCTGTTACAAAACGCAAACCTTACATCTACATCAACAACTATTTCCATGACTAGTACCTCAATGGACATTTTGTTACGCAAGGAAATGTTTATTATTGCAATGCATCTTCATCGTGCAAACATTAATATTTCTTGAAAATGTTTTGCAGAGATAATTATTATTTCAAATTATTACATTTTCAATCAATATTTAGAAGTGTTTCAATGTTTCATACCACTTAATTTTAATATTTCTATGACTCAAGTTTCGCTATATATAGTCTCATTTTCAAGTTTTCACTTCTCAATATTATTTCCCCAAAGATACTAACGTATACAGGGTGTCCCCGAATGGTCTGTACAACGCTCTACCACATATTCTCTGAAACAAAATAAGACGATTTAACTAAACTTATCTCTATCAAAAAGTGGTTCCTAAGCCATCTACGAGGCCTCAAAGATATTATTTTTTTTCATTATTTTTCAAATATTTTTATTTTGGACTTAGGTAAGAAAACCTAATTTGGCACATTTAATTACATTGATACCATGCACTTTTTGCGGTATGTTTCTTTATCCTACGTTTAAAGTAAGTGGTCAAACTAGGACCATCGACTTCTTAAGATACCTAAATATTTTTATTCAACAGGTCAAATCATAAGGAATACTTTTTTTCTGCAAGATCATTCAATTTTACGTATTTTTTGTCTCTTATAAAATTTTGCTATTGCTATTTTATTATGGGCACGAATACAGAATGCGTTTCAAACAGTTAAAAACAATGTTGGTGTTTTACAACATGTCCATTTTAATTTTTTGCGACGTGTAAATTGTTGTATTGCTGAAAATGTCAATCAGTTTGAACATTTGTTGTGAAACTAATAAATTTGTGTTTATTGTTAGGTACCTATCTTTATTTATACTTTGTTAATTGTTTTGAGAAGCAAAATATTGTTCATAATTTTATTACTTTTTTTTGACAAATAAATTTTTTTTTTGTGGGGAAAATAGCAAAATTTTATAAGAGACAAAAAATACGTTAAATTGAATGATCTTGCAGAAAAAAGGTATTTCTTATGATTTGACCTGTTGAATAAAAAGATTTAGGTATCTTAAGTCGATGGTCCTAGTTTGACCACTTACTTTAAACGTAGGATAAAGAAACATATCGCAAAAAGTGCATGGTATCAATGTAATTAAATGTGCCAAATGAGGTTTTCTTACCTAATTCCAAAATAAAAATATTTGAAAAATAATGAAAAATAATAATATCTTTGAGGCCTTGTAGATGGCTTAGGAACCACTTTTGAATAGAGATAAGTTTAGTTAAATCGTCTTATTTTGTTTCAGAGAATATGTTGTAGAGCGTTGTACAGACCATTCGGGGACACCCTGTATAACCTCGAAATTGGAACTTAAAATACGGCTTGCGACTAAACGGTAAGTCTCCGAAAGAACTTTATCTTAACATTTATACGTCCCACACTCGTTTAGACACGACTTAATTACAAAAATTTCAAAAATCGGAGTTATGGAGAAACCCCCGAATCTATGCTTGGCGATTGATGATGAGAGTTCAACCACTTTGAATCTACTTGTGGATTAATTTAATTTTTCCAAAAGTAGTTGCTTTAAGAAAGTATAAATCATATAAAATTAAAAATATGCACAAATTATTACCACGAGATTACTTGCCAAGCATGGAGTTTGGTGATTTTTTAATGGAAACAATTAATAATGGGCCCCGTTCATCAAAATGTTCAACATTCAACATGTTTGGATTTGTTTGTACCTAATGAACGGTACTGCGGTCGGTCTATTTTGTACAATTGCAAAAACACGTTCACGATTAACAATCCGGTCGTCAGAGAATTCCCCAACAGTTGTAAGTAAACTCCCAACTGTTGTCTCCGATGAACAGGCTCAATGATCCCAATGTTTTAAACAAATAAACACAATGAACGCAATGATGAATCATTCTTGAAACTAGCATCAAGTCGAAACTAGTCGAAAAATAAATGCATTAGTAAAACAAACCAAGTGAATTTAAATTCAAAACCTTCTTAAGATAATATAGGAAAATCCCAATGACGCTACGAGAAATACACTCACTAGCAAGAATCACCTATCAAAAATCCCCGGTACCATTAACCGACCAATTAAGGTGATCAATTTACGTCAAATCCTCGCTGATATACTTTTTTTACAACAAAACCACTTTTACTTTTCTTCGGATTAGCATTCGTGGAGAAAACCAAGCAAAAAGGAAATCCAGCAGGGAATTCCCGCGTGATCTAGTGCAGATGGTAATAACTTTCCTACTTCTTTACAAAAATAAACAAATAAAATTCGAACGGACGTCATCGGCCTTCAAACGCACCGAGACAACTAGTTCAGGTCTCAAAAGAAGCAATTAAATTTAAAAAAAAAAATAGTAAATTCTAACATAATATCTCTTAACTGAATAAAATTCAATATAGGGAATTTTTCTTTTAGGTATACAAATGTATACGCTTTTTTACACGGAGTTTAATTTAAAGCTTTAAACGAGTGTTTTCCACTCCCAGGCCAGGGAACATACGTCTTTAGCATACTGCTTTAGTAGCATATTGTGAACTTTACAATTATTCAATGGTTTATACGTGTGGCGCATGAAGTAAAATTTCGAGTTTAGAAAAGCCCCGTGAAAATTTGTCTCGGGTCGCTGCGCGACCCTCGACAAATTTTCTACGCGGGGCTTTTCTAAACTCGAAATTTTACTTCATGCTTAGTCTAGGAGTAGAAAACACTCGTTTAAAGCTTCCGATTGAACTCTCTTAAAACAAAAACGAATATCTAAAGATTTACAGCGTATATACGGGACAGAGCAAAGAGGAAAATCAAAGGGGAATCCCCTGTATAAAAACAAAAACGAATATCTGAAAATTTACAGCGTATAATTGGGACGAAGCAGAGACGAAAACCCACGGGGAATTCCCTGCGTAATTAAGAGCAGATGGTAACAATTTTCCTACTTCTTGGCTAAACTTAAATAAATAAAATTCGAACGGACGTCATCAGCCTTGAAACGCACCGAGACAAGTAGTCAGGAAGCAATTAAACGTTTGCTCTCGTATTATTTTAATTTCTAGCACCACTGCGCGTGCTGATTTTGTTAATACATTACCATTTATCGGTAAAAATTAGTAGATTTTCGTTTAATTTACACGAATAACATTTAAGATTAGGTATTGCGGTTTTGTTAAGTAATAATCAGAAAAACGTAGGACATTCCTTTTTAAATGTGATGTAATGGTTGAGCGGGAGGCGGATATTAATTGTTATTAATATACTGTTTATGACTTTAACAGATTTATTAATATAAAAGAATTAGTATAAACGGATTACAAGAGTAAGAGTGCTTTTCGCGATGTCTGAAATAAGACTAACAACTTATTCTAATCAAGCTCTGGAAGAAAGAGATTATAACAAAGGGACACGCATAACGTTAGGGGCAATGTCTAATGAGCGCGGTAGAAAACATTTACTTAAGATAATGATTTGAAATAACATCTTTAGTGAAAGTACTGCTAAACAAATTGTTATTGATCGGTTTCTGACTATTTGTTGGCCCTAATGTTATCTGTGCGAAATATACATAATAATAATAATAATGAGAAATAATATAATAATAAAATGTAATAAAATAATGATGTACAGGGTACATTACAGTGAATTTGAATACTAGAATTTGCTATAAGTTTACTAAAGGAACAATTAGATTGATATTGAATTTGAGTTCAGTATTCCGGCACCGGATACCCACAGGCGCGTTTCGGACTTCAAGGTCCTCTTCAGTGTGATCCCGACCCAGTGCTGAGGAATACTGAACATTTTCTTACTATATTATTATTATTATTATTATTATGTCTTTATTTAATTTAAAGAAATACAATGTTTACAATTATCTTTTATACATTTCGCGTAGGCGAAGTTCAGGCAGGCCTAAGCCTGTTACTGCTCTTCCACTTAACCTACTACTTCCAAACTTAATAATTAATTCTATGTTTAGCGACTATTTATTATTAGACAAAATAAAATTTGAGACTTGCAACTTTAGCAACTTTAGAGTTCACCACGTGAGATTAGGATACGCACATTTGTTTTAAAATTATTTAAGCTGAGAGATTTCAGGTGTTCCGGAATTTTATTAAACGTTTTGTAAATGTTGTATGAAAATGACCTTTTAAAAAATGCGGTTTTATGTTGTGGAGGTGATATTAAATCTAATCTAACATTGATGTTCTATATCAAGCCGATATGTGAAAACTATTAAATGGATTCGATATTTGCATTAGATGGCGTTAGCTCTCGAAACCATTTAATAATTAGATTGATATTACATAAAAAAAGACTGTTATTCCTTACTTCACTTTTTATTTGTATCGTTGGATGTACATTTCGAGACACAAGATGCCCATTAAAAGACGGACGCTACATTGAACAAACAAAAAATCCCATCAACATATATAACACTAGATTAAATAGCGTATTAAGAGATTTAAAATATTTAATAGACGAAAGACTTAGACTTAAGCTGAAAGTAAAAAATTCTACACTACCAAAGTTGTATTGTTTGCCGATAATCCACAAACCCGGGTGTTTACGCGTTTCAGCGGTTTTTTAAATAAATTTCTTAGACACGTAATATTACAACAAATTAGATTTATTAATAACAACGTGCATCAAAAAAATATATACAAATGAATTTAGAACAAAGATAGATACAATAACAATTGAGCAAAGCAGTGTTGTGGTCCTCGGGAGATTTGTGGGAATTTTCTGAAAATCCGGGTTATTAAAATTGACATTTCTGGATTCATTATTTATGTTTTGTTGATGCTGTTTACGTTCATTATTATATTTACGTTTACGTCATTCGTCAATAGTGTGTCCCGGTTTTTTGCAATAATTGCATTGTTTATTGTTTGGATTAAATGAAGTGGTTGAAACTCGATCATGTTTTGTGTAATGTATTCTTGGGGTTGGGCGAGTATTATTATTAGTGTAATGTCGATTAGTTGATAGATGATTATAATTCACGGGTTTATGAACTAATGGTTTAGGTTTATAGTTAATTCTTAACGCTTTTTCTTCGCCCAAAGCAGCAGTGAAAGCCTCGTTCATATTTTTAAATTCTCTGTACCTTAACATCTGAGAGATCTGTGGTTGTGAATGGTAAATAAATCTATTCAAACACATGTCGTTAATCATTGAAAGTCTACCGATTAATTTGTTTTTATCACTTTCGGTAGCATGTGCGTTTGCTAAAATACGTAATGTTAAAGCTTCTAATCTTTGGTAAAAACTAGTTACTGATTCACTGTTGCTTTGTCGAATCGTGTTTAATTCTTCTAATAATTGTTCAACGCCCTTTTTGTCTTGATATAGATTAATTAATAATGCCGAAATTTCCTCCCAAGTTTGTAAATTACAGTGAATATCGACTTGTTCGCGAGCTTTCCCTACAATTTTGCTTTTTACGTATAAGAGTAACGGAGTGATTTGTGCATCCGATGCAATTTCAAAAACAGCATCTACCTGTTTAATAAATCCACGTAATTTATATCTATCACCGTCAAAAGTTTTCGGAATTAATTTAATTAAAAATTCGAGAGATAAACTATGGGTAGTGGTGGAAGTTGTGGTATTTGTGGAGGTATCAGTCATTTTGCCAAATCAAGTCACGAATGTAAAGAGTAAATCTCCACTAACCTTTCTGTTCGTTGCTCCTGGATCTGCTCCTGGTGCTGATTGATGATCTTCGTTTCACGGTTGAAACCGTCGACCGTTTCTCCGGATGTAATTTTACTTTTACACAATTTTCGCGGATGATACGATCGTCGAAGAATCCTACCGACTGCGCCAATTTTTGTTGTGGTCCTCGGGAGATTTGTATAAACAATTCACACTTTAACTTGATTTTATTAAAATTCGATGTTTACAGTTCGGATACAAGAACGATATTGAATTCTGGGCACAAAGATAACGGTATTTATATGCGTACATTATCACAAATAGATTAACCCTTGGATGAGTGGTGTCAATGAATATTAAGAAAAGAGCATTTTCGTGTAAGGGAAGTAATAAAATAGAATAATCTCCGACAGCCCAATCATCCAAGTTCACAAGGGTTAAAGACATAAAAATAATCACAAATTAATAAATATTAATTAAGGGTTGGTTATCAAAGGATAAGGTGTTCGAGCGCATTATCTTAATAGCACCCGACCACCTTATCTACAAAACACGATTTATTAGCTGGGTAAGTAAAGTGTGAAGATACTAAGAATAAACAATAGGAAATAATATAAAATAAGAAATAAATGTATGATTAAAATTAAGAATTAATTAAGAATATGTAATAATAATTAATTAGTGTGAATACACAACATCCCAACTGTTGTCTCCGATGAACAGGCTCAATGATCCCAATGTTTTAAACAAATAAACACAATGAACGCAATGATGAATCATTCTTGAAACTAGCATCAAGTCGAAACTAGTCGAAAAATAAATGCATTAGTAAAACAAACCAAGTGAATTTAAATTCAAAACCTATATATCTTAAGATAATACAGGAAAATCCCAATGACGCTACGAGAAATACACTCACTAGCAAGAACCACCTATCAAAAATCCCCGGTACCATTAACCGACCAATTAAGGTGATCAATTTACGTCAAATCCTCGCTGATATACTTTTTTTACAACAAAACCACTTTTACTTTTCTTCGGATTAGCATTCGTGGAGAAAACCAAGCAAAAAGGAAATCCAGCAGGGAATTCCCGCGTGATCTAGTGCAGATGGTAATAACTTTCCTACTTCTTTACAAAAATAAACAAATAAAATTCGAACGGACGTCATCGGCCTTCAAACGCACCGAGACAACTAGTTCAGGTCTCAAAAGAAGCAATTAAATTTAAAAAAAAAATAGTAAATTCTAACATAATATCTCTTAACTGAATAAAATTCAATATAGGGAATTTTTCTTTTAGGTATACAAATGTATACGCTTTTTTACACGGAGTTTAATTTAAAGCTTTAAACGAGTGTTTTCCACTCCCAGGCCAGGGAACATACGTCTTTAGCATACTGCTTTAGTAGCATATTGTGAACTTTACAATTATTCAATGGTTTATACGTGTGGCGCATGAAGTAAAATTTCGAGTTTAGAAAAGCCCCGTGAAAATTTGTCTCGGGTCGCTGCGCGACCCTCGACAAATTTTCTACGCGGGGCTTTTCTAAACTCGAAATTTTACTTCATGCTTAGTCTAGGAGTAGAAAACACTCGTTTAAAGCTTCCGATTGAACTCTCTTAAAACAAAAACGAATATCTAAAGATTTACAGCGTATATTCGGGACAGAGCAAAGAGGAAAATCAAAGGGGAATCCCCTGTATAAAAACAAGAACGAATATCTGAAGATTTACAGCGTATAATTGGGACGAAGCAGAGACGAAAACCCACGGGGAATTCCCTGCGTAATTAAGAGCAGATGGTAACAATTTTCCTACTTCTTGGCTAAACTTAAATAAATAAAATTCGAACGGACGTCATCAGCCTTGAAACGCACCGAGACAAGTAGTCAGGAAGCAATTAAACGTTTGCTCTCGTATCATTTTAATTTCTAGCACCACTGCGCGTGCTGATTTTGTTAATACATTACCATTTATCGGTAAAAATTAGTAGATTTTCGTTTAATTTACACGAATAACATTTAAGATTAGGTATTGCGGTTTTGTTAAGTAATAATCAGAAAAACGTAGGACATTCCTTTTTAAATGTGAATTTGAATACTAGAAATTGCTATAAGTTTACTAAAGGAACAATTAGATTGATATTGAATTTGAGTTCAGTATTCCGGCACCGGATACCCACAGGCGCGTTTCGGACTTCAAGGTCCTCTTCAGTGTGATCCCGACCCAGTGCTGAGGAATACTGAACATTTTCTTACTATATTATTATTATTATTATTATTATTATGTCTTTATTTAATTTAAAGAAATACAATGTTTACAATTATCTTTTATACATTTCGCGTAGGCGAAGTTCAGGCAGGCCTAAGCCTGTTACTGCTCTTCCACTTAACCTACTACTTCCAAACTTAATAATTAATTCTATGTTTAGCGACTATTTATTATTAGACAAAATAAAATTTGAGACTTGCAACTTTAGCAACTTTAGAGTTCACCACGTGAGATTAGGATACGCACATTTGTTTTAAAATTATTTAAGCTGAGAGATTTCAGGTGTTCCGGAATTTTATTAAACGTTTTGTAAATGTTGTATGAAAATGACCTTTTAAAAAATGCGGTTTTATGTTGTGGAGGTGATATTAAATCTAATCTAACATTGATGTTCTATATCAAGCCGATATGTGAAAACTATTAAATGGATTCGATATTTGCATTAGATGGCGTTAGCTCTCGAAACCATTTAATAATTAGATTGATATTACATAAAAAAAGACTGTTATTCCTTACTTCACTTTTTATTTGTATCGTTGGATGTACATTTCGAGACACAAGATGCTCATTAAAAGACGGACGCTACATTGAACAAACAAAAAATCCCATCAACATATATAACACTAGATTAAATAGCGTATTAAGAGATTTAAAATATTTAATAGACGAAAGACTTAGACTTAAGCTGAAAGTAAAAAATTCTACACTACCAAAGTTGTATTGTTTGCCGATAATCCACAAACCCGGGTGTTTACGCGTTTCAGCGGTTTTTTAAATAAATTTCTTAGACACGTAATATTACAACAAATTAGATTTATTAATAACAACGTGCATCAAAAAAATATATACAAATGAATTTAGAACAAAGATAGATACAATAACAATTGAGCAAAGCAGTGTTGTGGTCCTCGGAAGATTTGTGGGAATTTTCTGAAAATCCGGGTTATTAAAATTGACATTTCTGGATTCATTATTTATGTTTTGTTGATGCTGTTTACGTTCATTATTATATTTACGTTTACGGCATTCGTCAATAGTGTGTCCCGGTTTTTTGCAATAATTGCATTGTTTATTGTTTGGATTAAATGAAGTGGTTGGAACTCGATCATGTTTTGTGTAATGTATTCTTGGGGTTGGGCGAGTATTATTATTAGTGTAATGTCGATTAGTTGATAGATGATTATAATTCACGGGTTTATGAACTAATGGTTTAGGTTTATAGTTAATTCTTAACGCTTTTTCTTCGCCCAAAGCAGCAGTGAAAGCCTCGTTCATATTTTTAAATTCTCTGTACCTTAACATCTGAGAGATCTGTGGTTGTGAATTATAAATAAATCTATTCAAACACATGTCGTTAATCATTGAAAGTCTACCGATTAATTTGTTTTTATCACTTTCGGTAGCATGTGCGTTTGCTAAAATACGTGATGTTAAAGCTTCTAATCTTTGGTAAAAACTAGTTACTGATTCACTGTTGCTTTATCGAATCGTGTTTAATTCTTCTAATAATTGTTCCTCCCAAGTTTGTAAATTACAGTGAATATCGACTTGTTCGCGAGCTTTCCCTACAATTTTGCTTTTTACGTATAAGAGTAACGGAGTGATTTGTGAATCCGATGCAATTTCAAAAACAGCATCTACCTGTTTAATAAATCCACGTAATTTATATCTATCACCGTCAAAAGTTTCCGGAATTAATTTAATTAAAAATTCGAGAGATAAACTATTGGTAGTGGTGGAAGTTGTGGAATTTGTGGAGGTATCAGTCAATTTGCCAAATCAAGTCACGAATGTAAAGAGTAAATCTCCACTAACCTTTCTGTTCGTTGCTCCTGGATCTGCTCCCGGTGCTGATTGATAATCTTCGTTTCACGGTTGAAACCGTCGACCGTTTCTCCGGATGTAATTTTACTTTTACACAATTTTCGCGGATGATACGATCGTCGAAGAATCCTACCGACTGCGCCAATTTTTCTTGTGGTCCTCGGGAGATTTGTATAAACAATTCACACTTTAACTTGATTTTATTAAAATTCGATGTTTACAGTTCGGATACAAGAACGATATTGAATTCTGGGCACAAAGATAACGGTATTTATATGCGTACATTATCACAAATAGATTAACCCTTGGATGAGTGGTGTCAATGAATATTAAGAAAAGAGCATTTTCGTGTAAGGGAAGTAATAAAATAGAATAATCTCCGACAGCCCAATCATCCAAGTTCACAAAGGTTAAAGACATAAAAATAATCACAAATTAATAAATATCAATTAAGGGTTGGTTATCAAAGGATAAGGTGTTCGAGCGCATTATCTTAATAGCACCCGACCACCTTATCTACAAAACACGATTTATTAGCTGGGTAAGTAAAGTGTGAAGATACTAAGAATAACCGATAGGAAATAATATAAAATAAGAAATAAATGTATGATTAAAATTAAGAATTAATTAAGAATATGTAATAATAATTAATTAGTGTGAATACACAACAGCAGCAAATGAAATGAATAATAGCACAGATAAAAAAAGGTAAAACACAAACACAAGATCACACAAAGTTACAAGATAAAAACATAAGAGACAAAGTTTCGCGTTAGCAAGAAGAGATTTAGAACTTACTCGTGTCGTGGTCGAAAAAGAACTCTGAGTATTAGAAAAAATACACAAGGGAATTAAAGTAAAAAGGAGTAGGGTGAAACGTAATAAGGAAAGAAAGTTATTTGACACGAGATAAGCAGAGAAAGAAGAAGAAAACACACAGAGGTATATATTTTGGCAGGGCCTGCATTTTATGACTTTGGGTCTTAGTCGCCGTGGACGGCCAATCTTGCATTGCGCCCAATTTGGCACGTCCGCGCTCGAAACCATTGTCCAACAAGAAACTCTTTACAAAAGGGTTTATTGGTGGCTTCGAGCGCGTTTAACCGTCATAAAATACAGCCTACCTCACTGACACAAAGGAATAAACACAAAAGAAATATACACAAAGAAATAGAAATTCTCAGGTAAAATGTATAAAATTACAGAAAATTATTAACATGTAAAATAATTCGAAATTCGCGTCTTAGCGCGAACACCGGGGATAAATGAAGACCCATTGTATCAAACATTAATTCTCCTACGTATTTTTTACCTAAATGGTTTGTGAACGAATTTAAAAACCTTAAACTTAATAATGATTTGTCAATACATAACTAAATTCATTTAACTGAAAAACTTCAACTTATTCAAATTGAACAAAATGAAAAATTGGTTTCCTTTGATGTTGAAGCACTTTTTCCCAGCATTCCATCACAGGAAACTTATAAAATATTAAAACAAATCTTAATCGAAAACTCAACAGAAACAGAAAACAATAGAAGAATACTTAAAACTCGCGAAATTTGTAATGGAATGCAATACTTTTATATTCAACAACACGTACTATAAACAAACTTTGGGAACAGGAATGGGCAACCCTCTATCACCTTTTCTAGCAAACATTTTTTTCTTAATCACCTGGAAAATAAGGCTTTGAAAACAATCACTTACTTTCCGAGGGTTTGGTATAAATATGTGGATGATATTATCGCAATAGTCAAAACCGGTACAAATGTGAAAGACATAACTTTCAATTTAAATAAACTTTTTCCTAATATCAGTTTCACGCATAAAATAGAAAAAATAATCAAAGTTTGTTTCTAGATTTACTTTTGATAAATAATAATAATGAAAAATAGAATTTAATATATACAGGAAAAACACACACACTTTTAATAACATCCACTCATCTTCATCTTCTCCATTTAAACATAAATTAGCAGCTTTTAATAGCATGATTTTTCGAGCAATCAACATACTAATATCTAAAGCAGGGATGCACAGACTTATTAAGACTAGGGGCCACTCGGGCAAATTATGAACTGATGGCGGGCCGCCAGAAGTATAGGTAATTAAAGACAATAAAGAATTGATAATAATGTATTAAAATTGAAAAAGAATTTATTAATTTGAAGCGTGGCACTGCATTGTGCTTACAATCTTTTTTATATTTGGCTCAAATTTACTTGTAGCAACACGTAAAACTGCTTGCAAACTTTCGTTTGCAAGGCGGTTTCGATTTTTTGTTTTATTATCATTTAGTATTGAAAAGGTTTGTTCACATATATAGGTAGAACCAAATAAGCTGGCACATTTCAGAGCGTTTATGCGCAACTCTTTGTACGTATTTTTATCAATGCAGCGGTAAAAGTTCAGCAAGTCTCCTT
This sequence comes from Philonthus cognatus, assembly GCA_932526585.2. Classification (NCBI taxonomy): domain Eukaryota; kingdom Metazoa; phylum Arthropoda; class Insecta; order Coleoptera; family Staphylinidae; genus Philonthus; species Philonthus cognatus. The sequence continues at coordinate 2,562,205 of OW052243.1, forward strand.
CGTTGAATTTGTTTCGTAAATCTTGGTCGTTTTGAATGTCGATAATTTCTAACTGCATTGACTCTGGCGCATTTTCAACTGAAATTGTGAAAGGATTGCTGAATATGTCCAACAGAGGTTTCACTTTTTTAAACTCCGAAAATCTGTCATATAATAATAATAATAATAATAATATTTATTGACGGGAACCCCCTTTTATACACAATAGATTTATAAAAAAGAAAAATATCACCATAAAGTGTACAACTAAATAAACATTAATTATAATAATAATACCCATAAAGTAACTAATAGAACTAAGAATAATTTGTGTGTATACATAAATTTCGTTTGAATGAATGTAAAGAGCCAGAGAATAGTCGGAACCAATAGAACTTGTTATAATCATTGGCTGTACTCATTAGTCGTGTAATGCTGTTGTGAGAGGCGAAATCCGAATTATGAGTGCGGATCAGGAAAAGCATCTTGAAAAGATTGAATCAAAATATATAGCTTTTCTACATAACTGAAATTAATCGCAGTTTTGTTGAATTTTTCAGCCATTTTCTTATAATTCGGAAAATGATTGTAATTTCCAGAATTCAATTGCGATCTGAAAAGTGTCAGCTTGCATTGAAAGGATGATACATGAGCGTAGAGCTGGGATATCAGTTGATTTTTGCCTTGAAGCCGTGTGTTCAAGACATTCAAATGATTTGTAATGTCAACTAAAAAAGCCAAATCACACAACCAATCAGGATTTTTAAGTTCCGGGACATCCCTTTGCTTTTCCGCCAGAAATATTCCAATTTCTTCTATTAAATTTAGAAATCGTTCCAGTGTCAATCCACGACTTAGCCACCTTACTTCTGTATAATACAGTAAATCTCCATATTCGCTTTCGATGTCATCAAGGAATTGTTTGAATTGCCTGTGATTGAGTCCTCGTGATTTTATGAAATTTACAGTCGAAACTACCACTTTCATGACATTTTGAAATTCAATTTTTTTAGAACAGAGGGCTTCTTGGTGTATAATGCAGTGAAACTGCATGAGATCTTCAGCGTTTATGTTTTTTTCTTGCAGATGCTTTTTCAGCAAAGTAACTAGCCCAGAATTGACACCAATCATCGAAGGAGCACCGTCAGTCGCAACTCCCGATAATTTTGATAAGTCCAAATCAGTTTTTGAACACTCATCCAAAAGTACATTGAGTATATCAACTCCTCTGGTTTGACCTTTCAATGAACACATTCCTAATAACTCTTCTAAGACTTCAAAATCTTGAGTAACACCTCGTATGAATATGAGAAGCTGAGCTGTGGAACTAATATCAGTGGATTCGTCGAGTGCTAATGAAAAAAAATTCAATGATCTTAGTTTTTTCATTTAATTGTTCCGCAATATTACCTGACAAAGACATAATTCGTCTTTGGATAGTCATACGATTCAGTTGAATTTTCTCAAACTTTTTTGCTGCTTCTGGACACATTTTCTTAGCGGCAATTTCTATGCATTCTTTTACAAAATCCCCATCATTGAAGGGGCGACTTCGCTTTGCTATCATTCGAGAAATTTCATAACTAACTTCTGTAGCTGTTTCTGAATCTTGAATGGGTTTTGTAAACATAGCTTGCTGACCAGTAAGCTCCCGTTTTAAAGACAACATTTTTTGCTTTCCTAATTCGCCTGTAAACTTGGCAAAAGTAGGATGCTGCGTTTCATAGTGCCTTTTTACATTATATTCCTTTGCAATCGCAACAGAATTCTTGCAAATTAAACAAACGACTTTGTTATGCGACCATACAAAAAAGTATTTCTCAGTCCAAATTTCTTGAAACTGCCGATTTTCATCTTTAACCTTACGTTTTTTACTAGGCCCTGGCTTGTCCATGTTGCGTTCTAATCCTGGCTATGATTAACACAGCACCTAAAAACAATTACAGTACCTACTTAAATTACCCACCCTTTTTAATTACCAAAAATAATTGATTAAATATGTAGGGAAACACTTATTAATAACAGAGTTTTACTTACGATTTCACACCACAATTATACACGGCACTTGACGGGAAATCTACGTTGAATGTGGATCAAAATATATGACACCGGCTAGTCGAGTTAAAATCTACACTAGAACTATTGACACTTCACTCAAATTAAAACCGAACTGTCGGTCGCTGCATTTAGCGTGGCTTTTATACCGCGCGTATAGAGTCGAAAACTGTCTGGAGAAATCTCGAAACCGACTCTGGAAGCTTCGTGTATCTACCTACGCGAGCAATCGGGAATTCGGGACTATTGCTATCTCGCTTGCTCTAACAATATAACCCGTGGATAAGCCGCCACCGCGCTGCCGTCGTCGCCGCGCCGCCGGCCGCGGTGCTTCCTCAAGAAAACGAATTTAACCGAGATCGGCACGAACATTACCGACCGCTGTTTCCGACGCATGCACGGCGCACCAGGGGGTGTCGACTCTTTTGGGCACTTAAGAGCGCGCGCGCGAGATTCCAATTACTTTTCGAACATATTTTTTTTTGGTTTTATTCTGGAATAGAATTCAATATATTTCGAATGTATGAGAGTATTATTTTTGCTGTCGGCGGGCCACCGGTATTCGACCGGCGGGCCGCATGCGGCCCGCGGGCCGTGGTCTGTGCATCCCTGATGTAGATGTAAGTATCACGTTTTGTAACATTTAATGAGTACTTGTTTATGTTTTCGTATATTAAATAGTGTAATTCCAATTAAGTAGCTGAAAAAAAAATCGGAGGGGTTTTACTGCTAAAAATATTGTTTTTGCTCATTCAGAGCCGCTTTTACATACAAAAATGTAACATTTTGAAAAGATCGCAAGGGGTTTGAACCCTCATATCCCCCCCCCCCCTGATTTCAATCATAGAATAATAAGTACTTTACATATGGTTGACAGCGTAAACGCCATCTAATGCCTATTTGCTTAAGTAGCGTCATCAATACCTGGCAAACTAAATGTTTGTGTACAACAGGGCTTCATTGAATGAGTACTGAAAACAAATTCATATTCTTGATATTTGTATTCTATAAAAATAAAGCGAACAATTGCTGTATACACACGTTCAGTTTGCCAGCTATTGACGATGCTACATTTGAATTCGCGCGTGGGATTCTAGCCAGCGGCGGCTCGCAGCCTAACTTCAGGGTAGGCCCGAGACCCAAGGTAATATGTATCCGTTATTGAAAGGTGACTTTGTTGTGCAATTCCTTGTATTTATAAAGCGCGATCCCAACCTCAAATTTTGTGTGCCTTAGCGCTGTGGCCTACCCTGAAGTTGGGCTGCGAGCCGTCGCTGATTGTGTTAGATGACAGGAACGGTGAGTAGGGTTAGATTAGGTTGACGTTTTTGCGATTCAAGTCCAATTATCTTGTAAACGGAGCGTGCCAACCTCAAATTTTGTCTGCCTTGGCGCTGTGGCCGACCCAGAAGTTAGTCTGCGAGCCGTCGCTGATTGTGGTAGTTGATAGCAACGGTGGGTAGGGTTAGGTTAGATTGACATTTTCGCGATTCAAGTCAATTATCTCGTAAACGGAGCGTGCTATAGAAAAAAATGTTTAGGCGAAAATGTCGAGAATTTAAAGTTGAACGTCTTTTGTTTGAAACATGTTTTGTTATTTTGTACAACAATTGAGATATCGTTGGATAATGCAATGGTTAATTAGTTGGGTTTGTGTTTGAATATTGTTAATAAAGGATATATAGTATAATATAATTGTCGTCAAGTTGTTAAAAACTTCTATAAACTTTTTGGGGAAAAGCGGCAGAATTCAAAAATTATAGTTGTATTTTTCTAGCCAGAACTTTATTTATATTTAGCCAATATTTCGCTGAAATTTAAGTACAATTCTAATGAGTGTTTCCACTTCCAGATTAAGCATAAATTAAATTTCGAGTTTTTAAAAACCTACAAATTTGCTTTGGTCGCGTAGCGAAGCAAAGCGACCAAACCAAATTATTAGGCTTTTCTAAACTCGAAATTTTACTTCATGCGCCACGTGTACAAAACACTGATTGGAAGTAAAGTTCAAAAACAGATGTTTCTTGTTTTGTTAGATTGAAGTTGTTAGTTTTTACATAGAATAAATATTTTATCAAATTGAAGGCTAGAAAAAAAGGTTGAGACGAAAGTAGCGTCAGGTTTTGTCTTATAATACCGCGCGAGGATTGCTTTTTTTGTTCGTACTCGAAAGTGGAATTTGGTGACCCCGATTCGTTTCAGCTTCTTCATTTTTGTGCTAGAGCTTTAAAAACTTACTTTTAGCTGTAAGATTAATCGGAGTTTAAGGTACGCTAAGCATTAAATCCGGGATTTACAAATTGATTTACAGTTAATCAAAATTGAGATTTAGTTTGAGTTTATTCAATTTTTGAATGCAGTTCCTCTTTTTGCAAGATTAGGTTATTAAGGGAATCTCGGATTTTCCCAATTACAAGACAATACAATAAACAATGTATGTATGTACATAAATAAATTTAAATCTAAACAATATGAAAACTCTCGTGAGTGTGACAGCTGTTTGACAGATTGTTCATCAACGATTTAACAGAGTCGTGCAGAATATCACATATATTTTAATTAAATTACAGAATTTTTTTAAACTGTTAACTGTTGAGGCTTCTACTTCGTTATACATCATTATTAACATAAATAAGACACTTAAACTTTGTTTGTATAACTGAGGTTTTTTTTTATTGTGACTATAGTTTCGACAACTTTAACTTGTCATTATCAGACTACAAGTAATTTAAATTGTTATTTTTAAATTACTTGTAGTCTGATAATGACAAGTTAAAGTTGTCGAAACTATAGTCACAATAAAAAAACCTCAGTTATACAAACAAAGTTTAAGTGTCTTATTTATGAGAATTTTTTTAAATTAAGCCGGGTGTAAACGTGCGTGGGACGCACAGATGTTAAGATAAAGTTCTTCCTGAGACTTACCGTTTAGCGGCCAATAGTATTTTAAGTTCCAATTTTGAGGTTATTAACGTTGGTATTTTTGCGTAACTAAGCACATTCAGGTATAAACTGTACACCTGATGAAATTATCTCCAAAATAATGACGTAATTAATCCAAATTGTAGTATTATTATAGGCATTCGTCGATTTACTACAAAAGTTCAATTTGAAGTTTTAAACAAGCAATTCCACTCCCAGACTAAGCATGAAGTAAAATTTCGAGTTTAGAAAAGCCCCGCGTAGAAAATTTGTCGAGGGTCGCGCAGCGACCCGAGACAAATTTTCACGGGGCTTTTCTAAACTCGAAATTTTACTTCATGCGCCACGCGTATACAACACTGATTCCAAGTGAAGTTCAAAAATACACAATTACAAGTTTAATCAGTGTAATACGGATTCACATATTCAGTCTGTTATCTACGATGTTCAGTGTTAAAAATAAATAATTAGGTTTTGAATATTTTTGTTAAAACACCCACTAAGCAAAAAACAAACAAATAACGTTATATCAACATTGTAGCAAAATTAAACGTTGTTTTAATGTTGATGAAACATTATTTGAATGGATTTGCTCAGTGGGCAACTGATAGTGATATTTAAATGTTAAAGGTTAATGTACTAAAATCAAGTTTAAGTGTGGGACGCACAGATGTTAAGATACAGTTCTTTCGGAGACTTACCGTTTAGCCGCAAACCGTGTTTTAAGTTCCAATTTTGAGGTTATTTACGTTGGTATTTTTGCGTAAATAAGCACATTACAGGTATAAATTGTACACCTGATAAAATTATCTCCAAAATAATGACGTAATTAAGCCAAATTGTAGAATTAACTTTATTTATAAAGCCAAAATCACGATATTAGTTTCACACTAAATGTGACGTCTACTGACATATATTTGAACTAATGGATATATAATTCTAGATTGATTATTATCCACCTTTAGATTATGAGTGTTTTAACTTTTGGTATAAAAAAATAGATGGCGCAAGGTGTGATTGAAACTAATGGATATATAATTATAGATTGATTATTATTCACCTTTAGATTATGAGTGTTTTAACTTTTGGTATAAAATAGATGACGCAAGGTCTGGTTGAAACTAATGGATATATAATTCTAGATTGATTATTATCCACCTTTAGATTATGAGTGTTTTAACTTTTGGTATAAAAAAATAGATGGCGCAAGTTGTGATTGAAACTAATGGATATATAATTATAGATTGATTATTATCCACCTTTAGATTATGAGTGTTTTAACTTTTGGTATAAAATAAATAGATGGCGCAAGGTGTGATTGAAACTAATGGATATATAATTATAGATTGATTATTATCCACCTTTAGATTATGCGTGTTTTAACTTTTGGTATAAAATAAATAGATGGCGCAAGGTGTGATTGAAACTAATGGATATATAATTATAGATTGATTATTATCCACCTTTAGATTATGAGTGTTTTAACTTTTGGTATAAAAAAATAGATGGCGCAAGGTGTGATTGAAACTAATGGATATATAATTCTAGATTGATTATTATCCACCTTTAGATTATGAGTGTTTTAACTTTTGGTATAAAATAAATAGATGGCGCAAGGTGTGATTGAAACTAATGGATATATAATTCTAGATTGATTATTATCCACCTTTAGATTATGAGTGTTTTAACTTTTGGTATAAAATAAATAGATGGCGCAAGGTGTGATTGAAACTAATGGATATATAATTCTAGATTGATTATTATCCACCTTTAGATTATGAGTGTTTTAACTTTTGGTATAAAAAAATAGATGGCGCAAGGTGTGATTGAAACTAATGGATATATAATTCTAGATTGATTATTATCCACCTTTAGATTATGCGTGTTTTAACTTTTGGTATAAAATAAATAGATGGCGCAAGGTGTGATTGAAACTAATGGATATATAATTATAGATTGATTATTATCCACCTTTAGATTATGCGTGTTTTAACTTTTGGTATAAAATAAATAGATGGCGCAAGGTGTGATTGAAACTAATGGATATATAATTCTAGATTGATTATTATCCACCTTTAGATTATGCGTGTTTTAACTTTTGGTATAAAATAAATAGATGGCGCAAGGTGTGATTGAAACTAATGGATATATAATTATAGATTGATTATTATCCACCTTTAGACTATGAGTGTTTTAACTTTTGGTATAAAATAAATAGATGGCGCAAGGTGTGATTGAAACTAATGGATATATAATTATAGATTGATTATTATCCACCTTTAGATTATGCGTGTTTTAACTTTTGGTATAAAATAAATAGATGGCGCAAGGTGTGATTGAAACTAATGGATATATAATTATAGATTGATTATTATCCACCTTTAGATTATGAGTGTTTTAACTTTTGGTATAAAAAAATAGATGGCGCAAGGTGTGATTGAAACTAATGGATATATAATTCTAGATTGATTATTATCCACCTTTAGATTATGAGTGTTTTAACTTTTGGTATAAAATAAATAGATGGCGCAAGGTGTGATTGAAACTAATGGATATATAATTATAGATTGATTATTATCCACCTTTAGATTATGAGTGTTTTAACTTTTGGTATAAAATAAATAGATGGCGCAAGGTGTGATTGAAACTAATGGATATATAATTCTAGATTGATTATTATCCACCTTTAGATTATGAGTGTTTTAACTTTTGGTATAAAAAAATAGATGGCGCAAGGTGTGATTGAAACTAATGGATATATAATTCTAGATTGATTATTATCCACCTTTAGATTATGAGTGTTTTAACTTTTGGTATAAAATAAATAGATGGCGCAAGGTGTGATTGAAACTAATGGATATATAATTATAGATTGATTATTATCCACCTTTAGACTATGAGTGTTTTAACTTTTGGTATAAAATAAATAGATGGCGCAAGGTGTGATTGAAACTAATGGATATATAATTCTAGATTGATTATTATCCACCTTTAGATTATGAGTGTTTTAACTTTTGGTATAAAAAAATAGATGGCGCAAGGTGTGATTGAAACTAATGGATATATAATTCTAGATTGATTATTATCCACCTTTAGATTATGCGTGTTTTAACTTTTGGTATAAAATAAATAGATGGCGCAAGGTGTGATTGAAACTAATGGATATATAATTATAGATTGATTATTATCCACCTTTAGATTATGAGTGTTTTAACTTTTGGTATAAAAAAATAGATGGCGCAAGGTGTGATTGAAACTAATGGATATATAATTCTAGATTGATTATTATCCACCTTTAGATTATGAGTGTTTTAACTTTTGGTATAAAATAAATAGATGGCGCAAGGTGTGATTGAAACTAATGGATATATAATTCTAGATTGATTATTATCCACCTTTAGATTATGAGTGTTTTAACTTTTGGTATAAAATAAATAGATGGCGCAAGGTGTGATTGAAACTAATGGATATATAATTCTAGATTGATTATTATCCACCTTTAGATTATGAGTGTTTTAACTTTTGGTATAAAAAAATAGATGGCGCAAGGTGTGATTGAAACTAATGGATATATAATTCTAGATTGATTATTATCCACCTTTAGATTATGCGTGTTTTAACTTTTGGTATAAAATAAATAGATGGCGCAAGGTGTGATTGAAACTAATGGATATATAATTATAGATTGATTATTATCCACCTTTAGACTATGAGTGTTTTAACTTTTGGTATAAAATAAATAGATGGCGCAAGGTGTGATTGAAACTAATGGATATATAATTCTAGATTGATTATTATCCACCTTTAGATTATGAGTGTTTTAACTTTTGGTATAAAAAAATAGATGGCGCAAGGTGTGATTGAAACTAATGGATATATAATTCTAGATTGATTATTATCCACCTTTAGATTATGCGTGTTTTAACTTTTGGTATAAAATAAATAGATGGCGCAAGGTGTGATTGAAACTAATGGATATATAATTATAGATTGATTATTATCCACCTTTAGACTATGAGTGTTTTAACGTTTGGTATAAAATAAATAGATGGCGCAAGGTGTGATTGAAACTAATGGATATATAATTCTAGATTGATTATTATCCACCTTTAGATTATGAGTGTTTTAACTTTTGGTATAAAAAAATAGATGGATATATAATTCTAGATTGATTATTATCCACCTTTAGATTATGAGTGTTTTAACTTTTGGTATAAAATAAATAGATGGCGCAAGGTGTGATTGAAACTAATGGATATATAATTTGTTTTAGAGATGGTTTAATCTCTGTGGTGATTTCCTTTCGCACTGGTTCGAAATTACCACTATTTCCGATGCGGGTGAATGAAGTTGAAATAAAATACTTCGTAGCACTTATTAAAATTTTAAACTTATATTCACCGTAAATAAAATGTACAGAGTTATATACACTGATTTAAATATAAAATATTTTGATGTGTTGAGGTTAGATTTTGAGTAAAATGTTGAGATGTTTGTCGTTTCAAGAATAGAATTGTTATGTCAGTTTCTACATTTCAAAAGAACCAAAAACTGAGTGTTGCAAAGTGGGGGTTGTGTTGTTATTGGTCAGCGATGGTCACGGGATGCAAATCTGTGGCAAAGGAAGGGATGCACCCTTCGTTTACCTAGATTGTATTATGCGTCGAAGGGACGCATTTCTAGGAATTAGCCACATGGCCACACAAATTATTTTTTCTGCGAATATTTCCCGAACGGACGAACAACAACACAACACCCCCCGTAGCTAACAGAGCCGTTCAACTTTACAACGGTCTATTAAAAGTACATTAAGATTTGAACTACATTCTTGTCGAAAATATACAAATATCTGGAGAAAATACAATCCAGCAATAAAGTAATAAAATAAAGATTAAGCAGAAAACATAAAATTGAATATTGAAACTGAAATGTGTTATAAAAATAAAATATTTACAGATACAAATATATGAATAAAAAAGGCTAAATATACAAATAAATTTACACATAATTTATGTACAATAAAGTGCCGCAACATAATTCTAGATTGATTATTATCCACCTTTAGATTATGAGTGTTTTAACTTTTGGTATAAAAAATAGATGGCGCAAGGTGTGATTGAAACTAATGGATATATAATTCTAGATTGATTATTATCCACCTTTAGATTATGAGTGTTTTAACTTTTGGTATAAAAAAATAGATGGCGAAAGGTGTGATTTAAACTTATGGATATATAAATCTAGATTGATTATTATTCACCTTTAGATTATGAGTGTTTTAACTTTTGGTATACAAAAAATAGATGGCGCAAGGTATGTTAAAATTTTCAAAAATATCCGTTTACTAAAATTGTCGGCTAATATGAAGTTTACGGAAGATTCACAAAAATGATTTTATTGCTGATTATTGAAGATGCATGTAGGGAATACTCGAATATGGCAAAAAAATCCACGGAAACCACGTTTAGCTCCATTTTGGGGCCTCGAAAGGATGAAAATCAGTAGTTTTTACCGGTGTTTTTAGCCGGAAACAAAGAAAATGTGGTGGTAATATGTATTCGATTCGCAAAACTAAATGGTTTGAATGTGTTTTTATAAAGATAGGACTTTCGGTTTGCTTAATACTTCCACTTAAAGATTACGATTTTTGACAAGTTATTTTGACATTTAATTCCATTGTTATTTCATAGATATAATATCGTAATTCTAGCAGAATGCAATAGCTGAGATGACAATTGGCTTAGATAGAAAAATAGGCGCACCCTAGTGGTTATTTCTAGAAGTAAAACAGTATGATTGTTAATTCACTGAACTTCGTGATATAAAATGCGGGAATGCGAGGGAAACCATTCCGATTCAGAGGTGATTGCGAGGTCTGCTTGCGCGAACTGCGATCGCAACCTAAGTCAGCGTTTTCGCTAAAATCGGTAGTCTGTTTCGCTCATTCGATGGCAACCTACATGCACAACTCAATATCCTATAACTACAAATATTTTAATTATTTTCAAACTTACATTTTCAATTTTAAACTTATTTTTTTATGAAATTTCATTTTAAATTTGAACAATATTTTTTTTTTTAAATAATCCGCCACGTTAGCACCAGCGCCACTGGTGGTGTATACGGTTTAGTATTTTCTTATAATTTCATAACAAATTTAAAATATAGTCACTAATCTATTTATTGTTTGTACATAACCTCAAAACCTAAATTGTAAGTTGATTTTTTAAAAGCTTTATTTCATATCAAAACGACCGTAAAATCTCGCGAAAGATAGACACCACTGAAATTGAGAAGAACCATATGTTCACTGATTATAGAGGCTTCTACTTCGTTATACATTGTTGAACATAAATAAAACACTGTTTATCACTTTGTTTGCATAACAATTGGTTTATTTGGTGACTATAGTTTCGATACTACACGTATCATTATCAAACCGTTAGTAACAAAAAACTACAAAGGAACATTATTTATTTATAATGTTCCTTTGTAGTTTTTTGTTACTAACGGTTTGATAATGATACGTGTAGTATCGAAACTATAGTTACCAAATAAACCAATTGTTATACAAACAAAGTGATAAACAGTGTTTTATTTAAGAACCATATGTGATATTTGCATAATTAGTACTTGACTGGCTCAGTTACGACGATTATAACCTCAGAAAAAACGTTACTTTCAGACACAATTTGTGAGCAAAATGTTAGTTTTATTGTTCATGAAACTAGTATTTTTCCATCCTTTTTATTATTAAAAAAGGAGTGTGAAAAAGGCGTGTCGCATCTACTTGATGCGACACGGTAGAATGCTAAATTTTGTGAATACAAATCATTTAACTTTATTCTTTACATTGCTTGATTTTTGTAATTGGTTTTTGAAATATTGTTGTTGCCACCTGGTGTACAGAAATTGAACCTTGAAGTTGAATCATAAACGCATTCTGTTTGCATAATTATGCTATATCTATGAATCGACAATGGAAGTAAATGTCAACATAACCTGTCAAAAATTGTAATCTTTAAGTGGCAGTATTAAGCAAACCGTAAGTCATATCTTTATGAAAACACATTTAAACCATTTAGTTTTGTAAAACAAATACATATTACCACCACGTTTCATTTGTTTTCTCCTGAAAACACCGTTTAAAAAGAACTGGTTTTCTGCCTTTTGGGGCCCCAAAATGGGGCTAAACGTGGTTTCCGCGGATTTATTTTGCCATATTCGACCATTCCCTACATGCATCTACAATAATCAGCAAAAAAATAATTTTCGTTAATCTCCCGTAAACTTAAAATGATTTTTGTAATTTGTTTTTGAAATATTGTTGCTGCCACCTGATGTACAGAAATTGAACCTTGAAGTTAAATCATAAACGCATTCTGTTTGCATAATTATGTTATATCTATGAATCAACAATGGAATTAAATGTCAACATAACCTGTCAAAAATTGTGATCTTTAAGTGGAAGTATTAAGCAAACCGTAAGTCCTATCTTTATAAAAACACATTTAAACCATTTAGTTTTGTGAAACGAATACATATTACCACTACATTTCATTTGTTTCCGGCTGAAAACACCGTTTGAAAAGAATTGATTTTCAGCCTTTTGGGGCCGCAAAATGGGGCTAAACGTGGTTTCCGCGGATTTATTTTGCCATATTCGACCATTCCCTACATGCATCTACAATAATCAGCAAAAAAATAATTTTCGTGAATCTCCCGTAAACTTAAAATGATTTTAGTAATTTGTTTTTGAAATATTGTTGCTGTCACCTAGTGTACAGAAATTGAACCTTAAAGTTGAATCATAAACGCATTCTGTTTGCATTATTATGCTATATCTATGAATCAACAATAGAAGTAAATGTCAACATAACCTGTCAAAAATTGTTATCTTTAAGTGGAAGTATTAAGCAAACCGTAAGTTCTATCTTTATGAAAACACATTTAAACCATTTAGTTTTGTGAAACGGATACATATTACCACCACATTTCATTTGTTTCCGGCTGAAAACACCGTTTAAAAAGAACTGATTTTTAGCCTTTTGGGACCGCAAAATGGGGCTAAACGTTGTTTCCGCGGATTTATTTTGCCATATTCGATCATCCGTTACATGTATCTACAATAATCAGCAAAAAAATAATTTTCGGGAATCTCCCGTAAACTTAAAATGATTTTTGTAATTTGTTTTTGAAATATTGTTGTTGCCACCTGGTGTACAGAAATGGAACCTTGAAGTTGAATTATAAACCCATTCTGTTTGCATAATTATGCTATATCTATGAATCAACAATGGAAGTAAATGTCAACATAACCTGTCAAAAATTGGAATCTTTAAGTGGAAGTATTAAGCAAACCGTAAGTTCCATCTTTATGAAAACACATTTAAAACATTTAGTTTTGTGAAACAAATACATATTACCCCCACATTTCATTTGTTTCCGGCTGAAAACACTGTTTGAAAAGAACTGATTTTCAGCCTTTTGGGGCCCCAAAATGGGGCTAAACGTGGTTTCCGCGGTTTATTTTGCTATATTCGACCATTCCCTACATGCATCTACAATAAACAGCAAAAAAATAATTTTTGTGAATTTCCCGTAAACTTAAAATGATTTTTGTAATTTGTTTTTGAAATATTGTTGCTACCACCTGGTGTACAGAAATGGAATCTTGAAGTTGAATCATAAACGCATTCTGTTTGCATAATTATGCTATATCTATGAATCAACAATGGAAGTAAATGTCAACATAACCTGTCAAAAATTGTAATCTTTAAGTGGAAGTATTAAGCAAACTGTAAGTCCTATCTTTATGAAAACACATTTAAACCATTTAGTTTTGTGAAACGGATACATATTACCACCACATTTCATTTGTTTCCGGCTGAAAACACCGTTTGAAGAGAACTGATTTTCAGCCTTTTGGGGCTACAAATTGGGTCTAAACGTTGTTTTCGCGGATTTATTTTGCCATATTCGACCATTCCCTACATGCATCTACAATAATCAGCGAAAAATAATTTTCGTGAATCTCCCGTAAACTTTAGATGATTTTTGTAATTTGTTTTTGAAATATTGTTGCTGCCACCTGATGTACAGAAATTGAACCTTGAAGTTGAATCATAAACGCATTCTGTTTGCATAATTATGCTATATCTATGAATCAACAATGGAAGTAAATGTCAACATAACCTGTCAAAAATTGTAATCTTTAAGTGGAAGTATTAAGCAAACCGTAAGTCCTATCTTTATGAAAACACATTTAAACCATTTAGTTTTGTGAAACGAATACATATTACCATCACATTTCATTTGTTTTCGGCTGAAAACACCGTTTGAAGAGAGCTGATTTTCAGCCTTTTGGGGCCACAAATTGGGCCTAAACGTGATTTCCGCGCATTTATTTTGCCATATTCGACCATTCCCTACATGCATCTAGAATAATCAGCAAAAAAAATAATTTTCGTGAATCGCCCGTAAACTTCATATCTACCACTTCATATCTACCAATTAATGCTCCTTTCAGAGACTTACCGTTTAGCCGCAAACCGTATTTTAAGTTCGAATTTTGAGTTTATTTGCGTTGATATTTTTGCGTAAATAATCACATTATAGGTATAAATTGTACACCTGATAAAATTATTTCCAAAATAATGACATAATTAATCCAAATTGTAGTATTATCTTTATTTATATAGCCAAAATCACGATATTAGTTTCACACTAAATGTGACGTCTACTGACATATTTAAACTAATAGATATGTAATTCTAGATTAATTATTATTTACCTTTAGATTATGAGTGTTTTAACGGTCAAGGTGTATGTGCTGGACAGTACAATTTTTGAACTTTTTTTTAAACATATGTATTTTGATGAGAAAATAACGAATCCGAAGTCCGATTTTTTAGACAACTTACCGTTTAAGCGAAATTAATTTTTAAAGTTGTCGATTTTGATAAACTATTTATCGTTCATATGTGTGATTTTATACACATTTCTTGAATAAAATAAACCCACATTACAACTTAGACACAAGTTCTAAAGTATTTTTCGCAATTTATTACTTTGTCTTGATTTTTAAGTGAATACAATGATTTAATTTTACACTATAAAAGTGACGTTTGTTGACAACTATTTATATAAAATATGTGTAATACCGACTATTGCCTTAGATTGATATAATTTCATGAAAAAAGAAGAGGTGGCGCTAGTGTATGATTTATTTGGTTTGTTTTATCAATGTATGTACTTTATGTACACTTCTGTGCAATAAAATTAAGTACACAAAATATGTTATAGTTACAGAAATATGTCAATTTCCTTAATGTCAAAATGCTGCGATATTTAGACAACAATTCGAAAATTCGAATTCTAACTAAAACAGAAAATGGTTTTTCTATTTCGGTTTTGTTGTATTTATTACGAGTATTTTTTTTTTTCAAAAGGTCATAGTTTTGGTTTTTTAATAAATGTGTTATTTTCAAGTCATGGTGTTTTATCATTTATTGAAACTGCTGCTAGGCAATTAACACAGACCCAAATTACACAACTAGAATATTGTGAAAAATAGTTATAAGACTTGTGCTTAATTTTATTGCACAGAAGTGTACATGTGCTATGATTTTAGTTAGTTATATAATTTTTATTAATAAACGCATTTGATTATCTACTAGCGCCACCTAGTTTTTACACATGTAATCATGGCGATACCAGCGGTGACAATTGAATTTTGGATAAACAAATCTCAAATGTCACCGTTTATATGTTAACGATGTTAACATTAAATTTGTGTAGTGTATTCACGGTAAAATACAAGTAAAAGATCAAAATTGGTGCAGATATGTAGCAATTTATAAGGAAGTTATGCTGTGTGTTCAGTTAACACTGGAAATGTGGCATAAAATTGCAAGAAAAGGCAAGAAGGACATCTCATAAAAACATTAACCTAAAACAAGAAGTGTGACTAAACGGTAAGTTTTAGACAAAAACATATATTGAATTCTTCATTGTCACACACAAACGCAGACAGTTCCATTAAAAACAGTTCTCAAAAAGGTCAAAAGCAGTGTCCAACACGTACTCAAGCCGTTTTAACTTAAGGTATAGAAAAAATAGATGGCGCAAGGTGTGTTAAAATTTTTAAAAATATCCGCTTACTAAAATTGTCTCGCAATGGCTGCGTAAAAAATGAATTGTAGTTGAAATGTTTTAATTTGGCTCTAACTTGTATAACCGTAATTTCTAATTGCGTCGATGGCCAACAATTTTGTTATTACACCACTGCTGCAACCCGGGTTGATTTTCGTAAAAGGCAAATGTGAATTTATTGAGTGAGAATAACACAAAAATATAATATTTTGTTAAAATAAACAACAAAACAAAAACTCTATCGGTCCGTAAAGTAGGCTGCAAGTTGCTGACATTAAGTCAGTAAATAAGATTACAATTTGCTTACATCAGTACATTTTATTCATTATAAATGATTGAATTAAATATGAACGCATTATTTTTTGTGTAGATTGATAAATATTATAGCATGATTTGCTATCACAATATTCTCGTTTTTGCGTAAAGGTGGCGTCATCTATTCTTTTATATTATAAACTAAAATACTTCCAATTTTCTAATGGATCCAATTTATATATCCATATTTTTAATAAACGTCAGTAGACGTCACATTTAGTGTAAAATTAATATCGTGATTTTGGCTGTACAAATGATGATAATACTACAATTTTGATTAATTACGTCATAATTTTGGAGATAATTTCATCATGTGTATAATTTATACCTGTAATGTGCTTATTTACCCGAAAATATCAACCTATATAACCTCAAAATTAAAGCTTATAATACAATTTGCGGCTAAACGGTAAGTCTCAGAAAGAACTTCATCTTAACATCTGTGCGTCCCAAACACGCTTACTTCCAGTTCCGCTAACAAACTCTCAAAAATCATATTATTTCGTTCTGGAGAAATCGCGATGCAGCGCTTAATTGATTTTTTTTTTTTAATATTACTACTAATCAAAATTGACATCATTCGAAAGCTTATACTTGCACTAAAACATTACGAGTTTCGACTTGAAACTTTGTTCCAAACAAGAAACATTTATTCTAAGCCACTTTTCCTCTTGGAAAAAAATAATTCTTGCATTTTTCGCTACATCTCAATAAATATTGATCTAAGTGTTATATATTTTTAACTTTACTCTAAATCAGTGATTTACACGTGTGACGCATGAAGTAAAATTTCGAGTTTAGAAAAGCCTAATTTGGATTGGCCGCTTCGCTTCGCTACGCGGCCAATCCAAATTTTTAGGCTTTTCTAAACTCGAAATTTTACTTCATGCTTAGTCTGGGAGTGGAAGACACCCATTAGTTTAAAATACATCACAACTGTTAAAATATGTATTATATTAGTATTTTATCATTAAATCACTATATTGACTGTTTTTATAATAGTGATTTAAGTGACTTAAAATCATAACATAAACTAAAGTTGATATGTTGAAGTGAATTAAAAAGAAAATTGGGACAAAATACGAGTTAACAAAATGTGCAGAATCAGCAGACTGTATAAGTGACATTTTTTAAGCCTTAGTTATTAGATTGAAGTTAGTTTTAAGTTTTATAGCTTTACTATTGTAATTCATGTAGTTTTGTAAATGGCTTCCGTTGATTTGACAAATAAATAAAACATCACAATAGCCTCTTTCTCTTGAAAAATTTACGATATTTCCACTAGTAACATATTTTTTTCGACATTGAAAGTGTCGAAAATGTCAATTTTTTCTTCTTTGAATTTCGACTTAAAACTTTGTAAAAAAATCTTGTTGTATGACCTGTTTGTTTTGGAATTAAAGATTACAATTTAAAATTACGCGATATTTCAATAGGTCAATTATATATATAGTAAAAAAAATAACATTTCGCAATCAAACGTTATCAATATTTTCATTACAAGCCACAAGCATTCGTCACAATCGTCCCCAGCACATGGCAACTCGCTTATTCGTGCTGCAGACCGCGGGGAAACCGAAAGACATCACTCGTTCGTGAAAAACTCTCGGCTTTTAGACAGAAAGACATCATTTCTAGTCGTGGAAAACGCTCGGCGCTTTTCAATTTCCGCTTAGCCGTTTTCCAGTTTTCCTACCGGCAGAAGCAGAAAAGTGCAGAAGCCGAACAGCAGAAACCGAGCAGGAGTGTGGCGTGTATAAAAGTTCTGCAGCGCCCTGATCTCCGCCAGTCGAATCAACAGAAGTGAAGGTGTGCGCGTGAGGTCGCGTCCAGATCACGTTTACATTACACGCGTGTTGTGTATTTTTTTCGGTTCGAACATTTATTTATTGAGTGGAATAACAGAAGAATGGAAAACGGAGTTGCCTTCAAGAAAAAGCCCGCTCCTATTCTCGCAAGGAGTTGGTCGGACAATTTTGAGGATGTCGACGTACCTGGTACACCTAAAACGCCTAGATCATCCACAACGCCAGGTACAGAAAAATAATATCGCGTATTATTAAGACATTAAAGTGTAAAAATTAATTTATCATACGAATATTTTGAAATTATTATAAACTTGCCCACTGAGCAAAAAACAAACAAATAACGTTATATCAACATTGTAGCAACATTAAACGTTGTTTTAATGTTGAGGAAACATTACTTAAATGGATTTGCTCAGTGGGTGGAGGGCTAGTATAACATGTTCAATAAAAAAAAACCTCTAGAGGGCCATGATTTAATCTTTTTTTCAAATTTAAATTGGCTACACCCTTCAGGAATTGACATATAATAAGTTAGACATAAAAATTATAATATATATTTTCAGAATTGCCAACCTACAATATTTTCCATGGCGCTCTAGAGATTTTATTTAATTGAACATACATAACCTGAATTTAAAAAACCTGACTTAACCCATATAAATTTAGTTATGTTTGACATTATCCAGTTTTCCATTTGTCCCAAAATTTTATGTCCAGCGATTGGACTTGTACTAGGCGCATTTTTAGACCGTAAAATGACTTCGAGCGCATGTGGTTGCACCTTTTGCTATAACTGTCAAAACATTCGTTTGTTTGGCACTTAAAGTATTTGTTTTAGCAACTCTCTCAAAATTGACATTGGCTCAATTCATTTTGAACAAATGAAAAGTAGACTAAAATCCATACAAATTTCATCTTTAAAGTTTCGCTCTAACTGTAAAACAAACGCGGTACGAGCAACTGTATGTTGATAGCAATGACATTTTTGTCAAAACAAATAAAAATTATACTAAATCCCGCACACTTTTTATTCGTGAAATTTCGCTCTAATTGTCAAAACAAATATGGCACGCGCTCGAAATGACAAAAAGTGACATTACTATGTCGAAAGCAATTCAAAAAGTGATGACACTTCAAGAGTTAGGTTAGGTTAGATTTCACTTCGTCGGTTGTGAGGTCCCAAACTAAGTTTAAAAATCACTTTTTTTAAACAGTGTAAAGGAATTGATAACATTATTAATTTCGGAATAATAAAACATTAAATATTTATTTTGTAGTAATCCTTTATAATTCAATTAATTATATCTATAATTTTAGGGACAAAACGGAATATGTTCTCATTTTAAAATTAAAACAATTTAGAAACGTACATAAATAAAGTAGATATTGAGCAATTTTTGATTTTCTTTTATTGTTTTTGAGTATAAGGAATTAAATGAAAATAATTGAATTCTTGTTATTAATTCAGTCATGGCGGTATTTCGAAATGTCAAATAAGAATGTAAATGGATGGACATGTATAAAAAATGAGCTGTCGTCGCCAGTGTAATCCTTGATTATGGTTTCAAGTTTGTGATGCAATTCCTTGAGGACATTCGAGATTCTCTAATGTCCCAAGTGAGCATTTGTATTCAAATTTTTTTTTCATAATTGTAAATAGCATTAACAGTAAAAATACAATACGAATAACTTAAAAGATAGTTTGGCAAAAGGCTGGTACATTTAACCGACCCTGGAAAGTCTTGAGTATCCAGACAAAAAGACCATTTTTATTAACTCTAATAACATGGACAAAACTCAATGTTAAACTATTGTCACCATACATATCAGGTGTTCATTTAAAAACCTGATCGAGAAGGGGTTGCTTTTTTGATAGAAGAAAATGGAACGAAAAAGTGAAGTCGCAGCTTAATTTACGTTTTGTCTTACCTGACATAAATGTCAGATTGTGTTAATCAGTAGCTCATTAGTTTGCTTTGTTCCTATAGTTGTGTTATTTTTTCTTATAAATGAGCTGTTTTCACAGCTAAATAAACAATGGCAACTACAATATATTAATAATAATAATAACATTTATTTGCAGTGTAAGTACAGTTACATAACAAAAATACAAATGTATCGTATGTTCAATTAAAAAAAAACCTCTAGAGTGCCATGAAAAATATTGTAGGTTGGCTCTGAAATTATACATTATAATTATTATGCCTGACGTTTTATTTGTCAATTCCTAAAGCGTGTAGCCAACTTAAATTAAAAAAAAAGATTTAATCATACCACTCTAGAGTTTTTTTTTTATTGAACATACGATACAAACATAAAAACAGGTCAAAAAAATATATATAGATCTAGCTACGTAGATACATAGTTTATAAATTCGTCTGTGTTGTATGGTTCTAAATTACATAAGAAGTCACATAATAAAGTTTCATCCGGGTAAAATGATTCGCACTTTTTATTCCTTGTAAAAGATAATTAAAAAGCTTAAGACAGTTGTACAATGGCCCTCTTTCATACATAGTTAATCCATGAGATGAACGTTGTTCCGTGTCTGGTGTTATGTGCGCTGTTTAGAGTCCAAGGATAGAATATACTTCTGTTATTAGCTACAAATTTGATGCACTCGAATATGTAGATAGCTGGAACGGTTAGTATTCTCAGGTCTTTAAATACTCCCCTGCAGCTTTCGGTTCGTTTCATTCTCCTCATGATTCTAATAGCCTGCTTTTGGGCAACAAATATTTTCGGCAGATGTCTGCTGCCCCCAGAAAATGATACCATACTTCATATGAAAGTAAATGTTAGCGTAGTAAAAAGTGTTGCAATGTCGCTGTTACACATCCGCTGTATGTAAAATAGTTGTACCTTATGTTTGCAGTATTTTATGTATATAAGTGGCATACGTGAATAAAAATAAAGTTGAAGTTAAAGTATTTTTAATTAAGATCTTAAGACCATGACATGATTTGCTGAGTTTTGCAGATAAAGCGTTAATATGTTTTATAAAGTTTAGGGTTTCATCGAGTATGACTCCACGAAATTTTGCATTGTCAGTAAAGTGAAATACGGTGTTATTTAAAGTTATATAATCGGAATTAGGTTGTGATTTGGTGGTTTTAAAAAGTAATGTATTAGTTTTATCTGAGTTTAGAATCAAACAGTTGTTAATGAACCAGTCATTTATATTTTTTAGTAGTATATTCCCATTGTTAATTAGATTTTCGTATTTTTCACCGATTATCACAAGATTTGTATCGCCAGCATAGCAGGAAATTCCACTATCTGCATTTATATTTGTTGATATATTTTTTAAAAATATAATGAAGAGAAGTGGCCCTGGATCTGGATCATAAAGGGATGTGTACCTAGACACAGCAATTAGGCCCCAGTGGGCCCTTTTTGCATCCCCCCCTAGGGTTGTGTCACTCCTCAGCTCAGCCATGCCACTCTGTCGAGAAAGGCCAGCAGAGCAGCGGTTGACTCTTTCCTAATGTCGGCCATCTGGATCCCAGAATTTCCTCCCTTTGCAAGGCGAGTACTGGGCAATCACAGAGGATGTGCTCGGCAGTCTCGTCCTCCTCATGACAGCCTCTACAATCTGGCGAGTCAACGACTCTCATTTTGTAGAGATGCTCATTTAGTCCACAATGGCCCGTGAGAACGGCCGTTGTGCGTCTCAGATTATTTCTGCTCATTTGCAGGTATTGTAGTGCCGTCTTTTTGTTCGGACACCCTAAGGTTTCCCTAGACATCCAGCAGTCCTTAATGTCATCCCAGCGTTCCCTGGATTTCTTCAGGATTTCGTTGTGGATCAATTCGTTTAGGGTCGGGATGGTGGGTTTTACTAGCGGCTGTGGCGAGGAAATAGTTTCCCCAGCCGCTGCTCTAGCCAGTTTATCCGCTACATTAATGTCATGGGCCTTCACCCATGATATCTCGATTCTGTTTTCTGCGGCAGCAAGCCTGAGTTTGCTGTGGCAGTCCAGAACTGTCTCCGATGTCGTTACTCTGTTTTTCAGAGCCATCAGAGCCTGCCTGCTATCTGTTAGGATGAGTAGCTTTTTGTTCCTCACGTTGCGGTTCTGTATGGTTTCAGCCGCAAGTGCTATTCCCATCACTTCTAGTTGTGCGATGGTCGTGTTCTCTCCCATTGGAGTCTTTAGGTTGATGCCCAGGTTCCTGGAGTATATCCCCAGTCCCGAGCGTCCTTCTTTACATGATGTGCGATTAGCCGATTCTCTCATGTCCATCGAGGGATGGACGCGTACCTCGTATCCTTCCGGTACGGTATTTGTGGGCGAGCACAGGTCGTTTCTAGCCTCTAACAGAGGTATATCTTTGCAGACATTCCTCCAGAGGCTGCCTCTAGCCATCCCACATGTGTTACGTGTCCATAACCCTTCAGCTTGGAGACGGAGTATGATATTTATGGCCTCCTTCTCCACATACAGATCCAGCGGTGGAAGACATAGCATGACTTCCATTGCCAGAGTCGGGGTAGTGCGCATTGCACCCGTCGCGCCGAGACAAGCTATTCTTTGTACCTGGGATAGACGCCTCATTGTGGTCTGTAGTTTCGTTCTTGACTACCACACAGAGGCGCCATAAGCAAGAATTGGCCTTATTATCGCTGTGTAGACCCATAGTGTCGCTTTTGGTTTCAGACCCCATGTCCTCCCCACTACACGTCTACACTGCCAGAATGCCCTTATGGCCTTGTTTGTTTTGACATCGATATGCGATTTCCAGCTCAGTTGATTGTCGATGGTTATACCCAGGTATTTGATTTCCTTGCTGTACTGCAATATCGTACCCATTTGCCCTTTGAGGTACCCTCCTTTTCCTGGTGAACATGACCATATCCGTCTTTGCTGGGTTAACAGAGAGGGAGTGATCTTGACACCATTTGGTGAGCGTGTCAAGTGCCGTCTGCATCCTGCTGCATATGGCATTTTCAAATTTTCCACTTACTAGGATGGCTAGGTCATCAGCATAGGCTGTGACCGTAAAACCTTGCGTGCGCAGTTCCTTCAGTAGGCTATCAAGCACCATGTTCCACAGCAGGGGGGATAATACACCTTCCTGCGGGCATCCACGGCTTATGTTGCAGGAGATACGTTGTCCCCCTGCCTCCGCGCTGACTGTCCTGTTAGCAAGCGCATTGCTAATCCAGTCAGCTATTGATACTGGGACTCCGCGCCTATCCAGGGCGTTCCGTATCTTTGGTAAGGTTGTTTTGTCAAAAGCGCCTTCAATGTCAACAAATACACCCAGGGTGGATTCGTGCGAATCCAACGATTTCTCTATCTCGCCTACAACACTGTGTAGTGCCGAGTTAGTTGATCTACCCCTTGTGTATGCATGTTGCGCCTTCTCCAGTGGTAATTCCTGAAGCGTTTTGCCTCTTATATATCTCTCACACAGTCTCTCCATTGTTTTTATGAGGAAAGACGAGAGCTATATCGGCCTGTAAGCTTTTGGTTCCGTGTAATCAGCTTTGCCAGGCTTGGGAATTAAAACTACCTTGACTTGTCTCCAGGCCTTTGGGATGTATCCCGAGAAGCTGTCTATAGCCTGTCGGGTGTTTTCCTCATTTATCACCTCCCCGGTAAGTGTGTAGTCATTACCGGTTTCGGGGGCGATCGTCACATATTCACTTTCCTGTCCGTTTGTGATGTTACATCCAGGGAAGTGCGCCCTAAGTAAGAGCCTCAGACTGTCTTGGAGGTCATTGGTTAACTCCCCATCCTCCTTCCTCATGATACCAACAGCCTGGAGTTGGTTTTGCGAGATTATTTTCTTCAGTCTGCTTATCTCTGCACATCCTTCTATATTTTCACAGTAGGTGCGCCAGGATGTTCTCTGACGTTGCCTTAAGAGTTTTTTATATTCACTCAGGCGGTCTTTATAACAAGACCAGAGAAGTGGCCCTAGTGTACTTCCCTGTGGAATCCCTACATCAGTCTGTAGTACATCAGATACAGCTTCCTGTGTTCCGTTGTATAACTTTACTGGTTGCAGGCGGTTACTTAGGTACGATTCAATTCAGTTATTTGCAACTCCTCGTATGCCATAGTGGTCTAATTTTGTAATTAATATTGAATGCTGAATTGTGTCAAAAGCTTTAGTTAGGTCAAGGAACACCACATTCGACGTTTTTATTGTCTAAAGCTGTTAAAACTCGTATGGATTCAAACAATGCAGTGTCTATACTCCTCCTACCTTTTCTTTTTTTTTATTTTGGGTTTTACGTCATTTATTTCTGCTGCTAAGGCCAATCATGACGCCGGAGATTAGGTCTACAGCTATCCGGGAATTTTGCCGAACCCGGTGGGAGTTCCAACCCACCGGTAGGGAGCTTTAACGTGCACGCAACATCCAGGCAGTACACGGGTCCTACATGCATTTAACGTCATATCCGAGAAGAGGGAGTGTTTGGCATTTTTATCCTAACCCATATAAATGCAGACTTGTTAGGCCGGTATTTGAACCCCGGTCCGTGGCGTGGCAGTACAACACTCTAACCACTACACCACCAAGCTGCCCCTCCTACCTTTTGTGGACCCATGTTGACTTTAATATAATGAAGAGAAGTGGCCCTAGTATACTTCCCTGTGGAATCCCTACATCAGTCTGTATATACTACAGATACAGCTGCCTGTGTTCTGGTGTATAACTTTACTGATTGCAGGCGGTTATTTAGGTACGATTCGATCCAGTTATTTCCAACTCCTCGTATGCTATAGTGGTCTAATTTTGTAATTAATATTGAATGCTGAATTGTGTCTCGAAACACGTCGGAAACTATCTTCTCTGTTATTTTTACACAAACTACTAAATAATGAAATCCACGATATCCACTTAATGTCAAAACTTAATTTCTATGTACCAAGATTGAATTCCCGAAGCAGATGTACATTTGCATACACCGTGTCGAGAACTAATGTTCTCCATTATTCTCCCTTAAACTGCATGGTATGACACTGTAACAATGTTCCAGACATGGATATATTTAATGTAACCTCCCTTGATATCAGAACCTCATTGTCACCGTTAATATAAGTCTTTTCTTTTGTTTTTTGTTATCAAATATGCCATATAATTTATCCACTACTCTACTTTATTTCTACCATTTTGTATTACTGTTTATTTTTAGTATTAATGTTTATTTTTAGTTAGTATATTTTAAAAAAACTGTATTTTTCCCTATAAATAGAATTTATTCTGCTGAGAAATAAACGATTATTATTATTATTATTTAGTTAGGTCAAGGAATATACCACATGCGACGTTTTTATTGTCTAAAGCTGTTAGAACCCGTTGTATGTATTGAAACAATGCAGTGTCTATACTCCTACCTTTTGTGAACCAATGTTGATTTTCGCAAAATAATTGGTTTTTCTTGAAGAAATTTATTAAATATCTTGTGGTGGAGGCGGTTACTTTGTGAAACATTGTAAATATTTAAATAATTACCACTGATGACTTTTTTGTATTCACTTTTTATTTTACAAATATTAGAAATTTATTAATCTAGTTGACATGAGGGTTTCCAACATTTTTGAGAAAGTACTGACGATACAAATTGGTCCATAGTTATTTAGATCATCGGGATTGTCTATTTTACAAATAGGAGTTATTGTGGAGTATTCCAATTGATTCGGATATATGCCGGTTTCAAAAGAACTGTTTATTATATCCGCGAGAGGGTTCGCTACACTATCCGCACAAACTTTTAATAATGAAATTGGTGTGTTATCATAGAAGCAAATAGACAACTTTTATTAAACTGGGTTAGATTAACACTAACAGGAGCGACTGACAAATTTACGTACGACCTACTTCACAATGTTTTGAAAATTTCACACCCAACTCGATCGGGTTTTTAATTGAATACCTGATATAATTTTTAATTACACAAGTATCGTATGTTCAATAAAATAAAACCTCTAGAGTGCCATAAAATATATTGTAGGTTGGCAACTCTGAAATCATACCAAACCAAATTTTCATATTTCTTGAATAATTTTCTCACTTATCACTTGGTGAAACATTTTTAAATATTGATAATAAAGGTTTAAATTAAATGACACTTGGTTTGTTTCACAATTTTTTACTTTACTTTACTATTTACTCGACTAGAGTTTCGCGTTTTACAGCATTATCAGGAGTGAATTACAAAAGATACCGAAGATACAAGTGTCGGTATCTTTTGTAATTCACTCCTGATAATGCTGTAAAACGCGAAACTAGTCGAGTAAATAGTAAAGTAAAAAATTGTGAAACAAACCAAGTGTCATTTAATTTAAACCTTCATTATCAACAAATTTTCATGCTCTTCTAAACTCTAAATTTTACTGCATGCGGTACGCGTATAAGAGGCTGATTTCCAGCGAAGTTAAATTGTTCATATTATTTCAGTTTTTTCAGTAATTAATACGCGTAGCGCATGAAGTAAAATTTTGAGTTTGGATAAGCCTGAAAATTTGGTTTGGTTGCTCTGCGAAACACCAAATTTTACTTCATGCTTAATCTTGGAGTAGAAAACACTCTTTAAAATTGAAGCTTTAAAAAAGTGCTGCGCGACCCTCGACAAATTTTCTACGCGTGGCTTTTCTAAACTCGAAATTTCACTATATGCTTAGTCTGGGAGTGGAAAATACTCGTTAAATGCATTTAAAACATTATTACATTATTGAAACATTAGATTCTAATAAAATTTTCCTACGATAAATTATTTCGCAATAAATGGATTTTGTTTATGTTTAAAAAATAAATAAATCTCAATATCTCTTCGGTAATTTCTTTAAAATTTAATAAAAAATGTGTATTTTCTTGTGTAACTAGAACTTCCTGTCTTTTATTACCTTATGTAATTTTGTCTTCTTCTCAGAATTGTTGTTTATGCTTACGCAGTAATAAAGCTGTTTCACCGATGTTAAGATAGCCATAGATTTTCCAGCCACGGATTTACCCGGCGCATCTACCATCGATCGTGAATTAAAATAAATGTTTTTCTTAATTTAAGGCATATTAATAATGAAACAAAAAAAACTAAACTAATTCTAGCCTTAAAAATATAGCTCATCTAAACTTTAATTTATTTTCGTATATAGGCTTTATCAAACACAAATAGATAGTCCTCCCAAAAGCATGTAATAAAATGACCAGATTTCAAACTTAAATTAAAAATATGTAGTTGTGATTAAAATTATTTCTTTTAACTCTCACGTGTAGCTTAAAGCTTAACTAAGCCATTTGAGCTATAAAATTTTGGCAAAAATGTGAAATGAATTTTTTATAATTTTTTTCCATCCGAACGACTCGAATAAAATGACCAGATTTCAAACTTAAATTAAAAATATGTAGTTGTGATTAAAATTATTTCTATTAACTCTGACGTGTAGCTTAGAGCCTAACTAAGCCATTTAAGCTATAACATTTTGGCAAAAATGTTAAATGAATTTTTTATAATTTTTTTCCATCCGAAGTTTAAGTTTACAATCTGGTCATTTTATTGGAGTCGTTAGGATGGAAAAAATTTATAAAAAATTCATTTAACATTTTTGCCAAAATTTTATAGCCTAAATGGCTTAGTTAGGCTCTAAGCTACACGTCAAAGTTAAAAGAAATAAATTTAATCACAACTACATATTTTTAATTTAAGTTTGAAATCGGGTCATTTTATTCGAGTCGTTCGGATGGAAAAAATTTATAAAAAATTCATTTAACATTTTTGCCAAAATGTTAGAGCTTAAATGGCTTAGTTAGGCTTTATGCTACACGTCAGAGTTAAAAGAAATAATTTTAATCACAACTACATATTTTTAATTCAAGTTTGAAATCTGGTCATTTTATTCGAGTCGTTCGGATGGAAAAAATTTATAAAAAATTCATTTAACATTTTTGCTAAAATTTTATAGCTTAAATGGCTTAGTTAGGCTCTAAGCTACACGTCAAAGTTAAAAGAAATAAATTTAATCACAACTACATATTTTTAATTTAAGTTTGAAATCTGGTCATTTTATTCGAGTCGTTCGGATGGAAAAAATTTATAAAAAATTCATTTAACATTTTTGCCAAAATTTTTTAGCTTAAATGGCTTAGTTAGGCTCTAAGCTACACATCAAAGTTAAAAGAAATAATTTTAATTACATCTACATATTTTTAATTTAAGTTTGAAATCTGGTCATTTTATTCGAGTCGTTCGGATGGAAAAAATTTATAAAAAATTCATTTAACATTTTTGCCAAAATTTTATAGGCTAAATGGCTTAGTTAGGCTTTAAGCTACACGTGAGAGTTAAAAGAAATAATTTTAATCACAACTACATATTTTTAATTTAAGTTTGAAATCGGGTCATTTTATTCGTGTCGTTCGGATGGAAAAAATTTATAAAAAAATTCATTTAACATTTTTGCCAAAATGTTAGAGCTTAAATGGCTTAGTTAGGCTTTAAGCTACACGTCAGAGTTAAAAGAAATAATTTTAATCACAACTACATATTTTTAATTCAAGTTTGAAATCTGGTCATTTTATTCGAGTCGTTCGGATGGAAAAAATTTATAAAAAATTCATTTAACATTTTTGCTAAAATTTTATAGCTTAAATGGCTTAGTTAGGCTCTAAGCTACACGTCAAAGTTAAAAGAAATAAATTTAATCACAACTACATATTTTTAATTTAAGTTTGAAATCGGGTCATTTCATTCGAGTCGTTCGGATGGAAAAAATTTATAAAAAAATCATTTAACATTTTTGCCAAAATTTTATAGCCTAAATGGCTTAGTTAGGCTTTAAGCTACACGTCAGAGTTAAAAGAAATAATTTTAATCACAACTACATATTTTTAATTTAAGTTTGAAATCGGGTCATTTTATTCGTGTCGTTCGGATGGAAAAAATTTATAAAAAATTCATTTAACATTTTTGCCAAAATTTTATAGCTTAAATGGCTTAGTTGGGCTTTAAGCTACACGTCAAAGTTAAAAGAAATAAATTTAATCACAACTACATATTTTTAATTTAGGTTTGAAATCTGGTCATTTTATTCGAGTCGTTCGGATGGAAAAAATTTATAAAAAATTCATTTAACATTTTTGCCAAAATTTTATAGCCTAAATGACTTAGTTAGGCTCTAAGCTACACGTCAGAGTTAAAAGAAATAATTTTAATCACAACTACATATTTTTAATTTAAGTTTGAAATATGGTAATTTTATTGGAGTCGTTCGCATGGAAAAAATTTATATAAAATTCATTTAACATTTTTGCCAAAATTTTATAGCTTAAATGGCTTAGTTAGGCTTTAAGCTACACGTCAGAGTTAAAAGAAAAAATTTTAATCACAACTACATATTTCTAATTTAAGTTTGAAATCTGATCATTTTATTGGAGTCGTTAGGATGGAAAAAATTTATAAAATATGTATTTATCATTTTTGCCAAAATTTTATTGCTTAAATGGCCTAGTTAGGCTTTAAGCTACAAGTCAGAGTTAAAAGAAATAATTTTAATCACAACTACATATTTTTAATTTAAGATTGAAATCTGGTTATTTTATTCGAGTTGTTTGGATGGTAAAAATTTATAAAAAATATATTTAACATTTTTGCCAAAATTTTATTACTTAATTGGCTTAGTTAGGCTTTAAGCTACACGTCAGAGCTAAAAGAAATAATTTTAATCACAACTACATACTGTTAATTTAAGTTTGAAATCTGGTCATTTTATTACATGCTTTTGGGAGGACTATCCATTTGTGTTTGATAAATCCTATATACGAAAATAAATTTAAGTTTGGATGAGCTATATTTTTAGGGCTGGAATTAGTTTAGTTTTCTTTGTTTCATTAATAATATGCCTTAAATTAAGAAAAACATTTATTCTAATTTACGATCGATGGTGGATGCGCCGGGCAAATCCGTGGCTGAAAATCTATGGCTATCTTAACATCGGTAGCTGTTTCTATCTTTTCATAATTCCTGAAATTTCTACGAAAATCGTATTTTTCAGTAAGTTTGGATTAAAGTTTACAGAAAGATACGATTTTCGTAGAAATTTCAGGAATTATGAAACGAAGTAAATAAATGTTTCTCAGTGAAATAAAATTAGTCAACTTTGATCTTCTGTAATTTATTACCCTGTTTATTCTATTAACCTATTAAGCGCCGTTGGTGCATACACGCAACCTTATTAATTTTTTGTTAATTAAACTACTAAATAAGTTAATTTGATAAATGTTATTATTTGACCTGACTTGAAAATGTATAAAGAAAAATGGAAATATTTTGTTATTTAAATATTTTGATTATTCCTCACTTAAAAAGAAATAATGTCAGTGTATTTTTAACTTCACAATATTTCAATGTTTTATACGCG
The DNA here is from genome assembly GCA_932526585.2 of Philonthus cognatus. Taxonomy (NCBI): domain Eukaryota; kingdom Metazoa; phylum Arthropoda; class Insecta; order Coleoptera; family Staphylinidae; genus Philonthus; species Philonthus cognatus. Next base: position 2,592,812 of record OW052243.1, read on the forward strand.
TGGCGCATGAAGTAAAATTTCGAGTTTAGAAAAGCCTGAAAATTTGATTTGGCCGCTTCGCTTCGCGGAGCGACCAAACCAAATTTTCAGGCTTTTCTAAACTCGAAATTTTACTTCATGCTTAGTCTGGGAGTGGAAACACTTATTCTAAACCTCATATTGTACGTTTTTATATAAAATCGACGAATGTCTGAACATTTAGAGCAAAAACATTATGTTTATTTAATAGAAACATTCACAGTATGTAATACAATAAGTCATTCATAGGAATCATAAAAAGAAGTGCAGAATTTTACCTAAAATCAAGTTTTAAAGTTAACTTTATAATTGCTTGGGCGATAATGGGTTAACCCTCACATGAAAATAATGCATTTTTTTTCGTTTAGCAATTGAAAAGCAATTATTAAAAATTATTAAATTTAAGTATAAAGGAAATTGATATGTAAGTAGTTAAATTCCTTCATCTTCACTGTTTTATTTTAATTCGAAATGTACATTTTAGGCATTTTTAGGCAATTAGTAAATAAACATTAAAATAAAAAATTATTTGCGCAAACAAGTGCAATTGATTTGAAATCAGATAAAGGCCGGCTGGTTTAAGGGATTAATTTTAAGAGTAGGTTATTTAACGGACTTAAATCGAAGTTTAGAAGGTTACTCCTATTTTTGTGCATTTTAATTGCTTCTTACATATTTAATTGATAATAATTAGATAATTAAACCCCAGATGCAAATTTTTTGATATGGAAGTTTTAGTATTCCTGGATTTTACTCGTCTGAGGCTACACTTTTCAAAATAAATTGACCTTCAAAACTCACCCTAAACCTTTTAAAATTAAGTTGAAAAATCCTGTTGAATGCATTTCTCGGTTGCAAAGGCTGACATATATTTTTGGTTGCAACTTTTTACTTAGTTTTTCATAATTTTACATGTCCCCATTCGTTAACACTATTTTAATTTATTTAAAAGACACTGCAAATCAGTTTATGTCATTTTACCACAAATTTGTTAAAACACGTACGGCTGCTTTCAGTTCTCAAAATGTATCTATAAATAACTGTAAACTCTATTAATTACAAATTTACTCTCACATATAGATATTTAATTTGTGGAGATAAAATCCGCTGATAAATAACTAAAGCAATAATAACGTTAATTTGACGGCTGCTTTTGAATCTGGGCGACTTATACAAAATAAAACTTTTGCTTTTGGTTCACAAAATGTATCTATAAATGACTGAAACCTTCATTAATGACATATTTACTCTCATACATAGATATTTGATTTGTGGAGATAAAATCCGCTGATAAATAACTAAAACGATAATGACGTTAGTTTTGGATTGCGCGGATTTACAAAGTGCTTCCTGTAAATAGGAATTATGCAATTATAATTTCATTAATCAGAATTGATATGACTAGTCAATATAAACCACTATCGTCTTTTTGTCCGGTTATCAGTTTGGGTTAAATTGTGCAAGCCGCTGTTTTCCAGATTGAGGAATTCATAAAAATGCGACACTGATTGCCACTAAACTTCCCCCAACAAAGAGGGGCGTAAAAGTGCCATAAAAAAAATCAATTTCACACATTCTGAAAATGTGATCACGCTGACAATTTAATGGTACAATCACAATTTTAGCATTATTTCCTCAGTTTTTTTAAATCTTTATTGCAGGTTTTGTTTGACGTTATGTGAAACAAAACCTGCTGTAATGTACCAATGTATTATGTTAATGTCTTTATTATTGTATTATTATTTCAATGTTCTGTCTTATTGTATATTTTCGATTATCATCCTATTTATCTGTTATGTTCATATCTCTTCATTTATGTATATTGTGTTTATGTTTATTTTATAATTACGAGCGAACGCAGATAATACTGGGAACAGCAAACATTTAATTCCTCTTTGGAAACTTTCTAATTTTCCATCAATTTAGGGAGTTAGATTCTAGACTTCAAAGGAGAAGGTTAGAAACAATCACAAATTTAAAAGTCTTAATTCATATTCTAAATTATAAAGCAAACTAAGTGTTAAAGTCAAATTTCTAAGTCTCAAATAAAACAACACTTCTGTTAAACTTGGATAATTTATATAAGTTATATTGTATTTAATTTGTAATAATGATATAGCCCTGTTATTGGACTTTACAGTCTGTTGGGTTATTACCAAATAAATAAATAATTACTTCACTGAAATCACACACCCAGAATAGAACTTAAAACAAATAAAGAGTACAACAAAAGTATTCTTTATACCGCAATAAAGAATTAAAAAAACTTTCGATAATCTTCATATTTCCATTATTTTGAAAATTTATATCCTGACCTTAGACACTCCGAGTATTATTTACGTAAGTGTGAAAAAAGTCACCTTGGCATTCTATAGCAGGTGTCGCAATCTTAATCTAGCATGAGATAAACTAGGAAAGGACTCGCACAAGCCTATTTTTTTCATCAAAACAAGGAAGTTCTCTCGGTCTCGATCTAAAAAAAGAATGGTATCAATGAATGCCAACGAATGTTGAAAGTTCTTGTTCCGACTGGTTTTTATACACAGACCAACAATGCCATGCTTGCAATATACAGTGAATTTTTCTTTTAGGTAATTTGTTAATTAACTTATTAGTTGGTACCCTACTCACTTACACTGTAAACTATATTTAGTTTATATATGTTTCTCTGTAATTAGGCTATGCTTGTTGAGAAATAAATTATTATTATTATATGCACAAGCTGGAAATGTTTCGACATTCGTTGTTTTTTTAAAAGAGTTCAATTTTAAGCTTTAAACGAGTGTTTTCCACTCCCAGACTGAGCATGAAGTAAAATTTCGAGTTTAGAAAAGCCCCGTGAAAATTTGTCGAGGGTCGCGCAGCGACCCGAGACAAATTTAAACGGGGCTTTTATAAACTCGAAATTTTACTTCATGCGCCACGCGTATTAAACTGTTGGATACCGGGAGTGAAAAGTCAATGTTGCACTTAAACACTTAACTTACTTTATTCTTATAACAAATTTTACAATACAGCATGTATTTATTATTATTATTATTATTATTATTATTGTTTATTAATGCCAATACAGTGGATACAGTTTACACAGGTCAAAAGAAATTAAACATAAAAAACGTACAAGAATTACAATTATGTTCTAATCAGAGTAACAATGGTTATATAATATAACATGATATTTGATCAGAAATGATCGACGAAATTTAAATGCAGCACCAATAAGGTGGACAGACAGTTAAAAATAGTAGGTGTGACAGATTAAAATTACATAAAAATATAAATATAAAAAATGATTAAAACATGACAGACATTTAAATATACAACAGATTAAAATATGAAAAAAATATAATATATATAAAGATTAAAATATCGTTAAATAAAATATAGCTAAAATATAAATATAAAACTTTGTATAAATAAAATAAATAAAAACATCGAAATAAATTAACAAACTATCACATCTCAATTCTAGAATTTAGAAACTCGTCCCATGAGTAAAACGCATGATTTAGTAGATGTTTTTTTATATATGATTTGAATTGTTTCAGCGGCAAACACCTTACCTCTGCCGTCAATGTATTGTAGAACTTCGGAGCCCAATAGTTTTTCGCATTTTGTGATTTATGTAGTCTTACCCGTTTTAAGCATATATTATCTTTGTTGCGAGTATTATGACTGTGAACAGACATAGCTAAATTGAACGCAGACAAGTTCTTTTTAACATAAACAAGACATTGAAAGATGTATAGACTCGGTAAGGTAATTATGCGCAGTTTTTGAAAGATAGCCCTACAGTCATCCCTGTAACCTAATCTACCCACTATACGTACTGCCCTTCGCTGCAATTTGAATATGCGCTGCCAACATGGCGAATGTCCCCACGTAAGTAAACCATACGACAAGTTAGAGTGACATGTGGCGTAATAGGACATTTTTAAGGTATTTGCGGATACACTTTGTGATAGGTTGCGTAGTAAAAATATATTTGTGGCTAATCTGTTTGCCAAGTTATCGCTATGTGCATGCCATTTCATTGAGCAATCAAGATGCACACCCAGAAATTTCACCGATAATGGCATGGGTAATGTATGCTTTTTTAAGGTGAAAGCCAAATGAGTTGTTTTTGTATGGTTTAGTAGCAATTTATTGCTACCAAACCATTCTTTGCATCTAATATTAGCTGTAGTGCTTTTATGCATTGCTTCATCTAGTTCACTCGCCCTATTAATTAACGTGGTGTCATCCGCGTATATCACCTTGAATGTGTTATCAACAAAATCTGGTAGATCGTTAATGTATATTATGAATAAAAGTGGTCCTAAAATAGACCCTTGGGGAACACCATGTTTGACAGGCAGAGCATTCGACTCGCAATTGCCATATTTGACAACTTGTGTCCTATTGGATAAGTATGATTGTATTAATTTACTGCTAGGTTTATCGAAACCGTAGCGCTCTAGTTTGCCAATTAGTACAACATGATTTACACAGTCGAAAGCCCTGCTCAAATCCACAAAAGATGCCATTGCAAAATCCCCTTCTTCGTATGACGACAATAACTCGTCTAATAGAGATATTATAGCATCTGTTGTGGATTTTCCGCTACGAAAACCAAATTGTGATTTGTTAAACAACTCATTATATTCAAAATAATGTTTTATTTGCAGCAGTAATATTTTTTCAAATACTTTGGAGAAAACTGGGAGTATAGAAATGGGCCTGTAATTGTGTGGATTATTCTTGTCTCCTTTTTTGTAGATAGGCACTACTGTAGCAGCTTTCATAGCATTCGGGACTATGGATTTTTTAATGCATGTATTTATAATATTTGTTAATGGAAATATAATTGATTCTTTGCAAGACTTTAACAGATCAGAAGAGAGTCCATAAATATCTCTGCTTTTGCTACGTTTGATGCTGTTAATTGCATCTCTGACATCAGTCTTGGATATTAATTTAAATGAGAAACTGCTTGATAGTATTAAAGGTACCATGTCTAGAGGATTTATATTTATATCCTTGATGGTACTTATGATATTGTCTATGTAAGATAAAAATTCGTTATTAAATTGTTCACAGCTAATATCACAGGGCTTATCACAGCTACGTTTACTTTTACGACTAGAATTAATAATGTTCCACATTGATTGGGCTTTGTTATTTGAATTTTCGATGTAGTTATCATAAGCTCTGATTTTAGCCTTTTTTTATTTCATCTGTATACTTACGTCTGTATGATTTGTAAGTAAGTTTGTAAGTAAGTAGTAGTTTAGAATGACGGTTGGGTACTAACTGAATGTTAAAGTCCTAGAAAGGGTATATATATGGAGGTAAGACCACACGCGTGAGGACAGACAGAGGCCCGTTTTTGGGGACGTTCCCACGAGGGTGGTATTTACCTATCGTCGATACAGAAAAAGGCTTTCAGACCTAAGGGTGCCTAATAAATACAGGTCTTAGACATTAATGATAAAAGTTACTTGACGAAATTAAAAGAGAATGGTACCTAATAAATATACATATATCTAAGACACTAATGGTAAAAGTCACTTAATGGAAAATAATAAAATAGTATAAAAAGGGTGTCTAATACACCTGCTTAACTTAAGATATATAATGGGGTTGTTTCCCGCGAACATTAGGGTAGTTAGTCTTTATGTGGCGACAGTCCGTCTAGCACTTGGGTGGTCATCTAACAAAACGCAGATTTCAAGTGATAAAGTACATAAATTTCACAATATTTTAGTGTTTTATACGCGTGGCGCATGAAGTAAAATTTCGAGTTTAGAAAAGCCCAGAAAACCTGAAAAAAATCACGGGGTCCCTTTATGATAGTAGAAAGGACATAGACTATTAATTTTCCCAAGATAAAAACATTTTCTACCATTTCGGGCCAGTTGAGTCGCCCCGAAAAATTTACATGGCTCCTTAAGGGAGACGCGCCGATCGACGCTGGCGGAAGCGACACCGTTGTGAGTGCGATTACTCGATTTACAAATGGCGTAAAATGTCGAATATCAAAGCATTCTATTTCCAAAGAATACAGCTACATTTTCAAATAAGATTATCCATATCGGTGCGGTGTGTTCACCACAAAAAAATCGCAAAGTCGCCGAAAATGTTCCCCCACTTTGCAAGCGCTGTCTTTGCGAGTGTCGTGATCGTAAATTATGTTTTCGATGTTGCCCAAATTCACACAGTTTATGCTCCCATTCATTAGCTATATTTTAGTATAATACCAAGTCGTTTTTCGGGTTTTCGTCAAAATTTGACTTTTTTCCTTAATTTTTAAAATTTCGTTTAAATTTTTTTTCTCCCCAAAATATCTGAAAAAATTCACGGGGTCCCTTTATGATGGTAGAAAGGACGTAGACTATTAATTTTCCCAAGAAAAAAAAACATTTTCTACCATTTTGGACCAGTTGAGTCGCCCCACAAATTAACATGGCACCTTATGGGAACGGTTTAAGGAAAGCGGGCAGATCAACGTTGCCGGAAGTGACACCGTTGTGAGTGCGATTACTCGATTTACAGATGATGTAGAATATCGGATATCAAAGCATTCTATTCCTGAAGAATACAGCTACATTTTCAGATAAGATCATCCATATCGGTGCAGTGTGTTCACCACAAAAAAATCGCAAAGTCGCCAAAATGTTTCTCCCACTTTGCGAGTGCTGTCTTTGCGAGCGTCGTGATCGGAAACTATTGTTTTGATGTAGCCCAAATTCACACAGCTTATGCTCTTATTCATTAGCTACATTTTGGTGTAATACGAAGTTATTTGGCGATTTTCGGATTTTGGTCAAAATTTGACTTTTCCTTTCAATATTTTAAAATTTCGTTGAAAATTTTTTTCTCTTCAAAAAATCTGAAAAAATTCACGGGGTCCCCTTATGATGGTAGAAAGGACTGAGACTATTAATTTTCCCAAGAAAAACATCATTTTCTACCATTTTGGACCAGTTGAGTCGCCCCAAAAAATTAACAGGGCACCTTATGGGAGCTGTTTAAAAAAGGCGCGCCTCGACGCTGGCGGAAGCGGCACCGTTGTGAGTGCGATTACTTGATTTACAGACGACGTAGAATATCGGATGTCAAAGCATTCTATTCCCGAAGATTCTAGGTATATTTTCATATAAGATTATCCATATCGGTGCGGTGTGTTCACCACAAAAAAAATCGCAAAGTCGGCAAACATTTTCTCCCACTTTGCGAGCGCTGTCTTTGCGAGCGTCGTGATCGGAAACTATTTTTTCGATGTGGCCCAAATTCACACAGCGTATGCTACCTTTTGGTATAATAAGAAGTCATTTGGCGATTTTCAGATTTTCGACAAAATTTGAAAATATCGAATATCGAATGGAAAAAAGTCAAATTTTTTGGGGCGACTTAACTGGTCCAAAATAGTAGAAAATATTTATTTCTTGGGAAAATTAATGTTCTACGTCCTTTCTACCATCATAAAGGAATCCCGTGATTTTTTTCAGATTTTTTGGGAACATTTTTCAACGAAATTTTACAATGTTGTAAAGAAAAAAGTCAAATTTCGCCGAAAATCGCCAAAATGACTTCGTATTATACCAAAATGTAGCTAATGAATGGAAGCATAAGCTGTGTGAATTTGGGCCACATCGAAAAAAAAAAGAATAAATTGAATACACGTGTTTTGTTTGCAATTTGTAAAAACTTTACAAAAATTGAGAATGTGAGTTTTGCAGTTAGACTTATTTTCGAGTTGATGATATTTTAGTGAAATCACTTAACATAATTCTATGAAGTATTTACTAATATTTATAAAGGGTGTCCCAACAAGAGCGCCGGATTTAATTATAAAGAAAAACATATTTATTTTTTGAATTAAGCAAACATTTTTGTTTCAACATAAAGAAAAATAGTTCCGATTAAACATGAAATACAACATCAGGCAAATGGCCACCATGAAACCTCTGGCACAGGGTTATTCTTTTGTTGAAATTTTGAATAACGTTTTCGCATAAATGTGGCTGTATTTCACCAATAACGCGCCGGATTTCCTCTTTAAGATGTTGAACTGTTTCAGGCTTATTTGCATACACCTTTTGCTTCACATAGCCCCAAAGAAAAAAGTCCATCGGCGTTAGATCGCACGATCTTGGTGGCCAATGTTGATCGCCAAATCAAGAAATGACACGGCCTGGAAATTTGGTCTGAAGTAACACCATTGTTTCACATGCTGTGTGTTTTCAAACCGTTACTCGCGGTGGATGCATTGGCTGTTCGAGTACCACACAAGGATTTTCAGCACCCCAAATCCGACAGTTTTATTTATTTACGTATCCGTCGAGTTGAAAATGTGCCTCATCTGAAAAAATGATTTTCTTCGAAAAATCCGGATTAATTTGATGATGTTCCAACACCCAATCAGCAAATCCACGGCGCTGCTCATGGTCCCTTGGCTTGATTTCTTGCACCGATTGAATCTTGTACGCGTACAAATGCAGATCTTTTACCAAAATTCGTTGCATAGTGGTTTTGGAAATGTTTAATTCTTGACCACGATGCCGAATGGAAGTTCCTGGATTCTCGGCCACAGATTCCCTTACAGTGTCTATATTTTCGAGTGACCGACAAGGACGACGACGAACAATGGTCTTCTGATCCATCAGCGTAAATTTGGTCTCAAATTTTGTAATTAAACGCCTCACTGTCGATTCATTTGGCGCATAATGGCGACCGAAAACTTGACGTAATATGCGAATTGTTTTCGCAAAACTTTCACCATTTTTGTAACGTGTTTTTACAATAATTAAACGTTGTTCGTTTGAATACTTCTCCATATTCTTAAATCGCGTGGTCTGTACTTGACAACTGTCAAAAAAAAAATCACCGTACAACTCGAATTAACAAAATGGCGGCAAATTTAAATCCGGCGCTCTTGTTGGGACACCCTTTATAAGGAATGAATAATTAATATGATAAATTCTTGCATTGAATATTTCCACGAATAACTATGTAAAGAAATTTATGGTAACAATGAAGAATTAAGTGTTGCCATATTTGTGTATAATTAATCAATTGAACAAAATCAAAAAGTGAAGTGTGAAATCACTTAATATAATTCTATAAAGTATTTACTAATATTTATACAAGGAATGAATAATAAATATGATAAATTTTTGCATTGAATATTTCCGGGAATAACTGTATAAAAAAATTTATGTTAACAATGAAGAATATTTGTTTGCCATATTTGTGTATAATTAATCAATTGAAAAAAAATCAAAGTAATGTCTAATTGATTCTTTGTAATAATGATAAATCATATCGCCATTTGTATAAACTGTTATTTTGCTCTTTTTCCCTTTGTTTGAATTCGTATACATTTTTAGTTTACAGAATTTAATGCTCATTAGGCTAATGACGAGTTATGGGTTTGTGGAAGTTGCAAAAACGTAAATGTAATAGTAATCAATTACCAAAGTTTTTATACTCCTGAGGCTCTTTATGCTGCATATTGTTTTCGTTTCATCGCTTTGTAATATATATATGTATATATATATATTTTATTTTTATTTGTTATAGTAATTTCTTAGATGTAACAATTGTTTATGTATTTCCTCGTAAGATGTAATTCTGTTGGGAAATAAAGATTATTATTATATGTAATTCGGAAAAAATGAAATCGTTAAAAGGTTAAATACGGTAGCAAATAATTAGAATCAACATATTTAAAAATGCAATATTATACCCATTACATAAATTACAAACTAATTAGTTTAGATATGTTGCGAGAAAAGTAAAACATTGGTAAATATGTATATTTTCTGGTGAATCTACACATTTCCCAATTTGCTTGGAAATGTAGATAAAATATCTGGGTAATTCCATGTCAAATCAACACAGTCTTTAACCTTACCATCTCAGATTTTTTTAAATGTTGTTTATTTATGATTAAATGTCAAGCCCTTTTGAAGATATACTCATCTAAATTTCATAAAAATGAGTCAAAAACGCAAATCGCAAAATTTGTAAATTACGATTACTGGTCTCCAAATTGAACTTATTTTATTTTGTGGAATTTTCATGATTTTTTTATTATATACAACACAAAATTCTGCCATATTTTTTATTATATACAACACAAAATTCTGTAATTTTTTTCAATTTATAAAAATTTTATTATTTAAATTGAAAATCTTGATTTTGAATATCTCAAAATTTGCAACTTCAAAAATGTTTAAAGTAATATATAATAAAAAATTGCAGAATTTTGTGTTGTATATAATAGTCCGTGTAATTGTTAATCAACCATATAAATGTAATGTCTGTATCTGTATATTTATTTCATTTATATAATTTAATACTTTAGTATCGTGCATTTTTGATAATCATATTTAAAGTTATTTATGTTTGTTTCACTTATTGATGTTTGTTGTTTATTTTTACTTAAATATTATTCATTGCTAAATGTTATTATCAGAACGCATTTGCTCATGCTAGAGCACAGATAAGCCTGGGAAGAATAAATAGTTAATTAGAATTTGTACTTAATGGAAAAATTCCGCTAAAGATGATAAAGTTCACCCCGGCCTATGCGTGCTCCTCCTTACGCATTGTTTGCTTAACGAAGAACCATTATTCAATACTATTAGATTTTATTTCGGGCACTTCTGATTTGACTCTCGAACGCAAGACAGTAAAAATATTACTTACTTCGATTAAATTCAATAAACTTCGTTAAGCAAGCTAGTTAAAGTTTCTAAATAAATTATATTGTAATATTCACAAGTTTCTCAGTTAAGAAAATAGAATTGATATTCGTTATATAAAAACATCAAGTTATTTTAACCTCACCCAGAATAAAAGAACCTACTTAATATTATATAAGTGTTAAATATTGAAAATACTAAATGATAAATATTACCCATAATGATGGTTGCGACCGTAACTAATTTATGTGTATATTTGTGCAATATAATATATATACATACAATAAATATTTTGTGGTAAAAACATAGTAAGTGTTTGATTCAGTGATAAATATTACATAAATTTGAAAGTAGGATTATAATGAATTCATATTAAAACAAACAAAAAACTTGTTTAGGAAATATTTAATGTACCGGGTGTTTGATTAAGCGTGGCCACCGGCTCACACTATCGCCGATTCGCATCGGTGCGGCCAGCCCCCCCCCCGCCCCCGCGGGGGGGGGGGTCAAAATAAAACTTAAAATTTTGCATTTCTGTTAGTATATCTATATTTGGCATACTTTAAAACATAGAAATATGGAATTTGAATTCATTTACGCAAGTAGTTATCTCAAAAATAATTTGCAAAGTTGAACAAATTATGCTAATGAGTTTGGTAAGAAATAAGCGTTCTAATAATTTCAATACTAAAGCCTTACAAATAATTTCCAAATAGTTGTTTTTTTTTCTGAATATAATATGAGTAAGGCACTTTTCAATAGAATATAATATTTATCAAGAAGTAAAATAACTTAGATATGAATTTTTTAAAATGATCAATTTTAAAAATGAAATTACAACTTTGTTGGACTCGCAGTCCTTTTAATCAAATAGGAATGTAATACTGCTTAGATCATGATATTCTGTAATTATCTATCTATCTAACCATGTGTACCTTTTTTTTAAGTCGATCCATCCGCCGAAGTTATGATTTTTTTTCCACCGAAGGATTACATTTTTATACAATTTGGAGCGCGCTACATACGCGGGCAGGATAAATATACTCAATGACATTAGAAGCGTAACACCCAGAAGGAGTTATTATTTTAACTTGATTTTTTGCCAGTATGGTAGTCTTACATCAAGAATAAAATGATTACATTTTCAAGAAATTTTATTAAAAAACAATCTAAAAAAAAATTAATAATGTGTTTGGCGACCCCTTTGCTGTATACACTCCTGTAGACGTCTGGGCATCGACAAAATGAGATGGTCGATGTCTTCTTGAGGCATCTCGTTCCAAGCAACTTGAATTTCATTGATCAACTGTGCTAGAGTCTGTGGAGGATGGTGCAAAGAGAATATTCTTCTTCCCATGATATCCCACACATGTTCAAAAACTAATAAAAATAGATATAGGGTATGTTATACAAAAAATAAAGCATTTTTCATTGCGGATCTGATAAAGTAAAGAAATATAGGGTGTCCCATTTAAGAAAATGAAGTTATGTACATTTTAAATATTAAATATTAGAAGGTAGTTTTTTATTAGGTTTTATAAGTAATATTATAATGTGTTATAGTCAATGGATAGAGCATTCTTTACTGCATATGTGTGTAAAATTACAGACTGATATCTTAAAAAATAAGGACACAGTGAATTTTTAAGTAAAGTACTAAAACTGCCAAAATTTTCAAAAAATATTTTTTTCTGAAGTAAAAAATAACCTAAAGTGCCAATAATGATATATTTTTGTGTAGGTTATTTAAAGGCGGATCAAATAAAAAAATAATATATAGGGTGTTCCATTTAAAATAACAAAGTTGGTATTAAGTATGGAATAATGGGACACCCTGTATATTTGAAAATAATTTTAGGTTATGCAGCTCTTAAAATCAAGCAAATTTGGTGAAAACATTTTTTTTCTATCTTTAACGAGAGCTGAGATATCTTCCGAGACCGCACTAATGGGACACCCTGTATATATATATATATATATATATATATATATATATATATACCAAATAAGAAATAACAGCGCATTAGGTCATGATGTAAAAATTATTTTTTTTTATCAAGTGAGTGTGCAAGGAGGACAGAAGACGACGACGATCGTTTCGCTCTTTTTATGAGCTCCTCAGGCCGCCACATCCATCATCCCATACACACTCACTTGATATGTAGAAGTTGTATATATACTGACTTCGCTAACCATAAGTCGGTATTGACGTCAGTATTTATAAATGCTACTGCATTGATAAGGGCATTGATCTTATTTTGCTTCTACAGTTAGTGTCGGTTTTTAGTTTAAACCATCGAATAGCATCGGAGTTTTCGCCAGATTTCACACTATTTCTTTTTCTAATTAATTATCCTAATTTACGTATACTTTCCAATTTGAAAATTAAAAAAAAAAAGTAAATACGCTAATTGTCTCAATCGCACCCTCTAGCGCTTAATATCGAAACTAAAATAAATGAGAGTGAATTATTTGAAATAAAACAACGCAGTTGGGAGGGTTTCACTTTTATTGTTGAACACTGCAACATGTTTCACCACACAGTGGCTTCATCAGGCAGATGAAATAATGATAATAATTATTTCATCTGCCTGATGAAGCCACTGTGTGGTGAAACATGTTGCAGTGTTCAACAATAAAAGTGAAACCCTCCCAACTGCGTTGTTTTATTTCAAATAGTATTATGGAGTTTCATCATGTATCCGCCTCATCAATTAAATATAGAGTGAATTATGTTTTGAACGGCATTAAATTATCTATTAAATAAGCCACATTTTATTAAATTCAGTGGAACATAACAAAAGTTACAAGCATTTAAATAATTAGACATTTTCGTTCTCCCGTGCATGTTATGTGAGACATAAAAAAACAAGAAGATAGTTGAAATCAGGTAAAATTTACCGTCATTAAGATTTTCATATTTTTCACATTGCTTAATTTGACATTTATTTGATAAACATTGTTTTAATCTGTTACTATAAAGATAGCGCCCTCTTGCGGCGAAGCTATGGATTTAAAAACAATTTCCAGCGATTTCTCTTAGTCACTTTTACAGTGACATTTTTTACCGCAACATGCTACGAAGTGTAGTTTCTGAGATACAGCCGATGGCCATGCTTAATCCAACACCCGGTATATTTATTTTATCAGTGTATTTGTTTATTCAATTATATTCCATTCATTTAAAATAATTTCTGATCAAATAATTTTCTGATTAATTACCTAATAAGGATTTCCACTCCCAGACTAAGCATGAAGTTAAATTACAAAAGTTAATAAAAGAGATAAGGAATGATAATTAAACATCGGTGTTTACGCGATTTGTTGTTTAAAATTTAACAAACACGATAATTTTCAAAAACAAATATATTTACAAGAATGCACGGTGTTAAAACAATATTTTAAGATTTCATATGACCCACAAAAAAGTAAACACACACGTAAAAACAAATTAAACGAATGCATTAATTGCTCGTTTCTGTAATTAACAACGCAACAGTATAATAGTAGATCAAGGTAAAATGCAAGACGTTTAAACCAAATGAAATGGAGTAAAAAAAAATGGTATGCATGTATGTATGCATTCATGTTGTAATTTAATTTACGCAGTGAAATAGAAAGTGGCTAAAATTTCATGGACAAATCCACTATTCTCGTTTTAAAATGTTTTACATAATTTACATTTTTTTTTTTCTTCAAGCGAGTGTGCGTTCGAAAATCTCCACACTGCTATTTTTATTCGGTTTACACAGCGGGCTATATTTTGGCATTTTTATGTACCATTAATTATTATAATATGCAAAACAACTAGGAGTTGAAAGATTACATTATTAACTTATTTTATGTGCCAGGCACATAGAAAACTGACTTATTTAAAATGTTCATATTTTTTGTTTGGGAACCAGTTAAAAAAGGTGCCACTTTTGCAGTGGTTCCCAACCTTCTTTTAAATTGTTAACGGTGATGGCTTCTACTTCGTTATTTATTCATACGGGTGGCCAATTACATAAAAAAACATATATAATAAAATTTTTGGATTGATTGAGTTACTTGAAGATAATTATACTTTGATTAAAAAACACTTAGAACCTTTCTTCAATACTTTATTTTGTAACCAAATGTACATTTCGGACACGAAGTGTCCATTATCAATGGTTTGATACTAATACAGTATCACTATATTAGTATCAAACCATTGATAATGGACACTTCGTGTCCGAAATGTACATTTGGTTACAAAATAAAATATTGAAGAAAGGTTCTAAGTGTTTTTTAATCAAAATATATAATAAAAAATACAATAAACAATAATATAACAATACAATAACGTTACTTATGAATTACAATCTAAAATTACATCATAATTATTTTAATACAATTTCGCATTGTAGTGACATCTTTCACAATTTTTTTAAAATGTGACTGTAATTTGGAGCTAACTGTGAGTTAATTATTCTTACTAAAAATGTGTTTTTATATTCACAGGACACGCCTTCAACATTTAATAAGTCATTTTATTATTACAGAATTATTCTAATTTAATTATTATTATATTTTTATATGTACCAGGCTTATGTTTTGTTTTTGTCTTGTAACTGGGAAATGTTTCCTGTTAGACAATAATTGGATTATTATTATAATTCACAATTGAAACACGATTTTGACTCTGTTTGTATAACTGAAACTTTATTAAGTGACTATAGTCTGAATTTAAAAATGACAGGTTGAAGTTGTCGAAACTATAGTCACTTAATAAAGTCTCAGTTATACAAAGTTAAAATCTTCTTTTAGATAAAAACGAAGAGTTAACATGTAGATGTTGATGTTAAATATTTTTTTTTAAATTTAATTGTGGGAATTTTATTGTTGTTTCAGGTCATGAAAAATGCACGTTTCATCACGATCTTGAGTTAGACCATAGGCCACCAACGAGGGAAGCTATGTTGCCCGAAATGGCGAGATCGTATAGGTTGCTTTTGGGATCTTTGGGTGAAAATCCGGATAGGCAAGGTTTGCTGAAGACTCCGGAAAGGGCGGCGAAGGCTATGCTTTTCTTCACCAAAGGATATGACCAAAGTTTAGAAGGTAAATGATTATTGTTAGATATTATATACTTGGTGAGTTATTCTCTCAATATACTTTAGATAACACTTACAATACTAGACATGGTATAACCTTCAGGTATCCATCGCACAAGTTAACTATGTTTGAGAAAGGGCCGCTTTACAATTGTATCAAATTTTACAACCACCTTCCTCAAGACATAAAGAACGCAGGCACTGTTGATAAAATGAAGCATATGCTTTTTGATCTATTGCGCACATTGGAACCATATAATAATGATGTATTTTATTAGATTATATTAATGCTATATGTAAATTGATGTGACGTGTTTCCATGTTTGTGCTGTACCAACTCTATACTTGTATAATAATTGTTACTGTACATACACCGGAAATAAATGAAGCTTATTCTGTTCTGAAAAACCCTATGTTAAAAAAAACATTATTCGTTTAGTAAATTTAAGTTTAAATTCAGTTTTTATTTGAAACGAACAATGAGTCGATTTTTTACTATTGTGTTCAAAGTGCTACATTTCATTAAGTATTTAACTGATTTGATTTATTATAAAAGTAGACAATTCAGGATTTAATGAGCTTTTATTTGATGTATAAACATTGTTTGAGACTTGAAAATTGTGCTTAGGGCGAGCGCTTAAAATCAAATTTTAGTGGGTTTATTAATTTTTCGTCAATTTTAAAATTGAGAAAAGTTGAAGAATATTTTTTTTCTTGAGGAAATAAATAGCCCAGAATATTTCTCATAATAGTTAGAGTGTCTGTGATTTTTTTGGGATAAATATCTTGATTTTTTCCATGCAAAAATGCTATTTTTTCTTGATTTTTTCCATACGAACATTGCGATTTTTCAATGAAAATTTTTATTTTTAAAAAACTCGAAAAAAATCATAGTCGTTCTTTTTGATATTAGAAATCGCTTCAACTATTTTTTTTCTTATGCTACTGCATTGATAACTGTAGAAGCAAAATGAGATCAATGCCCTTATCAATGCAGTAGCATTTATAAATAATAATAATAATAATAATAAGCATTCTTTATTATATAGTTCCCCATGACATACAGATATACAAAACATATATTCTAATACTATGGAAAAGAACTTAAAATAGGGTCAAAACAAAGCAAAACGAGAAATGTATATAAATCAAATACCAAATTCATTAATTGAATAGGGCTCTAATTCGCACAGATAATTAAATAATTGTTTTTTTAATAAATTTAAAGGTTTACATTCTTTTAGTGTATCAGGCATACTATTCCATATTTTTATACATGAATAAAATGTGCCCTTTTCATATAAAGTCAACCTGTGTTTAGGAATTACGTACGTATTGCATTGCCTAGTGTAGTAATTACTTTTCATAACACTATCTGAGAAGTAGTGAGAGTGCTTTTTGAGGAATATAACACATTCATACATATAGATGGCTGGCACTGTGAGTAGACGTTCGTTTTTAAATTTTTGTCTGCAGGATTCTAGATAATGCATGTTTTTCATAACTCTGAGAGCACGTTTTTGAAGCATAAAAACTTTATCTAGGTTTGAGCTGGAGCCCCAAAAAATTATACCATATCGTATAATCGAGTATATATTACTATAATAAAAAATTCTACTAATGAACGGATTAGTACTTTTTATCAGTATGCGTAACCCACAAATATTTTTAGATATTTTAGCGCATATGTTGGCAATATGTACATTAAAATTTAATTTTGTGTCTATTGTTATCCCTAATAGTTTAGCATCGCTATTTAACTTATATTTAATCCCATCGAGTGTTAAATATTCTACATTTAATGATTTATTAAATAACATATAGTTTGATTTGGTTTCATTTAATACAAGTTTATTTTGCTGAAACCAATTATTTACCATGTTCATGCTATCATCACATACCGTTGTAAGCTGGTTCAAGGTGTCTCCATTTACCACTATATTTGTATCGTCAGCATAATTTATGACCTTACTATTATGAACGGCCTTACTTAAGTCATTTATGTAAATGATAAAAAGTAATGGCCCTAAAATGCTTCCTTGAGGGATTCCTATATTCAATTTACGCTTCGACGAGAGGAGTGTATTACCATTGATGGTTGTTATTTTTGTGCAATGATATCTGTCGCGTAGGTAAGATTTTAATATATCATGTACTTGTCCTCTCAGGCCATACTTTTCAAGTTTTAATAGTAACATCTTTTGGTCTATGCAGTCGAATGCCTTAGTAAGGTCTAACATAATACCACATGTTATCTTCTTGTTATCAAGAGCTGTTACTATTTCATTGATATATTCAAATATTGCGGTTTCGGTACTCTTACTAGGAATAAATCCATGTTGAGCATTGTCAAAAAGTGCGAATTTATTGAAAAAATCAATTATTCGAGTTGCAATTAGTTTTTCAAAGATTTTTGCCCAACTAGATAAAATATTTATAGGCCGGTAGTTATGAATATCGTCACTATCACCTTTTTTAAATATCGGCGTGATAATAGAAAATTTGAGGATATCGGGAAAAGTTCCCTCTTCAAAACATGAATTAATAATATGACACATAGGAGCAGCCATTATGTCAATACAACTCTTTATAACCCCCATGGGAATTTCATCATAACCAGAACTGGATTTATTAGAAAATTGTTGCACTACACTTATTAGTTCATGTTCTGTTACCGGATGTAGGTACATCGAGTACGGATTATGTTTAACATAGTCACTACCCCCGTCATTGTAATTCAAGTTTGATACTAATTTATCTGCAATACTATTGAATAAATCATTAAGGTTGTTTGCCAATGTCTCAAAGTTATCAGTAGTTGGTAATTTATTAATTTTGGCTCTATCAATGTTTTCAGAAATAACATTCCAGATTACTTTTGATTTATTATTTGAAATTAGTAGTTTATTTTTAATTGATTCGTTTCTGAAATATTTCAAAAGTTGATTGTATTGATTTTGTTTTATCTTAAACTGTGCCTTTAGATTTATATTTATTCTTGACATGTTTTGCAATAAAACTAATTCTTTCCTACATTGTTCAATTTCTGGTGATTGTATATAATTATATTTTTTGTTGACTTGTTTTTTTACCTTAGGAAAATAACTATTAAAATACCTTATCATTAAACTTGATAACTTTTCAAACTTAGAGTTTACAGATGACGAATTATATATAACAGAAAAATGTTCCTGAGCCAAATTCTCACGAAATTGATTTATGTTTTTATTATTTATTACACGTATATACTTATGTTCTTTCTTATTCTCTACAGTGACACTTAATTTTAATATTTGAGCCATATGATCCGAGAAGCCAGTGTGAACGACTTTAATTTCATTTATTTTAGTTATATTAGTGATAATGTTATCTAAACAAGTACTACTAATATCTGTAACGCGCGTTGGTTGCTGGATCAAATACGTAGCCCCGAATTCATTAATGATATTTTTAAATCTTTGTGTATCGTTACTATTATTTAAGAAATTAATATTAAAATCTCCCATTATGAAGAATCTAGAATTTTGATGATAAACATATTCTAATATTAAATTCATTTTGTTAAAAAATGTGTCGGTATCAGTCATAGGTGGTCTATAGATACAAATACAGTAGTACTCCACCTTTTCAAAACCAATCCTACAACCAGTACACTCAAACAATCTATATTCATTTAGGTTATTTACAAATATTAGAGGCGTAGTTTTAAATCGATTACTACAATATAACGCTACACCGCCGTGTCGATTCTGTTGCCTACATAATGCTGATGCTAATTTTAATTTTATGAATTTATACATTGATAACTGTTCAATTGTTTGCCAATGTTCTGATAATCCTAGAATAACAAGTCCTTTTATATTTATTATTGATTCATTTAACTCAATGTGACAGGTCACCTT